>CM038670.1:416962910-418451243 GCA_021605145.1 Aegilops bicornis | reverse complement strand
TTGGCTTTTCCTGTCCTAGGTGCCGGGCAAGCCACTCGTCGTGGATGTTATGTTTGAAGGCTGCAAGGGCCTCTGCATCCGGACAGTCAACGATTTGATTTTTCTTTGTTAGGAACCGTGTCCGAGAATTGTCCGGCCGATTCTTCAGGCTGCTGAATTATCTCGCTAAGGTCATCGGGCGTCTGGTGGTCGCACATATGTGCCCTGGAAGTTATCAAGGAATGCGGCTTCCGTGTCCTCCCAACAACCAATTGATTCGGGGCAAGTCTGTTGAGCCAATGTCGAGCTGGTCCTTTAAGCTTGAGTGGGAGGTATTTGATGGCATGTAGATCATCACCGCAGTAATGTGGATATGGAGGAGATAATCCTCGATCCGCATTACAGGATCTGTGGTACCATCGTATGATTCGATGTTTACGGGTTTGAAACCCTCAAGGATTTGATGATCCATTACTTCATCTGTGAAGCATAGTGGGTGTGCGGCGCCTCTGTATTGGGCTATATCACGACGTAGCTCATATGAGCTTTGTCTACTGTGTTCGGCACGGCCGGGTTTGTATCCGGCGCGACGGTAATCAACCCGTGTCGTTGGGCGTCCACGTGATCCGTAGATCGATCTTGTATATTTTGCCTTGTCCTCCAATATATCTCGCAAGTCCGGCGCGTTTTCCCGTGCCTTGGTACTTTTTGAGCGGCGTCGGGGTGTGGCTTGAGTGGAGGGCCGAGAGGCTTCTGTCGCTGCCACGGGTGGCCGGTCTGCCATGTCGTATACCGGTGACTTGGGTGCTTCCTCCTCTGATCGAGGCAACGGCATGCGTTTGGGGTAGCTTTTGGAGGGTGTTTGAGTTCATACTCTTGGCTGCAAGGACTTGATCCATCTGTCGCCTAGCGTGTCTTAGTCAGCTCTAAGCTGCTGCTGCTTTTTCTTGAGGCTGCTTGTCGTGGCTATAAGCCTGCGTTTTAAACACTCCTGTTCGGCGGGATCCTCAGGCACGACAAATTCGTCATCGCCGAGGCTTGCCTCATCTTCGGAGGGAGGCGCGTAATTATCGTCCTCGACCTCTCTTTTTCTGCCGCCGTCAGGCGGACTTGCTTCTCCCTCCTCTGCTTGAGTCCTGCTGGAGGGGTTGTCTTCGGTACTGTCCGGGGTGTTATTATCTCCCGTACCGGAATCACCGTTTTTGCTGTCACGGGATTTAGAGCGGCGCCGCTGACGCCGGCGCTTCGGTTGCTTTTTGGAGGGGTCTTTGTTCCATCATCATTCCCATCTTTTGGGATATCCACCATGTATATGTCGTATGACGAGGTGGCCTTCCAGTGCCCTGTAGGCGCTGGGTCTTGGTCGTCTCCGGCATCGTCGTCCATACCATCGATGTCTTCGGAGTCGAAGTCGAGCATGTCGGTTAAATCATCGACAGTGGCTACAAAGTGGGTGGTGGGTGGGTGTTGAATTTCTTTGTCGTCTGCATACCAACCTTCTTGTTCGTAGTCCGGCCAGGGCTCTCTGGATAAAGAGAGAGAATTTAGTGAATTCAGGATGTTGCCAAAGGGCGAGTGCTGAAAGATGTCCGCGGCAGTGAACTCCATGACCGGCGCCCAATCGGATTCGATTGGCCGGGGCGCGGAGGGTTCGGAGTCCGGAGAGGAGTCCGGCACCCTGGAGTCGAGGTTTTCGCAAAGGACAAGGATGAAATTCGGCTCAATCGCCGTAGAGATGGTAGCCCCCGAGGCGGTGTCCAACCACTCGTCCTCGATCGGGGAATCCGGCTCCGGATTAAGGGTCGGAGCGGAAGCTGGTGCGGCCTCCAGGGCATTGTTCTACCGCGAGCTAGATCATGCCCATCGAGACAAAGGCGGCATCGCTATGGCTGTGGCTCGAATCCGTCGAAGATCAAGTCTCCGTGGATATCGGCCGTATAGTTCAAACTTCCAAATCTGACCTGATGGCGGGCGTAGCTTTCGATCTGCTCCGGATGGCTGCGAATTGGCCCGCAATGCAAAGCCGCCGAATACGAAGATCTGTCCGGGGAGAAAAGTCTCACCCTGGACCGCGTCATTGTTGATGATTGAAGGAGCCATCGGGCCTATCGGTGACGACACAGAGGAACTCTCAATGAAAGCACCAATGTCGGTGTCAAAACCGGCGGATCTCGGGTAGGGGGTCCCGAACTGTGCGTCTAGGCGGATGGTAACAGGAGACAAGGGACACGATGTTTTTACCTGTGTTCGGGCCCTCTCGATGGAGGTAATACCCTACTCTGCTTGATTAATATTGATGATATGGGTAGTAC
This sequence comes from Aegilops bicornis, assembly GCA_021605145.1. Lineage (NCBI taxonomy): Eukaryota > Viridiplantae > Streptophyta > Magnoliopsida > Poales > Poaceae > Aegilops > Aegilops bicornis. The sequence continues at coordinate 418,448,952 of CM038670.1, read as the reverse complement.
AAGAGTAGATCTACCACGAGATCAAGGAGGCTAAACCCTAGAAGCTAGCCTATGGTATGATTGTTGTTCGTCCTCTGGACTAAAACCCTCCGGTTTATATAGACACCGAATAGGTTAGGTTTACACAGTCGGTTACAATGGTAGGAGATCTACATATCCAGACGCCAAGCTTGCCTTCCACGCCAAGGAAAGTCCCATCCGGACACGGGACGAAGTCTTCAATCTTGTATCTTCATAGTCTTGGAGTCCGGCCATGACGATAGTCCGGCTATCCGGACACCCCCTAGTCCGTGACTCCCTCATTGAGCATTGGATATTTTGTGCTAACCGACACATGCACGTATGCATCATGATGGATGATGCGTACATCTACCACGCACACACAATTTTCCCTTTGTCTTTGTTTTTCTTAGGTACTCATGTATACTCGTCAACTTCTCAATCCCAAGAGTTGACGAAACGAGATCTTGAGAGCAACGATGACTTGGGATCCCGTGGACTTTCATTCCCACCATTCCTTTTGCGCAAGGACTACGCGCATCTCTTTTACTTGTCTCTCACATGTCTATGGGCTATATATCAATTGTCGCTTTATTCTCATTTTACCGTGTTCACTTTGCATGTTATTTTTACTCCTATGCCTTTGCCATGCAATTGTGACCCTTGCTTGCATCTACCCATGATTCACCATTCTGCTACTCCTATGTTTATCATGTGCCCCATGCTATTGATGCTATTTTGCTCATATCTCGCCTTTATGCTTGTGCTATGTCATGTGCATTTTATATGCCCACTATTTGCACACATGACATGATTACCATGATTACATCTAGTAGGTTGCATCTTCGCACTACTAGCTTGCTTGACTTGATCTCTATGATTGCTTGCTTTGTCGCAACACCCATGTTCCATTCTTACTCGCTTTCTTGGGTTGATGACATATATGTTCATGCCTCTCAGATGATATATCTTGTTTATTGTCGCGTGCCTCCAATAGTTGCCTCTATGCTTCATGATCTTGGAGACTCGGACATTTTACTTGTGATGCATGCTTGTTTGATTGAGCCTCTTTTATTTGGTTGTTCTTGCATCATATGCCGCCACACTATGAAATGCTCCCTTGTACTTTCTTATGATGAGCATCATGCATACACTTGTTGGGTATCTTACCACACAAATGATAGGTTTTGCATTTGCACTAACCTCATTTGTTTTTCCGAGTGTTTGTCATGTTCTTTCAGTTTGAAGGATTCACAAGGGGGTAACATCACGAGACAACTTGCTTATGTGAAGGCATACAAGATGCAGAACTCCATCATCCTTGAGAACCTCCTAAAGGTGACCTCCTTCCCTTTGAGCCATCCTCAAATACGCATATTGGATGGGCCATTCTTTCATTGTTGTTTCCTTCTTGTTGTCTACATGATACATCTATTGGATGGAGGACCGACATTGGAGATGGACCCTATGGACCTTCATGTTGAGGAGTGCTCGGACTTAGTGGATTCACCAACGGACCACCATTTCCACCACGACATTGAGCTATGGTACAACACCACACATGAAAAATTTGCACCCTATGCATGGATTGACACACATTATGGTTGTCTTGTTGCACCTATTCCCATGTCATCCATGATATATGAGCTTGTGCATTTTCTTAGCAAATTTGTTGTGATCTTTCTTGATGGCATATTCATACATCGTGATCATATTGCCTATCATCAATTACATGATAACATAATCATATTGAGCATCTATTCCCATATTCATGCTATTGATGAACCGTCTCTCTATGACATAATTTTGCACAATGGTAGAATTTGTCGCTTTGTGCACCATGCTTTTGTTCCCATGAATGCTTTACATCTTATTCCATATCATCTTGCTAAGCTTCATGTGCTTTGTCATGAACAATCTTGCCTCACGGACTCATTCTTACATGATGGACACTTTGTGTGTGCTAACCTGTATTCCCGAGTGTTGCTTGTGTTTGCTCTTTTTGCATGTCTATCACTCCGGCGACACCTTGGACTACTCGGATTGCGCCATGTCTTCAACTTCGTCCAACTACAAGTCCGTCTACGACAGCCGTTTCCATGGTGATGAGGATCACGATCCGAGGTCGGGTCTTTCCCAAGGGGGGGAGATGATGCGGAGCATCCCACGTTCATCCCCATGTACACTCCGACTACTCTCCAAACCCCAAGAGGACATATGACGATACCTCGAACATACGCCAATGGACACAAGGTGAACTCGCTCCTCTCTGAATCGTCACTTTCCATATGTGAGACATGGATACTACCTCAAACATGTGTGCTATGCATGTCCAGGAACCAAGAGGAAGGCCATGGAACAGCTACGAGCATTGGACAAGACGGCGAGGACACCAAGTACAAGGACCAAGAGAAGAAGCTGCTCGAAGCTACAGCGGCCGGACGTTCGACCAGGACCGGACGTCCGACGAACTCCAGGCACCGGACGACCGGCCCCCTCCGGACGTCTGACCGAAGCGCACCCGAGCCGAATCTACGGAAGTCCTAAGAGCACCGGACGTCCGGACCTTCCCGAGCCTCCGGACGACCGGCCCCCTCCGTACGTCCGACCGAAGCGCACTCGAGCCGAATCTACGGAAGTCCGAAGAGCACCGGAGTCCGGACCTTCCCGAGCCTCCGGACGACCGGAACCCTCCGGACGTCCGACGCCTGTCTGCGCACAGTGTATTGGACCGAGTCCATGTATCCCCCACTTACCCCTTCGTGGCCCAAGACTATATATACTCTTCCACCTCCTTCTAGTTAGAGTTAGCGTTGATTTAGCTCATTCTTAGATAGAGCTTCGCTCATCCATTTCGGATCTCCTCCTCGTGAGAGACCGCGGCCTCTTCGGAGAAGATCCACCATGGATTCAAGACCCCTTTACGGGAAGATCCCTCGTGTATTCAAGACCTCCTCTCAGAGATGAGCTACCGCCACTTGTATCGTCCGTTGTTGACTTCGGATCATGTAACTCCCTTTGTGTTCATCGATCTAGCACATGTGTGATTGATCTTGTCGGTTTGAGTGATTCTCTTGTGTTTTCCCCGTGATTTCCCTCGTGCTCTTCCGCTCGTTCTTCGTGTTCCTCGTAGGGATCCTCTCCAAACGTGAAAGATCATCCACATAGGGTTCCGCCCTACATCACCAACCCAAGCATGGAGTCGTGCTCTGGGATTCTCCAGGAACCCGTAGCGCGCCTTAGGTCGTCCGCTTGTGCATCGTGGCCCTCGCACCCGTGCAACCCGTAGCTGCGCCGTCGCCAAAACTCATCGCCGGCGAGATTCCGGCAGCCCCGCGACCCCCTGCCTGGCCCATTGGATGCGCCCGAGCAAGGGCTTCTCCCCGATGCCTTCTGCATGACAACCCGCGGCCCCTAGCGCTTTCCCGCCGCACGTCCGCCGCGGCAAATGGTCGCCGGCGGCTGAACGCCGGCGGGCCGACGTGGCAACGTCATTAACTGCTAATGACCCTGCTGATCACTCTCTAGAGCCACTGACATGTGGGCCCCAGCGCCTGTTTAGGTTAGTTTAACTTCTGTTTAGTTTAGTTCATAACCATTTGGACCCACCTGTCATCATTGACTTTCTTTGGCGTGTACGCTGACGGGCCCACCGCCTGCGTGACCCTAGCCTGCACTTTGTCACTAACGCGTGGACCGCACTGGTCAGTTTGACTTGGACCGGCCCCGTTGACCTGCTGACATCACAATGACGCAGTGCTGATGCAGTAATGCCCTTTTCTGGATTTATTCTTATTTAGGAAATTCCAGAAAATAGTGCTAACTTATAAAAATCATAGAAATTAATCTGTAACTCCAAATGCAAAGATTTATATATGAAAAATGATCAGAAATATCCAACCTATCCATCTGTACTGGTTTCATGCATGTTAAAGCAACTTAACCCTGCTGTTTGTATCAAACATGATAAAGCACTATTTAAATTAATAGTTTGAGTTTGGGGTTGAACCTTTGGTTCAAAATAGATCAAACCCATCTGGTTGTAGTTGCATTAACCCAACACACTCATATTGCCATGTCATGATCATGCATCATATTGTGCATTGCATTGATCGTGTTTCTTCTCTGTTGCCGGTGTTGTCTCCTCTCGATGAAGCGGACGTTATGATGAGTTCAATGACACCGATGAAGAACTATATTATCTTCAAGTGCCGTGCAAGCAAAACCCCTTGTTCATTCCGATACAATCCCACTCTCTCGCTCCTGCTCTCTTTTACTGCATTAGGATAACATCGATTCAACTGTTACATGTTGCGGTAGCTGAACCCCTTTTTCCTCTCGCATGACCTGTCATTGCCATAGTAAATAGAAGAAACCCACTCGCATGAGTAGGAGTTGTTTGAGCCCTGATGTGCCTACTCATTCATGCTTGTTTGTCATGCCTGCTATTGCTTAGAGTTGAGTCGGGTTTGATTCATAGGGAATGAATTGGAATGGTGATGAACATGTCCTACTGTGTGTGAGCTAAGTGTGTGAACACGATTTGGTAAAGGTAGCGGTGAGAGGCATGTAGGAGTACATTGTGGGTTGTCTCACTGAAACCGTCCTCAGGAACTGAGTTCTGTGTTTGTGATCCATGAAACAGCTACTACCACATGTTTGGCCCTGAAATATGACCCCGCTCGACTTATTAACCGCCCTTGTCCTCTGTCCAGGAGTTGCAACTAGTTTCTGGTGTTTGTAGGATATGTGTTGGAGGCCGTGCGTAGCGCTGACCCTAGGGGTGGGCTATGATGTGGTAGATACACCGTGGTCTTGTACCGAGCGCCTGCTTGGTGTCTCGAGAACCCTGCACACATCGTTTGGGGCTGTGAGCGAAACCCCGGCCGGATCTCCTCGCGGATGGAACCCAAATAGGCGATAAACCTGGACTAGAGACTTGTGTGGTTAGTTAGGTTGTGGTCTACACCCACGTCGTCTTTCGCTTGAAGTCTGCCGAGCACATGTCGTGTGCAGACGCTAAGTGGTGGAAACATGTGTGAAGAAGTACACCCCTGTAGGGTTATAAATGATCTATTCGAATAGTCGCGTCCACGGTAAAGGACTTCTGGGTTGCCTATAACAGTTCATAGACAAGTGAAAGTGGATACTCTAAAACTCGCAAGATAAGCGTGAGTGCAATGGATGGCCTTCTCGTAGGGAGACGGGAGCGGATCCATAATGGTGTACTGATATGGTGAATACGTGGACTCGTGTGCACCACCTCAAAAGAGTTACTTGCAGTCATAGTTCAGGATAGCCACTGAGTCAAAGCTGGGTTGCTGCAGTCAAACTCCACCACCCCCTTTGTTGATACTGATGCATATGTAGCTAATTTTGATGTAAGTCTTGTTGGGTACATTTGTACTCACGCTTGCCTATTTTATGTTTTGCAGAGAGACGTCAGTCTCGCTAGTAGTTCCGTGTGGACTTCGATGTTTAGCTTGATACCTCAGCTACGATCTTGTGCCCTCGGCAGGGTCTGGTAGATAGTCAGGCTTCTCAGCCTTTTTCATTTGTAGATGTCCGTACTCAGACATGTTAAGCTTCCGCATGTGCTTTGACTTGTATGCTCTGAATTTTGGTTCATGAGACCCATGTTTGTAATATCTCGCTCCTCGGAGCCTAATGAATAAATACTTCGAGTCCTAGAGTTTTGTTGTGATGTCATGTTGTATTTACACATATCGAGCATTTTGTGTGTATGCTTGAAATGCTTGGTATGTGTCGGTGTCAAAACCGGCGGATCTCGGGTAGGGGGTCCCGAACTGTGCAGCTAGGCGGATGGTAACAGGAGACAAGGGACACGATGTTTTTACCCAGGTTCGGGCCCTCTCGATGGAGGTAAAACCCTACTCCTGCTTGATTAATATTGATGATATGGGTAGTACAAGAGTAGATCTACCACGAGATCGTAGAGGCTAAACCCTAGAAGCTAGCCTATGGTATGATTATTGTTCGTCCTCTGGGACTAAAACCCTCCGGTTTATATAGACACCGGAGAGGGTTAGGGTTACACAGAGTCGGTTACAATGGAAGGAGATCTACATATCCGTATCGCCAAGCTTGCCTTCCACGCCAAGGAAAGTCCCATCCAGACACGGGACGAAGTCTTCAATCTTGTATCTTCATAGTCCAGGAGTCCGGCCAAAGGTCATAGTCCGGCCATCCGAACACCCCCTAATCCAGGACTCCCTCAGTATGTGTGGGATCCGACAACCTAGTTGTTTATCCTTGGTAGCCTCTCTTATGGGGAAATGTAGTCTTGTTCTTCCATGAGCCATAGTAGTCCGCTACAACCCGGTTCACCGGAGTCCTGCTAGTCCAGCACTACTGCTCCGGAACACTTGACTGGCCGGCATGTGATTCACTTCGTTCATATGTCTGTCCCTTCGGGGAAATGTCACGCGGTGACATCCGGAGTCCTACCTAGCCTGCTACAGCCCGGTTCACCGGAGTCCTGTTAGCCCAGTGCTACAGCCCGAATTCGCACGCTGCTGACCGACATGCCCGATGTTGATTCATGTATGCCTGTCCCCGTAAGTTAGTGCCACTTTGGGTTCACGACTAGTCATGTCGGCCCGGGTTCTCTGTCATATGGATGCTAGCGACACTATCATATACGTGAGCCAAAAGGCATAGACGGTCCCGGGCCATGGTAAGGCGACGCCCGTGGGAATACCGTGCATGAGGCCGCAAAGTGATATGAGGTGTTACTGGCTAGATCGATGTGACTTGGAATCGGGGTCCTGACAGCTCAATTCCGTCAATTGCTCAACATTAATTCGTTCACCCACCGTAAGAAATAGCTTGTTGTCGGGAGATTAATATGATGGAAAATAGACCCGGGGGCCATAGGTTTCACTAGTGGCTTCTCTCAAGAGCATAAGTATTTACAGTGGGTGAACAAATTACTGTTGAGAAATTGACATAATTGAGCATGGTTATGAGAATATCTAGGTATGATCATGTATATAGGCACCACGTCCGAGACAAGTAGACCGACTCCTGCCTTCATCTACTACTATTACTCCACACATCGACCGCTATCCACCATGCATCTAGAGTATTAAGTTCATAAGAACAGAGTAATGCTTTAAGCAAGATGACATGATGTAGAGGGATAAATTCATGCAATATGATATAAACCCCATCTTGTTATCCTCGATGGCAACAATACAATACGTGCCTTGCTGCCCCCTCACATCGGGAAAGGACACCGCAAGATTGAACCCAAAGCTAAGCACTTCTCCCATTGCAAGAAAGGTCAATCAAGTAGGCCAAACCAAACTGATAATTCGAAGAGACTTGCAAAGATAACCAATCGTACATAAAATAATTCAGAGAAGATTCAAATATTGTTCATAGATAAACTTGATCATAAACCCACAATTCATCGGTCTCAACAAACACACTGCAAAAGAAGATTACATCGAATAGATCTCCACGAGAGAGGGGGAGAACATAGTATTGAGATCCAAAAAGAGAGAAGAATCCATCTAGCTAATAACTATGGACCCGAAGGTCTGAGGTAAACTACTCACACATCATCGGAGAGGCTATGGTGTTGATGTAGAAGCCCTCCGTGATTGATGCCCCCTTCAAGTGAGCTCCTAACAGGCCCCAAGATGGGATCTCACGGCATGTATAGGTTGCGGTGGAATTAGGTTTTTGACTCTGTTTCTGGTAGTTTGGGGGTACGTAGGTATATATAGGAGGAAGAAGTACGTCGGTGGAGCAACAGGGGGCCCACGAGGGTGGAGGGCGCGCCTGGGGGGGGGGGGGTAGACGCGCCCCCCTACCTTGTGGCTTCTTGTTTGATGTCTTGACGTAGGGTCCAAGTCCTCTGGATCACGTTCGTTCCGAAAATCACGTTCCCGAAGGTTTCATTCCGTTTGGACTCCGTTTGATATTCTTTTTCTGCGAAACTCTGAAATAGGCAAAGAACATCAATTCTGGGCTGGGCCTCCGGTTAATAGGTTAGTCCCAAAAATAATATAGAAGTGTATAATAAAGCCCAATAATGTCCAAAACAGAATATATTATAGCATGGAACAATAAAAAATTATAGATACGTTGGAGACGTATCTGTGCCGCACTTATAACCGTCAGTAAATTTTGAGCATGCGTCCCGTCACAATTTTTTATAGAAGAACAAGGAGGCCGCGTCCCGTCACGTTCCAAATTGCAAACCTGTTCATACCGACCAAAACCTAAACGGTTTCCCACTTAGGAGCGTATTACTATGCGGTTATAAATATTACTACTCCAAGATGACTGCACATTCCTCCTCAACTCCTCATCCACAAAAAGTCAAAAACAAACAAGTCATTCATCGTCGTTCCCTTGTGTCCGCCATGGCCAACGTGAGTTATGGGTCGAGAGATTGCCACCAGGGAGAGGCGAGCCTGGAAGCGGAAGCACGAGAGATGTCCCGCCTCGACGTGAAAGCAGCCAACATGTCTCGCCGCACGGTTGTAGCAGCAGAGAGGTCCCGCCGTGCCGCCGAAGCAGCATGGAGGACCCGCCGCACCGTCGATGCAGCAGACTAGTCCGGCCGCACCGTGGAAGCAGAAGAGATGTCCCGCCGCACCACGAATGCAGCAGAGATGTCCTCCCGCATCACGGCGGCCTGGGAAAATGCCTTGCGGGCAGGCGAGGACTCTTACAGGCGCATTCGTGCCCTCGTCCTTAGGCATATGGATCAGATCTCCAGGTGGGTGAGGTTGCAGAATGACCTGAAAGCCTCGTTTGAACAGTCTACCGACGTCATCCAGTAACTAAATGAGAGCAATGCGAAGCTCCGGGCCGAGTGCGACCTGCTGAGGGAGAAGATCGTCGGAAGTGCGGAGCAGCACGATCATACCACTTCCCTGTTGAAGAGGACCAGCGTCATTGTCGAGAAACTTATGGACGAGAATGCCATGTTGCGCATCGAGCGCAGAAGGCTGGTGGAGGTATCCGTGGATGCTCTCAACCAGCATCTTGAGGACAAGAAAGAGCTCGTCGCCGCTCGCCGTGGAGACTATTTCCCGTGGCCTGCAGCAACGCATCAAGATAGTAGAGATCAGTGAGCCAGATCATTGTCTTCCTTCTTCTTTTGCCCTTGTGTATTTCGGGCATTGCCGCATGTGGCTTTTTTTAATTATGTTTCTAAATATGTAAGACAATTATTATCCACTGTCATCTTCCTTATATTCATCATGATTGATATATAAGTCGCAGTCAATGCTATATAGGTCCGCCGGATCTTACATCAAGATCTGTGCAAAACTTTCTTTTCAGATTTTCATTTTTCTCTCTTAAATCTCAGTCCAGTGAGACATATGGCCACACCGTAGAATAGGTGCTTGGGCACCATTAATGGAGACGTTGGGACGGAGGTGCGCGGCGGGTAGCGGTCAAAGGGCTCTCCTCCCGATGAGCACGCGCAGGAGTCTGATCACACGCCTCCCCTACTCAAATAGCTACCCCGCTCGGCACCTCCTAGCCAATAAAAAGGCGTGTGACCGCACGTAATTGGTAAGTCGAACGCCCACGGTTTCAATAATACTTGTGTTTCCGATTTGTAACGTGACAGCACTTGTTCCAAAATGCCTTTGTTGATTGTTAATGTGTGCGCCTTCGCAAATCGGACAGAAAAATTACCACAGCATGTTGGTGCCATGTCATGAGACCATGCCAAGTTTCATGATTTTTAGGCGTGTTTCGGAATTATAGGAATTAAAAAAACCAAGTTTCTCAATCTTTTCGGCCGAGCCACGATGCCCAGATGTATGATTTTCACTCTCATCTCTTGCATGAGACCTAGAAATTCACCCAAGGACCCACATGTGATTTTTCGAACAACTTTTGTGCACTGGAGCATGTGCTTGTAGTTCAAATTTGAATTATGCATAGTAAATGCCCAGAAACTCAATTAATGTATAGAAAAGGTCAAACGAACCCGGAATAATTCCAAAATTTAGCACGGTACTTCTATTTGTTCTAATCTGGCTGTGTGAAAAAATTAAGGCGGGAGAAGGCAGTGTACGTATGTCGTTTCGCACACGGAGGTGACAGTTCCCTCTCGAAACCATGAGCCTTCTTGAGGGAAGCTCCGGTTTGCAAGAAGCTTACACCAAAGCTTGTCCCAATTCGGCCAAATTACCGCAGCATGTTGGTGCCATGTCATGACACCATGCCAAGTTTCATGATTTTCATGCGTGTTTTGGAATTACAGGAATTAAAAAACCAAGTTTCTCAAAATTTCCGGCTAAACCACGATGCCCAGATGTTTGAATTTCACTCCAATCTCTTGCATGGGACCTAGAAATTCACCCAAGGACACACATGTGAGTTTTGAAACAACTTTGGTGTACTGGAGCCTGTGCTTGTAGTTCAAATTTGAATTTTGCACATTAAATGCCCAGAAACTCAATTAATGTATATAAAAGGCCAAACGAACCCGGAATAATTCCAAAATTTAGCACGGTACTTCTATTGGGTCTAATCTGGTTGTGTACAAAAATTAAGGCGGGAGAAGGCAGTGTACGTATGTCGTTTCACACACGGAGGAGACACGTTCCCTCTCGGAACCAGAAGTGTTCTTGAGGGAAGCTCCGGTTTGCAAGAAGCTTACACCAAAGCTTGTCCCAATTCGGCCAAAAAAATTACCGCAGCATGTTGGTGCCATGTCATGAGACCATGCCAAGTTTCATGATTTTCAGGCGTGTTTTGGAATTACAGGAATTAAAAACCAAGTTTCTCAATCTTTCCGGCCGAGCCAGGACGCCCAGAAGTTTGAATTTCACTCCCATCTCTTGCATGGGACCTATAAATTAACCCAAGGACACACATGTGATTTTTCAAACAATTTTGGTGCACTGGAGCATGTGCTTGTAGTTTAAATTTGAATTATGCACATTAAATGCCCAGAAACTCAATTAATGTATCAAAAAGGCCAAACAAACACGGAATAATTCCAAAATTTAGCACGGTACTTCTATTTGGTCTAACCTGGCTGTGTAAAAAATTAAGGCAGGAGAAGGCAGTGTACGTATGTCGTTTCGCACACGGAGGTGACACGTTCTCTCTCGGAACCAGGAGCCTTATTGAGGGAAGCTCCTGTTTGCAAGAAGCTTACACCAAAGCTTGTCCCAATTCGGCCAAAAAAATTACTGCAGCATGTTGGTGCCATGTCATGAGACCATGCCAAGTTTCATGATTTGCAGGCGTGTTTTGGAATTACAGGAATTAAAAAACCAAGTTTCTCAATCTTTCCAAATTGAGCCACGACGCCCAGATGTTTGAATTTCACTCCCATCTCTTGCATGGGACCTAGAAATTCACACAAGGACACACATGTGATTTTTCAAACAACTTTGGTGCATTGGAGCACGTGCTTGTAGTTCAAATTAGAATTATACACATAAAATGCGCAAAAACTCAATTAATGTATAAAAAGGCCAAACGAACACGGAATAATACCAAAATTTAGCACGATACTTCTATTTGGTCTAATCAGCCTGTGTAAAAAATTAAGGCGGGCGAAGGCGTACGTGATTTCGTTTACACGGAGGTGACACGTTCCCTCTCGGAACTGTGGAGCCTTCTTGAGGGAAGCTCAGGTTTTCAATAAGCCTAGACCAAAGCTTGTCCCAATTCGGCCAAAGAAATTACCGCAGCATGTCGGTGCCATGTCATGACACCATGCCAAGTTTCATGATTTTCAGGCGTGTTTTCGATTTACAGGAATTAAAAAACCAAGTTTCTCAATCTTTCCGGCCAAGCCACAACGCCCAGATGTTTGAATTTCACTCTCATCTCTTGCATGGGACCTAGAAATTCACCCAAGGACACACATGTGATTTTTCAAACAATTTTCGTGCACTGGAGCATGTGCTTTTTGTTCAAATTATAATTATGCACATTAAATGCGCAGAAACTCAATTAATGTATAAAAAAGGCCAAACGAACACGGAATAATTCCAAAATTTAGCATGATACTTCTATTTGGTCTAATTAGCCTCTGTAAAAAAACTAAGGCGGGACAAGACCGTGTACGTATGTCGTTTTCGCACATGGAGGTGACACGTTCCCTCTCGGAACCAGGAGCCTTCTTGAGGGAAGCTCCGGTTTGCAATAAGCCTACACTACAGCTTGTCCCAATTCGGCCAAAGAAATTACCGCAACATGTTGGTGCCATGTCATGAGACCATGCCAAGTTTCATGATTTGCAAGCGTGTTTTGGAATTACAGGAATTGAAAAACCAAGTTTCTCAATCTTTCCAGCCGAGTCAGGACGCCCAGATGTTTGAATTTCACTCCCATCTCTTGCATGGGACCTAGAAATTCACCCAAGGACACACATGTGATTTTTCAAACAACTTTGGTGCATTGGAGCACGTGCTTGTAGTTCCAATTTGAATTATACACATAAAATGCGCAGAAACTCAATTAATGTATAAAAAGGCCAAACGAACACGGAATAATTCCAAAATTTAGCACGATACTTCTATTTGGTCTAATCAGCCTGTGTAAAAAATTAAGGCGGGAGAAGGCAGTGTACGTATTTCGTTTCGCACACGGAGGTGACACATTCCCTCTCGGAACCAGGAGCCTTCTTGAGGGAAGCTCAGGTTTTCAATAAGCCTAGACCAAAGCTTGTCCCCATTCGGCCAAAGTAATTACCGCAGCATGTCGGTGCCATGTCATGGCACCATGCCAAGTTTCATGATTTTTAGGCGTGTTTTCGATTTACAGGAATTAAAAAAAACCAAGTTTCTCAATCTTTCCGGCCAAGCCACGACGCCCAGTTGTTTGAATTTCACTCTCATCTCTTGCATGGGACCTAGAAATTCACCCAAGGACACACATGTGATTTTTCAAACAATTTTGGTGCACTGGAGCATGTGCTTGTAGTTCAAATTATAATTATGCACATTAAATGCCCAGAAACTCAATTAATGTATGAAAAAAGGCCAAACGAACACGGAATAATTCCAAAATTTAGCACGATACTTCTATTTGGTCTAATCAGCCTGTGTAAAAAACCTAAGGCGGGAGAAGACCGTGTACGTATGTCGTTTTCGCACACGGAGGTGACACCTTCCCTCTCGGAACCAGGAGCCTTCTTGAGGGAAGCTCCGGTTTGCAATAAGCCTACACTAAAGATTGTCCCCATTCGGCCAAAGAAATTACCGCAGCATGTTGGTGCCACGTCATGACACCATGCCAAGTTTCATCATTTTCAGCCGTGTTTTGGATTTACAGGAATTAAAAAACCAAGTTTCTCAATCTTCCGGCCGAGCCATGACGCCCAGATGTTTGAATTTCACTCCCATCTCTTGCATGGGACCTAGAAATTCACCCAAGGACACACATGTGATTTTTCAAACAACTTTGGTGCACTGGAGCATGTGCTTGTAGTTCAAATTGGAATTATGCACATTAAATGCCCAGAAACTCAATTAATGTATAAAAAGGCCAAACGAACATGGAATAATTCCAAAATTTAGCACGATACTTCTATTTGGTCTAACTTCCAGTGTACAAATATTAAGGCGGGAGAAGGCAGTGTACGTATGTCGTTTCGCACACGGAAGTGACACGTTCCCTCTCGGAAACAGGAGCCTTCTTGAGGGAAGCTCCGGTTTGCAAGAAGCTTACACCAAAGCTTGTTCCAATTTGGCCAAAAACTTTTTTTGCAGCATGTTGGTGCTATGTCATGACACCATACGAGGTTTCATGATTTTCAGCCGTGTTTTGGATTTACAGGAATTAAAAAACCAAGTTTCTCAATCATTCCTGTCGAGCCACGACACCCAGATGTTTGAATTTTATTCCCATTTCTTGCATGGGCCCTATAAATTCACCCATAGACACACATGTGATTTTTCAGCAAACTTTGGTGCATTGGAGCATGTGCTTGTAGTTCAAATTTGAACTATGCACATTAAATGCCCAAAAACTCAATTAATGCATAAAAATGCCAAACGAACCCGGAATAATTCCAAATTTAAACACGACACTCATGTACTAGTTGCATGTTCACTGTACGTAAATGTTCTAGCAATTCAAACACCATCCTTCCCTCCGTAACACCATTTTGTCTTTCAAAACATAAAGAAAAAATTAGGTATACCACAAACAGTTTACTAGAATGAATCGTGTGGGATGCGACATAAAATATCTTGGTGCACCGTCTTGTCTGCCTTACGTAGGAAGCTTCGTCCTCTATAGTCCACCTCCCCCGCTTGAACCATACTTGTGCGCCAGTTTCTCGCGGCACCGAGGGATTTTTTTTTGCCACCGCGGAAATATCTATCTCCCCGTCCCCTCCCTCCTACCAAAAGCCACATTTCCACTATTCCTCCTTGCTTTCCAAGTTCAAACCTTCACTGCTGCTACTGGCAGCTCAGCCTCCTCACCGGCGACTCTTCTTCTTGCAGCGCCGCCTCCTCGCCGGCTACCCATCTTCTTGCAACGCCGCCTCCTCGCCGGCGACCCTTCTTCTTGCTACGCGGCCTCCTCGCCACCGACCCTTCGTCTTGCTGCGCGGCCTCATCGATATGGTCAGGTAATTCACACCCCAGCCACACCACCCTCCTCCTTTCCCTTCCCACATGCCCCTACTGACGGAGCAACACCTTCCACCGAAATCACTGCCCCCTCCTCCAATTAAGCGCAGCCCACAGCCATTTTACACGCAGTATAACATGGAGCTGAGTAGCATGAGGCCGCACGAGCGAATGAGGTCGCTATGGCTGCCATGCGTGTTGACCGCCAGATCTTGGAGGAGCACCTCGCCTTCGAGGCCACCAACACCGTCGCGCGGTTGTCTACTTTAAAATACAGTTTGTGATGTTTTCTCGAGGCCACCGCCAGTGCCTTCTAGTGATTTATCCTCTGTAATGTTAATATGCAATCTGATGTTCAGATAACAGTTTGGTCCTCTGAAATGTGATGTTCAGTTAACACTTTGGTCCAACAATTGCTACATTTCGTAGTACTGTTCTCAAGCATTCTTTGTTTTGTTAACTGTCTTATCTTCTAGTACATGTTTCTATTCTGCAATGTCGTGCTCAGTTAACTATTTTGGTTCATTTGGTATGCTGTCCATTTAACTATTTGGTTCAGTTCTGCAATTTGATTTTCATTTGCTGTGGGTACAATTTTGTATTGTTATGCATGTGACACCAATCGAATTTGGATGTACTCAATACATATTCTACTGATAGTATGGCAACTCTCAGTTAACTAGATCAAGATCTTCCTTATGTGTGTTGCAAGGAAACAATGGGAGACATTGCGGTTTACCATCGAGGTTTGTTCAAGCAGGGTCCTTTGGCTAATAGCACTTTATTGTGCAGTTGCAGTAATCATTCTAATATTTAGGTTTCTTACAATTTGGTCTTGCACATGTAGGTCCTGCTGTCAGAGGCTTAGACCCACTGTTCAATTCCATTTTGCATATGGGGAAATCAGATGTCCATGAATATCACCAAGTCAAGAAACTCGTAAAGATTGTTAGGATGAAGAAACTTGCGATTTAATAACAACAAGATCTTTGTTTGCACAATGAAGAAGACATCAGTCAACTATAGGATGGTACCAACTCTTTTACCTTGTTTTTACCCCTTGCGCCATTTCAAAATTTACAACAGCAATTTATGCATAGCTTTGTTTCAGTACATTTCAAAGCACTTCACCGATGATTACCTCTCAAACCACCTGCATGGTCAATAGGCGAGGAAGGTATTAATTCAACATCCATGGTACAATATTGAAGTCTTGCTGAAGAGGACGAAGGTTGGGCGGGCAATTATCCATAGCCACTGGCCTAAAGTTGCAAGGACATTCAACATCACTGAAGGCTCAATATTTGCCTTCCGCTTCATAGCTTCCCAGATGAGATTCATCTGTCTATTTACCGTGTATGATGCTATTTTCCAAAGGTTTTTGATGCTGCATGTGAAACTTGGTGCTCTTGTGTAATGGCGTAACTGAGTGTCGAAGCTATCTGATGTAATTCGATTATGAAATCCTGGTTGCTTTTATACGGATATGAAATATCTGGCGTGTTTTATAAGAAATATCAGTTTAATTAGTGCATGGATTATCAATAATATGCTAATTACCCTGCTTATTGGGGTTTTCTATTGCAGACGGTTACTCAGACAACACCGTGGGCGATGAGCTCAAACAACCCGCACGGTTTCTAGAAAGTAGGCGTGTTCGATCAACTAATAATCACACACGGCTTCCGGCAGCGAACTGTTTGCGTTAGGCCACCTTGCACAAACGTTTCCACACAAAGAACTGTGTGTGATATACATACCAACGGAAACGTTTTCCCAGGATTGACAGTGTGGGATGTACATAAGAACATAAATGAATTCCTTGGATTGACTATGTGTGATGTACATACCTACTGAAATGTTTTTCTGGGATTCACCGTGTAGGATGTACATACCTGCGGAAATGATTTTCTCGGATTATCATGTGGGATGTACATACCTACGAAAATGATTGGGTTTCGATGCCTCGCCCGATCGCACACGGCCCCAGCCTAGGTCCCAGGAGGGCCTATCCCCGACGATTTCTGGGTCATGTGGGAAGGGCACCCTATCGCACACACTCACTGGGTGACGGTTCCAAATGCCATCACCGAAAGGGGTTAAAAACGTACCAGTGTGCCGCTGGTGGGAGGAGCTCCTGGAGGAGGTGGCGATGCTTGAGGAAGTGAGCAAGTCAACAATGGCGGGGGTGCTGGGCCGCGGTGCTACCCGGAGAGAAAGCGTCGGGAGGCAGCGTTGGGGGTGCGGCAGAGGGTGTTTGGGGGGGCGACGTTGGTCGGTCGGGGAAGGAAGCCGGCGCTTGGTGCGTCTGAGGTCGAGGAGGAAGCGGCGAAGGTTGTTCACCGGCGGATAAGGAGGTTGTTATGCAGCGGCAGACGAGGGTGCTAGGGTGCGACGGTGGTGGGGATGAAGCTAACGCTCCGGTGGGTGGTTGGCGGCACCGCAGGGGGGTGGGGAGGTCTTGGTGATGTTTGATCTGGCTAGGGTTTGATTTGGGGAACAATTTGGAAAGAGGATGAGACGAGTTTTTTTGTGAGACATAGGGGCTGAGACGAGTAGTAGAAGGAATTTGGGAATGGTCGGCCCACGAATATTTTCCGTCTAGCGCACGCTCTGGCACCTTCCCGCGTGTTTAGGCCCAAAAGATTTCACTTTCTAGCTTGCAGTATGTCCCCGCAGTTGGTGGGCCGTAACTCAGTTCTCCTGGCTGAAAACGTGTGGCCAACCATCCGCGGCAGTTCGTATGCCCCGGTAACTTATCTTCTCCTACAGTTTATCTACCCATATTTACTTGTGTCGGCAAAAAGGTGATTCCCGGCAGATTATTTGCCCTTGATAAAGTATTTCTCCCGGCAGTTAACTACCCCTAATCAAGTGTTGTGGTGTAGTGATACTAGTGGGAATCTTTCATTATAGAACTTGGCTTGTATATTTCGATGATGGGCTTTCTCAAATGCCCGAGGTCTTCTAGAGCAAGGAAGTTGGATGCACAACCACTTAGTTTTAACTTTGAGCTTTCATACACTTATTGCATCCGTTGCATGGCAATCCCCACTCCTCACATTGACATCAATTGATGGGCATCTACATAGCCCGTTGATTAGCCGCGTCGAAACGAGACTATCTTCCTTTTTTGACTTCTCCATATTAATCTCTACCACCACATTCTTTTCCACCATAGTGCTATATCCATGGCTTACGCTCATGTATTGCGTGGGGGTTGAAAATACTGAAGCGTATTACAAATATGAATCAATTACTTGGCTAACACCGGGGTAGTGCATGCTTTATATTTTGTGTTAAGAAATTGCAGCATGACAAGGCTATATGATTTTGTGGGGATAGCGTTCTTTAGCATTTATATTTTGAAAGGCATGATTGTTTGTTGGTATGCCTGAGTATTAATGTCTTTATGTCAAATTATAGACTGTTGCTTTGAATCATTTGGTTCTAAGTATTCATACCATAGAAGAAAGATTACATGATAGACATGTTAAGTAGCATTTCACATCAATTTTTTTGTTTTTATCATTTACCTACTCGAGGACGAGCATTAATTAAGCTTGGGGATGCTTGATACATCTCCAACGTATCTATAATTTTTTATTGTTTCATGCTATTATATTATAAATCTTGGATGTTCTATATGCAATCATATGCAATTTGATATCATTTTTTGGATCTAACCTATTAACCTAGTGCACAATGTGAGTTACTTTTTTTTGCTTGTTTTTGGCTTTTCAGAAAATCAATATCAGAGTCCAAATGGAGAAAAAAATTGGATTAATTTTTTTTGGACCAGAAGGGACCCATGAAGGTTCGGGAGAAGTCCTGAGGAGTCACGAGGGAGCGACAAGCTCAGGATGCGGGCCTAGGGGGGCAAGCCCACCAGGCTTGTGGCCCCCTCGTGGCATCTCCTGGCCTCATTGAACCTCTATAAATTCCCAAATGTTCCCATTATACCAGAGAGCCACCCGAAACACTTTCTTTGCCGCCGCAAGTTTCTGTTCTTCCGTGATCCCATATGGAGGCCTTTTCTGACACTCCCCCGTAGGGGAAATCGATTACAGAGGGATTCTATATCATACTTGCCGCCTTCCGAAGATGCATGAGTAGTTCACCACAGACCTACGGGTCCATAGCTAGTATCTAGATGGTTTCTTCTCTCTCCTTGATCTTTAATACAATGTTCTCCTCGATGTTCTTGGAGTTCTACTCGTTGTAATCTTCTTTTGCGGTGTGTTTGTTCGGACCCGATGAATTATGGGTTTATGATCAGATTATTCATAAATTACGCATGATTATTATAGCATTTTATTTCTCTCCGATCTATCCGTTTGGTTTGGCCAACTCGATTGATTTATCTTGCAATGGAAGAGGTGCTTTGTGATGAGTTCAATCTTGCGGTGCTCAATCCTAGTGACAGAAAGAGACATGACACGTATTTGTATTGTTGCCATTAAGGATAAAAATATGGGGTTTATTCATATTGCTTGGGTTTACTTTGTCTACATCATGTCATTTTGCTTAAGTCGTTACTCTGTTTTATACTTAATACTCTAGATGCATGCTGGATAGCAGTCGATGAGTGCAGTAATAGTAGTAGATGCAGGCAGTAGTCAGTCTACTTGTCCCGGACGTGATGCCTATATACATGATCATTGCCTTGAATATCATCATAACTATGCGCTTTTATATCAATTGCCCAACAGTAATTTGTTTACCCGTCGTATGTTATGTGCTCTAGAGAGAAGCCTCTAGTGAAAACTATGGCCCCCGAGTCTAGTTTTATCATATATAAAAACACAAAAATACCTTGTTGCACCTTTCTTTATTTTATTTTATTTTGCAATTTATCCATTTTCCTACCATTATAATATTTAATCCTTGCAAATAACCTCCGAGGGGATTGAAACCCCCTTGTTTGTGTTGGTTGCAAATACTTGCTTTTGTGTGTGCAGGTGCTGCTAACGAGGTTCTGTGTGGTTCTTCTAATGGATTGATAACCTTGGTTCTTAACTGAGGGAAATATTTATCTCTACTGTACTACTTCATCCTCTCCTCTTCGAGGAAATCTCAACGCAGCTCACAAGTAGCAATGTCGTATGCATATGTGGTGTGCTTCAGTTGTGGAGACCCGGGCACCACATGGATAAGTGTGTGAAGCCATAGAGCTATTTTATCTGCAAGAAAGTCACTCACAAAGTGGATGAATGCCCCGTTGGGAAGGAACCACATTTCAACTAGGTTTGTTCAGTGCTACTCCATGAAAGTGCAATCATGCCCTTGAATCATATTTTGATGTTGATGACAACACATATGCTCGGGACTAATCATGTTTATCAAGTATATCTCAGGATTGTGTTCCAAAGACCGTATGCATGGATCATGACTAGGGACAAAAAGCATATAACTCAAGAATGGAGATACAAGGTGTTAACTTCATTTATGGTTTGTTCTTGAGTATAGGGATCCCGCACTATTAAGAGGGGATCGATGGATCTGTGAAAAACTTGCTCAAAGCTGGTATCTATATAACCTTACCTACGGACGTCCGGCTCTCTACGGACGTCCGGTCCTTCCTGATTGCCGGACGTCCGGACGCTTCCGGACGACCGACACCTTCACAATGAAACATTTTACGGACGTCCGGAACCCTCCGGACGTCCGACCCCATCGCATCGAAACTTTCTTACGGATGTCCGGCCCCTTTCGGACGGACCGTATCCTATACACTGATTTGTGAGTTACACTTTTGCCGAACACTTTTGCGGACGTCCGAACTCTCCGGACGTCCGACACTTTCACATCGAAGCACTCTTACGGATGTCCGGGCCTGTTCGGACGACCGTATCTCCGTACATTGTTTTGTGGGTCACACTTTTCACAGCGGTCGGTCTTCAGATGACGGTCGGACGTCCGGACCCTTTTGGGCATCCGGACGACCGACGTTCTCCGGACGTCCGGCCATCCTGTACCCCAAACGGTCACCTTTTTCCCAACACATATATATACTCCTTCCCCTAGCTCGGGTTGGGGTTGACCATTCACTTTAAACAAATCCTAGAACACTTCACTCACTCTCTCTCAACTCTCCACACCAAATCTTAGATCCCCAAAGGGTTTGAGAGCTTTGAAAAGAAGTTGTCCGATCAAGTGATAGATCCTCTTCTCCTCCTTCTTTGCACCCAAGGAATTCATGATTTGAGCAAGTCTTGAGCAAATCCCCATTGATCTTATTACTCTTGGAGGTTGGAGACTCCTAGGCGGTAGGAGTCTTTCGAAGAGGAATCGACTTTTGTGATTACCCCCGGATAAGTTTGTGAGGGTTTTGGAGACCACCCCAAGGTCTACCACTAGTGGTTGAGAAACATCTTCGTGGTGTTGTCTCAAAGGGAGAATAGGGTGAGCCTTCGTGGCGTTGGTGTGCCTTCGTGGTAACATCCACCTCTCTAACGGTGACTAGCTTCCCTCCAAGGTAGTGAACATCGGAATACATCCTTGTCTACCTGAGTTGCGTTTATTCCTAACCCTAACTCTATAATTGTGGTTTCTTGTTTTGGTTTGCACTTACTTACATCATATTGTGCATGCTCACTTATATGCTTGTGTTTGCTTACCTAGTACTTCAGACCTATTAGCAATTGTTAGGCTCACTTTCATATTCCGCACTATTGCCTAAAATTGCTAAGTAATAATTAAAATTTGTAATTGTACCTATTCACCCCCTCTAGGTCCATCTCGATCCTTTCAATTGGTATCGTAGCCTCGTGCTCTATTCTTGTGGCTTAACCGCCTAGAGCGAGATGAACCCAGATGGGACTCCCTTGTTGTAGATCCTAAGGATAAAGGCGGGGCTTCTTCAAGTCAAGTCCTTTACGTCGGAGGATCTAGAACGGGCCCTTGCTAAGCAAAAAGAGGAGCATGATGCTTCTCTTGAGGCCTTGGTCCAAATGAGATTAGCCACGTTGTCCTCGGTGCTTGCACCACTCTCGGGTGGTGCCGCCTCAAGGCCAACTGTGCCTACTCCATCACTTGGTCAACAACCTCCTAACAATGAACACGCCGGTGTTCCTTGGCTTTATGCAAGACCTCGGGTTGAGAAACCAAGATATAATCCTCAAGGCAGTCCTCCTTTGCTTAGTGCCACTTCCGATTTTCCTTTGTGGAGAGTTGCTATGCAGGACCATCTTCGACATGGAAACGATGAGATGTTGGAGATCTTGGAGTATGGCTATCATGTGGTTGATCCAAAGAACCCCACTCCAAGAGAAATATATGACAAGAACCTCAATGACACTGCAATCATGTGGATAAGGAGAGGCTTGGATGAAAAGCAAAGGAGACCATTCATACACATCACAAGTGCCAAGGAACTATGGGAAGCTGTTGTAAGATCCAAAACTGGCACCTCTACCTCCCGGAGTGCTCAATATGAAATTGCCAAGGGCAATTGCAAAACTTTGTATGGAGAAAGGTGAAACCCCAATCAACTCCATGAGCGTCTCATGACACTCATCACGATATTGAGTCATGTGAGTGTGACAAGACACAAGATGGATTCAACATGACTAAGAGGTTCCTTGTGGATAAGTTACTCCATGCTCTTGCTCCATTTCACCATCAAATGGTGTGGGACATAAGACAACACCATACCTTCAAGGAAATGACTACAGATGACATCGTATCCACCTTTCAACTATATGAAGAGTCAAAGACTAATGCCACAAAACATCTTGCCATGCATGGTTCTCCATCATCAAAGATCAATCTTGCATTGAAGGCCAAGCATGTATGTGAAGATGAACAAAGTGAAGAAGAAGAAGAGGATGACGAAGATGGTGATGAGATTGAATCGACGAGGGCCCTACATATGAAGACATGGCTCTTTTGTCAAGAAGTTTAAGCGCGGGTAAGTTCAAGGGAAGATTCCAAAAGAAGAAAGTAAGAAAATGCTACAACTGTGAAGAAACCAATCACTTCTCCAACGAAAGTGCCCTTATGAGAAGAGAGAAGATAAACCAAGGTTTCCCAAGACCTTTCCCAAGAAGAAGTTACCAAATCCTTTGAACTCCAAGCTCAAGAAGAGAGATGGAAAGGCAATGGTTGCTCAAGAAGAATCTGATCCGGATGATGTTAGTGGTGTTGCCGGAGTGGCTCAAGACTCTCAAAACACCTTGAGGTTAGTAAACAAGAATGGTGATGTGGTCGCCTACAACTACATGAAAGATTACAAGGGCAACGCTCACAAATGCCTAATGGCAAAGGCCATGGTTGAAGAAGAAGAGGACCAAAGCTCTTCTGACAAGGTCAAGGTAACTCCACGATCAAATCCTCCTCTTTTCACGCCTTCCACTTCTAGTGATGAGTATCTTGATGCGGAGGATAGTCATGAGGATGATGATCTAACCAATCCTATGCTTGCTAAACTCAATAAGTTCATGTGCTCCCTCAAAGGAAGGAAGCTCACTATGTTTCAGATGCTTATGGAGATGGTGAGTAAGTACACCATCTCCATTAAGGAACTCGAAACCCTCGTCATTGAGGAAAAGGAAAAATATGAAATCCTTGAGCGGAAAGTCAAATATGAGGAAGCACGAAATGATGAACTATGTTTAAAAATTGGTACAAATATTGATGTTCATACTAAAGATCTTGCCTCCTTGAAAAAGGCTATTGACTCCTGTGAAGAGTTGATGAATGATAAAAGTAAGCTTGCAAAGTCTCATGCCTCTCTCACTAAGGATTGTGAGCTTCTATCCATGTCTCTCAAGACTAAGGAAGAAGAGCTCACCCTTCTTACAAAGAGTTTTGAGACACTCAAACTTAATTATCTTGAAACTCTAGCCAAGGCTTACTCATCTCCTATTATAAATGTTGATGCATGTTCTACTAACTCTAGTAGTGATCTAGCATCCATCCTTGAGGAGAATCGGTTTCTCAAAGCTCAAATCGAGAAAGGGCTCATGACATGTGCTCAAGGGCAAAAGAACCTTAACGAGGTGTTGAGCCAACACAATGAAGCGTTAAGCCAAAGAGGGACTTAGGTTTGACCCAAGCACAAGCAAGAAGAAGACGTCCTCCCAAAATTGCACCACCCCTTTAAAAGAAACCTTTGTACGAGAAGGACACAAGGAGAAAGGTAAGGTTGTTAGTGGGAAGGCCACAAGGGCATGCCCACTCTCAACAAGCCAAAGAGTTCATGCCTCCATCCTATGTACTGCGTAAGACTAAGGATGGAGAAGTTTATGCAAAGTTTGTTGGCCCCCAAAGGCATTTCGTTTTTATGCTATTTGGGTCCCTAAGACCCTTGTGACTAACTTGAGAGGTCCCATTGTAAAATGGGTGCCTCTAACCAAGTAATAATTGTGTGTAGGTAGCTTTCTTCGGTGGAGTAAAATGGGTGATTGATAGTGGATGTACAAATCATATGACCGGAGATAGCAAATTGCTCTACGATTTCATGGAAGCTATTCAACCATTTATGAGCATTATGTTTGGTGGAGGATCAAAAGGACAGGTACTTGGGTTGGGTAAGGTGGCTATCACAAATGACATGTCTCTTGCAAATGTCATGCTTGTCCAATCCCTTAAATATCATTTGCTCTCTGTCCGCCAATTGGCGTCTGTTGGTTATGATACACTATTTGGACTAACGGATGTGAAAGTCTTTAAGAGAGATACTCTCGAAGTGGCCTTTGTTGGAGAGTTGGATGGCAACCTTTACACGGTTGATTTCTCGAAGAGAGCACATTCCATGCAACTTGTCTAATGGCCAAGGCCGACAAGGGGTGGCTATGGCATCGCTGCTAGCCCATGTCGGCATGAGGAATCTCCAAGATCTCTTAAAGGGGAATCACATCCTTGGACTAACAAATGTCTCTTTTGAGAAAGATCGTGTGTGCAGTGCATGTATAGCCGGGAAGCAACATCAATCAAAGCACCCACCCAAGAATATTGTTTCTACTTCAAGGCCTTTGGAGCTCCTTCATGTGGATCTCTTTGGGCCTCCTTCATGGGATAGTCTTGGTGGGAAAAAGTATGGACTTGTCATTGTTGATGATTACTCAAGATATACATGGGTGTTTTTCCTCAAGTCCAAGGATCTAAACGAAGATCACTTTCATTGACTTTGCCAAGCAAGCACAACGCAAGTTTGACAAAGAAATCTTGGCAATAAGAAGTGACAATGGATCTGAGTTCAAAAACTATACCTTGGAAGAATTCCTTAGTGATGAAGGGATTGAGCATCAATATTCAGCTCCATACACTCCTCAAAGAAATGGTGTAGCCGAAAGGAAGAACCGCACACTTGTGGAGATGGCAAGGTCCATGTTGGATGAATACAAGTCACCACATAGTTTCGGGCGAAGCTGTCAACACCGCATGTCATGCATCAAACCGGCTTTTCCTCCGCACGATATTGGAAAAAGACTCCATATGAGCTGCTAACTGGAAACAAGCCAAATGTCAAGTACTTTCGTGTATTTGGGTGCAAATGTTTCATCCTCAACAAAAGAGAAAGGTTAGGAAAATTTCAATCCAAAACAATTGAGGGTATATTTGTTGGCTATGGATCAAACTCTCACGCATATAGAGTCTACAACAAATCCAATGGATGTGTGGTAGAAACTTGTGACGTGGTGTTTGATGAATTTAATGGCTCCCATGGGGAGCAAGTTGATTTAAGTGATGTAGGTGAAGAAGATTCTTCTCAAGACATTTTGACCATGGGTGTTGGTGCACTTCTTCCTATGGAACAAGAACCTCATGATGATGAAGAAGAAGATAGAAGTCTCACACATCATCAAACTACTTCAACACTCATAACACCACAAGCCCCTATTGCTCAACCGATACCTTTAGCCCAAGTTGAAAAGGGTGATCAAGCTTCTCCTCATGACAATCTTCAAGAAGAAGAACAAGAAAGTCCAATCATTGATGATGAACCTCAACTAATGCAATATGAACAAGAAGATCTTCCTCCACACATTAATGATCCATATGTTGAGGATGTGGACGATGGACATGAAGTTGAACCTCGTGAAACCCTTACCTCTATCATGCCACGAGTGGCCGGTCGTGTTGATGTTGACAAAATACTCACCCAAGATATCGGAAGGTAGAGTCACTCGTAAACACTTGACCAACTTTTGTGCTCACTTCTCTTTTGTGTCTAGTTTTGAACCCATCAAGGTACAAGATGCATTGATAGACAACGATTGGCTAGTTGCTATGCAAGAAGAGTTGAACAGTTTTGAACGCAACCAAGTGTGGTCGTTAGTCAAGAGGCCACCTACCGAACACAACGTCATTGGAACAAAATGGATTTTCAAGAACAAACAAGATGAGAATGGTGTAATCATTCGAAACAAGGCAAGGTTAGTGGCACAAGGGTACTCACAAGTTGAAGGTTTGGACTTTGGTGAGACCTTTGCCCACGTTGCCCGTCTTGAATCCATTCGCATCTTACTTGCTTATGCTGCTTTCAAT
Source organism: Aegilops bicornis (assembly GCA_021605145.1). Lineage (NCBI taxonomy): Eukaryota > Viridiplantae > Streptophyta > Magnoliopsida > Poales > Poaceae > Aegilops > Aegilops bicornis. Next base: position 418,422,859 of record CM038670.1, on the reverse strand, counting down.
GGTTTTACATTACATCAAATGGATGTGAAGAGTGCTTTCCTTAACGGTCCTCTACAAGAAGAAGTATATGTATCACAACCACCTGGGTTCGTTGATCCCGATCACAAAGACTATGTGTATAAACTTCACAAGGCGTTGTATGGCCTCAAACAAGCACCTCGTGCTTGGTATGATCATCTTAAGAAGTTTTTACTCGATGATGGTTTTGTGAGAGGGGTGATCGATCCTACTCTTTTTACTAAGAGGGATAAGGGTGATTTGATCTTATGCCAAATCTATGTAGATGATATCATTTTTGGTTCTCCTAACATTCATTTGTGCAAGAAGTTTGCAGCTTCAATGACCAAGAATTTTGAAATGTCACTCAATGCGGATTTGAAGTTCTTCCTTGGTTTTCAAATTCAACAATTTCAAGAAGGAATTTTCTTGTCCCAAGCAAAGTACCTCAAGGATATCCTAGAGAAGTTTGGTATGTCTGATGCTAGTCCATGTAAGACACCAATGCCAACCAAAATAACACTCATCAAGACACAGACGGTATCCCCTTCGACCCATCTAAATACCGCTCTATGATTGGTTCATTGCTTTATCTTTGTGCATCTAGACCAGACATCATGTTTAGTGTATGCATGTGTGCTAGATTTCAAGCTTCCCCTAGGGAAAGTCATCATAAGGCGGTTAAGCATATTCTTAGATACCTTGTTCACACCCCAAAGTTGGGTCTATGGTATCCCAAGGATGCTAAGTTTGATCTCATTGGATACACGGATGCGGATTGGGCCGGAGACAAAGTGGATCGTAAGTCCACCTCCGGTGCATGTCAATTTCTTGGACGCTCGTTGGTAAGTTGGTCATCAAAGAAACAAAATTGTATTGCCCTCTCTACCGCAGAAGCTGAATACATTGCTGCCGCCAACAGCAACTCAGTTACTATGGATGAGGCAAACTTTGAAGGATTATGGTATCACCTATAGACATGTGCCTCTTTTATGTGATAATGAAAGTGCTATCAACATTGCCGAGAACCCCAAGGATCATCTCCGCACCAAACACATTGATATTAGATATCACTTCTTGAGAGATCATGTTGAGAAAGGCGATATTCACATTGATCACATTGGGACAGATTTGCAATCGCGATATTTTCACGAAACCATTGGATGAAGCAAGGTTACATCGACTTAGGCGTGAACTTGGTATCTTGGAGCTTGACAACATTATGTGAAATCTCGTACTCATCCATGCTTAATCTTAATGTCTAGTCGTGATGTAGGCATATATTTAGGGGAGACACTCAATTCATGAGTTCTCTCACCTTACATAATGCATAAATTGAACAAACACTCTCAAAGTTATCATAGTTTAATATGATGGAGTAGTTTATGCTTATGATTGAGTAAGGTGGGATCTGATTTCCTACATAAATAAGTTTTACTGAAAAAAAAATGTGTTTTCCTCATCATCATTATCAGCCCTCCTGTTCAAACTTCTAGCTCCGGACGTCCCAGGGTCCCGGACGTCCGTATCCTCTACTCTGGTTATTTTTCGACCGGTCGTCCGGCCTCGCCGGACGTCCGTAAAAACCACTCTGGATTCACTCAAGTTTGGCCTAGCAAATGAAGCCTCGGACGTCCGGAAGACTCGGACGTCCGTAGAAGAACCATTCTGTCATAAGATGCCCGGTCGTCCGACGCCAACGGACGTCCGTAAAACCATTCTGGTTAACTCAAATTTGGCCTAGCAAATGAAGCCTCGGACGTCCGGAAGACTCCGGACGTCCGTAAAAACCATTCTGTTACAATATGCCCGGTCGTCCGACGCCATCGGACGTCCGTACAAGTGACCCTGTTATCCTTCGTTGCTGATGGTCCTGACTCCGGTCGTCCGTCTGATTCCGGATGTCCGGTCGCACATTTAACTCCGGACGTCCGGAGGCCCGGACGTCCGTACGTTCCTTCGCGGGTCTATATATCTGCGCCCTAGGTTTTCTTAGTCAACGCCGCCGCCGCCAGACGCTCTCGATCCGCGGCCGCCGCCGTTTTCTGCCGTGCGGCCCCTCCTCGCGACCGCCGCCCGTTCCCCTGGGTGTCTCCCGCCAGCGGATCTGACTTCGCCGTCCGGCCCGTCCAGCCGTTACGCTGGGGCCTCTCCCGTCCGTTCTTCGATCCGATGCGTCGTTTGGATCCTCCGTGCTCTTCCTCGCCTAGTAGGGCAAACCCCTTCCTCTTCACTTGTCACCTGGTCTATGGAGGGTGTTGACATGCGCTTTCCTTCTCCCCTAGGTCCCGATGCCTCGGTCCAAGCAATCCGCCGCAAGCAAGTCGCCGGAGGGCGGGCGCGCGTCCGTCTCGTCGTGGTGGTTCCAACGACTCAAGGAGGAAGACCGCCCTCGAAACGTGCCGCTCGTCCTCACAGCTCGTCGAGTGATTCCTCTTCGGAGGGGTCAGATTTTGAGGATGAGCTTGAAGAGGTGGAGCCGTCCCGATGATTGGCGTTAGTGTCGCTGCCCCCAAGCCCGCACTCGTCGTCCAACATTTCAACCTCCTCCTCCTCCGGTGCAACCCCACGGTGATGCCCGTCACATCTCCCTTGAGCCTCCACCATCACTAGGCCGTCATGTTAAGCGTTTCAATGAAGTCCCCAAATCTTCATATCTCAAATTGCGTCGTGATGTAGATCAATTTACTGTTGCTAGGGATTCTCGGGATAGTCGTTTTCGCATCGAATGTCCAAGCCGACATCTTCACCACGATTGTCATTCCTAAAGGCTTGTCACTTCATGTTTGCATCGATCTTGAGCACATTCGCACTCATCCGGAGAAATATCCGGAGCCATTGAGCTCATTGAGTCGTCAAACCTAGCTGCCCCATTCGCCTTTCAACACGACTTTAACCAGGCTGCCATCCATCGCTTTTATGCCACTTGTTACTTTGCTCACGATAACACCGTCACATGGATGACCTCCGACATCGCTCTCACAGCATCTTATGCTGAGTTTGTCACCGCACTTGGATTTCCCGACACTGGGTTCAAAATCCACAAAGATGACCCCAACCATAAGCCCAAAGGCATTGCGGTCTGTGCGGATCTCCTTAGACCCATATCATCTTTATCTAATACTGAAAAACAAAAGGGTCTAAACCAAGTCTCTATTTGGCGTTTCCCATTCAACATCATTTATCAGTGTGTCATCCGCACCATTTATCCCAAGATGGGTGACAAGGGTTCCTGTAGCAGCCATCGCATTGATCTCATGCATCGCCTTTACATATCTCCTAAAGGGAAGATAAATGTTCCACACTTTCTATGGCATGAGATTCGCTGGCTAGCTTCCAGCCAAGCGGGCTTTTCCTCATGCACCTTTTCTTCGTGCATTTATCGAGAGTGTAGCTCCCTTTCCCATTGCACGCACTCATATACATGAGAGATGGGTCATCCCACCTCACATGGCGGCTGACCATGTTCCTCCTTCTCCCGCCATCGCTACTCACACTGCCGCTAGTTTTCCCTCGCACGCTCACCATCCTCATTCCGGTGATGCCTCCTTTGGGCGCATTGCTGCGCTTTTCTTGGGAAGGCCCATTCAGCCATGATGAAGATGTTCACCTTCCATTGCTCCCAACACCACGATGTGGTCACTCGCATGGTCACTTCCAAGAACGCTCAAGGCTCGTCTGCGAGACTCAAAGCGTATATGATGTGAGTGACGATGAGCGTCTTCCGCAGAACCCCCTTCTGATTTTGGTTTTCCCTCCGGTCCTGAGTGGGCTGATTTCTTTGACGAGACAGGTGGCAGTGGTGGTCATGATGATGATGATGAGGATGAGCTTTAACACTATCCTATCATTCCCTTCTTTGTTCTTTTTGGATACTTGATGCCAAAGGGGGAGTAGGCTCCATATGCATTACTCTAGCTCATTATGTAATCGAAACCTATGTTAGGAGTAGTGTGTTGAACTATGTTATGAGATTGTTGAACTATGTTATTCAGTTTGTTAGTTTGGTGAATCTATATGAATTGATCTATATGAAGTGATCCAACTATTGTGGCATCGGTTTGAGGGGAGCCCTCTCGCTACTCGCTATCTATTCTTATTATGGTTATTATGGTTATTGAGCTCCACAACAAATACTTCCGATTACTATTATGAGTATGCATATGAGTTGTCATCAACTACCAAAAGGGGAGATTGAAAGTGCAATCATGCCCTTGAATCATATTTTGATGTTGATGACAACACATATGCTCTGGACTAATCATGTTTATCAAGTATATCTCAGATTGTGTTCCAAAGACCGTATGCATGGATCATGACTAGGGACAAAAGCATATAACTCAAGAATGGAGATACAAGGTGTTAACTTCATTTATGGTTTGTTCTTGAGTATAGGGATCCCGCACTATTAAGAGGGGATCGATGGATCTGTGAAAAACTTGCTCAAAGCTGGTATCTATATAACCTTACCTACGGACGTCCGGCTCTCTACGGACGTCCGGACCTTCCTCATTGACCGGACGTCCGGACGATTCCGGACGACCCACACCTTCACAACAGAAACATTTTACGGACGTCCGAACCCTCCGGACGTCCGACCCCATCGCATCGAAACTTTCTTACGGATGTCCGCCCCGCCGGACGACCGTATCCTGTATAATCGATTTGTGAGTTACACTTTTTGCGAAACACTTTTGCGGACGTCCGAACTCTCCGGACGTCCGACACTTTCACATCGAAGCACTCTTACGGATGTCCGCCTGTTCGGACGACCGTATCCTGTACATTGTTTTGTGGGTCACACTTTTCACAGCGGTCGGTCTTCCGATGACGGTCGGACGTCCGGACCCATTTGGGCCTCCGGACGACCGACGTTCTCCAGACGTCCGGCCATCCTGTACCCCAAACGGTCACCTTTTTCCCAACACATATATATACTCCTTCCCCTAGCTCGGGTTGGGGTTGACCATTCACTTTAAACAAATCCTAGAACACTTCACTCACTCTCTCTCAACTCTCCACACCAAATCTTAGATCCCCAAAGGGTTTGAGAGCTTTGAAAAGAAGTTGTCCGATCAAGTGATAGATCCTCTTCTCCTCCTTCTTTGCACCCAAGGAATTCATGATTTGAGCAAGTCTTGAGCAAATCCCCATTGATCTTATTACTCTTGGAGGTTGGAGACTCCTAGGCGGTAGGAGTCTTTCGGAGAGGAATCGACTTTTGTGATTACCCCCGGATAAGTTTGTGAGGGTTTTGGAGACCACCCCAAGGTCTACCACTAGTGGTTGAGAAACATCTTCGTGGTGTTGTCTCAAAGGGAGAATAGGGTGAGCCTTCGTGGCGTTGGTGTGCCTTCGTGGTAACATCCACCTCTCTAACGGTGACTAGCTTCCCTCCAAGGAAGTGAACATCGGCATACATCCTTGTCTCCTGAGTTGCGGTTATTCCTAACCCTAACTCTATACTTGTGGTTACTTGTTTTGGTTTGCACTTACTTACATCATATTGTGCTTGCTCACTTATATGCTTGTGTTTGCTTACCTAGTACTTTCGTACCTATTAGCAATTGTTAGGCTCACTTTCATATTCCGCACTATTGCCTAAAATTGCTAAGTAATAATTAAAATTTGTAATTGTACCTATTCACCCCCCCCTCTAGGTCCATCTCGATCCTTTCACTCCAGGCCTTGGTTTTTTCAACCTGGATACTCCAGATGTCAATTTTCAACATTTGGGGTTATTTGGAAATGTTTTCATTGTATTTATTCAGTCTGGTGATAGCAGGAACTGTCTAAGGAATTTGCAGATATTTATAAGACCAGGCCAATCAATGCCTTAGATAAATGGACTTTTCTAGTCAAATTCCCTCCTGAAATAGTAGTTGAAGAAGCTGCTTGATACCCCCTGTTTGGGCTGCAAAAGGAGAATGTTACTGTCAAAGTCGAGGTCTGGAAAGGTATATTGAAGCTAAGGCCAAGTCGCAAGAAATTTGACTGAAATTGAGAAAACTCAATCCCAAATGGTGCGGCTGGCACATTATGGACCAGATCATCTCCACCTTTGGGTGCTCCTAGATGTGGATTGACAACACAACTTCTAATTTTTCTATGAAACTATTAGGGTCAGGATAGCTTGCAAATAATACACCAAGATACCCGAGGTAAAAAATCTTGGGATTGATGGGAAGCATTTCAGGATCCAAGTTAAAGTTGAACTCCAGGCGCACCAGCTGAGGATTCAAACCCTACAATCCCACCCGTTGACAATCAGGTGTCTATGGAAGCTGAAATGGGTGATAACACTTTTGTAGAGGATAATGGATCTCACCGAAGTTCTCAGACAGCTCAGGTAGTGGGTCACACACTGCTGCTGTAGCAAACAACTCAGGAGTGCCAACCATGACCACTTTCACATGTATGCTTTTGAGCCACCCAACCCAACTCTGTTGTCTTCTTTGATGTCTTTTCGAACATAGTTATGCGAGACCTGCTATTATTTCTATTTTCAGAACCATTCTTAAATGTTTTTCTCAGTGAGCTGGTGTGTGAACTATTGTGGTTTCATTTTATGAATGGAGCAGGAGTCCCTATTATTTAAAAAATGATTTTTAGTGTGTTCAGATTTTCTTTTAGGCATGTTGAGATGGGAGCATGTTGAGGGGAGGAGGCGCGCCTCTCATTTCCATCTAACTCTTGCACACCATCGGATGGCCCGGGCATAGGGTGGAGGAGCTGGAGGAGGCGGTCGAGGGGCTTCGTGGGGAGAAGAATGCGGCGGAGACAGAGGAAACGGCGTTGTGTTGGGACAAACCCCGAACTACCTCTCTCTCACACTCGCTCGAACGTAGGTGGAAGGAGAGGGACACATATATTTCCGGCGCACATACGCCCCGCCGCACGAACGCGCCTCGGCCGCACGAACAGCCTAATTTCTCATTGAGCATGAACTCTGGCTCGGCACATGCTGCAACAACGATTCGAGCCAGTCCTCAGTGTTCTTCATGATGCAGGATTGCCGAATTTCTGCACTGACATCTGTGATTGGAATGAAGAACTCATTCTTCAATTCTGTGCGACGCTGCACATCACCGGAGATTCTGGAGATTTGAACTCATGGGTATTGGACTGGATGACAGAAAATACTCACTACAAGGCACCAAGAACTCGAATTGCTTCGTGCCCTCCCACTCGATCCTCCCTTGATGGTGCTCGTTGCATCTACAACGAACCTGAGCTTTCAAATCATTACATGCAAGTGCTGATGAAGCCTTTGAAGCCAGGACAGGCACCTCGAACCAAATTCTTCATCAAGGAATTACTGTATGTGCCTCAGACTATCTATCGCATTCTGACGAAGACAATGAGTCCTATCAAAGGCCACGACTCAAATGATGAAGAAGTAATTGGCATCATGAAGAATATGCTTTTCAATATCATTCATGGCGTTCCCGTCAACTTCCATGATTTCTTCATGAGGACTCTGGCAAATATTGCTATGTCACCTTTTGAGCTGAAGCCTTATGCACCATGGATTATGAGGTTCATCAGGACAAGGTCTTCACTCAATTACAAGGCCGATACTACGAACCACTGCAGCTACTTGCCTCCAATTGAAGTCCTCAAACGGACATTTTCCTCACCGATGACAAGGGCAAGGCAGCTGCTGTGATAGATGAAGGCATTCGTCCATTGGATGGTCAATTTCGCAAAGCTGCATCCTACTCCACCAATGATGACTCTGCCACACATGACTCTGCCGCCAATACCTCAGCCAAGCAAAATCCTCAAGCCACAACACCCAGGGTGATGACAGATCGTGAGTTACTCCTCAGTCTTCATCAGAAGGTTGATCGCAATCATAAATGGCTCAAGCGTCAGTTTGGTTCAATTCTTCACAACATGACCTCAACACACAATGCAGTGAATAAAAACCAATACTACCTCCATGAAACCTTCAACGGCACCTGGGCTGTTCTTTCTAATGTCTGCAGCGCAGAAGAACTGAAGACAATGGGTCTCAAGGAAGAATTTGACTGGTCTGTACCTCCACCGAAGAAATTCAAAAAGGTCAAGGTTACTTACTTGGTAGCAAGCTCCTATTCTTCATCGCGCGACACGGATGAAAATGAAGACTTGGGCGACATCGCGGCAGGCCCTACTATGACAACCGACCCGACAACGCCGGTGCTCCTTCATCAACTTGAAATTCTTGAGGTGTTAGTCCTCGGTTTCAATCCTTTTGGTCATTTGATGACAAAGGGGAGAAATGTGAGTTAGTCTTCAAGCGGGTCTACTATATGGGCGTTTTTTGCTAAGTTACAACTCACGTTCTTACGAAACTTTATTGGATCGAGTTGTAATCTTAAACCCGATGGTGCTCTGATACTTTTGATGTGTTCCTCTGCATGCTTATTCCTCATTATATGTTAATACACACATGCTGAACTACATCAGTCACCATATTTCATCACGCATTTCAAATTCTTCATATTATATGTCAAATGCGTGTATGAATTACAAGATATAGGGGGAGATCTCCATGATTCAACTCTTCAAATGTAAAGTGCCTCAAAAGCAAAATTCCTCACTATGCACATCTTCGGGGGGAGTTCTTCTATATCTTGCAATCAAATTCCTCAATATCAGTATTTACACTTCATATGTTTATCCCCGTTGAAAACTTAACCTATATTGTCATCAATCACCAAAAAGAGGGAGATTGTAAGTGCATCTAGTGCTCCTTAGTGATTTTGGTGTATTGAAGACTTATAGGTTAAGGGACTAATGTGTTTATGAGTGTACACAGGTCTATAAGTCTATGAGGTGTTTGATATTTACAAAGAAAGTCGACCCCTAAAAAATGAAGTTCTTCGACTGAAGACTTTAATATTCTGAAGACTTTCTGAAGATTTTGAAAGTGAAGAAATTGGTGTGACCTTCAAGACTTGGTATTCATTTGAGGAACATGAAGCGTGAAGACTTTTGTTTTCGTAGTTTCGCTTTCTCTTTCTTGAGTCATAGGAAACACCGTCTTTGTTAAAGGGGGTCGAGGAAATACTAAGGAAATGTTTCCATGTGATGCTCAACTCAAAATCCTACACCTACCAATCCCTTCGAGTGAAGCCTTTGGAAATCTCATACGATTCACCAATTTCTTCAAAGGATGAGACGAAGTTCTTCCGGTCTCTCGAGGAATTTGTTCTGACCGAGGAGTTAGGAATTCGCCAAGTCGGATTGCCTACACGATGAGGAACATGATAGCCCCGAGGAATTTGAGAGTCAAATTTCCGACCGTTCTTTGTCTTCTTGGCCAGCTGTCCGAAAATATCTTATCCACCTAACGGTCATATCATTGAAGGGCATTTATGTCTTATCATGTCGGGCTGCTCCCTAGGCTATAAATAGCCGCCCCCTACAACCACTAGCAGGTTGGATGCTCCGAGAGAACTTGACACTTGTCATTTGAGAGCAACCCATCCTCCGAGGACTTTGAGCGAAAATCATCGAGTGAGGAAAAACCCAAAAAACAAACCCCTACAAACCCAAAGTGATTGAGCATCATCAAGAGATTGATCCTGCGTGGATCCGACGCTTGTTACCTTTGAAGACTATGCTTCTTCCAGACGGTTAGGCGTCATGGTCTAGAGCATCCAAGAGGAATTGTGGATCGCTGAGTGACCAAGTCTGTGAAGGTTTGGAAGTCACCTGAAGACTTACCACGAGTGATTGGACGAGGTCTGTGTGACCTTAATTCAAGGAGAATACGGTGAGGACTTGGTGTCCTGAGCTGCGTGCTACGGCTGGGTGTACTGGGGACTGTGTGTCCTCGAGTTTAAATACTCGGCCGCTCCAACCCAGACACGCATAACCGAGACAGCTTGGAACTGGTCTACCAAATCATTGTGTTCACCAACCTAATCGGTTCTATTTCCTCAACTCTTTCATTTCCTCATTCTTTGTGTTGAGTGTTCGTTCATATCTGTGTTTGAAGACTTTGATCAAGACTTTCTCAATTTCCTCATTTCAATTCTTCAGTCTGTTTGTCTTCATTTTGTGCCATCCTGTGTTTACGCTTTCTGTACTCTTTGATTGTCTTCATTTCATCATGATGACCATGCCCGCATACTCTTATGCTTACTTCTGAGTACTTATTCCGCTGCAAGTAGTTCTTCATGTAGGAATTTCCTCACCGGAAAATTCCTCATTGAAGAATTCATAAAAATCGCCTATTCACCCCCCCTCTAGTCGATATAACGCACTTTCAATTGGTATCAGAGCAAGGTACTCCCTTGTTGTGTGTGATTTTGGTTTAACCACCTGGAGTTTTAGTTATGTCGACCGCAGGTATGATCAAGGTCTCAGCTGGGTGTCCTACCTTTGATGGGACGGACTACCCCTACTGGAAAAACAAGATGCGAATGCATCTTGAGGCAATTGACAATGATCTCTGGTATGTTGTGGAAAATGGTGTTCCCTCTGTCTCACCCTCACTGAACGCTGCCGATGTGAAGAGATTCAAGCAACTCGATTCTCAAGCGAAGAATATCATATGTGGCCATCTGAGCAAAGGACAATATGGAAGAGTGAGTGCTTTGGAAACTGCTAAGCTCATCCGGGACAAATTTGTCCAAAGTAAATGAAGGAGTCTCAACTCAGCGTGACTCTCGAGTTGATGTTCTTCAAATCTCTTCAACCGCTTTTAAAAGACTCGACAATGAAAATGTTCAACAAACCTTCGATCGCCTCATCGACATCTCAAATGAGCTTCAAGCGCTTGGTGCCACTGACATCACCGACCATGAGGTGGTGAAGAAATTGTTGAGATCGCTTGATTCCTCATTTGATACTCTAGCACTGATGATACAAGAGCATGCTGACTACAAGTCACTTGATCCAGCTGATATCCTTGAGAGGCTAAATACTCATGAGTTCCAGCTTGCTGAAAAGAGAGATCTCTATGGTTCTAGCTATGGAAAATCATGTGCCCTGAAGGCCAAGGCTGTGTCTGAATCTGATTGTGAAGACTCTGGTAGTAGCCTTGGAGATCCTGAAGAATTGAGCCAGGAGCTAGCACTGCTCGTGAAGAAATTCTAAGTTCTCAAGACGTGGTCGCTTTGGAAAATCCTCAAGGAGCGGTGATTCCTCATCCGGTGACTATAAGAGAAAACTATGCCACAAATGCAAGAAACCTGGTCACTACATTCAAGATTGTCCTCGATTGGGAAAAGGAATTAAAGAAGAAGAAATACAAGGATTACAGTTACGATGACGCTAAGAAGAAGAAGAAATCGTCGAAATCTTCATCATCAAAATCCTCAAAGTCTTCTTCTCACAAGAAGAGCAGCTCCAAGAAGGCTCGGGCATTCATTGGCAAGGAAATGGACTCTGAAGCTGAATCGAGGAACATGAGGAAGAGGAGGCATCGGAAGAATCCGTGCAGTGTGGCGAGTCTGGCTCTCGCACGCTTTTGTCGACAAGTCCATCTTCTACTCTGAAGAAAATGACCTCACCAACAAAGCTGATGAAGATAGTGATGACTACGCTCCCACCTATTGCTTCATGGCAAAGGATGCCAAGGTACTCAAATATACCTCCTCTGAATCTAGTGAAAATGAATCTGATGAAGATCTCAAGCCTAGCTACTCAAAACTTTCTAAGATTGCTGTAAAACAACAAAGGGCTTTTGAAAAGGTTCAAAACATGCTAGACAAAAGTGATGATATGTTGGGTGAAGAAATGGATCGCACTAAAGCCCCGATCGAAAATCTTCAGAGACTTCAGTCTAGGTTTGACAGCCTTCAAGGTCATCATAACACTCTCTTGTCTGATCATGAGAAACTTTCTTATGAATTTCTTCAAAGAAAGCAAGATCTTGAGAAGCTAAGAGTGAGTTATGAAGATCTTCAGAAGGAGCGCGATTCATTGCTAGCTCAACAAATCAGCGCTTCTCAGTAAGAATTTGTTCCTCCATGCTTAAAGTGCATTGAACGTGAATCTGCTAATTCTTCACCGTAATGTTCTAATGCTTCAACTGCTATTACAAATTCTTCACCTGCCTGCTATCACTAATTCCTTATCTCGAGGACATTGCTAGTATCAATTGACGATGCAGGCTGAAGGAATTGTGTACAAAAAGCCTCAAAGGGCATCAGACTCTTTGTGATGTGCTTAAAAGCAGATCCTCAACAGGAACCCTAGGAAAGAGGGTATTGCCTTTGAGAGGAAACTCAATCTTGACGGAACATATTGGAAACCCGAAAGCAGTACCCCAAAACCCCATGGGTTGCTGCAAAGGGACCTCCAGTTGATCCATCTAACTTATCGGGCTTTACATGTGAATCTCCTCATTCTTCTGATGAGTCATTTGACTCCAACTATAAACTGTTCAAAAATCGGTGGTGAAGTATTTGCTAGATATGTTGGCACTAACCGCAGGAACGGTTCTCCTATGAAGAAAATCTGGGTTCCCAAGAAGTGCCTTGAAAGTCTTCAGGTGAATGTCCTCATGACACCACCTGTGAAGAATAGGAACCCCAGATCAAACTCTTCATATGGACCAAATTCTTCATATGGATCCAAGTCCTCATACGGACCAAATTTCTCACATGGATCAAAGTCCTCATATGATTATCATCGTGCTAACAACTCTGTTTCGCAGGGTAGAGCTAAGGTCTATGAATATGTGCATTATTCTTCAAACCAATATGTTCATAAGTCCTCGAAGAATTTCTCGGCTTATTCATATGCTTACCCTAACCCCTCCTATGTGAAACGAAATGGATTGGCCTCTATGCAACCATTCTCATATGGAGCTCGCAGAGTGATGAACTCTTTGCCACCCCTTCAGATGTGGGTGGTGAAGAAAAAGAACTAATCTCTTCTGCAGGGTCAGGTCCCTAGACGTGCCTTAACGTCTGATGAATTTCTTTGGGGACACGACAACATTTCTGAAAGGGCGCTTGAGGCTAATCATGAAGAAATGAACTTTCATTTCACACGTCCTCATACCGCTATATCTGCTTTTTGCTGATGAAATTCATCTGATGAAATTGATATCATATTCTTCACCGATGAAGTATATGAGATCGTAAGTTGGACAAATTCATCTCAGAGGATGATCAACCCAAAGCCACTGAGTGGGTCCTCGATAGTGGATGTACAAATCACATGACTGGTGACAAGAATCTATTGATGGATGCTCCCTTATCACCGTCATATCTGAAGCATATCATCTTTGCTGACAAAGGCAAAAGTCAGGTATTGGGTCTTGGTAAGGTTGTGATCTCTAAGGACATACACATGGACAAAGTCATGCTTGATGAGTCCTTAGGATACAACCTCATGTCGATCTCAATGCTTTGTGATCTTGATATGGTTGTTGTCTTTGGCAAGTATCGTTGTGTTGTGATCATGGAAGTCGACAATTCCAAAGTCTTGAAGGCTTTAGGAGAGGAGACTTGTATATTGTTGATTTCTCTACATGACCACAACCAGCCGTGTGTCTACTTGCAAAAGCTTCAGAAGGCTGGCTATGGCATCGACGACTTGGTCACGCAGGCATGAGGAATTTTCACACGCTTGCGAAGAAGAAGCATGTCATTGGCATTGAGAATGTCAAATTCCTCAAGGATCACTTGTGTGGAGCCTGTGAAGCTGGAAAGATGACCAAGGCCAAGCATCCAGCGAAGACTATCATGACCACTACTCGTCCATTCGAATTGCTTCACATGGACCTCTTTGGTCCTAATCATTACTCAGCAGTCACTAATGATGCATCTCTATATGGCTTTGTTATTGTTGATGATTACTCTCGTTACACATGGGTACACATTGTTACTTACAAACATGAAGTGCGTGAAGTCTTCAAACGATTTTCCTCAAGGGCTTCAACCAACTTTGGTGTGAAGATCGGGCACATCAGAGTGACAATGGAACCGAGTTCAAGAATTCCGGTCTTGATGACTATCTTGATGAACTTGGTATTACTCATGAGTTATCTGCTCCCTATACTCCTCAAAGAAATGGCGTCATGGAGCGCAAGAATGTAACTCTTGTTCAGATGGCTCGCACTATGCTTGATGAATACAAAACGCCTCGTCGTTTTTGGATTGATGCAATTGATACCGCGTGCCACATCATCAACAGAGTATATCTTCACAAATTCTTCAAGAAGACTGCCTATGAACTCCTCACTGACAAGAAACCCAATATGAGTTATTTCAAAGTCTTCAGTGCTAAATGTTGGATTAGAGATCCTCATCACAATGCTAAATTTGCACCGAAAGCACATGAAGGTTTTATGCTTGGTTACGGAAGGACTCAAGCACACCTACATAGTCTTCAACATCACTCTTCACAAGATTGTTGAAACTGTAGATGTGCGGTTTGATGAAACTAATGGCTCGCAAAGAGAGCACCTACCTTCTGTGAGAGATGAACCAAGACTGAGGAATCATCAAGTTCAAGGCTACCGAGGATGTAATTCCCTCTTGAAGAATCTCTTTGAAGAATTCATTCCAGAACGCGAAGAACGTCGAGCTGATGCACCTGAAGATAATGTTGAAGAAAATGGTGCTGAAGAAAATGCTGATCAAATTCCTCGACGACAACCAGCTCATCCTCGCGTTCCAAAAGAAGTGCAAGTTGACAAGATCATCAATGACATTGAAGCGCCAGGTCCTCTCACACGCTCAAAAGCTTCACATTTATCTAACTTTTGTGGGCACTATGCTTTTATCTCTATCACAGAGCCCACTAAGGTAGATGAAGCATTTCTGGAGCTTGAGTGGATTCAGGCAATGCAAGAAGAATTACATCAGTTCGAGCTCAACAATGTTTGGGAACTGGTCAAACGTCCAGATCCTCGCAAGCATAATATCATTGGCACAAAGTGGATCTACCGCAACAGGCAAGATGAAAATGGCCTTGTGGTGAGGAGTAAGGCACGACTTGTAGCTCAAGGCTACACACAGGTTTTGAAGATCTAAAGAATCCCGACAAAGTCTTCAGACTCAACAAGGCCCTCTATGGCCTCAAACAGGCCCCACAGGCGTGGTATGATACATTGAAGGAATTCTTCGTGAAGAATGGCTTCACACCGGTTCACTCGACCCTACTCTCTTTACTAAATCATATGATGGTGAACTGTTTGTGTGCCAAATATATGTTGATGATATTATCTTTGGCTGTACTGACCAACGTTATAGTGATGAATTTGCCTATATGATGAGTGAGGAATATCAAATGTCTATGATGGGAGAGTTGAAATTCTTCTTAGGTCTTCAAATTCATCAACAACACAATGGCATATGCATATCTCAGGAGAAATACCTCAAAGATGTTCTGAATAAATTCGGCATGCAAGATTGCAAAGGCGTCAAAATTCCTATGCCCACAAATGGCCATCAATGCACTGATCAAAATGGTATTGACTTCGATCACAAGGTATACCGCTCCATGATTGGTTCTCTATTGTACTTATGTGCATCTGGGCCAGATATAATGCTTAGTGTTTGCTTGTGTGCCCGATTTCAAGCTACACCGAAGGAATCACACAATAAGGCTGTGAAGCATATTCTTCGATATCTAGCTCACACACCAACACTAGGATTATGGTACCCCAAGGGCTCTACGTTTGATCTCATTGGATATTCCGACTGACTATCTTTGGTGATCGTGTGGACCGCAAGTCAACATCTGGTACTTGTCATTTCCTTGGACGATCTTTGGTCTGTTGGTCCTCGAAGAAACAAAATTGTGTATCACTGTCTACTGCGGAAGCTGAGTACATTGCTGCTGGCTCTTGTTGTGCTCAATTGTTGTGGATGAAGCAAACTCTCAAGGACTACGGCATCAACGTGAAGAATGTGCCTCTCATCGTGACAATGAGAGTGCCATCAAGATTGCTCACAACCCAGTTCAAAGACTCGAAGACAAAGCACATTCAGATTCGTCATCATTTTCTTCGTGATCATGTGTTGAAGGGCGACATCTCCATCGAGCATGTGAAGGCGAAGAACAGCTAGCCGATATCTTCACAAAGCCCTTGGATGAGAAGAGATTTAGCAAGTTGCGGTGTGAGCTAAATATCTTTGAATCTTTGAATGTTCTTTGAAAAGGACACACATCCTGACACTTATGCAAAATTGATGACTTAGATGTGCAACACATGAAGAAACGTTTTTCTTCAACCAATGAAGAATAACACTCTAACTGTGAAGAAATTAATGAAGAATTTGATTCTCAGAACCCTACGACAATTGTACGCGGTGTCTGAAATCATCATTCTTATACGGTGGGTCACGCCACCACCAAAATTGAAAATTTTCAATTTGAGTTTTTCCTTACTTTTTGAAATTCTTCAGTTTTTCAAATTCTTCAACTTTGCAAAATCTTCACTGTTTCCGTTGTCTTTCTTCATTGACTATATATATATATATATATATATATATATATATATATATATATATATATATATATATGTGTTTATGTCCTCTACAGCAATAACTTATGGCTATATATTCAAGTTGATTTTTCTGCTAACTGAATGTGATCGGACCCTTCCCCCTCTATGCTATACTCAACCCAAGCTATTCACAAATTCTTCATGTGCGTTCTATTTGAAACTCGTTCAAAATCTTCACTGTGTCCTTGTCAGCTGAAGAAATTGCGAACGGAACTTTTAACTTATCTTATCCAAATTTTCGGCTTTGCCGCTCAAATCGTTCCGCATCCCATGATAAACTTATCTATTCACCCACGATCTAACACAATCTCCACTTTTCAGTATGTGGGTGACACATGTCAAGCGAATGAGAAGGGCCAGGGGCACGTTCGTCCAAAATCTTCGGGCGAACGGTTTTTTCACCGCGGCTATATATACCCCCTCTCCCCTTCCTCACTTCCTTTACTCCGCTCGACCGCTCTCTCTCTCTCGCTCGAGCTTCTAAAACCCTAGCGCCGCCGCTACTCCATCGTCGCCGGTGAGGAAGAGCTTCACTGCCTCGACCTCGTCATCGTCGTACTCGCGCCGACCGCGGAAATCTTCCCTCCGCCGCCGCCGTAGCTGTCTTCCTCCGTCGAGTTAGGGCGTGGGAGATCTGAACTAACGAACTTCTAATCTACACTTCTCGGTTAAATACGTGTTCTTGATTCGGGTAATTAAAAGTTACTTTTATTACTCGCTTTGATTCTCAAACCTTCCTGAAAATCTTCAAAGGTGTTTATTCTTCAAATCTTCACACATATGAACACCTCAGACGAAATATGCTCTTGATTCGTTTCTCTAAGCAATAATTTTTCTTCAAGATTCCTCAATTGTGTGGATCCTCGATCTATACAACTCTGGACCCTAAGACAAAGATCGCTTAGTGAAATTCTTCAAGGCTCATCTGGTCAAATTCCTCAAACTAGTTCTTTTTGAAAAACCTTCTGAGAACGCAAATGACATCTCCAAATTCCTCTCAACTATACTCTGTTCACGGTACTCATGTCCGGCTGAATCACTAGGTTCTCATCAACTTAACTCATTTGCAGCGTTCCTCGAAGAAAAGTTGCATACTTCTTTAGAGAATTCGATTGTTCAAATTCCTCGGTGAAGAATATGGCGAAGGAAAGAAGCCACAGAATTGCAGGCATCCACTAGTGGTGCGCTCAAGAAATCGAAGAAGTCGTGGCAACTGCATCCGCTATGCGCTGAGGAAATTTAACCAGATTCCTCGGCTCCTCCCGCCTACACCAACTCCAATCCTTCCATCTGCATCCGATGTGAAGAAGACCAAGGTAGAGAGCGAGCTGCGGTGAAGAAAAGGAAAGCATCGGTTGCTTCAAATTCTTCAGCCCCAAGAAAATGAAGCCTATGACAAGCTCTTTTGAAAATCCAATCGATGTTGTTCCAATTTCCTCCATTCCATCAAAGGACCTTGTTCCTTTTGGTGAAGAGTATGAGATCCCAAGCGGATCTGATGAAGAAAATCATTCTGCTGCTTCGTCAGAGCAGATTGATGAAGAAATTGAAGTGGATGCAATCCCTTCAACACCAATCATTTCCTCGCCTATGCCCCAGTTCACAGCTGAAGAGGCTGGTGTTGAGGAAATTGAAGATGAAGACGTGGATATTTGATGCACCACGCCTGTGATGAACGATGACTTTTGGGAAAGTCAGCATCCCAATTCTCCACTCTTCACCCCAATCCAACAGATTCCTCACCCCTGCTCCAACAGTTCAAATGGGCTCAAGAAACTCATCCCAACTCATCCGTGCATGAAGAAATTCCAGCCACTAGTGTCAAGAACCTGCCATCGCTGATCCTAAGGACACGCAGACTGCATATGAAGAGGAACCAGAAATTCCTCAGCCTGAAGAACCTAAGATTGCGATTCCTGAGGTCGTGATGCAACTCACTGACACTCCACTGCTAAAGCCAAAGAATCCATTCTCAACGAAGCAAAAGTTCAAGGCTGAAGATTTTTTCGGCGAGCATGTATTCTTCAATCGACTACAACCCATATGACTCGCTTCATAAGGAAGAGGCGTTTACGGACTGCTAGTCAAGCCAACTTCTATTCCTCTATGCTATTCAACAAAGACAAAGTCTTCGATCATGCACATATTCCTCATTTGGACATGGAATCTCTACCAGGCTTCGAGCCAGTCCTCAGTGTTCTTCATGATGCAGGATTGCTGAATTTCTGCACCGACATCTGTGATTGGAATGAAGAACTCATTCTTCAATTCTATGCGATGCTGCACATCGCCGGAGATTCTGGAGATTTGAACTCATGGGTATTGGACTGGATGACAGAAAATACTCACTACAAGGCACCAAAGAATCGAATTGCTTCGTGCCCTCCCACTCAGTCCTCCCCTTGATGGTGCTCGTTGCATCTACAACGAACCTGAGCTTTCAAATCATTACATGCAAGTGCTGATGAAGCCTTTGAAGCCAGGACAGGCACCTCGAACCAAATTCTTCGTCAAGGAATTACTGTATGTGCCTCAGACTGTCTATCGCATTCTGACGAAGACAATGAGTCCTATCAAAGGCCACGACTCAAATGATGAAGAAGTCATTGGCATCATGAAGAATATGTTTTTCAATATCATTCATGGCGTTCCCGTCAACTTCCATGATTTCTTCATGAGGACTCTGGCAAATATTGCTATGTCACCTTTTGAGTTGAAGCCTTCTGCACCATGGATTATGAGGTTCATCAGGACAAGGTCTTCACTCAATTACAAGGCTGATACTCTGAACCACTGCAGCTACTTGCCTCCAATTGAAGTCCTCAAACGGACATTTTCCTCACCTGATGACAAGGGCAAGGCAACTGCTGCGATAGATGAAGGCATTCGTCCATTGGATGGTCAATTTCGCAAAGCTGCATCCTACTCCACAAATGATGACTCTGCCACACATGACTCTGCCGTCAATACCTCAGCCAAGCAAAATCCTCAAGCCACAGCACCTAGGGTGATGACTGATCGTGAGTTACTCCTGAGTCTTCATCAGAAGGTTGATCGCAATCATAAATGGGTCAAGCGTCAGTTTGGTTCAATTCTTCACAACATGACCTCAACACACAATGCAGTGAAGAAAAACCAATACTACCTCCATGAAACCTTCAACCGCACCTGGGCTGTTCTTTCTAATGTCTACAGAGCAGAAGAACTGAAGACAATGGGTCTCAAGGAAGAATTTGACTGGTCTGTACCTCCACCGAATAAATTCAAGAAGGTCAAGGTTCCTTCCTTGGTAGCCAGCTCCTATTCTTCATCGCGCGACACTGATGAAAATGAAGACTTGGACGACACTGCGGCAAGCCCTACTACGACAACCGACCCCGACAACGTTGGTGCTCCTTCATCAACTTGAAATTCTTTAGGGGCGTTAGTCCTCAGTTTCAATCCTTTTGGTCATTTGATGACAAAGGGGGAGAAATGTGAGTTGGTCTTCAAGCGGGTCTACTATGTGGGCGTTTTTTTGCTAAGTTACAACTCTCATTCTTCTGAAACTTTATTGGATCGAGTTGTAATCTTAAACCCGATGGTGCTCTGATACTTTTGATGTGTTCCTCTGCATGCTTATTCCTCATTATATGTTAATACACGCATGTCAACTACATCAATCACCATATTTCATCATGCATTTCAAATTCTTCATATTATATGTCAAATGCGTGTATGAATTACAAGATATAGGGGAGATCTCCATGATTCAACTCTTCAAATGTGCAATGCCTCAAAAGCAAAATTCCTCACTATGCACATCTTCGTGGGGAGTTCTTCTATATCTTGCAATCAAATTCCTCAATATCTGTATTTACACTTCATATGTTTATCCCGTTGAAAACTTAACCTATATTGTCATCAATCACCAAAAAGGGGAGATTGTAAGTGCATCTAGTGCTCCTTAGTGATTTTGGTGTATTGAAGACTTATAGGTTAAGGGACTAATGTGTTTATGAGTGTACACAGGTCTATAAGTCTATGAGGTGTTTGATATTTACAAAGAAAGTCGACCCCTAAAAATGAAGTTCTTCGACTGAAGACTTTGATATTCTGAAGACTTTCTGAAGATTTTGAAAGTGAAGAAATTGGTGTGACCTTCAAGACTTGGTATTCATTTGAGGAACATGAAGCGTGAAGACTTTTGTTTTCGTAGTTTCATTTTCTCTTTCTTGAGTCATAGGAAACACCGTCTTGTTAAAGGGGTCGAGGAAAACTAAGGAAATATTTCCATGTGATGCTCAACTCAAAATCCTACACCTACCAATCCCTTGAGTGAAGCCTTTGGAAATCTCATACGATTCGATCAATTTCTTGATGTGAGACGAAGTTCTTCCGGTCTCGAGAATTTGTTCGACCGAGGAGTTAGGAATTCGCCGGTCGGATTGCCTACACAAAGTGAGGAACATGATAGCCCCGAGGAATTTGAGAGTCAAATTTCCGACCCGTTCTTTGTCTTCTTGCCACTGTCCCAAAATATCTTATCCACCTAATGGTCATATCATTGAAGGGCATTTATGTCTTATCATGTCGGGCTGCTCCCTAGGCTATAAATAGCCGCCCCTACAACCACTAGCAGGTTGGCTGCTCCGAGAGAACTTGACACTTGTCATTTGAGAGCAACCCATCCTCCGAGGACTTTAAGCGAAAATCATCGAGTGAGGAAAAACCCAAAAACCAAACCCCTACAAACCCAAAGTGATTGAGCATCACTGAAGAGATTGATCCTGCGTGGATCCGACGCTTGTTACCTTTGAAGACTGTGCTTCTTCCAAACGGTTAGGCGTCATGGTCTAGAGCATCCAAGAGGAATTGTGGATCGCCGTGACCAAGTCTGTGAAGGTTTGGAAGTCGCTCAAGACTTACCACGAGTGATTGGACGAGTGCATGTGACCTTAGTTCAAGGAGAATACGGTGAGGACTTGGTGTCCCGAGCTGCGTGCTTTCGGCGGGTGTCCCGATCTTGTGTGTCCTCGAGTTTAAATACTCGGCCGCTCCAACCAGACGTACAACCGAGATGCAGTTGGAACTGGTCTACCAAATCATTGTGTTCACCAACCTAACTGGTTCTATTTCCTCAACTCTTTCATTTCCTCATTACTGTGTTGAGTGTTTGTTCATATCTGTGTTTGAAGACTTTGACTAAAGACTTTCTCAATTTCCTCAGTTCAATTCTTCAGTCTGTTTGTCTTCATCTTGTGCCATCCTGTGTTTACGCTTTCTGTACTCTTTGATTGTCTTCATTTCATCATGATGACCATGCCCGCATACTCTTATGCTTATTTCTGAGTACTTATTACGCTGCAAGTAGTTCTTCACGTAGGAATTTCCTCACCGGAAAATTCCTCATTGAAGAATTCATAAAAATCGCCTATTCACCCCCCCTCTAGTCGATATAACGCACTTTCAATTGGTATCAGAGCAAGGTACTCACTTGTTACGTGTGATTTTGGTTTAACCACGGAGTTTTAGTTATGTCGGCCGCAGTATGATCAAGGTCTCATTTGGGTGTCCTACCTTTGATGGGACGGACTACCCCTTTGGAAAAACAAGATGCGAATGCATCTTGAGGCAATTGACAATGATCTACGGTATGTTGTGGAAAATGGTGTTCCCTCTGTCTCACCCTCCTTTGAACGCTGCCGATGTGAAGAGATTCAAGCAACTCGATTCTCAAGCGAAGAATATCATATGTGGCCATCGAGCAAAGGACAATATGGAAGAGTGAGTGCTTTGGAAACTGCTAAGCTCATCCGGGGACAGGTCCAAAGTAAATGAAGGAGTCTCAACTCAGCGTGACTCTCGAGTTGATGTTCTTGAAATCTCTTCAACCGCTTTAAAAGACTCGACAATGAAAATGTTCAACAAACCTTCGATCGCCTCTTGACATCTCAAATGAGCTTCAAGCGCTTGGTGCCACCGATATCACCGACCATGAGGTGGTGAAGAAATTGTTGAGATCGCTTGATTCCTCATTTGATACTCCGCACCGATGATACAAGAGCGTCTTGACTACAAGTCACTTGATCCAGGTGATATCCTTGAGAGGCTAAATACTCATGAGTTCCAGCTTCTTTGAAAGAGAGATCTCTATGGTTCTAGCTATGGAAAATCACGTGCCACGAAGGCCAAGGCGTGTCTCGAATCGATTGTGAAGACTCGGTAGTAGCATTGGAGATCCTGAAGAATTGAGCGAGGAGCTAGCACCGCTCGTGAAGAAATTCGAAGTTCTCAAGACGTGGTCGCTTTGGAAAATCCTCAAGGAGCGGTGATTCCTCATCCAAAGTGACTATAAGAGAAAACTATGCCACAAATGCAAGAAACCTGGTCACTACATTCAAGATTGTCCTCGGTGGAAAAGGAATTAAAGAAGAAGAAATACAAGGATTACAGTTACGATGGCGCTAAGAAAAAGAAGAAATCGTCAAATCTTCATCAAGAAAATCCTCAAAGTCTTCTTCTCACAAGAAGAGCAGCTCCAAGAAGGCTCGGGCATTCATTGGCAAGGAAATGGACTCTGAAGCTGAATCGAGGAACATGAGGAAGAGGAGGCATCGGAAGAATCCGAGTGCAGTGTGGCGAGTCTGGCTCTACGCTCTTGCTTTTCGTCGACAAGTCCATCTTCTACTCGAAGAAAATGACCTCACCAACAAAGTGATGAAGATAGTGATGACTACGCTCCCACCTATTGCTTCATGGCAAAGGGTGCCAAGGTACTCAAATATACCTCCTCTGAATCTAGTGAAAATGAATCGATGAAGATCTCAAGCCCAGCTACTCAAAACTTGCTAAGATTGTCAGTAAAACAACAAAGGGCTTTTGAACAGGTTCAAAACATGCTAGACAAAAGTGATGATATGTTGGTGAAGAAATGGATCGCACTAAAGCCT
The DNA here is from genome assembly GCA_021605145.1 of Aegilops bicornis. Classification (NCBI taxonomy): domain Eukaryota; kingdom Viridiplantae; phylum Streptophyta; class Magnoliopsida; order Poales; family Poaceae; genus Aegilops; species Aegilops bicornis. Next base: position 418,399,465 of record CM038670.1, on the reverse strand, counting down.
GATCGAAAATCTTCAGAGACTTGATCTAGGGTTGACAGCCTTCAAGGTCATCATAACACTCTCTTGTCGATCATGAGAAACTTTCTTATGAATTTCTTCAAAGAAAGCAAGATCTTGAGAAGCTAAGAGTGAGTTATGAAGATCTTCAGAAGGAGCGCGATTCATTGCTAGCTCAACAAATCAGCGCTTCTCAGGAAGAATTTGTTCCTCCATGCTTAAAGTGCATTGAACGTGAATCTGCTAATTCTTCACATGAATTCTCAAATGCTTCAACTGTTACAAATTCTTCACATGCCTCTGCTATCACTAATTCCTCATATGAGGACATTGCTAGTATCACTGACAATGCAGGGCTGAAGGAATTGTACATGACAGGCATGTACAAAAGCCTCAAAGGGCATCGAGACTCTTTGTGATGTGCTTAAAAGCAGATCCTCAACAGAACCCTAGGAAAGAGGGTATTGCCTTTGAGAGGAAACTCAATGCCGATGGAACATATTGGAAACTGAAAGCGGTACCCCAAAACCTCATGGGTTCTTTGCAAAGGGACCTCCAGTTGATCCATCTAACTTATCTGACTTTACATGTGAATCTCCTCATTCTTCCGATGAGTCATTTGACTCCAACTATAAACTGTTCAAAAATCAGAATGGTAAAGTATTTGCTAGATATGTTGGCACTAAGCTGCGAGAACGGTTCTCCTATGAAGAAAATCTGGGTTCCCAAGAAGTGCCTTGAAAGTCGTCAGTGAATGTCCTCATGACACCACATGAAGAATAGGAACCCCAGATCAAACTCTTCATATGGACCAAATTCTTCATATGGATCCAAGTCCTCATACGGACCAAATTTCTCATATGGATCAAAGTCCTCATATGATTATCATCGTGCTAACAACTCTGTTTCATGAGGTAGAGCTAAGGGCTATGAATATGTGCATTATTCTTCAAACCAATATGTTCATAAGTCCTCGAAGAATTTCTCTGCTTATTCATATGCTTACCCTAACCCCTCTTATGTGAAAGCGAAATGGATTGGCCTCTATGCAACCATTCTCATATGGAGCTCGCAGAGTGATGAACTCTTTGCCACCCCTTGAGATGTGGGTGGTGAAGAAAAGAACTAATCTCTTCTGCAGGGTCAGGTCTCTAGACGTGCCTTAACGTCGATGAATTTCTTTGAGGACACGACAACATTTCTGAAAGGACGCAGGCTAATCATGAAGAAATGAACTTTCATTTCACACGTCCTCATACTTGCTATATCTTTTTTCTTGCTCGATGAAATTCATCTGATGAAATTGATATCATATTCTTCATCGATGAAGTATATGAGATCGTAAGTTGCACTAATTCATCTGCAAGATGATCAACCCAAAGCCAATGAGTGGGTCCTCGATAGTGGATGTACAAATCACATGACCGGTGACAAGAATCTATTGATGGATGCTCCCTTATCACCGTCACATCTGAAGCATATCATCTTTCTTGACAAAGGCAAAAGTCGGTATTGGGTCTTGGTAAGGTTGTGATCTCTATGGACATACACATGGACAAAGTCATGCTTGTTGAGTCCTTAGGATACAACCTCATGTCGATCTCAATGCTTTGTGATCTTGATATGGTTGTTGTCTTTGGCAAGTATCGTTGTGTTGTGATCATGGAAGCTGACAATTCCAAAGTCTTGAAGGCTTTAGGAGAGGAGACTTGTATATTGTTGATTTCTCTCTGAGGACCACAACCAGCCGTGTGTCTACTTGCAAAAGCTTCGTAAGGCTGGCTATGGCATCGACGACTTGGTCACCTTGAGGCATGAGGAATTTGCACACGCTTGCGAAGAAGAAGCATGTCATTGGCATTGAGAATGTCAAATTCCTCAAGGATCACTTGTGTGGAGCACGTGAAGCTGGAAAAATGACCAAGGCCAAGCATCCAAATAAGACTATCATGACCACTACTCGTCCATTCGAATTGCTTCACATGGACCTCTTTGGTCCTAATCATTACTCAAAGAGTCACTAATGATGCATCTCTATATGGCTTTGTTATTGTTGATGATTACTCTCGTTACACATGGGTACACATTGTTACTTACAAACATGAAGTGTAGGAAGTCTTCAAAGCGATTTTCCTCGAGGGCTTCAACCAACTTTGGTGTGAAGATCGTGCACATCAGGAGTGACAATGGAACTGAGTTCAAGAATTCTGGTCTTGATGACTATCTTGATGAACTTGGTATTACTCATGAGTTATCTGCTCCCTATACTCCTCAGCAAAATGGCTTCGTGGAGCAAAAGAACAGAACTCTTGTTGAGATGGCTCGGCTTTGTAGCCCTCGGGAGCAGAGTGCCCACGCATGCACCAACATGCGCAAACTGACTCACCCGACGTGACATAGACGCACGCAACACATCTAGACGTGGTTTACTCCTAACATACTCTTCCTAAACCATGACGTCGTGGTCGTCGGAGTTGGTGTAGCTCCAGTCGTCGATGTCGCCACAATCGTGACCCAACCCGCGGACCCGACCTGGCGCACCGACGCCGGTCGCACCGCCACGGACACGACCTGGCGCACTGTTGCCGGTCCCACCGTGCACCGTCACATCTCCGGTGACATACGCCGAGCTCCTCCTCCGCCGGCGACACACGCTGCGGACGCCCTCGGCGCTTCGCAGACGTCCCCTGCGGCGCACTCCAACAAGCCCGACCGCACTCAGGCCTGCACGTCTGCCGCACCCGACGCGCTCGACCACACCAGACGCCATCACAAGGCCGCTATCGCCCGCTTATGGCAGCCGCCAGCGACAAACGCCGGAAGGATGTAGCCGACCTTGAGCATGGACTCGAGCACAACGGCGACATACGCCTCCTCCCAACGTCAACCGCACGCTCGTCCGCACGCTCGTCCGCACGCCCGTGGTGCCGACGCACCCGAGGCGTCCAGTGCGCACCCATAACACGCACTGGTCGCGCCCGGCTCACCGCCATGGCTTTTTGCCCTGCACCACTGCGGCCTCAACCGCAGCGCAGCACCTCCATACCGCCATGCCGCCATGTGTCATTGAAGCCGCCACCACGCAGGTCCTCCGCAGCCTCCTCACCGTGCCGCCGCAGCCACCGCGGCCTTCTCGCCGTGACGTGCACCTCCATAGACCGACACACGGCTCGGAGCATCGCGCAGCCGCCGGCGAACTCCGCCACCGCCGGCATGCCTCCGGCAAGGAGAATGACGCCCAAGATGAACCAACTCTTATACCAATTGTTGGGACAAACCCCAAACTACCTCTCTCTCACACTCGCTCGGACGTAGGTGGAAGGAGAGGGACACAGATATTTTCGTGCACATACGCCCCGCCGCACGAACAACCTAATTTCTCATTGAGCACGAACTCTGGCTCGGCACATGCCACAGCAACGATCATTACAAAGGAGAGGGGTTTTATACCCTGTGCGCACACACAACCCGGCCACAACTCTACACACGCACTAACTGGCTCCTGCCACTACTCCATCGTGATGCTTATCCTATAATGACTGAGCCCACTCACAACTCTCCATGCGTAATGCTAGCTAACAAACCTCATCCAGCTAACTAACTGAATATGGCCCGGCTTTGTAGCCCTCGGGAGCAGAGTGCCCACGCATGCACCAACATGCGCAAACTGACTCACCCGACATGACATCGAGGCACGCAACACACCTAGACGTGGTTTACTCCTAAGACGCTGTGCGCTGAGCTGAACGCAGAGCACGGTGCGGCGGAGTCTGCGGCGCGTGAGACCATGTTCATGATCGAGCGGTACACGGGAGAAAAGGCGGCCGCTCTCACAGGCGCGCCCAGTTCCGCCCGGCGAGGGCCAGCGTCGGCGTGACCGGCAGCTCCACAACGAGCTCGCATCGCTATCAGCCCTCGCCGGCGGTTACCTCGCCCTCCTCCATGCCCACGGCATCCGTCCCGCCGACGAGAACTGTTACCACGAGGAGGAGCGTCCCGGAGAACACATCAAATCGGAGGTCTACAAGGAGAGTAGCGGCGCCGGCGGCGAGAGTGGCATGAATGTCACGGTGGTCAAGAAGTCGGTCTCGCCGCCTCCTGCGGAGGAGTTGGAGTACACGAAAGACATGGGGTGTCGCGTCGCGACCAAGGCCGTGGTGTGGAGTACACGGAAGAGGAGCGCGCGTGGATGGTGCGCTGGAGCTGTACGCCGAGGGTGGGCGCCGGAGGCGACAGGCGGCCACACGGAGGGGAAAGCGGTGCGCGCGAGCCGAGCCGCCGAGGTGCTAGCAAGGGAGATGGCACGGCGCTTGTGCCGTGAATCCGAGGCCGTCACGATGGTGCACAAGCCGCGTTTCTCCACGGTCGCCATTTGCAAGGTACTGTACTTACTATCGAGAAGCATTAACGTGCGCATCATTGGCGATCGATGGTGCTGGCCACGTCGATCATTTTTACTGTGCCAAGATAAAAAAAGGAACGAAGCGAATGGCTTTGTCGTTGGGTCCCGTTGGTCCAGGTCATCCCCAATTAAAGCGAACGAGCGACACGAAATTTCCAGGAAGCTTCGCAGTTGCCTCGCCCCGCACGAAAACAAGTATGTTTCCTCCTCACACACGTCTCCTCCTCTCTCTCGTCTCCTCCTCTCTCTCTCTCTCACACAGCGGCAACTACTCGAGGAGAGATGCGCGGTGGCCGACGGGCTCATGGAGAGCAGCGGCGGCGAACGGCGGCGGACCAGATCAGTGTGTCACGGAAGCGGGCGGGGTGGCCCTCACGGGCAGAGCAGAGCGGAGCCGGTGGGCTGTGCCAGAGTCAGTGTCACATTGTCACGAGCAGAGACGCCGACGCTGAGTCATGGGCGGCGGCAGGGCGTGATCTGGCGGCGCGGTGAGCGGGTGTGATGTGTAAAACCGGTGGGCGGTGCTGCTGTGGTGCGAGATCCGGGCGGGCTCGACCTGCATGAGTAGCGGGGTTGGCGAGGTAAGTGATGCAGTCACCGCCGGCATCATAGCGACGTAGGCAGCCAACGCCTCTCGATGGAGTCAGTGGTGTTTTTTTCTATCAGATTTGGCCCCGTCTGCTACTCTGCTATTCATGTCTTGGTTGTCAGCCGAGTGCTCTTTGTCTGCTGCTCTCCTTGCCTAGGTTTGCCCTTGCTCTCCTAAATCCCCTATTACTCACAAATTTTCATGCTCATTACGTGTTTCAATTTCATTTCTTGATTTATTTCCCTGCTCGCATGTATATCATCTATCTCACTTCAGTTTCACCTTCTTTGACAGCTTCACTGAACGCATGTATATCACATGTATATCACACTGACGTACTTAAGATTCACGTATTTAAATATGTGTGATCTGGTTATGTGTATCACATGTATTTTACCATTTGAGTTTCGCATTTGACTCCTTTCATTTTCAGTGTGATACAGAAATGGTTGGGGCTTTCCAATCGAAATTGATACGCACACGACACTGTATGCCCGATGTGCACCCGACATGTCTTTTACCATTTGAGTTTCACATTTGATTCCTTTCATTTTCAGTGTGATACAGAGCATTAACGTGCGCATCATGGGAGATCGCTCGTGCTGGCCATGTCGATCGTTTTTACTGTGCCAAGATAAAAAAGAAACAAAGCGAATGGCTTTGTCGTTGGGTCCCGTTGGTCCAGGTCATCCCCAATTAAAGCGAACGAGTGACACGAAATTTCCAGGAAGCTTCGCAGTTGTCTCGCCCCGCACGAAAACCAGTCTGTTTCCTCCTCACACACATCTCCTCCTCTCTCTCTCTCTCGTCTCCTCCTCTCTCTCTCTCTCACAGCGGCAACTACTCGAGGAGAGATGTGCGGTTGCCGACGGGCTCATGGAGAGCAGCGGCGGCGAACGGCGGCGGACCAGATCAGCGTGTCACGGAAGCGGACGGGGCGGCCCTCACGGGCAGAGTAGAGTGGAGCCGGCGGGCTGTGCCCGAGTCAGCGTCACAGTTATGCTTTGTGATGCTATGGTTGCTTTATATTTATTGTTTCTTCCCCCTCTTCTCTCCGGTAGACCCCGAGACCGATGCCGCCCCTGTGATCGACTACGTCAACGACGACACTTGTTTCTTTTCAACAGAGCTCCAGGCAAGCCCCCCCCCCCCCTTTGATCATCCTAATATCGCCCATTTCCTTTCTCTCATGCTTGCATTAGATTTTGCTACTGTAATTGTTTGCTCCTATTCTGATGCATAGCCTGCTTTTGTAACCTGCTTATTGATACCTACTTGCTTATCCTAAACTGCTTAATATAGGTTGGTTAGTGATCCATTAGTGACCCCACCTTGTCCTTGTTGCCCCTGCTTCATCATCGAAGACCCGATCAACGGGATCGAAGACCCGATCAACGGGATCGATGACCAGGCCCCGGGACCGCACATCACTTTCCCCTTAGTTGCTCGACACTACTGGGTTACTATCGAGTGCCGAGGGTGAGACCTCTTCAGCACTTCTGATGTTAAACCTGTAGTGTAGCTATTCGGTCGTGGTCATCGAGGGTGATTTCCTCCTTAACCACTTCGATCTGACTGCTCGTGCAACCCCTCAAGTGTGAACCTCGAGGTGGTTCCTCTTACGTTCACCTTGATGATTACATCGAGTGGAATTCACCGGGGGTGATTCCTCGGGTTTTCCCCTTGATATTTGGACACACGGATACTTGGACTTTACAACTGTTACTTGGAAAGGTGGGTCGACCCTGAGAGGTACCCGCGAGTGATGTGGAGACGGGTTGACCTGGAGGGTGCCCGCGAGATAATTACGAGGCGTGGCCCGGCATTCCTAGCCCTTGCCGCAAGTCGTCGAGATGGGGCAACGGGGTCACATCTTTCGTGAGTCTTTGCTTGTTACCGTGTGCTCCTAATCCACTACAATTTGGATATTTGATCCGAGGGGCCTCTGGCCTGATAGCACTAATCATCACGTGGGCATAGTATGGGCATTTTGCGTCGTATACATCAACCGAAGCTTAATAGACGTCAGCGACTGAGCGGCGCGCGCCGGGTTGGACTGCGTAAGCACCTGCCTTTTGAAGGAGGTAGCTAGGTCTGCTCACCGACGCGTTCATGACATGCGAGGAGTTCGAGGCGATGGCCCATGACCCCTGGTGATATAGGTTTAGTCCGGCGTGTTGACCTCTTTATTAAGCCTAGGTCGGGTTGCGGCATATTGTTTGGCCGAGGCCGGGCATGACCCAGGAAAGTGTGTCTGGCCAGAGTTAAGCGAGCGTGGTGGGTAAGTTGGTGCACCCCTGCAATCGAAAACATCTATAGATAGCACATCCTCTGATAGCGGACACTTGGAGTTGTATCTCGATCGATACAACTAGAACTAGATACTTGTGGTGAGAATTGGATTGTGATGAGAAATGGATAGTATGGCTCTGGGATTGCTTTCTCGCAGGGAGTCGAGAAAGGATCTCTGGCCGAGGTTGATAACACTACCACTACTTTACTTTATGCTACTCTACTCCCTCCTGCTGCTGCAAGATGGTGGTTTCCAGAAGATGCTTGTCTTCAATAGGACTAGGTTCTCCCCTCATCCTGGCTTTTCTGCAGCCCAGTCCACATATACAGCCTTCCTTTGATAATGTTGCATATGTAGTGTAGATCCTTGCTTGCGAGTACTTTGGATGAGTACTCACGGTTGCTTTGCTCCCCCTTTCCCCCCTTTCTTCTTCTTTCCGGTTGATGCAACCAGATGTCGGAGCCCAGGAGCCAGATGTCACCGTCAATGCCTACTACTACGTGGAGACCGCCGACGACCAGGAGTAGTTAGGAGGCTCCCAGGCAGGAGCCCTTGCCTTTTCGATCGTAGATGCTTTTCTGCTGGCCTTCTTAAGGCAAACTTGTCTAACTCATGTCGGTACTCAGATATTGTTGCTTCCGCTGACTCTTGTGTTTTCGAGCTTATGTATTCGAGCCCTCGAGGCCCATGGCTTGTAAAATAAAGCTTGTATTATTTTATTTTTGTGTCTAGAGTTGTGTTGTGATATCTTCCCGTGAGTCCTTGATCATGATCGTACACATTTGCGTGTATGATTAGTGTACAATTGAATCGGGGGCGTCACACCAGCATGCATCTAGAGTATTAAGTTCATAAGAACAGAGTAATGCTTTAAGCAAGATAACATAATGTAGAGGGATAAACTCATGCAATATGATATAAACCCCATATTTTTATCCTCGATGGCAACAATACAATATGTGTCGTTTCCCCTACTGTCACTGGGATCGAGCACCGCAAGATTGAGCCCAAAGCTAAGCACTTCTCCCATTGCAAGAAAGATCAATCTAGTAGGCCAAACCAAACTGATAATTCGAAGAGACTTGCAAATATAACCAATCATACATAAAAGAATTCAGAGGAGATTCAAATATTGTTCATAGATAATCTTGATCATAAACCCACAATTCGACAAACCGCAAAAGAAGAGTTACATCAAATAGATCTCCAAGAGAATCGAGGAGAACTTTGTATTGAGATCCAAAGAGAGAGAAGAAGCCATCTAGCTAATAACTATGGACCTGAAGGTCTGAGGTAAACTACTCACACATCATTGCAGAGGCTATGGTGTTGATGTAGAAGCCCTCCGTGATCGATGCCCCCTCCGGCGGAGCGCCGGAAAAGGCCCCAAGATGGGATCTCACGGGTACAGAAGGTTGCGGCGGTGGAAACAGGGTTTTTGCTCCTCTGCTGATGGTTTGGGGGTACGTAGGTATATATAGGAGGACGAAGTAGGTCGGTGGAGCTACGAGGGGCCCACAAGGGTGGAGGGTGCACCCCTGCCTCGTGGCCTCCTCGTTCGTTTCTTGACATCCACTCCAAGTCCTCTGGATCACGTTTGTTCCGAAAATCACGTTCCCGAAGGTTTCATTCCGTTTGGACTCTATTTGATATCCTTTCCTTCGAAACACTGAAATAGGCAAAAAAACAGCAATTTGGGCTGGGCCTCCGGTTAATAGGTTAGTCCAAAAAATAATATAAAAGTGTATAATAAAGCCCATTAAACATCCAAAACAGAATATAATATAGCATGGAACAGTCAAAAATTATAGATACTTTGGAGATGTATCAGACCTCTCTAGTGCTTCCGCGGCCTTGGTCTTTGCTGCCTGGTTATATGTCCACCCTAAACTCCTCCTACCGGTCATGGCGGAATGACTTGATAGAGAAAACCATTTTTGTGGGTGATGAGGAGAGGAAATGTGAAGTAATTTTCGAGTGGGTAGTTTTTGTAGCCCGGTGCTAAGTGTGAACACATATTAGTTTGATAGGTGGGAACAGATTTGCAATTATACTTATTGCGTTGTAGTCAGCAATGTGACGAGAAACAAGGTAAAAATTTATTGATAGCAGAAGGTTGACCACGTGGTTGCTCGCCGTTGAGGCAAAGTTGCAATGGCAACTGTTAATAATTCTTAATAATTGTCTTACATATTCAGGATAATTTAAAATGCCAAATGCGTCAAGGCCCAAAACATTCACGACCTACATATGCATACAATTATAATAAAATATAAGCTAAAAGGCTGAGCTGGCGGCCTTCCAACGATGGTCTTCTCGGACTCCATGATCAGCATAGCACCCTTGCAGCCGTTCACTCGAGTGTCCCGACCCGCCTCCGCCACAGAGCTGCTTTGGTGCTAGGAGGCTCTTGGGGCTCTTGGGCCTCTTCGGAAAGAGCTTGACAGCGTCTGTCATCGCGCATGACAACTCCGAAACCGCTCCATTTCCATGTCTTTGGCCTGGTTGCAAATTTACGTCGATCACCGCATCCTCAAGATATCACGTTGGCAATGTTCTACTTCGTCGGGGCGTCAACTCCGCCAAGGATGCGCTCGAGCACAGCCACCACATCATTGGGATCGAGGTTGACCACGGCCGCATGAGCAATGATGAAGCCGTGGGCTGCCTTTATCTTTACTGAATCGCAGAGGTCCTCTGCCCATTACTTGCGGGGCATCGGGCTCTCGATGAGCACTAGAGACGGCGGCTCTTCGGGTGGGTCGTCGATCATGCCGCCGAGCAGCTCTAAATCTTTTGCACGATGGCTGGCAAATTGCTCATCACACCTCCTCTACAATATGTCGATTGTTCTCCCAAGGACTGTGACGCCGATATCACTACCGATGGGCCATGGTGCCTGCACTGGCCGATGAAGCTCTTGCTCCCCAACCTTCTCCGGTTCGTTCTCCTCACCGAATTTTTGCTTGTTGCCTGGCATGCTTGGAATAACAAATGGTAGATGGGTGAGGACTAGATCTTCGCAGAGTGTCGCGAGGGTGCGTTGCCGCCTGGGTTATATGCAGCAAGCTGTTAGCTGGTGGCACGAAACCGTTAAGGGAATAGGCGTGGATTTTTAAATTCATCCATGTGGAGGGCGGGAAGCATTCGCTGGAGCGCAGGAATACTAAGTGGGGCACACACACAACCCGAATACCGTATCCGGTGCCACGTGTTATTTATCACACAAGTGTTAACATAAGGAAACATATGTGTAATTTACTAATCATCGCACATGAGTACTCGCATACGCATCGTGTGCGATATTCCTAGCCACCACAAGCAACTAGTTTGCATATTTCAAAGTTTTTTGTACACACAGAATCGCACACGAACTAACTGTATTAACCGTCTGTGTTGTAATTTCTCATCGCAAACAGTTCATCCGATTTGGCTGTTTGCCACCTATCACACACATCTTGTAAGTTGAACTGTTTCTACTGCGTTCGCTAATCGAAAACAGTTTGTCCAAGTGAACTGTATGCCCAATATCACGCACACCTTGATCTGGCTAATCGTTTATGTTGCACTCCCTGATAGCAAACGGGTCATCGGAGCGAACTATATGTCGTATATCGCACACACATTGATATGGCTGCCCGTTTCTGTTGTTCTGCCTCATCGCAAATGATCCAGTTCTTTGAGCATACATAGGTTAAGGATGGAACTCCTATAGCAATCGAGTTCGAACGGGTTAACTGTGTGGCCTGAATCGCACACGCAACTAAAATCTGAACCGTGTTTCATGCATCCTCCATCGCAAACGTCTTGCATCCTTTCTGACGGTTTTCATGCAGCACCGTTTGTGATTATTGCATCACACACAGTTTCACGAAGGGTCTCTGGTCGTGGTGTCGCGTTAGAAGCATCCTGCAGTAGTGGGTGGTTTTGTGTTCTAATTAGTGTTTGTGCCAAGTAAGACCTTTGGGATAGCTTACAGTGGTCGTTGATTTGATCTTGCTGAAAAACACAAACTTTTGCGCTCAGGAAAACAATTCATATTTTTAACAGAAGCGTGATTTTGAGTTGATTCTTTTTGCAGAAGATTAATAAACAAATTGCTTAGGACTTCCTAAATTTTCAGAATTTTTGGAGTTACAGAAGTATTCGAAATATCCACATTGCTATAGACTATTCTGTTTTTTGATAGATTATGTTTTCTATGTGTTGTTTGCTTATTTTGATGAATCTACGGCTAGTATCGGGGGGGGGGGGGGTATGAACCATGGAGAAGTTAGAATATAGTAGATATTAGACCAATATAAATAAAGAATGAGTTCACAACAGTACCAAAAGTGGTGATTTATTTTCTTATACTAACGGAGCTTATGAGATTTTCTGTTGAGTTTTGTGTTGTGAAGTTTTCAAGTTTTGGGTAATGATTTGATGGACTATGAAATAAGGAGTGGTAAGAGCCTGAGCTTGGGATGCCCAAGGCACCCCAAGGTAATATTCAAGGATAACCAAGAGCCTAAGCTTGGGGATGCCCAAGGCACCCCAAGGTAATATTCAAGGATAACCAAGAGCCTAAGCTTGGGGATGCCCCAGAAGGCATCCCCTCTTTCATCTTCGTCTATTGGTAACTTTACTTGAGACTATATTTTTATTCACCACATGATATGTGTTTTGCTTGGAGCGTCTTATATGATTTGAGTCTTTGCTTTTCAGTTTGCCACAATCATCCTTGTTGTACACACCTTTTGAGAGACATACTTATGAATCATGATTTATTAGAATACACTATGTGCTTCACTTATATCTTTCGAGCTAGGCAATATTGCTCAAGTACTTCACATATATCTTTTTAGAGCACGGCGGTGGTTTTATTTTATATAAATTGATGAACTCTCGTACTTCACTTATATTATTTTGAGAGTCTTTGAAAAAGCATGGTAATTTGCATTGGTTATAGATTTAGTCCTAATATGATAGGCATCCAAGAGGGATATAATTGAAACTTTCATATAAAGTGCATTGAATACTATGAGAAGTTTGTCCTGATGATGTTTTGAGATATGAAGATGGTGATATTATAGTCATGCTAGTGAGTAGTTGTGAATTTGAGAAATACTTGTGTTAAGGTTTGTGAGTCATGTAGCATGCACGTATGGTGAACCGTTATGTGATGAAGTCGGAACATGATTTATTTATTGATTGTCTTCCTTATGAGTGGCGGTCGGGGACGAGCGATGGTCTTTTCCTATCAATCTATCTCCCTAGGAGCATGCACATAGTACTTCTGTGATGCCCGGATAATTAAGCTACAGTAAAACTTCGCTAATGATGCCACGTCATCCCGTTTACTGTTGGTATTCGCGTGTTAGTCCAAAACACTCTAAATTCAAATTTAAATTTAACAAACAGTCAAAGTTTTCAAAACATCAAAACAAAAATGTTCGGTGTGTGACAAATATTGCTATGGTAATTATCGTGAAGAAAACATAATTTTACAAAGTGCCTAAGTGCTTTAAACTAAATAAAATAGAAAAGAAAAATAAATAAAAGTAAAAGATCAAAACAAAACAAAATATAAAAAGGAAAACACCCCCCCCCCCACTTGGGCCCGGCCTAGCTAACCAACTGGCGAGTCCAGCCGGCCGGCCCACCCCTGCTGCCCCCTGGCCTTATAGGCCACCCCCACTCCCCGAACCCTAACCCCTCCCAAACCCCACTCCCCCTCACTCGCTCCCCCACGCCTCTCCCCCCCCCCCCCCGATCAGATCTGGATCGGGGCAGTTGCCCCAGCCCCGTCGAATGTCGCCCCCCCCCCAAAGGAACCCCCACCCACACCGGACGCCGCGCCATCCACCACACCTCCCCCACACATTGCTAGATCCGGGTGATCCACATCGCCTGACCACCGCCTCCCGACACCGCCGCGACGGCCCTCGCCTCTGCCCCGACGGCAGCCGGTGCCCCAGTCGCTCGACGCCATTCGCTGTCGCCTCCTCACCCTCGCGCCGGACTGCCCCGTCCCCGCCTCTCCATCACCGGTCGACCCCGAGCCTCGCCGCCCCCGCTTCCCTCCATCGCTAGTGAGGCCCTCGGCCTCCGCCTCCCCCATTTCCTCCCGTCGTCGCGCCTTTGTAGCGCCCGCCGCGCCCGATCACGCTCGTCGCCCACGCGTCGTCCCGCCGTGATCACCATCCCAGACGCGCCCGGTGGCCGTGCTGCGCCGCTGCTAACCTCGCCCGTTGCCGCGTCATCCACCATGCAGCCCGTCCCGCTGCCATTGGCCGTTGCTCCCGCACCTCGTGAGCCCTTGTCGCCCGACCTCATTTGTTGCCTCGCCAAGGCGTCCGCCCCTTCCCATCGGCGGCCCCTTGCCGTTGCCCGCCGCTGCCGCCAGCCATGGCCACGGTTGTGGTTGTATATGTGTGCGTGCGTGTGTGGTCCGACTGGGCCACTGCCACACGGGGCCCAGCCCCCCTGTTTTTTTAAAGGAAACGTTGATGTAAAAATAATGATAATAAAAAACATAAATTAATTAACTTAATTAATCTTGTTAATTAACCTAATTAACTTGATTAGTTAATTAAAACCGTTGATTAGTTAGTAGTCTATGACAGAACGGCCCCACACCTTATGGTTGACTCTGGTCAACTCAGTTGACTGCTGATGTCATCATGTCGTCATGCTGATGCAATAACTCCATTTTAGAATTATTAATAATTTCAGAATAATGTTTAAAACTTTGAAAACTCATATAAAATAATCTGTAACTCGGATCAAAATACTTTGTACATGAAAGTTGCTCAGAACGACGAGACGAATCTGAATACACAGCCTGTTCGTTCTCCACAGATCCTTAGCATAGCGAACACGCAACTTTTCCCTTCTGATTCATCTGTCCAAAAACGCGAAACTCCGGGAATACTTTCCCGGATGTTTTCCCCCTTCGCCGGTATCACCTATCCCTGCGTTAGATCACCCCTGGCACCGCGTATTGCTTTGTTATATCTTTGTGATGCCTTGTTTGCTCCGTATTTACTGTTTCTTCCCCCTCTTCTTCTCCGGTAGACCCCGAGTCTGGTGTTGATGCGATTGAGTACGACTACGTCACCGACGACCCCTCCTTGCCAGAGCAACCAGGCAAGCCCCCCTTGATCACCAGATATCGCCTATTCTTCTCTCTACTACTTGAATTAGAGTTGTGTAGCATGTTACTGCTTTGCGTTAATCCTATCCTGATGCATAGCCTGTCCTTGCTACTACTGTTGTTACCTTTACCTGCAATCCTACATGCTTAGTATAGGATGCTAGTATTTCATCAGTGGCCCTACCATTCTTGTCCGTCTGCCATGCTATACTATCGGGTTGTGATCACTCGGGAGGTGATCACGGATATATACTATATACTTTATACATGATACATGTGGTGACTAAAGTCGGGTCGGCTCGTGGAGCACCCGCGAGTGATTCACGGATTGGGGGCTGAAAGGACCTTTGTCCCAACGGCCCTCTGTGTGGATCTTTTTGGCGGAGCGACAGGGCAGGTTGAGACTACCTAGGTGAGAGGTGGGCCTCGCCCTGGCCGGCGTCCGCGGTTACTTCAAAATAACACGCTTAACGAGTTCTTGGTATTTGATCTGAGTCTGGCCATTTGGTCTATACGCACTAACCAACTACGTGGGAAAGTTATGGGCACTCGGCGTCGTGGTATCGAATGAAGCCTTCGTGATGTCGGCGGCCCGGCGCGGCCTTGCCGGATTGGGCTGAGCAGCACGCTGGGCTAGGTGCGCTTCCGGCCGCGTCACTACGTCTTGGTGTGCTAATTACGATGGGCCCCGGACCCCTATGCGCTTAGGTTTGAACCCGGCGTGACCTCTCTCTGTTGTGCCTGGGTGGGGCTCTGACGTGTTGATCTTCAGCGGTCGGGCATGACCCAGAAAAGTGTGTCCGGCCAAATGGGATCAAGCGTGTTGGGTTATGTGGTGCACCCTTGCAGGGAAGTTAATCTATTCGAATAGCCGTGATCTTTGGTAACAGGACGACTTGGAGTTGTACCTTGACCTTATGACAACTAGAATCGAATACTTAATAAAACACACCCTTCCAAGTGCCAGATATAATCCGGTGATCGCTCTCTAACAGGGCGACGAGGAGGGGATTGCCGGGTAGGATTATGCTATGCGATGCTACTTGGAGCACTTCAATCTACTCTCTTCTACATGCTGCAAGACGGAGGCTGCCAGAAGCGTAGTCTTCGACGAGATTAGTTATCCCCTCTTATTACGGCATTCTGCGATTCGGTCCACCGATATGGCCCTTTACACATATACCCATGCATATGTAGTGTAGCTCCTTGCTTGCGAGTACTTTGGATGAGTACTCACGGTTGCTTTTCTCCCCCTTTTCCCCCTTCCCTTCTACCTGGATGTCGCAACCAGATGCTGGAGCCCAGGAGCCAGACGCCACCGTCAACGATGACTCCTACTACACCAGAGGTGCCTACTGCTACGTGCAGCCCGCTGACGATGACCAGGAGTAGTTTAGGAGGATCCCAGGCAGGAGGTTTGCGCCTCTTTCGATCTGCATCCCAGTTTGTGCTAGCCTTCTTAAGGCAAACTTGTTCAACTTATGCGTACTCGGATATTGCTTGCTTCACTGACTTCGTCTATGATCGAGCACTTGTATTCGAGCCCTCGAGGCCCACGGCTTGTATTATGATGCTTGTATGACTTATTTTATTTTTAGAGTTGTGTTGTGATATCTTCTCGTGAGTCCACGATCTTGATCATTACTGCGTTTGCGTGTATGATTAGTGTATGATTGAATCGAGGCGTCACAAGTTGGTATCGAGCCATTACTGTAGGAATCCCCCTTCTACACTCCTTGGCCGAAGTCGAGTCTAGACATTGCAAAAACTTTTACTAACATGGTTGTGTGTCTTACGGGCCCACGTTGTCATTGGGTGGTATTAGTATCTTTTATTTCTCGTCTATACTCTGGGACTCTAATCTCTCTTCTATTCAGGTTACAATGAATTTACAAAATCTAACTTTAGGATCTCGATACTAGTTCCTCCCGGAGAGCCCCTTATTACAGATGATCGCCGCCTGCACCAGAAGATTTCGAAGATACTCTCTGATATTCTCTCGAGACTTTGTGCCTATTGCTTTTGCAATTCCCTACCACCAAAATATCCCTATGGATAAATACATACACCTGTCGTTCTTACTTTTATTCCTAGTTGATCTTGTTCTTACAAGATTCCCTGAAACATTCCAATATCCCGAGAATTCATTATGCCTGCTGCCTTGCAGCTCCATCTCCGCTTTAATACATCTACGGATTTGTCACACTCATCGAGGATTTGTTCATTCCTAGTTGATCATGTGATCCACAAGATACTTCGAAATACTATCCAGTCTTTCGATAATCCATTATCAACTATTGCTCAGCAAATACTTGTCTGCTTGCATTATGGATGCTTCCCATATGTCCGGCAATATTCATTAGTCTCCTTTGACACCGTCATTTTGATCCTATTGATTCAACATGAGTGCGAATGCACACAATCATCGGTTGATCCTTTTAAATTATCTTTACGGCTCGAGGCGTCATTTTAAACATGAGCTGGATCTCGGCCGATCGAATTGCCATCGATTGTACCCTAAGACTACTCAACTTATCCATCCCTAATCGAGCATTGCTTGATCCCTTCTCTTAAATTCATAATTCCTTTGCATTTGAGCTTTGAATTAGTCGGTTGTTTCTATAATCGATGGCTTTGCATTCTTTTTCCTTACGATTGAGTATCGATACTCACATCAGATTCCTTGTGGTCCGCGAGACCAATTGCTTGGTTATTATCCGACAATGTCCTTCATATCCAATAACCTTGTCAGTTCTTCCCCTGATATATAATGCCTTTGGTAAATAGTATCCTCTGCTTTTGTCAACCATGCTCTGCTTTTGAGCTGGTGATTTTTACTCCGAAGTTTGTGGTATATATTCCTAGATGCCCCGATGGGTTGAACCAATGCCTTCCCTAACCTATGTGAACCCGCAAGATTTCACGGGTCATACTTATCTGGTATTGCACCAGGTAAAACGTTCAACAAC
The DNA here is from genome assembly GCA_021605145.1 of Aegilops bicornis. NCBI lineage: Eukaryota > Viridiplantae > Streptophyta > Magnoliopsida > Poales > Poaceae > Aegilops > Aegilops bicornis. Next base: position 418,382,077 of record CM038670.1, on the reverse strand, counting down.
TAATGTCATTTTCGAAATACGAGAGGTGAATGGAAGGTTATGCATTGAGGAAGTGGGAGTCGACCTTGAACCTTTGTGTTCATGCCCATGGACATGATGTAGATCCTATCATGGAAGCTTCTTGTAATAATAACTATTTCCTTGATATAATATCCTTTGGTATCGGTGAATTGATCCTTTGCAATCGTGGTTCCGACCATATGTTCTTCTTTGATCCCATTTCTCGGGCAAGTTTAAGCACTTGTCTTCTGTGGATCAAAACACATGTCCAACCTTTACTTTGATGCGTAATTCGAGTATTACCCCCTAGTATCTCGAGATTGTCACGGAACTGCATAACTTCTTATGAGTTCTTCGTCAAGTACTACATTCTCATTGACTCCAATTTTTCCTAGGTTTTGAGTGATTAGTCACTCGAGTACCCCGATAAATGAATCAAGTCCACACTATGGTTCAACAACTCTTAGTAATCTTCCTTACTTACGAGTTTGTACCCGATCACGTCATTCCTAGCCTGATCGGCTACATCATTATCGTGCTAATTTTAACTGTGCTACCTAGTCCTTATTCTTGGAGCAAAACTTTTGACGATGAGCTAGGCTTACATCGATCTTCCTTGTCCAGTTGCTTCACCTAGAAGAGCAAGCTTGGTTCCGAGTTGATGCCGTAACCATGGTTCCATTGACCTTTCGCTGCATCAGTCCCTTTGCTTGATGTAGTCATTGTTCGATTGCTTCTTCATGGAGCCTCTCGACAAAATTTGTTATGATCATCATCAGCATTCAGAGCTCTTCCAGGATACCAATTGAATTCATGATGAGAAATACCATCCTTGCCCTTGATGATTTGTGTTGTCATCTACCACTTTATTTCCTTCCCTCCAACACAAACTTGTTCGTGTTCTATGTTATACCTTGAGTTCCTTGCTATCCAGCATTTGTTCTTCTTTACCTTGGAGTATTACCATCTTTTATGTCAAGAATGTCATGAGGATTACTCCACCTCTTAAGAATTCTTGGTATAGTGATACTTCTCACCATCACCATTCTTTCTTGGTCCCCGTGTTGATTCCAACAAGTGAACGGTGTTGCTTGGATTCTTTCCTTCTAGCAACCCTATTGCTTTGAAGTTAATGGTCGATAGTTCATTCTTAGACTATTGGTTATGGAATCACCATTCTAACATTGATCATGCTACCTAACCCCATAATTCGGGTGCACCTTTCAACCAATGTTTAATTGTGTATGTTTTCCTCGACCATACCTCATTATGTCATCTGATCTGACAAATGTTATCTCCTTATTCACATAGTTGTGGAAATCCATCCTTTTGGAAATCTTGAGGAATTGTCGCTGAGTCCATCAGCCACCTCCTCGTCCTCTCCTTGGTTAAATGATGAACTCTTGTTTTGGAACTCGCTTCCATAGTTCATTTCCCAAGAATCTTACAATGACATCTCGTCAATTTTTGTTGCACCTTTTCTTCTCAGGCATCCTGAGTCCGAGGCATCCTGGCACCGATCAGATCTGAATCTCGGTCAGATATGATGATTGGGACATATTTCCAAGAGTTATAACATTGGTCTTTATATGACACGATAAGATGATGTCATGCCTAGCACACCTGACCGGAGGACCTATTGTTATAGTATCCTCTTTAGCAATGTTAACCAATCTTTCGTGAGGAAATTGTAAGACTTATTCTATAAGTTGTTCCTGATGAATCCTTGAGTATCCAAAGTCTGACCTGGCTCGAAGACCATGTCAATGCTATCTCAAAGCATGTTTGTGGTACTCCGATCATCAATAATAACATTTGAAGCATAATGCAAAATTTTCTTTATTAATTACCCCAAACACCGTTGTATGGGTAATGACATGAAATTTCTCTCCCCTTACCTAAAGGGTTTTCTACATTATATCCTGTCAAGGATATCATGCTTTGCTTGTCCTTGGGAAGGATATACCCCTGAAATATGTGTTTAAACACATTTTCCTTTCCATTGTTCTGTTTAATCTGATACGTATGTTTTCCTTTCCATTGTTTGGTTTAATCTTTCTTGTGATCTATATGATCTAAGCAGTAATACTCTCCTGCTTTTTTAAGCACCTTGGTGTACAACTCTGTTAGTAAGAACCTGTTACTATTGTTGATGACATTCCGGTATCCACTGATGGACGAGAACTTTGCCTAATGGTCCGCCTCGTTCAACGAGCAGGAAAAGGGTTCTCTTCGTCCCTCGCCCTTGGTAATGCAAGCGTTGTTGCCAACATAAGCGGCAGGCTACCCTCTGACAGGCCTTACTTACATGATTGTGCAAGACGTCATCACCCTTCCTACTTTTAACCCACATGGTGGGCCCATAACCCACAGTTCCACAGGATCGAAACCCGACTCTCCTGTACACCCCCTGTTCCCAAAGTTATTCCTCCCGCGTGGACTCATATGTAATTCATGAGCCACCTCCAGATGAGATCATCAATTCTGGCATCAGACACAATAATTATTCCGTTGCTTTGGAAACCCTTTCACCTTCTGACTAGGCATTGAGCGATTGCACGGATGCTTGAAACTTCTTATTGTACCTTCGAACTTTACTCTCGATGTGTTTTATTTGTTCAAACTCGAGAGGTACTCATATGCTCATTCATGGGTTAATCCCAGATTATTACCCTTATAGCATTATGTCGTTGTCGATCTGCCCCATTACCTATTAAATGAAATGCGATGGAACCCCCGAAGAAAGGATGCCGACTTCATATTGATGACTTGAAGTAGAAAAATGAAGACATCAATATAATGGACCAACCACTTCGAGAAGAGCAACCAAGACCGAGAAGATCCGTTAGAATTTCGTAACTAGACCTTCCCCCCCTTCTCTACCTCTTAAATCTTGGGACGAGATTTCTTGTAGTGGAGGAGAATTGTGACGCCCAGATAATTAAGCTACAGTAAAACTTCACTAATGATGCCACGTCATCCTGTTTACTGTTGGTATTCGTGTGTTAGTTCAAAACACTCTAAATTCAAATTTAAATTTAACAAACAGTCAAAGTTTTCAAAACATTAAAACAAAAATGTTCGGTGTGTGACAAATATTGCTATGGTAATTATCGTGAAGAAAACATAATTTTACAAAGTGCCTAAGTGCTTTAAACTAAATAAAACAGAAAATAAAAATAAATAAAAGTAAAAGATCAAAAAAATATAAAAAAGGAAAACACCCCCCCCCCCCACTTGGGCCCGGCCCAGCTAACCAACTGGCCAGTCCAGCCGGCCGGCCCACCTACGCCCCTGGCCTTATAGGCCACCCCACTCCCAATCCTAACCCTCCCGAACCCCACTCCCCTCACTCGCTCCCCACGCCTCCCCCCTCCCCTCCCCCTCCCCCGTCCCCAGTCGGATCGGGATCAAGGTAGTGCCCGGCCCGTCGAACGTCGCCCGCCGCCCAAAGAAACCCCCTCCCTCACCGGACGCCTCGCCTTCCTCCACTCCTCCCCCTCTCTTTGCTAGATCCGGGTGATCCACATCGCCCCTGACCCTGCCTCCCCGACACCGCCGCGACGGCCCTCCGCTCTGCCCCGACGGCAGTCGGTTCCCCTGTCGCTCAACGCCGTTCGCTGTTGCCTCCTCACCTCATGGCCGGACTGCCCGTCCCGCCTCTCCATCATGAGCCGACCCGAGCCTCGCCCCCCGCTTCCCTCCATCGCTGGTGAGGCCCTCGGCCTCTGCCTCCCCCCTTTTCCTCCCGCTGTCACAAGATCAGACGAGCTCAAGACGCGCTTCTATCGCGCTGCCGTGCCCACGCGCCGTCCTGCCCGTGATCCCGCACGCGCCCGGTGGCCGTGCTCGCCGCCTGCGCTAACCTCGCCATTGCCGCGTCGTCCACCATGCAGCCCCGTCCCCGCTGCCGCTAGCCGTTGCTCCCGCACCTCCGTGGTGAGCCCGTGTCGCCCGACCTCGCTGTTGCTGTTGCCTTCTTGCGTCCGCCCCTTCCCATCGGGCCCCTTGCCGTTGCCGCTGCCATCGCCGCCAGCCATGGCCACGGTTGTGGCTGTGTATGTGTGCGTGCATGTGTGGTCCGACTGGGCCAATGCCACACGGGGCCCAGCCCCCCCTGTTTTTTTTAAGGAAACGATCATGTAAAAATAATAATAATTAAAAACACTAATTAATTAACTTAATTAATCATGTTAATTAACCTAATTAACTTGATTAGTTAATTAAAACCGTTAATTAGTTAGTAGTCTATGACAGAACGGCCCCACATGTTATGGTTGACTCTGGTCAACTCAGTTGACTGCTGATGTCATCATTGTTGGTGAACGTTGCGGAAAATAAAAAGATTCTACGGTTTCACCAAGATCTATCTATGAGTTCATCTAGCAACGAGAGAGTGGAGTGCATCTACATACCCTTGTAGATCGCGAGCGGAAGCGTTCAAGAGAACGGGGTTGAAGGAGTCGTACTCGACGTGATCCAAATCACCGATGATCCTAGTGTTGAACGGACAGCACCTCCGCGTTCAACACACGTACGGAGCGGAGACGTCTCCCGCGCCTTGATCCAGCAAGGAGGAGGGAGAGGTTGAGGAAGAGAGCTCCAACAGCAGCACGACGGTGTGGTGGTGGTGGTGGAGAGGCAGTGCTCCGGCAGGGCTTCGCCAAGCTCTTAACGGAGGAGGAGAGGTGTTGGGGAGGGGAGGGGCTGCGCCTTGGATGTTGTGTGCAGCCCTCCCCTCACCCCTCTATTTATAGGGGAAGGGGGAAGGGGTCCGGCCCCCTCTAGATGAGATCTAGAGGCGGCCAAGGGAGGGCTTGCCCCCAAGCAAGGCGCCCACACTAGGGTTTCCCCCAACCCTAGGAGCATGGGCCCAAGGGGATGCGCCCAGCCCTCCAGGGCTGGTTCCCTTCCCACTACGGCCCATGAGGCCCTCCCAGAGGTGGCCCCTCGGTGGACTCCGGAACCCCTCCGGTGGCCCCGGTACAATACCGATATGCCCCCAGAACCTTTCCGGTGACCGTATGACAACTTCCCATATATAAATCTTCACCTCCGGACCATTTGAACTCCTCGTGACGTCCGGGATCTTATCCAGACTCGAACAACATTAGGTAATCACATACAAGTCTTCCTAATAACCCTAGCGTCACCGAACCTTAAGTGTGTAGACCCTACGGGTTCCGGAGACACGTAGACATGACCGAGACGACTCTCCGGTCAATAACCAACAGCGGGATCTGGATACCCATGTTGGCTCCCACATGCTCCTCGATGATCTCATCGGATGAACCCACGATGTCGAGGATTCAAGCAACCCAGATACGATTCCCTTTGTCGATTGATGCGTTACTTGCGAGATTCGATCGTCGGTATCCCAATACCTTGTTCAATCTCGTTCTGCATTAAGTCACTTTACTCGCATCAGTAATGCATGATCCCGTGACCAGACACTTGGTCACTTTGAGCTCATTATGATGATGCATTACCGAGTGGGCCCAGAGATACCTCTGCATCATACGGAGTGACAAATTCCAGTCTTGATCCGTGTCAACCCAATAGATACTTTCGGAGATACCCGTAGTATACCTTTATAGTCACCCAGTTACGTTGTGACGTTTGGTACACCCAATGCACTCCTACGGTATCCGGGAGTTACACGATCTCATGGTCTAAGGAAAAGATACTTGACATTGGAAAAGCTCTAGCAAACGAACTACACGATCTTGTGCTATGCTTAGGATTGGGTCTTGTCCATCACATCATTCTCCTAATGATGTGATCCCGTTATCAATGACATCCAATGTCCATACTCAGAAACCATGACTATCTGTTGATCAACGAGCTAGTCAACTAGAGGCTCACTAGGGACATGCTGTGGTCTATGTATTCACACGTGTATTACGATTTCCGGATAATACAATTATAGCATGAATAAAAGACAATTATCATGAACAAGGAAATATAATAATAATCCTTTTATTATTGCCTCTAGGGCATATTTCCAACAGTCTGCCACTTGCACTAGAGTCAATAATCTAGTTACATTGTGATGAATCGAACACCCATAGAGTTCTGGTGTTGATCATGTTTTGCTCGCGGAAGAGGTTTAGTCAACTGATCTGCGACATTCAGATCCATATCTACTTTGCAAATATCTATTTCTCCATCTTGAACAATTTCACGGATGGAGTTGAAGCAACGCTTGATGTGCCTGGTCTTCTTGTGAAACTTGGGCTCCTTGGCAAGGGCAATAGCTCCGGTGTTGTCACGAGAAGAGAGTGATTGGCCCCGACGCATTGGGTATGACTCCTAGGTCGGTGATGAACTCCTTCATCCATATTGCTTCATGCGCTGCCTCCGAGGCTGCCATGTACTCCGCTTCACATGTAGATCCACGGCCTTTCACGCTTGCAATCGCACCGGTGGCTGCTCCACGATTCAACATATACACGTATCCGGTTTGTGACTTAGAGTCATCTAGATCTGTGTCGAAGCTAGCATCGAGGTAACCCTTTACGACGAGCTCTTCGTCACCTCCATAAATGAGAAACATATCCTTAGAACTTTTCAGGTACTTCAGGATATTCTTGACCGTTGTCCGGTGTTCCTTGCGGGATTACTTTGGTACCTTCCTACCAAACTTACGGCAAGGTTTACCTCAGTGCAGTACACAGCATGGCATACATAATAGATCCTATGGCTGAGGCATAGGGGATGACACTCATCTTTTCTTTATCTTACGTCGTGGTCGGGCATTGAGCCGAGCTCAATCTCACACCTTGCAATCTGAGCAAGAACCCTTTCTTGGACTGATCCATATTGAACTTCTTCAATATCTTATCAAGGTATGTGCTTTGTGAAAGACCTATGAGGCGTCTCGATCTATCCCTATAGATCTTGATGCCTAATATATAAGCAGCTTCTCCAAGGTCCTTCATTGAAAAACACTTATTCAAGCGGGCCTTAATCTTTGTCGAAAAGTTCTATATCATTTCCCATCAAAAGTATGTCATCTACATATAATATGAGAAATGCTACTGAGCTCCCACTCACTTTCTTGTAAACGCAGGCTTCTCCATAAGTCTGCATAAACCCAAACGCTTTGATCATCTCATCAAAGCGAATGTTCCAACTCCGAGATGCTTGCACCAGCCCATAAATGGATCGATGGAGCTTGCATACCTTGTTAGCATTCTTAGGATCGACAAAACCTTCCGCTGCATCATATACGCTTCTTCCTTAAGGTAGCCGTTAAGGAATGCCGTTTTGGCGTCCATCGCCATATCTCATAATCATAGTATGCGGCAATTGCTAACATGATTCGGACGGACTTCAGCTTCGCTACGGGAGAGAAAGTCTCATCGTAGTCAACCCCTTGAACTTGCCGATAACCCTTAGCGACAAGTCGAGATTTATAGATGGTAACATTACCATCCGCGTCCGTCTTCTTCTTAAAGATCCATTTGTTTTCTATCGCTCGCCGATCATCGAGCAAGTCTGTCAAAGTCCATACTTTGTTTTCATACATGGATTCTATCTCGGATTGCATGGCTTCAAGCCATTTGTTGGAATCTGGGCCCGCCATCGTTTCTTCATAGTTCGAAGGTTCACCGTTGTCCACCAACATGATTTCCAGGACAGGGTTGCCATACCACTCTGGTGTGGAACGTGTCCTTGTGGACCCACGAAGTTCAGTAGCAACTTGATCCGAAGTACCTTGATCATCATCATTAATTTCCTCTCCAGTCGGTGTAGGCACCATAGGAACATTTTCCTGAGCTGCACTACTTTCCGGTTCAAGAGGTAGTACTTCAACGAAGTTCTACTTTCCTCCCACTTACTCCTTTCGAGAGAAACTCTTTTCCGAAAGGATCCGTTCTTGGCAACAAAGATCTTGCCTTCGGATCTAAGGTCTAAGGTATACCCAATGGTTTCCTTAGGGTATCCTATGAAGACGCATTTTTCCGACTTGGGTTCGAGCTTTTCAGGTTGAAGTTTCTTGACATAAGCATCGCATCCCCAAACTTTTAGAAACGACAGCTTAGGTTTCTTCCCAAACCATAATTCATATGGTGTCGTCTCAACGGATTTAGACGGAGCCCTATTTAAAGTGAATGTAGCTGTATCTAGAGCGTATCCCCGAAATGATAGCGGTAAATCGGTAAGAGACATCATAGATCTCACCATATCCAATAGAGTGCGATTACGACGTTCGGACACACCGTTACGCTGAGGTGTTTCAGGCGGCGTGAGTTGTGAAATGATTCCACATTTCCTTAAGTGCGTACCAAATTCGTGACTTAAATATTCTCCTCCACGATATGATCGTAAGAACTTTATCTTTCGGTCACGTTGATTCTCTACCTCATTCTGAAATTCTTTGAACTTTTCAAAGGTCTCAGACTTGTGTTTCATCAAGTAGACATACCCATATCTACTTAAGTCATCGATTGAGAGTGAGAACATAACGATATCCTCCATGAGCCTCAACGCTCATTGGACCACACAAATCAGTATGTATGATTTCCAATAAGTTGGTTGCTCGCTCCATTATTCCGGAGAACGGAGTCTTGGTCATTTTTCCCATGAGGCATGGTTCGCATGTGTCAAATGATTCTGTCGAGAGACTCTAAAGTCCATCAAGATGGAGCTTCTTCATGCGCTTGACACCAATGTGACCAAGGCAGCAGTGCCACAAGTATGTGGGACTATCGTTATCAACTTTACATCTTTTGGTATTCACACTATGAATATGTGTAACATTACGTTCCAGATTCATTAAGAATAAACCATTGACCATCGGGGCATGACCATAAAACATATCTCTCATATAAATAGAACAACCATTATTCTCGGATTTAAATGAGTAGCCATCTCGTATTAAACGAGATCCAGATACAATGTTCATGCTCAAACTTGGCACTAAATAACAATTATTGAGGTTTAAAACTAATCCCATGGGTAAATGTAGAGGTAGCGTGCCCACGGTGATCACATCGACCTTGGAACCATTCTCGACGCGCATCGTCACCTCGTCCTTCGCCAGTCTCCGCTTATTCCGCAGCTCCTGCTGTGAGTTACAAATATGAGCAACGGCACCGGTATCAAATACCCAGGAGTTACTACGAGTACTGGTAAGGTACACATCAATTACATGTATATCACATATACCTTTAGTGTTCTTTGGCCTTCTTATGCGCTAAGTATTTGGGGCAGTTCCGCTTCGATCACCCTTCCCTTTGCAATAAAAGCACTCAGTCTCGGGCTTGGGTCCATTCTTTGACTTCTTCCCGGCAAGCTGGCTTGCAGGTAGCGGCAACATCTTTGCCGTCCTTCTTGAAGTTCTTCTTACCCTTGCCCTTCTTGAACTTAGTGGTTTTATTGACCATCAACACTTGATGTTCCTTCTTGATTTCTACCTCTGGCGACTTCGACATTGAAAATACTTCAGAATAGTTTTCACCATCCACTGCATATTGTAGTTCATCACAAAGCTCTTGTAGCTTCGGTGGGAGCGATCAAGGATTCTGTCGATGACCGCCTCGTCCGGGAGGTTAATATTCAAGCTGGGACGGCGGTTGTGCAACCCAGACATTTTGAGTATGTGCTCGATGACGTAACTATTTTCCTCCATCTTACAACTATAGAACTTGTCGGAGACTTCATATCTCTCGACCCGAGCGTGAGCTTGGAAAACCATTTTCAGCTCCTCGAACATCTCATATGCTCCGTGTTGCTCCAAACGCTTTTGGAGCCCGGTTCTAAGTCGTAAAGCATGCCGCATCGAACGAGGGAGTAATCATCGACGTGATCGCCAAGCGTTCATAACGTCTTGGTTCTCTGGGATGGGTGCTTCACCTAGCGGTGCTTCTAGGACATATGCTTTCTTGGCAGCTATGAGAATGATCCTCAGGTTTCGGACTCAGTCCGTATAGTTGCTGTCATCATCTTTCAGCTTGGTTTTCTCTAGGAACGCGTTGAAGTTCATGTTGACATGAGCATTGGCCATTTGATCTACAAGACATTTTGCAAAGATTTTAGACTAAGTTCATGATAATTAAGTTCATCTAATCAAATTATTTAATGAACTCCCACTCAGATTTGACATCCCTCTAGTCATCTAAGTGTTACATGATCTGAGTCGACTAGGCCGTGTCCGATCATCACGTGAGACGGACTAGTCATCATCGGTGAACATCTCCATGTTGATCGTATCTTCCATACGACTCATGTTCGACCTTTCGGTCTCTGTGTTCCGAGGCCATGTCTGTACATGCTAGGCTCGTCAAGTTAACCTAAGTGTTTTGCATGTGTAAAACTGTCTTACACCCGGTGTATGTGAACGTAGGAATCTATCACACCCGATCATCACGTGGTGCTTTGAAACGATGAACTTTAGCAACGGCGCACAGTTAGGGGGGAACACTTTCTTGAAATTTATTATGAGGGATCATCTTATTTACTACCGCCGTTCTAAGTAAACAAGATGCATAAACATAATAAACATCACATGCAATTATATAGTAGTGACATGATATGGCCAATATCATATAGCTCCTTTGATCTCCATCTTCGGGGCTCCATGATCATCTTTGTCACCGGCATGACACCATGATCTCCATCATCATGATCTCCATCATCATGATCTCCATCATCGTGTCTCCATGAAGTTGCTCGCCAACTATTACTTCTACTACTATAGCTAACGGGTTAGCAATAAAGTAAAGTAATTACATGGCGTTAAATCATTGACACGCAGGTCATACAATAATTAAGACAACTCCTATGGCTCCTGCCGGTTGTCATACTCATCGACATGCAAGTCGTGATTCCTATTACAAGAACATGATCTCATACATCACAATATATCATTCATCATTCATCACAACTTTTGGCCATATCACATCACAAGACAATTGCTGCAAAAACAAGTTAGACGTCCTCTAATAGTTGTTGTATCTTTTACGTGGCTGCAATAGGGTTCTAGTAAGAACATTTTCTTACCTACGAAAAAACCACAACGTGATTTGTCAACTTCTATTTACCCTTCATAAGGACCTTTTCATCGAATCCGCTCCAACTAAAGTGGGAGAGACAGACACCCGCTAGCCACCTTATGCAACTAGTGCATGTCAGTCGGTGGAACACATCTCACGTAAGCGTGCGTGTAAGGTCGGTCCGGCCGCTTCATCCCACAATACCGCTGAAGCAAAATAAGACTAGTAGTGGCAAGAAAGTTGACAACATCTACGCCCACAACATATTTGTGTTCTACTCGTGCAATAGAGAACTACGCATAGACCTAGCTCATGATGCCACCGTTGGTGAACGTTGCAGAAAATAAAAAAATTCTACTGTTTCACCTAGATCTATCTATGAGTTCATCTAGCAACGAGAGAGAGGAGTGCATCTACACACCCTTGTAGATCGCGAGCGGAAACGTTCAAGAGAATGGGGTTGAAGGAGTCGTACTCGACGTGATCGAAATCACCGATGATCCTAGTGCTGAACGGACAGCACCTCCGCGTTCAACACACGTACGGAGCGGAGACGTCTCCCGCGCCTTGATCCAGCAAGGAGGAGGGAGAGGTTGAGGAAGAGAGCTCCAGCAGCAGCACGACGGCGTGGTGGTGGTGGAGAGGCAGTACTCCGGCAGGGCTTCGCCAAGCTCTTAACGGAGGAGGAGAGGTGTTGGGGAGGGGAGGGGCTGCGCCTTGGATGTTGTGTGCAGCCCTCCCCTCGCCCCTCTATTTATAGGGTAAGGGGGAAGGGGCGGCCCCTCTAGATGAGATCTAGAGGGGCGGCGGCCAAGGAGGGCTTGCCCCCAAGCAAGGGGTGCCCCCACTAGGGTTGCCCCCCAACCCTAGGCGCCTGGGCCCACGGGGGGATGCGCCCAGCCCTCCAGGGGCTGGTTCCCTGCCCACTACGGCCCATGAGGCCCTCCGAGAGAGGTGGCCCCTCCCGGTGGACCCCCGAAACCCCTCCCGTGGTCCCGGTACAATACCGATATGCCCCCGAACCTTTCCGGTGACCGTATGACAGCTTCCCATATATAAATCTTCACCTCCGGACCATTCCGGGACTCCCCGTGACGTCCGGGATCTTATCCGGGACTCCGAACAACATTCGGTAATCACATACAAGTCTTCCTAATAACCCTAGCGTCACCGAACCTTAAGTGTGTAGACCCTACGGGATCGGGAGACACGTAGACATGACCGAGACGACCCTCCGGTCAATAACCAACAGCGGGATCTGGATACCCATGTTGGCTCCCACATGCTCCTTGATGATCTCATCGGATGAACCACGATGTCAAGGATTCAAGCAACCCCGTATACGATTCCCTTTGTCGATTGATGCGTTACTTGCCCGAGATTCGATCGTCGGTATCCCAATACCTCGTTCAATCTCGATTCTTTGGTAAGTCACTTTACTCGCATCAGTAATGCATGATCCCATGACCGGACACTTGGTCACTTTGAGCTCATTATGATGATGCATTACCGAGTGGGCCCAGAGATACCTCTCCGTCATACGGAGTGACAAATTCCGATCTCGATCATGTCTACCCAATGAGATACTTTCGGAGATACCCGTAGTATACCTTTATAGTCACCCGATTCGTTGTGACGTTTGGTACACCCAAAGCACTCCTACGGTATCCGGGAGTTACACGATATCATGATCTAAGGAAAAGATACTTGACATTGGAAAATCTCTAGCAAACGAACTACACGATCTTGTGCTATGCTTAGGATTGGGTCTTGTCCATCACATCATTCTCCTAATGATGTGATCCCGTTATCAATGACATCCAATGTCCATAGTCAGGAAACCATGACTATCTGTTGATCAACGAGCTAGTCAACTAGAGGCTCACTAGGGACATGTTGTGGTCTATGTATTCACACGTGTATTACGATTTTCGGATAATACAATTATAGCATGAATAAAAGACAATTATCAGGAACAAGGAAATATAATAATAATCCTTTTATTATTGCCTCTAGGGCATATTTCCAACAATCATGTCGTCATGCTAGTGCAATAACTCCATTTTAGAATTATTAATAATTTCAGAATAATGTTAAAACTTTGAAAACTCATATAAAATAATCTGTAACTCGGATCAAGATACTTTGTACATGAAAGTTGCTCAGAACGACGAGACGAATCTGAATATGCAGCCCGTTCGTTCTCCACAGATCCTTGGCATAGCGAACATGCAACTTTTCCCCTCCGGATCATCTGTCCAAAAACGCGAAATTCCGGGAATACTTTCCCGGATGTTTTCCCCCCTCGCCGGTATCACCTATCCCTGCGTTAGATCACCCCTGGCACCGCGTATTGCTTTGTTATATTTTTGTGATGCCTTGTTTGCTCCGTATTTACTGTTTCTTCCCCCTCTTCTTCTCTGTTAGACCCCGAGTCTGGTGTTGATGCGATTGAGTACGACTACGTCACCGACGACCCCTCCTTGCCAGAGCAACCAGGCAAGCCCCGCCGTGATCACCAGATATCGCCTATTCTTCTCTCTACTGCTTGCATTAGAGTTGTGTAGCATGTTACTGCTTTCTGTTAATCCTATCCTGATGCATAGCCTATCCTTGCTACTACTGTTGTTACCTTTACCTGCAATCCTACATGCTTAGTATAAGATGCTAGTATTTCATCAGTGGCCCTACCATTCTTGTCCGTCTGCCATGCTATACTATCGGGCTGTGATCACTCGGGAGGTAATCACGGATATATACTATATACTTTATACATGATACATGTGGTGACTAAAGTCGGGTCGGCTCGTGGAGCACCCGCGAGTGATTCACGCAGTTGTTGGGGCTGAAAGGACCTTTGTCCCAACGGCCCTCTGTGTGGATCTTTTGGCGGAGCGACAGGCAGGTTGAGACTACCTAGGTGAGAGGTGGGCCTGGCCTGGTCGGCATCTGCGGTTACTTCAAAATAACACGCTTAACGAAGTTCTTGGTATTTGATCTGAGTCGGCCATTTGGTCTATACGCACTAACCAACTACGTGGGAAAGTTATGGGCACTTTCGGCGTCGTGGTATCGCACGAAGCCTTCGTGATGTCGGTATCGGCCTTAGCCGGATTGATTTGGAACGCTGCTAGGCTAGGTCTGCTTCCGGCCGCGTACGCAACGTGCAGGTGTGCTAATTGCGATGGGCCCAGACCCCTATGCGCTTAGGTTTAGACCGGCGTGCTGACCTCTCTGTTGTGCCTAGGTGGGGCTACGACGTGTTGATCTTCCGCGGTCGGGCATGACCCAGAAAAGTGTGTCCGGCCAAATGGGATCAAGCGTGTTGGGTTATGTGGTGCACCCTTGCAGGGAAGTTAATCTATTCGAATAGCCGTGATCTTTGGTAACAGGACGACTTGGAGTTGTACCTTGACCTTATGACAACTAGAATCGGATACTTAATAAAACACACCCTTCCAAGTGCGGATATAATCCGGTGATCGCTCTCTAATGTAGGCGGCGAGGAGGGATTGCCGGGTAGGATTATGCTATGCGATGCTACTTGGAGGACTTGATCTACTCTCTTCTACATCTTTGCCAAGACGGAGGCTGCCGAAGCGTAGTCTTCGACAAGATTAGTTATCCCCTCTTATTACGTCATTCTGCGATTCGGTCCACCGATATGGCCCTTTACACATATACCCATGCATATGTAGTGTAGCTCCTTACTGCGAGTACTTTGGATGAGTACTCACGGTTGCTTTTCTCCCCTTTTCCCCCTTCCCTTCTACGGATGTCGCAACCAGATCTTTGGAGCCCAGGCGGATGCCACCATCGGCGATGACTCCTACTACACCGGAGGTGCCTACTACTACGTCCGGCCCGGCCGGCGGCGACAAGGAGTAGTTTAGGAGGATCCTGAGCAGGAGGCATGCGCCTCTTCGATCTGTAACCCGGTTTGTGCTAGCCTTCTTAAGGCAAACTTGTTTTAACTTATGTCTCACTTTTCGAGATATTGCTGCTTCCGCGACTCGTCTATGATCGAGCACTTGTATTCAAGCCCTCGAGGCCCTGGCTTGTATTATGATGCTTGTATGACTTATTTTATTTTTAGAGTTGTGTTGTGATATCTTCCCGTGAGTCCCTGATCTTGATCGTACACGTTTGCGTGTATGATTAGTGTACGATTGAATCGGGAGCGTCATAACTTCGTTTTGATAACTAATAATTTTTTGCAATAAGTATATGAGTTATTTATGACTAATGTTGAGTCCATGGATTATACGCATTCTCACTGTTCCACCATTGCTAGCCTCTCTTGTGCCGCGCAACTTTCGCCGGTACCATAAACCCACCATATACCTTCCTCAAAACAGCCACCATACCTACCTATTATGCATTTCCATAGCCATTCCGAGATATATTGCCATGCAACTTTCCACCGTTCGGTCTATTATGACACACTCCATCATTGTCATATTGCTATGCATGATCATGTAGTTGACATCGTATTTGTGGCAAAGCCACCGTTCATAATTCTTTCATACATGTCACTCTTGGTAGACCGCCAGAGGCATTCACATAGAGTCATATTTTGTTCTAAGTATCGATTTGTAATTCTTGATTTGTAAGTAAATAAAAGTGTGATGATCTTCATTATTAGAGCATTGTCCCATGTGAGGAAAGGATGATGGAGACTATGATTCCCCCACAAGTCGGGATGAGACTCGGGCGATTATAAAAAAGAGGCCAAAGAAATGAGAGAAGGCGAAATAAAAATGAGAGAAAAGAGAGAAGGGGCAATGCTACTATCCTTTTACCACACTTGTGCTCCAAAGTAGCACCATGATCTTCATGACAAGAGAGTCTCCTATATTGTCACGTTCATATACTAGTGGGAATTTTTCATTATAGAACTTGGCTTGTATATTCCAATGATGGGCTTCCACAAATTGCTCTAGGTCTTCGTGAGGAAGCAAGTTGGTTGCACACCCACTTAGTTTCTTTTTGAGCTTTCATAAACTTATAGCTCTAGTGCATCCGTTGCATGGCAATCCCTACTCACTCACATTGATATCTATTAATGGGCATCTCCATAGCCCGTTGATACGCCTAGTTGATGTGAGACTATCTCCTTTTTGTCCTCTCCACAACCACCGCCTATTCCACCTATAGTGCTATATACATGGCTCACGCTCATGTATTGCGTGAAAGTTGAATTTTTTTAGAACATCAAAAGTATGAAACAATTGCTTGGCTTGTCATCGGGGTTGTGCATGATTTAAATATTTTGTGTGGTGAAGATGGAGCATAGCCAGACTATATAATTTTGTAGGGATAAGCTTTCTTTGGCCATGTTATTTTGAAAAGACATAATTAACTTGTTAGTATGCTTGAAGTATTATTGTTTTTATGTCAATATTAAACTTTTGCTTTGAATCACACGGATCTGAACATTCATGCCACAATAAAGAAAAATACATGGATAAATATGTTAGGTAGCATTCCACATAAAAAAATCTGTTTTTATTATTTACCTACTCGAGGATGAGCAGGAATTAAGCTTGGGGGTGCTTGATACGTCTCCAACGTATCTATAATTTTTGATTGTTCCATGCTATTATATTATCTGTTTTGCATGTTTTATATGCATTATGCTATTTTATATGATTTTTGGGACTAACCTATTAACCTAGAGCCCAGTGTCAGTTCCTGTTTTTTCCTTGTTTCAGAGTTCCGCAGAAAAGCAATAGCAAATGGAGTCCAAACGGAATGAAACTTTCGCGATGATTTTTCTTCGACCAGAAGACATCTAGAGGACTTGAAGTACACGTCAGGGAAGCCACGAGGCCGCCACAAGGACGGAGGGTGCGCCCAGGGGGTAGGGTGTACCCCCACCCTTGTGGGCCCCTCATGACTCCACCGACCTATTTCTTCCGCCTATATATTCTCAAATATTCCAAAACCAACCAGGAGAGCCACGGAAACACTTTTTCACCGCCGCAACCTTCTATACCCGTGAGATCCCATCTAGGGGCCTTTTCCGACGTCCTGCCGGAGGGGGATTCGATCACGGAGGGCTTCTACATCAACACCATTGCCTCTCCGATGAACCATGAGTAGTTTACCACAGACCTACGGGTCCATAGTTAGTAGCTAGATGGCTTCTTCTCTCTATTTGATTCTCAATACCATGTTCTCCTCGATGTTCTTGGAGATCTATTATGTGTAATAGTTTTTTTCCGGTGTGTTTGCCGAGATCCGATGAATTGTTGATTTATGATCAGCTTATCTATGAATAGTATTTGAATCTTCTCTGAATTCTTATATGCGTGATTTGATATTTTTGCAAGTCTCTTCGAATTATAGATTGGGTTTGGCCAACTAGATTGGTTTTTCTTGCAATAGGAGAAGTGCTTAGCTTTGGGTTCAATCTTGCGGTGCTTGATCCCAGTGACAGAAGGGGAACCGACGTGTATTGTATTGTTGCCATCGAGGATAACAAGATGGGGTTTTCATCATATTGCTTGATTTTATCCCGCTACATCATGTCCTCTTGCTTAAAGCATCACTCTGTTCTTATGAACTTAATACTCTAGATGCAGGCATGAGTCGGTCGATGTGTGGAGTAATAGTAGTAGATGCAGGCAGGAGTCGGTCTACTTGATACGGATGTGATGCCTATATTCATGATCATTGCCTTAAATATCGTCATAACATTGCACTTTTCTATCAATTGCTTGGCAGTATTTTGTTTACCCACCGCAATATTTTCTATCTTGAGAGAAGCCTCTAGTGAAATCTATGGCCCTCGGGTCTACTTTCCATCATAAAAGTTTCCGATCTACCTTTTTACTTCCTTTGCAATCTTTTACTTTCCATTCCATAAACCAAAAATACCAAAAACATTACTTTACCATTTATCCATCTCTTTCAGATCTCACTTTGCAAATAACTGTAAAGGGAATTACAACCCCTTTATCGCGTTATCTCCTACTGGATTGATACCTTGGTTCTCAAAAGCGAGGGAAATACTTACTCTACTTTGTTGCATCACCCTTTCCTCTTCAAGGGAAAAACCAACGCAAGTTCAAGAAGTAGCATTTTACGATGAACTTAGGATTCACTCCAAGCTTCATACATAGAAGCAAACACTTTTAAGAAATCAACCATAATAGTCATTGGTAAATATATAATCATAAGAACATAATCTTATGTGCTTTTATGGCCATGCGATAATTGAAGTGAAATATATTCATCGCACATGCTTTACAATTTATGCTTTTTAAGGAAGCCATTGCTTCGACACAGATCTCCTATTAAGAAATTGGCCATGTCCAACATAGTAATGCTTACCAGTTCATCAAAATGCAAACCATGTATAATAAATCATATCCGCCCTGAATTTTGAACACTGCTTGGGGGCGAGGGTATAGACAAGGAACTACCCGAGGGGAGATGGCGTAGTTGACACTTCTTGGTGGAGTGGAAAAAGAAGGTGCACACTACTCACAGAACAAACAATCCAAAAAGTTTATTTCAGTGAAAGCCCCAAGTGAACATTAGACAACTTTTTGTAAGGATTACATATAGAACAAAAGAGCATGGAACTCAGCTAGACTCATGATCCATTTTTTCCATTTTTCTACTTAGGAGCAAAGCTTCCTATTTCCATTACTGAAAACTAATAGAACAGAACAACATGTCTCAGGTTAGTCCCCCTTTAGGGGTACCCTCAAAACATCAGAAACTATGCCACACACACCAACACTTCTACCAAACCTGGACGCAGAAAATAAACAAAGAGCATCCAAAACGTTCTAATTATCAACAAGAAAATAACAGTCTGATTGTAGAGCAAAATTATTGCACCTGTAGATTCCAAAAAAACTAAACTACAGGAGAAAAGTAGAATAGCGTGACTAGAATTTTGCACATTATATATGCTACTAAAATGAGACATTTTGACATAGCCCTAACTAATGGAGAAAATTAGAATAGATGATAGTACAAAAAAACTATCGAACTAGCCAAATCCAGCCTTGCTTTTTCATTAATTTAAGAAATAAAAATCTAGGAATACCAGTTTTTGCAGATCCACAAGCAAAAGAGAAACCACACCACTGAGTGCTCCCCAAGACCCCAACAACTAAAGGTACAGATAGACTCCCAAGAGATAAAGAAAACATCAGCTCCTCATGTATTCACTTCAAGCATGAATGTACCAATTTGGTGGAGGACTGGTTCGTAGAGAAGGCTTGTGGGGGAGGAGGTGCCACTACTGCAGGATGTTGCTAACGCGACACTATGATCAGAGACCCTTTCACGAAACTGTGTGCGATGCATTAATCACAAACTGGGATGTAAAAAAACTGTCAAAAAAGGTGCAAAACGTTTGCAATGGAGGATGCATCAAACACGGTTCAGAGTTTAGTCGTGTGTGCAATCCAGGGCATACGGTTCAGTCCAATGAATTGTTTGCGATGAGGCGGAACAAAACAAACGGGCAGCCTGATGAAGGCGTGTGCGATATAGAGCATACGGTTCACTCGGATGAACTGTTTGTGTTTAGGCAACACAAAAGAAACGGGCAGCCAGATGAAGGTGTGTGCGATATACAGCATACGGTTCACTCGGATGAACTCTTTGTGATTAGCCACAACAAACTGAAACATTTAGATAGATCAACGTGTGTGCGCTAGACGGGCACACCCATTCTAATTAAAAGAAGCATGCGTGATGGTAATAACGAGCGCGCACGGTTGTTGGAACAAGATGTGTGCTGACATTGCCTATTGCGGTGCACCCTATGGTGCAAATGCCGCGTACGCGGCCGAGAAGGCGTACGTGCCCATGTTACGCCTTTGGGAATAGTGCCTGCTACCTCTTGAGCACTGCGTTGGTTTTCCCTTGAAGAGGAAAGGGTGATGCAGCAAAGTAGCGTAAGTATTTCCCTCAGTTTTTGAGAACCAAGGTATCAATCCAGTAGGAGGCCACGCGCGAGTCCCTCGCACCTACACAAACAAATAAATCCTCGCAACCAACGCGATAAGGGGTTGTCAATCCCTACCACGGTCACTTACGAGAGTGAGATCGATAGATATGATAAGATAATATTTTTGGTATTTTTATGATAAAGATGCAAAGTAAAGAAAGTAAAATAAAAACGGCGCGAAATAGCTTGTTGTCGGAGATTAATATGATGGAAAATAGACCCGGGGGCCATAGGTTTCACTAGTGGCTTCTCTCGAGAGCATAAGTATTTACGGTGGGTGAACAAATTACTGTTGAGCAATTGATAGAATTGAGCATAGTTATGAGAATATCTAGGTATGATCATGTATATAGGCATCACGTTCGAGACAAGTAGACCGACTCCTGCCTGCATCTACTACTATTACTCCACAAATCGACCGCTATCCAGCATCCATCTAGAGTATTAAGTTCATGAGAACAGAGTAACGCTTTAAGCAAGATGACATGATGTAGAGGGATAAATTCATGCAATATGATATAAACCCCATCTTGTTATCCTCGATGGCAACAATACAATACGTGCCTTGCTGCCCCTCATCCTTTGGGAAAGGACACCACAAGATTGAATCCAAAGCTAAGAACTTCTCCCATTGCAAGAAAGATCAATCTAGTAGGCCAAACCAAACTGATAATTCGAAGAGACTTGCAAAGATAACCAATCATACATAAAATAATTCAGAGAAGATTCAGATATTGTTCATAGATAAACTTGATCATAAACCAACAATTCATCGATCTCAACAAACACACCGCAAAAGAAGATTACATCGAATAGATCTCCACGAGAGAGAGGGAGAACATTGTATTGAGATCCAAAAAGAGAGAAGAAGCCATCTAGCTAATAACTATGGACAGAAGGTCTCGAGGTAAACTACTCACACATCATCGGAGAGGCTATGGTGTTGATGTAGAAGCCCTCCGTGATCGATGCCCCCTCCGGTGAACTCAAATAGGCCCCAAGATGGGATCTCAAAGTGCATGAAGGTTGCGGCGGTGGAATTAGGTTTTTGGCTCCGTTTCTGGTAGTTTGGGGGTACGTACGTATATATAGGAGGAAGAAGTACGTCGGTGGAGCAACAGGGGGCCCACGAGGGTGGAGGGTGCGCCTGGGGGGTAAGCGCGCCCCCTACCTCGTGGCTTCCTGTTTGATGTCTTGATGTAGGGTCCAAGTCCTCTGGATCACGTTCATTCCGAAAATCACGTTCCCGAAGGTTTCATTCCGTTTGGACTCCGTTTGATATTCTTTTTCTGCGAAACTCTGAAATAGGCAAAAAAACAGCAATTCTGGGCTGGGCCTCCGGTTAATAGGTTAGACCCAAAATAATATAAAAGTGTATAATAAAGCCCAATAATGTCCAAAACAGAATATACTATAGCATGGAACAATAAAAAATTATAGATACATTGGAGACGTATCAAGCATCCCCAAGCTTAATTCCTGCTCGTCCTCAAGTAGGTAAATGATAAAAACAGAATTTTTGATGTGGAATGCTACTAGGCATAATTTCAATGTAATTCTTCTTAATTGTGGTATGAATATTCAGATCCGAAAGATTCAAGATAAAAGTTCAATATTGACATAAAAATAATAATACTTCAAGCATACTAACTAAGCAATTATGTCCTCTCAAAATAACATGGCCAAAGAAAGTTCATCCCTACAAAATCATATAGTTTAGTCATGCTCCATTTTCGTCACACAAGAATGCTCTCATCATGCACAACTCCGATGACAAGCCAAGCAACTGTTTCATACTTTAGTAATCTCAAACTTTTTCAACCTTCACGCAATACATGAGCGTGAGCCATGGATATAGCACTATGGGTGGAATAGAGTATAATGATGGGGGTTATGTGGAGAGGACAAAAAAGGAGAAAGTCTCACATCAACGAGGTTAATCAATGAGCTATGGAGATGCCCATCGATTTATGTTAATGCAAGGAGTAGGGATTGTCATGCAACGGATGCACTAGAGCTATAAATATATGAAAGGTCAACAAAAGAAACTAAGTGGGTGTGCATCCAACTTGCTTGCTCACGAAGACCTAGGGCACTTGAGGAGGCCCATTGTTGGAATATATAAGCCAAGTTCTATAATGAAAAATTCCCACTAGTATATGAAAGTGACAAAACAAGAGACTCTCTATCATGAAGATCATGGTGCTACTTTGAAGCACAAGTGTGGAAAAAAGGATAGTAGTATTGTCCCTTTTTATTTCTTTTTTTGGGCCTTCTTTTTTTTTGGCCTTTCTCTTTTTTTGGGACAATGCTCTATTAATGATGGTCATCACACTTCTATTTATTTACAACTCAATGATTACAACTCGATACTAAAACAAAGTATGACTCTATATGAATGCCTCTGGCGGTGTACCAGGATATGCAATGAACCAAGAGTGACATGTATGAAAGAATTATGAACGGTGGCTTTGCCACAAATACTATGTCAACTACATGATCATGCAAAGCAATACGACAATGATGAATGTGTCATGATAAATGGAACGGTGGAAAGTTGCATGGCAATATATCTCGAAATGGCTATGGAAATGCCATAATAGGTAGGTATGGTGGCTGTTTTGAGGAAGATATAAGGAGGTTTATGTGTGAAAGAGCGTATCACATCATGGGGTTTCAATGCACCGGTGAAGTTTGCACCAACTCTCAATGTGAGAAAGGGCAATGCACGGTACCGAAGAGGCTAGCAATGATGGAAAGGTAAGAGTGTGTATAATCCATGGACTCAACATTAGTTATAAAGAACTCATATGCTTATTGAAAAAATCTACAAGTCAGCAAAAACCAAGCACTACGTGCATGCTCCTAGGGGGATAGATTGGTAAGAAGAGACCATCGCTCGTCCCCGACCGCCACTCATAAGGAAGACACTCAAAGAACACCTCATGTTTCAAATTTGTTACATAACGCTTACCATAAATGCATGCTACGGGACTTGCTAACTTCAACACAAGTATTTCTCAAATTCATAACTACTCAACTAGCACAACTTTGATATCACTACCTCCATGTCTCAAAACAATCATCAAGCATCAAACTTCTCTTAGTATTCAACACACTCATAAGAAAGTTTTTACTAATCTTGAATACCTAGCATATTAGGATTATTTAAGCAAATTACCATGCTATTTAAGACTCTCAAAATAATTGAAGTGAAGCATGAGAGATCAATAGTTTCTATAAAACAAATCCACCGCCGTGCTCCAAAAAGATATAAGTGAAGTACTAGAGCAAAAACTATATAACTCAAAAGATATAAGTGAAGCACATAGAGTATTCTAATAATTTCCGAATCATGTGTGTCTCTCACAAAAGGTGTGTACAGCAGGGATGATTGTGGTAAACTAACAAATAAAGACTCAAATCATACAAGGCGCTCCAAGCAAAACACATATCATGTGGTGAATAAAAATATAGCTCCAAGTAAAGTTACCGATGGAAGTAGACAAAAGAGGGGATGCCTTCCGGGGCATCCCCAAGCTTTGGCTTTTAGGTGTCCTTATATTATCTTGGGGGTTCCATGGGTATCCCCAAGCTTAGGCTCTTGCCACTCCTTGTTCCATAATCCATCAAATCTTTTACCCAAAACTTGAAAATTTCACAACACAAAACTCAGCAGAAAATCTCGTGAGCTCTGTTAGCGAAAGAAAACAAAAGACCACTTCAAGGTACTGTAATGAACTCATTCTTTATTTATATTGGTGTTAAACCTACTGTATTCCAACTTCTCTATGGTTTATAAACTATTTTACTAGCTATAGATTCATCAAAATAAGCAAACAGCACACGAAAAACAGAATCTGTCAAAAACAGAACAGTCTGTAGTAATCTGTAACTAACGCAAACTTCTGGAACTCCAAAAATTCAGAAAAAATAGGAAGACCTAGACAATTTGTTTATTGATCAGCAGCAATTGGAATCAATATTTTATCACGTCCTGGTGATTTTTAACAATTATTTTCGTGAACAGAAAGTTTCTGGAAATTTCTGCAGGATCAAATAACTATCATCCAAGAAGATCCTATAGGTTTAACTTGGCACAAACACTAATTAAAACATAAAAACACATCTAACCAGAGGCTAGAACAAAGATTTATTCCTAAACAGAAGCAAAAAGCAAAAAACTAAAATATAAAATTGGGTTGCCTCCCAACAAGCGCTATCGTTTAATGTCCCTAGCTAGGCATAAAAGCAAGGATAGATCTAGGTATTGCCATATTTGGCTTTCAATTTTTTAGCGGAATCAAGTTCGAATCTGGGAGGTTGTTTACATTTCCCTTCATATTCATAAATTTTTAGATCTAAAGAATCCAACCGCTTATTGCAAAGAGTAATCAACATATTCATGCGGTGAATATTTCCGCTAACGTTTCTTAAGAGGTTCAAGAGACTTTTGTAAAATTTTCGTTACTTCGCAAATTTTCTCAAAAACTTGTGTTTTTTCCTAGGTATGACGAGGCCCCTTTTGTTGAGGTAGTGTTCCCACTATACCTTCTATAACTTCATGCGCAATATAGGGATCAATTTCAATAAAATTGCCTTTGGCAACGCAATCCAAGAGTTTTCTATGAGACATATTCAATCCAACATAAAAATTGCGAAGCAAAATTCTAAGGTTCACTTCAAAGGTACAATTTTGGTAAGAATCCATCAGTCTAGACCAGACATCTTTTAAGTTTTCTCCTTGTCTTTGCTTGAAGTGAAAGACTTCAAACTCAGGGGACAACGGAGTAGATAAGGGACTAGCCATAACGACAAGCAAACGGTAAAGAGGGGAACGAAAAAGAGAGGGCGAATAAAACGGCAAGGGTGAAGTGGGGAAGAGGAGAGGCAAATGGCAAATAATGTAATGCGGGAGATAAGGGTTTGTGATGGGTACTTGGTATGTTGACTTTTGCGTAGACTCCCTGGCAAAGGCGCCAGAAATGGCTCATTGACGGGAAATCAAATCTTGACTTGACTTGGTGTGAGACTCCCCGGCAACGGCGTCAGAAATCCTTCTTGCTACCTCTTGAGCACTGTGTTGGTTTTACATTGAAGAGGAAAGGGTGATGCAGTAAAGTAGCATAAGTATTTCCCTCAGTTTTTGAGAACCAAGGTATCAATCCAGTAGGAGGCCACGCACGAGTCCCTCGCACCTACACAAACAAATAAATCCTCGCAACCAACGTGATAAGGGGTTGTCAATCCCTACAGGGTCACTTACGAGAGTGAGATCTGATAGATATGATAAGATAATATTTTTGGTATTTTTATGATAAAGATGCAAAGTAAACAAAGTAAAATAAAAAACGGCGCCAGAAATAGCTTGTTGTCGGGAGATTAATATGATGGAAAATAGACCCGGGGGCCATAGGTTTCACTAGTGGCTTCTCTCAAGAGCATAAGTATTTACAGTGGGTGACCAAATTACTGTTGAGAAATTCACAGAATTGAGCATGGCTATGAGAATATCTAGGTATGATCATGTATATAGGCACCACGTCCAAGACAAGTAGACCGACTCCTGCCTGCATCTACTACTATTACTCCACACATAGACCGCTATCCAGCATGCATCTAGAGCATTACGTTCATAAGAACAGAGTAACGCTTTAAGCAAGATGACATGATGTAGAGGGATAAATTCATGCAATATGATATAAACCCCATCTTGTTATCCTCGATGGCAACAATACAATCGTGCCTTGCTGCCCCTCATCACTGCGAAAGGACACCGCAAGATTGAACCCAAAGCTAAGCACTTCTCCCATTGCAAGAAAGATCAATCTAGTAGGCCAAACCAAACTGATAATTCGAAGAGACTTGCAAATATAACCAATCATACATAAAATAATTCAGAGAAGATTCAAATATTGTTCATAGATAAACTTGATCATAAACCCACAATTCATCGGTCTCAACAAACACACTGCAAAAGAAGATTACATCGAATAGATCTCCACGAGAGAGGGGGAGAACATTGTATTGAGATCCAAAAAGAGAGAAGAATCCATCTAGCTAATAACTATGGACCCGAAGGTCTGAGGTGAACTACTCACACATCATCAGAGAGGCTATGGTGTTGATGTAGAAGCCCTCCGTGATCGATGCCCCCTTCGGCGGAGCTTCGGAATGGGCCCCAAGATGGGATCTCACGGGTACAGAAGGTTGAGGAGGTGGAATTAGGTTTTTGACTCCGTTTCTGGTAGTTTGGGGGTACGTACGTATATATAGGAGGAAGAAGTACGTCGGTGGAGCAACAGGGGGGCCACGAGGGTGGAGAGCGCGCCTGGGGGGGGGGGGGGGGTAGGCGCGTCCCCCTACCTTGTGGCTTCTTGTTTGATTTCTTGATGTAGGGTCCAAATCCTCTGGATCACGTTCGTTCCAAAAATCACGTTCCCGAAGGTTTCATTCCGTTTGGACTCCGTTTGATATATTCTTTTTCTGCGAAACTCTGAAATAGGCAAAGAACAGCAATTCTGGGCTGGGCCTCCGGTTAATAGGTTAGTCCCAAAAATAATATAAAAGTGTATAATAAAGCCCAATAATGTCCAAAACAGAATATATTATAGCATGGAACAATAAAAAATTATAGATACGTTGGAGACGTATCTGTGCCTCACTTATAACCGTCAGTAAATTTTGAGCATGCGTCCCGTCACAATTTTTTATAGAAGAACAAGGAGGCCGCGTCCCGTCACATTCCAAATTGCAAACCTGTTCACACCGATCAAAACCTAAACGGTTTCCCACTTAGGAGCGTATTACTATGCGGTTATAAATATTACTACTCCAAGATGACTGCACATTCCTCCTCAACTCCTCATCCACAAAAATTCAAAAACAAACAAGTCATTCATCATCGTTCCCTTGTGTCCGCCATGGCCAACGTGAGTTACGGGTCGAGATTGCCACCGAGGAGAGGCGAGCACAGGCGGAAGCACGAGAGATGTCCCGCCTTGCCGTGAAAGCAGCCAACATGTCCTGCTGCACGACTGTAGCAGCAGAGAGGTCCCGCCGCACCCTCGATGCAGCAGACTAGTCCGGCCGCACCGTGGAAGCAGAAGAGATGTCCCGCCGCACCACAAATGCAGCAGAGATGTCCTCCCGCGTCGCGGCGGCCTGGGAAAATGCCTTGCGGGCAGGCGAGGACTCTTACAGGCGCATGCGTGCCCTCGTCCTTAGGCAGATGGATCAGATCTCCAGGTGGGCGAGGTTGCAGAATGACCTGAAACCCTCGTTTGAACAGTCTACCGACGTCATCTGGCAACTAAATGAGAGCAATGCGAAGCTCCGGGCTGAGCGCGACCTGCTGAGGGAGAAGATCGTCCAAAGTGCGGAGGTATCCGTGGATGCTCTCAAAACCAGCATCTTGAGGACAAGAAATAGCTCGTCGCCGCTCGCCGTGGAGACTAGTTCCCGTGGCCTGCAGCAATGCATCAAGAAAGTAGAGATCAGTGAGCCAGATCATTGTCTTCCTTCTTCTTTTGCCCTTGTGTATTTCGGGCGTTGCCGCATGTGGCTTTTTTTAATTATGTTTCTAAATTTGTAAGACAACTATTATCCACTGTCATCGTCCTTATATTCATCATGATTGCTATATAAGTCGTAGTCGATGCTATATAGGTCCGCCGGATCTTACATCAAGATCCGTGCAAAACTTTCTTTTTCAGATTTTCATTTTTCTCTCTTAAATCTCAGTCCAGTGAGACATATAGCCACACCGTAGAATATGTGCTTGGGCACCATTAATGGAGACGTTGGGAGGGAGGTGCGCGGCGGGTAGTGGTCAAAGGGCTCTCCTCCCGATGAGCACGCGCAGGAGTCTGATCACACGCCTCCCCTACTCAAATAGCTACCCCGCACGGCACCTCCTAGCCAATAAAAAAGGGGACGTGTGGCCGCACGTAATTGGTAAGTCGAACGCCCACGGTTTCAATAATACTTGTGTTTCCGATTTGTAATGTGACAGCACTTGTTCCAAAATGACTTTGTTGATTGTTAATGTGTGTAGCCGCCAAATCGGATGTAAAAATTACCACAGCATGTTGGTGCCATGTCATGAGACCATGCCAAGTTTCATGATTTTCAGGCGTGTTTCGGAATTATAGGAATTAAAAATATCAAGTTTCTCAATCTTTCCGGCCGAGCCACGACGCCCAGATGTATGATTTTCAGTCTCGTCTCTTGCATGAGACCTAGAAATTCACCCAAGGACCCACATGTGATTTTTCGAACAACTTTGGTGCACTGGAGCATGTGCTTGTAGTTCAAATTTGAATTATGCACATTAAATGCCCAGAAACTCAATTAATGTATAAAAAAAGCCAAACGAACCCGGAATAATTCCAAAATTTAGCACGGTACTTCTATTTGGTCTAATCTGGCTGTGTAAAAAATTAAGGCAGGAGAAGGCAGTGTACGTATGTCGTTTCGCACTCGGAGGTGACACGTTCCCTCTCGAAACCATGAGTCTTCTTGAGGGAAGCTCCGGTTTGCAAGAAGCTTACACCAAAGCTTGTCCAAATTCGGCCAAAAAATTATCATGACATGTTGGTGCCATGTCATGACACCATGCCAAGTTTCATGATTTTCAGGCGTGTTTTGGAATTACAGGAATTAAAAAACCATGTTTCTCAATATTTCCGGCTGAACCACGATGCCCAGATGTTTGAATTTCACTCCAATCTCTTGCACGGGACCTAGAAATTCACCCAAGGACACACATGTGATTTTTCAAACAACTTTGGTGTACTGGAGCACATGCTTGTAGTTCAAATTTGAATTATGCACATTAAATGCCCGAAACTCAATTAATGTATATAAAAGGCCAAACGAACCGGAATAATTCCAAAATTTAGCACGGTACTTCTATTTGGTCTAATCTGGCTGTGTAAAAAAATTAAAGGCGGGAGAAAGGCGGTGTATCGTATGTCGTTTCGACACCGGAGGTGACGCGTTCCCTCTCGGAACCAGGAGCCTTCTTGAGGGAAGCTCGGGTTTGCAAGAAGCTTACACCAAAGCTTGTCCCAATTCGGCCAAAAAATTACCACAGCATGTTGGTGCCATGTCATGAGACCATGCCAAGTTTCATGATTTTCAGCGTGTTTTGGAATTACAGGAATTAAAAACCAAGTTTCTCAATCTTTCCTACGAGCCACGACGCCCAGATGTTTGAATTTCACTCCCATCTCTTGCATGGGACCTAGAAATTCATCCAAGGACACACATGTGATTTTTCAAACAATTTTGGTGCATTGGAGCATGTGCTTGTAGTTTAAATTTGAATTATGCATATTAAATGCCCAGAAACTCAATTAATGTATAAAAAAGGCCAAACAAACACGGAATAATTCCAAAATTTAGCACGGTACTTCTATTTGGTCTAATCTGGCTGTGTAAAAAATTAAGACAGGAAAAGGCAGTGTACGTATGTCGTTTCGCACACAGAGGTGACACGTTCCCTCTCGGAACCAGGAGCCTTCTTGAGGGAAGCTCCGGTTTGCAAGAAGCTTACACCAAAGCTTGTCCCAATTCGGCCAAAAAAATTACCGCATCATGTTGGTGCCATGTCATGAGACCACGCCAAGTTTCATGATTTGCAGGCGTGTTTTGGAATTACAGGAATTGAAAAACCAAGTTTCTCAATCTTTCCAGCCGAGCCACGACGCCCAGATGTTTGAATTTCACTCCCATCTCTTGCATGGGACCTAGAAATTCACCCAAGGACACACATGTGATGTTTCAAACAACTTTGGTGCATTGTAGCACGTGCTTGGTTCAAATTTGAATTATACACATAAAATGCGCAGAAACTCAATTAATGTATAAAAATGCCAAACGAACACGGAATAATTCCAAAATTTAGCACGATACTTCTATTTGGTCTAATCAGCCCGTGTAAAAAAATTAAGCGGGAGAAGGCAGTGTACGTATTTCGTTTCGCACACGGAGGTGACACATTCCCTCTCGGAACCAGGAGCCTTCTTGAGGGAAGCTCCGGTTTTCAATAAGCCTAGACCAAAGCTTGTCCCAATTCAGGCAAAGAAATTACCGCAGCATGTCGGTGCCATGTCATGACACCATGCCAAGTTTCATGATTTTCAGGCGTGTTTTTGATTTACAGGAATTAAAAAACCAAGTTTCTCAATCTTTCTGGCCAAGCCACGACGCCTAGATGTTTGAATTTCACTCCCATCTCTTGCATGGGACCTAGAAATTCACTCAAGGACACACATGTGATTTTTCAAACAATTTTGGTGCACTGGAGCATGTGCTTGTAGTTCAAATTATAATTATGCACATTAAATGCGCAGAAAATCAATTAATGTATAAAAAGGCCAAACGAACACGGAATAATTCCAAAATTTAGCACGATACTTCTATTTGGTCTAATCAGCCTGTGTAAAAAAACTAAGGCGGGAGAAGACCGTGTACGTATGTCGTTTTCGCACACGGAGGTGACATGTTCCCTCTCGGAACTAGGAGCCTTCTTGAGAGAAGCTCCGGTTTGCAATAGGCCTACACTAAAGCTTGTCCCAATTCAGCCAAAGAAATTACCGCAGCATGTTGGTGCCATGTCATGACACCATGCCAAGTTTCATCATTTTCAGCCGTGTTTTGGATTTATAGGAATTAAAAAAACCAAGTTTCTCAATCTTTGCGGCCGAGCCACGACGCCCAGATGTTTGAATTTCACTCCCATCTCTTGCATGGGACCTAGAAATTCACCCAAGGACACACATGTGATTTTTCAAACAACTTTGGTGCACTGGAGCATGTGCTTGTAGTTCAAATTGGAATTATGCACATTAAATGCCCAGAAACTCAATTAATGTATAAAAAAGGCCAAACGAACATGAAATAATTCCAAAATTTAGCATGATACTTCTATTTGGTCTAATCTACCAGTGTACAAAAATTAAGGCGGGAGAAGGCAGTGTACGTATGTCGTTTCAAGACACCGGAGGTGACACGTTCCCTCTCGGAACCAGGAGCCTTCTTGAGGGAAGCTCCGGTTTGCAAGAAGCTTACACCAAAGCTTGTTCCAATTCGGCCAAAAACTTTTTTTGCAGCATGTTGGTGCCATGTCATGACACCATGCCAAGTTTCATGATTTTCAGCTATGTTTTGGATTTACAGGAATTAAAAAACCAAGTTTCTCAATCATTCCTGTCGAGCCACGACACCCAGATGTTTGAATTTTATTCCCATTTCTTGCATGGGCCCTATAAATTCACCCAAAGACACACATGTGATTTTTCAGCAAACTTTGGTGCATTGGAGCATGTGCTTGTAGTTCAAATTTGAACTATGCACATTAAATGCCCAGAAACTCAATTAATGCATAAAAATGCCAAACGAACCCGGAATAATTCCAAATTTAAACACGACACTCATGTACTAGTTGCATGTTCACTGTACGTACATGTTCTAGCAATTCAAACACCATCCTTTCCCTCCGTAACACCATTTTGTTTTGCAAAACATAATGAAAAAAATTAGGTATACCACAAACAGTTTACTAGAATGAATCATGTGGGATGCGACATAAAATATCTTGGTGCACCGTCTTGTCTGGCTTACGCAGGAAGCTTCGTCCTCTATAGTCCACCACCCCCGCTTGAACCACACTTGTGCGCCAGTTTCTCGCGGCACCGAGCGAATTTTTTTTGCCACCGCGGAAATATCTATCTCCCGCCTCCCTCCTACCAAAAGCCACATTTCCACTATTCCTCCTTGCTTTCCAAGTTCAAACCTTCACTTTGCTGCTTCTTGGCAGCTCGGCCTCCCTCATGGCGACTCTTCTCAGCGCCGCCTCCTCGCGGCTACCCTTCTTCTTGCAGCGCCGCCTCCTCGCCGGCGACCCTTCTTCTTGAAGCGTCGCCTCCTCGCCGGCGACCCTACTTCTTGCTACGCGTCCTCCTCGCCACCGACCCTTCGTCTTGCTGCGCGGCCTCATCGATATGGTCAGGTAATTCACACCCCACCCACACCATCCTCCACCTTTCCCATCCCACATGCCCCGACTGACGGAGCAACACCTTCCACCGAAATCACTGGCCCCCTCCTCCAATTAAGCGCAACCCATATCCATTTTACACGCAGTATAACGTGGAGCTGAGTAGCATGCGGCCGCACGAGCGAATGAGGTCGCTATGGCTGCCATGCGTGTTGACCGCCAGATCTTGGAGGAGCACCTCGCCTTCGAGGCGACCGTCGACACCGCCCGCAGCTTGTCTACTTTAAAATACAGTTCATGATGTTTTCTCGAGGCCACCGCCAATTGCCTTCTAGTGATTTGTCCTCTGTAATGTTAATATGCAATCGATGTTCAGATAACAGTTTGGTCCTCTGAAATGTAATGTTCGATTAACACTTTGGTCCAACAATTGCTACATTTCGTAATCTTGTTCTCAAGCATTCTTTGTTTTGTTAACTATCTTATCTTCTAGTACATGTTTCTATTCTGCAATGTCGTGCTCAGTTAACTATTTTGGTTCATTTGGTCTGCTGTCCATTTAACTGTTTGGTTCAATTCTGCAATTTGATTTTCATTTTTTGTGGGTAGAATTTTGTATTGTTAAGCATGTGACACCAATCGAATTTGGCTGTACTCAATACATATTCTACTAATAGTATGGCAACTCTCGATTAACGGATCAAGATCTTCCTTATGTGTGTTGCAGGTAAACTATGGGAGACACTGCGGTTTTCCATCGAGGTTTGTTCAAGAAGGGTCCTTTGACTAATAGCACTTTATTGTGCAGTTGCACGATACATTCTATTATTTAGGTTTCTTACAATTTGGTCTTGCACATGTAGGTCCTGCTTTGCCGAGGCTTAGACCCTTTATTTGACCCATTTTGCATATGGGGAAATGAGATGTCCATGAATATCAGTCAAGTCAAGAAACTCAGAAAGATTGTTAGGACGAAGAAACTTGCGATGAATAACAGCAAGATCTTTGTTTGCACAATGAAGAAGACATCAGTCAACTATAGGATGGTACCAACTCTTTTACCTTGTTTTTACCCCTTGCGCCATTTCAAAATTTACAACAGCGATGTATGCATAGCTTTGTTTCAGTACTTTTCAAAGCACTTCATCGATGATTACCTCTCAAACCACCTGCATGGTCAAGAGGCGAGGAAGGTATTCATTCAACACCCACGGTACAATATTGAAGTCTTGCTGAAGAGGACGAAGGTTGGGTGGGCAATTATCCATAGCCACTGGCCTAAAGTTGCAAGGACATTCAACATCACTGAAGGCTCAATATTTGCCTTCCGCTTCTGCAGTTTCCCAGATGAGATTCATCTGTCTATTTACCGTGTATGATGCTATTTTCCAAAGGTTTTCGATGCTGCATGTGAAACTTGGTGTTGTTTTATAATGGCGTAACTGAGTGCCGAAGCTATCTGATGTAATTCGATTATGAAATCCTGGTTGCTTTTATATGGATATGAAATATCTGGCATGTTTTATAAGAAATATCAATTTGATTAGTGCATGGATTATCAATAATATGCTAATTACACTGCTTATTGGGGTTTTCTATTGCAGACGGTTACTCAGACAACACCGTGGGCGATGAGTTCAAACAACCCGCACGGTTTCTAGAAAGTAGGCGTGTTCGATCAACTAACAATCACACACGGCTTCTGGCAGCGAACTGTTTGCGTTAGGCCATCTTGCACAAATGTTTCCACACAAAGAACTATGTGTGATATACATACGAACAGAAACGTTTTCCCAGGATTGACTGTGTGGGATGTACATAAGAACAGAAATGAATTCCTTGGATTGACTATGTGTGATATACATACCTACTGAAATGTTTTTCTGGGATTCACCGTGTGGGATGTACATACCAGCGGAAATGAATTTCTCAGATTATCGTGTGGGATGTACATACCTACGGAAATGATTGGGTTTCGATGCCTCGCCCGATCGCACACGGCCCCAGCCTAGGTCCCAGGAGGGCCTATCCCCGATGATTTATGGGTCGTGTGGGAAGGACACCCTATCGCACACACTCACTCGGCGACGGTTCCAAATGCCATCGCCGAAAGGGGTTAAAAACCGTTTGTTTAGGACCGACGCGTACCAGTGTGCCGCTGGTGGGAGGAGCTCCTGGAGGAGGCGGCGATGCTTGAGGAAGTGAGCAAGTCAACGATGGCGGGGGTGCTAGGCCGCGATGCTAGGCCGCGGTGCTACCCGGAGAGAAAGCGTCGGGAGGCAGCGTTGGGTGTGCGGCAGAGGGTGTTTGGGAGCGGCGACGTTGGTTGGCCGGGGAAGGAAGCCGGCGCTTGGTGCGTCTGAGGTCGAGGAGGAAGCGACGAAGGTTGTTCACCGGCGGATAAGGAGGTTGCTATGCAGCGGCAGAGGAGGGTGCTAGGGTGCGATGGTCGTGGGGATGAAGCCAACGCTTCGGTGGGTGGTTGCCGGCACCGCAGGGGGGTGGGGAGGTCTTGGTGATGTTCGATATGGCTAGGCTTTGATTTGGGGAACAATTCGGAAAGGGGATGAGACGAGTTTTTTTTGTGAGACATAGGGGCTGAGACGGGTAGTAGAAGGAATTTGGGAATGGTCGGCCCACGAATATTTTCCGTCTAGTGCGCGCTCTGGCACCTTCCCGCGTGTTTAGGCCCAAAATATTTCACTTTCTGGCTTGCAGTACGTACCGACAGTTGGTGGGCCGTAACTCAGTTCTCCTGGCAGAAAACGTGTGGCCAACCATCCACGGCAGTTCGTATGCCCCGGTAACTTATCTTCTCCTGACAGTTTATCTACCCATATTTACTTATGTCGGCAAAAAGGTGATTCCCGGAAGATTATTTGCCCTTGATAAAGTATTTCTCCCGGCAGTTAACTACCCCTAATCAAGTGTTGTGGTGTAGTGATACTAGTCGGAATCTTTCATTATAGAACTTGGCTTGTATATTCCGATGATGGGCTTTCTCAAATGCCCGAGGTCTTCTAGAGCAAGAAAGTTGGATGCACACCCACTTAGTTTTAACTTTGAGCTTTCATACACTTATTGCATCCGTCGCATGGCAATCCCGACTCCTTGCATTGACATCAATTGATGGGCATCTACATAGCCCGTTGATTAGCCGTGTCGAAACGAGACTATCTTCCTTTTTTGACTTCTCCATATTAATCTCTACCACCACATTCTTTTCCACCATAGTGCTATATCCATGGCTTACGCTCATGTATTGCGTGGGGGTTGAAAATGCTGAAGCGTATTAAAAAATATGAATCAATTACTTGGCTAACACTGGGGTAGTGCATGATTTATATTTTGTGTTAAGAAATTGCAGCATGACAAGGCTATATGATTTTGTGGGGATAGCGTTCTTTAGCATTTATATTTTGAAAGGCATGATTGTTTGTTGGTATGCCTAAGTATTAATGTCTTTATGTCAAATTATAGACTGTTGCTTTAAATCATTTGGTTCTAAGTATTCATACCATAGAAGAAAGATTACATGATAGACATGTTAGGTAGCATTTCACATCAATTTTTTTTGTTTTTATCATTTACCTACTCGAGCACGAGCATTAATTAAGCTTGGGGATGCTTGATACATCTCCAACGTATCTATAGTTTTTTATTGTTTCATGCTATTATATTATAAATCTTGGATGTTTTATATGCAATCATATGCAATTTGATACAATTTTTTGGATCTAACCTATTAACCTAGTGCACAGTGCGAGTTACTGTTTTTTTTTTTGCTTGTTTTTGGCTTTTCAGAAAATCAATATTAGAGTCCAAACGGAGAAAAAAAATTGGATTAATTTTTTCTGGACCAGAAGGGACCCACGAAGGTTCGGGAGAAGTCCTGAGGAGTCACGAGGGAGCGGCAAGCTCAGGAGGCGGGCCTAGGGGGGCAAGCCCACCAGGCTTGTGGCCCCCTCGTGGCATCTCCTGGCCTCATTCCACCTCTATAAATTCCCAAATATTCCCATTATACCAGAGAGCCACCCGAAACACTTTTTTCGCCGCCGCAAGTTTCTGTTCTTCTGCGATCCCATATGGAGGCCTTTTCCGACACTCCGCCGCAGGGGAAATCGATTATGGAGGGATTCTATATCATACTTGCCGCCTTCCGATGATGCGTGAGTAGTTCACCACGGACCTACGGGTCCATAGCTAGTAGCTAGATGGTTTCTTCTCTCTCCTTGATCTTCAATACAATGTTCTCCTCGATGTTCTTGGAGTTCTACCCGTTGTAATCTTCGTTTGCGGTGTGTTTGTTCGGACCCGATGAATTATGGGTTTATGATCAGATTATTCATAAATATTAATTAATTCTTTTATACATGATTATTATAGCACTGTATTTCTCTCAGATCTATCCGTTTGGTTTGGCCAACTCGATTGATTTATCTTGCAATGGGAGAGGTGCTTTGTGATGAGTTCAATCTTGCGGTGCTCAATCCTAGTGACAGAAAGAGACATGACACGTATTTGTATTGTTTCCATTAAGGATAAAAAGATGGGGTTTATTCATATTGCTTGGGTTTACTTTGTCTACATCATGTCATTTTGCTGAAGTCGTTACTCTGTTTTATACTTAATACTCTAGATGCATGCTGGATAGCTGTCGTGCAAAGTCTTGATAATAGTAGTAGATGCAAGCGTTAGTCGATCTACTTGTCCCGGACGTGATGCCTATATACATGATCATTGCCTTGAATATCATCATAACTATGCGCTTTTATATCAATTGCCCAACAGTAATTTGTTTACCCACCGTATGTTATGTGCTCTAGAGAGAAGCCTCTAGTGAAAACTATGGCCCCCGGGTCTACTTTTATCATTTATAAAACACAAAAATACCTTGTTGCACCTTTCTTTATTTTATTTTGCAATTTATCTATTTGCCTACCATTACGAGATTTGATCCTTGCAAATAACCTCCGAGGGGATTGAAACCCCCTTGTTTGTGTTGGTTGCAAATACTTGCTTTTGTGTGTGCAGGTGCTGCTAACGAGGTTCTGTGTGGTTCTTCTAATGGATTGATAGCCTTGGTTCTTAACTGAGGGAAACATTTATCTCTACTGTACTGCTTCATCCTCTCCTCTTCGAGGAAATCTCAACGCATCTCACAAGTAGCAATGTCATATGCATATGTGGTGTGCTTCAGTTGTGGAGACCCGGGAACAACATGGATAAGTGTGTGAAGCCATAGAGCTATTTTATCTGCAAGACAGTCACTCACAAAGTGGATGAATGCCCCGTTGGGAAGAAACCACATTTCAACTAGGTTTGTTCAGTGCTACTCCAGGCCTTGGTTTTTACAACATGGATACTCCAGATGTCAATTTTCAACATTTGGGGTTATTTGGGAATGTTGTCATTGTCTTTATTCAGTCTGGTGACAGCAGGAATTGTCTAAGGAATTTGCAGATATTTATAAGACCAGGCCAATCAATGCCTTCGATAAATGGACTTTTCTAGTCAAATTCCCTCCTGAAATAGTAGTTGAAGAAGCTGCTTGATACCCCTTGTTCAGGCTGCAAAAGGAGAATGTTACTGTCAAAGTAGAGGTCTGGAAAGGTAATATTGAAGCTGAGGCCAAGTCGCAAGAAATTTGACTGAAATTGAGAAAACTCAATCCCAAATGGTGCGGCTGGCACATTATGGACCAGATCATCTCCACCTTTGGGTGCTCCTAGATGTGGATTGACAACACAACTTCTAATTTTTCTATGAAACTATTAGGGTCAGGATAGCTTGCAAATAATGCACCAAGATACGCGAGGTAAAAAATCTTGGGATTGATAGGAAGCATTTTAGGATCCAAGTTAAAGTTGAACCCCAGGCGCACCAGCCGAGGATTCAAACCCTACAATCCCACCCGTTGACAATCAGGTGTCTATGGAAGCTGAAAAGGGTGATAACACTTTTGTAGAGGATAATGGATCTCACCGAAGTTCTCAGACTGCTCAGGTAGTGGGTCACACACTGCTGCTGTAGCAAACAACTCAGGAGTGCCAACCATGACCACTTTCACCAGTATGATTTTGAGCCACCCAACCCAACTCTGTTGTCTTCTTTGATGTCTTTTCGAACATAGTTATGCGAGACCTGCTATTATTTCTATTTTCAGAACCATTCTTAAATGTTTTTCTCAGTGAGCTGATGTGTGAACTATTGTGGTTTCATTTTATGAATGGAGCCGGAGTCCCTATTATTTAAAAAATGATTTTTAGTGTGTTCAGATTTTCTTTTTGGCATGTTGAGGGGAGGAGGCGGGCCTCTCGTTTCCATTTAACTCTCGCACACCATCGGATGGCCTGGGCGTAGGGTGGAGGAGCTGGAGGAGGCGGTCGAGGGGCTTCGTGGGGAGAAGAATGCGGCGGAGACAGAGGAAACGGCGCTGTGTTGGGACAAACCCCGAACTACCTCTCTCTCACACTCGCTCGAACGTAGATGGAAGGAGAGGGACACAGATATTTCCGACGCACATACGCCCCGCCGCACGAACGCGCCTCAGCCGCACGAACAACCTAATTTCTCATTGAGCACGAACTCTGGCTCGGCACATGCCGCAACAACGATCATTACAAAGGAGAGGGGTTTTATACCCTGTGCGCACACACAACCCGGCCACAACTCCACACACGCACTAACTGGCTGAACTTCCGGCCACTACTACATCGTGATGCTTATCCTATAATGACTGAGCCCACTCACAACTCTCCATGCGTAATGCTAGCTAACAAACCTCATCCAGCTAACTAACTAAATATGGCTCAGCTTTGTAGCCCTCGGGAGCAGAGTGCCCACGCATGCACCAACATGCGCAAACTGACTCACCCGACGTGACATAGACGCACGCAACACATCTAGACGTGGTTTACTCCTAACATACTCTTCCTAAACCATGAAGTCGTGGTCGTCGGAGTTGGTGTAGCTCCCGTCGTCGGTGTCGCCACAACCGTGACCCAACCCGCGGACCCGACCGGCGCACCGACGTCGGTCGCACCGCCACGGAGCCGACTTGGCGCACTGATGCCGGTCCCACCGTGCACCGTCACATCTCCGGCGACATACGCCGAGCTCCTCCTCCGCCGGCGACACACGCCTGACGTCCCTCGGCGCCCCGCACGTCTCGTGCGCACCCGACGAGCCCGACCGCACCAGTGCGTCCCGCACGTCCCGCGCGCACCCGACGCGCCCGACCACACCAGACGCTCACCGCGCGCCGCCTCCACGTCCGCCATGGCAGCCGCCAGCGACAAACGCCGGAAGGATGTAGCCGAACTCAGCACGGACTCGAGCACAACAGCGACATACGCCTCCTCCCAACGTCAACCGCCACGCTTTCGTCCAGCGCGCCCAGCGAGGCGCCCAAAGCGTCGATGCGCACCATAACACGCACTGGTCGCGCCTGGCTCGCCGCCACGGCTTTTTGCCCTGGACCACTGCGGCCTCAACCACAGCGCAGCACCTCCATACCGCCATACCGCCATGCCGCCGTGTGTCGTTGAAGCCGCCACCACGCAGGTCCTCCGCAACCTCCTCACCGTGCCGCCGCAGCCACCGCGGCCTTCTCGCTGTGCCGCGCACCTCCATAGACCGACACACGGCTCGGAGTATCGCGCAGCCGCCGGCGAACTCCGCCACCGCCGGCACGCCTCCGGCAAGGAGAACGACGCCCAAGATGAACCAGCTCTGATACCAATTGTTGGGACAAACCCCAAACTACCTCTCTCTCACACTCGCTCGGACTTAGGTGGAAGGAGAGGGACACAGATATTTCCGCGCACATACGCCCCGCCGCACGAACGGCGCCTCGGCCGCACGAACATCCTAATTTCTCATTGAGCACGAACTCTGGCTCGGCACATGCGACAACAACGATCATTACAAAGGAGAGGGGTTTTATACCCTGTGCGCACACACAACCCGGCCACAACTTCACACACGCACTAACTGGCTCCGGCCACTACTGCATCGTGATGCTTATCCTATAATGACTGAGCCCACTCACAACTCTCCATGCGTAATGCTAGCTAACAAACCTCATCCAGCTAACTAACTGAATATGGCCCGGCTTTGTAGCCCTCGGGAGCAGAGTGCCCACGCATGCACCAACATGCGCAAACTGACTCACCCGACGTGACATAGAGGCACGCAACACACCTAGACGAGGTTTACTCCTAACACGCTGTGCGCTGAGCTGAACGCGGAGCGCGGTGCAACGGAGTCTGCGGCGCGTGAGATCATGTTCATGATCGAGAGGCTGCAGCGGGAGAAGGCAGCCGCTCTCTCACGAAGCGCCGATTCCGCCATCGGCCGAGGGACGCGTCGGCGCGACCGGCAGCTCCACAACGAAGCTCAGATCGCTATCGGCTCGCCGGCGGTTACCTCGCCTCCTCCACGCCCACGCATCCGCCTACCGATGAGAAGCTGTTACCACGAGGAGGCGTCCGGAGAACACATCGAATCGGAGGTCTCTGAGGGAGAAATGGCGGCGCCCGGCGAGTGGCATGAATGTCATGGTGGTCAAGAAGTCGGTCTCGCCGCCTCCTGCGGAGGAGTTGGAGTACACGAAAGACATGGGGTCTTGGCCGCGACCAAGGCCGTGGGTATGGAGTACCACGAAAGAGGAGCGCGTGGATGGTCTTGTTGGAGCTGTCTGGCGAGGTGGGGGGCGGAGGCAGGCGGCCACGCAGCGGAGGAGGTGGCGGTCTTTGCGAGACGAGCAGTAGCGAGAGGTGCTAGCAAGGGAGATGGCACGGCGCCTGTGCCGTGAATCCGCGGCCGTCACGATGGTGCACAAGCCGCGTTTCTCCGTGGTCGCCATTTGCAAGGTATTGTACTTAATGTCGAGAAGCATTAACATGCGCATCATGGGCGATCGCTGGTGCTGGCCACGTCGATCGTTTTTACTGTGCCAAGATAAAAAAGAAACGAAGCGAATGGCTTTGTCGTTGGGTCCCGTTGGTCCAGGTCATCCCCAATTAAAGCGAACGAGCGACACGAAATTTCCAGGAAGCTTCGCAGTTGCCTCGCCCCGCATGAAAACTAGTCCGTTTCCTCCTCACACACGTCTCCTCCTCTCTCTCGTCTCCTCCTCTCTCTCTCTCACAGTGGCAACTACTTGAGGAAAGATGCGCGGTGGCCGACGGGCTCATGGAGAGCAGCGGCGGTGAACGGCGGCGGACCAGATCAGCGTGTCACGGAAGCGGACGGGGCGGCCCTCACGGGCAGAGCAGAGCGGAGCCGGTGGGTTGTGCCGGAGTCAGCGTCACAGTGTCGCGAGCGGAGACGCCGAGGCTGAGTTGCGGGCGGCGGCAAGGCGTGATCTGGCGGCGCGGTGAGCGAGTGTGATGTGTAAAACCGGTGGGCGGTGCTGCGGTGGTGCGCGAACCGGGCGGGCTCGA
This sequence comes from Aegilops bicornis, assembly GCA_021605145.1. Lineage (NCBI taxonomy): Eukaryota > Viridiplantae > Streptophyta > Magnoliopsida > Poales > Poaceae > Aegilops > Aegilops bicornis. The sequence goes on along the minus strand of CM038670.1, from coordinate 418,340,647 downwards.
CCTGCACGAGTAGCGGGGCTGGCGAGGTAAGTGTTGCAGTCGCCGCCGGCATCATAGCGACATAGGCAGCCGACGCCTTTCGATGGAGGCAGTGGTGTTTTTTCTATCAGATTTGGCCCCGTCTGCTACTCTGCTATTTCATGTCTTGGTTGTCAGCCGAGTGCTCTTTGTCTGCTGCTCTGCTTGCCGAGGTTTGCCCTTGCTCTCCTAAATCCCCTATTACTCACAAATTTTCATGCTCATTACGTGTTTCAATTTCATTTCTTGATTTATTTCCCTGCTCAAATGTATATCATCTATCTCACTTCAGTTTCACCTTCTTTGACAACTACACTGAACGCATGTATATCACATGTATATCACACTGACGTACTTAAGATTCACGTATTTAAATATGTGTGGTCTGGTTATGTGTATCACATGTCTTTTACCATTTGAGTTTCACATTTGACTCCTTTCATTTTCAGTGTGATACAGAAATGATTGGGGCTTTCCAATCGAAATTGATACGCACACGACACTGTATGCCCGATGTGCACCCGACATGTCTTTTACCATTTGAGTTTCACATTTGAATCCTTTTATTTTCGGTGTGATACAGAGCATTAACGTGCGCATCATGGGAGATCGCTGGTGCTGGCCACGTCGATCGTTTTTACTGTGCCAAGATAAAAAAGAAACAAAGCGAATGGCTTTGTCGTTGGGTCCCGTTGGTCCAGGTCATCCCCAATTAAAGCGAACGAGCGACACGAAATTTCCAGGAAGCTTCGCAGTTGCCTCGCCCCGCACGAAAACCAGTCGGTTTCCTCCTCACACACGTCTCCTCCTCTCTCTCGTCTCCTCCTCTCTCTCACAGCGGCAACTACTCGAGGAGAGATGCGCGGTGGCCGACGGGCTCATGGAGAGCAGCGGCAGCGAACGGCGGCGGACCAGACCAGCGTGTCACGGAAGCGGACGGGGCGGCCTCACGGGCAGAGTAGAGCGGAGCCAGCGGGCTGTGCCCGAGTCAGCGTCACAGTGTCGCGAGCGGAGACGCCGAGGCTGAGTCGCGGGCGGCGGCAGGGCGTGATCTGGCGGCACGGTGAGCGGGTGTGATGTGTAAAACCGGTGGGCGGTGCTGCAGTGGTGCGCGATCCGGGCGGGCTCGACCTGCACGAGTAGCGGGGCTGGCGAGGTAAGTGTTGCAGTCGCCGCCGGCATCATAGGGACGTAGGCAGCCGACGCCTCTCGATGGAAGCAGTGGTGTTTTTTCTATCAGATTTGGCCCCGTCTGCTACTCTGCTATTCATGTCTTGGTTGTCAGCCGAGTGCTCTTTGTCTGCTGCTCTGCTTGCCGAGGTTTGCCCTTGCTCTCCTAAATCCCCTATTACTCACAAATTTTCATGCTCAGTACGTGTTTCAATTTCATTTCTTGATTTATTTCCCTGTTCGCATGTATATCATCTATCTCACTTCAGTTTCATCTTCTTTGACTGCTACACTGAACGCATGTATATCACACTGACGTACTTAAGATTCACGTATTTAAATATGTGTGGTCTGGTTATGTGTATCACATGTCTTTTACCATTTGAGTTTCACATTTGATTCCTTTCATTTTCAGTGTGATACCGAAATGGTTGGGGCTTTCCAATCGAAATTGATACGCACACGACACTGTATGCCCGATGTGCACCTGACATGTCTTTTACCATTTGAGTTTCACATTTGATTCCTTTTATTTTCAGTGTGATACAGAAATGGTTGGGGCTTTCCAATCGAAATTAATACGCACACGACACTGTATACCCGATGTGCACCCGACATAAACTCTGCACCGTAAGATAGTCTAGCATCAACTTTACAAACGGCCTGATGGAAACATCGGCTGGGTATCATGCAAGAAGCGTCGGCTCTATAGCAGTGCTCCTTGCCAATTCAATTTAGTGCTATTCGGCATTGAGATGCAATGTAACCAATTACAGAGCTTTAATTCATGCTTGACGAAAATCTCAGAATGGCGCATGTTGTGATTAATCAAGTCATTCGCTTTATATGTATTATTGGGTCATTTGTGTAGGGTTTAACATGCCCATGGGAGTCAATCATGTGATCCTGTGGCTTTCGTGTTGTTCACTTCACCACATTTGATGGATGTCCGGGAGGGTAATTTATTCATCCATTGTTCTTGCTCTTATTTGTTTCTTATGGTGTTGCTAAGTGTCCTCATAATTATTCACTGGCAGGTTGATCACGGAGTTAAAAATCATGATTATTTGCTTATTTTAATATCAAACATTTTGAGATATATCAATCATGGTAAGTTTCTTAGCCTCTTCACATTGCACACATTATATCTTTTGCTTTCTTAGTAATATGATAAATCTATGGCTTAGGATAAACACTGATATGTTGAGATCCCTACTTTTACCGATATCCTACTTCTACTGATGTCACTTTCAACTGATATTTATTCATGGCTTAAGATGAACGGTACATTATGCATTGCATATGAACCATAATTTTGCTGCAGCTTTAGTTGATAATCGACAACAAAATACTTCTAATTCTGCTCAGCTTGATAAATGGGGAATATCTGTTGTCAAAGTATTTTATTAGGACCCACGCTCCCATGCTGATTTCAGGATCAGATGTAGGTGGAGCATGGCTAGCCTGCTTGTTTAGCACAGCCGCGAGGTGCGTCAAAAAAATCGGGCGCACAAGGTCTCCAATGCGGATCCACGGTGTCGCCAACGAGCAAGGTAAATCCTCTTCGGTTGGTCACTTTGACTATGTATTGGATTTGGATTTGATCCCACTCGCTCTGACCAACATATCCGAGAATTTCCCTCCCCACTTTGATTGGTTGCCCTTCTTGTTTTATCTCTAGATTTACATTTCCGATCGCCATCGAGTTTGGATATCTACTGTTGAAGCAGAACATGGGTCTTCTTTTTGGTCGCGGGGCGCGTGCGTCCAGAACGTGCTGGATTCCCTTGTGTCGGCGCTGCTCAAGGACCAGAATCGCAAGTTAATTATGTTGAGAAGGTAAGGAGACTATCAGTGTTCACCAACAATCTGGACAACTTGGAGGTGTGGAATTGGGAGGTTGCAAAGCAATTTATTATGGTTACATGAAAACTTAACCACTCTGTTGCTTTACAGCCATTTCATGTCTGACAGACTATTATAGGAACTCTGTTCCCTTTTTTTGCGAAAGATAGGAACTCTTTTCCCTGCTGTCTATTTGCAGAATTGTAGCCAGACCAGCAGTTCTACATCCAAATGGAATGGATGGTGTAATGTGTGTTCATTTTTGGGTTTGACGCTATGATTTTTCTTCAGTAATCGTCTATAAATGGTTAGTTGCAAGCGTTTTTTTAGAGATGGTGGAGGCAGCAGAACGACATTATTAAGGGTACGGTGAAGGGGCTTGTCAGCTCCGGACGGTTGGAATTCATGTAAGCTAGCTCTTTCAACAACTTTCTTGTCGCATTGGCAATCATGTCTCTGCTCTATATTTCAATGACGACATATTACTCCTTGTGATGCTGAAGAAACAGGGGCATGTGCATGCACGACGAGGAGACTGTGTGCTACATTAACACGATCGATCAAACTACACTGGGGCACAGGTTCATCAATGAGGAACTTAGTCAGATTCCAAGGATTGGTTGGCAGACTGATCCGCTTGGGCACTCTGCAGTTCAGGCTTACCCTCTCGGTGCAGAAGTGATTCACTGTGTCCATTTTATGTCAGCATTTCAGATTTTTTATGGTCACTGTTACTTCCGTGTACATCTCATTTGCATGATAAGATGAGTTTCACACTCAGTATGCTTACTTTTGTACCATTATGATAGGTTACCTCTCATCACTGGTTCTAGCTGCTATGAACTTGCTGGTTACAGTAATACCTAAATGTTGAGATGTAGTACTGTTGGTTCATAGAGCATGCATAATAGGAATTTCAAGGGCTATGCTCTCAAGAGTGATTGACTGCACTTCTTGACCACCCAACATAACTAATGAATTTACACAACTCTGACACTTCACTGAATTTACACCTGCTGCAGTGTTTTCACAAACATGTCAAATTTGTCAGCGTAGAGATGGGTGGTAAACATTTAGTTAATAAAGGTGACTCAGTCCTATTAGGACTTGGAGCTGCATGACTACTGATTTCTATACTAACCTTCCCTTGTCTACTTCCAGATCTGCGCACCATCTACTAGACGATACCCCCATATGGATTGTTTGATTTCTTCTCCTCTATAGACTGCACGTGCAAGATTCTGAATTATTAAATGGTAATAATCTCAACTTCCATGTATGGCAACTATATCCTCTAAAGAAGCTAAAAATGGTATGATTTCTATTTTGCTGAAATTCTTCCTGGAAGGTTTGTTAGGAAACAAAGTCCACTCTTTCATGAAGTTCAGCATGATACACTTTAGTAAGTATCTTTTGATGTATGCCACTTTAATTACTACATCTTGCTACCATGTTCTCTTGCTGATATGACTCTTTTGCTATTATACAGATTTGGATGCGCCTACAGAGCCATGACAGTACATAGAGAAATTCATTAACTGGTTGTTGCAACATTCAACCAAAATTTGCCGATACAATATTTTAGCCAAGTTTTTTCTTCAAAGTATGATAAATGATCTTGAAAAGCTAGAACTGGTGTTACTTGCTGCCATTTATTTCTCACTGTCAAGTAGGAATCAGAGTCAAAGGTAATCAACATCCACAGTAAGGTCTAATTGGGTAGAAGACGTCGCCGATGAACTAGCATGGCTAGATCGCAATCATGGCTTCTTTGATTCGTCTATAGTGTTATTTCGTTGTGTCACTTTTGTGTGTTCTGTATAATGCAAGGCTAAAAGTAATAATGCATTTATTATATATTTTAACTACTATCATACCACTTTTGCCATCTGGACCGTCTCTTTTTTCACTAAACTATGCATCCTGTAATACATAGACGTTAACAAGTGCGGTAGCTTGATTAGTGCGCACAATCCTTCCTCAAGAGACGCGCCCAGGGCGCGTCCCAGCCACTAGTTAGCATCATTAGAAGACCTGCAGCGTGCATGTATCTGTTCCACGACTCAGTCTTTCTCTGATACTATTAGTATTTCTCCAGTTCACAATGTTTATTTTGTAGTAACTTCAAATTCATTTAATTTCTACAGTGGTTCTTCTCCGTGATCCTAAAGAGCAAGAGATGTTTTACGGCCAGGTCCGCACAAGTGGCGCTTATAATAAAAAATGTTCTTGTGTCTTTGAGTGGCAGTTTTCTCACCATGGAACCTGGGCGAACGTTCCCTGAATCTCTCAGGCTGACGTTTGGCCTGTCGTCGGCACTCGGCATGCTTCTGCTTCTGGAGAGATTCACCGCTGCACTGCACCGCCGCCGGCGATCATTGTTGGACTCATAGCAGCTGTCGATAGGTGGCTTGAATCTTTGCATAGCTTTGTCTAGTTTTTTCTTCAGAATATCAGGTGCGCCCACTGACCAGACCACAGGCTCTTTTCATGACGTAACGAACTCTCCTTGCATGTTGGTTATAAAGCTTTCCATCACAGAAGGATGTACCAACAAGAACTAGATGATACCCCGCACGTTGCGGCGGTAAATTAAGAAATGATTTATAGAGATATGAACAAAAAATATAGCAGAAACAGGATAGGTACAGTGGGAGCTTAGGACCAGGAACCAGCCCCAACCAGCCCCCGCGCCGCGACGGCCACCAGATCCCGGCGCGCGCCGGGTGCGCCCTCGCGCCAAAAGCCAAGGGGCGCTCGCGCTCGTCCAGATCCTCCGGCTCCGCTTGCTCAAGCCCGCGCGGCAGCAAGGGATGGGGCCTGCCGGCCTCGGTGCCGGGACTCGTCAGATCCAGCAGTCCGTCGGTGGTGCCGGTCTCTCCTCGTCCTCCTGTTGCGTCAACGGCTACTTCCGCCTCCCCGCCGCGAATCCTGCTCCGGGGCGAGTGCTCCCACGCCGCGAACGCCGATTCCACCCCGGTCTCTGCGCAGTCCCCTCCTGCTGAGCGGTAACGGCTCAAATTCATCGTGGTTCGGCCTTCCCCCTGCACTAGCCCTTCCGCTTCGGGGCCTGGAGACGGATGGACGAAGGTCCAGTCGCGCAAAGATCGCCGCCTCAGCCGGCGCCATGATGGCGGCCTCGGCCACGCCCCACGGCCGCGCAAAGGCCACCGGCCTGTCTTCAATGCGGGCGCCGGGTGGGAGGCCTTCTTAAGGCGTTTCCGGGGCCTCTGCTTCAGATGCCTCAGCACCGAGCACCACCGCGTAGATTGTAGGGATCCAGTTCACTGCATCGACTACAAGCTTCCAGGCCACATCGGCAAAGACTGCCCGGGCAAGAGGGGGCGCGCTCCTGTGAAGGCGCGGCTGGGCTCCCGCGTGGGTCATGGCCCGGTTTGTGAGCGCCTTCGCTTCCCCTCGCCGCCCCAAACGGCGACGAACAAGACGATGTCCCACCACACCGACCCGTCGCGGTGGCCGCGGTCCGGCCACAAGGTGGTGATCGAGTCTGTTAAAAATAAATAACCCTGGCGGTTATTACGGGATAATCCCCGCTTCCTACATATCGCGTACAGTTCCAGGACTCCAGCGAAGTGTCACGGCAGTTCCTGGAACGGCGCCTCTACGAGCGGTCGCATCCCTCCGAGGCGTCTGTTCCCTTTGTATATAAGTGAACAATCATCATCAATAAAGAATAGTTTGATTCATTGTTGTCTCTCTCGATTTGCCTCTCGATTAGTTCCAACACGTTATCAGCACGCTCTCCAGCGAGAGCGATTCCGACGAGAAGACAAGAAGAACAGAGAAAAGGTGAGAAACGGAACCATGCCTCGAGTTCCAATGTCCCTGTTTCTTCGCCTCCTTCGTGCCAATGGCCGTGGCCACCGCTTCGTCGCTCGCCACCGCCGCCATGGTGTTGGCGGACACCGCCACTTCCAGCGTCATGTGCGCGACCTCCGCCGCTTCCGGCGTGGAGGTTGGAACCAGCGCCGCCAGAACCTCCGTCGCAACCACCGGCACGGCGCGGGGCCCTCGAACCAGCCCGTGCAGCCCGATGTGCCCGCCCGGCTTCTCGCCGCTCCGGCTGCACCAAGGCTCGAGGCCGATGAGGGCATCGATCCGGCACTGGTGGCTCCGCCGCCGCCGTTTTGGTGCTCAGCGCATGGATGGGTAGTTTGACCCGGTGGTAGCAGCGCCTCAGGAGGTTGGAACCGTCGGGGCCGCGCCGCTGCAGCATCGGACTCCAGCGGTTGTTGAGGCTGTCGGCGACGCACAGCTTCAGAGGTTGCCGACGGTTGGGCGCGTCCCGGGCGACGCTGCCACGCCGCCGTGCCTGCTGTCCCCGACTCCGGCCACCCACCCGCCCTTGCCGCGCGTGGAAGTTCGCCGCCGCCTCTTGGCCCTCGGCGTCCCACTGGCGTGCTCGCCGTCGAACGGCCACTCCGGCCGCTCCGGCACGCGGAGCCCGCGGCGCTCGGGCTCCCATCTCCCCGGTGGTTCTTCATGTGAGGACGAGCGCGGCGGGAGTTTTGCTCGCCGCCGATGATGCGGCCGGCCGACCTGGTGTTCTCCGCCTGGTTGTGTCTTCGCGAGGATTGGGAATGAGTTGCATGGGATTTCTTTCCCTGGTCTCTCTCCTTAGATTGACTAGTATGACCGCCTTTACAAGGCCATGTGCATCGGCAGGGAATCATGGCACCAACAGTACCGTGGCTGTTTGTTTATTTGCTATTTGCTTGATCTCTACACTAGTAGTCCAGTACTAGTTCAGCTTATCAGCAACTTCGTTGTATAACAGTAGTTCTAGCAGTATTTAGTCTGTTCTAGACCTGTTTATTATTTTTCTGTCGAGTACAATGTATGTATTCCAAAATTCATCAGCGATGTAATATATTTCCACGTTTGTCACGTGTAGAGATTAATTACATCTATTATTTGCAACTGAGATTTTTTTTCTCTTGCAAAGGTAAATTTCGTACCTCTAGGGTACTGATTTGCGATTGAGAACTTTCTTCTCTCGCAAGATTAATTTTCTCTCGCAAAATATTAATTCACCCTGCTGAATTATCTTGCAACTTGATACAAGAACATCTCATTAAATTTGAGGTGTATATAATTCAAGTTTTTTCACTTGAACATCAAGTTTGCAACATCATTACTATTTATTTATAATAGTGGTGTATTTCTGTTGAGTACGATGTATTCCGGAATGTATGTATCTCCATGTTCGCCACATGTCGAGATTAATACGTCTATTTGCAATTGAGATTTTCAATTTCTTGCAAATACATATGCAAAATTCTTAGTGATTTCTTCAAATTGATGTATTGGGACCCTGAGGTAGTGTGTAGATCTACTGCTTTGCAGATTATCACCACTACTGTTTAAGCCTACATTTTGTCAAATTTGACATTATGATTGCACAACATTGTGCACTCCCATGCATTTTACTAAGTCATGACATAAGGCATTAGGAGTGAGTATCTACTGATTTCATCAGATTATACTCCCTAGTGCTGCGAGATCTACTTCATTTTGGAGATTATCTTCAAGATGTCATGCTTAGCAATTTGAGATTCACATTAATGGTTTCAAAATAACTTCTTGAAATATCCATTAATTTTACAACATTACCATGATGGTCTTCAATTTACTAATCGTAAATTAACTATCTCTGATAATCGATGGCTAGAGAATTTGAGGCATTCGCCCTCAATCGCCACCACTACCCTACCTGGGCATGGACATCATGATCACTCTTGTGTCTTGTGGAATAGTGTGTGCAATCCAAGACCACATGATTAACCTCTGGTCGGAATCACACCGCTAACAGAAAAATATTGTCTTGTACATCATAAGGCATTATATCGATTCAGATTTCTGCATCTGGTTATTCTGTATCAGCAATTTCTAGGACACAACAGACCTCAAGGGCAAAGGTTTGGAGCTCACTTCAACCTTCAACCCGACATCACCAGCAGTGACGGGACCCTATGGGCACGGAGAATATGATGGTTGAATATGACTCAACTAACATGTTTGAAGACTTCGTCTAGTCTCTCAATCTCCTAAGTGGTCAACATAATTTATGTCCATTTATGATGTTCTAATAAGAACATAAGTATTATTGTCATCATATATTGTATATCACAATATATTGTATCAGCACTTTGGTACAAATACATTTGTATGTATTCTATATATCTGACAGTGATTTTCATATTAAGAATGTTCATGTCTATATATAGATTTCTACGGGAGTCAATCCGATGAAAAATGATATGTGCCTTGTGGACATATGCACCACGAACTCTATACTCAGGGAAGTCCAATGTTTCCACTCTCATTGAGAGAAAGGAGATATTTTAAAATCGCTAGACGCGATGAGGTATTTGTTGGCTCAACTCGAGTCATATTTACTATCCCTGTGGGTACCCGAGTAACATCGGGATGCTTTATTGCTTCCCAGGTTTAACTCGTACCCTACTAAACTATAGAGGTATCCGTCAAAATAGTTTCCATAGCGAAACTTATGATGACAACAAAGAGAAGTATCTTCTCTTTACCATATGCAACGGATATGGCAAGCACATTCTCTATGTATCATCGGCATTGCACTACACATACTACAAAACCCGTAGCACATGTTGCGTACGAGATAGTTTTCTAGAGTGTCTTTTGCATGACAAACTTGGCACTCCTGCTTTGGTCATCATTGACATTGGGTTGAAACCGAAACTATCAACAATTCCACTGGTTTATGATTGTTATGATGCTAAATTCTAATAACATTTGGATTTTATGTGCACTACAAGTGACATAGGGAAGCTAATTTTAAGGCTCGCACACCTTAAAGTCTACGCTGAACCACTCAGACTCCTTGAATGCATCAAGTCGAGGTAAGTGGCTCTTCCCAGCCATTGAGTAGACTATTCAGGTATCCATGGTTCTAAAAGACATATCTACATGATGGTCTTAAGTGTGTGCTTTATTCACACAAAACCATTGGCCATTATCCTGACATTGATTTCAAGCAAATTGAATGGATAACATTGCAGAATTCTCCTTGAGGGCCATCTCTATGGCTTTTGGATTGAAATTTAGCAATTTGTCCTAATGTCTAGACTCAAAATGGTTTGGTAGAATCCTATCCAAAGAGTTAAGCTCATTGCATTATCTTTACTTTTGAATTGCAACTTACCAACTTTACGTTGGAGTCATGCAGTTTTACACGCTCATGACAGAACTGCATAATATTATTCCCCACTATCTTTGATATGTGGATATCTACCAAGTATTTCCTATCCGAGGTAATTCGGTTGCATACCGATATCACCACCCGACATACATCATTGGCCCCTCAACATATAGTTGGGATCTATGTGAGGAATAATTGTATTTCCGTCATACCTCAAGCCCTCACATGGGGAATTATTCAAGGCCAGTATGCTGATTCAGTGAGGAACATTTCCAGGCATTAGGGGGAGATTTCAAGTACCATAAAGAATGCCAGGAAATTAGTGGAATGTTCAACACATTTTCTGCCTCAAATCCACATACTCAAAGATCTGAACCATGAGTTCAGAAGATTTGCGTCACATTGCAAATAACCTGCCAGATTCATTTACTGACTATAAAGGTGTCACACAATCCTACAATCCTGCAAAAATATGCCTGAAAGAGTGATGGTACCAACAAAATTCACTCCACTCCCTGTTCATAGCAACAAGGGGAGATGTATGGCAGAAGTACATCAGGATTCAGCTTCCCGCAAGCAAGGATATCAAGGCCTGTGAATCAGTAAATGCAAGTCAACTTCATGTTGACAGACACCTATTGGGTAGTATACACCCAGTGGACGGGAAACCTCCACCAACCCAGGTCATAGTGCACACAATGACCAGGACATTGGAATACCCGACTCAATCGCATTGGGAAATCGCGAGTAGTCACCATGGGTAACGATATTTCCATCAAGTCTATATTGATATATAGATTCTGGAGAATCATATAACCGGAAGTCTACAATTTTCAACATATATTTCTCAACTAGATTGCAAAAACCTTTCAAATGATTCAGATCCAAAGACCATGGCCATGGCAAAGTGTGAACAACACTCGGACTGAACTCAAGCAAAGGGTATAATCTAGGTAGAAATGATCTTGCTCAATAATGGGAAGGTATTCATAAGCAATACCTACACCAGTTTTCTTCTGGAAATGGATTGAGAACAATGAGGTGGTGAAACATAGAGCAAGTATTGTAGCACAAGGGTTCACGCAGATACCCAACTATTCTCCAGAGGTGGAATCTCTTTCCGATAACTTATATCATTGGCAGTACAAAATCATCTATCTCTGCAGTTGATAGATGTAGTGATTACATATCCATGTCGATCACTAGATTCAGACATATATGATTGATTCCTGATGGAGTCTCAATTACGAATCGAAATACAAAATGCAACATACATTGTGTAAAATCAGTAAGTCACCATAAGACTTATTGTTGTCGGTACATATGGTACAACCGACGTAGTGAGGTCCTTATTCACAAGGATTACTCCTACAATGATGATTATCCATGTTTGTGTGTCTGCAATGACGACACATGTAATCATCTAAATGACGGAGTTTAAAATAAAGGATTTGGGTGAACCAAAAATCCGCTCGTTACTACAACTTGAGCACCTTCATTCACATATTATGGTATACTATGTTGTCTATATCCAAAATATATTGGAGAAATTCATTGTGGACAAACTTATCCATCCATAAACTCTCATGGTAGTTCATTCTCTAGACGTAGAGAAACGTCTATTTAGACCAAGAGATGATGGGAATGAGATATTGGGACTCAACGTTCCATAATGCCATTGGATCCACCAAACACAATTGGTTGGTACTTAAGAATATCTTTCGATATCTCCAAGGCATCAAACAACTTGTCCTGATTTTTCAGTTTCACAGAAATGTGAACACCAATATCATTGGATACATCAATCAGATCCCCACTATGTCAGATCATAGACAATTTTAGTGTTCCTACTAGGTGTGGTAGCCTCTCATGAAGAGTCTTCAAAACAGACCTCATGGCTACATCCACCAATCATTATCTCAAAGATAATGTTGCTTGTGTTGCCTGGATGCAAACAGGTTACTAATAAGCAATATCTTTATATTGCATATCTTGCAAGTCAAATCATGCAACTGATTTATTCACCAAGTCTCTACCAACTTTTACATTCCAGAAACATGTTCATGGAATTGGTATATGACGGCTTCGGAATTTGCAAGAATCAGGGGGAGTATCTTCCTGAATTGTTCCTGTTCAATGCATCATATTATACTTTTTTCCTTCATGAGTTTACTATACTTGTTCTCATAAAGGTTTTTAATGAGGTAATATCAACATGAGATCATATGTCATACTTTCCAGTTTTCCTCACCAGGGTTTTTAGGAAAGTATAACGACATGTTTATTATTCTCCAAACTCTATGGTTCATAAATATTGAGTTAACGGAGATGATAACCACTGTATGTTGCAGCATTTTCTCCTTATATTCCCACTGGGTTTGCAGGAGTTTTCGCAACATATCATACACTACTCCTCATATTTTTCCCACAGGGTTTTTGGAGGAGACTTAATCAAGATGATGAATTCTTATATCAAGCGGTGATTAGGGGGAGTGTTAAAAATAAATAACCCTGGCGGTTATTACGGGATAATCCCCGCTTCCTACACATCGCGTCTGATTCGGGACTCCGGTGAAGTGTCACGGCAGTTCTGGGCAGGCGCCTCTACGAGCGGTCGCATCCTTCCGAGGCGTCTGTTCCCTTTGTATATAAGTGTACAATCATCATCAATAAAGAATAGTTCGATTCATTGTTGTCTCTCTCGATTTGCCTCTCGATTAGTTCCAACAGAGTCGCCGGCCATGGAGCACCAGATCTTCCAGCTTCGTCGCCACGCGGTGCTGCTGATCTCCTCGGAGGAGCGCCACGCCGCCAACCCCATGTCGGTGGGGCGCGCCTTCGACACGCAGCTGCGCACGCCGGCACATCTCCTACGGGTCACGTGCCATGACCCGGAAGACTTCCTGGTCCACTTCGAGCTGCCGGCGCATCGGGACAACGTCGTGCACCTGGGCTCCATCAACGTCGACGGTGTCATCTTCGACATCAAGCCGTGGCACGAGGACGACCACGCTGTGCACCAAGAGTTCGTTTTTCATGTCCGCGTCGTCATCGAGAAGATGCCGTTTCACCTCTGGTCGCTCGAGGGGGCGGCCGAGGTCCTGGGCGACAAGTGCATCATCGACCGCCTCGACAGCCGCACCCAGGAGCGCGGCCACACGAAGACATTTGCGTGCTGGGTGTGGGTGTGGGATGTGGCGTTCATCCCCACCCGGCACACCATCTGGAGGGCGGCGCGGGGCGCTGGCTGTGTGGAGGCCATGCTGGGCTACTCGCCGCCGAGCCGGGAGGTGGCGCCGCCGCCGCGCGTCCGGCGCCATGACATGCTCTTCCACGTCAATCGCGTCGTGGACTGGTCGCCTCTTTCGCCGCGCTCGTCGCACTCTGCGCAGAGCGGCCTGCCCTCGTCGGAGTCGGATGATGCGCACTCGGTCCCGTCCATCTGGCCGGGCACGTGGACCATGCACGTCGAGGACGGCCAAGGCACCCGGCGCCACCCGGCCCTGGTGGCTCCTTCGGGCTACGGCAGCGTGCGCCAAGGCGGGCCCCACGACCGCGATGACCACGACAGCGACAAGGGCGGGCGGCGCTCCTGGAAGGACACTCTCCTGGGCTGCAAGCAGACGGTGGCACGCTGCAGCCCCGAAAGGCGTCTGCAAGCTCAAGCCGTCAGCGGAGTCGGACACCAATCAGTCGCCGGAATGGGGCCAGTGGGGGGACCTCCGGCGGTCGGCCGGAGCCTGCCGTCCTCAGGGCCACGCCCTCACTGCCCCTGGCCCCGCGTGAGTCGACAGTTGCTGCTGCGGTTGCTGACGCGGGGCAGGACCCAGTGGCCGAGGTCTTCCGCAACGCCGACCCCGTCCTCCACCCGCCACCCCATGTAGACGATGCGCAGCTGCAACTCGATGAGTCCATCGCCACTGCGCTCGACCAACCGCTCCAGTTCGCTGGCAGCTCGTCCATCGCAGCCTGCCGCGCCACGACCACCGCTGCTCAGACCAGTCTGCATGTCGGAGCCATGACGCAGCAGGTCATGCAGCTGCACCTCAACGGTGCCGACACCCCAGCGCCGCGCCTCTTCGTCGACGTCCCCTCCCCCATCATCGCCGCTCCACCGACACGTCGCTCTGCTGCACCACCCAAGACCAGAGCCACCTCCGTCCCAGTCAGGCACAGCGCGCGCCAGGCTGCACAGTAGTCCAACGTCCCGGTGGCGAAGAGGGCGTCCCTGTTGCTGGTCAAGCGCCTTGGCATGCTGGGACCCAAGGAGAAGATGACTGCAAAGGCAGCGGAAGCTCTCATTCACCGTTTCGATGAGCCGCTGACGGATGAAGACATTTCCATCATCACCAAGCTCACGCGCCTTGACCCGGCGGCCCTTCGCATTGCAGGCGGCATGGCAGGCCCTGATGCTGACGCGGACGCTGCGGCTTAGTGTTGTTATGTTAGTCCTTATTAGTAATAGTCTCCGGCAGGGATTGGCACTAGGCCAATTTGACCTATGTTTCATGATCGATGGCTGTAATGTTTCGTTTAGGGCTAGTCAGATCGTCTCGCGCCAGAGTAGTTTTGTGGCTATTGGTGGTCTCTGGCGCCCCCTTGCTATGCTGATGGTGTATGTGTGTTCGTCTCAGATCAATAGAATGTTATCATTGCTGGAGGAAACAATTGTTCCATATGAGTAACACACCTGGTGCAATACTGAGTTGGAATGTGCGAGGGCTGAATTGGCCAGCAAGACGGACGGCTATGCGTGAGATTGCGGAGGCTCATCGAGCTAGCATCCTCTGCCTGCAAGAAACAAAGCTGGAATCCTGGACACCGGCCATCGTCCTGAGCTAGGAGGTCGAAGGCTGGAAGGTTGCGCCGTCTTGCCTGCAACGGGCACCAGAGGGGGAGTGGCCATACTCTGGGACAAGGCTGTCATCACCTTCACCACTCATGCTATCGGTTGCTTCTCAATCACGGGCAAAGTGTCTGTTTTGCAAGACAACTCCTCCTTCTGGCTCACGACAGTTTACGGGCCTGCTAATGATGCGCGCAAAGACGCCTTTCTGACAGAGATGGCACACGCTGCACCGCCGACGGGAGAGCCCTGGCTGATCAACGGGGATTTCAACGTTATATATGAAGCGAGGGACAAGAACAATCTGAATCTGAACAGAAGGACTATGAGCAGATTCAGGGCAGCTATTGACACAGCTGGGTTGCGTGAGATTAAGTGTAAAAACAGAAGGTTCACTTGGACTAACGAGCGACAGGACCCAACAATGGTCTGCATCGACAAAGTTTTCTGCAACACTGAATGGGATGCACTCTATCCATCTTACATAGTGATGGCGGCAACGACAGCGTGCTCGGATCACTGCCCGCTCGTGCTGGCCAACACTACAGCTCCAAAGAGAAAACCTGTCTTCCGTTTCGAGCACTTCTGGCCGCGCTTTCCACGGTTCCATGACACTGTAAACCTGGCCTGGCAACGGCCGGTAAACCACACATGCCCGGTGATAAGGCTCAAGATCAAATTGAAGCGGGTTGCCCATGATCTCACCATATGGGCCAAGACTCATTTCAGCGATGCCAAAGTGCAATTCCACTTGGCCTGCGAGGTGATTCTGCGGATGGACGTTGCACAAGAGAAGCGTGGCCTCAATCTAGGTGAATTCAACCTGCGGAAAAGCAGCTTAATCCAAGAATTCTTGGTTTGGCTGTGATTGAGAGAGCTCGCAAGAGGCAGGCCTCCCGGATCACCTGGCTCAAGGAGGGGGACGCTCGCTCTGCATTCTTCCAAGCAAAAATCAACTCACGCAAGCGGAAAACTTCATTCACTCCCTGGAAGTGGACAATGCTGTGATCACCGCACATGATGAAAAGGCATCTATTGCACACTCACATTTCTCCAACCTGCTGGGAAGAAAAGGGGATAGAAAATGCTCGTTCAACTGGGAGGAGGTGGACATGCCCACAGTTCAAAATGAGGGGCTCGACAACCCCTTCACTGAAGCCGAAGTTTGGGCAGCAATCCTGGCGTCGCCGGCGGACCGGGCTCCTGGACCTGATGGATTCTCGGGCATGTTCTTCAGATCATGTTGGGGCACGATAAAGGAGGACGTCATGGCTTTGTGAACATCTATATAGCCTCGCTGGTGGGAACTTTGCTGATTTGAACACGGCTATGATTGCTATGCTCCCAAAGAAGGATGGTGCTGTCAAAATGAGCGATTTCCGGCGGATTAGCCTCATCCACTCTGTCGCCAAGTTGTTCTCAAAAGTCCTGTCCATTCGGCCCGCCAGCGTCATCGACAAGCTGATCAGCCCAACGCAAACAACATTTCAGAGGAGGAAATGCATCCATGACCGTTTTCTATATGTGCAGAACACGTTCAGAAAACTGCATCGCAACAAAATCCCGACACTTTTGCTGAAGCTCGACATCGCTAAGGCTTTCGACTGTGTTTCTTGGGAATATTTGTTAGAATTATTAGAGGTGCTCAGTTTTACCCCGCGATGGAGGGATTGGATTGCTCTACTGCTATCGACGTCGTCCTCCTCCTGCTTCCTAAATGGGGTGCCAGGAACTGCATTGATCATCTTCGAGGGCTTAGACAGGGAGATCCACTGTCGCCGCTGCTGTTTATCTTATGCATCGACACTCTTCACCGACTGCTGGAGGCGGCCACTACGTCTGGCCTGCCGGCGGCAGCAGCTAGGATGCGCACAAGCTTGTACGCCGACGACGCAGTCATCTTCATCAACCCTGTGCGTGAAGAGATAGACACGCTGCTTGGCCTGCTACGACAGTTCGGCGACACCACGGGCCTGCGGGTCAATCTCTCCAAGTCGTCCATGATCCCAATCCGCTGCAGCGATATCGACCCGGCAGCGGTTCTGGTGAACTTTGGAGGCACAACGGCGACGCTCCCGATCACATACCTGGGCCTGCCCATCACAATCGGGAGGATTAGGCTAGTTCACCTGCAGTTCATCCTTGATAGAATCAGGGCTAGGTTAGCCGGCTGGAAGGGTAGGTTAATGCCGTTGGCGGGTCGCCGCGTCCTCGTGCGCTGTGTTCTGTCCGCAATCCCAACCTTCGCGCTCACGGCTTTACGCGCGCCGAAGAAACTCTTCAAGGAAATCAATAAGTCGAGGAGACGCTTCCTCGGGCACAGGACGACGAGATCTTAGGGGCGAAGTGCAAGGTGGGCTGGAAGACGGTGACGACGCCGGAGCAGCATGGCGGCCTGGGCATCCACGACCTATCCAGGTTCGCCCGCGCGCTGCGACTACGGTGGATGTGGCTTGCCTGGCAACAGCCCCACCGACCTTGGGTCGGCACCGGCACACCTTGCGACAGCGGGGACATGGCCCTGTTCGTGGCATGCACATCCATAACCATCGGGAATGGAACCTCAGCTTCCTTCTGGTCCTCCTCCTGGCTGGGAGGCCGGCAGCTTTGCACGGCCTTCCCGGCGCTTTTTGCTGCATCCATCAGGAAGAACTGATCGGTTCAAGAGGCCTTGCAGGGTGACCGTTGGGTCCTCGATCTCAGGCATGCCAACCGTAGCGACATCGTCCACCAAGTCATTGAGCTAGCCAGAGAGATCAGGAGCGCCGACCTTTTCTTGGATGCACAGACACCTGATTCAATCTGCTGGACGCAGCACAACTCAGGGACGTACTCCACCAAATCGGCCTACACCGCACAATTTGCAGAGGGACAGCACAGTAGCTTCAGAAGCCTGATTTGGAAGATTTGGGCACCGGGGAAGATCAAGATGTTCCTCTGGTTCCTCCACCAAGACAAGCTATGATGCAATGACAGGCTGCAACGAAGGGGCTGGACAAATGGCTACTTCTGTCCTCTGTGCATGAGAAACCTCGAGTCATCTTTCCACCTCTTCTGGGAGTGCCCAATTTCCCTGAAAGTTTGGAATCAAGCTGCGGCCTGGGCTGGTTGCCAGGCCCTAAACCCTGCTGGATGGTGCAGCGAGGCACGTCGACGGGCTGTGCCGAGAGGATCATCGCCACTGTAGCCCCGGGAAACTGCAAGGGCACCAAGTCGATGCTGGCCCTCATTGCGTGGCATATATGGTTGGAGAGAAACTCCTGCGTCGTCAGAGGGAAACAGTCAGATCAGCGGCACATCGTCGAGGCATGCCGCCGGGACTTGGAGCAATGGCGTTTGGCAGGGGCCAAATGCATAGAGCAGCCCTTCGGGGATATGACGTGAAATATCGCCATGGTCACATTCTACTGGGGGCTCAGTGTTCCTAGTGACCCGTTGTAATTTTCTCCCATTCATACGATCACTTGATCGGAACCATTCTGTCGCTCCCTCCTGCTAAATCAATGAAACACCAGCCAAAAGCTGGTTTCTTCAAAAGAAAATATAAATGATAGTGTGAGATATTTATCAGTTTGGCACATTTTAATGCAGCAAATTTAACATTGATACATCTTCTCAAATTCCAATGTCCTGAAAGTACTGTTGCATCGTACATCTATAGCTCACTCACGGGCTTTCAAGAATATTTCCTCCGCGACACACAATGAGGAGGGTTGTGGAACAACATAGATCAATGACTTGCAATAATAGAATAAGGAAGAAAACAACGCAGTATTTACTTCAGGATAATGAGAACAAAAAGCTGACCGATAATAAACACATAATGAGCTCTTACCTAATGAATGACCTACACACATCCAAAAAGGCGTCGTAGATGATTCATAAGAAAAGAATAATCAACTGATAAAGAAAAGGGTAATTAAATCACACAAAGTAAAAAAAATGCTTTTGAGAAACAACGTATATTAGATATAGCTCTGATGATATAAATGGCAGAGTAAAAAACAAATGCCATAGTCAAAATCTGAATATACACTTGTGACCAGCATTTTGAGAGAATAGCTGCACAAAAATAAGAGCTAAAATTGGCAGATCGTTTGCCAGAGCCCAAAACATGCAAAATTTGACACCCTCGTCCTAATATCAACTTTGCAAGAAGTAGGTCAAGCAGGGATAGGCTACATGAAATAAAACAATTATAAGACAGCAAACACAATATAAACTGAATTGCGATATATAAGAACATGATACTTGTTGCACATCTAGAAAATATAAAAAATGAGAAATATAATTGGGTTAGTACATTTTGAGATATATATTTGCCTACCCAGTTGCTTTGCGTGGCGGTGATAGAAGGATCCTACAATCAGAAATTAAGAAATATACATGGGTTTGTGCTGAAAATTAGGATTTCTTATTAGTTGACACGAAAATGAGGGTCAAACAAAAAGTACAAAAAATATATAATAGGCCTATATATCCTATTATGGAATCAATGCTAAATTTCTGTACTTGTAGGAGAAACCTGCTGTTATGAGTTATGACAAAATAGAAGTCCATCCTTGAACTGCCACATCGATAATTAGAAGCGGCTGTGACACATTTCACACAGTTGTTTCAGTTGGGTGCTTCCAACCATTGGTCATACACCTGCAGGATAAGCATAAATAACAGTAGAAGATTGAAATAATAAATAATTGCTGAGAAATCAAAACAGAAAAACCTAAAGAAATGTGAAGCGAACTGGCATCCATGCGTTTCAAGGAAAAGATTCGCCTCAATTGATTAGACCATACTATACTAACCTGTCAAGAAACAACCATATTTGCACGGAATTAAGCATCTTAATACAGAATGTGGTTAAGAAACAAACCAATTTCCTGTGATTGTGGGAATTCCCTTTCCTGCTATTTCTGCAATTCTCCTTTGACACATGCATGAGATTTTGTGTTGGTTCTTTGGAGAAGCAATCTATAATTATAAAGAAGAGTAGTTCATGTGTTTACGTCAGTAGTATTAAGTACAAGTAGATATGTCATTCGGGCCCGAACCTTATTCCAAAAAAGGATCAAAAGAATAGGCATAGATGGTAGGAAGACAAACAAACACTTTCATAAATGGAATAATATCTAACATTATAATAGGGTTATACATAAAATAAAAAAATCAGGGAAAAACCTAAGGATGGGATCCACGAAGGAGATAAAAGCCATGAACTCCGATTCATAGGTGTGGTGATCAATCTTGCGATTAGCGACGCGCTCGTCGACGACGATGTCGTGGCCGGGCTGAAGGAGTCCTTAGCCTAGGCATAGTGGAGAGTAACTTAGACTAGTAATATGCACATGTTACTACTCTATGTTACTACCTTCATAGTGGGTAGTAACATAAGTGTGATAACATATAGAGCTTCATTTATTACTTAGTAGACTCATTTTGCATTGGAAAGCGCTATGTGATGGTAACAAATTATGTTACTCTACTTGCCTCTCTCTTCATTAATTACGTGACACATCATCTTTTTTGCTTATGTGCCATGTATGTTACTATTTATGTTACTCCCACTATGATCAGCCTTACTCGACAGGGAAGGAAAGGAAAGGAGGTGGAGGAGTTGGGATTAGAAGTCGAGGGAGCGGCTTCGTGATCTACTATAAATGGATCGTGGAGGATGGGGATAGGAGGGTCATCTTGTACACTAGAAGAATGCTGCACCACGGGCAATAAAAGGCGTCTCTTCATCTGCGTTGGTGGCTGCCATTTCTTTCACGACGAATGGCGCGGCGAGTGGTAGAGAGAGAGGCGACGATACGACTTACAGCTGAGAATATGAAGCCTGAACGACCTAATAATGTAATTACATGGGCTAACACCAAAGCCGACCGAGCAAGCCAGATCACGTGCCAACTATTGGGCCAGGCAGCCCAAGTGCAAACAATGGCCAGGTTGCAGCGTGACGGGACAGTTTGCCGAGAATGCAACGTGTACGTACGTATGCCTACAGCTGAGGTTTGCTGCATAAACCTGTGGGTGCAGTGGCACTGTGGCCGTAGGGGGGATCAGAACAATTGATTGCTCTTTTGCAAACTGAAGGCTGACGTGGCATGATTTTGATGTGGACATTGTGCATGTTGAGATAATTGCTTGTAGTGGGGATCAACTTCTTAAGAATGTAAGATGAGACGTCTAAAACAAGCGTGGGTGTATGAGATTATGATTGCGCGGCGAGGAGCGCCGGATCCCAAAGCGTCGGCGGCAGGGCCGGCGAGGGTGGCGGCGGGGCCGCTAGGAGACGGTAGGCGCCGCTCAGCTGCGGTAGTGGGTATCCTCCGTACGGCTGCGGAGCCGCGTAGTACGCCTGATGCGCCGGCGGGCGCGGCATGGGAAGGGTCGGTGCAGGAGCCCGTGGAACCGGCATGGTGTAGGCATGAACAACACCGGTCCACGTGTTGTAGCCGAAGGCCCACGGAGGGGGCACCTAGAACTGCTGCTGGCAGCGGGCTGGCGGTGCCCTGCGGCTGCTTCTTTGTTGACGGCTGGCGGCCCACCGCCTTGACCCTCATGGCGCCGTTCGGGAGGCGGGCGGCCCATAGGCGGCAGGAGCGACCTCGGCCGCCGGGTGGCTGTGTACGGCTGTGGCGCCGAGAACGACTCCGGGTGGCGCTGCGACTGGGGCGCGGCCGGGGAGGCTGGAGGCGCCGCGGGTGGTGCCGGCGGCGAGGGCGGTGTGGATGGCCCGCGCCTTCACCTGCTTCATCCATCGCTCCTCCAAGCGAAGGTACGCAACGAATTTGGTGAAGGACGGGTTGGGGATGAGGCTGAGGTTCGCCGTGGCGTTGCCGAAGTCCTCGTTGAGCCCGACGGTGAGCGTGCTGAGGAGGAGGTCATCATCGATTTTCCGCCAATATCGCGGAGCTCGTCAGCAAGAGTCTTCAGGCGGCGACAATAGTCGTCGACGGAGGTGTTGTCCTGGTGACATAAAAAAAACTCTTGCTACAAAAAAACGCGACGCTGGAGCTGGTTGTCGATGAAGAGCCCGTTTAGCTTGGTCCACACGACGCAGGCATCGTCACCGTCCGTCACGACCGTCTGGAAGAGGTCCGGCGAGATGGTGAGGAAGAACCGACGGATGATCATGGTGTCGATGGTGGACCAGTCATGGAACTCGGTGACGAGGCTGGAGTCGACGGTGTCGTCCACGTGGTCGATGAGGTGATACTCCCGGAACACGAGGAAAAGTAAGTCTTCCACGTGTAGTAGGAGGAGTCCGCCAGCGAGAGATGAACCGGCACCCGCTCGAAGATGTTGAGGTTGCGGATGTCGTTGACGTTGGGAGGGTTGGCGTCAGCGAATGGGTTGGAGTTGGTGGACGGGGAGGAGGTGACGGACGACATGGCGGGTACGGGACAGCCCGGGCGACTCAGACGGCTCGGGTGGAGCGGTGGCAGCAGACGACTCGCGCGGCGGCTCGGGTGGATCGCATGAAGCGGCAGCGGCTTCGAACACGTCTTGGCGGGTGGCAGGCGGGATCGAAGCGGCAGGCTCGGGCGAAGCAGGCAGCAGGCTCGGGCGAAGGATGGGTAGCAGGCGCGCGGCTGGCTCGGGGTAGCAGGCGCGCGGGCGGATGGAGGGATCGGGTAGCTCGCGATCGCTCGAGGTAGCGAGTCTTGTGGCGGGCAGATGGATCGGGTAGCGGGCGGCTGCCGGCGCGGAGGGCGCGCGAGCAGCGGTGGCGGGGTGGCGGCGGCGGCGGAAGCGAGAAAGAAACCTAGAAACTGATACCAGGTATGAGATTATGATTGCACGATATATTACTCTTCGTGCATAGACACGTATATATGATGTGCAAAGATGGGCTACGAACTTCAACTAGACAAAGAATCAGGAGGCAGGTCCAATATACAATATACGTATAATACATATACTCAACAGTGGGCTCACCACGTCTTTTTTCACATCGCGAAAATGACCAAAGTAGTAAGCCGCGTGTATGTATAGGACGGCCGTACGTGTGTGCATATGCATGCTGCCTGCAGAATTAATTCGCGCCGTTCGTTTCGGGTGGGTAGAGCAAAGATACGCGTGTGCGTGTGCTGTGTCTCATGCATCCTCCATCATAACTCACTCCTTAGGCTCCCATGACGCTACGTCTCATGGGCAACCACCTGAGCATAAACCAACGGCCTGAGTACTAAGGATATGCGCAACGCAAGAGTCGATCCAGGGCTAGCTCCTACACCAAGGCCAAGTGGACGATCGAGAGAGAGAGAGAGATGTGGCCATCGTCGCTGCTGTACCTGCCGCCGGCGTCGGCTTCATGACGGTGATGTCGGTGGTGTTGTTCGCGTCGCTGGCGTCTGCAGGCCTCTCCGAGCTCCGCGGCCAGCACATGGCCTACTCCAAGTTCTAGCACGTCGTGTCTGGACAGCAGCAGAAGAAGGGAGGCACCGGTGGCGCGCAGCTGTCGGGCTGTGACGGGATGCTGGTGGCCTCTGGCGCCCGGCGCTTAATCGCCGCCATGGCATCCTTCGCCGTGCCGGGTACCGTGGAAGGGCTGCGCTCCGAGCTCCTCGCCGCCGCGCTCGCCGTCCACTTCCTCAAGCGTGTCTTCGAGGTAAAGGTCATGCTTCAAGAATTCTTTCTTGAAGACACTTTTTTCGGAAAAAAAATATTCTTTCCGTCTCGAAATACTTATCAAAGAACTACATAAAAATAGATGTATATAAAACTAAAATACGTCTAGATATTTCATTTCTTCAACAAGTATTTCCAAACAGAGAAAGTACTAATGTAGAACTGGCCTTTAGATGCCACCAAAACTATTGCAAATCATGTACTTCAACGGTGTTTTTTCTTATACCGAGACATGTTATAGAAGTGGGGTTCACATCTTGGACGAGAATTGACAGGAAAATTAGGAATTTTAGTGCATTTAGGTCAATCCATTGTGGTGACACATGAATTTGAGTCAAATTTAAACAAAATCCAAACTTATTTCATCAAACTTTATTTGAATTGGAGTTGAATATTTTCTCTCATTTGACTGAAAAATGGGAAGCAAAATCAAGGAAGAGAAATCTCTGTTTTCAACAAGGTTCAATGGTAGTTGAAACCTGAAAGAAAAACCTGAGGACTAAACTTCACAATAATTTGATGATATCCAATTTTTTTATAGGTTTATTGAGAACAAATCGTGTTCCAGTAGAGGCATGAATATTGTTCCATTACAATCTAGTACTTCCTCCATTTCAAAATAAGTTTCCTGGATTTAGTTCAAACCACTACTTAATTTGCTCTTTTACAAGGTACTCTTCATCCACCGCTACAATGGGAACATGCCACTCAACACGGCGCTCACCATCTCCTCCAGCTACCTGCTCAGCGCCATCACCATGATCTACGCGCAGCACCTCACCGTCGGACTCCCTGACCCTACAACGGACCTCCTCTACCCAGGCGTCCTCCTCTTCGCCATTGGCATCGCCGACAACTTCTACCACCACTACCTCCTCTCGCAACTCAGGAAGGGAGGTGAGGACGATATGGGGTACAAGATCCCCAAAGGCGGGCTCTTCGAGTTCGTCACCTGCCCGCACTACCTCTTCGAGATCACCGGATTCTTCGGGTTTGCGATGATCTCGCAGACGGTTTATGCGCTCGCCATGGCCTTCGGCACGGCAGCCTACCTCGTCGGCCGAAGCTTCGCCACCCGGAGATGGTACGAATCCAAGTTCGAGGAATTCCCGGAGAGCATCAAGGCTCTGGTGCCCTATATCTTGTAGTGAGCCAGCTAATTGGTTGCCAGCCGGATTGTCTATTCACAAGTAGTCTCATATTTATCTAACATCGGTGACCATTCTAAGCCTTTGTATCTGTCGACCCCTAATCTCATCTCACGCTATACATCAACTACCTGTTGAGTATATTGATTATTAGAAAAGACGAGATAGACTAGGATTTGTTCTGGCTTGTCTTGTACTCCAAGTATATCATTGTACTCTTATATATATGCCCACGAGGCTCAAGCAATACAATGAACCAACTATTCCACCAAATCCCTCTCTCCCTTTTAACATGGTATCAGCCTAATCGATCCTAAACCCTAGCCGACGCCGCTTCCGCACCCGCGCGCCGCCCCCGGGACGGTCGGCCTCCATGACCGCCGCCGGGGGCCGCACCGCCCGTACCTAGGGTTCGTCCGCCGGCTGCCCTAGAGAGTCTTTTTCCCGATCCTTTGATCCGGGTTTTTATCTCTCTTGCCAGTCGCTTTGATCGGCATCTACTTTTTAGTTTTTCGATCCACTTGATCGGTTTGCGTCGCCCATCGCTGCTGTCGACCCCCACGCGCCTCTACTCCGACTTTGGTATCGACTACACCGGCGTCTTCTCCGACTAGTGGCCTCGCGCGACACATGGTGGCCCGGAACGGCCGCTGTCCGCGCCTCAGTCCGCTCGTCAAGTTGTGCCGGTCATCGCCGCCCCTTCTTCGATAGGACCTACAACCATCGCCGCTGTCGGTGTCAAAACCGGCGGATCTCGGGTAGGGGGTCCCGATCTGTGCGTCAAGGTTGATGGTAACAGGAAGCGAGGGACACAGATGTTTACCCAGGTTCGGGCCCTCTCGATGGAGGTAAAACCCTACTTCCTGGTTGATTAATATTAATGATATGGGTAGTACAAGAGTAGATCTACCACGAGATCGTAGAGACTAAATCCTAAGAGCTAGCCTATGATGGTATGATTGTAATTGTGATCGGCCTTCTAAGGACCAACCTCTCCGGTTTATATAGGCACCGGAGAGGGCTAGGTTTACATGGAGTCGGTTACAAGGAAGGAAATATAATATCCGGATCACCAAGCTTGCCTTCCACGCCAAGGAAAGTCCCATCCGGACACGGGCCGAAGTCTTGAGTCTTGTATCTTCACGCTTCAATAGTCCGGACGTTGTACACAGTCCGGCTGTCCGGATACCCCCTAATCTAGGACTCCCTCAGTAGCCCCTGAACCAGGCTTCAATGACGATGAGTCCGGCGCGCAGTATTGTCTTCGGCATTGCAAGGCGGGTTCCTCCTTCGAATACTCCAAAGTGGTCATCGAACACGTAGACCGTGTCCGGATCTGCAAGATGATCTTCGTATGGTATAGATCTGATTTGCTGGCGATCTTCGCGCTTCATGCCCATGCATCGGGGCTTGGTCCAACGTGAACCGACGTTTCCTGCCCCACCACGACTCGTGTTGCGAGGCGGTTTTATTGGCACGTCCCGCCGAGGCAGAGATCGTGTTCCTCTTATTACGGGATTTTCCATAAATATGAGCACGCGTGACCCCACGACGGCTGTTGGTATAACCCGTGTTTTTTTAGATAAGCCTCAAACGGTCATACCGGGGACTCTTGATATTCACCCTCTTTATAAAGGGGTCGAGACCTACGCCTCCTCTTTCACCTTCATCGCGCCTTCTCGCACCTCGAGTTCTAACACCCAAAACCTAAGCTCCACCCCTCCGGAATCCTCCAATATGTTTGGATCTGACCCTCAGGGCCGGTGGGTGGCCTCCTCGATCGAAGAGAAGGACATTGTCAAGCTTAGGGAGGTCGGATACTTGACCGCAGATATCCGGCACAGGCTCCCTGCTCCAGGGCAGGTCATCCCTACGCCAGAGCCCAATGAGTACGTCATTTTCGTCCCACACTTCCTCCGCGGTCTGGGTTTCACCCTTGATCCCTTCGTGAGGGGGCTCATGTTCTATTATGGGTTGGATTTTCACGATCTGGCTCCCAACGCTATCCTCCATATCTCGTCGTTTATTATCGTGTGCGAGGCTTTTCTCCATGTCGCCCCACACTTCGGCTTATGGCTCAAGACCTTCAAGGTGACGCCGAAGATGATCGAGGGGAGACATGTGGAGTGCGGGGGTGCCGTAATAAGCGAGAACGGCGATGCCCGTGGCGAAGGGTTCTTTCCCGAAGTATCCGATGTATGGCAGCGGAGGTGGTTTTATATCCACGGCTCCAGAGGCACATAGTGGGCGGCTGCCCCGAAGTTTCGTTCAGCCCTCCGTCACGGTGGCGTCTTGGGACAGATGTAGGGCGGAATTGGGATCCGCCGGTGATATACCAAGATCGCAGAATCGCATCCGGGAGCTTCTTGCAAGGGACATTAATCTTGTCAGCATAATGCAAGTGATGTTGATCCGATGGATGTTGCCGTGCCAACGCCGGCCTCTCCGGATGTGGGAGTTCAATCCGGAGGGTCCGCGGACCGTCAAGCACTTCTTCGGCCTGAAGCTCGAAGAGATGTGCAAATTATTCTTCGGATGGAAAGTAAAGTGTCCGGACACCACCAAGGATGCGGGTCTAAGCTGCAATCGCCTAGATACCCAAGTAAGTAAACTTGATACCGGACACCGTGTTTTGTATTTGTTATGATTGTTTATTCTGAAAATCATCCGCGTCCGTGAATGGCTCAAAGAAGGCGGAGAATTAGGTGTCCGCGCCACTTCCCAAGGCTCGCCGCCCCACCATGGCCAAGATGCTTGACCGAGTACTCAGTAGGATGCCCCCGGGGAAAGACAAGGGGAAGGATGAAGAATCTGAACCCCACACGCTACACATCCGAGCCGGGGGAATTGTTACCTCTCCTAAGGAGGATAGTCGGGAAGGAAAGGCTAAGGCCTCCTCCCCGCACGGGAAGAAGAGGGCCGTTTCCGAAGACTCGGAGACGGAGATGCCCAGACCCGGGAAAAAGATAACACCAGGGGGCTCTGCCCCAACGGGCACCCTCACCGCATCGTGCCCACCAACGGGCCAGCCCTCCACTGAGCTGTAAGTTAATTTTTAATTCGAAGGTACTACGTTCCTCCTAGATCAATAACCAGGATTCGTCTTTCGTAGTTCGGCTAGCAGCCCCTCTCCACAGAGTTCGTCTTCGGGGGACCTTCCTCCGGAGATGATGGAGAGCGAGACCCCACCTACCTCTCCGGCTCGCGAAGCGGGCGACAACGAAGTGCCGTCACGGAGGAGTCCGGATCTGCCGAAGCCGGAGGCCAACGCGTCAGCCACCCTGAGCTCGGAGCGTTTGGCTCCTGTGAGGGGCGATGGGAAGGGTCCGGCACAGTTCGATGTCCGGCCGGACATACTGACGGGCCTACTGGAGCGGGCTGCGCTCTCGGAGGAGGACCGCTCATTGATGAACACGGTGCTCCAGAAAATTTCATCCGCTACAAGCGGTTTGAATGAAGCATTTGCAAGTCTGCTCAGAGGCTTTGAGGTATGCAGTGAAGAATACATTGTTTTTGGCTGTGAGGCACGCGTTAGGTGTGCTCCATATAGGTAGTAGCCCCTGAGACACTGGTTGCCCGCCCTAGGGGGCAAACGAAGGATCATAAATCAATGATTGCGCTATAAATGTGTGCAGGTACCTATGAGTCCGGCTGCCGACCAGTCCGTGGAAGTTTCCGAACTGACCAGGCAGATCCGATCGATTGATGCCGATATCACGCTGGTGAACAAGCGGCTGGACAAGTCACAAGGTATGTGCTCTGCCTTCCTTTGTATAGGAAAATATGGAGGCAGCATGATATTAATGTAAGATGTTCGGACTGCAGATGGTGCTGCTGTCGTGGAGGCCCTAAGGGTAGAACTTGTTCAAGCCAAGGAACAAGCTCGGGTTAGCAATGCGGCTGCCCTAAAGGCGACCGAGGAACTGAGAGCCGAACAAGCAGCTCATCGCCGAAGCGAAGAAAAGATGGCCGAAATGGCTATTGAGTTAAAAAAATGCCGCTGACCGTTATGAGCTCCTTGAAAGGGAGCGCAAGGATAGCTTGGCCGAGCTAGACAAGGCACGCAATGCCACCAAGGAAATACGGACCGAGCTCAAGTGTGCGCGGGAGGAGCTTCAACAGGCCAAGAAATTGTGGATCGGAGATTCCTACTTGCTGCGGACGAAGTTTTTCGATCCAAGTATGCTCCCTGGATGGGCGCTGGAGTCCCGCGGACGCCAGATGTCGGATTTGGCGAAGAGTACGGCAGACGCCGCCAAGTTCTTCGAGGGCCAGGTGATAGGGAAGTGGAGAAGCTTTTACGGTCGAAATTCAATGCTCCCACTCGCCGCTGCCATTAAATGAAAAGATGGCTCGTGGCGGAGCTTCACGAGCTGTCCGGTCTTGCAATGCGGTCTGTGATAGACCATCTTTGGCCTAAAGGGCTTAAGCCGGACAGTTACTTTGGATTGGTGCAGCAATTCCTTGGGGCCGTGCCTCGGATCAATGCCATGAGGAGGTCGGCGTGCATAGAGGGTGCACGGATGGCTCCTGCCCGCGTTAAAGCCTATTGGACAGATATGGAGGCCAATATTAATAGCGACCCAAGATCCGGCGGGGGGCCAATATCCGGCCGAGCACTACTTGGCGCAGGTCACAGAAGGTTCCCGCCTCATAGAGGCGCAGTGCTCGAAGAATGTATTATTCGAGTGATAAATCAAATTATTGTAAAAACAATGTTATTTTGGTTATAAGGCTATATTTATACTTTTTGCCCGAAAGTATTGTTGTGTCCCCTGTGCGGCTGTTTACACACACACACACACACACACACACATATATATATATATATATATATATATATATATATATATATATATATATTGGTGGGTCTATTATGATAACACCCTTAAGAGTCTTATTCTGCTAACACTATCGATCCCTCGACCCGCCTCACCTTCTTCCTCCGTGTCACACCCCGATCCCCTTCCACCTTCTTCCCCGCATCACTCCCCCGATCCCCTTCCACCTTCTTCCCCCAATCCCACCCCCATCCCCTACCCCAACCACCCCTCCAACCCTCTCCCCTCTCCCCAACGGCGTCATCCTCACCCAGCCTCCTCCCCCCGGTTCCACACTCTCCTCCCAGGAATGGAGCCTCCGTTCGGCCTCCTCCCGGCCGGCTGGTGGATGGCCGCCGTGGTGTTTCTTCGAATAGAGCGCCTTCCCTCTGGCACCCACGGCATCATAAGAGGGCGGTGGTGCCATCGTTTCTTCCCTGAGCCACCTCTCGATGGATCCGGTCCGCCCGCCGCCGGATTTGTGATGCAAGCCATCAACCTCGCCAGATTTGTGATGGATCCCTTCCCTCCTCCCTGCCAATCTCTGGCCACGGTGCCCTTCTCGCGCCCGATTTGGCCGCCCGCGGCCATGGATCCCAGCCGCAGCACTAACCTGTGGTGGCGTTGCTCTACTGGAGATGTGGCGCACCTTCCACCACTCCGCCACTCGTTGCCGCATCCATCCCCGCCTAAAATCACTCCGGCCTCGCGCTGCCACGTCCGTCCCCGCCTTCCAACACTCGAGCATCACACCGCTGCGGGGCCGTCCCCGCCTTCCACCACTCAGGACCTCGCGCCGCCCCGTAACTCCCCCAACAACCTTCCTCCCCCGAGCGCCTTCCTCTTCCCCAACGCGGCAGATCAGTGGCCTCTCTACAATGGAACCGTGGAGGCGTAACACTACCCTGCACTTCGGCATGCTCGCCCGTGCAGTACGGTTGTGTTGGCATCGCAGCTCTGC
The DNA here is from genome assembly GCA_021605145.1 of Aegilops bicornis. Lineage (NCBI taxonomy): Eukaryota > Viridiplantae > Streptophyta > Magnoliopsida > Poales > Poaceae > Aegilops > Aegilops bicornis. Next base: position 418,310,007 of record CM038670.1, on the reverse strand, counting down.
CATGGATCGACTGTTGGTCAGCGCGGAGATGCGATCGAGCATGTCTTGGCGAAAGCAAGACGTTTAGGCCAACAGGTCAAGTTGAGCACCTTGACGGGAGCGCCGCCATCCTCCATCCACATGGCCAACAGGTCAACCTTTCGACGGATCCGAGCTGGGATGGCCGGTGGCCAACTCCTGCATGCATGTCGGTAAGATGAAGGGCACTGTGTGCAATTTGCCATCTCCCCTGCAATTTGAAGCTTGGAGTACCTCATGTCCCATGGTGTGGTTCGACGCTGTGTGTGTTCAGTTTTGCAGTGCATCGCTCCTCTCTGTCCATCTGTTTTTGAACATTGCAGTGCGCTAGCAACGCCCTCCTCCAGGTTGCAGTTTGTTTTTGGCCGCCGTCGATGTTGTCCACAACACAACGCTGGGGTCATTGCAGTTCGTCCCCAGTTCTTTGTTCTTAAATTTTTAGGGGAGTTTGTCATGAACTAGCGGTTCCAACGAGTGTGGTGCAGTGCGGGACGCGCATGCGTGCAGCCCGTGACGCCAGATCTTGTGCTAGCATCTTTGTCAGCGGTGAGATCCACAAGATGCGGAGATGCAACATTGCGGTGTAGAATGCAGGTTTGTAGTGTTTGGTGTGCAGCTTCACCGCGCATGGCTTTCAGTGCAAATCTTGCAGTTAATCTGGCGTTCCTGGGTCAACGTCTTGGCGCATATTCCATTGCTTTTTGTATTTTTATTCAAGGGATTGCTCTGTAAAAATGCAGTTTGGTTAGCATGGTAGTGCAGCACCTTGTTTCGTTTTGTGCAGTTCCCTGCCCAAAAAAGATTACTGAAGATGGATGGTGAAAAAATTGTGGATTATTTCTCGATGCAGTTCCCTTGGAAATCCTTTGGTGGTTCACTTTGAAAGAAAAGATAAAAAGAAAAAAATCGAAAATTTGATGCAGCTCACTAACATTGACCGTGTAGTCCAGATGAGACAAAAAAATTCAACAGAAATCAAAACATCTCAAAGAAGTTCGCTTATTATCAGATGTAGTTCACTCGCTTCGTCCTTGCGGTCCACTTGTTAGAAAAAAAACTCGCTCCGTCCTTGCGGTCCACTTGTTAGAAAAAAAAGACAACAGAAAACTTAATTTTTTTTTCAAAAAGACAAGAAATCATGAAGTTCACTTGACTGCCTACTGCAGTGTGGTTTTCCGTTTGAAGCAACGCGTTCTTCTGTCTGATGAAAGGTCCACTCGCTTGGTCAACGCGCGTAAAAAATTAATAAGTATGAAAGAAAACAACAAGAGCTCATGAGGTTCACTTTGGGAAGTGTTACGGTTCACTTTCGGAAGTGTTGTGGTCCACTCTCGTTCGGAAAAAAAGTTGAAAAAAAGACAACAAAAACTTGTGCGAGAAAATTTATGTTTGACAAAAATAAATCATGAAGTTCACTTGATTGTCATTGCGGTCACGGTTTTCAGTTTGAAGCGGTGTTTTCTTACGTCTGACGGCGATTTTGGTGTCACGAAAAAAGCAGTGTCCGCTTTTTGCTAATTTTAAAACTGCTCTTAAACCGTAAGAAATTAGAGAGTGTGTTCTACATGAAAAATTTGCGTCTCGTCGATATCTTTCCAACGGCATATCATTTGAATCATTTCGACAAACGGTTTGTAAAAATTTAAAAAAAAACAGCCGTTGCCATTCGTCCTCCACCGCATGATTTTCAAAATTAACTTAAAACCGTAAGGAATCTCAAAACCATTCCTACATATGAAAGTTGAGCCTTGTCCATATCTTTCCAGAAACGTATCACACGCCTCGTTTCGACAAACGGTTCAAAAACTAGAGCGAAAACAGTACCGAAAATTTGAAATTTTTTGAAAAATAGAATTCCGCGATTTAGTAAATTTGAAACTGCTCTTAAACCGTAACGAATTAGAGAAAGATTTATATATGGAAAAGATGCGCCTCAACGATATCTATCCAACGGCGTATCATTTGCTTCATTCCGACAAGAGGTTTAGAAAAAAACGCGAAAAAACGCTCGCTGCCACTCGTCATCCGCCGCACCATTTTCAAAACTGCTCTTAAACCGTGTGGAATCTCGAAAAGTGTTCAACATGTCGAAGTTGCGCCTAATCCATAGCTTTTCAACGTTATATTACACGCCTCATTCCGATAAACGGTTTAAACAATCAGTGCGAAAACAGTACCGAAAAAACACAGCGTGCAGTTTTTTCCGACGAGAAGTTCACTAGTCTATATTGCAGTGCTCGTCGTCAAGAAGATGCAGTGCACTTGCGTTCAGCGTGCAGTGCGGAAGTTGTGTGCAGAATAGTTATTCTGCTAATATTAGCAGAATAGACAGTCTATATATATATATATATATATATATATATATATATATGTATGTATGTATGTATGTATGTGTAATTGAAAGATAGCGGTTTCAGCCCCCACGCAAACAATGCGGGGTGTTCGCAAAAATATGCATAATCACACTTGATCCAACGTCTTGGTCCATGAAGGAGGTGATCACACGTCGAACTAGGCAACCGGACTATATAGTCAGTAACACTTTCGCTTAGCCATGGGAATTAATGTTGGGGCTACTATGTAGCCCCCGGTACATTTCGCGGGCATCCGAATACGGTAGCGCTGTGTACATGACCGGCAACGGTTCTTCGTTAATGCGGAGGAATCCTAAAGATTTCGATAAGTCTTGAGTGGTTGAACAGTCTCTCGCTGTATCATGACGGTCGATTTTGGCTTTCTCTACTGAGGTGCTCGTCCGGAATAACCAGGGCACAATCGCAGTAGTTCTCCTTTGGCCACCTTAGCCGATAGTAACGGAACGTAAGGCGGCAAACCCAAGAGCCGGGCAAACCCAACATTTGACCAAAAACATGATTCGGAGCTGCTGCATATAAGGCCAAACTCGTGACGCCGAACACTCCCGAGGGTATTCGGATTTTATAATAGTCGATGGGCTCAAGAATGCCCATTCGTTATAAACCCTGTTTTTCCAGGTACGTGCGTTAATCTGTCGTGGCGAGATGCCAAAAACGGCAGTATCCTCTGTGGGTATGAGACCCATGGGATTGTTGAACAACAAGAGGCAGTATAAAAGGTTTACACAGGGGCTTAATCTAAAAAGAAACCTGTTGAACGGGGCCCTGCTGCACGTCTGCGCCTTTGTCTCCGTTGTGCCGTATCCTGGAAGGGTATCGCGCGAACGTTGCCTGTGGAAAAAGGAAAACTCGTAGAAGAGCACAACGTAAGTATTGGATGGATAATAAAAGTGTAAGATGTTGGCCTGCCCATAAGGTTGAGCCAACTGTGGGACTGTGTTAAGTATTTATAGCCCCCGGTGTCCGCTATGGGATTACATATACGGTGCCCTGGTTCAATTTTATCCGGGCACCGGACTTGTCTAGCCGAGTCTGTGGTCTTTAAGGACCAGTCATGTTTTCTGATGTTGGAGGCCGCTTATAGTCCTGTCGCGAGGGCCGTTGCTTGTTCCTCTGCGCGTGACGAGCGCTCTGTTAGTCCGCTAACGGTGATGACGCCACATGGACCGCGCATCTTAAGTGTAAGGTAGCAATAGTGCGGCAATGCGTTGAAGCGAGCGAAGGCCGTTCTTCCGAGCACTGCGTGATAGTCGCTTTGGAAGGGTGCGATGGTGAAGAGTAGTTCTTCACTTCTGGAGTTGCCTGGAGAGCCAAATGTTACCTCCAGTGTGACAGAGCCTTTGCTACGGGCTTCAACGCCTGGTATCACCCCTTCAAAGGTGGTGTTGCTTTGGTTAATTCTGGATGGGTCTATCCCCATCCTGCGGACAGTGTCCTCATATATTAAATTGGGACTGCTGCCGCCGTCCATAAGGACGCGGGTGAGACGGTATCCGTTGATTATTGGGTCAAGCACCAAGGCCTTTGATCCTCTGCGCCAAATACTAGTTCGGTCATCCAAGTTATCGAAAGTGATCGGATAAAGCATCCGACGGTTAGGCGTGAGCACGACGGGCTCTATATCGAGCGCGTCTCTATGCGCGCGTTCGTGTCTCCTCATGGATGTGTGAGTCGCGTGGATCATATTCACTGTTTTAACCTCTGGCGGGAATTTTTTCGTCCCCATGTTGTTCGGCCGGGCGAGGATCATCCTCGTCTTCACTTGGTGTTTCCCTCTCCTTGTGTTCGGCGTTTAATTTGCCGGCCTGCTTGAAGACCCAGCACTCTCTGTGCGTGTGGTTTGCAGGTTTGTCAGGGGTGCCATGCATTTTGCATAGTCTGTCTAGGACTCTATTCAGACCAGACGGTCCCTCTTTGCTGCCTTTAGATGGCTTGCTTTGCTGATTAGGTCGAGAGCCCCTGAATCCGGCATTAACCGTCGTGTTATCTGGGCTCTCTTCCTTGTTTTGGCGTTTGTTTTTGTGACGCCGTGGCTTCCCGTTGCCATCCCTTATTTCGGATGTGCTTTGGGGTCGGGTGCCTTCTGAGCTAGCAGGCTATCTTCTCCCAGCATAAAAGCGGGTCATAAGGCTTGTTAGGGCTGCCATTGTCCTTGGCTTTTCTTGGCGAGGTGTCCGTGAGCCACTCGTCACGGATCTTTGTGTTTGAATGCCGCTAAGGCTTCGGCATCCGGACAGTCAACAATTTGATTTTTCTTAGTGAGGAATCTGTTCCAAAACTTGCGGGCGGATTCTCCGGGCTGTTGGACTATGTGACTTAAGTCGTCAGCATCCGGAGGCCGGACATATGTCCCTTGAAAGTTGGCCCTGAAAGCGTTCTCGAGTTCCTCCCAGCTCCCAATTGAATTTTCGGGGAGGCTTTTCAACCAGTGCAGAGCTGGTCCCTTCAGCTTGAGGGGGAGGTATTTGATGGCGTGAAGGTCATCCCCACGAGCCATATGTATGTGTAGGATAAAGTCCTCGATCCAGACCCCTGGGTCTGTCGTTCCATCCTATGCTTCTATGTTCACAGGTTTAAAGCCCTATGGGAATTCGTGGTCTAGTACTTCATCAGTAAAGCATAGGGGGTGAGTAGCCCCTCTGTATTTGGACGTGCTGTGGCATGTCGTCGGATGTTGTTGTGTCCGGTCTTTATTTCGGACTGGTATTCGATTGGCGTAATCGTTTTGGCGACCATAGTCCTTCGCCGGGGTGCGTCCTTTGGATCCATAAATGGACCTGGCCGCGCCAGCTTTCTTATTCAGGTGTTCATGTGGATCGGTAGCCGCTTTGTTGCGGTTATGAAGTGGTACAACTTCGTCGTCGAATTCTGGCAGTATCTTGCGTTTTCGATAGCTCTTTGTATGGCGATCATCGCCGTATCTTTCTTCAGTTTCTAGCACTTTATTCCATCTACGGTTGAGCGTTTCCTGTGCGGCCTTGAGCCGTTGCTTCTGCTTCTTTAGGCTTCTTGCGTTGGCCATAAGCTTTCTGTGGAGGTTATCTCGTTCCACGTGTTTTTCCGGGGTTGAATCGTTATCCGGACCGTTTTCCTGTGCTGGTTCGTCTTGATGACCTCGTCCGTCGGGATCATTGTCCTCGGCGCCCGCTCGAATCGTGTTCGTGGTGACCTAGTTCGTCCTGCTCCATCGCTGGGTCCGTATGGTCGTTGTTGCCTTCGGGGTTGATTGTATTATCGATCCTTCTGGCGCTCTTGTCGCTATTTTTACTGTTGCTGGACTTAGAATGGTGTCTGCGCCGTCACTTTGGCTTTTGTCCGGGGGTTTTATCATCCGGACTATCGCCTTTGTTCTCTTTGGGCGTATCCACCATGTATACGTCGCGTGACGAGGGGGAAGTCCGACGCCCCATAGATTCTGCATCCTCTCCTGCATCGTCGTCCATACCGTCGATGTCTTCGGAGTCAAAGTCGACACGCTTCGGTTAAATCATCGATCGTGGCTATGAAGTGGGTGGTGGGTGGGCAACGAATTTCTTCGTTATGCTTCCCTCGAACGAACGGACGTGGTTTGGCCCAGAAATTTCTATCAAAGAGAGTTTTCAACGAGTTCAAAGACGTCGCCAAAGGGCGAAAAGCCGAAAAATGTCCGCGGCGGTGAATTCCATTACCGGAGCCCAATCTGGCTCGACCGGTCCGGGAGTGCGCGGACCGGACACGCCATCCGGATACGAATCCGGGAGTCCGGAGTCATAGGCCACCACAGATGTAAAGCCCGTATTTGGCTCCAACACCGATGAGTGCGCGACCTGCGGGGCGGGGTCCAGCCCTCCGTCCTCAGGCAACACAACCTGCTCCGAATTTAGGTCCGAGGCTAATGCGGGGACGATACCCCGAGCTTTGTCCGATAGCAGGTCTAAGCCATGCTCGTCGTGACTGTCCGGTATCGTGTTATTGATGATGGTTGAAGGAGCCATCGAGCCTAATAGCGACGACACAGAGGAACTATCAATGAAAGCACCAATGTCGGTGTCAAAACCGGCGGATCTCGGGTAGGGGGTCCCGATCTGTGCGTCAAGGCTGATGGTAACAGGAAGCATGGGACACAGATGTTTACCCAGGTTCGGGCCCTCTCGATGGAGGTAAAACCCTACTTCCTGCTTGATTAATATTGATGATATGGGTAGTACAAGAGTAGATCTACCACGAGATCGTAGAGGCTAAACCCTAAGAGCTAGCCTATGATGGTATGATTGTAATTGTGATCGGCCTTCTAAGGACCAACCTCTCCGGTTTATATAGGCACCGGAGAGGGCTAGGGTTTACATGGAGTCGGTTACAAGGAAGGAAATATAATATCCGGATCGCCAAGCTTGCCTTCCACGCCAAGGAAAGTCCCATCCGGACACGGGCCGAAGTCTTGAGTCTTGTATCTTCACACTTCAATAGTCCGGACGTTGTACACAATCCGGCTGTCCGGATACCCCCTAATCCAGGACTCCCTCAGCCGCCTCCATCCGGTTCTTACAGACTTCATCAAGCTAGCCACCACGCCACAAGCCTCACGATGCAAGTTAAATCAGCCGTCTCGTACTAGGCATGCATGAGCCAAACCATGCGTACGCGTGAAGGAAATATGCCCTAGAGGCAATAATAAAGTTGTTATTTGTATTTCCTTATATCATGATAAATGTTTGTTATTCATGCTAAAATTGTATTAACCGGAAACTTAGTACATGTGTGAATACATAGACAAACAGAGTGTCACTAGTATGCCTCTACTTGACTAGCTCGTTAATCAAAGATGGTTAAATTTCCAAGCCATAGGCATGAGTTGTCATTTGATTAACGGGATCACATCATTAGAGAATGATGTGATTGACAAGACCCATCGGTTAGCTTAGCACGATGATCGTTTAGTTTGTTGCTATTGCTTTCTTCATGACTTATACATGTTCCTATGACTATGAGATTATGCAACTCCGAATACGGAGGAACACTTAGTGTGCTATCAAAAGTCACAACCTAACTGGGTGATTATAAAGATGCTCTCTGGTGTGTCTCCGATGGTGTTTGTTGAGTTGGCATAGATCGAGATTAGGAGTTGTCACTCCGATTGTCGGAGAGGTATCTCTGGGCCCTCTCGGTAATGCACATCACTATAAGCCTTGCAAGCAATGTGACTAATGAGTTAGTTGCGGGATGATGCATTACGGAACGAGTAAAGAGACTTGCCGGTAACGAGATTGAACTAGGTATTGAGATACCGAGAATCGTCGGGCAGGTAACATACCGATGACAAAGGGAACAACGTATGTTGTTATGCGGTTTGACCGATAAAGATCTTCGTAGAATATGTGGGAACCAATATGAGCATCCAGGGTCCGCTATTGGTTATTGACCGGAGATGAGTGTCGGTCATATCTACATAGTTCTCGAACCCGTAGGGTCCGCACGCTTAACGTTCGATGTCGATCGGTATTATGAGTTTATGTGTTTTGATGTACCAAAGGTTGTTCGGAGTCCCGGATGTGATCACGGACATGACGTGGAGTCTCGAAATAGCCGAGACATAAAGATTGATATATTGGAAGCCTATGTTTGGACACCGGAATGGTTCCGAATGAGTTCGGACATTTACCGGAGTACCGGGGGGTTACCGGAACCCCCCGGGGAGTCAATGGGCCTTATTGGGCCTTAGTGGGAGAGAGGAGGAGGCGGCCAGGTGGAGGGCATGCCCCCCCCCAAGCCCAATCTGAATTGGGTGGGTGGACGGCCCCCCTTTCCTTCTCTCCTTCTCCCTCTTCCTTCTTCTCCTACACCAACTAGGGAAAGGGGGGAAAGCTATTCCTACTGGGAGTAGGACTCCCCCTTGGGCGCGCCATAGAGAGGGCCGGCCCTCCCCTCCTCCCCTCCTTCATATACGGGGGAGGGGGGCACCCCATAGACACACAAGTTGACAATTGTCTTAGGCGTGTGCGGTGCCCCCCTCCACAGATTTCCACCTCGGTCATATCATTGTAGTGCTTAGGCGAAGCCCTGCGTCGGTAACTTCATCATCACCGTCGTGCTGACGAAACTCTCCCTCGGCCTCAGCTGGATAAAGAGTACGAGGGACATACCGCTTCCGCTTTCAGTGTACGGGGTTACGTGGACACACTCTCCCGCTCGTTGCTATGCATCACCTAGATGGATCTTGCGTGTGCGTAGGAATATTTTTGAAATTACTGCGTTCCCCAACAGTGGCATCCGAGCCAGGTCTATGTGTAGATGTTATATGCACGAGTAGAACACAAAGAGTTGTGGGCGATAATAGTCATACTGCTTACCAGCATGTCATACTTTGATTCGGCGGTATTGTTGGATGAAGCGTCCCAGACCGACATTACATGACCGCGTTCATGAGACTTGTTCTACTGCTGTGCTTCACACACAGGTGGCTAGTGGGTGTTTGTTTCTCCAACTTTGGTTGAATCGAGTGTGACTACGCCCGGTCCTTGTTGAAGGTTAAAACAACACACTTGACGAAAAATCATTGTGGTTTTGATGCATAGGTAAGAACGGTTCTTGCTAGAAGCCCATAGCAGCCACGTAAAGCTTGCAACAACAAAGTAGAGGACGTCTAACTTGTTTTTGCAGGGCTTGCTGTGATGTGATATGGTCAAGACGTGATGATATATAAATTGTTGTATGAGATGATCATGTTTTGTAATGGCTATCGGCAACTGGCAGGAGCCATATGGTTGTCGCTTTATTGTATGAAATGCAACCACCATGTAATTGCTTTACTTTATCACTAAGCTGTAGCGATAGTCGTAGTAGCAATAGTTGGCAAGACGACAACGATGCTTCGATGGAGATCAAGGTGTCAAGCCGGTGACGATGGTGATCATGACGGTGCTTTGGAGATGGAGATCAAAGGCACAAGATGATGATGGCCATATCATATCACTTATATTGATTGCATGTGATGTTTATCCTTTATGCATCTTATTTTGCTTAGTACGGCGGTAGCATTAATAGATGATCTCTCACTAAATTTCAAGGTACAAGTGTTCTCCTTGAGTATGCACCGTCGCGACAGTTCATCGTGCCGAGACACCACGTGATGATCGGGTGTGATAAGATCTACTTTCACATACAACGGGTGCAAGCCAGTTTTACACACACATAATACTCAGGTTAAACTTGACGAGCCTATCATATGCAGATATGGCCTCGGAACACTGAGACCGAAAGGTCGAGCGTGAATCATATAGTAGATATGATCAACATAGTGATGTTCACCATTCAAAACTACTCCATCTCACGTGATGATCGGACATGGTTTAGTTTATATGGATCACATGATCACTTAGATGATTAGAGGGATGTCTATCTAAGTGGGAGTTCTTAAGTAATATGATTAATTGAACTTTAAATTATCATGAACTTAGTCCTGGTAGTATTTGCATAACTATTTTGTAGATCAATAGCTCGCGATGTAGCTCCCCGTTTATTTTTTTGATATGTTCCTAGAGAAAAACTATGTTGAAAGATGATAGTAGCAATGATACGGACAAGATCCGTGATCTGAGGATTATCCTCATTGCTGCACAGAAGAAAATGTTATGAACGTTTGGCATGCTCGGTATGATGACTACTTGATACTTTAGTGCGCCATGCTTTACGGCTTAGAACTGGGACTTCAAAAACGTTTTTGAACTCCACGGAGCATATAAGATGTTCCAAGAGATGAAATTGGTATTTCAGACTCATGCCCGAGTCGAGAGGTATGAGACCTCTGACAAATAATTTGCCTACAAGATGGAGGAGAATAGCTCAACCAGTGAGCATGTGCTCAGAATGTCTGAGTACTATAATCGCTTGAATCAAGTGGGAATTAATCTTCCAGATAAGATAGTGATTAACAGAGTTCTCTAGTCACTATCACCAAGTTACTAGAACTTCATGATGAACTATAATATGCAAGGGATGACGAAAACGATCCGCGAGCTCTTTGTGATGCTAAAATCGGCGAAGGTAGAAATCAAGAAAAACATCAAGTGTTGATGGTTAACAAGACCACTAGTTTCAAGAAAAGGGCAAAGGGATAGAAAGGGAACTTCAAGAAGAATGACAAACAAGTTGTCATCCCCGTGAAGAAGCCCAAAGCTAGACCCAAGCCTGAAACAGAGTGCTTCTACTACAAAGGAAATGGTCACTGGAAGTGGAACTGCCCTAGATACTTGGCGGATAAGAAGGATGGGAAAGTGAACAAAGGTATATTTGATATACATGTTATTGATGTGTACTTTACTAGTGTTTATAGCAACCCCTCGGTATTTGATACTGGTTCAGTTGCTAAGAGTAGTAACTCGAAATGGGAGTTGCAAAATAAACAAAGACTAGTTAAGGACGAGGTGATGATATGTGTTGGAAGTGATTCCAAGGTTGATAAGATCACCATCGCACACTCCTTTTACCTTCGGGATTAGTGTTGAACCCAAAATAAATGTTATTTGGTGTTTGCGTTGAGCATGAATATGATTGGATCATGTTTATTGCAATACGGTTATTCATTTTAAGTCAAAGAATAATTGTTGTTCTATTTAAATGAATAAAACCTTCCATGGTCATACACTCAATATAAATGGTTTATTGAATCTCGATCGTAGTGATACACATATTCATAATATTGAAGCCAAAATATTCAAAGTTAATAATGATAGTGCAACTTATTTGTGGCACTGCCGTTTAGGTCATATTGGTGTAAAGCGCATGTAGAAACTCCATTTTGATGGGCTTTTGGAATCACTTGATGCTTACGAACCATGCCTCATGGGCAAGATGACTAAGACTCCGTTCTCCGGAACAATGAAGCGAGCAACAGACTTATTGGAAATAATACATACTGATGTATGCGGTCCAATGAGTGTTGATGCTCATGGCAGGTATCGTTATTTTCTGACCTTCACAGATGATTTATCTACTTGCTGAAACATAAGTCTGAAACATTTGAAAAGTTCAAAGAATTTCAGAGTGAAGTGGAAAATCATCGTAACAAGAAAAAGTTTCTATGATATGATCGCGGGGACGAATATTTGAGTTACAAGTTTTGTCTTCATTTGAAACAATGTGGAATAGTTTCGCAACTCACGCCACCTGGAACACCACAGCGTAATGGTGTGTCCGAATGTCATAACCGTACTTTATTAGATATGGTGCGATCTATGATGTCTCTTACCGAGTTACCATTATCGTTTTGGGGTTATGCATTAGAGACAGCTGCATTCACGTTAAAAGGGCACCATCTAAATCTGTTGAGACGACACCGTATGAACTGTGGTTTAGCAAGAAACCTAAGTTATCGTTTCTTAAAGTTTGGGGTTGCGGTGCTTATGTGAAAAGTTTCATCTTGATAAGCTCAAACCCAAATCGGAGAAGTGCGTCTTCATAGGATACCCAAAAGTAACTGTTGGGTACACCTTCTATCATAGATCCGAAGGCAAGATATTTGTTGCTAAGAATGGATCCTTTCTAGAGAAGGAGTTTCTCTCGAAAGAAGTGAGTGGGAGGAAAGTAGAACTTGATAAGGTAATTGTACCTTCTCCCGGAAAGTAGTTCATCACAGAAATCAGTTCCAGTGATGCCTACACCGATTAGTGAGGAAGTTAATGATGATGATCATGAAACTTCAGATCAAGTCACTACCGAACCTCGTAGGTCATCCAGAATACGTTCTGCACCAAAGTGGTACGGTAATCCTGTTCTGGAAGTCATGTTGCTAGACCATGATGATCCTACGAACTATGAGGAAGCGATGATGATCCCAGATTCCGACAGATGGCTTGGGGCCATGAAATCTGAGATAGAATCCATGTATGAGAACAAAGTGTGGACTTTGGTGGACTTGCCCGATGATCGGCAAGCCATTGAGAATAAATGGATCTTCAAGAGGAAGACGGAGCTGATAGTAGAGTTACTATCTATAAAGCTCGAATTGTCGCAAAAAGTTTTTGAAAAGTTCAAGGTGTTGACTACGATAAGATTTTTCTCACTCGTAGCGATGCTTAAGCCTGTCTGAATCGTGTTAGCAATTGCCACATTTTACGAAATTTGGCAAATGGATGTCAAAACTGCATTCCTTAATGGATTTCTTAAGGAAGAGCTGTACATGATGCAACAAAATGGGTTTTGTAAATCCTAAAGGTGCTAACAAAGTGTGCAAGCTCCAGCGATCCATCTATGGACTGGTGCAAGCATCTCGGAGTTGGAATATATACTTTGATGAGTTGATCAAAGCATATAGTTTTATACAGACTTGCGGTGAAGCCTGTATTTACAAGAAAGTGAGTGGGAGCACTACAACATTTCTAATAAGTATATGTGAATGACATATTGTTGATCGGAAATAATGCATAATTTTCTGGAAAGCATAAAGGAGTGTTTGAAAGGAGTTTTTTCAAAGAAAGACCTCAGTGAAGCTACTTACATATTGAGCATCAAGATCTATAGAGATAGATCAAGACGCTTGATAATTTTTTTCAATGAGTACATACCTTGACAAGTTTTTGAAGTAGTTCAAAATGGAACAGTCAAAGAAGGAGTTCTTGCCTGTGTTGCAAGGTGTGAAGTTGAGTAAAGACTCAAAACCCGACCACGGCAGAAAATAGAAAGAGAATGAAAAGTCATTCCCTATGCCTTAGTCATAAGTTCTATAAAGTATGCTATGCTGTGTAACAGACCTATTGTGTACCTCACCATGAGTTTGGCAAGAGGGTACAATAGTAATCCAGGAGTGGATCACGGAACAACGGTCAAAATTATCCTTAGTGGAATAAGGAAATGTTTCTCGGTTATGGAGGTGACAAAGAGTTTGTCGTAAAGAGTTACGTCGATGCAAGATTTGACACCGATCTGGATGACTCTAAGTCTCGATCTAGATACATATTGAAAGTGGGAGCGATTAGCTAGAGTAGCTCCGTGCAGAGCATTGTAGGCGTAGAAAATTTGCAAAATACATACGGCTCTGAATGTGGCAGACCCGTTGACTAAACTTCTCTTACAACCAAAACATGATCACTCTTTGGGTGGTAATCTCATAGCCGATGTGAACTAGATTATTGACTCTAGTAAACCCTTTGGGTATTAGTCACATAGAGATGTGAACTAATCACATAAAGATGTGAACTATTGGTGTGAAATCACATGACGATGTGAACTACATTATTGACTCTAGTGCAAGTGGGAGACTGAAGGAAATATGCCCTAGAGGAAATAATAAAGTTGTTATTTATATTTCCTTATATCATGATAAATATTTATTATTCATGCTAGAATTGTATTAACCGGAAACTTAGTACATGTGTGAATACATAGACAAACAGAGTGTCACTAGTATGCCTCTACTTGACTAGCTCGTTAATCAAAGATGGTTAAGTTTCCTAGCCATAGACATGAGTTGTCATTTGATTAACGGGATCACATCATTAGAGAATGATGTGATTGACAATACACATCCGTTAGCTTAGCACGATGATCGTTTAGTTTGTTGCTATTGCTTTCTTCATGACTTATACATGTTCCTATGACTATGAGATTATACAACTCCCGAATACCGGAGGAACACTTAGTGTGCTATCAAACGTCACAATGTAACTGGGTGATTATAAAGATGCTCTACAGGTGTCTCCGATGGTGTTTGTTGAGTTGGCATAGATCGAGATTAGGAGTTGTCACTCCGATTGTCAGAGTGGTATATCTGGGCCCTCTCGGTAATGCACATCACTATAAGCCTTGCAAGCAATGTGACTAATGAGTTAGTTGCGGGATGAGGCATTACAAAACGAGTAAAGAGACTTGCCGGTAACGAGATTGAACTAGATATTGAGATATCGACGATTGAATCTCGGGCAAGTAACATACCGATGACAAAGGGAACAACGTATGTTGTTATGCAGTTTGACCGATAAAGATCCTCGTACAATATGTGGGAACCAATATGAGCATCCAGGTTCCGCTATTGGTTATTGACCGGAGATGAGTCTCGGTCATGTCTACATAGTTCTCGAACCCGTAGGGTCCGCACGCTTAACGTTCGATGACGATCAGTATTATGAGTTTATGTGTTTTGATGTACCGAAGGTTGTTCGGAGTCCCGGATGTGATCACAGACATGACAAGGAGTCTCGAAATGGTTGAGACATAAAGATCGATATATTGGAAGGCTATGTTTGGACACCGGAATGGTTCCGGATGAGTTCGGGCATTTACCGGAGTACCTGGGGTTACCGGAACCCCCCGGGGATTCAATGGGCCTTATTGGGCCTTAGTGGGAGAGAGGAGGAGGCGGCCAGGTGGAGGGCGTCCCCCCCCAGCCCAATCCAAATTGGGGTGGGGGGCCGCCCCCCTTTCCTTCTCTCCTTTTCCCTCTTCCTTCTTCTCCTACTCCAACTAGGGAAAGGGGGGAAACCTACTCCTACTGGGAGTAGGACCCCCCTTGGGCGCGCCATAGAGAGGGCCGGCCCTCACCTCCTCCCCTCCTTTATATACGGGGGAGGGGGCACCCCATAGACACACAAGTTGACAGTTGTCTTAGCCGTGTGCGGTGCCCCCTCCACAGATTTCCACCCCGGTCATATCGTTGTAGTGCTTAGGCGAAGCCCTGCGTCGGTAACTTAATCATCACCGTCATCATGCCGTCGTGCTGACAAAACTCTCCCTCAGCCTCAGTTGGATAAAGAGTGTGAGGGACGTCACCGAGCTGAACGTGTGCAGATCGCGGAGGTGTCGTGTGTTCAGTACTTGATCGGTTGGATCGCGAACACGTTCGACTACATCAACCGCGTTACATAACGCTTCCGCTTTCAGTCTACGAGGGTACGTGGACACACTCTACCGCTCGTTGCTATGCATCACCTAGATGGATCTTGCGCATGCATAGGAGTTTTTTTGAAATTCCTGCGTTCCCCAACAACGCGCTGGCCGTTGTGTGCTGATTTCCTGTTGTTGCGGCCGTCCGCTGCAGCCACGTGTCCTTCGGCCTCATGCACCAACGCTGTGAGGCCCTCGCGACTATTCGTGCGCACACGGTGGGCTGCTCGTGCTCCTTCGCTGGTTTGCGGCCATCTGCAATTTCAGACTCTAATGTCGCGCATAATCGGATTGATCACCCGTCTGCTCGCGATCCATCTCATCTACACCATGCGACCGATCTGGCCCGTCGGTTGCGCGCACCTCCGCAGATCCTTTGAAGATTGTCCCCGAGTTCAGCGCGCCGCTCCACCGATCGAGCAACGGGCTGCCGCTGCGTTGCTCCATCGGGCCGCAGCACCTCTACCCCGTGGTTCTCCTCGCGGCTGCATCGACTCGCGCCTCGCCGCTGCGTCCACCCTTCGGGTTGTAGTGCCACGATACGCTGTCCCCGCGGCCGCCCCAAGGCCGTCCCTGCGGTTGCACCGACCCGCGCTCCACCACGACGCCGGCCCTTCGGGCTCTCCGGTCATGGCCCGCGGTCCCCGCCGCCGCCCCGAGGTCTTCTTGTCGTCGCCCCGACCTGCCCGCCGCCACTGCGTTGCCCCTTCGGGCCGTAGCGCCGTGGCCCATGTTCCACTCCACCGTAACCGCGCGTTGACCTCCCGTGGTATGCGTCGCGCCGTCTCCCTTGGCGCAGGAACGCCATTGTCCGCGTCGGTCTTCGTCACGATGTCAGGGCTCTTCGCCTACTTCGAGCACCGCCACAACACTCCTAACCTAGCTGCCGCCGCCGCTCTTCTCTAGCCGCCCCACTGCCCGTCCAACCCGTTCGTCTTCGTCCAGCACCAGCTCGTCGCTAGCGTCGCCCATCTACCCCGACCACTTCGTCTACTCCGACAACCGCGGGCGGCATCGGCACCACGCCGATTGGTGCCACAACCGTCGTCGAGTCCTTCTCTACTGACCTCTCCGACTTCTCCGACATGGCGTACAGCTCATGCAGGTCCCAGTCTACGCATGCCCGGTGTTGGCAACACTGATGCGTGCCTTCGTCCACGATGTGACCCCGGGCCTGGCAAGCCTGGTGCGGCACTTCGTCAACTTCCTCTTCGTCCGTCTACACATGCCCGGTGCTGGCAACACCGATGCGTGCTTTCGTCCATGATGTGTCCCTGGGCTTGGCAAACCCACCGTGATGCGTCATCAACAACATCTTCTTCCCGGTGCACCACTACTTCGACACCACTGGGGCCATGCTAACTCGACGCTCCCTTGCACCCGCGGCTCCACGGCGACTTCCTCGACACCGGGCACCCCGACTCGACATCGACCACGGCATTCTTCGCATAATTACCTCAACCACGGCTCCACCACCCACGCTCTTTACTACATCGACAAACGGCACAAAAGGCTGCCGCTAAGCTTGAGCAACCTCGTCGGTTTCCACTCCAACCACAACTCCGCGATGCATCGACCGTTACGACTGTGGGGGTGTCCATCGGTTGGCCTTTGGATTCTTCTCCAGTCTCACCGTGTGCGTCGCTACCATTGTGATTGCGGGGATGTTGAGTAGATTGATTACTAGGAAAGACGAGATAGACTAGGATTTGTTCTGGCTTGTCTTGTACTCCAAGTAGATAATTGTACTCCTATATATATGCCCACGAGGCTCGAGCAATACAACGAACCAACTATTCCACCAAATCCCTCTCTCCCTTCTAACACTACGGACTAAAAATAAAATTAATTGCTGCTGGACATTTTGCTAAAGTGCACACACTGAAAAAACATAGCTTGCAGAATGTTCATTCTTCATGTTTGAAGGACTTAAGAAATTATGATCCATACATTAGACAAAATCAGTTAGGGCATTTCCAACCGATCCCCTATCCGAGCGTAAGGGAGGATAATTTCAGTTTTCCTCCCTTACGACGCACCTAGCCGAAGTACTAAAATCAATAAAGGAGTAAAATTTACCCTCCGCAGTCCAAAATCACTTCCAATCTCCCTAAATATGCTCACTCCCGCTGCAGCTGAGTGAAAGTGGAAGCCTCTTTCTCCCACCACCGCGCTGCCCTGTCTCCCACCGCCGCAGCCACCACGCCCTGCCGCCACCACCGATGACCGTCTCTCTGCCCGGAGTGGATAGCCCGGTCCCTTCCCACACCCCGCCAACCACTGGTGTCGGCTTGTCGCCGCCGGAAACCACCCACGCGCCACCGCCCGCGCCGAAGAAAACTTTGGGGATGAAAAAAACCCACCGGGTCCAAGCTCCTCCAACCGTGGCAATGGCCTCCGATGTGGAGACCTCCTCTCCGGCCATGGCTCATGTCGGAATGTGTTCTCTAGACACCAGGGATCAAGGAAACCCTATATTTGTGAGTTCGGCCAGGGGCTAAACGCCTAGTCACTCCACTATCAAAGGAACACAAGGACACAACGGATTTTATACAGGTTCAGGCCGTCATGTTTGCTTACAACCCTACGTCCTTTTGGTATTCATATAATCTATGGAATACAAGTACTCAAGTTGTCATGGGATGACCCCTGGGTAGGCTCAAGGAAACAAGTTAACATTTAAAAATATCGGGATGGCTCAGATCCCTCAAATCGACTGGCCCTCCAGCTGGCCCCCCTCCCCCCCGCTTGATGTTTGCTAGGCGCGACGCCTCGCTTGGGCTGGCTGGCCGCAGCAGGCAGCCAGCTGGGTCAGCGCCCATCAAATCCAAGTGCACGACAAGACACCCACCATGTCATGGAGAGTGTGGTACAGTGCCGCCTGTACCGCTGACCGGTCAGCGCGGCCCGGCACTATAGAGGCATAGTACCACCCACTCACATGCCGTGACTCCACGAGCAACAAGATCGCAGTACAAGGGCCCCACGGCCAACAGGACCCCACAGCCGGTGGGGCCCACTAGAGGCCAGAGACGCTGGCACCAGGGGCCCAACCCTCTTTCTTAAGCATTTTGTAACCTGGAAGACCCAAGTATAAGACATCCCAGCAGTCCCCTAGGGGGGGGGGGGTCGGCTCATTCTTTCCACACGCCCACACACTCGAGGCAGAGAGCAGAGATGGAGCTCTCTTCTTGCTCCACCAATACAGCTCTAGGAGCAACCATGTACACCAGTGTAGATCATAGTGATCCTTGCAAGACTAGGGTTGTTACCTCCATCGGAGGGCACTAAACCTAGCTACATCTCTGTGTACATCAATGCACGTGCCTAATCCCGCATCAGGAAGCCGTCGGCGCTCATCGGCCCCTAACCACACGAGATAAGCCATCCCATGGCATCTGCCATGAGAATACCATGATAGTTGGCGCCCACCATGGGGTCTGACGCGGCGCCAGCCGATATCACGTTTTTCCGGGCGGGACCCTTCATTTCCTCCAGCGAGTGTGTCACGCATAGCCTGGTCATTAGGTTTGGTGCACTTGACTGCGTCAATGATAGTGCGACATGTTTAACAGACGCCGACTTACCTACAGGCAGCTCCATTACCCCTTTCGCTGACCACCGCGTCTATGTCGCGGTCGTCTCAGACGAGTCCCTCGCGAGGTGCTCACCTTCATCGACCTGGCGATCGCGGATGTTTGTGGCATCTCCCGCGATGTTCTAGACCACTCCACCCACATTGAGGTGATGACCACCGGCTCCAGCACCAGTGTGGTGACGGCTGCTCACGCATGCCAGGAAAACCTGCTCCACGCAACGTTGTTGAGCCTATGCACGCCCATCGCAATCGGCAAGGACCCCAACGCTGTCACAACCGAGCTTGAGGAGAAGCGCAAGCGCCTGCCTGATGAGGCCATAGGTGAGGGAGTCCTGGATTAAGGGGTCCTCGGGCGTCCGGACTATAGTACGTGGGCCGGACTGATGGGCTGTGAAGATATAAGACCGAAGACTCTCTCCCGTGTCTGGATAGGACTCTCCTTGGTGTGGAAGGCAAACTTGGCGTCCTGATATGAAGATTCCTTTCTTTGTAACCGACTTTGTACAACCCTAGTCCCCTCCGGTGTCTATATAAACGGGAGGGCTTAGTCCATAGAGGCAAGAATAATAATCGTAGTCATACAGGCTAGACTTCTAGGATTTTAGCCATTACGATCTCGAGGTAGATCAACTCTTGTAATACTCATATTCATCAAGATCAATCAAGGTGAAGTAGGGTATTACCTCCATAGAGAGGGCCCGAACCTGGGTAAACATCGTGTCCCTTGTCTCCTGTTACCGTCGACCTTAGACGCATCGTTCGGGACCCCCTACCCGAGATCCGCCGGTTTTGACATCGACATTGGTGCTTTCATTGAGAGTTCCGCTGCGTCGTCGTCAAGAAGTTCGATGGCCCCTTCAATCGTCTACAACAATGTTGTTCACGGGGAAGTCTTCCTCCCCGGACAGATCTTCGTGTTCGGCGGCTTCGCACTGCGGGCCAACTCGCTTGGCTATCTAGAGCAGATCGATAGCTACGCCCCTGGCCATCAGGTCGGATTTGGAAGCTTGAACTACGTCGCGGATATCCGTGGAGACTAAATCTTCGACGGATTCGAGACCACGACAGCCGCTCTCTGTCACCATGATGAACATGACTTAAATCTGTCATCGAACCATGCCCAGGAGATAGCACCTGTAACTGCTCTGGCCCTAGATCCGGAGCATATTGCGCCACCCGAAGACGGGAGGCTCAATCCCGCCACGGAAGTCACAGACTCAGCGGCGTCGGAGCCACACACAGACCCAACCTCAAGTGGGATCTGTGCCACCGGAACCTCGGACTTGTTTCCGGCTACAGGTTCCGAACCATGTGCGTCCGCACACGTCGAGCTTTATCAGGCATCGATCGTCGAATTCAGATCCATGGACATCTTCCGGCACTCGCCTTTAGGCGACGTGCTAAACTCAACTAAAACACTCTCCTTAGCGGGGGATTCATAGCCGAATTATATCCGGTTCGAACTGGAGGCTGATGACCGAGAATTTTGCTTCCCACCCCCGCCCACTTAATAGCCACTGTCGAAGACTTAACACACATGCTCGATTACAGCTCTGAAGACATCAACGGAATGGACGACGATGCTGGAGAGGAGCAGGCCAAAAAACCGCTGTTCATCGGACGTTGGACGGCCACCTCCTCATATGACGTATACATGGTGGATGCACCAAAAGAGAACAACGACGATGACAAGGAAGATCCAGTTGGGGGATGAACCTCCTAAGATATACCCAAAGCGTCGGCGTCAGCGGCGCCGCTCTAAATCACGCTGCAGAAAAGACAGCAACAGTAGCACAGGATACGATAACACTCCGGACGGTGCCGAAGATAGAGAAGACCCCGATGAGCAAACTGCCGAACAGGACGATCGGGAAGATGGGCAAGTTAGCCCTGATGAACAGGCCATACACGAAGACTCGGATGACAGTAATTATCTTCCGCTCTCCGAGGATGAGGTGAGCCTCGGCAGCGAGGATTTTATCATGCCTGAGGAACCTCTCGAGCAGGAGCGCTTTAAGCGCCGGCTAATAGCCACTGCAAGGAGCCTGAAAAAGAAGTAGCAACAGCTTCAAGCTGATCAAGATCTGCTCAACGATAGATGGACTGATGTCCTGGCAGCCGAGGAATATGGCCTCAAGCGCCCAGCAAAAAGTTGCAAATTGCTACCTCAGTTAGATGATGAGGCACTGGAGCCCGTACCATCATCGCAAATGCGGCTGACCGACCACCACGTGGTCGGGACAAAGCGGCAACTCAAGCCGAACACCTGCCCGCTCTACCTCACCGTAAAGCCATAGATAAAATAGCTCAGGCACATACATATGACCTACGGCAGGACTTGGACAGTAGATCAGGTCAGAGCAGATCAATCTATGGATCACGGGGACGTGCCCCAACACGCGACAATGGCTACCTAGCTGGACGCAACAATCATAATCACGCCCGGGCCGAGAACTGCAGACGGACTCCATCCGAGCTACGTTGCGACACCGCCCGACATAGAGGCACCGCACACCCACTTTGCTTCACCGACGAAGTAATAAAGCACGAATTCCCAGAAGGGTTTAAACCCATCAATATCGAATCATACGATGGAACAACAGATCATGGGGTATGGATTGCTGCCTTTCTTCTTCATATCCACATGGCCCGTGGTGATGATCTCCAAGCCATCAAATACCTCCCACTAAAGCTAAAGGGACCAGCGCGGCACTGGCTAAACAGCCTTCCAGAGAACTTCGTTGGCAGCTGGGAAGACCTAGAAGACGCCTTCCGCGATAACTTCCAAGGCACATATATCCAGCCGCCAGACGCCGATGACTTAAGTCACATTATCCAGCAGCCTGGAGAGTTAGCCAGGAAGCTCTGGACTAGGTTCTCAATTAAAAAGAACCAAATTGTCGATTGTCTAGACGTCGAAGCCCTCACGGCCTTCAAACACAGCGTCCGGATGAGTGGCTCGCCCGCCACCTTGGTCAAGAAAAACCAAAATCCATGGCAGCCCTGACCGCTCTAATGACCCGCTTTTGCGCAGGAGAAGACAGCTGGCTCGCTCAAAGAAGCAACAGCGCCGGCAATCCGGGCACTTCCGAAGTCCGAGATGGCAACGACAAGCCACGACGCAATAAACACAAGCGTCGCAATAATAGTGAAATAACGCAAGACACGACGGTTAACGCCGGGTTCAGTGGCTCCAAACCTGGTCAACAGAAAAAGCCATTCAAGGCAAATGGAGACGGACCATCCAATCTAGACAAGATACTGGATCGGCCCTGCCAGATTCATGGCACCCTGATAAACCAGCTACTCACACTAACAGAAGCTGCTGGGTCTTCAAACAAGCCGACAAGCTTAATGCCGAATACAAGGGGTTCAAAAGCAATTTCCCCCCGAAGTGAAAACCGTAAATATGGTATACGCGACGCACACCCCTACAGGGGAGCGCATGCGCGCTCCACGGGACGCATACACCGTAGAACGGGTCCCCCCAAAATTTACCCGTATCCGTCCCAAAGGTCTGGCAGCTCTGATCATCGATCGAATTATCGATGGGTTCCATGATACGTCTCCAATGTATCTATAATTTTTTATTGCTCCGTGCTATATTATATTCTGTTTTGGACATTATTGGGCTTTATTATACACTTTTATATTATTTTTGGGACTAACCTATTAACCGGAGGCCCAACCAGGAATTGCTGTTTTTTGCCTATTTCAGAGTTTCGCAGAAAAAGAATATCAAACGGAGTCCAAACGGAATGAAACCTTCGGGAACGTGATTTTCGGAACGAACGTGATCCATAGGACTTGGACCCTACGTCAAGACATCAACCAGGAGGGCACGAGGTAGGGGGCGCGCCTACCCTCCGGGCGGGCCCTCGCCTCGTGGGCCTCTCACGTTGTTCATGACGTACTCCTTCCTCCTATATATACCTACGCACTTCAAACTACCGTGACACGGAGCCAACAACCTAATTCCACCGCCGCAACCTTCTGTACCCATGAGATCCCATCTTGGGGCCTGTTTCGGAGCTCTGCCGGAGGGGGCATCGATCACGGAGGGCTTCTACATCAACAACATAGCCTCTCCGATGAAGTGTGAGTAGTTTACCTCAGACCTTCGGGTCCATAGTTATTAGCTATATGGCTTCTTCTCTCTTTTTGGATCTCAATACAATGTTCTCCCCCTCTCTTGTGGAGATCTATTCGATGTAATCTTCTTTTGCGGTGTATTTGTTGAGACCGATGAATTGTGGGTTTATGATCAAGATAATCTATGAACAATATTTGAATCTTCTATGAATTCTTTTATGTATAACTGGTTATCTTTGCAAGTCTCTTTGAATTATCAGTTTGGTTTGGCCTACTAGATTGATCTTTCTTGCAATGGGAGAAGTGCTGAGCTTTGGGTTCAATATTGCGGTGTCCTTTCCCAGTGACAGTAGGGACAACAAGGCACGTATTGTATTGTTGCCATCGAGGATAACAAGATGGAGTTTATATCATATTGCATGAGTTTACCCCTCTACATCATGTCATCTTGCTTAAAGCGTTACTCCGTTCTTACGAACTTAATACTCTAGATGCATGCTGGATAGTGGTCGATGTGTGGAGTAATAGTAGTAGATGCAGGCAGGAGTCGGTCTACTTGTCTCGGACGTGATGCCTATATACATGATCATACCTAGATATTCTCATAACTATGCTCAATTCTATCAATTGCTCAACAGTAATTTGTTCACCCACCATAAATACTTATGCTCTCGAGAGAAACCACTAGTGAAACCTATGGCCCCCGAGTCTATTTTCCATCATATTAATCTTCCGTCAACAAGTTATTTCTAGCGCCGTTTTTAATTTACTTTCTTTACTTCGCATCTTTATCATAAAAATACCAAAAAAAGTATCTTATCATATCTATCAGATCTCACTCTCGTAAGTGACCGTGTAGGGATTGACAACCCCTTATCGCGCTGGTTGTGAGGATTTATTTGTTTGTGTAGGTGAGAGGGACTCGTGCGTGGCCTCCTACTGGATTGATACCTTAGTTCTCAAAAACTTAGGGAAATACTTACGCTACTTTGCTGCATCACCCTTTCCTCTTCAAGGGATAACCAACGCAATGCTCAAGAGGTAGCAAGAAGGATTTCTGGCGCCGTTGCCGGGGAGTCTACGCAAAAGTCAACATACCAAGTACCATCACAAACCCTTATCTCCCACATTACATTATTTGCCATTTGCCTCTCGTTTTCCTCTCCCCCACTTCACCCTTGCCATTTTATTCGCCTTTTCTTCGCCTTCTTCCCGTATGTCCTTTTGTTTGTGTTTCCTTGTGCCTTCTATTTGCTTGCATCTTTGCTTGCTAAAAATATATTGATATGGATCCACTATAAGTGTTCTACTTGGATCATCTTTGATCGTTATGCGCTCGTGCTGAAACCCCAACTAGCCTAGTTGCTGGGAAATCTTTAGATGAGCATGCTCATTTTGTGCATCACCGTTTTTCTGAAAAAGGGAAACTCTTATGGAATCAAATAAACAGATTGCTATGTTATGCTTGGAATCTTTGTGAAATTTGTGATTTTACTTGTTGCTCTAAGAACCCTAAAAAACACCTTCCCTACATGTGTGAGTTTAATGATAATGAAATCTTATCTTCTTATGCAAAGGCTGTTTATAGTTACTATGATATCGAACAAATTGAAGAATTTGTTGCTTTTAAGGGTGCTTATGAAGTTGCTTCTTTGATTGAAAAGTATGATATTACTCTCTACGAATCTGAAAATTTTGACATACTTAAATATTGCTATGAAAACTATGCTCATAATGTCTATGCCAAAGAATTTCTTGAGAGAATGACTGTTGCTTTGGAATAAAATAATGATATGCATGAATCTATAGATAATGATGATTCCGATGATTTGATTGAAATATCCCTTGATGAACATGATGCTTGGTATTCTTGTGGCCATGATGCCAATATTTATGAAGATGAATTTGCTATAGTTCTGTATGTTAAATAGGAGATCGTTGCTATTGCACCCATACTTGGTAGTTCCTTCGATGAAAAGCATGATTGCAATGATTTTACTATAAATTCTATTGATGTCAATTGTGCTAAAAATATGCAAAACCCTAAGCTTGGGGATGCTAGTTTTGCTATGTCCTCTACTTGTTGCAATGATCATGATTGGGGTGATAGTTCTTCTTATGATCTTGAAAATTTATTTAAGCCCCATGATGAATATGAGATTGATAATAGTGTTTGCAATATTATTAAAAGTGGGTTTGGAGAGGTCATGACTTTAGTTAATGTTAATCCCACTATTTTGGAAGAGTGTCAACTTTGCATACATGTGGATCGTGTTAAGCATATGTTTTGTGATAGCTATGTTGTTGAATTTGCTTATGATCCTACATGTAATTATTATGAGAGAGGAAAATATGGTTGTAGAAATTTTCATGTTACTAAATCCCCTCTCGTTATATTGAGATTGCTATTGTTTCTTTCGGCCTCCTTGCATATGCTAGTTTTTGCTTGCCTTGATAATTTGTTTGCCTATAAGATGCATATGCATAGGAAGTATGTTATACTTAGATGTGTTTGTCACGTGTTTTATGATGCTCTCTTTGTGCCTCAATTCTTGTCTTTCTTGTGAGCATCATTGAAATCTTATGCCTAGCTAGGGGCGTTAAACGATAGCGCTTGTTGGGAGGCAACCCAATTTTATTTTTAGTTTTTTTTTCTTTTTGCTTCTGTTTAGGAATAAATCTTTGATCTAGCATCTGGTTAGACTTGTTTTTATGTTTTAATTAGTGTTTGTGCCAAGTTAAACCTATATGATCTTCTTGGATGATAGTTATTTGATCCTGCAGAAATTTCCAGAAACTTTCTGTTCATGAAAATAATTGTTAAAAATCACCAGGACGTGATAAAATATTGATTCCAATTTCTGCTGATCAATAAACAAATTTTCTAGGTCTTCCTATTTTTGCTGAATTTTTGGAGTTCCAGAAGTTTGCGTTAGTTACAGATTACTACAGACCGTTCTGTTTTGACAGATTCTGTTTCTCGTGTGTTGTTTGCTTATTTTAATGAATCTATGGCGGATAAAATAGTTTATAAACCATAGAGAAGTTGTAATACAGTAGGTTTAACACCAATATAAATAAAGAATGAGTTCATTACAGTACCTTGAAGTGGTGTTTTGTTTTCTTTCGCTAACGGAGCTCACGAGATTTTCTATTATGTTTTGTGTTGGGAAGTTTTCAAGTTTTGGGTGAAAGATTTGATGGATTATGGAACAAGGAGTGGCAAGAGACTAAGCTTGGGGATTCCCATGGCACCCCAAGATAATCTAAGGACACCAAAAAGCCAAAGCTTGGGGATGCCCTGGAAGGCATCCCCTCTTTCGTCTACTTCCATCGGTAACTTTACTTGGAGCTATATTTTTATTCACCACATGATATGTGTTTTGCTTGGAGCGTCTTGTATTATTTGAGTCTTTGTTTTTTAGTTTACCACAATCATCCTTGCTGTACACACCTTTTGAGAGAGACACACATGATTCGGGAATTGTTAGAATACTCTATGTGCTTCACTTATATCTTTTGAGTAAACATCGTGTCCCCTGTATCCTGTTACCATCGACTTTAGATGCACAGTTCGGGACCCCCTACCCGAGATCCGCCGGTTTTGACACCGACAATAGGGCTTGCCACCACGCAGTGCTGGCTGGAGTCTGTACTGCGTGAGTACAACTCCGCCCACGGCTTCACCCTGACTGGCGAGGGGCCCAGCCGGCTAGAGGAGGTGCAACGCGGGGGCAAGACCATCAGCCAGATGCTGGGTGTAGCCCGACCCACCTACAGCTCCCCCGTCAAGAACATGAGGGCGGAAGAGACATCCACAACCAAGAAGGAACACATGATGTGAGGAGCTGCTGTAGTAGCAGCTGCAGCATGTCCGCAATCTTCTGGCTGCCGCGAACCAGCACCAGGCACAATCGGTACTGCCTCAACAGTCATCTGCTTCTCACTCTGGGACCCCTCCTCTCGAGCTGGCCGACCGGCGGGCGGCTGGGGCCCCTCAGCCGACACAACAAGCATCTTCGTTGGACGGCAACAAGAAGCCGGCTGCGGGGCAACCGGAGCAGAGGTATCCGCGACCCGCCGACTGTCAACAGCCGTGTGAATGAGCCGGCTATCGGAGCACACCACTGGCCGGCACGGCAGCCCCCACCTACACATTGGGGACAACCGGCATTCATAGGGCCAGTTGCGCGCCCTCCGATAAGTGAGTGGCTGGGGCCGCGGGCCCCTCATGACGAGCAAGACGCTCGCCACCGCATCGAGCGGCTGGCATGGTCCCTGGCCTTGAAGGGGAAAGTTATACCGGCCCGACATGCTTCTTCGGGCCGCGCATTCCTGAGGAACCATTTTCCAAGGGCTTCACGCTGGTGTCCTGGACTAGGAGGTACGAACCTAGTTGGCCCACAGTCCATGGGCCAAGCTTATGGCCCACCGACGTCACAAGGGAGGACAATAGAAGCCTCGATCTTATACATGACCAAGATGGACTCGCCCAAAGACTTGGCGCGTACTTCAAGGACTACTTCGCCTGTCGGCATGTTTATCCCTAGTTGGCAACCGACCATGTGTAACCCTAGATACCCAGTACCTATATAAGCAAAGGGGTTTTAGTCCATAGAGGGATGATCACAATTTACCTACCTTAGGGTTAGAACTCAACATACGAGTTCGAGTTAGATCAAGCCTGTACTCGATACATCATCATCAATACAATCAAAACAGTACGTAGGGTTTTACCTCCTCGAAAGGGCCCGAACCTAGGAAACTAATGTCTCCTCCGTCTCTTGTTACCCATTAATCCGAGATCGACGGCTTGGGGCCCCCATCCCGAGATCCGCCGGTTTTAGTACCGACATTGGTGCTTTCATTGAGAGGCCCGCTGTGTGATTGAAAAGGATCGATGGCTCGCCTGCAGACATCGGCTGTGGTGACACCTTCGTCCGTGGTCAGCTCTTCGCTTTCAGCAACACCGTCCTGCACGCCAATTCGATTGGCCACCTCGACCGCGTCAAAAGTTTCATTCTGAACCAAGTCATCATGTTCAGATGTTTTGAGTACACCGCCGACTCCTGCAGTGACCTCGCCCTCTTTGTCTGGATGCTAGATTGGCCTGCGAACTCTTCAGACACACTGGCTTTGACCCCGCAACTGACCCATAATCCAGTCCTCAGAACGGATGCCTCATCAGAGCCAGCGTCGAGTATGGGTCTGGCCATCGTTGCGTCGACGCGATTGCAAGCGTAGACCTGAATGATGTCTCATCAGATTTTGACCTCGAGCCAAGTCCGAACTCGGTACCAGCATTAGATTTGAATCCATATCTCTTCGCTGGCCGACTATGAGTCAACCCTCGCCAGCCAGAACTCTAAGGCAGCCAAGCAACCCACAGAGCATATTTCATTTCGACCTGGCTTACAGACAGGCCATGGATCCGAGATCTCTCTCGCAGATAAACGAGATCCTAGACCGGATTTAGAATCTAGTGATCTCGTCCTCGGTCTATGATAGGATCGGATGTAAAGCCGATACTAGGGAAATTTACATCCCACCCACCACTCACCTAGTCGCTACAATCAAGGACTTAACTGACGTCCTGAACTACGCCTCCGATGAGGCAGCTGATATGGATGAAGATGCCAATGATGCATTGGGGGCGAGATTGCCAGGGGTCACATCCCACACCGACAATTGGGCCTCGACGTCTACCTATGACGTTTATATGGTGGACACGCTGAAAGATCCACCCAGACATCAACGCCCTCGTAGACGACCAAAAGGCACTGGTAGGGGCAACACCCAAACCAACAACATGGGAGCCACAACTGATGGCCCCACCCCTGACAACGTTGACGACCAGGGAAATGGCAATAACGCCACTCCCGCAGATCGGCAACAGGGACCCCAAGGATCCCAAGGCTGAGGCGAAAAGTGGTTACCTTCATGAATTCGAGGAGGATGTGAGCCTCAGACCCCAAGACTTCATTGTCCCCGAGGACCCGTACGAGCAAGAGGGATTCTGGTAGTAGCGCCTCGCTGCAACCACCAGGAGCATAAATAAAAAGCAGCAGCAACTTCTCGCTGATCAAAATACGCTTAATGACAAGTGCATAGAGATCCACGCTGTTGATCAAGATCTTGAGGCACGATGCGAGGGGCAAGCCAAATCCTATCAACATCGGCATTTGCTTCTTGACTTGAACAATGAAGTAGCTGAGAACATGCCAGTTAGGCACGACCGAGCTGATCAACCTAATCTCCCTTCTAGGGGGCAAGAGTGAGACAGGCCGACAGGGGAAAACAGAAATCCTCTAATGATACCTCGCCGTGAAGGTAATGACCCGATCCATTACCCTGGGTTGAACAATTTGCGAATGCAGTTAAACGCAAACCTGGTTCTAGCTCGATCCATTTATGGATCACAAGGACACGTGCCTGCTACATAGGTCGGCTACCAGGCCTGGTTGGACAGGTATGGGAGGGCCCAGGAGCAAGCATATGCTCGAATGCCAACCAATGTCTGGGATGAGGTGGCTCCTTTTCCAGTGCCCGCACACCTGATATGCTTTACAAACGAGGTCATGGAGCATCAGCTCCTCGAAGGGTTTAAACCCGTCAACATCGAGGCGTACGATGGAATGACTGACCCGGCTATGTGGATCGAAGATTTCCTCCTCAACATTCATATCGCTCGTAGAGATGACCTCCACACTATTAAGTACCTTCCGGTGAAGCTCAAGGGATCGACAAGGCATTGGCTCAACATCTTACCTGAGAAATCTATCGGGAGCTAGGAGCAGCTCGAGGGTGCCTTTCGAGTAAACTTCCAGGGCACCTACGTCTGATCTCCAGACACCGATGACCTCAACCACATCATTCAACAACCTAGCGAGTCGGCCAGGTAATTTTGGAATCGGTTCTTAACTAAAAAGAACCAAATAGTTGTTTGTCCTGATGCATAAGCGATCGTCGCCTTCCGGCATAGTATCCGGGATGAATGGTTGGTATGACAGCTCGGATAGGACAAGCTAAGAACCATGGCAGCCCTTACCTCTCTGATGACCTGCTTTTGCGCAGGCGAGCACATCTGGCTGGCTCACAGCTCTCATGGCAACGAAGCTGGACCCTCGGAGGTGCGCGATGGCAACGGCAAGCCTAGGTGCAATAAGAACAAGCGCCGACATAAAAATAGCGGCAGTGATGCCGTGGATGTAGTGGCCAACGCTGGGTTCAGCAACGCCAAGGCTGGCCAGAAAAAGAAGCCCTTTAAAGGAAATAAGTACTGTGCTAGCGCGCTCGACAAAATTCTCGATAGGCCCTGCCAAATTCGTGAACTTCAGACAAGCCGGCCAACGACACTAACCGGAATTGCTAGGTCATCAAGCAGGTCATCAAGGTGGCAGTCGAAGGCCAGAGCAAAAGCCAGTCTCGCAGCGACGACGAGGATGAACCTCGGAGGCCGAGCAACGAAGGCCAGAAGGAGTTCCCTTCCGATGTCAAGGATGTGAATATGATCTACATCACCCACATCTCAAGGAAGGAAAGGAAACACGCACTTCGAGATGTCTATGCCCTAGAGCCTGTAGCTCTAAATGAAGTCCTTGGTCGGCTTGGTTGATCACTTTTGAAAACGCGACCACATGAAAAGTCTCCAAGGTATCGATAAATTTTGATTATTTCAACCTATTATATTATCAATTTTGGATACTTTATATGCTTTAATATGCAATTTTATATCATTCTTGCGAACTAGCCTATTAACCTAGTGCCTAGTGCCAGTTGCTATTTTTGGCTGTTTTTGGTTTTCCAGAACATCAGTACCAAACGGACTCCAAATGCTATGAAACTTTTTGACAATTTTTTTGGGAGAAAAGAGACCATGGAAGCTTTGGGAGGAGACCAGACGACATACGAGGAGACGGCAAGGCAACAGGGCGCACCTTGGGGGGTAGGCGTGCCCTGATGCCTTGTGGGCTCCACGTGGCTCTGACTGACCTAATTCCACTTCTATAAATTCTCAAATATTTGGAAACCCCAAGGGAGAAACCCGAAACAATTTTTCTGCCGCCACAATGTCGGTGTACAAAACTAGGGGCACATTTTCGTACCCCTTAACCTATGCACGGGCAGTCAGAGCCACGCCCACGGCCACACCAAGCAGAGTGGAGGAGGTGATCCAAGGTAAGACCGAAGCCCAAGACGATGCAAAGCAACAACAAGGACCAAGGCCACGAAGATCATATGGGCGAAGCAGGTTTCCCCGGCAAGGATCCTTGCCGGGGCGGTCCCGGCAAGACCCTTGCCGGGGCAGCTCGCCCACGCCAGTCGAGCGAGCCACCCTTGAGCCCACCAACACTCAACACATGTGTTGGGATAGGGCTCGGGAGGCACCTCTGTGGTGGCATGCAGATCTTTGTGAAGACAAAGAATAGTCAAGATCAAGTGAGGATGGGAAGGCAGCCATCCTCGCCAAGGAACCCACAAGACCCTGACAAGATCTTTGCCGGGACGCCATACACACGGCAAGACCCTTGCCGGGTCACCCAGCAAGACCCTTGCCGGGCCACCCGGCAAGGCCCTCGCCAAGCGCACCAGCAGGGCCACCATTAGTCCCGCACCAACCAAGTCTCCGCCGCCGTTCGCATGCAGCTGTTGACCCAACCAACTGGGCAGGCACCTGCATGGCAACATGCAGCCCTTCATGGAGGCCCCACCACCGCGCCACCTCAGCTGCCTGCCTGCCTACATGGCACCGCATGCACCGCTGGCCAGGGCGCGTGTCGAAGCCTGGAGGAGCGGCGACGGACGGGACGGGCCTCGCCCCCGTCCCCGATAAAGTGAGAGGACACCTAAGCGATGCATTAAATGCACCTTGTCCTGTAATACTAGGGATAACCTCGTGCCACTGTAGACCTTTCCACCTCCTGTGTGCCACTGTGGCAGCCCCTTTGACCTATAAAAGGAGGCCTGAGGCGACCAGGAGAAGGATTCGGCTTTTTGGAGCTCGTTACACCCCGTAGCTAGCTCAAGAACACAGAATACATCCACCAAAGCAGGAGTAGGGTTTTACGCATCCTCGCGCCCGAACTCGATAAACGAACCGCGTGCTTCTCTGTTAGACCCGCTCTTCTCTCAACCCCGCGCCCCGTAACTGCAGTAGGGATTCTTGTGATCCCATAGGTGTCGTTTCCCACCGACATCTTTGGCGCGCGAGGTAGGGGGTGCAATTGTGAGAATCAGTTTTAGCAGTTGAGTGAGCGTTTCTTCATCACCATGGCCCCTAAGAAGAAGACGTCCACGACGATCGGCTCGCTGGGGGCCGAACGGCCCGTGCCGGTGCGGACGAGCGGCGGACCGGTCGCGGACAGGACTCGGGCCGCAACCCGCGAGCACCAACACCATCCAGCCAGTTGGAGCCTGGTGAGCGGTGTCGTTCGCGCACCAGACGACCGGCCACACGCTGCCGGGCCCAAGGATGGAGCTGGGACCCCGCAGGCGGCGTGGGGCCCTCCAGGGGTGTCGTTGCGCCGACTCCTGGCGGTGCGGCGACCTCCAGGACGCATACATCGGCGACCACCGCGCGTTCTTCCCATGGTGTGCGCGCCGAGCAGCGTCACCACGTTGGTGACCCTAGGCACCATCGTGGGAAGAGCCCTGTGCGTCATCGGCAAGACGAAGGAGTTCAACACGCTCACCAAAACACTGGTGAAAATGGCACGCAGCCGCTGGGTCGTGACGGAGCTCCTTCTAACATGGTTAGAAGTCGAAGCGTACCATGATCCACTCAGCTGTCGCCACCACCCACGTCAACGGAGGCCTTGGCGCGCGCACAACTGCTCCTCGACTTCCCTCCTGCTGCGGAGAAGTTCGATGAGTGGAGGGCCACCATCCGGAGCCTCGTCGCCGTCGCGAATAAAGACGATCCGCAACCGGCAGCGCCCTCGGCTCGGCGCTCCACCGAACCACCACATGCTGGCGCTGGGTGGACTGGGGGAGCTGCGACCACGGTGCACTCTCCTCCTCGCCAGCCGCCGCGGGCGTCGGCCCATCGCGACGACGCTGGTGATAACATCTCCATAGCGTTGTCCGATCCACGGACCCTCCGCGACCAGCGCCAGGTTCTTCGGGAGCGAGCTCACGAAGACGCTCGAACCACCATCGAGCGCCGGCGCGAAACGCGCCGCCAGTCGGACAAGTGGGCGGGGCATGCTACGGACCACCCGGCACCGGGGGAGCCCGGCGGCCTACCTTATGAGGTGGGCTGCCCGACTTTTACCCGTGAGCTGAGGCAGTTCCAGTGGCCGTCCCACCGCACTTTCAAGCCCGACGTTGGCGAGAAGTACACCGGCAAGACCCATCCGTCCGAGTTCCTCAGCATCTACACCATCGCGATGCGTGCCGGCCGGGCTTGGCGACATGGTGCTTGCCAACTACTTCCCGCTGGCGCTCAAACCCAATGTAATGTCTTGGTTGATGCACTTGCCGGCGGACTCCATCTCTTCCTGGTCAGATCTGTGCCATGAGTTTGTTGGCACCTTCACAG
Organism: Aegilops bicornis; assembly: GCA_021605145.1. Classification (NCBI taxonomy): domain Eukaryota; kingdom Viridiplantae; phylum Streptophyta; class Magnoliopsida; order Poales; family Poaceae; genus Aegilops; species Aegilops bicornis. The sequence continues at coordinate 418,276,532 of CM038670.1, read as the reverse complement.
GAGGCCACCAAGCTCATGGCCAGGCTAGTGATTTGCATATCATTCCCTAGAAGGAAGGGGAGACCCTACGCAAGTACATCCAGAGATTCAGCCGGGTGCAGTACTGTCAGGACCCCGATTCTAAGTCACATCGATCTAGCCGGTAACACCTCATATCACTTTGCGGCCTCACGCACGGTATTCCCACGGGTGTCGCCTTACCATGGCCCGGGACCGTTTGCGCCTTTTGGCTCACGTATATGGTAGTGTCGCTAGCATCCATATGACAGAGAACCCGGCCGACATGGCTAGTCGTGGAACCCAAAGCGGCACTAACCCATGGGGACAGGCATACATGAATCAACTTCGAGCATGTCGGTCAAGCGTGTGAATCCGGGCTGTAGCCTGGCTAACAGGACTCAGGAACCCGGGTTGTAGCAGGCTAGGCAGGACTCCGGATGTCACCGCGTGACATTTCCCCAAAGGGATGTATACGAGAACGAAGTGAAACACATGCCGCCGGGCCAAGCGCCCCGAGCAAGAGTGAGGGCTAGCAGGACTCCGGTGAACCGGGCAGAAGCGGACTACTATGGCTCAAGGAAGCACTAGACTACATTTCCCCATAAGAGAGGCTGCCAAGGATAAACAACTAGATTGTCGGATCCCACACATACCAAGCATTTCAATCATACACACAATATGCTCGATATGTGTAAATACAACATGGCATCACGACATAACTCTATGACTCAAAGTATTTATTCATTAGGCTCCGAGGAGCGAGATATTACAAACATGGGTCTCTCGACCCAGCATTCAGAGCATACAAGTCAAATACAAGCGGAAGCTTAACATGTCTGAGTACAGACATCTACAAATGAAAAAGGCTTAGAAGCCTGACTATCTGCCAGATCCTGCCGAGGGCACAAGATCGTAGCTGAGGTAACAAGCTAATCGTCGAAATCCTACTAGCGAGACTGACGTCTCTCTGCAAAACATAAAATAGGCAAACGTGAGTACAAATGTACCCAACAAGACTTACATCAGAACTAGCTACATATGCATCATTATCAACAAAGGGGGTGGTGGAGTTTAACTGCAGCAAGCCAGCTTTGACTCGGTGGCTATCCTGAACTACGACTGCAAGTAACTCTTTTGAGGTGGCGCACACGAGTCCACATATTCACCAGATCAACACCACTATGGATCCGCTCCCGTCTCCCTACGAGAACGCCATCCATAGCACTCACGCTTATCTTGCGTATTTTAGAGTATCCACTTTCACTTGTCTATGAACTGTTATAGGCAACCCAGAAGTCCGTTATCACGGACACGGCTATTCGAATAGATCATATTAACCCTGCAGGGGTGTACTTCTTCACACATGCTCTCGCCACTTACCACCATGTACACGACGTGTATCTCGGCAACCTTCAAGCGGAAGCCTGGCGAGGGAGTCGGCCACGACCTGACTAACCTAACAAGTCCCTAGTCCAGGTTTATCGCCTATTCGGGTTCCATCCGCAGGGAGTCCAGCCGAGGTTTCCACTAACAGCCCCGAACGATGTGTGCAGGGTTCCGAGACACTAAACGGGCGAATCGGTACACCGAGCCACGTGCCTACCGCAACACAGCCCCCCTAAGGTCAGCACAAGGCGGCGGCCCCAAAGATGCTACAAACACGAAACTACTTTGCAACTCCTGACAGAGGAAAAGAGTGGTTAATAAGTCGAGAGGGTCAATTAAGGATCCCAATGTGTGGTAGTAACTGTTTCATGGATCACAAACACGTAACTCAGTTCCTCGAGGACGGCTGCAATGAGACAACCCCCCATGTACTCCTACATGGCCTCACACCGCTACCTTTCACACAACGTGTTCACAGACTTAGCTCTCACCAGCAGGACATGTTCACTCCCCTCCGATTCAGTCCCGATGAATCGACTTGACTCAACTCTAAGCAAGATGGCAGTACGACAAACAAGCATGAATGAGTAGGCACAACAGGGCTCAAACAACTCCTACTCATGCTAGTGGGTTTCATCTATTTACTGTGGAATGACAGGTCATGCAGAGGATAAAGGGGTTCAACTACCGCAACAAGTAACAGATGAATCGTTGTTGTCCTAATGCAGTAAAAGAGAGCAGGAGAGAGAGAGAGTGGGATTGTATCGGAATGAACAAGGGGGTTTTGCTTGCCTGGCACTTCTGAAGATAGTATAACTCTTCATCGGTGTCATCGATCTCATCGTCGGAATACGTCTATCGAGAGGGGACAAATACCGGCAACAGAGAAGGAGACACAATCAATGCAATGCACAATATGATGCATGCTCATGACATGTAAATATGAGTGTGTTGGCGTAATGCAGCTACAACCAGATGGGTTTGAGCTATTTTGAACCAAAGATTCAAAGTTCAAACTCATCCATGGTCATTATTAGTGCTTTATCTTGTTCTGCACTAAACAGCAGGTTAACTTGTTTAACCATGCATGAAACCAGTACAGATGGATAGATTGGATTTTTCTGATCTTTTTTCATATATAATTTATTTCATTCTGAGCTACGGTTGAATTTCTATGAATTTTAGAAGTTTAGACTATTTTTCTGGAATTTCCTGTAAAAGAATAAATCCAAAAAAGGAGTTACTGCATCAGCATGACGTCTGTGTGATGTCAGCAGGTCATCAGGGCTGCCCCGGGTCAAACCTGACCAGTGGGTCCCGTGTGTCAGTGACTAACTAAACTAACCTAGTTTAATTAGCACTAACCTAGGTTAAACTAATTAAGTTTAAACCTAAACTAGATTAATTAGCCGGGCGGGGCCCGCATGCCATAGACCCAGGGGAGGTCAAATCCCCTGGTCAACCGGGGCTAAACCACCGGCGGTCAAAGCGGTCAACCCGCCGGCGTTTAGCCGCCGGCGAGGCCGAACGCGGCGGAGGGGTCGGGATTGCTCCTCCGGCGCCCAATCGAGCAGCGGAGGGCACGCGCGGGGAGCTGGGGCTCGCCCGCATCCAGGGCGGCATGTAGCAGCAGCGGGATCGGCTGGAGCTCGCCGGAGCGGAGCTCGCGGCGGCGGCCGGAGCTCGGCTCGAGCGGGCGCACGACTGCAGGGCACGGGGAGGCCGGATGAGGGGTGCCACGGCCTCCTGGGTCCTCTTGGAGCTCGTCTACGAGCTCGGACACGGCGTACGCTAGGCAAAACGACAGCGGCGACATGACCGTGCGGCGGCGAGCTTCGGTGGAGGTGGGGAACGGAGCTAGAGCATGCGAATGCGAGGGGAAGAAGAGGGGAAACGACGGCGAGCTCAAAGCGGTCTTGAAGAAAAGCACGGGAGGCTCGGGGAGGTCCTGGCGGCGCCGAATCAACCGGAGGCAAGCGCGGGTGCCCGAGGTTGAAGACGGCGGCATTGACGGGGAGGCAGCCCGTCCGGCTTCTTCTTCTGCTCAGGGCCGTGGCGTCGGGAAGAAGGTCGTGGGCATGCCAAAGGGACGAGGGGGATGCGGTGGCTGCGCGTGCGGCGACGGCGAGGTGCGATGGCGTCGGCCATGGTGGGAAAGAGGGCGAGGGAGAGAGTAGGGAGCAAAATGAACGACCCAGGTGAATTGGGGTGGCACCGAAGAGGGGATTCGCGGCGTCAGCTGCCCTGGACGCAGTGAGCAGCCTGGTGGCGTGGCGCCACAAGACGCCTGCGTTGTCTCTGCCTCTTCCTACTGGCAGAGGTGGGAGACGACTGGCAATGGTCAGGTGGGCTGGGCCGGCAGCTGGGCTACACAGGACCTGGGCCAGCGAGGTAAGCTACAGGTAAGCTCTCTTTTCCTTTTGTTTCAGTTTCCTATTTCTTTTATTCTGTTTTGAATTAGTAAAAATACTAATCCATTTTGTAAAATCCTGAAAATAATTGTGGGCAGTGTTTGGATTATTTCCAACAACCCACAACTAGTTTCAGAATTATTAGAGCATTTAAAATATTTATAGGATTTATTTGCTCCAACTCAAATAGGTATTGTGTTAATTCAAATACAAAAAATGTCCTGGAAAATATGCATCATCTCTGGAAATGGTTTTCACCCTTTTCCATAAATCATGAACATTTTGCAGAGCAATTTGGGTTCATTGAAAATATTTTTAAGTTAAACCTATTAGCATTGTTTTGGTGCTAGGGGTTTGATCATCCCCCATTTCAAATTTATCGAAATTAACAGGATGCATGATGCTCACTGATGCAACTATCTGCAAATAATTCTAGGGCTGTGACAAGTACAACATCCCCGATGTTCATCCCGCCGCTGTGATTAGCGCGTTCCATCAGAACGTGCGCAATTGCAAGATGCGCGAGGAGCTGGCTATGACCAAGGTTAAGGATGTGGCCGAGCTCTACGTTCTGGCCGACAGGTGCGCCCGAGCTGAAGAGGGAAGTACCCCGGCGAAGACGCCGGCGTGGAAACCGACTCCACCGATGAGGACGCCGCCGCCCCGACGAAGAAGGGCCGTCGTCGCAACAAGAAACACAAAGGCAAGGCTGTGCTTGCCGTTGAGGGATCTGACGACACCGGTGCCGGGAAGAAGGTCAAGGCAGACACCCCCGGCAAGGAGATTGCTGGGTGCGCCGCCTGCCGGGCCTTGGCGGCCACCGACAAGCCAGGAAGCTCCGGCAAGCAATACTGCAAGATCCACCGCACCAAGGGCCACAATCTCCAAAACTGACGACAAGTCGAGCTGCTTGCTGAGAAGAAAAAGCTGAGTACAAAAGGCGGGACAAGGAGAAAGACCAAGATGGTGCTGAGGGGTCCGGCAAGAAGCGTGGCGGCCAGGGAGGCCGCCCCGACAAGGACAATCAGCAAGAGAGGCCCGCCTGGGGCCGCGACAAGAAACAAGAAGACACGATCACGACGAGGACGACGAGTCCGGTGAGCAAGGGTTCCAGAAGGCTACGAAGGCCATGTGCGTCGATGGTGGCGCCTCACTGCGTACCTCTCGCCGCCAGCTCAAGCAATGGGCACGAGAGGTCAGGGAACGGAGCCGTCTTTCGACGCCCAGAAGCCCCTAAAGTGGTCCAGGACGCCCCTCATCTTTGACGCTGAGGATGACCCTGATCGCACTACCGTGGTCGGGTGTTTGCCATTGTTGGTTTCGCCAACAATAAGCAACCTCAGGGTGAACAAGATGTTGGTTGACGGCGGGGCCGGCCTGAACTTGATCTCGCCTGTCGTGATCAAAAGGTTGCAAATCCATGACGGAGACCTCGAGGAAACGGGCACGTTCCAAGGGGTCAATCCGGGGAGGAGCCAGCCGAAGGGAAAGGTCACGCTGCCCCTGACCTTTGGAGGAGAATTGAACTACAGAACGGAGAAGATCGTCTTTGACGTAGCCGAGATCCCCTTGCCCTACAACGGGATCCTCGGCCGCCCGACACTGGCCAAGTTCATGGCGGCGTCACACTACGCCTACAACATGCTGAAGATGCCCGGGCCGTTGACCATCATCTACGTCCCCTCACAAGAAGGACACACTGATCTACGCCGAACAACTCTACCGGGAAGCAGTTGCAGAGCTGCCGTCAAGGCACCTGCTCCTGCCGCTGAAGGCCCGGGAGGAAAGAAGGAACCCGGCAAGACCTCTCGCACCCACTCCGGCAAGCGCACCTCTTCGGGGTGTTGTGCTACCATTGAGGACGTGCCAGAGAGCTCACGACAAGAGCAAGAGATCCAGAGCCGAGCTGCCACAGACCAAGAAGGTGCCCGTCATGAGGACGGCACAGAGGGGCCTTCACTATAGGCTCCACCCTTGACAGCAAATAAGAAGGCGAAGCTCGTCACCTTCCTTGGGCGAATGTCGACGCCTTTGCATGGCAAGCGTCCGACATCCCCGGTGTTCCTGTGGAGGTGATTGAGCACCACCTAGCTGTCTGCCCTCACGCCGCCCGCCCGTCAGCGTATAAGGTCAGAAAGCAGGCTCTGGAGAGGCAGGAGTTCATCATAGAGGAGATCGGGAAGCTAGAAGCGGCAGGTTTTGTGAGAGGGGTGCTCCATCCGACGTGGTTGGTCAATCCGGTAGTGGTGCACAAGGCAAATGGGAAGTGGAGGCTGTGTATTGATTACACAGACATCAATAAGGCTTGTCCTAAGGACCCCTTCCGCTGCCGCCAAGATCGACCAGATTGTCGACTCCACGGCCGGGTGTGATCTGTTATCATTCCTCGATGCCTACTCAGGATACCACCAAATCTTCATGACAAGAGAAGATGAAGAGAAGATAGCGTTCATCACCCCATGTGGTACGTATTGCTTTTTACGGATGCCTTTCGGGTTGAAGAGTGCTGGCTCAATGTTTACAAGAGCGTTCCAAATTGGTTTTGAACCTCAGCTCCATAGAAATATGGAAGCCTACATGGATGACATAGTGGTCAAAACCAAGTACGGGCCGACTCTTGTGCAAGATCTGGAAGAGACGTTTGCCAACCTGCGCAAGATCAACCTCAAGTTGAACCCTGAGAAGTGCGTCTTCGGTGTCCTGTCCGGCAAGCTTCTCAGGTTCTTCATGTCATAGCGCGGGATCGAGGCAAACCCAGACAAGATCAAGGCTATTGAGCAGATCGAGGCGCCCAAGCGGATCAAGGATGTGCGTCGGCTCACCGGGCTGCGCTGTGCCGCCATGAGCCGGTTCATCTCCAAGTCCGCCGAAGGCCGCCTTCCCTTTTTCAAGATCTTGAAAAAGGTGGGCCCAATGGAGTGGACCCCAGAAGCCGAGGCCGCGCTGCAGGACCTGAAGAAATACCTTTCCTCCACGCCGATACTAGTTGCGCCTAAACCACAAGAGCCGTTGCTGCTGTATCTAGCGGCGACGAATCAAGTGGTCAGCGCCGCACTAGTGGCGCAGAGGGAGGTCGACGAGGAGGCAGCAATGGCGCCAGGACCAGCAGAGGGCGAGCCGAAGATTCCTCCGACAGGGCCCGGTGCCGACGAGGCGCGACCCCCGGCAGAGTCTGGTGCCACCAAGGTGACGCCCGCGCGGTCGAGTGAAGTGGTGCCCAAGAAGAAGGTGATGCAGCACCCGGTTTACTTTGTAAGCTCCCTCTTGCAGGGGGCTAGGTCAAGGTATTCCGGTGTGCAGAAATTGCTCTTCGGTCTCCTTATGGCCTTGAGGAAGCTATGTCACTACTTCCAGGCCCACGAGATCACTGTCGTCACCCGCCTCCCGTTGCAACAGATACTGCACAACCCAGACGCAACCGGAAGGATTGTGGAATGGGCCTTGGAGCTGTCAAGCTTCGGCCTAAAGTTTGAGAGCACCTCGACAATTCAGAGCAGAGTCCTGGCGGAGTTCATCGCGGAATGGACCTCGACGCCTGACGAAGAAACCCGGGAGACGACTCTCCCCGGCAAGGAGGCAGACTGCAACTGGGTCATGTACTTTGATGGATCTTTCTCGCTGCAAGGCGCCGGTGCCGGTGTGCTGCTTGTCGCATCCACCGGAGAGCACCTCAAGTACATGGTCCAGATGCACTTCCCCAGGGAGATGTCCACCAACAACACCGCCGAGTATGAGGGATTTCTTGCCGGTCTCAGGATCGCGGCAGACCTCGGAGTCAAGAAGCTCATCGTCAGGGGTGACTCGCAGCTCGTTGTCAGGCAAGTCAACAAAGATTATCAGAGCCCACTGATGGAAGCATACGTAGATGAGGTGAGGAAACTGGAGGAACGCTTTGACGGTATCCAGGCGGAGCACGTCCCCCGAGCGGGGAACGACGTCGCCGATTACCTGTCGAAGCATGCCGCACTCAAGCTACTTGTGGAACCAGGTACCTTTTTGCTTCGGTTAACTCAACCATCCGTCGATCCATCAGCAGGGCAGAGCAAGCGGAGAAAATCAGGTCCCGGCAAGTACTTTCCTATCGAGCCCCCCGGGGCCGCCGGCAAGGGTACCGCCATGGACGCCGAGCCCGCCTAAGAGCAATTGACACCAAGCGGGCCAGCCACAGGCTGTAGAGACAACGCTCCCATGGCGGAAGAGATGCCTTTAGTCCTTGCCGCCGAGCCTCGTGCTCGGCATGGGTGCAACATACCGCCCAATTCCTCCAGACAGGAGCTTCACGAGGAGCAGGAAGAAGCGGAGAAAGTAGCCCGTCGGTCCGCCTGCATCAGTTCGTCGATGACATCCTGTACCGAAGAAGGCCGAACGGTGTGAAACTCAAGTGCATCCCCCGGGAGGAAGGACTAGAGCTGTTGGCAGAGATACATGGAGGCATATGTGGCTCCCACATAGGGTCAAGGGCCCTTGCCGGGAAGGCGTTCCGTCAAGGTTTCTTCTGGCCCACCGCTCTCCAGGATGCGACAGCGCTAGTCCCCAAGTGTGAAGCATGCCAGTTCCATTCAAAGAAGCTTCATCAACCAGCTCAAGCCCTTCAAACAATCCCTCTCTCCTGGCCATTTTCAGTGTGGGGGCTCGACATACTGGGCCACTTCCCCCGCGCTGTTGGGGGCTTTGAGTACTTGTACGTTGCAATTGACAAGTTCACAAAGTGGCCAGAGGTGGAAGCAAGTGAGAAAGGTGACCGCTCACGGCTGTCAAGTTTTTCAAAGGACTGGTCTACCGCTTTTGGTGTGCCAAACAGAGTCATCACCGACAACGGCACGCAGTTCACAAGCCACACCTTCATGCAATACATTCTAGACCTCGGCAGAAGGTTCTGTTTTGCTTCCGCGGGCACACCCACGGAGCAACAGCCAAGCGGAGAGGGCAAATGCTGAAGTGTTGCGAGGCCTGAGGACAAAGACTTTTGACAAGCTGCACAAGAGCGGAAGGCGCTGGATTGATGAACTGCCGGCGGTTCTTTGGTCGATCAGGACGACACCAAATCGAGCTACCGGCCAGACACCTTTTGCCCTGGTATACGGGGCAGAAGCAGTTCTCCCCACGGAACTCATATACGGGTCACCTCGAGTGCTCGCTTATGACGAGCTTGAGCAAGAGTCGTTGCGCCAAGATGACGCGACGCTCCTTGAGGAAGATCGTCTTCGGGCGGTCAGGAGAGCTGCACGCTACCAAAGAAGCCTTGCGCCGCTACCATAGCTGCAAGGTTCATGCCCGAAGCTTTGAGGAAGGCGACCTTGTTCTTCGGTGCGTTCAGTCGGCCAAGAATTCCAACAAGTTGACGCCAAAGTGGGAAGGCCCTTATCGGGTAATACGAGTCACCAGGCCTGCCGCAGTCCGCCTGGAGACCGCGGATGCCGTACCAGTGAGCAACTCCTGGAACGTCGAGCATCTTCGCAAGTTTTACCCATAAGGCGCGGCTTGCCGGGCCTCCCGGCAAGACACCTTTTGTACGAGCTTTGCCGCAAGGCATGTGACCCTTTGTACAAAGCCAGGCGCAGACCCTGAGCGAGAATAAATGAAGCGCTGGCACCCTAAGTTATAGCATGCATGCTAGGTCGAGTCTCGTCCTTGGTTAGGGTTGATAGTGCTTAGCGGCGGCTAACCCCTAGCTTAGAGGTCGAGTGCGCGTCTTTCTATTCTTCTCTGTCTTCTTTGGTTCGCAGGAGACATGAATATCCTTGCCGAGCTGCGTTGGAAGAAAGGGGACGGACCGGCGCCGCCCCGGCAAGCCAAGATTGCCGGGGCTACAAGAGCAAAGATCCACCCGCTGACAAGCCAAGGTTGCCAGGCTGCAGATTCGAGATAAGTTCTTTATCCCTTATCATGTGTTTCGTTATGGACCGAGGTATGTGAAACCTCGTTTTAGCCTTAGGCTATCGTGCTCCCCTCACTACGGACCCCGGACTCGCTTCACAGGACCGAGTTTCGTTGTAGTCGCGGCAGCAAGGAAATGAAACGAGGAGCCTAAACCCACCTCATCCCTGCCTCCGCCAAGCGCGTGAGATAGGTCAAGTGAAGTGGGGGGACGGCTAGGCCTGTTGCCGGGCGAGAAAACGTTTATCTTGAAAGTAACAAGGATTTACTCCTTGTCGTGGGTTTCACCTACGAACGAAAAGCCCGGCAAACATCCCTATTTCATTAAAAAACATTCCGTACAGGTACAGTTCATACAAAATGAAAACCATGAGCAAGGGGATTACAAGTTCTAAAGTTAACAAAGGCCCGAAGGCTTACAAGACTAAAAAGAGATAAGGTGCCCGTAATTGTCCCTCTCCTCAGGAGGCAGGTCAAGGAGGCGAAAAGGGCAAAAGGGGCGCCTAGGCGAGCTACGAGTGGCAGAAGACACCAAGATAACATCTTGGCGGCCGTCCAAGGGCTGGATGGTGATGGCGGTGCTGGAGGTAGAGCTCGAAGACGAGGCGGCAGGACGATAGCACGCGTCGAAGGTGTCGGTGCCCGCGTACTCCGACTTGACGGCCTTGCCGCCCGCCCTCTTCCTCTTCCGCAGCCTCCCAACGCCAGCCGCCCAAGGAGACGGCCCCGAGAAGTTCAAGGAGCCGGCGACGCGGATGATGGGGTCGCCGGTGCTGCTCGGAGCGGCGCCCGACGCCTAGTCAGACCCGTCATCCTGCCGCCCGCTGGCCTCGTCGTTGCTGCCGCTTTCCTCCTCGCCACTCTCGCTCGAGGAAGGATCTTCGTCGTCAGAAGAGCTCTCCACGCAGCACGTTACGCGAGTCCCGAAGTGCCCGAAGATCTTGACGGAGAGGAGGCCACCCTCCATTAATTTGAAATGGAGAGTGAGCCTCTCCGTCAAGCTGTGGAGATGAGCGAACGTCTTCCACCCTCGGTGGAGATACATGACATGAGGGGCGGGGAACTTGACGTCAGCCCATGTGCCGCTGATCCCGCAGCCCCTCATGTGCAACCGCAACAACTGCGGCGGATCCAGCTCCATCTGCCTCGCAAATGGAGTCGAGAGGCGAAGGCGACGGTGCGGTGGCCGGCGCAGCCTGACGAAGAATTCGCAGGGTTGTCCCCAGCATGGCCCTCCATCGGAGGAGGAGCTGCTGGCGGGGGCGAGGCCGGCGCGCCACCCTGTCCTTCTCTTCCCCGAGCGCTGCGACCTCTGTCCCGGCCTCGCCCACGGCCTCGCCCCCTCCCCCTTCCCGTCGCGGCCGGCTCTGCCACCGCGGACACAGGAGGAGGAGGGACGCGTTGTCGGGCGGCGACCCTCGCCGCCACCGTCGAAGAACCGGGATTTCCTTTCTCCATGACGAATGGAAGGAAGGAGCAGAAGCAGAAGGAGGGAGAAGATGGAAGAATGCGGGATGCCATCCCCCCTTCCCGCTCTTTATAAAGAAACGGGGTTGGGGCTCGGCCGCCCCGCTCGGCCAATCAAGACACGGGAGGCGCAGGGAACCAGGACCGACCCGCTGCCCCAACCAGCGATGGCCTGGTTTCCCGACTCCACCTATTGCCACCCCAAGCGCATGGAAGACGCGTGGATGGTGTGCAGAACCGAGAGGACAAGTGAGGCTACCTCTCCCCACCCCGTGATCGTGGGGAGTGGACGCCTTGAAGACTGCGCCTCGGCCCCATTTCAGTAATTGAGCCGCGCCTCCACGCCTCCCTCCTTTTACGGGGAAGGCGCGAGCCGCCTCTTTACTGCGATGTGACGCATGCATGCGGAAACCGCCCCACGCATGCTGCCCACATCACGCACGCCCCTCCACGCCGCGCCGCGCGCGTGGGTCGTGGGTAGCGCAGCGCGCCAAAAATCTCACCGCGGTAAAAACCGCCCAGCCTGCCCGCGCACCGTTTTGGCCCAGGTCCGGGGGCTCCTGTCGGTGTGCAAAACTAGGGGCACATTTTTGTACCCCTTAACCTATGCACGGGCAGTCAGAGACACGCCCACGGCCACATCAAGCAGAGTGGAGGAGGTGAGCCAAGGTAAGACCGAAGCCCAAGATGATGCAAAGCAACAACAAGGACCAAGGCCACAAAGATCAGATGGGCGAAGCAGGTTTCCCCGGCAAGGATCCTTGCCGGGGCGGCCCCGGCAAGACCCTTGACGGGGCAGCTCGCCCACGCCAGCCGAGCGAGCCACCCTTGAGCCCACCAACACTCAACACATGTGTTGGGACAGGGCTCGGGAGGCACCTCTGTGGTGGCATGCAGATCTTTGTGAAGACAAAGAATAGTCAAGATCAAGTGAGGATGGGAAGGCAGCCATCCTCGCCGAAGGAACCCACAAGACCCCCGGCAAGATCTTTGCCGGGGGCGCCTGCGCGCCACGGCAAGACCCTTGCCGGGTCACCCGGTAAGACCCTTGCCGGGCCACCCGGCAAGGCCCTCGCAAAGCGCACCGGTAGGGCCACCATCAGGCCCGCACCAACCAAGTCTCCGCCGCCCGCTCAGATGCAAGCCGACCCAACCAATCAAGGTGCACTTGCGTGGCAACATGCAGCCCTTCGTGGAGGCTCCACCACCGCGCCATCTCAGCTGCCTGCCTGCCTACATGGCACCGCATGCACTGCTGGCCAGGGCGCGTGTCGAAGCCTGGAGGAGTGGCGACGGACGGGACGGGCCTCACCCCCGTCCCCGATAAAGTGAGAGGACACCTAAGCGATCCATAAATGCACCTTATCCTGTAATACGAGGGATAACCTCGTGCCACTGTAGACCATTCCACCTCCTGTGTGCCACTGTGGCAGCCCCTTTCACCTATAAAAGGAGGCCCGAGGCGACTGTGAGAAGGATTCGCTTTTTGGAGCTCAAGTTACACCCCGTAGCTAGCTCAAGAACACGTAATACATCCACCAAAGCAGGAGTAGGGTTTTACGCATCCTCGCGGCCCGAACCTGGATAAACGAACCGCGTGCTTCTCTGTTAGACCCGCTCTTCTCTCAACCCCGCCCCGCAACCGCAGTAGGGATTCTTGTGATCCCATAGGTGTCATTTCCCACCGACACACAAGCTTTTGTTGTTCCCCGATACCATCTGGAGGCCTTTTCTAGTACTATGTCGGAGGGGTAATCGATCACGGAGGGCTTCTACATCAACCTTGCTGCCCTACCAATGATGTGTGAGTAGTTCACCACACACCTATAGGTCCATAGCTAGTAGCTAGATGGCTTCTTCTCTCTCTTTGATCTTCAATACAATGATCTCCCCGAGCTTCTTGGAGTTCTATCTAATGTAATCTTTTTTTGCGGTGTGTTTGTTGGGATATGATGAATTGTGGGTTTATGATCAGATTATTCATTGAAAGTAATTGAGTCTTTTCTGAACTTTATTATGCTTGATTATGATATCTTTGTATTTCTCCTCGATCTATCCGTTTGGTTTGGCTAACTAGATTAATTTATCTTCAGTGGGAGAGGTGCTTTGTAGTTGGTTCAATCACTACTGCAGGATGTTGCTAATGCAACACTACAATCAGAGACCCTTCGACGAAATTGTGTGCGATGCATTAATCGCAAAAGTTGGTGTAAGAAAACTGTCAAAAATGATACGAACTGTTTGCGATAGCGGAGACATCAAACACATATAGATTAGAGTTGCGTGGGCGATACGTGATATACAGTTCACTCAAATGAACTGTTTGTGATGAGCATAACAACAGAAACGGTTAGCCATATGAAGGTGTGTACGATATGCGGCATACATTTCAGTCGGATTAACTGTTTGTGATTAGGCAACACAACAGAAACGATCGACCAGCTCAACGTGTGTGTGATAGACGGCATACAGTTCAATCGGATAAACTATTTGCGATGAGCGAAAACAACAGAAACAGTCAGCCAGATCGTGGTGTGTCCGATAGACGGCATACACTTCACACAGACAAACTATTTGCGATTGGCCACAACAAACAGGAACAGTCAGACAGATCAAGGTTTGTGTGCTAGACGGGCACACATTCTAATTAAAAGAAGTGTGCGTGATGACAATAACGAGCGTGCACATTTGATGGAACAAGTCGTGTGCTGACATCGCCGATTGCGGTGAATCCTATGGTGCAAACGCCATGTACGCATCTGATACATCCATTTTGCATCATGCTTTTATATCGATATTTATTGCATTATGGGCTGTTATTACACGTTATATCACAATACTTATGCCTATTCTCTCTTATTTTACATGGTTTACATAAGGAGGGAGAATGCCTGGAATTCTGAAATTTGGAAAAGGAGCAAATATTAGAGACCTATTCTGCACAACTCCAAAAGTCCCGAAACTCCACGAAAGTCATTTTGGGAAATAATAAAAATATCCAATGTAAGAAGTTCACTGGAGGGGCTCCCACCTGGCCACGAGGGTGGGGCGCGCCTCACCTCGTGGGCCCCCTGGTGGCCCTCCGATGCCCATCTTCTGCTATATGAGGTCTTTCGTCAAGGAAAAAATCATAAGCAACCTTTCGGGACGAAACTCCGCCGCCATGAGGCGGAACCTTGGCGGAACCAATCTAGGGCTCTGGCAGAGCTGTTCTACCGGGGACACTTCCTCAATTCCTCATCAATTCCTACTCCAAGATGACTGCACATTCCTCCTCAATTCCTCATCAACAAAAAAAAACAAGTCTTTCTTCGTCGTTCCTTGCGTGTGCCATGACCCGCATGAGTTACAGGTCGAGAAATTACTAGGGAGAAGCGAGCATGGAAGCTGAAGGATGAGAGATGTCCCCCCTCGCTGCAAAAGTAGCCGACATGTCCCGCTGCACCGCCGAAGCAACACAGAGGTCCCGCCATGCTGCCGAAGCAGCACAGAGGTCCCGCCATGCTGCCGAAGCAGCACAGAGGTCCTGCCATGCCGTTGAAGCAGCACAGAGGTCCAGCCGCACTGTGAAAGCAGCATAGATGTCCCGCCGTACCGCGGATGCAGCAGAGACGTCCTCCCGCATCACGGCGGCTCTAGAAAGATCTCTCGCGGGAAGGCGAGGACTCTCACAGGTGCATGTGTTCTATGCTCAATAACATGATGGATCAGATCTACGGCTGGGTGAAGCTGCAGGAGGAGTCAATGCCTCGTTTGATAATGCTACCGGCGTCTTCCGAGGACTAAGGGATGACAAGGAAAAGCTCTGCACTGAGCGCGACCGGCTAAGGGTGAAGCATCACGAGGAGACCACTGCCTTGTTGAAGAAAACGGGCGTCATCATCAAGAAACTTATGGACAAGAATGCCATCCTCCGCATCGAGTGTCAAAGGCTGGTGGAGGAATCCGTGGCTGCTGCCAAGCAACATATTCAGGACATGAAAGAGATCATCGCCGCTCGCAGCAAGAACTAGTCGTGGAGGCGATGAAGAAAGGTGTTGGAGGAACTCGCGCCCTGCAGCAACGCATCAAGAAAGTAGATAGCAGTGACCCATATCATTGCTTGCGTCTTCCTTCTTCTTTTGCCCTTGTGTCTTTCGGGCATTGGCGCATGTGGCATTTTTAATTATCTTCCTAAATATGTAATACAATTATTATCCATTGCCATCGTCATTATATTTATATCAGTCTTGCTAAGTCTCAGTCGATGCTATATATGTCCGTCAGATCTTACATCAAGATCCGTGCAAAATTTTCTTTCCGCATTTTCTTTTCTCTCTCTTAAATCTCAGTCTAGTGAGACATAGCCACACCATTAAGCTCCTATAAAACAGGGGCTCGGGCATCACTAATAGAGAATTTGGGAGAGAGGTGGGCGGAGGATGGAGGTCAAATGGCTCGCCTACCGATAAGCATGCATAGGGGTCTACTCACACGCCTCCCGTACTCAAATAGCTACCCCGCACGGCGCGTCCTGGCCAATAAAAAGGGGACACGTGACGGCACGTAAATGGTTAGTAGAATGCCCGTCGTTTCAATAATACTTGTGTTTTCGATCATAACATGGCATCAGTTGTTCCAAAATGATTTTGTTGGTTATTAATGTGTGCGCCTTCACAAATCGGACAATTTTTTACCATAGCGTGTTGGTGCCATGTGTAGGCAACATGCTGAGTTTCATGATTTTCAGGCGAGTTTTGGATTTACAGGAATTGAAAAAACAAGTTTCTTAATGTTTCTGGCTGAGCCACGATGCCCAGATGTTGGAAATTCATTCCCATTTCTTGCATGGGACCTAAACATTCACCCAAGGAAACATATATGATTTTCAACCCATTTTGACGCACTGGAGCATGTGCATGTAGTTCAAAGTTGAATTATGCACATTAAATGCCTATAAAACTAAACTAATGTATAAAAAAGCAAAACAAACCCTAGATAATTCCAAAATTGAGCATGGAACTCCTATTGGTCTATGTTGCCTATGTAAAAAAGTCAAGGCGGGAAGAGGCAGCGTATGTCGTTTTGCACACACAGGTGGCAGGTTCCCTCTCGGAACCACGAGCCTTCTCGAGAGAAGTTCAGGCTTGCAAGAAGCTTATACCAAAACTTGTCCCAAATCAGACAAAATTTTTACCACATCATGTTGGTGCCATGTAATGATACCATGCCAAGTTTAATGATTTTCAGGCGAGTTTTGGATTTATAGGAGATTAAGAACCAAGATTCTCAATGTTTTTGGCCAAGCCACGATGCCCAGATGTTTGAAATTCAATCAAGGACACACACATGATTTTTCAACCAACTTTGGTGCACTGGAGCATGTGCACGTAGTTCAAATTTGAATTGTGCACATTAAATGCCTAGAAAAGTTAATTAATGTATGAGAAAGGCTAGACGAACCCGATTAATTCCAACACTTAGCACAATACTCCTACTGGTCTATGTTGCCTCTGTAAAAAATTAAGGCGAGAAGAGGCGGTGTATGTCATTTCACACACAGAGGAGACACGCCCCCTCTCGGAACCATGAGGCTTCTTGAGAGAAGCTCTGATTTGTAAGAAGTTTATACCAAAACTTGTGTCAGTGCAACAAACCCCGGGCGTCTGTTTCCCGGACTATACATAGGCTCAAGAGAAAGGTTACATCATCCAAGGCATGGCCAAGCAGAAGAGATAGCTCTTTGAGAAATCAAAGGGCGGATCAAGAAGACCAAGACGAGACAAAGAAACAAGATATCACTAAGGAAAAACCTCCCTTGCTGGGCAGGCGAGCCTGGCGAGGTCGAGGTCACCCAAAAGGCAAATCTCAACACTGCCCCGGCAAGCTTGCCGGGGACGCCGAGGGCGGATTACCCCGCCAAGGCTCCACCGCTCCACCTCACAGCAACGCAAGTCACCTATATGTGCTGTGTCGAGCCCCCAAGTGATTAAGTGGCTGTTATTTGGCATGTGGCAGCCATTTCTGAAGGAAATCACCTCCAAATGACACCCGTCCAAGGATGCGTCACGCAGGCAGGCAAGAAGGTGGCTGAATGGCACGAGAACGCTTGTCGGGCTTCGCCAACAATGTGACACTAAGCGGTGCATTTAATGCACCTTGTCCTGTCTGTAGAGTTAGGTATGATAGCACTATTTGCTATCTAATCAGTACGTAATGACTCATTTGCCATTGTGGTGACCCCCTTGACCTATAAAAGGAGGGTCGTGGCAACCTTAGAAACGATTCAGACCTTTGTACACTCATACGAGAGTAGCTACTCTTGTGCCGAGGCAACCTTGCCGGGCTAGAGTGTTGCGTCTCCACCATGGTCCTTTCATCAATCCACCAAACCAGGAATAGGGTTTTACGCCTCACGGTGGCCCGAACCTGGGTAAAAACTGCTCGTGGGATCACTGCCGTGCCTCTCTACGCTCTATGCTTTTTGTGCAATGTGCTCTTCCCCCCTGCCGAACCACAAGGGGCCGGTGGTCCCATAGGTGGCTGTGTTATTCCACAACATCTTTGGCGCGCCAGGTAGGGGGAAGCGCTTGCACGAATCCAAAGGTGTAAGCAACGCATCATCTTCATCATCTTTTTGTTCATCCACAACTTCATCATCCATGGACCCCAACAAAATTCCGGTGCCGCTGCTCACCCGTCCACCTCGAAGGCCCCTTCGTATGCGGCCACCGATGCCGTGGGGGCTACGGGGACGTGGACATTGCGGGGGACGTGGCCGATGCAGGCGGTGCCGTCACCATTCCCCCTGCGGACGAAACGAGAGCGGGAGGCACTTGAGAAGGACATCGCCAACAGCATCCCAGCGGCCACGCTCCACAAGATGCGGGTGGAGAGGTTATTTTGTCTCCGCCTCTCCACCCCACCGAAGGACGTAGCCACAACAATGACGCTCGCTCTGGGGCGAACCACAACACTCTAGCCGCCCCTGCTGTGGGTGCAACTACAGGACACGCGCCACCCTCAGGGATGAGCTAGCCGAGACGATGCGCCAAATGGGGTCTCCAATCCCCAAGCGCATCCACCTCGTCACCATGCTACCCTGGCGACCGGCTCACGACGACGGGAGCACGACACTGTCACTACCGGCACCGTCAGAAGCCATGTGACATCGCGATCTACATCGTCGTTTATGCCGAGCATCGCTTCGGAGGCCATGGCAGGGGCTCAACTCCTGTTGAGATTTCCGCCGGCGGCCGATCAGATGGATGAGTGGAGAGGCACCATTCAGAGCTTGATCGGTTCTGTCGAGGCGGGAGGATCATAGCGAGAAGGTCCACCATGGCCTCCACAGGCGGCTACAATGGCCCGAGCCGCTGGCCGTACCGAAGGGAGCACCCCATGGTGCAATCCCGTTGGTGGTGGCCAGTGCAGGGGCCACAGCCAGAGCCACGCAACCAAGAACCAGACGACGTATCGATGGCTTCATCTGATCCTCGGGCACGTCGAGACCAGTAATGAGTCCTGGAAGACAGGCGGAGGGAAGACGCGCGCGTCACCATCGAATACGCGGTGAAATCCGCCGCCAGTCTGATAGGCGCAATGGCCCCGACGTCGACGAGCCCATGCCCGGTGGAGACGGATACTTGCCTTTCGAGGTTCGGTGTCCCGCCTTCACTCGCAAGAGGCGCCAAATCCGTTGGCCATCTACCCGCACGTTCAAGCCAGATATACCAGAAAATTACGATGGAAGATTGATCCCGACAGAGTTCTTGAGCATCTACGCCATCCTTGTTCAAGCAACCGGAGGAAGAGATGAGAAGGTATTCACCGGAGAACTCCATCTCGACCTGGGCCGACCTGTGCCATGAGTTTGTTTGCACCTTCACATGCAGCCATCAAGAACTAGGGCGTCCTAGCGACTTGCAGCTCATCTTGTAGAAGGAAGGAGAGAGTTTGCGGAAGTA
This sequence comes from Aegilops bicornis, assembly GCA_021605145.1. Lineage (NCBI taxonomy): Eukaryota > Viridiplantae > Streptophyta > Magnoliopsida > Poales > Poaceae > Aegilops > Aegilops bicornis. Next base: position 418,257,445 of record CM038670.1, on the reverse strand, counting down.
AATGCAGAGGTTCAGCCGGGTGCACATGAATATTCCAAATATCCACCCGACGGCTGTGATAGATGCATTCTAGTCCAACGTGCGCAACCGTAGGATACGTTCTAAGATGAACGTTCGGTTGCCAAGACTGTGAATGAGATGTACACTCTGGTGGATAAGTGTGCCCGGACAGAGGAGGGGAGGCGACTCACTACTACAGGATGGTCCAAACACGACACTACGATCAGAGACCCTTCGACGAAACTGTGTGCGATGCCATAATCGTAAACGGTGGTGTAAAAAAACTGTCAAAAAAGGTGCAAAACGTTTGCGATGACGGATGCATCAAACACGGTTCAGATTTTAGTTGCGTGTGCGATGCAGGGCATACGGTTCAGTTCAATTAATTGTTTGTGATGATGAGGAACAAAAGAAACGGGCAGGCAGATGAAGGTGTGTACGATATACAGCATACAGTTAACTAGGATGAACTGTATGGGATTAGGCAACACAATGGAAACGGTTCAACTGAACAAGATGTGTGTGTGATACACGGCAAACAGGTCCGTAATCAGAAATGTGTGCGAAGACCAATAATAACACAGACGGTTGCTGCTAAGAAGCCGTGTGATTTGCTCTGTCTACAGAAGAATAACATGTATATATATAACTGAAATAAACATCCAATTACATAAGTGACTATACAGATCATTCGCACACACCTCAATAAACAATTACATGCATTCTAAAGTAGGAGAAACGATTGTTTAGTCATCTACTTCTTGTGACACTCCCGCCACTGCTCCGTGGCTCGATCCCTCGTCTGGGGCAGGAAGAAGGCACTTCCTCATGTCGACGATCCGCATGTACATCTCGTAGCTTGTGCACGCATCCTTGGTTGCGTACTTGACATGTTGTTCATCCAGTCTCTCATGCCACACACTTTGCCAGGCGTTCTTGTCCTTCTTGCTCTCATTCTTCATCTTCATGTAGTAGGGGTTGATGTTGGCCGAGGCGAGGTCAACCAGGGAGTTCAGTTGTTTTTGTCTCTGCCCCAGACCTTGTAGTGGTGCTGGATGTTGACAAGATTCGGGCATTTCAAGCCCAAAACCTTGAGCACTTTTAGATCATTGGTGGTGTCCACCGTAGCGAAACTGTAGTCAGAGCTGTTGATAAATCTGGAGAAATGCTCACAAGGCCTTGTGGCCAGGTGGTAGTGGTAGACGAGGACGTCATGTCGCACGCACAACTGGGCGACGACAACCTTCTAATCATGCCCGACACGACCGATGGTGTACTCGAAGTCGAAGCCGGCCACTTGGTACTTGTCCTCGGCAAGGAACTGCTCCATAGTTTGGATAGAGCTCTCCACCAAGACCGGATCGTTCTTGTACACCACCGAGAGGGCCTTCCCCCTCACGTGGGTGTCCACTACGTGATGCATGGTGAACTACCCGCCGTTGTCGTCGTCGGCCGCTGGGAGCGCCATTGGAGCCACGGGGATCGCCATTGGAACCGCTGCATGTCCTCTCTGTATGTGTCATCGTGAGTGTGCTTATTGTGTCGTGTGACGCGACAGATGAAGGTAAATGGCTGCAGGAGTAAATGGGGGCCGGGCGGCCTGGATTCTCTGCGGGTCTGCATGGCAGCTTTTGCAGCAGGTAACTGCATTGTCGCGCCGCGCCCAGCGCAACCGCATGCACATGAACATGCATGATCGTGTGCTGGCCCCAAACACTGGCAGCACATGTGGTGGGACGAGGGCAGAGCACCCAGAGGGACATGAGAGCAGAGCGCGCCGTGGCCGCCTCAACCACAAGCAACCACACACATAGAGCGGTTGACCACACAGGAAATGGTCGCCTACAAGCCGACCGACAGTTGCATCGCTGCGTAGAGAGCGGCCGTGTGCTACTACCTCCGTCTTGGTCTATAGTCCCCTTTACATTCTGTGCCATACTTTGCCCTCAAATTTAACCAACAAAATGTTAATGCATGTTATAAAAATTATATAATTGGAAACTATGTTCAAATACGAATCCAATTTTATAATCTTTGGCGACATGCATTCGTATTTTATTAGTTAAATCCTACTTATAAACCAGGACGGGGGTATAGTAGGTAATTAAATCACAAACGTTTTTTACTAACCGTATATCTTGTCACTCCGCTACCGCAGACGGCTTAAAGCGCAAGCTTGCGCAACGCGCGGGGGCATTTTTTTGGCCAGACGATGGCACCAATGAATCGTTGGTGAGCCCGTTCCCGCACAACCTCGCAGGTTCCCGTGCAAGCTTCCCGCCCGACTCGGTGAAATCCCCCAAAATCCCAATGCTTACAGGCCTGCTATATAAACCCCCACGGCCGGCGAGTCCTGCGTCGCATTTTCCCCTCCCTCCCGTAGCTTATCTCGTCTGCTTCTCCCACAATCGCCAATGCCACCGGTCCGTTGTCGTCGCTTAGCCACTCTGTCGTCATCAGATGAGCACAGCTCTAGCTGGGAGGCTACACCGCGGTGGCGGCGCAGTCCTCGGTGTAGTGTAGTGCGCGTGGCGTCCCTGTTTGGTGTGCGCGGAACACCCACCACACGCTCCGACGCTGCTGCCCGTCGGCAGCTGTTGCCGGCCGCCGTTGCCGCCACACCACTATCGAAAGCCAGGTCGATCGCCCGCTCCGCCGCTGCAGCCCGAAGGCGGGAGGTGGCTGTCGTGGCCGCCACCCCACTGCCGGCCACTGTGGCCATCACCCGCTCCGCCACCGCGGCCCGAAGGCGGGAGGTGGTGGTCGTGGCGGCCACCCCATCGTCGGCTGCCGTAGCCGCCAGCCCACAGTCGACCGCCGGGGTCATCACCCGCTCTGCCACCGCCGCCTGAAGGCGGGAGGCGGAGGTGGATGCCCACACGTGCGTCAGCGACCTTGCACGCTATGCCGAGTTCCTGCGGAAGGAGGAGGAGCACCTCATCAAGCACGCAAAGGGCCTTACTGCCGCCGTGGCTACGGCATATGCCGCCTCAGAGGCAAGGAATTAGGAGATCTACGAGGAGAACCACCGCTTCGAGAGGGGTTGTCTGGAGCGGCAGAGGGCGTTCGAGGTGAGCGTCGCTGAAGGTGCAGCAGTGGCAGGCACCGTATTGTAGTTGTCCAGCTCGTCGGTAGGCTCCTCCTCCTCTACCTCTTACGGAGCGTGTTTGGAAGAGGAGAGGCTGCCGGAAGTAGTACAAAGCCCCTCCGTAGTAGTAGTAGTAGTAGTAGTAGTAGTAGTATTTAGGGGCTATTTTGTTCAGTTCATCTGACTATATATGTGGTGGAACTGTACAACATACTTAAAATTAGCTAGTATGTAAAGTAGAACTAGCTATTTCAGTACGTGGTTGGCAACAATTGCTGAAAAGTTTGGTCGGTTCAGCTGTCGAGTTGAACTATTTGTATAAAGAACGACTGCTTAATCTATGAATGAAGTCTATGCTTAATTACTGAATTTTAGTTGCAAAAATTAGATACTGCTAGTGATTTTTAGCTTCATATTTTGACAAATCGCAGTGTTACAAGGTTGAAAAATGGCAATGTTACTACATCAACAAATGTCAATCTTTCTAGTTTGACAAATGGCAACATACCCAATATGACAGATGCAAATCTTATCAAAATGTTTGTAAGTGGGCACACGGGTCATCCAAAAAAACTGTTTGTGTTGAAGAGATGCACAAATCCTGCTCATACTTTGCGTACGGGTATTCTATCTAAGACGTTTGCGATCAAGAGCTGCACAAATCCTGCTCGGCACATTTTCCCTTGGCTTCCTGGGGAAGCTGTCGGTTTGCATACGGGTGTTCTAACTAAAACGTTTGTGATGAGTTTTTATATTTAAAAACCATTGACGTTTTTTTTCAAAAGAAAATCGTTTGATAAGTCTGTACATTAAGAGGGCAAAACGCAAGTTCGCTCAAACCATATCTTTCATTTAGTCATACTGCGAATTTATATTCATATGATCGAGATACAGTATTAAACCCAACAAAAAAACTATTTTCTGCGGCGGCGGAGGCAGCGTGCTGCGCCGTCGTTGTCGTTGTCGTCCTCCAGGACGTCGTTGTTGAAGTCTTCAATGCAGCACAGAATGTTCTTGACTTGTAAATCAAATATCACGTCGTCGCGCGATCGGCAGGCGGTCGCGGAGGACGGCAATCGGCGCTGCGAGAGGTAGCGGTCGATGGCGGTGTCCCATGCCGCTGAGGGGCGCGTGCGCAGGGGCACGAGCGCGACAGGTGCAACCAAACGCACGGGGACCAGCGCCGCGGTGGGTGGAAGGGGGCGCACGGGCACGGGCACGAGCGCTGGCACTGGCATGTACACGAGCTTGCGCGGGTCCGTGGAGACCTCGCTGACGCCCGCAGCTTCCTGCTCTGGGATAGTGCTCTGGGTGGAAGGGGGCGCACGGGCATGGGCACGAGCTCTGGTCTATGCTACGGGGATGGTCGCTGTCGCGGGCCCGGGGATGGGAGCTGGGACGGGAGCAGGGCCAGCAACCACTGCGACATTCCTCCTTATTTTCTATCTCCTGCGGCTCGGAGTCGACTTCACCAAAGTTCAAGACTAGTGGCAGATGATCTTTCTGCGCCATGGCTTTGGTGGAGGTCTGCGGGAGGGAGGGGAGGGAATGGGAGGCGAACAGTAAGGCCGCCCGTATTAAGCAGCGGCTCAGGCGCTATTAATGGAGAGGAAGGCAGACGGCCATGGAAGTCAAAGGACTCGCTTCCTAGTGAGCCTGCGCAGCGTACAGCTCGCACACTTCCCGGTGAGCCTGCGCATTGGAGGATAGCTTGCATGCCTCTCGGTCAGCCTGCAAACCAGACTGTGCTCGCACACCTCCCGTTCAGTCAAGCAGCTGTCCGCACGGCACCTCCTATAGCCATTAAAATGAAGAAACGTGGCGTCACGTGAATGGTTAACATAAAGCACACGATTTGAATTATACAAATGTTTGCGATGTTAGAGTGGCAGCTCTTTGTTTCAAAATGCATTTGTTGGCTGTTATTCGAGTGCGCCTTCTCTTAAAATGGACACGAAAAATACCACAGCATGTCGGGTGCCATTCCATGATAGCATGCCAAGTTTCATGAATTTCCGACGAGTTCTGGATTTGCTAGAATTTAATAATAAAGTATCTCAACGTTTTGCCGGCCATCAATGGTGCCCTGGTGTTTGAAATTCATTAAATTTCTTGCATGGGACCTAAGCATGCACCCAAGGACAAAGATTTGATTTTTCAACCGAATTATATGCACTGGTGCATGTGCACGTAGTTCAAATTTGAATTATGCACATAAATGCATTGAAAACTCAATTAATGCATAAAATGTCCAAACGATCCCCGAAAAATCCCAAAAATTGACACAACACGCCTGTTGTTCTATGTTGACACGAGAATTTTTTGAAAGTAATAAGAGGCAATGGGTATCGTTTCGTCCACAAAGGTGGGACGTTCCCTACCGAAACCATCATGCTTGTTGTGAGAAGCTCTAGTTTGTGAGAAGCATATACCCAAACCTGCCCCAAATGGAACAAAAGTTTACCGCAGCATGTTGATGCCGCTCCATGATAGCATGCCAAGTTTCATGAATTTCAGACGAGTTTTGGATTTACTAGAATTTAAAAACCAGGTATCTCAATGTTTGCGGCCGAGTGAGTTGACATTCATTCCCATTTCTTGCATGGGACCTAAGCATGCAACCAAGGACACATATTCAAATATTCAACCAATTTATATGCATTAGAGCATGTGCATGTACTTCAAATTTGGTTTATGCACATAAATGCATTGAAAACTGAATTAATGCATAAAAATGTCCAAACGAACACCGAAAAATCCAAAAGATTGACACAACACTCATGTTTTTCTATGTTGTCACGTGATTTTTTTGAAAGTAATAAGAGGCAATGGATGTCGTTTCGTCCCCAAAGGTGGGACATTCCCTAGGGAAACCATCAGGCTTGTTGTGAGAAGCTCTAGTTTGTGAAAAGCATGTCCCCAAACCTGCCCCGAATGGGACAAAACAATTACCATGACATGTTGATGCCGCTCCATGATAGCATGCCAAGTTTCATGAACTTCAGACGAGCTTTGGATTTACTAGAATATAAAAAACCAGGTATCTCAATGTTTGCAGCTGAGTGACGGTGGCAGGGTGTTTGACATTCATTCACATTTCTTGCATGGGACCTAAGCATGCAACCAAGGACACATATTTGAATTTTAAACCGATTTATATGCATTAGAGCATGTGCATGTAGTTAAAATTTGAATTATGCACATGAAGGCATAGAAAACTCAGTTAATGTATAAAAATTTCCAAGCGAACCCCAAAAAATCGCAAAAATTGACACAGCACTCCTGTTGTTCAATGTTGACACTATGAAAAAAATTGAACTCGAGAAGAGGAAATGGATATCGTTTCGTCCAGAAAGGTTAAATGTTCCCTACAGAAACCATCAGGCTTGTTGTGAGAAGCATATCCCCAAACCTGCCCCGAATGGGACAAAAAATTTACCACGTGTCATGTTGATGCCGCTCCATTATAGCATGCCAAGGTTCATGAATTTAAAACGAGTTGTGGATTTACTAGAATTAAAAAAACCAGGTATCTCAATGTTTGCGGCTGAGTGGTGGTGGCACGGTGTTTGACATTCATTCCCATTTCTTGCATGGGACCTAAGCATGCAACCAAGGACACAGATTTGAATTTTCAACAAATTTATAAGCATTATAGCATGTGCCTGTAGTTCAAATTTGATTATGCACATGAAGCCTCAGTTAATGTATAAAAATGTCCAAGCGAACCCCGAAAAATCCCAAAAATTGACACAACACTCCCTGTTGTTCTATCTTGATATTAGGAAAAAAATTGAAATCGAGAAGAGGCAATGGAGATCATTTCGTCCAGAAAGGTGAAACGTTCCCTACCTAAACAATCCGGCTTGTTGTGAGAAGCTCTGGTTTGTGAGAAGCATATCCCCAAACCTGCCCCAAATGGGACAAAAAAATTGCCACGACATGTTGATGCCGCTCCATTACAGCATGCCAAGGTTCATGAACTTCCGACGAGCTTTGGATTTACTAGAATTTAAAAACCAGGTATCTTTATGATAGCATGATAGCCACTCCATGATAGCATGCCAAGTTTCATGAAATTTAGACGAGCTTTGGATTTACTAGAATTTAAAAACCAGGTATCTCAATGTTTGCGGCTGAGTGACGGTGGCAGGGTGTTTGACCTCCATTCCCAGTTCTTGCATGGGACCTAAGCATGCAACCAAGGAAACATATTTGAATTTTCAACCAATTTATATGCATTAGAGCATGTGCCTGTAGTTCAAATTTTAATTATGCACATCAATGCATAGAAAACTCTAATGTATAAAAAGGTCCAAGTGAACCCCGAAAAATCCCAAAAATTGACACAACACTCCTGTTGTTCTATCTTGATACTAGGGAAAAAAATTGAAATCGAGAAGAGCCAATGGATATCGTTTCATCCAGAAAGGTGAAAAGTTCCCTACCTAAACCATCAGGCTTGTTGTGAGAATCTCTGGTTTGTGAGAAGCATATCCCCAAACCTGCCCCAAATGGGACAAAAAAATTACCATGACATGGTTATGCCGCTCCATTATAGCATGCCAAGTTTGATGAATTTCAGACGAGCTTTGGATTTACTAGAATTTAAAAACCAGGTATCTCAATGTTTGTGGCCAAGTAACTGTGGCAGGTTGTTCGACATTCATTTCCATTTCTTGCATGGGACCTAAGCATGCAACCAAGGACACATATTTGAATTTTCAACCAATTTATATGCATTAGAGCATGTGCCTGTAGTTCAAATTTTAATTATGCACATCAATGCATAGAAAACTCAGTTAATGCATAAAAAGGTCCAAGTGAACCCCGAAAAATCCCAAAAATTGACACAACACTCCTGTTGTTCTATCTTGATACTAGGAAAAAACTTGAAATCAAGAAGAGCCAATGGATATCATTTCATCCAGAAAGGTGAAAAGTTCCCTACCTAAACCATCAGGCTTGTTGTGAGAAGCTCTGGTTTGTGAGAAGCATATCCCCAAACCTGCCCCAAATGGGACAAAAAAATTACCATGACATGGTTATGCCACTCCATTATAGCATGCCAAGTTTGATGAATTTCAGACGAGCTTTGGATTTACTAGAATTTAAAAACCAGGTATCTCAATGTTTGTGGCCAAGTAACTGTGGCAGGGTGTTCGACATTCAGTTCCATTTCTTGCATGGGACCTAAGCATGCAACCAAGGACACATATTTGAATTTTCAACCAATTTATATGCATTAGAGCATGTGCCTGTAGTTCAAATTTGAATTATGCAAATGAATGCATAGACACCTCAGTTAATGTATAAAAATGTCCAAGCGAACCTCGAAAAATCCCGAAAATTGACACAACACTCATGTTGTTCTATGTTGACACTAGGAAAAAAAATTGAAATCGAGAAGAGGCAATGGATATCATTTCATCCAGAAAGGTGAAACATTCGCAACCGAAACCATAAGGCTTGTTGTGAGAATCTCTGGTTTGTGAGAAGCTCTGGTTTGTGAGAAGCTTATCCCCAAACCTGCCCAAATGGGACAAAAAATTTACCACGGCATGTTGATGCCACTCCATGATAGCATGCCAATTTTCATGAATTTCAGACGAGCTTTGGATTTACAAGAACTTAAAAACCATATATCTCAACGTTTGCGGCTGAGTGACGGTGGCAGGGTGTTTGACATTCATTCCCATTTCTTGCATGGGACCTAAGCATGCAACCAAGGATACATATTTGAATTTTCAACCAATTTATATGCATTAGAGCATGTGCCTGTAGTTCATATTTGAATTAAGCACATGAATGCGTAGAAAACTCAGTTAATGTATAAAAATGTCCAAGCGAACCCCGAAAAATCACAAAAACTGACACAACACTCCTGTTGTTCTACGTTGACACTAGGAAATTGATTGAAATCGAGAAAAGGCAATGGATATCATTTCGTCCAGAAAGGTGAAATGTTCCCTACCGAAAACATCTGGCTTATTGCGAGAAGCTCTGGTTTGTGAGAAGCATATCCCCAAACCTGCCCCAAATGGGACTAAAAATTTCCCACGGTATGTTGATGCCGCTCCATGATAGCATGCCAAATTTCCTGAATTTTAGATGAGCTTTGGATTAACTAGGATTTAAAAACCAGGTATCTCAATTTTTGCGGCCGAGTGACGGTGTCAGGGTGTTCGACATTCATTTCCATTTCTTGCATGGGACCTAAGCATGCAAACAAGGACACATATTTGAATTTTCAACCAATTTATATGCATTAGAGCATGTGCCTGCAGTTCAAATTTGAATTATGCAAATGAATGCATAGAAAACTTAGTTAATGTATAAAAATGTCCAAGCGAACCTCGAAAAATTCCGAAAATTGTCACAACACTCATGTGGTTCTATTTTGACACTAGGAAAAAATTGAACTCGAGAAGAGGCAATGGATATCATTTCATCCAGAAAGGTGAAACGTTCCCGGCCGAAACCATCAGGCTTGTTGTGAGAAGCTCTGGTTTGTGAGAAGCATATCCCCAAACCTGCCCCAAATGGGACAAAAAATTTACCACGGCATGTTGATGCCACTCCATGATAGCATGCCAAGTTTCATGAATTTCAGACGAGCTTTGGATTTACTAGAATTTAAAAACCAGGTATCTCAATGTTTGCAGCTGAGCGACGATGGCAGGGTGTTCGACATTCATTCTCATTTCTTGCATGGGACCTAAGCATACAACCAAGGACACATATTTGAATTTTCAACCAATTTATATGCATTAGAGCATGTGCCTGTAGTTAAAATTTGAATTAAGCACATGAATGCGTAGAAAACTTAGTTAATGTATAAAAATGTCCAAGCGAACCTCGAAAAATCCCAAAAACTGACACAAACACTCCTGTTGTTCTACGTTGACACTAGGAAAATAATTGAAATCGAGAAGAGGCAAGGGATATCGTTTCATCCAGAAAGGTGAAACGTTCCCTACAGAAACCATCAGGCTTGTTGTGAGAAGCTCTGGTTTGTGAGAAGCATATCCCAAACCTGCCCCAAATTGGACAAAAAAATTACCACGGCATGTTGATGCCGCTCCATTATAGCATGCCAATGTTCATGAATTTCAGACGAGCTATGGCTTTACTAGAATTTAAAAACCAGGTATCTCAGTGTTTGCGCTGAGTGATGGTGGCAGGGTGTTTGACCTTCATTACTAGTTCTTGCATGGGACCTAAGCATGCAACCAAGGAAACATATTTGAATTTTCAAACAATTTATATGCATTAGAGCATGTGCATGTAGTTCAAATTTGAATTATGCACATGAATGCATAGAAAACTCAGTTAATGTATAAAAAGGTCCAAGTGAACCCAGAAAAGTCCCAAAAATTAACACAACACTCCTGTTGTTCTATCTTGATACTAGGAAAAAATTGAAATCGAGAAGAGGCAATGGATATCATTTCATCCAGAAAGGTGAAAAGTTCCCTACCTAAACCATAAGGCTTGTTGTGAGAAGCTCTGGTTTGTGAGAAGCATATCCCCAAACCTGCCCCAAATGGGACAAAAAATTTACCACGACATGTTGATGACGCTCCATTATAGCATGCCAGGTTTGATGAATATCAGACGAGCTTTGGATTTACTAGAATTTAAAAACCAGGTATCTCAATGTTTGCGGCTGAGTGACAGTGGCAGGGTGTTTGACCTTCATTCCCAGTTCTTGCATGGGACCTAAGCATGCAACCAAGAAAACATATTTGAATTTTCAAGCAATTTATATGCATTAGAGCATGTGCCTGTAGTTCAAATTTTAATTATGCACATGAATGCATAGAAAACTCAGTTAATGTATAAAAATGTCCAAGCGAACCTCGAAAAATCCCGAAAATGACACAACACTCATGTTGTTCTATGTTGACACTAGGAAAAAATTGAAATCGAGATGAGGCAATGCATATCATTTCATCCAGAAAGGTGAAACTTTCACTACCGAAACCATCAGGCTTGTTGTGAGAATCTCTGGTTTGTGAGATGCTCTGGTTTGTGAGAAGCATATCCTCAAACCTGCCCCAAATGGTACAAAAAATTTACCACGGCATGTTGATGCCACTCCATGATAGCATGCCAAGTTTCATGAATTACAGACGAGCTTTGGATTTACTAGAATTTAAAAACCATATATCTCAATGTTTGCGGCTGAGTGACGGTGGCAGGGTGTTTGACATTCATTCCCATTTCTTACATGGGACCTAAGCATGCAACCAAGGACACATATTTGAATATTCAACCAATTTATATGCATTAGAGCATGTGCCTGTAGTTAATATTTGAATTAAGCACATGAATTCGTAGAAAACTCAGTTAATGTATAAAAATGTCCAAGTGAACCCCGAAAAATAACAAAAACTGACACAACACTCCTGTTGTTCTGCGTTGACACTAGGAAATTAATTGAACTTGAGAAGAGGCAATGGACATCGTTTCGTCCAGAAAGGTGAAACGTTCCCTACCGAAAACATCAGGCTTATTGTGAGAAGCTCTGGTTTGTGAGAAGCATATCCCCAAACCCGCCCCAAATGGGACAAAAATATTCCAACGGCATGTTGATGCCGCTCCATGATAGCATGCCAAGTTTAATGAATTTCAGACGAGCTTTGGATTTACTAGAATTTAAAAACCAGGCATCTCAATGTTTGCGGCCGAGTGACGGTGGCTGGGTGTTCGACATTCATTTCCATTTATAGCATGGGACCTAAGCATGCAACCAAGGACACATATTTGAATTTTCAACCAATTTTTATGCATTAGAGCATGTGCCTGCAATTCAAATTTGAATTATGCAAATGAATGCATAGAAAACTCAGTTAATGTATAAAAATGTCCGAACGAACCTCGAAAAATTCCGAAAATTGACACAACACTCATGTTGTTCTATGTTGACACTAGGAAAAAATTGAAATCGAGAAGAGGCAATGGATATCATTTCATCTAGAAAGGTGAAACATTCCCTACCGAAACCAGCAGGCTCGTTGTGAGAAGCTCTAGTTTGTGAGAAGCATACCACCAAACCTGCCCCAAATGGGACAAAAAATTTACCACGACATGTTGATGCTACTCCATGATAGCATGCCAAGTTTCATGAATTTTAGATGAGCTCTGGATTTACTAGAATTTAAAAACCAGATATCTCAATGTGTGCGGCTGAGTGACGGTGGCAGGGTGTTTGACATTCATTCCCATTTCTTGCATGCGACCTAAGCATGCAACCAAGGACACATATTTGAATTTTGAACCAATTTATATGCATTAGAGCATGTGCCTGTAGTTCAAATTTGAATTAAGCACATGAATGCGTAGAAAACTCAGTTAATGTATAAAAATGTCCAAGCGAACCTCGAAAAACCCCCAAAACTGACACAACACTCCTTTTGTTCTACATTGACACTAGGAAAATAATTGAAATCGAGAAGAGGCAATGGATATCGTTTCGTCCAGAAAGGTGAAACGTTCCCTTCCGAAACCATCAGGCTTGTTGTGAGAAGCTCTGGTTTGTGAGAAGCATATCCCCAAACCTGGCCCAAATGGGACAAAAAAATTACCACGGCATGTTGATGCCGCTCCATTATAGCATGCAAATGTTCATGAATTTCAGACGAGCTTTGGATTTACTAGAATTTAAAAACCTAGTATCTCAATGTTTGCGGCTGAGTGACGGTGGCAGGGTGTTTGACCTTCATTCCCAGTTCTTGCATGGGACCTAAGCATGCAACCAAGGAAACATATTTGAATTTTCAAACAATTTATATGCATTAGAGCATGTGCGTGTAGTTCAAATTTTAATTATGCACATGAATGCATAGAAAACTCAGTTAATGTATAAAAAGGTCCAAGTGAACCCCGAAAAATCCCAAAAATTGACACAACACTCCTGTTGTTCTATCTTGATACTAGGAAAAAAATTGAAACCGAGAAGAGGCAATGGATATCATTTCGTCCAGAAAGGTGAAAAGTTCCCTACCTAAACCATCAGGCTTGTTGTCAGAAGCTCTGGTTTGTGAGAAGCATATCCCCAAACCTGCCCCAAATGGGACAAAAAATTTACCACGACATGTTGTTGCCGCTCCATTATAGCATGCCAAGTTTCATTAATTTCAGACCAGCTTTGGATTTACTAGAATTTCAAAACCGGGTATCTCAATGTTTGTGGCCGAGTAGCTGTGGCAGGGTATTCGACATTCATTTCCATTTCTAGCATGGGACCTAAGCATGCAACCAAGGACACATATTTGAATTTTCAACCAATTTATATGAATTAGAGCATGTGCCTGTAGTTCAAATTTGAATTACGCAAATGAATGCATAAACACCTCAGTTAATGTATAAAAATGTCCAAGCGAACCTCGAAAAATCCCGAAAATTAACACAACACTCATATTGTTCTATGTTGACACTAGGAAAAAATTGAAATTGAGAAGAGGCAATGGATATCAGTTCATCCAGAAAGGTGAAACATTCGCTACCGAAACCATCAGGCTTGTTGTGAGAATCTCTAGTTTGTGAGAAGCTCTGGTTTGTGAGAAGCATATCCCCAAACCAGCCCCAAATGGGAAAATTTTTTACCACGGTTTTGTGTATGCCAGTCCATGATAGCATGCCAAGTTTCATGAATTTCAGACGAGCTTTGGATTTACTAGAATTTAAAAACCAGATATCTCAATGTTTGCGGCTGACTGACGGTGGCAGGGTATTTGAAATTCATTCCCATTTCTTGCATGGGACCTAAGCATGCAACCAAGGACACAAATTTGAATTTTCAACCAATTTATATGCATTAGAGCATTTTCCTGTAGTTCATATTTAAATTAAGCACATGAATGCATAGAAAACTCAGTTAATGTATAAAATGTCCAAGCGAACCCCGAAAAATCCCAAAAACTGACACAACACTCCTGTTGCTCTACGTTGACACTAGGAAAATAATTGAAATCGAGAAGAGGCAATGGATATCGTTTCGTCCAGAAAGGTGAAACGTCCCCTTCCGAAACCATCAGGCTTGTTGTGAGAAGCTCTGATTTGTGAGAAGCATATCCCCAAACCTGCCCCAAATGGGACAAAAAAATTTACCACAGCATGTTGATGCCGCTCCATTATAGCATGCCAATGTTCATGAATTTCAGACGAGCTTTGGATTTACTAGAATTTAAAAACCTAGTATCTCAATGTTTGCGGCTGAGTGACGGTGGCAGGGTGTTTGACATTCATTCCCAGTTCTTGCATGGGACCTAAGCATGCAACCAAGGAAACATTTTTGAATTTTCAACCAATTTATATGCATTAGAGCATGTGCCTATAGTTCAAATTTGAATTATGCACATGAATTAATAGAAAACTCAATGAATGTATAAAAATGTCCAAGTGGACCACGAAAAATCCCAAAAATTGACACAACACTCCTGTTGTTCTATCTTGACACTAGGAAAAAATTTGAAATCGAGAAGAGGCAATGGATATCGTTTCGTCCAGAAAGTTGAAACTTTCCCTTCCGAAACTATTAGGCTTGTTGTGAGAAGCTCTGGTTTGTGAGAAGCATATCCCCAAACCTGCCCCAAATGGGACAAAAAAATTTACCATGACATGTAGATGTCGCTCCATTATAGCATGCCAAGTTTCATGAATTTCAGACGAGCTTTGGATTTACTAGAATTTAAAAACCAGGTATCTCAATGTTTGTGGCCGAGTAACTGTGGCAGGGTGTTCGACATTCATTTCCATTTCTTGCATGGGACCTAAGCATGCAACCAAGGATACATATTTGAATTTTCAACCAATTTATATGCATTAGAGCATGTGCCTGTAGTGAAAATTTGAATTATGCAAATGAATGCATGGACAACTCACTTAATGTATAAAAATTTCCAAGCGAACCCCGAAAATTTACACAACACTCATGTTGTTCTATGTTGACAGAAGGAGAAAATTGAAATCGAGTAGAGGCAATGGATATTGTTTCATCCAGAAAGGTGAAACGTTCCCAACCAAAATCATCAGGCTTGTTGTGAGAAGCTCTGGTTTGTGAGAAGCATATCCCCAAACCTGGCCCAAATTGGACAAAAAATTTACCACGGCATGTTGATGCTGCTCCATGATAGCATGCCTAGTTTCATGAATTTCAGATGAGCTTTGGATTGACTAGAATTTAAAAACCAGGTACCTCAATGTTTGCGTCTGAGTGACAGTGGCAGGGTGTTTGACATTCATTCCCATTTCTTGCATGGGACCTAAGCATGCAACCAAGGATATATATTTGAATTTTCAACCAATTTATATGCATTAGAGCATGTGCCTGTAGTTCAAATTTGAATTAAGCACATGAATGCGCAGAAAACTCAGTTAATGTATAAAAATGTCCAAGCGAACCCCGAAAAATCCCAAAAACTGCACAACACTCATGTTGTTCTATGTTGACACTAGGAAAATATTTGAAATCGAGAAGAGCAATGGATATCGTTTCGTCTAGAAAGGTGAAACACTCCCTATCGAAACCATCAGGCTTGTTGTGAGAGGCTCTGGTTTGTGAGAAGGATATCCCCAAACCTGCCCCAAATGGGACAAACATTTACCACGGCATGTTCATGCCGCTCCATTATAGCATTCCAAGTTTTATGAATTTCAGATGACTTTTGGATTTAATAGAATTTAAAAACTAGGTACCTCAATGTTAGCGGCTGAGTGACGGTGGCAGGGTGTTTGACATTCATTCTCATTTCTCGCATGGGACCTAAGCATGCAACCAAGGACACATATTCGAATTTTCAACCAATTTATATGCATTAGAGCATGTGCGTGTAGTTCAAATTTGAATTATGCACATGAATGCATACAAAACTCAGTTAATGTATAAAAATGTCCAACCGAACCCCGAAGTTCCCGAAAATTGACACAACACTCCTCTTGTTCTATGTTGACACTAGGAAAAAAATGAAATTGAGAAGAGGCAATGGATACCGTTTCGTCCAGAAAGTTGAACCGTTCCCTACCGAAACTATCAGGCTTGTTGTGAGAAGCTCTTGTTTGTGAGAAGCATATCCTTAAACCTGCCCCAAATGGGACAAAAAATTTACCACTGCATGTTGATGCCGCTCCATGGTAGCATCCCAAGTTTCATGAATTTCAGACGAGTTTTGGATTTACTAGAATTTAAAAACCAGGTATCTCAATGTTTGCCGCCGAGTGAGTTTACATTCATTCCCATTTCTTGCATGGGACCTAAGCATGCAACCGAGGACACATATTTGAATTTTGAACCAATTTATATGCATTATTGCATGTGGATGTAGTTCAAATCTGGATTATGCACATAAATGCATTGAAAACTCAATTAATGCGTAAAATGTCCAAACGAACACCGAAAAATCCAAAAACTTGTCACAACACTCATGTTGTTCCATGTTGACACGAGAATGTTTTTGAAAGTAATAAGAGGCAATGGATGTCGTTTCGTCACCAAAGGTGGGACATTCCCTACCGAAACCATCAGGCTTGTTGTGAGAAGCTCTGGTTTGTGAAAAGCATATCCCCAAACCTGCCCCAAATGGGACAAAAAATTTACCACGGCATGTTGATGCCGCTCCATGATAGCATGCCAAGTTTCATGAATTTCAGACGAGCTTTGGATTTACTAGAATATAAAAAACCAGGTATCTCAATGTTTGCGGCTGAGTGACGGTGGCAGGGTGTTTGACATTCATTCACATTTCTTGCATGGGACCTTAGCATGCAACCAAGGACACATATTTGAATTTTCAACCAATTTATATGCATTAGAGCATTGCATGTAGTTCAAATTTGAATTATGCACATGAATGCATAGAAAACTCAGTCAATGTATAAAAATGTCCAAGTGAACCTAAAAAATTCACAAAATTTGACACAACACTCCTGTTGTTCCATCTTGACATTAGGAAAAAAAATTAAAATCGAGAAGAGGCAATGCAGATCGTTTCGTCCAGAAAGGTGAAATGTTCCCTACCTAAACCATCAGGCTTGTTGTGAGAAGCTCTGGTTTGTGAGAAGCATATCCCCAAACCTGCCCCAAGTGGGACAAAAAATTTACCACGGCATGTTGATGCCTCTCCATTATAGTATGCCAATGTTCATGAATTTCAGACGAGCTTTGGATTTACTAGAATTTAAAAACCAGGTATCTCAATATTTATATTTGAGTGAGTGGCGGCGGTGTCGACATTCATTCCCAGTTCTTGCATGGGACCTAAGCATGCAACCAAGGAAACATATTTGAATTTTCAACCAATTTATATGCATTAGAGCATGTGCCTGTAGTTCAAATTTGAATTATGCACATGAATGCAAAGAAAACTCAGTTAATGTATAAAAATGTCCAAGTGAACCCCGAAAAATCCCAAAAATTGACACAACACTCCTGTTGTTCTATCTTGACACTAGGATAGAAATTGAAATCGAGAAGAGGCAATGGATATCGTTTCATCCAGAAAGGTGAAAAGTTCCGTACCTAAACCATCAGGCTTGTTGTGACAAGCTCTGGTTTGTGAGAAGCATATCCCGAAACCTGCCCCAAATGGGACAAAAAAATTACCATGACATGTTGATGCCGCTCCATTATAGCATGCCAAGTTTCATGAATTTCAGACGAGCTTTGGATTTACTAGAATTTAAAAACTGGGTATCTCAATGTTTGTGGCCGAGTAACAATGGCAGGGTGTTCGACATTCATTTCCATTTCTTGCATGGTACCTAAGCATGCAACCAAGGACACATATTTGAATTTTCAACCGATTTATATGCATTAGAGCATGTGCCTGTAGTTCAAATTTGAATTATGCAAATGAATGCATAGAAAACTCAGTTAATGTATAAAAATGTCCAAGCGAATCCCGAAAATTGACACAACACTCATGTTGTTCTATGTTGACACTAGGAAAAAATTGAAATCGAGAAGAGGTAATGGATATCGTTTCGTCCAGAAAGGTGAAACGTTCCCTACCGAAACCATCAGGCATGTTGTGAGAAGCTCTGGTTTGTGAGAAGCATATCCCCAAACCTGACCCAAATGGGACAAAAAATTTACCACGGCATGTTGTTGCTACTCCATGATAGCATGCCAAGTTTTCTGAATTGCAGACGCGCTTTGGATTTACTAGAATATAAAAACCAGGTACCTCAATGTTTGCGGCTGAGTGACGGTGGCAGGGTGTTTGACATTCGTTCCCGTTTCTTGCATGGGACCTAAGCATGCAACCAAGGATACATATTTGAATTTTAACCCTATTTATATGCATTAGAGCATGTGCCTGTAGTTCAAATTTGAATTAAGCACATGAATGCGTAAAAAAACTCAGTTAATGTATAATAATGTCCAAGCGAACCCCGGAAAATCCCAAAAACTGCAGAACACTCCAGTTGTTCTACATTGACACAAGGAAAATAATTGAAATCGAGAAGAGGCAATGGATACCATTTCATCCAGAAAGGTGAAACGCTCCCTACCGAAACCATCAGGCTTGTTGTGAGAAGTTGTGGTTTGTGAGAAGCATATCCCCAAACCTGCCCCAAATGGGACAAAAAAATTGCCACTACATGTTGATGCCGCTCCATTATAGCATGCCAAGTTTCATGAATTTCAGATGAGCTTTAGATTTACTCGAATTTAAAAACCAGGTACCTCAATGTTTACGGCTGAGTGATGGTGGCAGGGTGTTTGACATTCATTCCCATTTCTTGCATGGGACCTAAGCATGCAACCAAGGATACATATTTGAATTTTCAACCAATTTATATGCATTAGAGCATGTGCATGTAGTTCAAATTTGAATTAAGCACATGAATGCGTAGAAAACTCAGTTAATGTATAAAAATGTCCAAGCGAACCCCGAAAAATCCCAAAAACTGCACAACACTCCTGTTGTTCTACGTTGACACTAGGAAAATAATTGAAATCAAGAAGAGGCAATGGATATCGTTTCGTCCTGAAAGGTGAAAAGCTCCCTACCGAAACTATCAGGCTTGTTGTGAGAAGCTCTGGTTTGTGAGAAGCATATCCCCAAACCTGCCCCAAATGGGACAAAAAATTTACCACGGCATGTTGATGCCGCTCCATTATAGGATGCCAAGTTTCATGAATTTCAGACGACTTTTGGATTTAGTAGTATTTAAAAACCATGTATCTCAATCTTAGCGGTTGAGTGACGGTGGCAGGGTGTTTGAAATTCATTCTCATTGCTGGCATGGGAACTAAGCATGCAACCAAGGACACATATCTGAATTTTCAACCAATTTATATGCATTTGAGCATGTGCCTGTAGTTCAAATTTGAATTACGCACATGAATGCATAGAAAACTCAGTTAATGTATAAAAATGTCCAACCGAACCTCGAAAATCCCGAAAATTGACACAACGCTCCTGTTGTTCTATGTTGACACTAGGAAAAAATTGAAATTGAGAAGAGGCAATGGATATCGTTTCGTCCAGAAAGTTGAAACGTTCCCTACCGAAACCATCAGGCTCGTTGTGAGAAGCTCTGGTTTGTGAGAAGCATATCCTCAAACCTGCCCCAAATGGGACAAAAAATTTACCACGGCATGTTGATGCTGCTCCATGATAGCATGCCAAGTTTCATTCAGACGAGCTTTGGATTTACTAGAGTTTAAAAACTAGGTATCTCAATGTTTGCAGCCGAGTGATGGTGGCAGGGTGTTCGACATTCAATTCCCATTTCTTGCATGGGACCTAAGCATGCAACCAAGGACACATATTTGAATTTTCATCCAATTTATTTGCGTTAGAGCATGTACTTGTAGTTCAAATTTGAATTATGCAAATGAATGCATAGAAAACTCAGTTAATGTATAAAAATGTCCAAACGAACCCCGAAAAATCCCAAAAATTGAAACAACACTCATGTCGTTCTATGTTGACATTAGGACAAAATTGAAATCGAAAAGAGGCAATGGATATCGTTTCGTCCAGAAAGGTGAAACGTTCCCTACCAAAACCATCAGGCTTGTTGTGAGAAGCATATCCCCAAACCTGCCTCAAATGGGACAAAAAATTACCATGGCATGCTGATGCCGCTCCATGATAGCATGCCAAGTTTCATGAATTTCAGACGAGCTATGGATTTACTAGAATTTAAAAACTAGGTATCTCAATGTTTGCGGCTGAGAGACGGTTGAAGGGTGTTTGACATTCATTCCCATTTCTTGCATGGGACCTAAGCATGCAACCAAGGGCACATATTTGAATTTTCAACCAATTTATATGCATTAGAGCATGTGCCTGTAGTTCAAGTTTGAATTAAGCACATGAATGCATAGCAAATTTAGTTAATGTATAAAAATGTCCAAGCGAACCACGAAAAATCTCGAAAATTGATACAACACTCCTGTTGTTCTATGTTGACACTAGGAAAAAATTGAAATCGAGAAGAGGCAATGGATATCGTTTCGTCCAAAAAGGTGAAATGTTCCCTACCGAAACCATCAGGCTTGTTGTGATGAGCTCTGGTTCGTGAGAATCATATCCCCGAACCTGCCCCAAATGGGACAAAAAATTTACAATGGCATGTTGATGCCGCTCCATGATAGCATGCCAAGATTCATGAATTTCAGACGAGCTTTGGATTTACTAGAATTTAAAAACCAGGTATCTCAATGCTTGCGGTTGAGTGACGGTGGCAGGGTGTTTGACATTCATTCCCATTTCTTGCATGGGACCTAAGCATGCAACCAAGGACACAGATTTGAATTTTCAACCAATTTATATGTATTAGAGCATGTGCATGTAGTTAAAATTTGAATTAAGCACATGAATGCATAGAAAACTCAGTTAATGTATAAAAATGTCCAAGCGAACCCCAAAAAATCCTAAAAATTGGCACAACACTCCTGTTGTTCTATGTTGACACTAGGAAAAAATTGAAACCGAGAAGAGGCAATGGATATCGTTCTGTCGAGAAAGGTGAAACATCCCCTACCGAAACCATCAGGCTTGTTGTGAGAAGCTCTGGTTTGTGAGAAGCATATCCCCAAACCTTCCCCAAATGGGACAAAAAATTTACCACGCCATGTTGATGCCGCTCCATGATAGCATGCCAAGTTTCATGTATTTCAGACGAGCTTTGGATTTACTAGAATTTAAAAACCAGGTATCTCAATGTTTGCGGCCCAGTGACGGTGGTTGGGTGTTTGACATTCGTTCCTATTTCTTGCATGGGACCTAAGCATGCAACCAAAGACACATATTTGAATTTTCAACTAATTTATATGCATTAGAGCATGTGCCTGTAGTTCAAATTTTAATTATGCACATGAATGCATAGAAAACTGAATTAGTGTATAAAAAAGTCCAAGCGAACCCCGAAAAATCCCAAAAATTGACACAACACTCCTGTTATTCTATGTTGACACTAGGAAAAAAAGAGGCAAGAGATATCGTTTCATCCAAAAAGGTAAAATGTTCCCTGCCTAAACCATCACACTTGTTGAGAGAAGTTCTGGTTTGTGAGAAGCTTATACCCAAACCTGCCCCAAATGGGACAAAAATTTTACCACGACATGTTGATGCCGCTCCATGATAGCATGCCAAGTTTCATGAATTTCGGACGACTTTTGGATTTACTAGAATTACAAAAGCAAGTACGGCGACGTTTGCCGGAGAGCCACAGTGTTGTGGTGTTCGAAATTCATCCCCATTTGTTGCATGGGACATAAGCATAAACCCATGGACACATATATGATTTTACAACCCATGTTGGTGCACCGGAGCATGTGCATGTAGTTTTATTTTGAATTGTGCACCTAAAATGGCTAGAAAACCAATTTAATGTATAAAATGTCCAAACGAACCCTGAATAATTCCAATCCTATTACGACACACATATAGTTGGATGTTCACTGCAGATAGAAGTTCTAGCAATTCAAACACCATCCATTGCCGCTGTGACCCCATTATGTAATTCAAATCAAGATGAAAAATCAAGTAGATCCTACACAGATTATTATCACCAACCGTGTGAGATGCAGTATAAAATATCTGGAGCACCATTAGTGTATAGTAGACCTATGGTTTACGCGAGAAGGTGTGTCGGCTACAATCCACAACCGGCGTGTCAAGCACACTAGCTCGCTCCCCAAATATCATTTCACTGTTCAATCATCGCCGATGAAAGATGGGGACGTGGACCCACGTCGTGAGGGCAACTTTGGCGGCCCACTCCGGCAAGAGCGCGGCCACAACCGCCATGCACGTGCTAACAAGGTGCATGAGCGTGGCCGTAATCTGCGACCGAGCGGCCAAGGCAGCCCAAACAGCCATTGTTGCTTCTCAGGTGGCGTTAGCAACATCTGCCTCGGGGATAACAACTGGCGAGAGTGGATAGCAGTTGTCCGTTCCGCAGCGGCGGCCTTAGCCCTGATGGAGGCCACCCACGACCATGTCGAGGCCGCCCACGCCCAGCTCATGGCGGTCACCGCACAAATCAAATGAAGCTTCTCCGACAACGGTCGACAACCCACGACCGAAGAGTTGGCAATCGCCGAGAGCGTTCAAGCAGCCGTCCGTTCCTCCGCCGCATATCTTGCAACGACGGAGCCCGTCCAAGCCCAGATCGCGGCCGCCCACGACCAACTCGTGGCGGCCTTTTCCAAAGAGATGGCGGACGCGGATGGCGAGATGCCTCCCGAGTATGGTGTGATGGATGCCATGGAGCCCCTTCCCCAGGAGACCGTCGGGCGCGAGCTGGACATGGAGGCGGCGGCGGAGATCGATGAGCACTAGCTGTAGTAGTACTCTTTGTTTTGTTTAATTAAGAGTGCCGGTCTTTAATTTGTTAGAGTAATGTTTAGGTCAACTAGCTCTGTTTAATTGCTGAACTTGCTCGAGTAAGAAGTGTGGGTGTGTTGTAGTCTCCTTTGTGAAGGAAATGTGCCCTAGAGGCAATAATAAAATTATTATTAATTTCCTTATATCATGATAAATGTTTATTATTCATGCTAGAATTGTACTAACCGGAAACATAATACTTGTGTGAATACATAGACAAACAGAGTGTCACTATTATGCCTCTACTTGACTAGCTCGTTGATCAAAGATGGTTATGTTTCCTAGCCATTGACATGAGTTGTCATTTGATTAACGGGATCACATCATTAGGAGAATGATGTGATTGACTTGACCCATTCCGTTAGCTTAGCACATGATCGTTTAGTATTCTGCTATTGCTTTCTTCATGACTTATCTTGTTCCTATAACTATGAGATTATGCAACTCCCCTTTACCGGAGGAACACTTTGTGTGCTACCAAACGTCACAATGTAACTGGGTGATTATAAAGGTGCTCTACAGGTGTCTCTGAAGGTACTTGTTGGGTTGGCGTATTTCGAGATTAGGATTTGTCACTCCGATTGTCGGAGAGGTATCTCTGGGCCCACTCGGTAATGCACATCACTATAAGCGTTGCTAGCATTGTAACTAATGAGTTAGTTATGGATGATGTATTACGGAACGAGTAAAGAGACTTGCCGAATCTAGATTGAACTAGGTATTGAGATACCGACGATCAATTCTCGGGCAAGTAACATACCGATGACAAAGGGAACAACGTATGTTGTTATGCGGTTTGACTGATAAAGATCTTCGTATAATATGTGGGAGCCAATATGAGAATCCAGGTTCCGCTATTGGTTATTGACCGGAGACGTGTCTTGGTCATGTCTACATAGTTCTCGAACCCGTAGGGTCCGCATGCTTAAAGTTTGATGACGGTTATGTTATGAGTTTATGTGTTTTGATGTACCGAAGGTTGTTCGGGGTCCTGGATGTGATCACGGACATGATGAGGAGTCTCGAAATGGTCGAGACATGAAGATTGATATATTGGACGACTATATTCGGACACCAAAATGGTTCCGGGGGTTATCGGATATTTATCGGAGTACTGGGGGTTACCAGAACCCCCCTCCCCCCGGGAAGCTATTGGGCCTTATGGGCCTTAGTGGAAAGGAGGGAGAGAGGGAGGCCAAGAGGTGGCGCGCGGCCCCCTTGCCCCAATCCGAATTGGGAAAGGGAAAGGGGCGGCGGCCCCCTTCTCCTTCCTTCTCTCCACTTCCTCCTTCCCCCTTCTCCTAGTTGGAATAGGAAAGGGGGGGGGGGGGCAAACCTACTTGGAGTAGGATTGCCCCCCTTGGGCGTGCCTCTCCCCTTGGCTGGCCCTCTCCTCCTCCCCCCTTTATATATGGAGGAGGGGGCACCCCATAGACACAACAATTGATCTCTTGATCTCTTAGTCGTGTGCGGTGCCCCCCTCCACCATAATCCACCTCGATAATATTGTAGCGGTGCTTAGGCGAAGCCCTGCATCGGTAGAACATCATCATCGTCACCACGCCGTCGTGCTGACAGAACTCTCCCTCAAAGCTCGGGTGGACCGGAGTTCGAGGGACATCATCGAGCTGAACGTGTGCTGAACTCGGAGGTGTCGTGCGTTCGGTACTTGATCGGTCGGATCGTGAAGACGTACGACTACATCAACTGCATTGTGCTAACGCTTCCACTTCCGGTCTAAGAGGGTACGTGGACACCACTCTCCCCTCTCGTTGCAATTTATCACCATGATCCTGTGTGTGCGTAGGAATTTTTTTGAAATTACCATGTTCCCCAACACTTTGTGTACCCAAATTATGCAATGATGTGGATGACCACTGTAACCAGGGAAATTCGAACCAAAATTTTTGACGTTCAAACTCATCACACACGGCTTAAGCTATCCGAATCATTTGTGATGTTCACATATCGTACACAGTTTTGGATAAGGGACCATGTCTGATGACACTTCGCGTGCCAGTTTTTTCGCTGAAGCGATTCCAAATTATCGGCTTCCGTGGAAATATCTACCTCCCTGCCCCCTCCCCCTTACCAAAAGCAACATTTCCCATGTTTCCGCCTTCCTTTCGAAGTTGAAACCTTTACACCTTGCTTGCAGTGCTGCCTCCTCACCGGCGACCCTCCTTCACGCTGCTCGGCCTCGTCTATCCAGGCAGGCAGGTAATCCACACCCGAACCCCATCCTCCTCCTCCTTCCACATCCCATATGCCCAGACCGCCGGCGCAACACCTTCCACCCAAATCACCGACCCCTCCACCAAATAAGCGCCTCCCTAAGCCATGGTGCATGCAGTATAGCTAGGATCTCAAGGAGCATTTGGCAACAGAGAAGAAAATCGCGGCCGCACGCGCGGATGAGGTCGTGATGGCTGCTGATACGTCTCCAACGTATCTATAATTTTTTATCATTCCATGCTATTATATTATCTGTTTTGGATGTTTAATGGGCTTTAATATGCTCTTTTATATTATTTTTGGGACTAACCTATTAACCGGAGGCCCAGTGCCAGCTGCTGTTTTTTTGCCTATTACAGTGTTTCGCATAAAAGGAATATCAAACGGACTCCAAACGGAACGAAACCTTCGCGAGGATCTTTCTTCGAACGAACGCAATCCAGGAGACTTGGAGTGGAAGTCAGACACGCAACAAGGCGGCCACGAGGTAGGAGGGCGCGCCCAAGGGGTAGGCGCGCCCCCACCCTCGTGGGCCCCTCGTAGCTCTACCGACCTACTTCTTTCGCCTATATATACTCTTATACCCTGAAAACATCCAGGTGAGCCACAAAACACTTTTTTCACCGCCGCAACCTTCTGTACCTGTGAGATCCCATCTTGGGGCCTTTTCCGGCGATCTGCCGGAGGGGGATTCGATCACGGAGGGCTTCTACATCAACACCATAGGCTCTCCGATGATGTGTGAGTAGTTTACCACAGATCTTCGGGTCCATAGTTATTAGCTAGATGGCTTCTTCTCTCTCTTTGGTTCTCAATACAATGTTCTCCTCGATGTTCTTGGAGATATATTCGTTGTAATACTTTTTGCAGTGTGTTTGCCGAGATCCGATGAATTGTGGGTTTATGATCAAGATTATCTATGAACAATATTTGGTTCTTCTCTGAATTCTTATATGCATGATTTGATATCTTTACAAGTCTCTTCGAATTATCGGTTTAGTTTGGCCTACTAGATTGATCTTTCTTGCAATGGGAGAAATGCTTAGATTTGGGTTCAATTTTATGTGTCCTTTTCCAAGGATGTGGGGCAACAAGGCACGTTTTGTATTGTTGCCATCGAGGATAAAAAGATGGGGTTTATATCATATTGCTTGAGTTTATCCCTCTACATCATGTCATCTTGCTTAATGTGTTACTCTGTTCTTATGAACTTAATACTCTCGATGCATGCTGGATAGCGGTCGATGTGTGGAGTAATAGTAGAGATGCAGAATCGTTTCGGTCTACTTGACACGAACGTGATGCCTATGTTCATGATCATGCCTAGATATTCTCATAACTATGCGCTTTTCTATCAATTGCTGGGCAGTAATTTGTTCACCCACCATAATATATGCTATCATGAGAGAAGCCACTAGTGAAACCTATGGCCCCCGGGTCTATTTTACATCATATTAGTTTATCGTCAACTTGCCAATTTCTGTCGCCGTTTATTTTGCAATCTTTACTTTCCAATCTATACAACAAAAATACCAAAAATATTTATCTTATTATCTTTATCAGATCTCACTTTTGCAAGTGGCCGTGAAGGGATTGACAACCCCTTTATCGCGTTGGTTGCAAGGTTCTTGATTGTTTGTGCAGGTACTAGGCGATTTGCGTGTAGTCTCCTACTGGATTGATACCTTGGTTCTCAAAAACTGAGGGAAATACTTACGCTACTTTGCTGCATCACCCTTTCCTCTTCAAGGGAAAACCAATGCATGCTCAAGAGATAGAAGCTGCCATTTGTGCCGACCCCCAGATCTTGGAGGAGCACCTTGCCATTTGCTAGCTACGCCGGTTAAGCATGCTCGATTTACCCGTTGCTTGTGCTGCTCCTGCCTTTCCTTAACAAATTCTAGTGAATTGTGCTATCTAATTTTACCATGCAATCTGTTGCTCTAGTGTATATGTTCTATATGTCGTGCAGTGTGGTGCTCACTTATTAACTGTTTGATTAATTAGTTGTCGTGTTCAGTTAACTGTTTGGTTCAATTCTGCAAATGTGATGTTCAATTCTTCAGGCTGCAATTTTGTATTGTTTTCCATGTGAGAAGTTGTCAAGCATGCTTGGTTTGGTTATATATTGTGCAATGTGGTGTTCAGTTAACGTTTGGTTCATTTGTGTTGTGGTGTTTAGTTAACTGTTTGGTTCAATTCTGCAATGTGATGTTCAATAGTTGTGGGTGCATTCTATTATTGTATACCATGTGAGAAGTAAATCGAATTTGGCTGTACTAAATACTTGAGAAACAAATACAATTGCTATATTTCCAAGTTGTTAAGCCTGCTTGGTTTGGTTAACTGTCTGATCTTCTATTAGGAGTATGTTATATTGTGCAATGTGGTGCTCAGTTAATGTTTGGTTCATTGTTGTGGTGTTTAGTTAATTGTTTGGTTCAATTCTGCAATGCGGTGTTCAATTGTTGTGGGTGCATTCTGGTATTGTATACCATGTGAGGAATAAATTGAATATGGCTGTAGTAAATACATGAGAAATAAATACAATTGCTATTTTTCCAAGTTGTTAAGCATGCTTGGTTTGGTTAACTGTCTGGTCTTCTATTAGGAGTATGTTATATTATGCAATGTGGTTCTCAGTTAATGTTTGGTTCATTTGTTGTGGTGTTTAGTTAACTGATTGGTTCAATTCTGCAATGCGATGTCTAATTGTCGTGGGTAGAATTTTGTATTGTAGTGCATGTGAGGAATAAATCGAATTTGGCTGCACTTAATACATGAGAAACATATACAAGTGCTATATTTCCTAGTTCTTAATCATGCTTGGTTTGGATAAATGGGTTTTCCATGTGGCTTGAATTAATCTGATGAATCTGCAATGTGCTTATTTTTCATCATCATATTTTACTGATAGCATGCGAACCCTTACTTAACCTGATGACTAACTACCTTATATGTGTTGCAGGGAAACAATGGGAAGCGCCGAGGTTTACAATCGAGGTTAGCACGTGCATGGTCTGTTGTCTAAAAGCACATTATTGTGCAATTGCAGGAAGTATTCTAATATTTAGGTTTTTAACAATTTGGTCTTGCACATGTAGGTCCTGCTGTCAGAGGTTTTGACCCACTGTTCGACCCTTTTTGCATATGGGGAAATGAGTTGTCCATGAATATCAATCAAGTCAAGAAACTCAGAAAGATTGTTAGGATAAAGAAATTTGTGACAAAAAACAACAAGATCTTTGTGTGCACAATGAAGAAGATATCAGTTCACTACAAGATGGTACTAACTATTATACCTTGCCTTTTTTCGTTCCTTTGCCCCATTTCCAATATAGAGAAGATATTTATGCACATCCTTTTTTTTGGGCCTTTCCAAAGCAGTTCACTGATGATTACCTCCCAAACCTCCTCTATGGTCAGGAGGCGAGGAAGGATTTCATACAACACCAATGGTTCGATATTGAAGTGTTCCTGAAGAGGATGAAGGACGGACAATCAATCATCCACATGCACTAGCCTAAAGTTGCAAATACCTTCAACATGAATGATGCCACACAATATTCGCCTCCCGCTTCAGCAGTTTTCCAAAAGAGATGCATCTGTCTATGTACCGTATATGATGCTAATTTCGAAAGGTTCTACATGTTGCATGTGAAACTTGGTGCTGGTGCAGTTGTGTAATGGGGTATCCGAGCGCTGAAGCTATATCATGTTGTACTCTGATGTATTTCAATTCTGAAATCTTGCTTCCTTAATATGGAAATGAAATATATTAAGTGCTCAATATGAATGTCAATTAGATTAATAACTGGATTATTAATAATAGGGCAATTAGCCTGCTAATTGGGTTTTGCTATTGCAAATGGTTATTGAGAAAATACCATGGGCGATGACCTCAGGCAACGCACATAGTTTCTAGGAATAAACCGTGTTGGATCAATGAACAATCACACATGAACTTCTCTTGAAAACTGTTTGCGTTAGGCCACCTTGCACAAATGTTTACCACATGAAAACTGTGTGTGATGGACAACCTTTGCCACACAGTTTCTTCTACGCATCGTGTTGATGCATTCAGTAACGCAAACGATAAAATTGTTAATGTCGTGTGCAATGGCAACGCTATCACAAACGATTTAATGGGCAAAATTATGTGTGATGTACCTGTGAACGGAAACGTTTTCCTTGAAGCGACTGTGTGGGATGTACATACGAACAAAAACGTTTAGCGGGGATTGACTGTGTGGGATGTACTTGCGAACGGAAAAAATTTCGCATGTATAATTGTATTTTTTAGCTCTCATCGACGTACATCGTATTTGAGCGCTTGGCCGGTCGCACACGACCTCATTTTGCAGAGCGTGTGTGCCAGGACGGCATATCCCGACGGTTTTTGGGTCGTGTGGGAAGGATCCCCCTATCGCCCACACTCACTTGGCGACGGTTCCAAATGCCATCGCGGAAAGGGGTTAAAACCGTTTATATAGCACCTCGCTGTACCAGTGACTCCCCGGTGAAGAAGATGGCGTCGATGTTGACTCAGAGGAAGAAGACAAGAAAGCAACAAGAAGCGCAAGGATAAAGCAGTGCTGGTTGTTGAAGGGTCGAGCACTCCTAGTACCGGCAAGAAGGCCAAGACCGTGGCTCCCGGCAAGGAAGTTGCTGCATGCATTGACTGTCGGGAAGCTGTGACTGCTGAGAAGGCAGGGAAGGCTGACGGGCCGTACTGCCAGATCCATTGGACTAAGGTCCATGATCTTCAAGAGTATCATTAGGTTGAGCAACTCGTCAAGAAGCAGAAGGCTGAGTATGAGAAGCGTGACAAATAGAGAGACTAGGATGGTGTTGGTGGGAAGGGACGAGGCGGCAGAGGAGGACGCCCCGGCAAGGCCCCTTGGTATCAAGGGAAACCTGCCAGAGGCCATGAGAAGAAGGAATGCAATGACTAGAGTGATGAAGGAGATGAAGAGGAAACCAGCGAGTAGGAGTTCCAGAAAGCCACTGACGCCCTATGCATTGACGGAGGTGCATCCTTGCACTCCTCTCCCGCCAGCCTAAACAGTGGGCGTGTGAGGTCAATGCCGTGGAGCCAGTGGCAGATTCTCAGAAGCCACTCAAGTGGTCCCGCACGCCCATCATCTTTGATGAAGAGGATCACCCTGACTGCACCACCACGGTAGGGTGTTTGCTGTTGTTGGTTTCACCAACTATCCGCAACCTCAAGGTCACAAAAGATGTTGGTTGACGGTGCGGCCGGGTTGAATCTGATTGCTCCCAAGGTCATCAGTAAACTCCAGATAGCAAATGAAGAGCTCAAGGTACTGGTACTTTCCAAGGGATCAACCCCGACATGAGTCGTCCTAAGGGGAAGATCACACTGCCGATTACATTCTTGGGGAGTTAAACTACCGGACTGAGAAGATTGTGTTTGATGTGGTTGACCTCCCCCTGCCATACAATGGAATCCTTGGTCGCCCAGCCCTAGCAAAATTCATGGCGGCATCCCACTATGCCTACAACATGCTGAAGATGCCAGGGCCAATGGGCGTTATTTCCATTTCATCAGACAAGAAGGACGCAATCATATGCATGAAGATGTACCGTGAAGCAATCTCTGCAGAGGCCGTGGAAGCTCCCGCCAAGGAAAGCAAGAAAGCAAAGAAAGCTAGCAAGGATGCCAGCAAAGAATCTGGGAAGCGCGCCTCTTCGGAGTGTGCTGCGCCTGTTGATGACTTGCCAAAAAGTTCCAATAGCATGAGATCAAAGGTTGTTGCACACGCTGTGAAGAAGGTCCCAACAGGACTGGTTGGCACTTATGGTACATTTACTATCATTGCCACCCTCGATGAACAATAGGAAAGCGCGCTTGTTGCCTTCCTGCGGGCGAATGTCGTTGTGTTTGGTTGGCAACCATTTGACATCCCCAGTGTTGCCTGGGAGGTAATCGAGCACCACCTTGTTGTCTGCCCGCGTGCCCGGCCCGTCAAACAGAAGGTCCAAAATCAAGCTTTGGAGCTGCAGCAGTTTATTGCCGAAGAGATCATGAAACTTGAGGCAGCTGGTTTGGTAAGAGGAGTATTGCATCCAACGTGGTTGGCAAATCCAGTGGTAGCGCGCAAGGCGAATGGGAAATGGAGGCTTTACATAGATTTCACAGATCTAAGTAAAGCATGCCCGAAGGACCCATTCCCCTTGCCGCGCACCGACCAGATTGTGGATTCCACCTCTGGGTGTGACCTGCTTTCCTTCCTGGATGCCTACTCCGGGTACCACCATATTTTCATGTCCAAAGAAGATGAAGAGAAGACTGGATTCATAACCCCATGCGGCACGTACTGTTTTGTACGGATGCCCTTTGGGTTAAAGAGCGCTGGATACACTTTTGCAAGAGCAGTACAGATTGGCTTTGAGTCCCAACTGCACAGGATTATCAAAGCTCATTGATGGAGGCATACGTAGAGGAAGTGATAAAGTTGGAGGAGCGCTTTGATGGATTACACATAGAGCACGTGCCGCGTGCTGAAAACAGCATTGCTGGTCATCTGTCAAAGTGCGCTGTGCAAAAACTCCCTATGGAACCAGGGACTTTTGTTCTCCATCTGACTCAACCCTCCGTATCCCCGGCAACAATGGCCAGAAAGAGGAGGAAACTGGACTCCGGCAAGCCTCTTCGGGCAGAGCTTCCTGAAGCCCCGGGCAGAGGGCTTTGCGGGAACAACCTCCCTTTGTTCGGTGAGCTGCACCCTCCTGCCGAACTACTAGTCTTTGCGGTTGAGGCATGCACTCCCGTAAACGGGGAGGTGCCGCTAGTCCTTGTTATCGAGCCTCGGGCTCCAACTTGGGCGCGACACATAGGCCATTTCCTCCAAACAGGAGAACTTCCCGAACAGCAAGAAGAAGCTAAAAGAGTAGTCCGGAGGGCCAGTATGTATCAGTTCATTGACGACACGCTATACAGAAGAAGGCCCAATGGTGTGAAATTGAACTGCATTTGCCGGGAAGAAGGAAAGGAACTGCTGGCAAAGATACACAAGGGTATGTGTGGCTCCCATATTGGATCAAGGGCCTTGGTTGGGAAAGCTTTCCGGCAAGGTTATGCTGGCCCACGGCCCTCCAAGATGAAATTGAGCTAGTCATCAAGTGTGAAGCATGCGAGTTCCACTCTAAGAATATCCATCAGCCTGCTCAAGCTCTCCAAATGATCCCTTTGTCATGGCCATTTTTTGTCTGGGGGATCGACATTTTGGGTCCCTTCCCCTGTGCTACCGGGGGCTTAGAATTCTTGTACGTTGCAATCAACAAATTTACAAAGTGGTCGGAAGTTGAGCCTGTGAGGAAGGTGACTGCACAATCAACTATCAAGTTCTTGAAAGGATTGGTGTGTCGTTTTGGAGTACCCGCCAGAGTCATCACTGACAATAGTACCCAATTCACAAGTCGCACCTTCATGCAATACGTTCATGCCCTCGGAAGCAAGGTCTCATTTGCCTCTGTTGCCCATCCCAGAAGAAACGGAAAATCATAGAGGGAAAACGTTGAAGTGCTGTGAGGACTCAAGACAAGAACATTTGATAGGCTGCAAAAGTGTGGCACGCGATGGATCGACGAGCTGCCGGTGGTTCTTTGGTCCCTCCGTACGACACCAAATCGAGTTACCGGCCAGACTCCCTTCTCCCTAGTCTATGGGGCAGAAGCAGTGATCCCCATGGAACTCATATATGGATCATCTCAAGTACTTGCCTATGATGAAGTAGCACAAGAAAAGCACCGGCGTGACGACGCTGTGATACTTGAGGAGAACCGTCTCCGGGCTGCTACGCATGCTGCACGCTACCAGCAAGCCCTACGCCGCTATCACAGCCGCAGGGTTCATGCCCGGAGCTTTGAGGAAGGCGACCTTGTCCTTAGGCGTGTTTAATCCGCCAAGGGTGCAAACAAGTTGACGCCAAAGTCGGAAGGCCCTTACTGGTTAGTACGAGTCACCAGACCCGGCACAGTCCGTCTAGACACCGGAGATGGCATTCAGTTGCAAAACTCATGGAACATTGAGCATCTCCGTAAGTTCTACCCGTATGGCACGACTGTCGGGCCCTACCCGGTAGCCACCCTTTTGTACAAGCCTTGTCGATGTTGCATGTGACCCTTTGTACAAAGCCAAGCGCAGACCCTGAGCAACAGATAAATAAACGAAGCACTGGGGGCCCCATAGAAGCTTGCGTGCATGCCTAAGCATATCATGAGCATAGCATGATCATATAGATAAGATCATATGTAGCTCTGTTTTCATCTGCATTAAGCTGCAGGGTTCTTGCCTCGGACTTGGTCTCAAAGAGAAGAAATGGATACGAGCCTACATAGCGGTCCCCGGCGAGCCAAATAGATAAGTTCCTTCTTATCCATACCTGTTCTGTAAAGTGAAAACTTGTGCATATGAAAACCTCGTCATCTTCGAAACATAGGTGCTCCCATCCTTTGACCCGAATGTTGCTTCGGTCAAGGTGGTCGCATTGGCCTTTGACGGAGAATGTTCGGTGAGGGGCTGGTCCCTTTTTTGTAGTTTTGTGCCCAGTAGGCCTAGCCCCGCGGCAGCAAACTAAGGGCACTGGGAGGATAGCTTGTCGGAGGAAACTTATTTACTTAAACATACAAAGGCATCTAACCTCCGCATGGAAATGATACATGCACAAGTACCCGGCAAGGCTTGTCTTTTTCATTAATATGCCGATAAGCAAGTACAGACCTTACAGAACACAAACATGGATAAAGAAGATTGCATAATTTAGACTAAAGTTTGGCAAATGCCTACACATTTTAGACTAAAAACGATAAGTGCCCCGTAATCCCTTTCTTGTCCCTCTCCTCCTAGGCACTGCGGTGGGAGGTGAAGAGGGCAAAAGGAGCGCCTAGGCAGAAGCCCAGCCTAACCTTGTCAGGCCCCATGGTGAGGAGCCTGACAAGATCGGAGGGCGCGGGCAAAGGTGATGGTGAAGAGAGCGGCGGAGACGACCCCCTGGTCACCGCCACCAGGGCCGGCAGGACGCGGCAGGGCGAACAAAACCGGAAACTGACTCAAGCACAGGTTAATGAAGAAGCAAAGAAGATCTCAAAGGGTGAGCTACCACAACTTCCTCGCCTGAGTACTAGACAGGGCCTACCCTGACGACGCTCGACAATGCGTTCAGGATAGGTCCGGGGGCTCCTGTCGGTGCAACAATCCCAGGCGTGTGTTGCCCGGACTATACACAGGCTCAAGAGCAAGGTTGCAGCATCCAAGGCAAGGCCAAGCAGAAGAGATAGCTCTTTGAGAAAACAAAGGGTGGACCAAAAAGACCAAGATGAGACCATCACTAAGGAAAAACCGCCCTTCTCGGGCCTGCCGAGGTTGAGGTCACCCAAAAGACAAATCTCAAGACTGCCCCAGCAAGCTTGCCGGGGATGCCGAGGGCGGAATACCCCGACAAGGCTCCACCGCTTCACCTAACAGCAACGCAAGTCACCTATCGGTGCGGTGTCGAGACCCCAAGTGATTAAGTGGCTGTTATTTGGCATGTGGCAGCCATTTCTGAAGGAAATCGCCTCCAAATGACACCCGTCCAGGGACGTGTCACGCAGCAGGTGAGAAGGTGGCTGAATGGCACAACAAGGCTTGTCGGGCTTCACCAAGGATGTGACACTAAGCGGTGCATTTAATGCACCTTGTCCTGTCTGCAGAATTAGGTATGATAGCATTGTTTGCTATCTAATAGTATGTAATGACTGATTTGCCATTGTGGTGACCCCTTGACCTATAAAAGGAGGGTCGTGACAACCTTAGAAAGGTTTCGGGCCCTTGTACACTCATACCCGCGTAGCTACTATCGTCACGAGGCAACCTTGCCAGGCTAGAGTGTTGCGTCTCCACCACGGTCCTTTCACCAATCCTCCAAAGCAGGAGTAGGGTTTTATGCCTCATGGCGGCCTGAACCTGGGTAAAAACTTCTCATGTGATAACTATCGTTCCGCCCTCCGCTCTTTGTGCAATGTGCTCTTCCCCCTGCCGAACCACAAGGGGCCGATGGTTCCATAGGTGGTTGTGTTATTCCACGACAACTTGTCCCAAATCGGACAAAATTTTATCACAGCATGTTGGTGCCATTTCATGATATCATGCCAAGTTTCGTGATTTCAGGCGATTTTTGGATTTACGAGAATTTAAAAACTAAGCATCTCAATGTTTTCGTCCGAGGTGTTTGAAATTCATTTCCATTTCTTGCATGGGACCTAAAAAATTACCCAAGGACACATATATGATTTTTCATCTCATTTTGGTGCAGTGGAGGTCTGGAGCATGTGCTTGTAGTTCAAATTTGAATTATGTGCACCACAAATAGTTTACTAGCAAGAATCGTGTGCGATGCGATATAAAATATCTTGGCGCACCCTTTTGTATCGCTTACGCCGGAAGTTTCGTCGTCTACATTCCACCACCCGCGCTTCAACCACACTTGCACGTCAGTTTGTTGCAGCACCGAGCGAAAAATTTCGGCAACCGCAGAAATATCTAGCTCCCCACCCCCTCCCCTAACGAAAAGCCACATTTCCATTGTACCTCCTTCCTTTCCAAGTTCAAACCTTCATTGCTTACTTGTAGCACCGCCTCCTTGCCAGCAACCGTTCGTCTTGCTGCGCGGCCATGTCGATATACCCAGGTAATCCACACCCCGCCCCCATCCTCCTCCTCCTTCTCCATCCCACATGCCCCGACTAATAGTGCGACACCTTCCGCCAAAATCATCGCCCCGTCCTCCAAATAAGCGCCGCCCATAGCAATTTTGCATGCAGTATACTGAGGATCTCAAGAGCATCTGGCAGCAGAGAAGCAAACCGCGGCCGCACACACGGATGTGGTTACGATGGCTTCCATGCATGCCGACTGCCAGATCTTGGAGGACCACCTCACCTTCGAGGCCACCGTCGATGCCGCCACGCGGTTCGCTACTTTAAAATACAGTTTGTGATGTTTGATCGAGGCGAACGCCTGTGCCTTTGATACGTCAATTTTGCATCATGCTTTTATATCGATATTTATTGCATTATGGGCTGTTATTACACGTTATGTCACAATACTTATGCCTATTCTCTCTTATTTTACAAGGTTTACATAAGGAGGGAGAATGCCAACACCGGAATTCGGCCGAAAAGGAGCAAATATTAGAGACCTATTCTGCATAACTCCAAAAGTCCTGAAACTCCACGAAAGTCATTTTGGGAAATAATAAAAAATATCCAGCAGAAGAAGTTCATCAGAGGGGGCCCCACCTGGCCACGAGGGTGGGGGGCGCGCCCTACCCCCTTGACGCGCCCCCTACCTCGTGGGCCCCCTGGTGGCCCTCCGATGCCCATCTTCTGCTATATGAGGTCTTTCGTTGAGAAAAAAATCATAAGAAACCTTTCGGGACGAAACTCCGCCGCCACGAGGCGGAACTAATCTAGGGCTCCCATGAGCTGTTCTACTGGGACACTTCCCTCCGGAGGGAAATCATCTCCAACGTCATCACCAATGCTCCTCTCATCGGGAGAGGGCAATCTCCATCAACATCTTCACCAGCACCATCTCCTCTTAAAACCCTAGTTCATCTCTTGTATCCAATTCTAGTCTCCAAGTCCGGGATTGGTACTAGTAGGTTGCTAGTAGTGTTGATTACTCCTTGTAGTTGATGCTAGTTGGTTTATTTAGTGGAAGATCATATGTCTAGATCCTTTATGCATATTAATACCCCTCTGATTATGAACATGAATATGCTTTTTGAGTAGTTACGCTTGTTCCTGAGGACATGGGAGAAGTCTTGCTATTAGTAGTCATGTGAATTTGGTATTCGTTCGATATTTTGATGAGATGTATGTTGTCTAGCCTCTAGTGGTGTTATGTGAACGTCGACTACATAACACTTCACCATTATTTGGGCCTAGAGGAAGGCCTTGGGAAGTAATAAGTAGATGATGGGTTGCTAGAGTGACAGAAGCTTAAACACTAGTTTATGCGTTGCTTCGTAAGGGGCTGATTTGGATCATTATGTTTCACGCTATGGTTAGGTTTACCTTAATACTTTTGTTGTAGTTGCGGATGCTTGCAATAGAGGTTAATCATAAGTGGGATGTTTGATCAAGTAAGAACAGTACCCAAGCACCGGTCCACCCACATATCAAATTATCAAAGTACCGAACGCGAATCATATGAACGTGATGAAAACTAGCTTGGCGATATTCCCATGTGTCCTCGGGGCGTTTTCCTATTATAAGAGTTTGTCAAGGCTTGTCCTTTGCTACAAAAAGGATTGGGCCACCTTGCTGCACTTTATTTACTTTTGTTACTTGTTGCTCGTTACAAATTATCCTATCACAAAACTATCTGTTACCACTTATTTCAAGATTTGCAGAAAATACCTTGCTGAAAACCGCTTATCATTTCCTTCTGCTCCTCGTTGGGTTCGACACTCTTACTTATCGAAAGGACTATGATAGATCCCCTATACTTGTGGGTCATCAAAACTCTTTTCTGGCGCCGTTGTCGGGGAGTGAAGCGCCTTTGGTAGGTGGAATTTGGTAAGGAAAATTTTATATAGTGTGCTGAAATTTCATCACTTGTTACTATGGAAAGTAATCCTCTGAGGGGCTTGTTCGGGTATCTTCACCCCGACCAGTAGAGCAAAGAGTTGCTCCTCAACCTAATGAACCTACTGAAAATGAATATGAAAATATTCCCTTTGAAGTTCCTTCGGGTATGATGGAAAAACTGCTAGCTAATCCTTTTGTAGGAGATGGAACAAAGCATCCTGATGAGCACCTAATATATGTGGATGAAGTTTGTGGACTATTTAAGCTTGCTGGTATACCCGATGAAGTTGTTAAGAAGAAGGTCTTCCCTTTATATTTGAAGGGAGATGCATTGACATGGTATAGGCTATGTGATGATACGAGATCATGGAACTATAGAAGATTGAAATTGGGATTTCATCAAAAGTATTATCCTATGCATCTTGTTCATCGTGATCGCAATTATATATATATTTTTGGCCTCGTGAAGGAGAAAGCATCCCTCAAGCTTGGGGGGGGGGCTTAAATCAATGTTGTATTCATGCCCCAATCATGAGCTCCCAAGAGAAACAATTATTCAAAATCTTTATGCTCGGCTTTCCGAAAACAATCGCACCATGCTCGATACTTCTTGTGCTGGCTCTTTTATGATGAAGACTATTGAATTTAAATGGGATTTATGGGATAGAATTAAACGCAACTTTGAAGATTGGGATCTCGACGAAGGTAAGGAGTCAGGTATGATACCTAAGTTTGATTGTGTTAAATCTTTAATGGATACCGATATTTTCCGTAAGTTTAGCACTAAATATGGACTTGACTCTGAAATAGTAGCTTCTTTCTGTGAATCTTTTGCTACTTATGTTGATCTCCCTAAGGAGAAGTGGTTTAAATATCATCCTCCCATAGAAGTAAAAGTACTTGCACCTATTAAAGTTGAAGAAAAGACTGTCACTTATAATGATCCTATTGTTCCTACTTCTTATGTTGAGAAACCACCCTTCCCTGTTAGAATAAAGGATCATGCTAAAGCTTCATCTGTTGTTCGTAAAAGTAATATTAGAACTGATACACCTCATGAGCAAGTTAAAGTAGAACCTAATATTGCTATTGTTAATGTAGCGACCCGACCTCAGACGGTCAAGCCTCTGTGTATCCGTGCCATCCCTGGATCGGTACGCTGGCACACACAGTAAATCAATGTATATATCAAAGTGCAATCACATGTATAAATAACGTAAAACTGATATACCTCATAATTCTCAGCGGAAACAATCAAACGGGTGTGGAGTTCCATCAACGCCATCGGCAGGTTGAGTGTAGACCGTAACCCTGTACCGTACTCTTACTCGTCGGAGGAAAAGTATCTGCAACATGAGACGTTGCAGCCGTGTAGGTCAGTACATTGAATGTACCGGCAAGATCACAATAAAAAGAACAGATGATAAAACTATACTATATGCAATATGGCTTTGTGGCTCTGTGTCTGGGGTTTTTGCGTAAAAGCTGGTTTAATTTTCCCTACATCAAAGGAATTAACCGGAGTCTGTACTACGGAGTTTTCTATCATGACATGGTTCCGCCAA
The DNA here is from genome assembly GCA_021605145.1 of Aegilops bicornis. Taxonomy (NCBI): domain Eukaryota; kingdom Viridiplantae; phylum Streptophyta; class Magnoliopsida; order Poales; family Poaceae; genus Aegilops; species Aegilops bicornis. The sequence continues at coordinate 418,218,107 of CM038670.1, read as the reverse complement.
CCGATGTCTCATAGCCCAAATCATCATAAGTTGCCCACAATTAAGTTATCAGTCCGGTGTTGAGAGTTCCGAGATAGATCCAAGTCCGGATGCTCAAATTGTCCGTAATCGGGGACACGGCTAATCGATTAGGTTTTAACCCTCTGCAGAGGTTTGTACACTTTACCCGCAAGATTCGATCCCTCTCTTTACGTTCTCGCACTTCGTGGTGTTTGAGAACAAGACGATCAAACATGGTCTTCCTCAAGAGTTCCTCGACCACCGTCCGGTGCTCACCCAATCCTACCGTAGTTCTACATCTGCTAGCACCGCCCCAGCCAGAGTCACCACTAAGGTCAACCAAGCCAGAGCCCATAGTGACTTGCGGTTGCACAGTAAGCTTCCGGGCATGAAGTATTCTTCCGCCTCTTTGAGTCTGGGTGAAGCTTTCCGCAAGATGTCATGGCGCTTCTCCATGCATCCCGCCATCCATTGGTTTCTCCAGGTGCCGTCAACCATCCTTCACCCAAAGAGTGTGTATTGAATTCTTATAGTCTCGAAATCTTGAGGTCTTGAAGTCTTGAGGTCATGACGATGCAGTCCTTTGCCGATGCCATCATGAAGTTATAAATCGCGACGTAGAGTCCTCCATTCTCACACCACTCCCGAGCACTCATACCAAACCCCGTCTAAAATAGCGTAGCATTAAAACTATATACGTCCCGGGCTTGGTAAAGGGAGATCGGTTCCTACCTCATGCATTCTACTCAACTACAAGAAATCAATATCACTACTGAATGGAATTGTTGCAAAGATGTCACTAAATGCAATAAAAACATAGGTATGAAAAAGCATGGTCAAAGTGAACTTGCCTGGTATTATTTGATGAAGATAACAACGCTCTCAGAATAATGACTTGGTAGAACTATTCGTCACTCCGTTGAAACTCTATATAGTCAAACATAGCATTCATATAAGCAAACATACTAGCAAGAAATTCTAACACTCATAATAAAACCAAAAAAATAAATTGCAAAACAACAAGGGACACCAAATAAGAACAAACGAAAACTACACAACAAAACTAATAAAGAAAACTCTAAGACATAACACAAAACAGTTGTCCTAAGTAAAAACTTAACAACAATTAAAACACTAAATTAATAAATTAACAGAAAATACAAAGTAAAACAACTACGTTAAGGAAGGTATTTTTCATAAAATTTTATTTGCAAAAATAAACAAATAAAAAGCTTTTATAAAACACAACTATGACCTAAACAAGTTTTCATATAAAAGTAAGTAAAATAAAATTCTAAAATAAAAGCAAATTTTTCTTTTGTTGACTAACAAAAACAAAACTAAAATTTTCAAGAGTGAAAAAAATAAATAATTTAAAACTAATAAAAACAATAAAGAAAAGACTAAAACAAAACTATAACTAAAACAATGCTGTTTTGCTAAAAACTTAATTTAAAATAAACTAAAATAAATCACTATATGACTCTGGATATACAAAAAAATAACAAAACCGAAGCAAAAAGAATCGATCAAAAATATTTCATAAAACTCAAGATACAGCCAAATTAGTGATTTGAACAAATTTCATCAAACCCAAATTTTAAACTACTCAAAAGTGATAACTAAAGACACAAACAGAAACTTCAAGAAATTTTGAATCTAATGCAAAAAAGAATCACTCAATTTGGATCTAAAACATAAAAGATATAAGCAATCTAAAATTGAAACTATCTCTGTTTTTAAAACAGAAACGAGAAAGAAAAAAAACATCGGGCACTAGCTACATGGCCTACTGCTATCGGGCCAGGGAGGTGGGCGATCTGAACTATCTAGCGCTCGGTCGTAAAATAATAGAAATGCGTACGGGCTAAAACAAAAAAACCGATTGGCTAAACCGACTAGACCTTGACCGATCTAAACCGAATAAAAACCGAGACAAACCGGAACTAAACCGATCTAATTAAAACAAACGTAAGCGTTCGTTAGACCTAATCTACGCCGTTAATAACAGATCGGACGGAGGAGATCGACGGCAGCTTCTACAGTGGGATGGTCGCCGCGATGCGGCTCGGACGTTGGCAGCGGCGGCGCTCCGGTCGTCGGCGGGGTCGGCGAAGGAGACCCGGGGATGCAGCGCTCAGAGGCGGTTCCAACAATGGTCGCTGGTGCCCCTGGGGATGACGGAGACAGACGGCGGTGAGCTCGGGACGGAGTTGGCGTTCGGGGTCGTCCGCGACGGCGCTCCGGTGGTCTTCCGGCTCGGAGCAGTGGGTCGGGAGGTGTAGGGGATCGAGGGGGTCTCGGGGTGGTCTTGGATGACGACGAGGGGGTCGGGAGTGGGCTCTAGGGCATCAATGGCGGCGGCGGTTGCCTTTGACTCGGCGAAATCGAGGAGGAAACGGGGGGTCTCGGCGCGGGCAAAACGGGGGAACGGGTCGCGGGCGACGGGGTTTATATCGGGGGCGGCACTTGGCGGCGGGGGGGGATCGGAAGATCGCGATCCCGAGAAGTTCGGGATTCCGGCGGCGGCGATCCCCTACGTGGCTTGCGGGAGGAGGAAGAAGGGCGCGGGCGATGTAGCGAGCGAGCAGTTGGGCCCGGCGGTCAGCGTCACAGGGGCGAGCGAGAGAGGAGCGGGCGGCCGATCCGAAGGGATTCAAGGAGGCCGAGCTGGGCCAAGCAATGCAGTGAGGGAAGGGAGAGAGAGGGAGTGATGGGCCTCGGTGGCTTCGGCCTTTTTTTTCATTAAACAGCGACGAAAAGAAAACAAATAAACCAGAATAAAAAAACATTTATATAGGCATAATATGTACCAAAATTATCAGAATAAAATTTCCTAAATCATGAACATATTTTCATGACTAAATAAAATAATGTGTTAAAAAAATATTTCTGCAACAACTCCAAAATGAAAGGGAATTTGAGTTTCAAATAAATTGTCAAACATTGTCTCTGATTTTTTTTTGGAGTTTCATATTCCTCCTCTCATATTTTTTTCTTTATCAGAGAATTTTTGACAAAATGCAAACTTAAAATTAGGTAGGGATTCAAATAGAAAATTTTGGGAAAGTCCTTTTATTCCCTCTCATTTTTTTTAAGTTTCAAATTCCACTCACTTTCAGCCAATCAATCAATCAAACAATCAAATTTATTTAATTAATATAACATTCCAAAATTTAGAATTTTGGGATGTTACAGTTAAGGATCTCTTGGCTGATAATATTGATGGGCATGTTATTCAATTCTGTGGTGAAACTGCTAGAATTGCTAAACATAGACCTGTGGTAGGCGTGCCTGTTATTTCTGTTAAAATAGGAGATCATTGTTATCATGGCTTATGTGATATGGGTGCTAGTGTTAGTGTTATACCTTATACTTTGTACGAAGAAATTAAGCATGAAATTGCACCTGGTGAGATAGAAGGTATTGATGTTACAATTAAACTTGCCAATAGAGACACTATATCAGCTGTGGGAATTGTTAGAGATGTTGAAGTCTTGTGTGGGAAAACTAAATATCCTGCTGATTTTCTAGTTCTTAGTTCCCCACAAGATAGCTTTTGTCCCATTATATTTCGTAGACCCTTCTTGAATACTGTCAATGCTAAGATAAATTGCGAAAAGAATGTTGTTACCGTTGGCTTGGATGATACGATTCATGAGTTTAATTTCTCTAAATTTAGTAAACAACACCGTGAAGAAGAATTGCCTAGTAAGGATGAAATTATTGGTCTTGCTTCTATTGCCGTACCTCCTAGTGATCCTCTAGAACATTATTTGCTAGACCATGAAAACGATATGTTTATGAATGAAAGAAGGGAAATAGATGAAGTATTCTTTAAACAAGAACCTATTCTGAAACACAATTTGCCTATTGAAATCCTAGGGGATCCTCCTCCACCCAAGGGTGATCCCGTGTTTGAGCTCAAATCGTTGCCTGATAATCTTAAATATGCTTATCTTGACGAACATAAAATATATCCTGTTATTATTAGTGCGAACCTTTCAGAGCATGAAGAAGAGAGATTATTGAAAACTCTAAAGAAGCATCGTGCTGCTATTGGATATACTCCTGATGATCTTAAGGGCATTAGTCCCACTCTATGTCAACACAAAATAAATTTGGAAGAAGATGCCAAACCGGTTCGTGATCATCAATGAAGGTTGAATCCTAAGATGAAAGAAGTGGTAAGAAAAGAAATACTAAAGATTTTGGAGGCAGGTATAATTTATCCCGTTGCTGATAGTCAGTGGGTAAGTCATGTTCATTGTGTCCCTAAGAAGGGAGGTGTTACTGTTGTTCCTAATTATAAAGATGAATTGATTCCACAAAGAATTATTACAAGTTATAGGATGGTAATTGATTTCCGCAAATTAAATAAGGCTACTAAGAAAGATCATTACCCCTTACCTTTTATCGATCAAATGCTAGAAAGATTATGCAAACATACACATTATTGCTTTCTAGATGGTTATTCTGGTTTCTCTCAAATACCTGTGTCGGCTAAAGATCAATCAAAGACTACTTTTACATGCCCTTTTGGTACTTTTAGTTATAGACGTATGCCTTTTGGTTTATGTAATGCACCTGCTACCTTTCAAAGATGCATGATGGCTATATTCTCCGACTTCTGTGAAAAGATTTGTGAGGTTTTCATGGACGACTTTTCCGCCTATGGATCCTCTTTTGACGATTGTTTGAGTAATCTTGATCGAGTTTTGCAAAGATGTGAAGAAACTAATCTTGTCTTGAATTGGGAAAAGTGCCACTTTATGGTTAATGAAGGTATTGTCTTGGGGCATAAAGTTTCTAAAAGAGGTATTGAAGTTGATAAAGCCAAGGTTGATGCTATTGAAAAGATGCCATGTCCCAAGGACATCAAAGGTATAAGAAGTTTCCTTGGTCACGCCGGATTTTATAGGAGGTTCATTAAGGACTTCTCAAAAATTTCTCGTCCTCTGACTAATTTATTACAAAAAGATATACCATTTGTCTTTGATGATGATTGTGTAGAAGCATTTGAAATACTTAAGAAAGCATTGATCTCTGCACCTATTATTCAACCACCCGATTGGAATTTACCCTTTGAAATTATTTGTGATGCTAGTGACTATGCTGTAGGTGATGTTCTAGGGCAAAGAGTTGATAAGAAATTAAATGTTATCCATTATGCTAGTAAGACTCTAGACAATGCTCAAAGAAACTATGCTACTACTGAAAAAGAATTCTTAGCAGTTGTGTTTGCATGTGATAAGTTCAGACCTTATATTGTTGATTCTAAAGTAACAATTCACACTGATCATGCTGCTATTAAATATGTGATGGAAAAAAAGATGCTAATCCTAGACTTATTAGATGGGTTCTCTTGCTACAAAAATTTGATTTGCATATTGTTGATAGAAAGGGAGCTGAGAACCCCGTTGCAGACAACTTTCTAGGTTAGAAAATGTTCTTGATGACCCACTACCTATTGATGATAGCTTTCCTGATGAGCAACTAAATGGCATAAATTCTTCTCGTAGTACTCCATGGTATGCAGATTATGCTAATTACATTGTTGCTAAATTTATACCACCTAGTTTCACATACCAGCAAAAGAAAAAGGTTTTCTATGATTTGAGACATTACTTTTGGGATGACCCACATCTTTATAAAGGAGTAGATGGTGTTATTAGACGTTGTGTACCAGAGCATGAACAGGAACAGATCCTACGCAAGTGTCACTCCGAAGCTTATAGAGGACACCACGCTGGAGATAGAACTGCACATAAGGTATTGCAATCCGGTTTTTATTGGCCTACTCTCTTCAAGGATGCTCGTAAGTTTGTCTTATCTTGTGATGAATGTCAAAGAATTGGTAATATTAGTAGATGTCAAGAAATGCCTATGAATTATTCACTTGTTATTGAACCATTTGATGTTTGGGGCTTTGACTATATGGGACCTTTTCCTGCCTCTAATGGATATACACATATTTTAGTTTCTGTTGATTATGTTACTTAGTGGGTAGAAGCTATTCCAACTAGTAGTGCTGATCATAACACCTCTATTAAAATGCTTAAAGAAGTTATTTTTCCGAGGTTTGGAGTCCCTAGATATTTAAAGACTGATGGTGGTTCACATTTTATTCATGGTGCTTTCCGTAAAATGCTTGCTAAATATGATGTTAATCATAGAATTGCATCCTTATCACCCATGCCTAGTGGTCAAGTAGAATTGAGTAACAGAGAGCTCAAATTAATTTTGCAAAAGACTGTCAATAAGTCTAGAAAGAATTGGTTCAAGAAACTTGATGATGCATTATGGGCTTATAGAACTGCATATAAAAATCCTATGGGTATGTCTCCGTATAAAATGGTTTATGGAAAAGCATGTCACTTACCTCTCGAACTAGAGCATAAGGCTTATTGGGCCATTAAAGAGCTCAACTATGATTTCAAACTTGCCGGTGAGAAGAGGTTATTTGATATTAGCTCTCTTGATGAATGGAGAACCCAAGCTTATGAAAATGCCAAGTTGTTTAAATAAAAAGTTAAAAGATGGCATGACAAAAGGATACAAAAGCGTGAGTTTAATGTAGGTGATTATGTATTGCTATACAACTCTCGTTTAAGATTTTTTGCAGGAAAATTTCTCTCTAAATGGGAAGGCACCTACGTTACCGAGGAGGTCTATCATTCCGATGCCATAAAAATCAACAACTTCGAAGGCACAAATCCGAAGGTGGTAAACGGTCAAAGAATCAAACACTATATCTCAGGTAATCCTATAAATGTTGAAACCAATGTTATTGAAACCGTAACCCTAGAGGAATACATAAGGGAAACTTTCCGGAACGTTTCAGACTCCGAAAAGGAATAGGTATGTAGTACGGTAAGTAAACCGACTCCAAAACAATTTTTAAGGCAATATTTCTCCGTTTTGGAATATTTAGAAAAATAGAAAAATAAGTAGCAGTCCGGGAAGGACACGAGGCCCCACGAGGGTGGAGGGCGCGCCCTACCCCCGGGCGTGCCCCCCACTCGTGGGCACCTCGGGTGCCTTCTGACTCCGCTTTTCTTGCACGATACGTATTTTGGTCGGTAAAAATTCATTATATATTCTCCGGGGTTTTGACTCCGTATCACGCAAATATCCACTGCTTTTGTTTCGAAATTTGTTGCTGCTGCAGATTAGAGCAAGATGTCTTCTCAAGAGTCACTGGGAGAGCCGAGTATCTAATCCGCACCGGAAGGGCAAATGGGCCGACCCCTTTGGGCCAAAGAATGAGGAGGAGATGGAGGCTGACTTGATGAGAGTAGATGCCATGGAGGATGAAGAAGTCACTTCTAAGCTTCCGAGCTGGGTTCGCGATGGGGAACCACAGAGCTCAGCTATTCCAAACTCGGTTATCCCTTCCAATGTTAGATTTCTTTCTTATGAAAATATGAAGAGGCGTGTCACTTGTTCTCCGCAGCTATGCAACACCCTTGGGTGCAAGGAGCCTTAGCAGTTACAGGAAAGCTTCGCAAGGAAATAATGGACCTCAAGCAGCAAGTCAATAAGCTTGAGGAGGAGAATCGCATCCTAAAGGGCATCATCGCCAAGAATGTTTCACCAACCCAAGAAGGAGACATAATCACATGGGTATGGGCACTCCCCTTGGCAATTGCCAAGCTTGGGGGAGGTGCCCCGGTATCGTATCACAACCACATCTCCTATCTTTACCGTTTTTCTTAGTTCGATCGTATTAGTAGTATCTTGATCTTGTAGAACAAAGTTTATGGCATGATCTAGTTTTGAGTTTTGCTTTATGATCTCTCTATGTAATCGAGTTCGTGAGCTATATAATAAAGATTAGAGTTGAGTCAAGGGCTTGATTATTTTGCCATGATCTTAAGTGAATAAAAGAAAAGAAAAAATATAATAAAAAGAAACAAAGAATTCATATTGATCTTATTGAGAGTAATGACTTCACATAGAAAGGGTATGATGATTGATAGTTGTTGGGAGTTGGCAAACATAGATTTGGTCATCGTTGCAATTAATAGGAAGTAATAAGGAAAGAGTGGTTTCACATATAGATATACTATTATTGACATCTTTTATGACTGTGAGCACTCATTAAAATATGACATGCTAAAGAGTTGATGTTGGACAAGGAAGACAACGTAATGGGTTATGTTTTCTTATCTGAGATAAAGTATATTGTCATGGATCATCCAACATGTTGAGCTTGCCTTTCTCCCTCATGCTAGCCAAATTCTCAGCACCAAGTAGAGATACTACTTGTGCTTCCAAAACCGTTAAACCAGTTTTGCCATGAGAGTCCACCATATCTACCTATGGATTGAGTAAGATCCTTCAAGTAAGTTGTCATCGGTGCAAAGCAATAAAAATTGCTCTGTAAATATGTATGATTGATTGGTGTGGGAGAAATAAGCTTTATACGATCTTGTGATGTGGAAGAAATAAAAGCGACGGACTACATAATAAAGGTTCATATCACAAGGGGAAATATAAAGTGATGTTCTTTCGCATTAAGATTTTGTGCATCCAACCATAAAAGTGCATTGGAACCTCTGCTTCCCTCTGCGAAGGGTCTATCTTTTATCATTATCTTCTGCCTTATGCAAGAGTCATGGTGATCTTCACCTTTCCTTTTTACATTTTATCCTTTGGCAAGAACAGTGTGTTGGAAAGATCCTGATTGATATATCTAATTAGATGTAGGGGTCATGAGTTATTATTGTTGACATTACCCTTGAGGTAAAAGGTTGGGAGGCGAAACTATAAGCCCCTATCTTTCTCTGTGTCCGATTAAAACTCTGTAACCACAAGTACCGCATGAGTGTTAGCAATTATGAAGGACTAAATGATAGTTGAGTATGTGGACTTGCTATTAAGCTCTTACATAGACTCTTTCTGATGTTATGATAAATTGCAATTGCTTCAATGACTGAGATTATAGTTTGCTGGTTTTCAATAAAGTTTATGATTCGTATTCTGCATTGTGAATGGACTATTACTTGAACATAAGAAATCATATGACAATAGCTATATATGTTGCTGTTATTAGAATAATCATGATGCCTTCATGTCCGTATTTTATTTTTATCGACGCCTCCACCTTTAAACATGGGGACATATTTATCGTTATCGGCTTTCGCTTGAGGACAAGCGAGGTCTAAGCTTGGGGGAGTTGATACGTCCATTTTGCATCATGCTTTTATATTGATATTTATTGCATTATGGGCTGTTATTGCACGTTATGTCACAATACTTATGCCTATTCTCTCTCATTTTACAAGGTTTACATAAGGAGGGAGAATGCCGGCAGCTGGAATTCTCAATGGAAAAGGAGCAAATATTAGAGATCTATTCTGCACAACTCCAAAAGTCCTGAAACTCCACGAAAGTCATTTTGGGAAATAATAAACAATATCCAGCGGAAGAAGTTCACCAGAGGGTGCCCCACCTGGCCATGAGGGTGGGGGCGCCCTACCCCCCTGGGCGCGCCCCCTACCTCGTCGGCCCCCTGGTGGCCCTCCAATGGCCATCTTCTCCTATATGAGGTCTTTCGTCGAGAAAAAAATCATGAGAAACCTTTCGGGACGAAACTCCGCCACCATGAGGCGGAACCTTGGAGGAACCAATCTAGGGCTCCGGCAGAGCTGTTTTGCCGGGGACACTTCCCTCCGGGAGGGGGAAATCATCACCAACGTCATCACCAATGCTCCTCTCATCGGGAGAGGGCAATCTCCATCAATATCTTCACAAGCACCATCTCCTCTTAAGACCCTAGTTCATCTCTTGTATCCAATTCTTGTCTCCAAGTCCAGGATTGGTACTAGCAGGGTTGCTAGTAGTGTTGATTACTCCTTGTAGTTGATGCTAGTTGGTTTATTTGGTGGAAGATCGTATGTTCAGATCCTTTATGCATATTAATACCCCTCTGATTATGAACATGAATATGCTTTGTGAGTTGTTACGTTTGTTCCTGAGGACATGGGAGAAGTCTTGCTGTTAGTAGTCATGTGAATTAGGTATTCGTTTGATATTTTGATGAGATGTATGTTGTCTAGCCTCTAGTGGTGTTATGTGAACGTTGACTACATAACACTTCACCATTATTTGGGCCTAGAGGAAGGCATTGGGAAGTAATAAGTAGATGATGGGTTGCTAGAGTGATGTAAGCTTAAACCCTAGTTTATGCGTTGCTTCAGAAGGGCTGATTTGGATCATTATGTTTCATGCTATGGTTAGGTTTACCTTAATACTTTTGTTGTAGTTGCGGATTCTTGCAATAGAGGTTAATCATTAGTGGGATGTTTGTTCAAGTAAGAACAGTACCCAAGCACCGGTCCACCCACATATCAAATTATCAAAGTACCGAACGCGAATCATATGAACGTGATGAAACCTAGCTTGACGATATTCCCATGTGTCCTCGGGAGCATTTTTACTATTATAAGGATTTGTCCAGGCTTGTCCTTTGCTACAAAAAGGATTGGGCCACCTTGTTGCACTTTATTTACTTTTGTTACTTGTTGCTCGTTACAAATTATCCTATCACAAAACTATTTGTTACCACTTATTTCGATTTCTGCGTAAAATACCTTGCTGCAAACCGCTTATCATTTCCTTCTGCTCCTCGTTGGGTTCGACACTCTTACTTATCGAAAGGACTACGATAGATCCCCTATATTTGTGGGTCATCAGCCTTCTAGTGAATTGTCCTCTGTAATGTGAATATGCAATCTGATCATCTGAAATGTAATGTTCATTCAACATTTTGGTCCAATAATTGCTACATTTCCTAGTAGTTATCAAGCATTCTTGGTTTGGTTAACTATCTTTGTTGGAAATATGTCCTAGAGGCAATAATAAAGTGATTATTATTATATTTCCTTAATCATGATAAAGGTTTATTCTTCATGCTAGAATTGTATTGACCAGAAACTTAAATACATGTGTGGATACATAAACAAATACTGTGTCCCTAGTGATTACTAGACTAGCTTGTTGATCAAAAGATGGTTAAGGTTTCCTAACCATATACATGTGTTATCACTTGATAACGGGATCACATCATTAGGAGAATGATGTGATCGACAAGACCCATCCGTTAGCTTAGCATATGATTGTTCAGTTTATTGCTCCCGCTTTCTTAATGTCAAATACTTATTCCTTCGACCATGAGATCATGCAACTCCCGAATACCAGAGGAATACCTTGTGTGCTATCAAATGTCACAATGTAGCTGGGTGATCATAAAGATGCTCTACAGGTATCTCTGAAGGTGTCTGTTGACTTGGCATGGATCGAGATTGGGATTTGTCAGTCCGTGTATCAGAGAGGTATCTGTGGGCCCTCTCAGTAATACAGCATCACAAGAAGCTTGCAAGCAAAGTGACTAAGGAGTTAGTTACGAGATGATGTATTACGGAACGAGTAAAGAGACTTCCCGGTAATTAATGAGATTGAACTAGGTATGGAGATGCCGATGATCGAATCACGGGCAAGTAACATACCGACGGACAAAGGGAACTACGTATGTTGTCATAAAGGTTCGATCGATAAAGATCTTCGTAGAATATGTAGGAACCAATATGGGCATCCAGGTCCTGCTGTTGGTTATTGACCGGAGAGGCGTCTCGGTCATGTCTACATCATTCTTGAACACTTAGGGTCCGCACGCTTAACGTTCGTTGACGATATAGTATTATATGAGTTATGTGAAATAGTGACCGAATGTTGTTCAAAGTTCCGGATGAGATCACGGACATGAGGGGAGCTCCGGAATGGTCTGGAAGTAAAGAATTATATATATGACGATGCTATTTGGTCTCCGAAAAGGTTTTTGAATGCACCGGGTATTTATCGAATCACCGGGGGGGGTCCGGGAAAGCCACTGGGAGTTATTGGGCTTATTGGGCCAATGAGGGAAGCACACCAGCCCACAAGGGGCTGGTGCACCCCACCTCTAGGCCTCCGGCCCTAGGGAAGGAAAGGGAGGAGGGCTAGCCCCTCCTGCATTCCCCTCCACATGAGAGAAACGGAAGGGGGGCTCCCCTCTTGCCTTCTCCCCAGGCGCCAAAGAAGGAAGGGGGGAAGCCAAGGCAGGCCCTAGGGCTGTCTATCGGCCCTCTTGAGGGTGCCCTAGGCTGCCTCCCCTCCTTCCCCACCTATATATATGAGAGGAGTGAGAGGGGCAACACAGACCACGATCCCCAAGCCGTGTGTGGCGCCCTGTCTCCCTCTAGTTCTAGTTCCTCCACCGTCCACGTCTGTTGTGCTTGGTGAAGACCTACCGATAGTTTCACCACCTCCATCACCGCGCCGTCGTGCTACCGGAACTCGTCTACTACTTTGCCACTCTTCCTGTATCGAGAAGGCAAGGACGTCATCGAGTTGAACGTGTGCTGAATCCGGAGGTGCCCTACGTTCGGTACTTGATTGGGACGGATCGTGATGGTGTACGACTACACTAACCGCGTTAATAAACGCTTCCGCTTAGCGATCTACAAGGTTATGTAGATGCTCCCCTCCTCTCGTAGCTATGCATCTTCATGGACAGATCTTGCGTGTGCGTAGAGATTTTTTGTTTTCCATGCAACATTCCCCAACAGTCTTACCATCTAGTATATGTTCTATTCTGCAATGTGGTGCTCAGTTAACTGTTTGGTTCATTTGCTTTGCTGTCCAGTTAACTGCTTGGTTCAATTCTACAATCTAATGTTCATTTGTTGTTGGTACAATTTTGTATTGTTATGCATGTGAGAAAAAAATCGGAAGTATTAAATACATGAGAAACATATACAATTGCTCTATTTCCAAGTTGTTTAGCAAGGTTTGTGTTATCCTTTGGTCTTGGTAGTGTTGTAGAGGTCTTCGGCATTGGTGTATAGTGGCTTGGTTGCTCTCTGATTTGCCTCATCGCCATTGGCATGAGTTGGTCTAGGTGGTGCATGTATCTAGTACGCATGGTGGGTCTGTTTTGTGGATGTGGTTGCTAATCCTTGTGATTGGTGTTGTTATGGCCGAAAGGCTTGTATCCGACTTATTTGCCTATTCTTCTATCAATATATGATACACATGCTTGTGTGTATTCAAGAAAAAGTTGTTTATCATGCTTGGTTTGGTTACTGGCTTTTCCATGCGTCTCGAGTTAATCTATTGGATCTGCAATTTGTTTATTTTTCAATAACATATTTTACTGATAGTATGCCAGCTCTCAGAGAACCCGATCAAGATCTGCCTTATATGTGTTGCAAGAAAACAATGGGAGGCAATGAGGTTTACGATCGAGGTTTGCACATGCATGGTCCTTTGGCTAATATCACATTATTGTTCCGTTGCAGGAATCATTCTAATATATATAGGTTTTTAAAAATTTGTGCTACAAAAAATACAATTCCGGGATGACACGTGTTTGTAAGAGTAGGTCATGTTTTCTGTCATGCATGTACATCCATGGCGATTTTATGACAGAATCAAGATAGTCATACTTGTGCTGTCGTAGAAATGTTCCATGACAATACCAAAATTATCATCACGGAAGTCTCCACTTCAATGACGATAAATGGCGCGTCATGGAAGTGTTTTCTTCAAGGGTAACCAACACGTGGCATCCACCATAATGGGTCACCTTAAGCTATTGGGTTCTGGTATGGATCCGATAACCCGTTAACAGCCCGAACCAATGGGGATTTTCCATGTGTAAAATTCTCATTCGCCGGAGGATCCACGTGTCAGCTCATCGTTGGGACAGATGTCATCCCTACAATTGATGGAAGACGCCTATAATATGTTGACACGTTGCACAGCCCAACAGTGCCCCATTTAATGTAAAAAGGACAGCCAGCTAAAGGCCCATATTTTTTTCAAACACTAGTGGGCCGGCCCATTAACAGACTGCCATGTTTTGGGTCAAATTATGGCCCATATCAGATCTGGCCTGTTCACAGCCTGTCGTGGTTTGGGCTAAATTATGACCCATATCAGATCAGGCACGTTAACAGGCCAGTTGTGGCACCCCAGCTCAGAGCAATCGGTTTACCTTGCATTGCCAGCCCAGAGATCTAGTCTTCTGGCAACACACAACAATTTGGTACAAAAAACAACCGCTTTATTGATGCTAGCGGAAACATAGGTTCGATATTACATCCGGTAGCAAGGCCAAGCGGCACACACGGTGTGGCTGAACAGTATGTACATTATTTAATGAACATGAAAGGGGCCTCGATCACGACAACTACGCGGCAGCGAACAACGATGAAGTGGAACTCCGTAGCATAGGGACACCAATGTGGACACGGTCTAGACATGGGATGCACTCCAATCTGGTAAAATTTTCCTGAAAGTTGGCATGACACGCTAGGTCAGTACATTGAATGTACTTGCAAGCTCACAACAAGTAAAAGCATAATGACAAACAATAATATGACAATTAAGCAGGTTAAATGCAATGCTTCAACATACTACTTATGAAGTGAAGATGCTTGTGCACTGGGTCCCTCGGACTCCTTACCATACGGGTACCTCATAACCAATCTTATCAATACGGTGACACTCCCGGATCACAACTGAAACCAACTCTTTGGTTCCAACAACAACCATCTTCATGGTTTCAACAATCTCATCTCATAACCAGTGCAAATCATATAACTTTAATGTGCAAGGTTTAATTATTTATGTTGATCCATGGTGTGACCTACTACGAATTGGGTTTGTAACCGAGGATGCGGCTATCGATAGATTTGACACACACTCTATAGAGGTTAGCACACTGTACCCACACCACGGAATCCATGGCCTCGAACTCCCATTCAGATGGACCAACGGCATTCCGACAGAACTAACATATTGCCATGACACTCTCCCGGCCACTCCGACCAACTCCCCTTTGGGCTAAGCCATGGGTGGCCTCGATGTCAACCCATGACATCCAATGCCATCGTCGTGGCCAAACATAAATGATCCCAAGATCTGGTACCAAAACAACAACAACGGGCACACAAGGTTATGCCTGCTTACCGGGCCAGGGTACGGCATGCCCATAACCTTCCCTCGTTGGAGGCACTGGCCAGAGGCATGACAACGGATCAAATAAAGGCCTTCCCATAAAGGAAAATGTGGTTGCACTACGAAGCTCGATTCAGTGGCACCATGACTCGATCAACATTATGTTCAAGTTGAATTTATCATCAGGTTTAACTTGAAATAAAAGAAATCGAGACATAGTATGCCATCCATGCAAATATCTGACATGCAACTATATTCACACATAACTGAAATGAAACAGATCAACATCATAGAATCATTCTGCAAGCACTACTAATCACTTTAGAGACACTGGTTTTAGCTTACTGGTTTTAACCCAATCATTTTTAGTTACGACCTTAGATGGTGAAAATGATCAACCATCACATGCAAATAATCCTGACCATTTCCAAACCATAGTCATGCTATCAACATCATACTACTGCATCCAACTAGTTCATGCACTCAAGTACCACAGCAAGCTAAACAATACAAGCATAACAATTGAAGTAATCTAAGCAATATTATTTAAATGATTTAATGCATGAAATGAGTCATATTCAAGTTGGAAAATCATAATTATTTAAATGACACAATGCAAATATTTGTGTGGCTTGCCTTAGCACAGAGGAGGGTCACACTCCTCCTGGTTCTCCTCAAGGCAAGGTTCTCCTTCTGAAAATAATTAAAAACAGTAAAAGAAAATATCAAGAACAAATCTGAAATTCACCAAAAATTCTAGGCAGCAAGGAAAAATCTCCAATTTGGTGTGCTACCAGAATATTCCAATACAAAACTAATGCAAAAAGAATCAACTCATTTGGACTTATAGATTAGGAGTTATGGCTGGTCAAAGTTTCTGGTCAAATTTGAATTAAATTTGAATAAAAATAAAATCCAGGGGGTGACGTCGAAGGCGTATTCAGAGAATACGCCTCATCGTAGAAGACTCCGGCGAGAACAAGTGGCTCCAGGGGCTCCAGGGGCTCCAGGGGGGCCGGCTAGCTCTAGTGGTTCACCAGGCAGTCGCCGGAGAAGTGGGTTGAGCTCGAGGAGCAGTGGAGAGGTGGGGGATAGAGAAAGGGGATCACCGGCGAGCTTGGGTCGGGGACGGCGACCAGAGGCCTGCCCGGCCGGGCCACGGCTTCCTATGGGGTCGTGGAGGTGGGGTGGGTGGAGAGGTGAGGAGAAATGAGCTCGGGAGGGGCCTATTTATAGGAGAGGCCGAGGCGGAGCTCGAGAGCTCGCCGGAGTCTCTGGACGCGGTGCACGGCGATGAGGAGCATAAGTGAGAGAGGGAGAAGTGGCCAGGTCTCACGCGGCCACTGTACGAGCTCAGGGACGAGCACATGACACACGGGGGGCACAACGTCGAGCACGGGGGCACTGTGCTCTTCTGGCGCGGCGCGCGTGTGATCGCTGCAGCGTCTCCGGCGTCGGCGAGCGGCAGCGAGGGTGCTGGGGAGGTGAAGCAAGGCTGGTGGCGCGTTGTGGCATGCTGGGCTTGACGCTGAGACGAGCATGAGCTCAACAGAGGCTCGGGTGTAGCTCAGAGCGCATCGACAGCGTGTCCAAGCCTGTGTCCTCACACGGTCACCACGCGCACTGTGGCAACATGACACCCAGGCGATGCCAAACTATGTCTAGGCTGTCGACCGTGGAGTGTTTAGGCTAGGAAAGGATTTAGCAAACCACCAGGATGAGTGAGTTGATCACAGCTTTGACTAAAAGTTTCTGGACAGAAACTTGTGGATTAATTTGTGAGCAAACCAGAAAGAGTTAGGAGCTGAGCTTTGGGGTTTAGTGTTAGGTTACTAAGGTGATGACGCTCAAGAAAATTCAGCTCCAAAAGATCAAGGAATAATGCACTTGCTGTACAAACTGTATTTTTAGGTCAGAATGAAAATTAATTTTCCTAGCAAAATTGGACCACATGACCACTTGATATTTTTGCATAGTATGATGAGGTACTGTCCAAAGGGTGTGTGTGAATTTTCTCATATTTTTGTGCGCAAGAAACAGAGGGGTTGCTTTGGAGGGAAACTGAAAATATTCCATTTTTAGGGTGAAAATGAATATTTTCCTTAGAAGAATTTTTTTCCAAAGCAATGTGAGGATGAATGAGAGGTCAAGAGAGGTTGTGGGAGGTGAATGGAGTCACTTGGGTGAAAATCAAAACAATGCCCAAGTGTTTAGTCCAAATGAATTAACTCAAAATCCAAATAAAAGCAAGTAAAAGCAAAAAGGCAAGGGAAAACTCATGATGGCAAAAACCAGGGTGTCACAAACCTCCCCCACTTAAGATGAATCTCGTCCTCGAGATTCGGTTGCTTGGGAAAACAATTCTGGGTAAGACGCTCTCAAAAAGTCCTCTCTTTCCCAGGTTGCTTCTTCCTCAGTGTGATGCTCCCACTGTACCTTATAAAATTTTATCACCTTACTGCGAGTGACTCTTTCTATTTCTTCCAATATTCGGAATGGTTTCTCCTCATACTTTGAATCCTTAGCAAGCTTTGTCTCTACCATATTAGTCCTTTTCTCAGGTGGCGAGATACACCTTCTCAACTGTGAGACGTGAAACACATGGTGCACTTCTGACAATTCTGGTGGGAGTTCCAACTGGTAAGCCACTGTACCAACTCTGGACATAACTGGGAATGGGCCAATATATCTGGGTGCAAGTTTTCCTCAGGTCTGGAACCTCTTGACTCCTTTCATGGCCGTGACTCGGAGGTAAACATACTCTCTGGGTTCAAAACTGATATGTCGGTGCTTGGAATCATAGTAGCTCTTTTGTCGGGACTTAGCCACTTGTAGTCTGTCTCGGATCTCTTTGACTTGTTTTTCAGCCTCCATCATTAAGTTAGTTCCAAAAATGCCGCTATCTCCAGTTTGAGACCAGTTTAGCGGAGTGCGGCACTTACGGCCATATAGAGCTTCATAGGGTGACATCTTGAGGATGCTCTGGAAACTGTTGTTGTATGAGAACTCAACATAGGGTAGACAATCTTCCCACTTGGGTCCTTGGGCCAGAGCACATGCTCGGAGCATATCTTCGAGCATTTGATTTACTCACTCAGTCTTCCCGTCTGTCTAAGGATAATGGGCGGTGCTGTACTTTAGTGCGGTCCCGAAAGCTTGATGGAGACGTGACCAGAATGGTGAGGTAAAGAGAGAACCTTGGTCGGAAGTGATAGTTCTTGGTACTCCATGTAAACTGACGATTCTGGACACATATATCTGTGCGAGTTGATCGGCTCAGTAGGTGGTTCAGATGGGAATGAAGTGAGCTACCTTTGTCAGCATGTCCACCACAACCCATACTGCATCATTGCCTCGGTGAGTCTTTGGTAGGCCTGTGATGAAATCCATGCAGACATCGTCCCACTTCCATTGTGGAACAGGTAAAGGTTGAAGAAGTCTGGCTGGTTTCTGATGCTCCGCCTTCACTTGGTTACATATATCGCAACAAGCGATAAAATAGGCAATGTCCTTCTTCATTCCATCCCACCAAAATATCTGCCAAAGTTCTTTGTACATCTTGGTACCTCCTGTGTGAATCAAGTACGAAGATTCGTGTGCTTCGGTCATGATCTTCCTTCTCAGGTCTGCTTGCTCAGGTACGCAAATCCGACCTTGAAACCTTAGAGTACCTTGCTCATCCTTCAAGAAATCCTGGGTCTTGCCTTCTTGCATACGCTTGACATGGTGTTGCAGGACGGCATCATCCAGCTGGGCCATGTGGATTTCTTCCTCGAGTGTAGGGGTGACTTCTAATATATTGGTGAGGTCAGCCTCAACAATAACCATGTTAAGTTGAACGATCTCTTCTTGGAGTTCGGGAGGCAAGGACTCCATCAGGGCGTTCAGGTTGGCAGGCTTGCGACTGAGGGCATCGGCAATCACATTGGCCTTACCGGGATGGTAATTTATTCCAAGATCATAATCCTTGACCAATTTGAGCCATCTTCTCTGTCAGAGATTCAAGTCTGGTTGGGTGAATATATACTTGAGATTCTTGTGGTCGGTAAATATTTGACATCTTTTGCCAATGAGGTAGTACCTCCAAATTTTCAACGCATGCACAATTGCGGCCAATTCCAAATCATGGGTTGGGTAGTTCCCTTCGTGGGGTCGTAGCTGTCTAGATGTGTAGGCTACAACCTTGCCATCTTGCATGAGTACACATCCAATGCCTCTCTTGGATGCGTCACAGTATACATCGAAGCTGCGATAGATGTCTGGGAGGGTTAAGACAGGTGCTGATGTCAATCGGGTCTTAAACTCACTGAAACTGTTCTCACAGTCCTCAGACCATACAAACTTCTTATCCTTCTTGAGGAGTTCTGTCATGGGCTTGGCAATCTTAGAGAAGCCTTCGATGAATCGACGGTAATATCCGGCTAATCCAAGTAAACTCCGGATCTCAGTCACTATCGTGGGTGTTGTCCAATCAAGCACGTCCTTTACTTTGCTTGGATCCACAGCTATGCCTTCTGCTGAAAGAACATGCCCCAAAAATCCGACTTGCTTGAGCCAAAATTCACATTTGCTGAATTTCGCATATAGCTGATGGTCACGGAGTCTTTGCAAGACTGCTCTAAGATGTCCCTTGTGCTCTTCTTCACCTTTCTAGTATATGAGGATGTCATCAATGAAGACCACAAAAAATTTATCCAAGAAGTCCATAAATACTTTATCCATCATGTGCACGAAGAAAGCGGGGGCGTTGGTGAGGCCGAAAGACATGACAGTATATTCATAAAGACTGTATCGAGTGGTGAACGCGGTCTTAGGAATATCCTCCTTCTTGATTTTGAGCTGGTGATATCCGGTCCTCAAATCAATCTTGGAGAATACTTTTGCCCCACTGAGTTGGTCGAACAAATCATTAATCCTCGGAAGCGGATATTTGTTCTTGATAGTGACATCATTCAACTCACGGTAATCCACACACATTCAAAGACTGTCATCTTTCTTGTCCACAAAGATCGCGAGTGATCCCCATGGTGAAGCGCTTGGACAGATATATCCTTTCTGGAGCATCTCATCAAGTTGTTTCTTTAATTACACTAATTTGAATGAAGGCATCCGGTAATACTTCTTGTATAATGGTGCGGTCCCAGGCACAAGGTCAATTGCAAACTCAAGCTCTTGGTCTGGTGGCATTCCTGGTAGTTCCTTAGGAAATACATCTGGAAACTCACTGACCATAGGAATTAGATCCAATTCTTCAGCTATAGCTGCGAAGACCATTTCTTTCTTTGGCATGCTTCTTCAAGCAATGAATTTTGCAGTCTGGCCTTCCTGGCTTGTCAACGTGACTTCCCTGGTCACATAGTTGATGCATACTTGATGTTTGGTTAACCAGTTCATTCCCAAAATAATATCCAACTTGGTAGACTCGATGACTATCAAAGAGGCTGGGAAGATGACTCCCTTGATGTCAATCTCCAAATTACGACAGGCCAAATTACTTTTAAGCAGGGACCCCGGGGATTGTACCATCATAGTCATTTCCAAAATCGATCAAGAAAACTTGTTTTGGGCAGCAAAACTCCGTGAAATAAAAGAATGGGAAGCCCCAGAGTCAAACAAAATTATTGTAGGTATGCTAGTAACGGAAAACATACCAATGACGACTTCCGGGTTTTCTTGGGCTTCTTCTGCGGAGAGGTGATGAACTTGCCCTTGGATGGCCTTCTGATCTGGGTATGGTCCCATGTGATTAACTTGCGGCTTGAATGGAGAATTTGACTTGCCGTTCATGGGGCACTGTCTGGCGTAGTGTATGGTTTTCCCACAAGAAAAACATGCATTGCTACGCTGAAAATCTTCGCTTATTGGGTTGGTCACGATATTCTTGACTTGGGTAGTGGTATTGTTAACATTCTGCTGCCAATTGGGCTTAAACTCAACATGTGACTGTTGCCAGGTACGAATCTTCTGCACTGGCTGCCCGTCCTTCTTAGGCTCGAAGTTGTGCTTATGATCATTATTAGCGGGCTTATTGTCATGCATGAGCTTGTCTTCTCTTTTTGCAATGAGGGCCTTGTTTACCAAAGTCTTAAAGTCGGGGAAGTCGAACATGCTGAGTGTGCATCGGAGGTGCTGGTTGAGTCCTCCAAGGAATCGATATATCTTCCTTTCTTCTGTAACCACATCATAGAGGGAATATCGGGCCAAATGGGTGAACTTATGCAGATACTCACTTACTGACAGGCTTCCTTGGGTGAGAGCGAGGAATTCACGCTGCTTGACTTTCAGAATACCGGCGGGAATGTGGTACTTGCAGAAATGGTCCTTGAATTTACCCCAAGTAATCTCATCGTCTCCAGGCCACATAGCTTTGGCATTATCCCACCATATAGTGGCAGATCCCTCAAGATAGTGTGTAGCAAATGGAACCTTGTCGGCTTCCTTGGTGCGGGCATATTCAAGCTTCTTCTCAGTAGTCCGCAACAAATCATCGGCTTCCAAAGGATCGATAAGTTGACTAAAACTGGGAGGCTTACTCCTCTGAAAGTCTAATAGTTTGGAGTGATGGTCATTCTGATTTCCATTCTGCCCAACCATTGCTTGCACTCTTTTCAATAGCTCAAGCAGATCATTGTTTCTTCTCACTTTGAACATATGCATGATCTGTTCAGTGGTTGGCGGATGTGGCGGTGGAGGTGGTGGTTGTAGATATGGCTCGGGGGAATGCCATGCCTGTCTTGTCGAGCGATGAATAGGGACATCCTCACCAGCGTGACTGCTGATGCCTCCCTACATCATCCTATTGTTTGTTTTTTCCCAATATGAAGCAACCGAGATGAGCAACATCCAAAAATGGGGAAGAAAAGCGAGTGACAAAACCCGAAAGAAAGCAACGAGAAACCAAGGTGAATAATAGAAAGTTCTGACATAATTATACATAGACTCATACATGAAAGGAAACATCATGACGGGTACGACTACACTCATACATGAAATGAAACATCATGACAAGTACGACTACATTCATACATCCAAGCATCATGACAACCTCCGATACTCTACCGATCTAGTGCTCTGCTGGTCCTACTGGGTCCTCTCCCGAGCCGGACTCGAATCCTAAACTGACGACGTTAATGGAAACCTCCGGGTTAAAGGCAACACGACGACGCTGCCTCAAGGGCTCTCCCTCAGGGGCAGGTGCGGGATGAGGCTGGAGCATAGGGGCCGTGGGAGTAGTGAGAAGTGAAGCCCACTCGGCAGGGGCACTGTGGGGAGTCACGGTCGAGTTGCCCGAGCTACTCGAATGAGTAACCGGGGTAACTGGCAAGCTAGAAACTGGTGGAATATAGGGGATAAATCCTATGGAAGGTGGAGCAGGACTGGACCTAGCAGCCACCAAAGCAGTGCGAGCACGAGTCACCTCTCGAGCCAGCTCGTGAATCAGAAGATAACTAGCAGTGATATAGCGGGAAAGGTGGCTAGCAGGACTCTCAGCCGCCGGATAAATGATAGGAAAGCGGACACGACCATCATCGTGCAGGGATGGGTACTAGTAGAAACCTGGGTGGGCCTGCATTTGGATCTCGTTATAGCGTAGCTCAACGAGAATCTCAAACGCAGCAAACTGGACAGCCTAAGCGAGGGTAGAAGTGAAACCACTCCTAGAGGAACGAGTGTATGAACCAGATGCCGGACTGCAGCGCAAGGTAACCACCACGTGATACTCGTATATTGAATCTGCTAGGCGCTCCCGGTACACCCGATACATCGGGTCAATCACAACCATTAGTCGGTTAGAAATAACAATAAATCAGACGCATGGAATGCAGAAATCCGATGCAAACACTACTGGCACTCAAAAGTAAACTAGCCACCGTTCAACTAATGCATCCGCGGTCTAGCGTGTTATACAGTCAACGCGGCTCTAATACCAAGGGTTGTGGCACCCAGGCTCAGAGCAACCGGTTTAAATGTATCTCAAGAATCCATCATGTCTACAAACATACATAGTTTCACAAGCCCAGTATTACAGCACAACAATCCTTCATGTATTCCACTATTCCCATGCACACATAGGCATACATATGTAGGTTCATAGGTCCAGTATTGCATATGAGAGAAAAGCGCAAAATACAACATCTGGTTTCAGTTCGAAAAAGATCCCAGCAGAAGATCCTCTTGAAAGTTGCGCAAGCAAAAGAGTTACACCGGTGACCTGTAAAAAAAAGAAGCAGCCAATTAGATAAGCTCGAAAAAACACATGTTCCACAAATCCACTGCACAACTACTTGCAAGCAAGAGCAGGTCAGAATTCCACAAGGCACACACATAATGTGTGTGCTTTACTCATAAGAACAGATAAGGCACATGGTGATCATAGTCAAGGTTTTCACTTGGGAAATCACCACTAACTTACTTAGATCAAGTTTTACTTTTTGAATTTAATACTCCCTCCGATCCAAATTAATTGACGCAGCTATAGGACAACTTTGTAATAACATTTTACTAGAGTTGCATCAGTTAATCTAGATCGGAGGGGTAGAAGTAGCATACCAATTCCAGTAAGTAAAAAATGCATTTCTTTTGGAACTCGCCTAGAAAGAGTTGATGGATAGAATGGTAGCAACATTTACCAAACTGTCACCTCGCAAGTCCCTCGTTGACATACAATAGCATGTTAGGATAGGTCATGCCATATGGGCATTATTCAGCGAGCTAAATGACACATACACAGACAGACACAGACAGAGACAGACACAAAGTACAGTCACTAAGTTTCACATAGATTAAAATTCCAAGAGGGGTTTCAAAGGGAAACAAAGTAAATCTGGTAGAACTCGCTGTCAAATCAATTAAGCAGTAAGCACAATCTTCCATTTTCGTAGATCAGTATCAAGTACCAGAGCCTAAAACTAAATGACTGAACTCACATATTCAACTGTTTTCTGTACAACATCGACTCACATGCATCCCAACTCGGAAAATAATGTAGCATGTCCTAAACACTAAAGCATGTGTGATGTTGCTCTGTTAATAATCAAGTGTCTTGTTGCATGCTTGTCCTGATTAAAGGGACAAATGCAATCATTTGTGTAGCTGCGTAATAAGTGATGATGATCTCAACAGTGAAATGGGAGAGCTTCTGAATTAAGTACAAGATTGCATCATCCCTTCTTGAAAGTTTTTCACTGAACCGGACAAACTAACAGGGCACTATTTATGCCACCTAACATCCAAACTTACTGAACCAAAAGATGCACTCTGCATTTTGGATCAATTCATTTCCTAGTGATTTAAAATATAGTAGTTGTAGAAGAACATATTATATAGAAGTTGTAGTATGTAATTAAGACAAATCATTACCATGTTGATAATTTACTGAAGACTGTAAGATCTGACACTGTATTTAGTTCAAGGTAGATCATATTAGCTATATTGTGAACTTCAAAAGTAAAGGGGGCAATTAATATCGAAACAAAAGGCTAAAGGCACATGCTCTAACCTGTACCGAATTGTTTTGGAGGGATTTATTGCGCCCACATCCTTAATACAAGATGTGTTCTCCACATATGAAAAAGTTAAGCTTGAGCTTCTTCCATTTAACTTCAAGTGTCAATGGCATTCTTTAACGGAGACAGATTGGTCGACATCAGAACCATTGGAGATCCTAATAATTTCTCTGCAAGGGAACATTAGATTAGAAAAATACAGAAAATAATGAAGAAAATATTGTGATAGAATTAATAAAAGCTACATTGGGTTTTTACCCTACTGTTTATAGTCAAAAAAAATATTGTGATAGCATTAGTGACGGATTTGCCTGGAGGAAAATCAATCGGTCAACATTGCCCCACTATTCATCCTGAGTAAACAAAACAAATCAAAAAACCTTCAAACTGCTAGTGATACAACGCTAGCAATCATTTAATTTTATAGGATAATTCGGGAAAAGCTAATCAGATGCTGCAGAATGCTAGAGGTACTTTGTTAACCCTTTGCTCGTAGCAATGCATACATCAATCAGTCCACACATGAACATGTTAGAAAATGTGATAATGTAGATAAGAGGATAGCAGCAGAAGTCATGGAGAGAAAAGAGCATTAGGAGAATGTCGCTAAACCTGGCAGCATCTATGGAGGATAGACCCAGAAGTCATGGGTTTTCATGCAATTTTTGCTCATTGTCCATCGGCACGGGTGTCCTGCCATTGCCGACAACATCACCTTATACCCAGATCAATTTTCCTTCGTCTACATATATTATGCAGCAGATATCAATGCCCAAAGGATCCAGTTCAGGTGAATGAAGCTTCAATACTGAAAAGTGAAGTTACCAGTGTCCTACAAAAACAAATCTTATCATACAAATCAAACAAGCTCAATGGGCTAAGAACGGAAGTCCTATAAATCAAAGAGGCCACCCTTAAAACCTCAACTGTACCAAACATCAGAAGAATTTCCTAGATTATCACTCATCACCAAGATCTGAACATTTAACTGAAATTGGCAGACAGTAGACTATCTATCTAGGGCACTAAAATATCCATGCATCCAGCATGTCAGTTATGATTAATGACCAGTTACATCTTAGGAGTATTATAATTATAACCAAGATCCATCCTACTAACTATCTATCCAAGGTGCCAAAATTCCCACCATTCAGGAAAGTGCTATTTTTCACATTAAGTGTTAGAAATCCCTGTCATTTTAACATATAGTTCATGCATACACTAATTACATAGTATTGATACAAAGTGCCAACAGCAGCCGTGCTAAAATCCCTTTGAATGTTCATAGGAAAGTTCTATAAGCATATGAAAGTTCCAATTTGATCAAAATTTCTACTAGACTACCACCATTACAATTTATTTAACACAATGACCACCACTGCATACATCAACTAATAAAAAAATACAAACACTGCACTATTGTGTACATGCCATGGTCAAACTTAACTTCCAAAAACTACAAGTTCTTGAATATATGTACAAATTTGGCATGCATCACTCGAACAAGCATCAGTGCATCATGCATAAGACAACGCATTACATAAGAAAGTGAGGGAGAGAGAGATGGAACACACGGGATGGGGAGCAGCACAGCCTCACCGGATCGGGGAGGAGGCAAGTCACAAGGGGAGGCAGTAGTCGCACGAGGGGGGGGGGGCAACTCGTCAGAGCCATGAGATAGACGATGATGCAGTGGTCGGAGTATGGGTGGTGGTCGAGGCCGCAACCAGCATCGAGCAGCCTAAAGTCCAGGGGGGAGAGCTGCACCTCATCCTCCTTAGGTAGGTAGTGTCCTGGCAACGGTGACCTCCATGCGTGGATGCAGAGGCGGTCTCGGCATGTTTATGGCCACCGCCTGCTGGTGGTGCCCAACGACGAGGAGGGATCCAGATGGGTGGTGGAGGCCAAATGCGAGGCCGGGGTGGCCCGATCCAAGGCTGGGGTGGGCGGATCTGACTCAAGTAGGAAGAGGGCACACCATGGTTCTACCTCTTGAGCATGCATTGGATTTCCCTTGAATAGGAAAGGGTGATGCAGCAAAGTAGCGTAAGTATTTATCTTAGTTTTTGAGAACCAAGGTATCAATCCAGTAGGAGACAACGCACAAGTCACCTAGTACCTGCACAAACAATCAAGAACCTTGCAACCAACACGATAAAGGGGTTGTCAATCCCTTCATGGTCACTCGCAAAAGTGAGATCTAATAAAGATAGTAAAGTTAATATTTTTGGTATTTTTGTTGTATAGACTCGAAAGTAAAGATTGCGAAATAGTAAATGAGATGCAATGTAAATAAAATAGATGCAATATAATAAGAAAGAGACTCGGGGGGCCATAGGTTTCACTAGTGGCTTCTCTCAAGATAGCAAGTATTACGGTGGGTGAACAAATTACTGCCGAGCAATTGATAGAAAAGCGCATAGTTATGAAGAAATCTAAGGCAATGATCATGAATATAGGCATCACGTCCATGTCAAGTAGATCGAAACGATTCTGCATCTAGTACTATTACTCCACACATCGACCGCTATCCAACATGCATCTAGAGTATTAAGTTCATAAGAACAGGGTAACGCATTGAGCAAGATGACATAATGTAGAGGGATAAACTCAAGCAATATGATATAAACCCCATCTTTTTATCCTCGATGGAAACAATACAATACGTGGCTTGCTGCCCCTACTGTCACTAGGAAAGGACACCGCAAGATTGAACCCAAAGCTAAGCACTTCTCCCATTGAAAGAAATATCAATCTAGTAGGCCAAACTAAACCGATAATTCGAAGAGACTTGCAAAGATATCAAATCATGCATATAAGAATTCAGAGAAGAACCAAAGAATATTCATAGATAATCAAGTTCATAAATCCACAATTCATCGGATCTCGGCGAACACACCGCAAAAGAGTATTACATCGAATAGATCTTCAAGAACATCGAGGAGAACTTTGTATTGAGGATCAAAGAGAGAGAGAATAAGCCATCTAGATAATAACTATCATCCCGAAGGTGTGTGGTAAACTACTCACGCTTCATCGGAGAGGCTATGGTGTTGATGTAGAAGCCCTATGTGATCGATTCCCCCTCCGGCAGATTGCCGGAAAAGGCCCCAAGATGGGATCTCACAGGTACAGAAGGTTGCGGCGGTCGAAAAGTGGTTTCATGGCTCCCCTGATGTTTCTAGGGTATAAGAGTATATATAGGCGAAAGAAGTATGTCGGTGGAGCTATGAGGGGCCCACGAGGGTGGGCGCCCCTACCCCCTGGGCGCGCCCTCCTGCCTCGTGTCCGCCTCGTGGCGTTCTAGACTTCAACTCCAAGTCTTCTGGATTGCTTTTGGTCCAAGAAAGATCATCGCGAAGGTTTCATTCCGTTTGGACTCCGTTTCGTATTCCTTTTCTTTTGAACACTAAAATAGGCACAAAAAAACAGAAACTGGCACTGGGCCTCTGGTTAATAGGTTAGTCCCAAAAATAATATAAAAGAGCATATTAAAGCCCATTAAACTTCCAAAACAGATAATATAATAGCACGGAACAATCAAAAATTATAGATACGTTGGAGACGTATCAAGCATCCCCAAGCTTAATTCCTGCTCGTCCTCGAGTAGGTAAATGGTAAACACTGAATTTTTTATGTGAAATGCTACCTAGCATAATTATCAATGTAATTTTCTTTATTGTGGCATGAATGTTCAGATCAAAAAGATTCAAAACAAAAGTTTAATATTGACATAAAAATAATAATACTACAAGAATACTAAAAAAGAAATCATGTCTTCTCGAAATAGCATGGCCAAAGAAAGCTATCCCTACAAAATCATATAGTCTGACTATGCTCTATCTTCATCACACAAAATATTTAAACCATGCACAACCCCGATGACAAGCCAAGCAATTGTTTCATACTTTTGATGTTCTCAAACTTTTTCAATCTTCACGCAATACATGAGCGTGAGCCATGGACATAGCACTATAGGTGGAATAGAATGGTGATTGTGGAGAAGACAAAAAGGTGAAGATAGTCTCACATCAACTAGGCGTATCAACGAGCTATGGAGATGCCCATAAATATATATATTAATGTGAGTGAGTAGGGATTGCCATGCAACAGATGCACTAGAGCTATAAGTGTATGAAAGCTCAAAAAGAAACTAAGTGGGTGTGCATCCAACTCGCTTGCTCACGAAGACCTAGGGCATTTTGAGGAAGCCCATCATTTGAATATACAAGCCAAGTTCTTATAATGAAAATTCCCACTAGTATATGAAAGTGACAACATAGGAGACTCTCTATCATGAAGATCATGGTGCTACTTTGAAGCACAAGTGTGGAAAAAGGATAGTAGCATTGCCCCTTCTCTCTTTCTCTCTCATTTTTTTGGGCCTTTCTCTTTTTTATGGCCTCTTTTTTTCGTCCGGAGTCTCATCCAACTTGTGGGGGAATCATAGTCTCCATCATCCTTTCCAATCACACTTTTATTTATTTACAACTCAATACTTAGAACAAAATATGACTCTATGTGAATGCCTCCACGGTGTACCAGGATGTGCAATGAATCAAGAGTGACATGTATGAAATAATTATGAACGGTGGCTTTGCCACAAATACGATGTCAACTACATGATCATGCAAAGCAATATGACAATGATGGAGCGTGTCATAATAAACGGAACGATGGAAAGTTGCATGGCAATATATCTCGGAATGGCTATGGAAATGCCATAGTAGGTAGGTATTGTGGCTGTTATGAGGAAGGTAATGGTGGGTGTATGGTTCCGGCGAAAGTTGTGTTGTACTAGAGAGGCTAGCAATGGTGGAAGGGTGAGAGTGTGTATAATCCATGGACTCAGCATTAGTCATAAAGAACTCACATACTTATTGCAAAAATCTATTAGTTATCAAAATGAAGAACTATGC
Organism: Aegilops bicornis; assembly: GCA_021605145.1. Classification (NCBI taxonomy): domain Eukaryota; kingdom Viridiplantae; phylum Streptophyta; class Magnoliopsida; order Poales; family Poaceae; genus Aegilops; species Aegilops bicornis. Next base: position 418,188,676 of record CM038670.1, on the reverse strand, counting down.
GCATGCTCCTAGGGGGATAGATTGGTAGGAAAAGACCATCGCTCGTCCCCGACCGCCACTCATAAGGAAGACAATTCAAAAATAAATCATGCTCTGATTTCATCACATAATGGTTCACCATACGTGCATGCTACGAGAATCACAAACTTTAACACAAGTATCTCTCAAATTCACAACTACTCAACTAGCATGACTCTAATATCACCATCTTCATATCTCAAAACAATCATAAGGAATCAAACTTCTCATAGTATTCAATGCACTTTATATGAAAGTTTTTATTATGCCCATCTTGGATGCCCATCATATTAGGACTAATTTTATAACCAAAGCAAATTACCATGCTGATATAAAAGACTCAAAATAATATAAGTGAAGCATGAGAGATCAATAATTTCTATAAAATAAAACCACCACCGTGTTCTAAAAAGATATAAGTGAAGCACTAGAGCAAAATTATCTAGCTCAAAAGATATAAGTGAAGCACATAGAGCATTCTAATAAATTCCGATTCATGCGTGTCTGCCTCAAAAGGTGTGTACAGAAAGGATGATTGTGGTAAAATAAAAAGCAAAGACACAAATCATACAAGACGCTCCAAGCAAAACACATATCATGTGGTGAATAAAAATATAGCCTCAAGTAAAGTTACTGATAGATGAAGACGAAAGAGGGGATGCCTTCCGGGGCATCCCCAAGCTTAGGCTTTTGGTTGTCCTTGCATTTTACCTTGGGGTGCCTCCCAATCTTAGGCTCTTGCCACTCCTTATTCCAAAATCCATCAAATTTTTACCCAAAAACTTGAAAACTTCACAACACAAAACTCAACAGGAAATCTCATGAGCTCCGTTAGTATAAGAAAATAAACCACCACTTTAAGGTACTGTAATGAACCCATTATTTATTTATATTGGTGGTAAAACTACTGTATTACTACTTCTCTATGGTTCATACCCCCCGATACTACTCATAGATTCATCAAAATAAGCAAACAACACACGAAAAACAGAATCTGTCAAAACAGAACAGTCTGTAGCAATCTGATTTGTTCGAATACATCTGGAACTCCAAAAATTCTGAAATAAATTGGTGGACGTGAGGAATTTGTCTATTAATCATCTTCAAAAAGAATCAACCTAAAATCACTCTCCAGTAAAAAAATGGCAGCTAATGTCATGAGCACTAAAGTTTCTGTTTTTTACAGCAAGATCGCAAAGACTTCACCCAAGTCTTCCCAAAGGTTCTACTTAGAAAAAAACACTAACTAAAACATAAAACCACATCTAAACAGAGTCTAGATGAATTATTTATTACTAAGCAGGAACAAAAAGCAAAGGACAAAAATGAAATTGGGTTGCCTCCCAACAAGCGCTATTGTTTAACGCCCCTAGCTAGGCATTGATAATTTTAATGATGCGCACATGAAAGATAGCAATTGAAACACAAAGAGAGCATAATAAAACATGTAATAAACAAGTTTAATTCTAACATGCTTCCTATGCATAGGGATTTTATAAGCAAACAAAGTATTATAGCAAGCAAAAACTATCATATGCAAGGAAGAAGAAAGAAACAATAGCAATCTCAACGTAACGAGAGGTAATTTAGTAACATGGAAATTTCTACAACCATATTTTCCTCTCTCATAATAATTACATGTAGGATCATAATCAATTCAACAATATAGCTATCACATAAAATTTTCTCTTCATGATCCACATGCATGCAAACTTGATACTCTTCAGAAATAGTGGGATTATCATAAAATAAAGTCAAGACCTCTCCGAACCCACTTCTCTCAAAAACTTTATAAGATTGAACTTTATCCAAATATGTGGGATCTAAAGTTGACACTCTTCATCAGAAGGTTGATCACAATCATAAATGGGTCAAGCATCAGTTTGGTTCAATTCTTCACAACATGACCTCTACACACAATGCAGTGAAGAAAAACCACTACTACCTCCATGAAACCTTCAAACGCACTGGCTGTTCTTTCAAATGTCTACAACGCGGAAGAACTGGCGACAATGGGTCTCAAGGAAGAATTTGACTGGTCTGCACCTCCTCCAAGAAATACAAGAAGGTCAAAGTTCCTTCCTTGGTGGCTAGCTCCTATTCTTCATCACGAGACACCGATGAAAATGAAGACTTGGGCGACACCTTGGCAGGCCCCACTACAACAACCGACCCCAACAATGCCGGTGCTCCTTCATCAACTTGAAATTCTTGAGCGTTAGTCCTCGGTTTCGATCCTTTTGGTCATTCGATGACAAAGGGGGAGAAATTTGAGTTAGTCTTCAAGCGGGTCTATTATATGGGCATTTTTTTGTTAAGTTACAACTCTCGTTCTTCTGAAACTTTTATTGGATTGATTTGTAATCTTAAACCCGATGGTGCTTTGATACTTTTGATGCACTGTGCTCTGATACTCTCGGTGCGTTATTTTGCATGCCTGTTCCTCATTAATGTTATTGCACGCATGCTGAATTTCATCAAGCACCATATTTCATCATGCATTTTCAAATTCTTCATATTATATGACAAATGCGTGTATGAATTACAAGATATAGGGGGACATCTCCATGATACAACTCTTCAAATGTGCATTGCCTCAAAAGCAAATTCCTCACTATGCACATCTTCAGGGGGAGTTCTTCTATATCTTGCAATCAAATTCCTCAACATCAGTATTTACACTTCATATGTTTATCCCGTTGAAAACTGAACCTATATTGTCATCACCACCAAAAGGGGGAGATTGTAAGTGCATCTAGTGCCCCTTAGTGATTTTGGTGTATTGAAGACTTATAGGTTAAGGGACTAATGTGTTTATGAGTGTACACAGGTCTATAAGTCTATGAGGAGTTTGCTATTTGCAGTGAAAGTCGGCCCCTAAAAATGAAGTTCTTCGACTGAAGACTTTGATATTCTGAAGACTTTCTGAAGACTTTGAAAGTGAAGAAATTGGTGTGACCTTGAAGACTTGGTATTCATTTGAGGAACATGAAGCGTGAAGACTTTTGTTTTCGTAGTTTCGTTTTCTCTTTCTTGAGTCATAGGAAACACCGTACTGTTAAAGGGGGTCGAGGAAATACTAAGGAAAAATTTCCATGTGATGCTCAACTAAAAATCCTACACCTACCAATCCCTTCGAGTGAAGCCTTTGGAAATCTCATATAGTTCAGTCAATTTCTTCAGTCACAGAGACGAACTTCTTCTGTTCGTTGAGGAATTTGTTCTGACTGAGGAGTTAGGAATTCGCCAGTGCGGATTGCCTACACAGTGAGGAACATGATAGCCCTGAGGAATTTGAGAGTCAAATTTCCGACCGTTCTTTGTCTTCTTGGCGCCACCTGTCCCAAAATATCTTATCCACCTAACGGTCATATCATTGAAGGGCATTTATGTCTTATCATGTCGGGCTGCTCCCTAGGCTATAAATAGCCGCCCCCTACAACCACTAGCTGGTTGGCTGCTCAAGAGAAACTTGACACTTGTCATTTGAGAGCAACCCATCCTCCGAGGACTTTGAGCGAAAATCATCGAGTGAGGAGAAACCCAAAAACCAAACCCCTACAAACCCAAAGTGATTGAGCATCACTGAAGAGATTGATCCTGCGTGGATCCGATGCTTGTTACCCTTGAAGACTGTGCTTCTTCCAGACGGTTAGGCCTCATGGTCTAGAGCATCCAAGAGGAATTGTGGATCGCCGAGTGACCAAGTCTGTGAAGGTTTGGAAGTCGCCTGAAGGCTTACCACGAGTGATTGGACGAGGTCTGTGTGACCTTACTTCAAGTAGAATACGGTGAGGACTTGGTGTCCTGAGCTGCGTGCTCGGACCGGGTGTCCGGATCGTGTGTCCTCGAGTTTAAATACTCAAATTACTCCAACCAGACGTACATAACCGAGACAAAGAAGCTTGGAACTGTCTACCAAATCATTGTCTTCACCAACCTAATCGGTTCTATTTCCTCAACCCTTTCATTTCCTCATTCTGTGTTGAGTGTTCATATCTGTGTTTGGAGACTTTGATCAAGACTTTCTCAATTTCCTCAGTTCAATTTCTTCACCGCTTTGTCTTCATCTTGTGCTATCCTGTGTTTACGCTTTCTCGTACTCTTTGTTTGTCTTCATTTCATCATGATGACCATGCCCGCATTCTCTTATGCTTACTTCGAGTACTTATTCCGCTGCAAGTAGTTCTTCGCTAAGGAATTTCCTCACCGGCAAATTCCTCAGTGAATAATTCATAAAAATCTCCTATTCACCCCCCCCCCCCCTCTAGTCGATATAAAACGCACTTTCAATTGGTATCAGAGCAAGGTACTCCCTTGTTCTGTGTGATTTTGGTTTAACCACCTGGAGTTTTAGTTATGTCGACCGCAGGTATGATCAAGGTCTCATTTGGGTGTCCTACCTTTGATGGGACGGACTACCCCTTTGGAAGAACAAGATGCGAATGCATCTTGAGGCAATTGACAACGATCTACGGTATGTTGTGGAAAATGGTGTTCCCTCACCACACCTTCTCTCGAATGTCGACGATGTGAAGAGATTCAAGCAACTCGATTCTCAAGCGAAGAATATCATATGTGGCCATCGAGTAAAGGACAAGATGGAAGAGTGAGTGCTTTGGAAGCGCTAAGCTTATCTAGGATAGGCTGTCCAAAGTGAATGAAGGAGTCTCAACTCAGCGTGACTCCGGGTTGATGTTCTTCTAATCTCTTCAACCGCTTCAAAAGACTCGACAATGAAAATGTTCAACAAACCTTCGATCGCCTCACCGACATCTCAAATGAGCTTCAAGCGCTTACGCCACTAACATCACCGACCATGAGGTGGTGAAGAAATTGTTGAGATCGCTGATTCCTCATTTGATACTCCGCACCGATGATACAAGAGCGTCGACTACAAGTCACTTGATCCAAATTGATATCCTCGAGAGGCTAAATACTCATGAGTTCCAACTGCGAAGAGAGATCTCTATGGGTCTAGCTATGGAAAATCACGTGCCACAAGGCCAAGGCTGTATCTGAATCTGATTGTGAAGACTCGTAGTAGCCTTGGAGATCCTGAAGAATTGAGCCAGGAGCTAGCACTGCTCGTGAAGAAATTCCAGAAGTTCTCAAGACGTCGTCGCTTTGGAAAATCCTCAAGGAGCAGTGATTCCTCATCCAGTGACTATAAGAGAAGAGTTTGCCACAAATGCAACAAACCTGGTCACTACATTCAAGATTGTCCTCAGTGGGAAAAGGAATTAAAGAAGAAGAAATACAAGGATTACAGTTCTGATGACGCTAAGAAGAAGAAGAAATCGTCGAAATCTTCATCATCAAAATCCTCAAAGTCTTCTTCTCACAAGAAGAGCAGCTCCAAGAAGGCTCGGGCATTCATTGGCAAGGAAATGGACTCTGAAGCTAAATCGAGGAACATGAGGAAGAGGAGGCATCGGAAGAATCTGAGTCCGTGTGGCGAAGTCCGGCTCTCGCTCGCTTTAAATCGCAAGTCCATCTTCAACTCTGAAGAAAATGACCTTGCCAACAAAAGGCGATGAAGATAGTGATGACTACGCTCCCACCTATTGCTTCATGGAAAAGGGTGCCAAGGTACTCAAATATACCTCCTCCGAATCTAGTGAAAATGAATCGATGAAGATCTAAAGCCCAGCTACTCAAAACTTGCTAAGATTGTCAGTAAAACAACAAAGGGCTTTTGAAAAGGTTCAAAACATGCTAGATAAAAGTGATGATATGTTAGGTGAAGAAATGGATCGCACTAAAGCCCCGATCGAAAATCTTCAGAGACTTCTGCCTAGGTTTGACAGCCTTTCAAGGTCATCATAAAACTCTATTGTCTGATCATGATAAACTTTCTTAAGAATTTCTTCAAAGAAAGTAAGATCTTGAGAAGCTAAGAGTGAGTTATGAAGATCTTCAGAAGGAGCGCGATTCATTACTTGCTCAACAAATCAGCGCTTCTCAGGAAGAATTTGTTCCTCCATGCTTAAAGTGCATTGAACGTGAATCTGCTAATTCTTCACCTGAATGTTCAAATGCTTCAACTGTTACAAATTCTTCACCTGCCTCTGCTATCACTAATTCCTCATCTGAGGACATTGCTAGTATCACTGACGATGCAGGCTGAAGGAATTGTACATGATGTGCATGTACAAAAGCCTCAAAGGGCATCAGACTCTTAGTGATGTGCTTAAAAGCGAGATCCTCAACAGGAACCCTAGGAAAGAGGGTATTGCCTTTGAGAGGAAACTCAATGCTGATGGAACATATTGGAATCCTGAGCAGTATCCCAAAACCTCATGGGTTGCTGCAAAGGGACCTCCAGTTGATCCATCTAACTTATCTGGCTTTACATGCGAATCTCCTCATTCTTCTGATGAGTCATTTGACTCCAACTATAAACTGTTCAAGAATTAGAATGGTGAAGTATTTGCTAGATATGTTGGCACTAACTGCAGGAATGGTTCCCCTGTGAAGAAAATCTGGGTTCCCAAGAAGTGCCTTGAAAGTCTTCAGGTGAATGTCCTCTCGACACCACCTGTGAAGAATAGGAACCCCAGTCCAAACTCTTCATATGGACCAAATTCTTCATATGGGTCCAAGTCCTCATACGGACCAAATTCCTCACGTGGATCAAATTCCTCAAAAGGATCAAAGTCCTCATATGATTATCATCGTGCTAACAACTCTGTTTCGCAGAGTAGAGCTAAGGGCTATGAATATGTGCATTATTCTTCAAACCAATATGTTCATAAGTCCTCGAAGAATTTCTCTGCTTATTCATATGCTTACCCTAACCCCTCTTATGTGAAACGAAATGGAATGGCCTCTATGCCACCATTCTCATATGGTGCTCGCAGAGTGATGAACTCTTTGCCACCCCTTTAGATGTGGGTGGTGAAGAAAAGGAACTAATCTCTTCTGCAGGGTCAGGTCTCCGGACGTGCTTTAACGTCTGAAGAATTTGCTGGGTGCACGACAAACATGCACGAAAGGGCCTTGAGGCTAATCATGAAGAAATGAACTTTCATTTCACACGTCCTCATACCGCTTATCTGTTATATCTGTCGATGAAATTCATCTCGATGAACTTGATATCATATTCTTCACTGATGAAGTATATGAGATCGTAAGTTGCACTAATTCATCTGCAGGATGATCAACCCAAAGCCAATGAGTGGGTCCTCGATAGTGGATGTACAAATCACATGACTGGTGACAAGAATCTATTGATGGATACTCCCTTATGACCGTCACATCTGAAGCATATTATCTTTGCTGACAAAGGCAAAAGTCAGGTATTGGGTCTTGGTAAGGTTGCGATCTCTAAGGACATACATATGGACAAAGTCATGCTTGTTGAGTCCTTAGGATACAGCCTCATGTCAGTCTCAATGCTTTTTGATCTTGATATGGTTGTTATCTTTGGCAATTATAGTTGTGTTGTGATTATGGAAGCTGACAATTCCAAAGTCTTCGAAGGCTTTAGGAGAGGAGACTTGTATATTGTTGATTTCTCTATAGGACCACAACCAGCCGTGTGTCTACTTGCAAAAGCTTCGTATATCAAGCTATGGCATCGGCGACTTGGTCACGCAGCATGAGGAATTTGCACACGCTTGCAAAGAAGAAGCATGTCATTGGCATTGAGAATGTCAAATTCCTCAAGGATCACTTGTGTGGAGCCCGTGAAGCTGGAAAATGACCAAGGCCAAGCATCCAAATAAGACTATCATGACCACTACTCGTCCTTGAATTGCTTCACATGGACCTCTTTGGTCCTAATCATTACTCAGCAGTCACTAATGATGCATCTCTATATGGCTTTGTTATTGTTGATGATTACTCTCGTTATACATGGGTACACATTGTTACTTACAAAAATGAAGTGCGTGAAGTCTTCAAACGATTTTCCTCGAGGGCTTCAACTAACTTTGGTGTGAAGATCGGACACATCAGAGTGACAATGGAACTGAGTTCAAGAATTCCGGTCTTGATGCCTATCTTGATGAACTTGGAATTACTCATGAGTTATCTGCTCCCTATACTCCTCAAAGAAATGGCGTCGTGGAGCGCAAGAATGTAACTCTTGTTGAGATGGCTCGCACTATGCTTGATGAATACAAAACGCCTAGTCGTTTTTGGATTGATGCAATTGATACCGCGTGCCACATCATCAACAGAGTATATCTTCACAAATTCTTCAAGAAGACTGCCTATGACCTCCTCACTGACAAGAAACCCAATGTGAGTTATTTCAAAGTTTTCGGTGCTAAATGCTGGATTAGAGATCCTCATCACAATTCTAAATTTGCACCGAAAGCACATGAAGGTTTTATGCTTGGTTACGGAAAGGACTCGCACACCTACAGAGTCTTCAACATCGCTCTTCACAAGATTGTTGATAATATATGTGCGGTTCGATGAAACTAATGGCTGCAAAGAGAGCACCTACCTTCTGTGTTAGATGAACCAGCTCCTGTGGAATCTATCAAGTTCAAGGCAATCGAGGATGTCATTCCCTCTTGAAGAATCTCTTGAGGAATTCGTTCTGTGACGCGAAGAACGTCGAGCTGATGCACCAAGATAATGTTGAAGACAATGGTCTTTGAGGAAAATGATCAAATTCTCGACGACAACCAGCTCATCCTCGCGTTGCAAAAGAAGTGCAAGTTGACAAGATCATCGATGACATTGAAGCGCCTGTGTCCTCTCACACGCTCAAAAGCTTCACATTTATCTAACTTTTGTGGGCACTATGCTTTTGTCTCTATCACATAGCCCACTAAGGTAGATGAAGCATTTCTGGAGCCTGAGTGGATTCAGGCCATACAAGAAGAATTACATCAGTTCGAGCTCAACAATGTGTGGGAACTGGTCATACGTCCAGATCCTCGCAAGCATAATATCATTGGCACAAAGTGGATCTACCGCAACAAGCAATATGAAAATGGCATTGTGGTAAGGAATAAGGCACGACTTGTAGCTCAAGGCTACACACAGGTTGAAGGAATTGATTTCGATGAAACTTTTGCACCTGTTGCTAGACTTGAGGCTATTCAAGATACTACTTGCTTATGCTAACCATCATAACATCACTTTATATCAAATGGATGTGAAAAGTGCATTCCTCAATGGTAAGCTTGAGGAAGAAGTATATGTTGCTCAACCCCTGTGTTTTGAAGATCCAAAGAATTCGACAAAGTCTTCAGACTCAACAAGGCCCTCTATGGTCTCAAACAGGCCCCCACAGGCGTGGTATGATACATTGAAGGAATTCTTCGTGAAGAATGGCTTCACACCGGTTCACTCGACCCTACTCTCTTTACTAAATCATATGATGGTGAACTGTTTGTGTGCCAAATATATGTTGATGATATTATCTTTGGTTGTACTGACCAACGTTATAGTGATGAATTTGCCTATATGATGAGTGAAGAATATCAAATGTCTATGATGGGAGAATTGAAATTCTTCTTAGGTCTTCAAATTAAATCAACAACACAATGGCATATTCATATCTCAGAGAAATACCTCAAAGATGTCCTCAAGAAATTCGCATGCAAGATTGCAAAGGCGTCAAAATTCCTATGCCCACAAATGGCCATCTATGCACCGATGAAAATGGTATTGACTTGATCACAAGGTATACCGCTCCATGATTGGTTCTCTATTGTACTTATGTGCATCTAGGCCAGATATAATGCTTAGTGTTTGCATGTGTGCCCGATTTCAAGCTACACCAAGGAATCACACCATAAGGTCATGAAGCATATTCTTCGATATCTAGCTCACACACCAACACTAGGATTATGGTACCCCAAGGGCTCTACTTTTGATCTCATTGGATATTCTCGACTGACTATGCTTTGGTGTTCGTGTGGACCGCAAGTCAACATCTGGTACTTGTCATTTCCTCGGACGATCTTTGGTCCGTTGGTCCTCAAAGAAGCGAACTGCGTATCACCGCTCATCGGAAGCTGAGTACATTCTTGCTGGCTCTTGTTGTGCTCAATTGCGTGGATGAAGCAAACTCTCAAGGACTACGACATCAACGTGAAGAATGTGCCTCTCTCTTGTGACAATGAGAGTGCCATCAAGATTGCTCACAACCCGATTCAGCACTCGAAGACAAAGCACATTCAAATTCGTCATCATTTTCTTCGTGATCATGTGTTGAAGGCGACATCTCCATCGAGCATGTGAAGACCAAGAACAACTAGCCGATATCTTCACAAAGCCCTTAGATGAGAAGAGATTTAGCAAGTTGTGGTGTGAGCTAAATATCTTAGAATCTTCGAATGTTCTTTGAAAAGGACACACATCCTGACACTTATGCAAAATTGATGACTTAGATGTGCAACACATGAAGAAACGTTTTTCTTCAATCAATGAAGAATAACACTCTAAGTGTGAAGAAATTAATTAAGAATTTGATTCTCAGAACCCTGCAACATTTGTACGCGGTGTCTGAAATCATCATTCTTATACGGTGGGTCACGCCGCCACAAAAGTTGAAAATCTTCAATTTGAGTTTTTCCTCAGTTTTTCAAATTCTTCAGTTTTTCAAATTCTTCAACTTTTCAAAATCTCCACTGTTTCCGTCGTTTTTCTTCATTAGCTATGTATATATATATATATATATATATATATATATATATATATATATATATATATGGGTTTATGTCCTCTCTGACATTCACTTATGGCTATTTCTTCAAGTCGCTTTTTTCTGCTAAGTGAATGTGATCGGACCCTTCCCCCTCTATGCTATACTCAACCCAATCTATTCACAAATTCTTCATGTGCGGTCTATTTGAAGCTCGTTCAAAATCTTCACTTTGTGTCCTTGTCAAATTTGAAGAAATTGCGAACGGAACTTTAAAACTGATCTTATCCAAACTTTCATTTTTGCCGCTCAAACCATTCCGCATCCCACAATAGATTTATCTATTCACCCACGATCTAACACAATCTCCACTTCTCAGTACGTGGGTGACACATGTCAAGCGAATGAGAAGGGTCAGGGGCACGTTAAATCCCACATCTTGAGCGAACAGTTTTTCACCGTGGCTATATATACCCCTCTCCCTTCCTCACTTCCTTTACTCCCGACCGCTCTATCTCGCTCGAGCTTCTCAAACCCTAGCGCTGCCGCTTCTCCATCGTCACGGTGAGGAAAAGCTTCCTTTGCCTCGACCTGCGTCGCCCGACGATACTCAGCGCCCGACCGGAAATCTTCACTCCGCTGCCACCGTAGCTGTCTTCCTCCGCCAAGTTAGGGCGTGGAAGATCTAACCTGACGAACTTCCCATCTGTTCTTCTCAGTTCGTCGTGTTCTTCACTTCGGGTAATTAAAAGTTACTTTTATTACTCGCTTTGATTCTCAAACCTTCCTGAAAATCTTCAAAGGTGTTTATTCTTCAGATCTTCTTACATATGAACACCTCAAAGAAAATATGCTCTTGATTCGTTTCTCTAAGCAATGATTTTCTTCAAGATTCCTCAATTGTGTGGATCCTCGATCTATACAACTCTGGAACCTAAGACAAAGATCGCTTAGTGAAATTCTTCAAGGCTCATCTGGTCAAATTCCTCAAACTAGTTCTTTTTGAAAAACCTTCTGAGAATGCATATGACCTCTCCAAATTCCTCGCAACTATACTCTGTTCACGGTACTCATGTCCGCATTCTTTGAATCACTAGGTTCTCATCAACTTAACTCATTTGCGGCGTTCCTCGAAGAAAAGTTGCATACTTCTTCAGAGAATTCGTTTGTTCAAATTCCTCACCAAGAATATGGTAGAAGGAAAGAAGCCACGAAAAGGAGGAAAGAGGCACGAGGTCATGACTGCGTTTGAGATCCCTGAGGAAATATATGCTGATTATTGCACACCTGATGAAGCCGAGTTCGGAAAAGAAAACAAAAATCGGCGCAAGGTGCGCATTCAAAGGATTGAAAGGAGATGGGCAAGGGAATGGAGGGAGTACAGATATGTAACTCCAGAGTACATGAAGAAATTTGCTCTCAATCCTCCATGCCCAAGAGCTCCATTGGCACCTGGTCAAGAAGCTGACCCCACCAGCATCAAGTGTGGTGAGGACTTTCCTGAAGAATGGGCCAAGCGTCAAGCCAAATTGGCAAGACAAGCCAATGAGGCTGTGAGGAAATTCAACGAGGATTCTGCTACTGCTATTGCCACTGAGGCCTCTGCAAAGCCAAGAAAATCTATGGCAAAGAAGCCCGCACACAAGGCAAGTGCTTCACCAACAGTGCCCTCACGGCCAAGTTCCTCAGCTGTGCCCTCACGGCCAATTCCTCATGCTGCTCCTGCTCCTCCCAAGTCCTTAGCTGCTCCTACAAAGTCCTCAGCAGTTCCGACAAAGTTCTCAGCACCTGTGCATCTGGCCACGTGCCAAAGGACTGCAGGCATCTCCATTGCCTCTGGTGTTTCAGCAAGTTCCTCACCGCACCAAATTCTTCATCTGGCCGACTGCTTTGAAGACTAAGGCCACAATGGACGAGGTCCTCGGCCAAGTCCCAGAAGAAACAGTGTCGCCTTCCAAGAGCCACACGAAGATGATGAGGCTGATGATGATGAACTTGCGGAAATCATCGAGACAGTCAAGAAAGGGCCGCTAGAGCCAAAGGCACACACAATGCCCTTCTTTGTTGGATCCAAGAGCGATCCTAGACTACATTGATCTACGGCACAAGTACCCAAACACTCCTATGCACGACTTCAAGTTGACACCGCCAAAATCACATGTCGACTCATTTCATCCAAGAGGAGAAATGGAAATTTGATACGGCCGGAGAGATCAAGAAATCGCAGTCTGAAAGGAGAAATCATTGAAGAAAAGCGTTGTCAAGATGACAAGCGAAGAACTTATCAAGATGCAGGCTGACATCAAAGCCCTCAGCGACAAATTTGACTCCTATTATGCTGATTGGCAAGGAGCCAAAGTCAGATTCGTCAACCTGACGAAGAAGTTCACCAATGTTGCTGCCCCAATGCAACATAAAATTCCTCAGGCTGGAGCCTCAGCTCAGCAGACTGAAGAACATGCCAAGACCACCGATGAAGTTCAGTGAAGACAATGCTAGTTCCAGGGCTGATGATCCCATTCCGGCCATTGAAGAAATTGCGGGGCATCCACTAGTGGTGCGCTGAAGAAAGCTGAACAAGTCGAGAATCAGCTGCATCGATTGCGCTGAGGAAAATCAACCAGATTCCTCGGCTCCTCCTGCGCCAACACCAACTCCAATTCTTCCATCCGCCTCGATGTGAAGAAGACCAAGGCTGCAGAACGAGCTGCGGTGAAGAAACGGAAAGCATCAAGGCGTCAAATTCTTGACTCGAAGAAAATGAAGCCAATGACCAGCTCCTTTGAAAATCCTATTGATGTTGTTCCAATTTCCTCAATTCCATCAAAGGACCTTGTTCCTTTTGGTGAAAATTATGAGATCCCAAGCGGATCGATGAAGAAGATCATTCTACGCTTCGTCAGAGCAGATTGATGAAGAAATTGAAGTGGAAGCAATCCCTTCAACCCCAATCATTTCCTCGCCTATGCCTCGGTTCACACCAAGAGGCGGTGTTGAGGAAATTGAAGAAGATGTGGATATTGGAAGCACACCGCCCGGTGATGAGCGATGACTTTTGGGAAAGTCAAGATCCAAATTCTCCGCTCTTCACCCCAATCCAACAGATACCTCGGTCCCTGCTCCAACAGTTCAAATGGGCTCTGAAGAAACTCATCCCACTTCATCTGTCCATGAAGAAATTCCAGCCACTAGCGCCGATGAACTCTTCTTCTTGATCCTCATTTTGCACACAGAGAGGAACAAGAAATTCCTCACCTGAAGAACACGAGATTGCGATTCCAGAGGTCGTGATGCAACTCATCGACACTCCACCGCCAAAGCCAAAGAATCCCTTCTCAACAAAGCAAAAGTTCAAAGCTGAAGATTTCTTGGCGAGCACGTATTCTTCACTGATTACAATCCATATGATTACGCTGCGCATAAGGAAGAGGCGTTTACGGACTGCCACCAAGCCAATTTCTATTCCTCGGTGCTCTTCAACAAAGACAAAGTCTTCGATCATGCACATATTCCTCATGTGGACATGGAGTCTCTGCCGAGCTTCGAGCCGGTCCTCATGTTCTTCACGATGCGCAGACTTCTGAATTTCTGCCGACATCTATGATTGGAATGAAGAACTCATTCTTCAATTCTATGCAACGCTACACATCACCGGAGACGCTGAAGACGTGAACTCATGGGTGTTAGGCTGGATGTCCAAAATACTCACTACAAGGCACCAAAGAATCGAATTGCTTCGTGCTCTACCACTCAGTCCTCCCTTGATGGTGCACGTTGTATCTACAACGAACCTGAACTTTCAAATCACTATATGCAAGTCTTTGATGAAGCCTTTGAAGCCGAGGCAGGCCCCAAGAACCAAATTCCTCGTCAAGGAATTATTGTATGTGCCTCGACCGTCTATCGGATTCTGACAAAGACAATGAGTCCTATCAAAGGCCACGACTCAAATGATGAAGAAGTCGTTGGCATCATGAAGAATATGCTTTTCAATATCATTCATGGCGTTCCCGTCAACTTCCATGATTTCTTCATGAGGACTCTGGCGAATATTGCTATGTCACCTTTTGAGTTGAAGCCTTATGCACCATGGATTATGAGGTTCATCAGGACAAGGTCTTCACTCAATTACAAGGCTGATACTACGAACCACTGCAGCTACTTTCCCCGATTGAAGTCCTCAAGCGGACATTTACCTCGGTGATGACAAGGGCAAGGCAAGCTGCTGTGATCGATGAAGGCACTCGTCCATTGGATGGACAGCCGCAAAGCTGCATCCTACTCCACCAATGATGACTACGCCACACATGACTCTGCCGCAAATACCTCGGCCAAGCAAAGTCCTCAAGCCACGGCACCGAGGTGATGATCGATCGTGAGTTACTCCTCAATCTTCATCAGAAGGTTGATCGCAATCATAAATGGGTCAAGCGTCAGTTTGGTTCAATTCTTCACAACATGACCTCTACACACAATGCAGTGAAGAAAAACCACTACTACCTCCATGAAACCTTCAAACGCACCTGGGCTGATCTTTCAAATGTCTATAGCGCGGAAGAACCCGGCGACAATGGGTCTCAAGGAAGAATTTGACTGGTCTGCACCTCCTCCGAAGAAATACAAGAAGGTCAAAGTTCCTTCCTTGGTGGCCAGCTCCTATTCTTCATCACGAGACACTGATGAAAATGAAGACTTGGACGACACTGCGGCAGGCCCCACTACAACAACCGACCCCAACAACGTTGGCGCTCCTTCATCAACTTGAAATTCTTCAGGGGCGTTAGTCCTCAGTTTCGATCCTTTTGGTCATTCGATGACAAAGGGGGAGAAATTTGAGTTAGTCTTCAAGCGGGTATATTATATGGGCATTTTTTTGTTAAGTTACAACTCTCGTTATTCTGAAACTTTTATTGGATCGAGTTGTAATCTTAAACCCGATGGTGCTTTGATACTTTTGATGCACTGTGCTCTGATACTCTTGATGCGTTATTTTGCATGCCTGTTCCTCATTAATGTTATTGCACGCATGCTGAATTTCATCAAGCACCATATTTCATCATGCATTTTCAAATTCTTCATATTATATGACAAATGCGTGTATGAATTACAAGATATAGGGGGAGATCTCCATGATACAACTCTTCAAATGTGCATTGCCTCAAAAGCAAATTCCTCACTATGCACATCTTCAGGGGGAGTTCTTCTATATCTTGCAATCAAATTCCTCAACATCAGTATTTACACTTCATATGTTTATCCCCGTTGAAAACAGAATCTATATTGTAATCAATCACCAAAAAGGGGGAGATTGTAAGTGCATCTAGTGCCCCTTAGTGATTTTGGTGTATTGAAGACTTATAGGTTAAGGGACTAATGTGTTTATGAGTGTACACAGGTCTATAAGTCTATGAGGAGTTTGATATTTACAGTGAAAGTCGACCCCTAAAAATGAAGTTCTTCGACTGAAGACTTTGATATTCTGAAGACTTTGAAAGTGAAGAAATTGGTGTGACCTTGAAGACTTGGTATTCATTTGAGGAACATGAAGCGTGAAGACTTTTGTTTTCGTAGTTTCGTTTTTCTCTTTCTTGAGTCATAGGAAACACCGTCTCTTTGCTAAAGGGGTCGAGGAAATACTAAGGAAATATTTCCATGTGATGCTCAACTCAAAATCCTACACCTACCAATCCCTTGAGTGAAGCCTTTGGAAATCTCATACAGTTCAGTCAATTTCTTGATGTGAGACGAAGTTCTTACATTCACGAGGAATTTGTTCTGACCGAGGAGTTAGGAATTCGCCAAAGGTCTGGATTGCCTACGATGAGGAACATGATAGCCCCGAGGAATTTGAGAGTCAAATTTCCGACCGTTCTGTGTTATGCGCGCCACTGTCCCAAAATATCTTATCCACCTAATGTTCATATCATTGAAGGGCATTTATGTCTTATCATGTCGGGCTGCTCCCTAGGCTATAAATAGCCGCCCCCTACAACCACTAGCTGGTTGGCTGCTCCGAGAGAAACTTGACACCTGTCATTTGAGAGCAACCCATCCTCCGAGGACTTTGAGCGAAAATCGTCGAGTGAGGAAAACCCCAAAAACTAAACCCCTACAAACCCAAAGTGATTGAGCATCACTGAAGAGATTGATCCTGCGTGGATCCGACGCTTGTTACCCTTGAAGACTTTGCTTCTTCCAGACGGTTAGGCGTCATGGTCTAGAGCATCCAAGAGGAATTGTTGATCGCCGAGTGACCAAGTCTGTGAAGGTTTGGAAGTCGCCTGAAGACTTACCACGAGTGATTGGACGAGGTCTGTGTGACCTTAGTTCAAGGAGAATACGGTGAGGACTTGGTGTCTGAGCTGCGTGCTCGGTATTTGGGTGTCTGGGGACCTGTGTCCTCAAGTTTAAATACTCGGCCGCTCCAACTGTGATATAATCGAGACAATGCAGTTGGAACTGGTCTACCAAATCATTGTCTTCACCAACCTAATGGTTCTATTTCCTCAACCCTTTCATTTCCTCATTCTTGTGTTGAGTGTTCATATCTGTGTTTGAAGACTTTGTTGAAGACTTTCTCAATTTCCTCGATTCAATTTCTTCATCTGTTTGTCTTCATCTTGTGCTATCCTGTGTTTACGCTTTCTGTACTCTTTGTTTGTCTTCATTTCATCATGATGACCATGACCGCATTCTCTTATGCTTACTTCTGAGTACTTATTCCGCTGCAAGTAGTTCTTCGCTAAGGAATTTCCTCACCGACAAATTCCTCAGTGAAGAATTCATAAAAATCGCCTATTCACCCCCCCACCTCTAGTCGATATAACGCACTTTCATAGATAATCAAGTTCATAAATCCACAATTCATCAGATCTCAGTGAACACGCCGCAAAAGAGTATTACATCGAATAGATCTCCAAGAAAATCGAGGAGAACTTTTTATTGAGGATCAAAGAGAGAGAAGAAGCCATCTAGCTAATAACTATGGACCCGAAGGTCTGTGGTAAACTACTCACGCTTCATCGGAGAGGCTATGTTGTTGATGTAGAAGCCCTCCATGATCGATTCCCCCTCCAAAAGATCGCCGGAAAAGGCCCCAAGTTGGGATCTCACGGGTAGAGAAGGTTGCGGCGGTGGAAAAGTGGTTTCATGGCTCCCCCTGATGTTTCTAGGGTATAAGAGTATATATAGGCGAAAGAAGTACGTCGTTGGAGCTACGAGGGGCCCAGAGGGTGGGGGCGCGCCCTCCTGCCTCGTGGCCGCCTCGTGACATTCCAGACTTCAACTCCAGGTCTTTTGGATTGCTTTTGGTCCAAGAAAGATCATCGCGAAGGTTTCATTCCGTTTGGACTCCGTTTGGTATTCCTTTTCTGCGAAACACTAAAATAGGCAAAAAAACAGAAACTGGCACTGGGCCTCCGGTTAATAGGTTAGTCCCAAAAATAATATAAAAGAGCATATTAAAGCCCATTAAACATCCAAAACATATAATATAATAGCATGGAACAATAAAAAATTATAGATACGTTGGAGACGTATCACATGGCGGCTCGTTGGAGATGACTGGTCATCGCCAGCTGGGGAGGGTAAGGGCCATAGTCGGCTAGGGAGAGGACGGAGCTCATAGAGGTAGGCACAACTGGAAGGGAAGAGAGGCGGGGAGCGATGGGTAGAGGAGAGGGAAGGTGGGGACAGCGACGAGGCGCTCTCCCTCCAGATCCACCTCCAGATCCAGATCGGGGGAGAGGAGGATCGACGAGGGAGGGTGGCGATGCTTGGCAAGGCAGTACTGGATGAGAGGGGTGGGGGCGACAACACTAGGTAGCGGTATGGGTTGGGGATCTAGGGCATCACCACTTGGCGGAGGTGGTTCGCGGCGATGGGGATCGATGGCGAGTGCGGCGGCTGAGGGAAGGAAGAAGCTACGGCGGGATGTGGGAACGGGGAAAATTTAGGCTGCGTGGAACGGAACCGCTTCCACGGACTTATTTGGTGTTTCGCTTCCCACGCCAGCCTCACGCGTTTTTAGGCACAGAATTTTTTATCCCCACCAACGTAGTTACAGGCGGTGCAACCACCCTTGTTTACTTTTTAGGACAGACGTGATGCCCCTCAAATTGTCGGCAAATGAGTTGCCCTCCTAGGCTTATCATTGCCGACAGATAGCATACCCTATCAAATTTTGCCCGAAAGATAAAGTTTTTCCGGCAGTTTTGTGCCTCAGATTATCAATCTTTCCTCGTAGTTGATTGCCCTTAAAGTTTTGTCATGGTGTAGTGTGTGGTAAATGATACGTCTTCAATGTATCTATAATTTATGAAGTATTCATGCCATGTTTGCAACAATTTTATATGGTTTTGGTATGATTTTATTAGAACTAACCCGGACAGATGATGTTTTCAGCGGAACTACCATGGTGTCGTTTTTTGTGCAGAAATAAAAGTTCTCAGAATGGGCTAAAAATTTATGGTGATTTTTATGGACCAAAAGAGACCCCCGAAGCATCGGAGCTAGGCCAGGAAGTGACCGAGGAGGCCACAAGCATGGGGTCACACCCACCCCACTAGGGCATGCCTCCCGAGATTGTGGGCCCCTCGGGCACCCCCTGACTTGTTTCCAGCGCCAAAAGTTCTTATAAATATAGAACCCCCGAAAAGAATCCTAGTTGAGAAGTTTCGCCGCCGCAAGCCTCTGTATCCATGAAAAACCAATCGGGAGCCCGTTCCGGCACCCTGCCGGAGGGTCAAACCATCACGGGAGGCCATCTTCATCATCCCGGCAGGCATCATGATGAGGAGGGAGTAGTTCACCCTCGGGGCTGAGGGTATGTACCAGTAGCTATGGGTTTGATCTCTCTCTCTCTCTCATGTTTTTGATTTGGCACGATCTTGATGTACCGCGAGCTTTGTTACTATAGTTGGATCATATGGTGTTTCTCCCCCTCTACCTTCTTGTGATGAATTGAGTCTTGCTCTTTGATGTTTCTTCATGTATGATTGAGTATTGGATTTGAGAACACTTGATGTATGTCCTACGATGGGATATTTGTGGTGACAATGGGATGTTCTGTTGATTCACTTGATGTATGTTTTGGTACTCAACTCGCGGATTCCCGAGGTGACATTGAGGTAATCTATGCATAGGGGTTGATGCATGTTTTCATCCTACGTTCTATGTGTTGAAAATCTTGAAGTATTGCTTGTTTTGCATTCCTATGCTAGATGAATCTTGTTCCCATGAATCATTTGTGCATAAGATCCCTATGCATAGGAAGTGGGTTAGGCTTAAATGTGCTAGTCATATGCTTCATGATGCTCCCGTTATGTTTTAATTAGTATCTTTTATGTGAGCATCATTGAAATCATCATGCCTAGCTAGAAAGGCATTAAAGAAAAGCGCTTGTTGAGAGACAACCCAACATTTAACCCTATTGTTTTTGTGTGTCCACATTATTAAGCTATTGTATTAATCATGTTTTATAGCTTTTATTTCAATAAAGTGCCATGTTAAGCCTTTGGGATAGTGTGGATGATTGTTGATTTGATTATGTGAGAAAACATAAACTTTTGTGCCTAGTAACAGAATTGATCTGATTTTCTGGAGTGTCGAAAAATTCTGAATTTTTTTTGCTTTATTGATATAAAAAATTCTACGTTTTTCTAATTTTTTAGAATTTTTGGAGTAACAAAAGTATGGTTATTGTTCAGATCATTACAGATTGTTCTATTTATGATAGATTCTGTTTTCAATGCATAATTTGCTTGTTTTAGGTGTTTCCATAGCTTATATTAAGTGATATAAATTGTGAAAATGTTAAGTTACAGTAGGCATTGTGTGAGAACATTTATTAATCTTATCTTGACAGTACCAAACTGAATGATTTGTCTTTATCATACTAACCCAACTCGCGAGGTTCCATTAAGTTTTGTGTGATTGAATTTTTCAAGTTTTGGGTGAGATGTCGATATGAGAAGAATAAGGAGTGGCAAGACCCTTGGGGATGCCCAAGGCACCCCAAAGTAATATTCAAGGAATATCCAAGCAACTAATCTTCGGGATGCCCCAGAAGGCATCCCCTCTTTCGTCTCCAACATTATCGGTAACCTCAGTTGGAGCTATATTTTTATTTGTCACATGATATGAGTTTTGCTTGGAGCGTCATTTTCTTTTGTTGAGATTTGCTTTCTGTTATTTAGAATAATGTTCTGCATCTTTTAGTTCGATAAAAAGGTCAAGTATAGCCTTTACCATGCTTATTTTACAAGTCTATATGTTGTTGTTTTGAAAACAGAAAGTTCTCTATCATTGTTTGAATTCTTCAGGAAATACAAAACATGATAAAATCTTGATATTTTTACACAATGAGTAACAACAAATTTTCTACTGTGTGGTAATTTTTCAGAATTTTTGGAGTTAGAGAAGTATGAATAGTCTTGCATTCTTTACAGACTGTTCTGTTTAGACAGATTGCTGTTATGTTTGCATTGTTTGCATATGTTTGGTTTTTTAATGATTCTATTTGAGGATAGGAGTGTTAAATATGCAGAGGCATTTAGTATGCAATGTTAAATAATAATTTTAGTGATTTTCTACAGTAGAGAATGATAAGGTTTTGCATTGATTTATACTAACTTATCTCACAAGTTCTTGTTGTGTTTTGTGTGGATGAAGTTTTTGAGAATTAGGGTAACTGTGATAAAAAAAGTAATTAAGGAGACACAAGATCTCAAGCTTGGGGATGCCCAAGGCATCCCAAAATAATATTTCAATAAGTCTCAAGCGTCTGGGGATGCCCCGGTTGGCATCCCACCTTTCTTCTTCAACAATGATCGGTCAGTTTTGGTTGAGCCTAAGTTTTTTATTCTTCACATGATATGTGGTATCCTTGCAATGTCATTTTATTTTGTTTTGCTTGTTGTTTCAATAAAATACTTAGGATCTAAAATTCTTAAATGAGAGAGAGTCTTCACATAGCTCCTTAATTATTTGAATACTCTATATACTTCACTTATATCTTTTGAGCTAGGTAGTCGCTCTAGTGCTTCACTTATATGTTTTTAGAGCACGGCGGTGGTTTTATTTTGAAGAAATTGATGAACTCTCATGCTTCACTTATATTATTTTGAGAGTCTTCTGAATATCAATCTGCTTAGGTTATGAATTTATTCCTAATATGATGGGCATCCAAGAGGGATATAATAGAAACTTTCATATAAGAGCATCAAATAATATGAGAAGCTTGATTCCTTGCACTTGTTTTGAGATATAAAGATGGTGATATTAGATTCATGCTAGTGAGTAACTGTGGATTGGTAGAAATACTTGTGTTAAAGTTTGTGATTCCCATAGCACGCACGTATGGTGAACCGTTATGTGATGAAGCTAGAGCATGATTATTCTTTGATTGTCTTCCTTATGAGTGGCGGTCGGGGACGAGCGATGGTCTTTTCCTACCAATCTATCCCCCTAGGATCATGTGTGTAGTACTTTGCTTTGATGGCTAATGAATTTTGGCAATAAGTATGTGAGTTCTTTATGGCTAATGTTGAGTCCATGGATTATACACACTCTCACCCTTCCACCATTGCTAGCCTCTCTAGTACCGCGCAACTTTCATCGGTGCATTATACCCACCATATACCCTTCGTCAAAACAGCCACCATACCTACCTATTATGGCATTTCCATAGCCATTCCGAGATATATTGCCATGCAACTTCCACCATTTCGTTTATTATGACACATACCATCATTGCCATATTGCTTTCCATGATCATGTAGTTGGCATAGTATTTGTGGCAAGGCCACCGTTCATATTTTTATACGTGTCACTCTTGATCATTGCACATCCCGATACACTGCCAGAGGCATTCATATAGAGTCATATCCTGTTCTAGTATCGAGTTGTAATTCTTGAGTTGTAAGTAAATAAAAGGGTGATGATCATTATTAGAGCATTCTCCCGTGTGAGGAAAGGATGATGGAAGCTATGATTCCCTCACAAGTTCGGATGATACTTCGGACTTCAAAAAATATAAAGAGGCCAAAGAGCCCAAAATAAAAAAAAGTGAGGCCAAAGAGCCCAAACAAAAAATGAGAGAAAAAGAGAGAAGGGACAATGTTACTATCCTTTTTCCACACTTGTGATTCAAAGTAGCACCATGTTCTTCGTGATAGAGAGTCTCATATTTTATCACTTTCATATACTAGCGGGAATTTTTTATTATAGAACTTGGCTTGTATATTCCAATGATGGGCTTCCTCAAATTGCCCTAGGTCTTCGTGAGCAAGCAAGTTAGATGCACACCCACTTAGTTTCTTTTTGAGCTTTCATACACTTATAGCTCTAGTGCATCCGTTGCATGGCAACCCCTACTCACCTGCATCGATATCAATTGATGGGCATCTCCATAGCCCATTAATTTTCCTAGTTGATGTAAGACTTTCTCCCTTTTTTGTCTTCTCCTCACAAGCTCCACCATATTCTATTCCACCTATTGTGCTATATCCATGGCTCACGCTCATGTATTGCATGAAAAAGCTTAGAACATTAGAAGTATGAAACAATTGCCTGGCTTGTCATCAGGTTTGCGCATGATGAAATATTTTGCGTGATGAAGATGGAACATAGCCATACTATATGATTTTGTAGGGATAACTTTCTTTGGCCATGATATTTTGAGAAGACATGATTGCTTTATTAGTATGCTTGAAGTGTTATTGTTTTTATGTCAATATTAAACTTTTGTTTTTAATCTTATGGATCTGAACATTCATGCCACAGTTAAGAGGATTAAATTGATAAATATGTTAGGTAGCATTCACACTTCATAAACTCTTTCTTCTATCATTTACCTACTCGAGGACGAGTAGGAATTAAGCTTGGGGATGTTGATACGTCTCCAATGTACCTATAATTTATGAAGTATTCATGCCATGAATTGTAACAATTTTATATGGTTTTGGTATGATTTTACTAGAACTGACCCGGACTAATGCTGTTTTCAGCAGAACTACCATGATGTCATTTTTTGTGCAAAAATAGAAGTTCTTGGAATGGGCTGAAAATTTACGGTGATTTTTTATGGACCAAAAGAGATCCCCGGAGCACCAGAGTTGGGCCAGTAAGTGGACGAGGAGGCCACAAGCCTGGGGGCACGCCCACACCCCTAGGGCGCGCCTCCCGAGCTTGTGGGCCCCTCGGGCACCCCCTGACTTGTTTCCAGCGCCAAAAGTTCTTATAAATACGGAACCCCTGAAAAGAATCCTAGATGAGAAGTTCCGCCGCCGCAAGCCTATGTAGCCATGAAAACCAATCGGGAGCCCATTTCGGCACCCTGTCGGAGGGTCAAACCATCATGGGAGGCCATCTTCATCATCCCGGCAGGCACCATGATGAGGAGGGAGTAGTTCACCCTCTGGGCTGAGGGTATGTACCAGTAGCTATGAGTTTGATCTCTCTCTCTCTCTCTTGCTCTCTCTCTCTCTTGCTCTCTCTCTCTCTCTCTCTCTCTCTCTCTCTCTCTCTCTCGTGTTCTTGATTTGGCACGATCTTGATGTACTGTGAACTTTGTTACTATAGTTGGATCATATGGTCTTTCTCCCCCTCTACCTTCTTGTGATGAATTGAGTCTTGCTCTTTGAGGTTACGTTATGTTGGATTAAGTATTGGATTTGAGAGCACTTGAAGTATGTCTTGCGATGGGATAACTGTGGTGACAATGGGATGTTTTATTGATTTAGTTTATGTATGTTTTGGTACTCAACTCGTGGATTCCCGAGGTCACATTGGGGTAATCTATGCATAGGGGTTGATGCACGTTTTCATCCTACGTTCTCCGATAGAAACTTTGGAGTGACTCTTTGTCGCACATTGAGGGATTTCCATATGATTTAGTTATGTTATCATTGTTGAGAGAATTTGCACTAGTGAAAGTATGAACCCTAGGCCTTGTTTTCAAGCATCGCAATACCGTTTTTGCTTACTTTTGTTACTAGTTACCTTGCTGTTTTTATATTTTCAGATTACAAAAACCTACATCTGCTATCCATATTACACTTGTATCACCATCTCTTCGCTGAACTCGTGCACCTATGCAATTTACCATTGCATTGGGTGTCTTGGGGACACAAGAGACTCTTTGTTATTTGGTTGCAGGGTTGTTTGAGAGAGACCATCTTCATCCTATGCCTTCCACAGATTGATAAACCTTAGGTAATCCACTTGAGGGAAAATTGCTACTGTCCTACAAAACTCTGCGCTTGGAAGCCCAACATGAGTCTACAGGAAGAAGGTTGCGTAGTAGACATCAGTAAACTACTCACACATCATCAAAAGGGAAGCAAGGTTGATGTAGAACCCCTCCATGGTCGATTCCACCTTCGGCAGAGTACCGGAGAAGGCCTCCAGATGGGATCTCGCGAGAACAGAAATTTGCGGTGGCGACAAAAGTATTTTGGGTGGCTCTCTAATGTCAGGAGAATATTTGAGAATTTATAGAGAGGGAATTAGGTCAAGAGGTGCCATGAGGGGACCACAAGCCTGGGGGCGCGCCTCCCGAGCTTGTCGCTCCCTTGTGGCTCGTCAGGTCTTCTCCCGAACCTTCTAGGGTCTCTTCTAGTCCAGAAAAAATTAATCCAAAGTTATTTATTTGTTTGGACTCTGTTTGATATTGATTTCCTGAAAAGAAAAAATCAAGAAAAAAACAACTAACACTGGGCACTAGGTCAATTGGTTAGTCCCAAAAAATGATATATAATTGCATAGTAAACATCCAAGATTGATACTATAATAGCATGGAACAATAAACAATTATAGATACATTGGAGACATATCATTGCTCCCTGTACGTGTGGATACATTGGAGGCATCGCATCTGCGGTGCTCGGACGAACCATTCGAGGGATCAGCGAGGAGCTGTTCGCGGGACTTCGTCGTTCGCGCGAGATCGACTTTCATGGGACATTGCTGTTCGTGGGAGACCGACTGAGCGACTACATGCATCAGCAGCTCTACTTTCACTGCAGTAACTGCGTGTCTAGTGGTTAACCCTATCCCGTGATCTATTTCCAGCAGGATGATCTTGGGTGCGTGGTAGATTTTTTATATTTGGCACTATCATAGCGTGTCGCGTGTTCCAACAATAAGAAGGTCTCTCACATCAGTTTTTGCCCAAAAGAAGATAGAGACCAAGCCCGCCACATCATGGACTCAGATTCAGACTACACATACATACTTTTCTTCAGACATTCATAACTTTTGCATCCAGACTTTGAGTTGGGTAAAACTGTTTTTGTTGGAAGGCTTATCTCATGAACTTTCAAAC
Organism: Aegilops bicornis; assembly: GCA_021605145.1. Lineage (NCBI taxonomy): Eukaryota > Viridiplantae > Streptophyta > Magnoliopsida > Poales > Poaceae > Aegilops > Aegilops bicornis. The sequence continues at coordinate 418,162,721 of CM038670.1, read as the reverse complement.
CCGATAGGATTCCGCTTAAAATTCCTCCTGAGTGTGGAGATATTTAAAAGCGATGCGACACTGCTGCAGAATCCAGGTCAAAAGGTGTTGTGTTCCCTGTATTTGGGCCATGGGCCTTGTACGTTCTAGGGTTAGGTTTTGGTTGTCTTATGATGTGCGTCCACCCCCTTAGCCGCCACCCCTTTGTCCTATATAAGTAGACCAACCTCGTAGCATTTTCTTTGGGTTTTGTTTAGTTAAAAGTTAGTCATCGCCGCAAGTTTGTGTACTTGGTTGGCGTCAAACGACTAGGCCAAAACATCTTTTGGAACTTTACTTCTATCAATAATTCATCTATATTCACAATATTTAGACTGGTTTTATCATATTCTGGCACGTTCTTTGATTGCTTGCAGGAATAGACCTTCTTGGACAGGCTGATCGTGCTTTCAGCATCTTCAGTAACCTTGAGGTGATTGGTTTAGCGCTGGGTAAGGCGCAACGTGACCGCATGTTGTAGTCGTATCGCCAAAGTCGTTCTCTATCAAATCGATAATCATCTCTCATCGAAAAATAAAAACACCCTTGTCTTTTCATCTCCACAGGGTTTACAGTGGCAACAATGACAACAACTGTGTGGCTCAATAGCATGCCCTCCATGGCTCTCCCATCCTCCCCCATCGTGCCAAGCAAACTATGCATCTGGTTCATATCCATAGTTCCCACGATAAGCTCCACTTTATAGTCTACCTTCTCCTCAATCTCCTTGGATTTCAGCTCGATTTCATCTCACGAGCTTAGAGTTTACATGATCTAGCTAATTAAGGATAATACGAATGAACGAGAATTCTTTTGGATAGAGGACCTTACCTCACCACCGGTGATGGCCTAGTTGGGCCGCCGTCGGCAGTGAGACATTGATGGCACCTTGGTGGAGTCAGGGAGAATGCGCGACGCCGTTTTTTTGAGAGTACGCAAATGGCGTACCATAGCTTTATAGAAGAGAGAGGTATAATTACAATATTGCCGTCCCAGGTGCGAACACCCAGGGCGGGGTACAACTCACATGACACCGACACCTAGCTATCCTAGGCTAACTTCTCACAAGACGCTGTAATACACCAACACCAACCCCAGCGAGCGTCCACTCTGCAATCTCGTCAAGTATCATGGGTGGGAGGTCAAGAGTTGTCTTCTGCTCGTTGATCCTGTTGAAGACCCTCGCGTTCCTCTGCTTCCAAAGGGCCCACGCCACTGCCGTCACCAGCGTGTCAAACCCTCTATGATCAGCTCCTCTAAATGTCATACGCACCTCGAGCCACCAATCCACGAACATGTCTGACTCCACGGGGCCATGTACATCAATCGTGAGTAGACCAAATACCTTGTGCCACACTTCCTGCACGTAAGTGCAATTCGTGAGGATATAATCGACGTTGTCTTCTGCCTGCATGCCGTGTAGCAAGCCGAAGGCTGGTCCTGTAATCCGTGCCTGGATCTCCTATCCGAGGTCCACAATCTGCGCTGCAGTGCCAGCCAGATGAACAACTTACACTTAAGCGGGGCACAAGTTCTCCAAGTGCATGTCGCTGTAGGCGATCGGGTTAGCTCGGAGCAAAGGTAGTCATAGGCCGACTTAGCCGTGCAGGTGCCCATTGTTGATATCGGCCAAGTGAAACTATCAGATTGTGTCAGGTCTCGCTCCACCATGTTAATTGCATGGCAAAGGTGCATGTATCTTGGATTAGAGGCGATGAAGGAAGTATTAAATTTGAAAATCTTGTGTCCAGCTGCCCTCCCCAAGGGCCTGTCGCATGGTGCGGCTGTTAGCCGTCCTAGTCAGGACACTGGCCGCCAGAAGTGGTCCAACTTCCACTGCTACCACACCATGTATCCACTTGTCCCTCCAAAAAGCACCCCCTCACCCGATCCCACCTTGATGCTAACTAGTGCATCAAAAACCTCCCTTCACTACAAAAAAAAGAAACATCCGTGACATTTTGGGCCGAACGAATTTTTTTCTGTCAAGCTTATGACACTTCTATGACGATAATTGTGACAAAATCCGGTATCATCATAGATGTGGTGGGCTCCTACTTCTATGAAAAAAATCATGACAGAAAATGGGCTTTTAAATCGTCAAAGGTGCCGGAGGCAGCGGCGACATGACATTCTTTGGGTCGTACATGACGGGAAAAACCATGGTAGAAGCGATGAGGAGGAAATATCAGGGGAGTTCCCAGTTACAGTGGGTGGTCGGGAGCCGAGCGATGCACGTTTCTCTCATATGTACACGCGTGTGTGCGAGGCATTGCGCTCTAACTGAACCTGAGCGAGGCATTGGGCTCTAACTGACCCGAGCGATTGCACTGCAGGCTACGCATTACTGAACCCGAGCGATCGGTCGATCCCTTGCTGTTAACTAAACCCGAGTGATTCCTTCGCTGCTGCTGCTAACTGAAGCCGGTCGAACCCTGCTGCCTCCTTCCCTGGATGAACAGTGAGCGTTGTTGGGGGGTTTGGGTGAGCAGTTCCCGGTGGGGGTGGATGAACATGACCCTGTGGTGTTGCTGCTGGATGAACAGGACCCCGATCGATCGAGCCGGTGGATGAACAGGACCCTGTGGAGGGGTGGATGAACAGGACCCCATGGAGGGCTGGATGAATAGGATGACCCGTGGAGGTTTGGTTGAACAATAGCAGATGGAGGGCTGGATGGACAGTAGCCCGTGGAGGGATGGTTGAACAGGACCCCGTGGAGAGGGCTGGTTGAACAGTAGCCGATGGAGGAGCACGCGGTGGAGGCTGGATGAACAGGAGCCCGTGGATGAACAGTCGCAAGTGGAGGCTGGAGGAGGTTGACGGTGGATGAACAGTAGCCCGTGGAGGCTGGAGGAGGTCGACAGTGGAGATGAACAGTATCCCGTGGAGTCCCGTTTCGCGGTGCGTCACACCCCTCCCGATGAACGGGACCCCCGTTTCGACGGTAGTGCTCCAACACAAGTCTGTTTCCTTCGTTTTGCGGTACGCCACACCCCTCCCGATCAACAGGCCTCTGTTTCGACCAAGAGAAGTCTGTTTCCTCCGTTTTGCGGTACGCCAGATCCCTCCCGATGAACAGGATCCCATTTCGACCATGGCCAGTCGAACACAAGGCTGTTTCCTCCGTTCTGCGGTAAGCCAGGCCTCGTTTCCATCAGTTGTTCTATCCAAGCCGGTTGGCTCCCGATGAACACGACGACGCATTCTGTTCCAACCCAGCCGGTTGGCTCTCCATGAACACGATGACGATGCAGTTTCTCCGTTCTGACCCAACCATGTACACGAGCCACGGCGTGCGTATGCGCCGAGTAGGTCTTGAGACCTGCACGCATGCGTGCGTGGCCGTATTTTCTTTCTTGCACTCTGGTTGTACGTACGTGTACATGCTACGTGCGCGCCTCTACTACGACACGTGCACGCCTATACTACGACACGTGCCCTTCCTTACGTGGCTACGGTTCATCGCTGCAGCCTGCAGACAGACCGATCGTATGTATGTACACGTTCGTGACCAGAATGACAACGCTACATATGCTTCGACCAGGTGGGTCCTGACTGTCAGGCACTTCCTTCCATGCAAAGATGTAGCTGGTGGGTCCCAGCAATCAGGGGGAAATGTTTTTTCATGAAATATGATGGCCCATCCGGTGGATCCCTGCTGTCAGGTGGAGGAATAATTATTTTGCGCGTAATAAGGAGGCACTTCCTTGCTGCCGCCATGGACCCGGTATCGGCCTCTCCACGTCTGATACTCTTCCGATGGAAGTCATTCCTTAACCACGTTGACCACGCCGCGCCGAGAGCACCAGGGCGGTGGACGACGGCAAGGCCTAGGAAGGGGACAACGCGAAGCCGCGGAAGACGCGGTAGTGGATGCCCACGCAAGAGGAGTACGAGGGTTCACTATTTTGGCTTTGGTGTGAGGCTGTCGTCGCCATAGGGCCTGGCCAGCGGTGGGAGTAGTAGGGGGCGGTGAGGCCTCCGTGGCGGCCTAACCGCCACGGAGGCAAGAAACGCTGTGATGGTTTGGACGGCTGGAGCAAGAAAATCAGAGGTTGAAGATGCAGGATGACTGTTGGATGTTAATAATCCAACGGTCACTGGTGATAGAATCGTTCATATTGACTAAGTTGACAAAGCCCTCCGTCCGCGTCAACTTAGTAGGCCCACAAGTCAGCCTCCCATATGGTGGGTCCCAGCTAGCAGGGGGAGTATTCATTTTTTTATGCGTAATAAGGAAGCACTTCCTTGCGTGCGAAGATATATTTGGTGGGCCCGAGCTGTCGTATTGAGGAACATTTTTTCGCAAAATACAGAGGCCCTTTCGGTTGGTCCTAGATGTCAGGTGGAGGAATCATTATTTTGCGCATAATAAGGAGGCATTTCCTTGTGTGCGGCCGTGGACCCAGCTGTCAGCCTCTCCATGTACAGTCCACTTCTGATGGATGTCATTCATTGACCATGTTGACCACGCCGCGCCGAGAGCACCAAGGCGATGGACGACTGCGAGGCCTACGAAGGGAACGACACGGAGCTGGGGAAGACACGACAGTGGCTGCCCACGTGGTGGGGAGTACGAGGGCTGACTGTTTTGGCTGCCATCACCGAGAAATAACAGGAGGTGTGGGTGAGTAGAGGGATAGCCAGGCCAGGGATGCGAGTATGGTGGGGCCATGAGGCCTGCCCGGCAGCACAGCCGGCCATGGGAGGCGGGAGCAGGCGGTTCCGCCGGCGCTAGTTTGGGCGGCTGGAGTAGGAAGATCAGATACTAAAGAAGCACGATTGCTGTTAGATTGACATCTAACGCTGGTAGAGTCGATTGTTGACTAAGTTTCTTTTTTTTGAGAAACCTTGTGTACGCATGAATTTAGTAGGCCCACAAGTCGGCCTCCAAATATGTGGCAGACAACATAGAGCCCATTTGCAATTTTTTTTAATAATTTGCAGCCCATTTGCTAATTCTTAAGTAATTTATTACAACCCATTTTCTGCCCAGGACCACGGTCAAAAAGTTCAACCTTATTTTGCATATTTCGATGGAGTCCGAACTGTTGTAATCCCGAAATGATAAACATTTTTTAAGAACTTATTGATTTGCCAAAAAAATCGTTTTGTTTTTGTAAGCAAACAAGACGTGGGACAATTGAGTTGGTTTAAGGAAAAACCAGTGGTAAAATAATCAACGCTGGGAGGGAAAACAAAAAAAAATAAGGACGTAAATATGATAAGGGAACTTTACGTATTTTCAATATAATGGTACGTGTATATGAACTAGTAAAACTATAGGTAGAGATTAGAAACGGAAGTAGGACATGGCGTTTCAAAAGGAAAATAGAACTGGGTTGTATGTTTGATTCAGTAAGAAAACTGCCTGCGGATGTTGTAAGACAAACTATAACTAACGCTGGCGGGCCAGAGGCTAGTAGATACCTGCTGCTGGATCTTTGTGCCCCGTTCTCGTCATGGGCTGGGCCTGTTAAAAACAAAACCAAGCCTGGGTAGTCTACAGCCCAGTTGAAACTTGCTCGACCTGAAAAAACAATATACCTACTCAATAAACGAGAGAATTCTGCAAGTACAGACTGATAACTAGGATGCAACAGGTATATTGTTTTTTCATCGTGATAATAAGTGCATGCGCTTGTTTCAAAAAATTTGGAGAACTGGGAATTCGAACGGAAGGTCCTTATGCTACCCATCAAATAAATATCAGGTGCCTGAAATTTTTTTTCGAAACAAATGATTCAGCCTTATATCCACATCGACCCTCGGCATGATGGTTGGAAGCAAATGCCAAGTTCATACCGAAAGGTCGTTAACAACAATACAAACTTGTGGACGACAAGGTAGTACAAGTACCAATACCAAACTAACTTATAATCTTTTTAGTCTTGGCCCTCTTTGTTAAATGCGATAGAAAATCTTGCAGAGGACCAGCTCCGCTCCTTCTCTTGCTCCAGGTCCCCGAGGTGGTACTGGTGCATCACCCAGTTGGTCCTCTGCTGGTCGAAGTTCTTTTTTTTTTGCGGGAATGGTCGAAGTTCTTGTTGGTGTGCAGCACCAGAACCTTTTTGTTGCCCGTCTACCGGCCATTAACCATCACTGGCAAGGTATTGCCGGTCTTGTGCCACATCGCGTGCATGCCGCACTCCGACTGTATCTTGCGACGTGTCCACATGCCCCTTTTGAACGCCCTAGAACTGCGCTGGAAGAAATGCTTACTTAGACCACTCAGTGTGATACCTGCAGTATTGTCGAATACAGGTTTTAGTGTACGTAGTTGGCATTTTCATAACATCTTTGGCATGTTGCAGTCACTTGTTTCACTTTTTATTAACTATCAAATTGTAATCGCTTCACTGGGTCTGCGTCTAAAAAGAAAAATAGAGCTATAAACAAAGGAATATGTTTGTGCAAGTAGACGGCCGATCGGTGTCTTACCTAGAAGTTTCTCAGGATGGGTGTAGCATATGTCGTGCTCGCTGTCGATGGTTGGTATGAACAAATCAATGAGAGGGTGATATCTCGCGCTGTCAGCACTTACTTTGGCCTCAAGGTGCTCGATAAGCTCCTGATCCATGGGATCGAACTTGACGCTAGCCGGCAGGACCGGCTAATCCTTCTTGGAGTTGCATCGGTTAATTCTAGTTATATGGTACTCAATGTATGATCAATCGACTGTTTTAAGTGAATGATGAAAGATTTCGACAGATAAGTGGTAGTACTCCAAATCTAAAATCCACAATACCCGAACACGCCGCCGGGATTCTTGTGTCACCTCACGCGCAGCATGTTGTCACGTCAATTCAATGTGAGGACATGATGAATAATTTGACTGACGTATACTAGTACTGCTACTGTACGAGTACTTACTAGTCATATTTAGTGTCACATTTTAACCATAGGTTTAACTAACAAAATATCAATGCATGTCACCGAAAATTATTCCATTGGAAACTATGTTCAAATACGAATAAAACAATATAATTTTTTGTGACATGCATTAACATTTAGTTAGTGAAATTTATGGTCAAAATTTGACACAAATTACGAAGGGGGGCAATAAACCAGGAGGGAGGTAGTATTACGATTAGCGCAATATACGGTATAGAGGACTAGTACAAATTTAGAAATGGAGTAAGAAGTTACAAGGCTGTGCGACAGACTTTGCAGGCTACATGAGTAATACAAAATATAATTCCCATTGGACAACACTTTCACCAACAAGTACGCACTTGAAGCCTAATTGATATACATACATACATACATACATACATACATACATACATACATACATACATACATACATACATACATACATACATACATACAGATAAACATATATATATGGCTTCTTCACAGCATCTCCATCATCATTATCAGTACATCCTACGCAGGTGAGTTAGGATGCACTTGATCCCAGAAAGGTATATATCCTTCAAATCAGAGGAGTGCTTCAAACTAACAACAGTACATAATATCCAACAAAAGAGGGCCATGCTACAGCAGCAGGATACATGGCTCAGTCTAGATATCGATCTGAAACAAGTTGTGCATATTTGCTGCTGGCATGAACCACATCGCCACATGTCGGGTTTGCAAAATCCATCCATCGCATGGAAGCTTAATGCCTTTCACACACTAAAGATAATCTGGCAACAAGCTGTGTCGACGAATCTCTGGATATGGTGATTCATGAAACCCATGGTATGATGTGTAAACACAGTTCCCCTGGTGAACGGAAGTTGCATAGCACGGTAATCATCGCCGGTGATATGATCGATGATTGGTTGGATGATCAGATAATTGAGCCCGAGGAACATGGAGTGGTTGCTGAGGCTGTAAATCCGCCTCCAGTTGAATGCGCCTGGCCTAACGGAGCCGGGATCTTTCTCGAACATGAAGCAGCCATAGCCATCAATGTCACATACACCCTAGGCATTGTACTGCATGTGGTTTGATGTAATGGTTTGGTCAATTTGGTACGTGCAAATGAGCATCAAATGACCGCCGTCAGCTGAACGAGTGATAAACGACCACCCATCGGCTGGTATGATTCGAGTCCTGGAATCATGAAAATAACACATTCGTCGTCTGCTGCAAAAATTCAAATTGGAGACCAACAGGAAAAAAATAAACAATCATGTTTAGAGTATGTGTGGAATTAATATTATTATAACAGTGACACATATCATAGACAGAGAATTGCAATGTTGTGGTCATAATCATACCCCAAGTTAAAAAATAAGCCATTGGCTTTCATATTCTAGCAATATATTATGGTTCAAACATCATGTAACAATGAGGGGAAAACAGATATGACAGGGCCTACTCATATTCTACCATAGCACTTACTACTGTTCTCATATCAACTCTAAGCAATAACATGCGTTGTTATAAAAATCCTGGAAATGAGAGTAACATATAGCAATCATGAGGTTATACTCATAATATTTATTCTAACAATCATTAGATGCCAATTGTTCTCATATCAACTCTAACAATAACATGTGTGGTCATAAAAATCTAGGAAACGAGAGGAACATATAGCAATGATGTGGTTATAGACATACTATATACTCTAAATTTGTAACAATGAACAGGCAGTCGTATTCATAAGGTAATGATGAGATGAGATAGAACGATTACACGATGATAGATTCCACCAGTATAGGCAGCCAATCAGTGCGTCAACCGCGTAAATGATGCCATCATGCATTATAGCATCAGACAGAAATGTTGGCTGGAGAGGATTGATAATGAGCCATAACCATGTATGGCGACCGGATTCCAGATAGACTAATCCCATGTTGAACACGGCAATGAGCTTGTAATCCATGTAGTCTTCTGATGGTGTGGGCACTTCGCAGATTACAACCTTCAACAAACAGAGGTCGAGCCAAAAGTTCGATGCGTCTCGTGCGTAGTAGGCAGGAGTGTCCGGCGGGCCGCGAGGCTCGGTGGCGGCGGTATCCAACAATGGAAGGGTGATCTCTCGGTGGGTGTAGATATCCACGAGACGCCACGGACTACCAGATTGGTGGATGAGGACGATCTAGTTGGCCTTCATGCCCGCCCAGTAGTGGCTGCGCATGAAGGACATATGGACGGGTAGTGGTAGCATGTCGAGGGGCACCACGGCAACCTTTGTAGGATCGTCAAGTCGGTGTCTGGGCCACCTGCGAGGATCGGGCATCAGCAAGCAGGGTGTCTTGAAAAGAGCCGGTCGGTTGCAAACGAGTAGACGTTACAAAGACATAGAGCATGCGGCCAGACGGACGGTGGTGAGCAGGTCCATACGATTACAGATATGCTCCAAGAGAACATCAGGGAGGGAATTCCAATCATGGCTCTGTGTGTCAGTTGGTTATGCCATAGGGTTTTTTATGGCGCTGAGTGACTGGGGTTTTCGGTGCCTGCAAGCCAGCGGGGGAGTGGATTCGGGCGGGCGAGCAAGGAAGATGGCGTGTGTGGCCGAGCAGTGAGCGGGGGGATATGGTACGCGCGAGCTACCAAGGAAGATGGCGCGGGCGGGCGAGCAGTGAGCGGGGGGAAATGGTGTGCGGCCGACGATGGGGAAGAGAGGAGGAAGAAGAGTGAAAGACGGGGAAGAAAGTGCATTAAATCTCAATTCTACTAGTACTACTACCAGGATATACCGTCCTTCGGGGTGTAAATAGTTACGCTGATGACATGTGGTTCTACCTCAAGAGGGCCCATATGTCAGTTAATGGAGGAGAGAGGTGCGTAGTCGTATTTGCGGATGCGTGCTACACTGGCAAACATGATGACACTACTGGGTAAGGCTGATTTAGTAACACCAACACGCTAGTTCAGCTTATTAATTAAGTGTCCCATCTGCTACAGCATGTATTGTCACTTCACTTTGAAGACTAGTTGAATAGTTCTCTCTGACCGAGATGGGGAATAATGGATAGCGAAGACTTCCTATCTACAGTACCCCTATGCATGTACGCTCAGGCCCCTCCCAATGCTCCGCCTTGTACAGGTGCTAAGGCTGCCATGTAGGCAAAACGTCTGATGTGGCAAGGTAATTAAGAGGAGAGAGATAAGTGTGGTGACCCCAGTACTAAGCACGAGAACCTAGACAAAAGACTTAAATGGAAGAATCCCACCAATGCATGAAGAACTTTAGTTACAAAATCATTAAATAAAGGATGCTTAGCACCAAAAAGTTAAGCACCTATGCATTGGGAGCTTTAGTTGCTAAAGTTTTTAATGTGCTTAGCACCCCATGTAAGCACCGATGCATTGGAAGTAGCCTCATCCAGTCCAACAAGATGAAACATTGGCCAAGGCACCTGGCGCCAATAATGTAGGAATACTAGTACTACCTCCTTTCCGGTTCATAGGGCTCAATTCAAAAATCTCATCAACCAAGGTAGATGACGAGTGGTGGAATAATTTTTGTAGTTTGCAAAAACACTCAATTAATGCACTCGTTTTCCTCAAAAAAATATGTTTACCAATGCATTAATTTTGTGTCAAACTTTGACCATCTACTCCCTCCATTCAGGTGAATAAGTCATCTTTGGTTGTGCACCGTGACCAAGGAGGGAAAAACAAGAGAACTTAATGTTTATTTTCTACTCCCTTCGTTCCTAAATATAGTCTTTTTAGACATTCAAATGGAATACAACATACCGATGTATGTAGACATATTTTAGAGTGTAGATTCACTCATTTTGCTCCATACGTAGTCACTTGTTGAAATCTCTAGAAAGATAAATACTCCATATCTGGGAACAGAGGGAGGCTTTTACTCCGTATTTGGGAACAGAGGGAGTATCACCATATGGAGGGAACATAGGAAGCTTGAAATATAAACATGTCAATGGGAGGGAGTAAAAGAATCATTCATGAATGCATGCATTCATGCATGCATGCAACATGCAAAACTCACACGTACACATGGACGCACGCAACACTCACGCACCCATGCGGCACACAGCACACGACACAACACACACGCTCACGCTCAAGTGCTCAACCTACTCCCTACTTCTGTGAAAGACTGTACATTTAGAGATTTACACATTGACTGGGCATAATTACTGCCCAAAAGTAGCAGACTTATGTGTGCATGCGACCATTGAGAGAAGAAGATTAAATGAAGGTTGTTGCATGCTGTAATTAAGGATAGACATGTACCCTATAGCTAGAGCACAAGTTGGTGCATTAGTCAATCAATATAGATTTAGATTAAAGGCTAAATGCATTAGATGTGTAGATTGACACTCTTTGCTTTTTAGCCGATGTACACTCTTTGTTGGAGGACCGAAAGAGTACACGTGCATGCACTCACATACACAGCCAGGATGGTTCGCGCGCAAGGGTTGGACTCCTGTCGCGCCTGCGTAAAGTTTTGTTTAACTGATTTCTTTGCTCTGCGAACTAACAGGTGGGACCGAGAAACTAGGTGACAATTTAACCAGTCAACAAAGTGCCACGTCAACTATGTGGCCGGTCATTAGGGTGCAATACGGTGCTCTACGATGAGCTAGTGATCGTATAATCACCGCAAAAATATATATAGTGACCGTAAAGAGCGTATTGTTACATACGTTGACCGGCCAGTGTATTTTCTCGTTTCAAATTAAGCCATATTAACCAGAAAGGAGGCAGTATGGACTAGTACTAGTACTGCTTTGATGTGTCCCGTCAACTCGCCGAATGAGGGAAAGCTTGCTTACTACGCCTCTCCCTCGCCCATGCGCGCGGTGGCTCACAGGACGAGGAGAGGGTTTTGACTACAGCGCCTGAGGGAGTCTTGGACTAAGGGGTCCTCGGGCGTCCGGCTTGTTGGATATGGGCCAGACTGGTGGGCTATGAAGATTCAAAACCGAAGACTCTCACCCGTGTCCGGATGGGACTCTCCTTGGCGTGGAAGGCAAGCTTGGCGTTCGGATATGAAGATTCCTTTCTCTGTAACCGACTTTGTACAACCCTAGTCCTCTCCGGTATCTATATAAACCGGAGGGTTTAGTCCATAGGGATGATCATAATCATACAGGCTAGACTTCTAGGGTTTTAGCCATTACGATCTCGTGGTAGATCAACTCTTGTAATACTCATATTCATCAAGATCAATCAAGCAGGAAGTAGGGTATTACCTCCATAGAGAGGGCCTGAACCTGGGTAAACATCGTGTCCCCTGTCTCCTGTTACCATCGACCTTAGACGCACAATTCGGGACCCCCTACCCGAGATCCCCCGGTTTTGACACTGATAGCACCCTCTCCCTCTTCCTCTCGCTCGCCCTCGCCCTCGCGGTAGACGTGCAGCAGTTCAATTGGTGTCAGATTGTCAGAAGCATATTATACTATAGTATCATCATTGTTGGACCTTCCGAAGAGGCGAAGAGACAAGTGCAAGGTTCACACGAGTACGAACTGTTGAACCTCCCGAAGAGGCAAAGAGCCAAGTGCAATGTTTTATAGGAGTTGTTGTCCTAGTAGGAGTATGCTACAACTATAGCGAATGATGCTACTGTATGATGTTGCCACGTCACTTATATCCAAAGCTGTGCCACCTTTTTTTTCTCAAAGAGCGTGTTGGAGCCCGTGCAACAACCACACAAGTTGCACGTACACATAACACATTTACTAGTAATAAATTTAAAGGATAAATGCCAGTATGCCACACAAGTTCATCTCCAATTCATGTGATAAATTTGTGCATGACTAGTCTACATATATTCACAGTGCTACCGTTCACAATTTACCATACCCCACTTACACGTTATAGATGGGCTACATGTCCTCCTCCAGGTTCTAGTCACAGGTGTTCTTCATGGATGGCACGATCCATAGCGATGGGCAACGGGAATCATTGTTGCAGCTTTCTAGTCCGGTTCCACACGATGGAGACTCATCCAAGCTGAAGCAGCATAAATTAGGGATAGCGTGTCCCAGCATGTCGTTCATCCGGCGGTGCACATTGAAGACACAACCATGCTTCATGAATGGCAGGCCTTCGGTGTCGTACATGGAAGGTGGCATCCGCTTCACAATGGGGTAGTTGTCCCCAATGAAAAGCGAGTACTCTCAAAGAGTGTTCCTCGACACCCACGTAGCATCACGGGGTCAAACTCAGCGCCGTTCATCTGGTACACGCGGCATCCCGATCTGGACACATGGCGACGTACACAGTCAAGGTCCATGCATAATAATGTTGTGCTCAAATATGTCGGTCAGTAATACTGTGCAGCAAATAGTATTACTCCGGTATAGAGGAAGTAAAATAACCGGCTTATTATATATAGCCACTCTTGGCTACATGGATGAGATAGTAAGACATGGAAAAACAAAAATGGTGGCAGCTAGTGGGTTCAAGTCTTCAAGGGCCTAGCTTAGCTATACGCGTCCTACAAGGTAAAAAGTACTCCTACTAGTAATCGTATGTAGTAGTACAACAACGAAAGAGAAGGCGAGAGGGTTAAAAAATATAATACTAAATGGAATACCTGGGTAGATGGTGATGGTCCGATCGTGGTAGATTGTGTGACCATGTTGCACATTAGTGGTACCATGGGTAACCGATCGCTAAGATAGTTGATCCCAATATGCCAAAGTCAGCTACAAGGTTCCAGGTTAGACCGAATCGTGGATGCAAATGCACATCCAGGATCGGCAATCTTATTTTGATTGGGGGATGACTGGTCCCTGCAAAATAATGGAGTACCGTTAGGTATGCAAATGATGGTTTGTGCATTCCGTTTGTAATCTCCCGTACCGTAGGATGGCAACCAAATGAAACAAGTCCCCTGGCTTGTCACCGTGAAGATGCAGCCTAGATGGAACACGACGTCTTCGAACATGTAGGGGTACAAATCTGCCGCGGCCAACATGCACCAGCCTCTGCCCTGTCTGCCGTTACTGACTCTTGTATTGGTGGCAATCCTTATGTCGAACACCATGATATAGTAATTGTCGTAGCCGCGTCACTTTGTCGGCGGGTCCGCAATTGCTATCTTCTTCAATCTCATGTTGGCATCATCATACGTATTCAAGCCCAGCCAGTCCGGAAGGCCGATCCCAATGGTGGAGAAGAGGTCTATGGGAACGGCCGCTTCTTTGTGGATGTTGTGCAAAATGATGGTGGTATCCGCCGTAGGTATGCAAGCCAATCTTCATTGGCACCCACCAGACCTATATATAAGGCGGTGGGCAGCGGAGAAATTACGGGATGGAAATGGAACAACTAAGTACTACATGATCAAACTCCATGGTGACACGCTCATCGAACAAAATCCGACTACCTCTCAACGTCGGCAATCGTAGTGGAGTCAACGTGCAAACATGGCCATGGAGCGGTGGACTATTCGAAGGATTGTCCCATAGAAGAACCTTCTCCTCGAGGAAGCATGGAAGACCAACAAGCATGGCCTTTTCCCAAGCCTGTTTAAGCACCGTCTTGAAAAAGTTGGTGCAAGAAGTACCGAGTCTTGCGGCGGTGAGGATGTCGGAGCGGCGTGCGATTTCTCCTAGAGGATCATCGTCCAAGGTCTCCCAGCCCCAAGGAGGAGGAGAACCTCCTGGCGAATCCATGGGAGCAGCGACGAACTGCCTTCTCTTCGGGGGGAGGGGAACTGGTGAGGAGGACATAAGAGCGTAGTAACCGCAGGGCCTCGTCCCTTCCAACTGTAGCTCCTCGATCATTCCTTAGCGAAGGGGTGAGGCTATTATTTACTACATACTCAGATCAGAAGCAGTACTAGCACTACTTTCTCAACTAGTAGTGCGATGTACTGTACTTCTAGTATAGTGCACCAGTTCTGAACTCTTGAATCTCAGGGCCAAGGAGCTACAGTTGGAAGTGGAGGGTAATACTGTTCTCTAGAACCATCATTGTACTATCAATGCAGGGAAAGTACACCTGTGTAGTGGGTACTCTCGGTGCTCTATTTAAGCGCGTAGCTGGCCTACTCAGCTGCTCCTCTCACACACACACTAGCAGCCTGTTTATCAGCGACGGTTACTGCGGGGGCAGAACATTTGAGTTATTTGATACAGCGAGACTAGGCTTTTCGCTTCCATTTGTGGAGGTGTAATGGATCTCGTTGAACTTTGTTAGTAGTTCCTTCTTTATGAATGAGAAAAGGCAAAGCTTTTGCCTCCATTTCAAAACAAAAAAAATCACGTCAAGAGGAATTTCTTTTATAGAGCCGATAATGGAGTGAAGTCCATGCGTGCAACACCACAAGCTACAGAGTAGTAGAGTACTAGCACTTTACGTACAGAGCCATATTGCACAGTTCCCAATGTCGTGCCAGGCTTTTCCGGCTCCTCGGGCTTAATTGGGAGGCGCTAGTTTAAATATTCTAATAGTAGCTGATGAGGAAACTGCAAGCGAGGTGCGGCTAGGGCGAGCACGCGAGCCACGAGATGATGGGAAGGAAAACCCTTTCACGTGGCTGGGCTATCCAGTGCACCCAGATTGTGGTGCGACACGTCCGTTCGACTTCAAAACTCAAACTACCTCGTTTTGTGGAGTACTATTTAAAAAAAAGCCCGCCGTGCGTTCGGCCGGGATCGAACCCGCAAAACGAGTTATACACTCCCGCGACCACTAGTAGTACTTGTTGGAGTACAACGCAACCTAGAATCGCCTTTTGTCGCTAGTAGTACATTGTTCCTTACAAGAAACCACTAATAATGCCAACAAAACCACTAATAATGCCAAGAAACTACTACCACATGCATATGTGGCAGACTTAAGATAAGACTACCTTATCAACCATTGTACATGCCCTTACCAACCAGCCCTACCAAGAAACGACTACTCTACAAAGTGTCGTTATAGGCATGTTTCAACCCATGTCGCCCCTTAAGTCAACGCCTTCTATTCGACCAGCAAGTTAGGTGTTATGACTTGTGGGACCTACATGTTAGTCTGCACAAAAATCCCTGAGTGACCTCCTACCCCTGGCCCGTCCACCTAGTCATCCTCGGCCATGAGACGCAGCTACCGCCGCCGGCAGAAGGTGAGGTCAAAACCGCCGGCGGTGCAGAGCCCATCTTGCGGCAGGCCGGATGCTAGCTCCGTCCGGCGCTCGCGGCCGCTAGCTAGCCAAGATAGCTCCGTCCAGCTGCTTGTCTGCAAGGTTTGCTAGCTAGATTGGTACGGAGGCGTGGCGGCTTGCTCGCGCGCGTCGCGCTAAGGCCAGCCATCTGGCTCGAGCGAAGGCCAGCGTGGCGGCTTGCTCGCGCGTGAGTCACGCTTGGGCCAGCCTGCCAACCCGTACGGAGGCCAGCGCGGTGTCCGGCCCATCGGGCGGAGTCGCGGCCAACTCGCTCATCACCGGTGCCACCGATGAACACGCATCAGTACTATTTGAAGTAATGTTCAGGAAATATAATGATTTGAAGGTCAGATGTGGGTCCCTCATGTCAATGGTCAAACAAAATGTGTTGGTTTAAGCTGCCTCGTCAGCACAGACGTGTGGGCCAACCATGTCATAAACGGGTTTAAACGAACGTAATCGGCACTAGGTAGTAGTTTTTGGCACGGGTTAAGAAATTTGGGGTATGTTTTTGCTATTTTTTGTACAATAGTTTCTTCCTAGGGCTGGTTGAAAGTGGTAGTTTTTTGTTAAATACTCTACATATTGTAAGTAGGAGTGAAAGTTAAGCTTTGGAATCCAATAAGCAAGGCTAGTTACATAGTGCCTATGTAACCGTGATTCAAAGTAAATATCAACCATGGGTGACTAATATCTTGATGGAAAACTCGAAACTATGGAATGGTTGGAAATACTAGCAATGTTCACATGCGTTGCAACGGATCATAATTAGAATAATACTTATTCACAAACTTGATACAAAACACTCTAATTTTGATATACATATATCACTAGAGATATATTATGTTTCAATCAGAAAATATTCCTTGGGTTGTTTTGGTGAGGTGAGGGAGGGGTGTGGTTGGTTTTAAGATACTAATTATGGGTTTTTCTGCAAATTGGTAGAGAAGTGGGATGTTGGTGAGAAAAGGCAACAACTTACCTTGCAGTCGTTAGATGTAGATCTAAGGGTCAGAAATGACGGATGGCAGACACACCATCATCACCAACTTAGTCTTCTGTAGGAGTACTAGCAAGATGTCCATGCATTGCACAGAACATCAAGATGCATTTTTTTATAAAACACTTGTTGTGATTGACCCATGCGGGAGTAATCCCATGTGTAAAAACTAATGATATCTCGAGAAAGAGGAGATAAGGTGAAGATGAGTGGGGCGTGGTGGTGATTGGTGGTCAGACTGAGCGAAGGCAAGGGGATCAATACTTGTTTCTGTAAACTAGGATCTACATTCTATTCAATGGCTCAGCATGTGGGGCCTTAGCACAATGACTTCTCGACTGTGTAAAACAAAGGTTTTCCCGTTGCCGATAAGGAGGGGGTGACGGTGGCGCGCTTTCGGCTTGCCCTAGTCCTAGTAGTCATACTAGGTGGTCTACGCACATGTAGATTTATTCTTTTTCACGTCTCTTGTTCACCGTACTTCCATGACTGTTGATGAATAGACGGTAAGTTATTCACGGGGAAACCCTTGTTGAGCGTGTTTGCGAGAGAGAGAGAGATACAGTGTGCGTGTGTGATATGTCTAGAGACTGAGGCAATGATAAGAGATTCTTTGTGCTATGTGTGTGGAGGATAGAGAGAGACATGTACATGGGGCTTTGTGTTGTGTAACGTGGAGACACATAGACATAATCAGAGAGTGAGTGTGTGAGATACACATGCGGACATGGGGAGAGATATGTGAGTTAGAGAGATGGAGAATTTTGGTGTGTATCTGAGCTAGAGAGGGGGTATATATATACCTAGATCTAGAGAGAATATGCAAGGGTGTGTGTCTTAAAAGAAGGATCCAGATAGATGGGTGTTTGTGCGTGTCTGTGTGTGTTTGTGCGCACGTTTGTGTGTGAGAGGGAGTGTGTGTATGTGGAGTAGAGAGACCACTAATGATGTAAACCTAGTATAAGGGAAGGGGGAATGGTGTGACATGTGTGTCAAAGAGAGACAAAGGCATGTGTAGTAGCGGGATAGCATGGGTGCGGGTGAGGAGCAGACTATTTGGAAGAGACATCGAGTGTGTGTGAGAGAGGGGTGTGAGAGCGAGCGAGAGAGAGAGAGAGAGAGAGAGAGAGAGCTAGCGACGGAGAAAGAGAGAGAGGAAAAGAGGGGGGAGAGGGGTCGTTTGTGTCCATAAGTGGCGTATAGATAGGGAGACAATATTGATGTTGTTCGAAATTGGCCTATGTACGAAGACGCAAGGGACACGAGTCATTGTGTGTGTGATAGGGACTTCATGAGAGATCTAGAATAGATGGTGTAGAGAACAACGTGCGAGATTGAGAATGATGATACATTAGGGAGCTACGGAAAGAGTCACGGCATATATGTATACAGGGAAGGAGCTGGGGTGGGTCCGCATGTGGGAGAGATAGAAAGAGGAGAGTGGTGCACAAGGAGACAAAGTGTGCTTGTTTGCAGTGGGGGTGGTGTGTGAGGTGAGTGTGCGAGAACCACATAACTAGGGAGATAGATGTTTGGGGCGACATTTTGTGTGTATGGGAAAGATACACTCTACATAGTGCGTGTGCTTGGGAAATAGAGATGCCGGGAGACCTAGAGAGTGGGGGAAGAGATGTGTGCATGCCCGAGAGACAAAGTGATAAGAGACACATATTGAGGTCCGGACTTTAGAAGAGAGGGGGTGTTAATGTGCTCGTGTGTTTGTGTCTGGCAGAGAGAACGACATGTGTGTGGGGGCGACGGAGGGGGGTGGGGGTTGGCTTTAATAATGAGTGAGGTGTCTATATTTGAGGGACTTTAGTGCAATTGAGATATATATGGTCAATAGTGTGTGCACTCATGGTTGATCAATTTTTTTCATAGTTTGGACTATGAGATAACGATACTTTTGAACATGCGTGATATACCTTGATGTACCAGAATTACAAACCTAAGATTGGAATTCTGGAATTTGACTCCATCATTAGCTTTTGTAATTCATTTAAACGGAGGTACATTTTTTTAAGCCGGGATTTCGTGATTTAAAATTCATATATCAAACCTACAGATATACACATACGGGCATGTTCAAACTTTATAATCATCCACTTTATTCATACACATACACATTTTTGCTTTTGTCGTCATATTTAGGATAAAAACATTTGGAATTTCATTTGAATTGGACCGTATGATGGTATTTTCTTGTACTAGCTCAATGATCCATATTTGAATTGAATGGACAATCTAAGTTTCGAATTGGAGACATTGATTTTCAAAACTTGCACTTTTTTTTGCGTGCAAAACAAATAAATTCTCGGCCATGATATCATAATCGGCCGTACAAGAGCAGAACACTTATAATTTCAGGCGCCAAAAGCTTTCAAACTTCCGCTCACATCGAAATATCTCGCTAGAAAGTTTAGCCTCGCTTCCTCTTTTACCCTGCCACACGAGCGGAAAAGGGCTGCTTTGGTAACTCCATTGTTTTCCCTCTTTGCCCCCAACATTCTTCCCCGGAGCCCTCCCTTCCCTCCCCGACCCCCAACCACGGCAAGCCTTGAATCTAGTCCTCCACCGCAGCAGTGGACCTCACACCCCGTCGGATCTACCTTCCGCACCTTGGAACCCCCAACTGCCAACTCACTGAAGGTAATATGCCCTAGAGGCAATAATAAAGTTATTATTTATTTCCTCATATCATGATAAATGTTTATTATTCATGCTAGAATTGTATTAACCGGAAACATAATACATGTGTGAATACATAGACAAACATAGTGTCACTAGTATGCCTCTACTTGACTAGCTCATTGATTAGAGATGGTTGAGTTTCCTAGCCATGGACATGAGTTATCATTTGATTAACGGGGTCACATCATTAGGAGAATGATGTGATTGACTTGACCCATTTCGTTAGCTTAGCACTTGATCATTTAGTTTACTGCTGTTGCTTTCTCCATGAATTATACATATTCCTATGACTATGAGATTATGCAACTCCCAAATACCGGAGAACACTTTATGTGCTACCAAACGTCACAACGTAACTGGGTGATTATAAAGGTGCTCTACAGGTGTCTCCGATGGTGTTCGTACAGTTGGCATAGATCAAGATTAGGATTTGTCACTCCGATTGTCGGAGAGGTATCTCTGGGCCCTCTCGGTAATGCACATCACTATAAGCCTTGCATGCAATGTGACTAATGAGTTAGTTGCGGGATGATGCATTACGGAACGAGTAAAGAGACTTGTCGGTAATGAGATTGAGCTAGGTATTGAGATACCGGCGATCGAATCTCGGGCAAGTAACATACCAATGACAAAGGGAACAACGTATGTTGTTATGCGGTTTGACCGATAAAGATCTTCAGAGAATATGTAGGAACCAATATGAGCATCCAGGTTCCGCTATTGGTTATTGACCGGAGACATGTCTCGGTCATGTCTACATAGTTCTCGAACCCGTAGGGTCCGCACGCTTAAAGTTCTGTGACGATCAGTATTATGAGTTTTTTCGTTTTCATGTACCGAAGGTAGTTTGGAGTCCCGGATATGATCACGGACATAACGAGGAGTCTTGAAATGGTCGAGACGTAAAGATCGATATGTTGGACGACTATGTTCGGACACCGGAAGTGTTTCGGGAGGTTTCGAACATATACCGGAGTACCGAGGGATTACCGGAACCCCCCGGGGAGTGTAATGGGCCTATTGGGCCTTAGTGGAGAAGAGGAGGGGCGGCCAGGGCAGGCCGCGCGCCCCCTCCCCCTCTAGTCTAAATTGGACAATGAGGGGGGGCGGCGCCCCCCTTTCCTTCCTCCTCTCTCCTTCCCTTCCCCCTTCTCCTACTCCTACTAGGAAAGGAGTCCTACTCCCGGTGGGAGTAGGACTCCCCCCTTGGCGCGCCCTCCTCCTTGGCCGGCCGCCTCCCCCCTAGCTCCTTTATATACGGGGGCAGGGGGCACCCCAAGACACAACAAATGCTCATTGATCTCTTAGCCGTGTGCGGTGCCCCCCTCCACCATAATCCACCTCGGTCATATCGTAGCGGTGCTTAGGTGAAGCCTGCGTCGGTAACTTCATCAACACATCACCACGCCGTCGTCTTGTGAAGCTCTTCCCAAGCTCTCTTTGGATCGTGAGTTCGCGGGACGTCACCAAGCTGAACGTGTGCTGAACACGGAGGTGCCGTACGTTCGGTACTGAGGATCGGTCGACCGTGAAGACGTACGACTACATCAACTGCGTTGTCATAACGCTTCCGCTTACGGTCTATGAGGGTACGTAGACGACACTCTCCCCTCTCGTTGCTATGCATCACCATGATCTTGCGTGTGCGTAGGAAATTTTTTGAAATTACTACGTTCCCCAACACTCACCACTTCACCGGAGCCGCTTCAGCGACTGGCTTGTCCACCGCTCCAGATCTCCTTGACCGCCATCATGGTCCACTGCACTGGATCTGCTTAACCGGCGCCCTCGTCCGCCACAGTGTAGGCCCTTCACTGACTCCCTCGTCCGCCCCATCGCTGGCCTTTCATACAAGCCCTCATCCGCCGCAACAGATCCGCCTCACTGAAAGCATTGTACATCGCGCCCGTCAAAGCCTTCGTCCACTACACCGGACCCGCTCCACGGACGCCATATTCAACTCCACTGACCCTGCTTTACTGATGCCGCAGCCTCATCAGGTTATGTCAATTTGTACTCCTTCGATTTTTCTCTTCTTTAACGTGCAACTGTTCACTTACCACAGATGAGCTTTCTTGTATGTCGACAAGCGCCGCAACCGAAGCACCGGAGCCGCTTCAGCGCCGGCGACAGCCAGCCCAAACTCAATCGCAACACGAGCACCATCGACGATCCTTGGCTATCAAGTATGACAACTATACCCATACGCCGCCGACAATCAGGTACTATTATCGAACGGCCGGCGCCTACGTTCACTTTCTTAGCATAAGCACCGCACTTTAGAATTTCTTCAAGGCATCATTCAATTTTTCATGAGACGCATTATTCTACTTGCACCTGTAGGGCCATACTTCTGGCAGTGAACATGTTACATGTGCTAAATTACATACCAATGCACATATAGTTAATATGCTTTAGTTTTGTCCTAAGTATTACTGTACTTCCTAGATATCACTACCTACTATTTTACTCTTGCATGCTATATTTATGGTAATGGTGTTGTTCTGATGCCACCTGTTGGTTCCATCAGACTGCTTCATGTTCTCTATGCTTAATTACACATCAGCAAACTAGCATGTGGTTCCGCTGCTTTTTGTTTGTTTTACCCTACATTTTCGATGTCTGGCTATTACATCACTGCTCCGAGACTCTGTTCATTACTTTTTTGTGTGTTCTTGATCTTCCCAAGCTGCATGACTAATTTGATGCTTCTATTAATTATGCAGCTGCCAACTCCATCATGCAAAATATTTGTTCTTTTGGGGCTCGCACCTCGAACAAGCATAAAAATAGAGTGAAGCAGATATATTGTCGTGTAAGCACACACCCTTCTTTCATTAGTTTAGATGAACCATTGATGATCAATTCGAACCAGTGCATGTGATTAAAATTAATTTTACCTAAATAGAGGGGTGCAGAATAAACTACAACAACTAGATTTGCAACCACGGGATGCTGACGATATCTTCAAAGAACATTGCAACAGCAGCGAGGCTTCACAGCAACATATGGTAAGCCAATGTGTTTTAGTACATGTGAAATGTAATGCGTGTGGGCTGCTTTCTTGGCTTGTTCCCTCAACATGTAATCCTACAGAATTACAAATAGTTTAGTTGTCTGCTTTGCTGTATTGCTTGATTCAAATGCTTGTTTGTTACTTGTTAGGCTATACCCGAGTTGGCCAATATGTCAGCAGTGTCTGCTGTAGTATCGTAAAGAAATGCATGCCTAGTTCATTTGAGTCCTTAACTTTTCCTGTGAACTTCATCACAAGACTGTCTTCATAGTTTATATGAGGCCACACTGTTAAGTGCTTCCTCAGATTATTTGAACTGCTTAGATGCCTTGGCAACTTAAATATAGCGGTGGTACACTCCCTTTCAACTAGGGATGTCAACTGGGTCCCGTTTAATCCCGATTAAAGTCCACTAGTGGTATGATAGTTCAAAAGTGTTTTTGTTTTTGAGGAAAATGAACTAGGGAGCTAGCAAAAACTAACTAGATGGGATGGCGGATGTCGTTTATTTGCCACTTACATCCCTAGTTTCATCTTACCATTTTAATTTCTTTTCGGTGATGCCGCTTGAACCATTTAAATATAGCTTGCCATGCTCGGCAATAATTAGTATGTCGTTTACCATGTAAGCTTACTGCCTGGATCATGCGATAACTATCTCTTACTTGTGTCCAGTGAAACCTTTCAGGATGCCGTTCACACTAGGACACAATGTACAACCCCAGAATCTATTTGTGGAAGCAGTGCGCCATCCATGTTACCAGATGGTAGCAGTTCAGAGGCAACACCACCGAAGAGCAGTCTGAGCACATATTTTATAGTTCTTGAGGCTCTACTAGAGGCAGAAAGAGATGGTGTGGCTGCCATGAATGAGGTAATCTTGATCTTGAGGCTGGAAATTATGCAATTAGCTGCACACATTATGCAAGCAACCCAAGAATTGGAGGAAGTAAGAATGTTGCATTTAAAGACGGAGGAGGTCTCATTGTTTACGCTATCTGAAGCCCAGGGTAATCCCAGTTCTTCTTTAGATACCAGTTGAAATTGTCAATAGATTATTGTACTAGCATGTTGTGTCATGTCTCTGAATGAATTATGTTGTAAGACCCCCTATGTTGTAATGATCCAAAAATTTTAGGCGAGGTAATCCTCAATACTTGTATGATTAACATAAGGTGAACTGTTTTTCGT
Organism: Aegilops bicornis; assembly: GCA_021605145.1. Taxonomy (NCBI): domain Eukaryota; kingdom Viridiplantae; phylum Streptophyta; class Magnoliopsida; order Poales; family Poaceae; genus Aegilops; species Aegilops bicornis. Next base: position 418,138,757 of record CM038670.1, on the reverse strand, counting down.
GTGAGCATATTGTATTGGATGAAATAACTGTTTGACTCAAAGTGTATCCAACCTACTCAATTAGAAGATCACATCATTTCTAAATCATAATCATATATAAAGGTGGTATAAATCATTGTTGTGGTTTTGAAGAAATAAATAACAAAGCATAGAATTATCTATGGATATTCGTAATCAAATACAAATTGGATTTGAATTTAGTTGCCAGGGCCCGGGGCAAACGTGAATGCTAATTCTCCCAAGTTTTGAACGAAGCGGCTAAACACCCACTATCATTTGTGGGCTGTCCGAAGAAAGTGTTTGTGAGATGGAAACTACTGTCTACCCCTGACACTTTGACATCCTTATCGGCCGGATTACACTGCTGTAAATAGGAGTAGACTAGTAACTTCAATCAGACGTGACACGACCGCCTCTGAGCCCATTCAGACACGGTGGGTGCCAAACGTGGGCGGCAAAACACATTTGATTCAAGCTCGTCCGAAAGACATGTGTCTCTCCCTCCATTTCCCCATTCATACACGGTGGGCGGCAAAACAAACTCTCCTCGTCCGAAATCGATGTAGGCAAATATTTTAAATAGGGGCAGATGTGTAACTTCCCTCAGACGTGACACAACTGCCCTACCTGTCAGCCCCGTTCATACACTGTGGGCACCAACCGTGGGCGGCAAAACACCCTCTCCTCGCCCGAAATCGCTACCGGTAAATATTTGGGAGATGCAAGATTACCGTCCTATCCCCAACCGACGTGATGTCCGAAATTTTAAACAGGGGATAAGTTCATAACATTCCCACATTTCAGACAAACGCGTCCCAAAGTTTGAGATCCCCCCTCCCCCTCCATTTCCCCATTCATACACCATCGGCGCCACAACAACCTCCGCACTGCAGCCAGCCTCCTCCGTTCGCCACCCCATCCTCCACCTTGCCGGTGTCCACTGCAAGAGATGGACGTCTCTCATCCACGGTACCGGACCAGGATCCTTTCATCGCGTCCTCTCGCTTCATCGGCGCCGTCGTCCACCTTACCGTTGCTGCTCCTACGACCGCCTCATCCACGGCAACAGGATTTATTCCCCGAACCGGCCGTCTTCCGTCTAAAGTCTTCTTCCCCGCCACCGACAGCCATCGCACCCGCAACACCCTCAACGTATCAGCAGAGGCCTACATGGCATCGCAAGAGAGGTGGTACTCTTCCATATGTGCTTAAGTAATTGATCTCACCCAGAAAATATATCGTAAATTGTTTACTGTAATTTTCTTGTCCGTACCAAATCATAGTTGCTAGTTGAAAGTAAACATTGGTTGTGAAGTAGCTTTGTCCGGTTTGCACCTTCAGATCCGCCATGGCACGGTCACTATACTCGTAAAGCTTATGGTTTCCCCCCTTTATATTCACTACCATCATCGTAGGTGCTTCGTGTCGTGCTAGCACTTCTCCTCAAGACCTCAACCCATCAAGCGAAACAACATGCCACTCATAATTCCAAAGCTTAGGTGTTGAAATACGAATCTGATACGATGCTCATATTACTACTAAAACAGAGAACGTTTAATTGGTCACCTAATATTCCTATATTCGTTTCGAAAAGCATGTGCGCCACCCACTGGTCTAGCTAGTTCCACTTTCCTGATTTTACTCTTGATGCTTAGGGTTTTCCCCCTTTATCTACTCTACTATGATCTGCGTAGGTGCTTTCTATCATACTAGCATTACTCCACCCTTCAAGCTAAACAACACAACACTCAAAATTCCAAAGCTTAGTTGTTCAAATATGATTGTGATATGATACTGATATTAGTTAACAGACACATTTAATTGGTTAGCTAAAGGTCTCACTTGAGTTTCCAAATGCATGTCGTGACATATAGAGAGACAGCGGAATTGCATTTCTTTGTCACTTGTTGATTGTACTTTCTTGTCCATACCAAATCTTAGTTGTTATTTCAAAGAAAACATCGGTTGCTAACTACCCTTTGTGCGGTCTGCAGCTTCAGATCTGCCATCCCACTGGCACGGTCAACACTATACTCATCATGCTTACGGTTTCCCCATTTTATGATGACCACGATCACCCTCGTGGTTCGTGGTCGTAATAGCACTTCTCCACCCATCGAGCTAAACAAGCTTAGTTGTACAAATTCAAATATGATATTATGCTGATATTAGTAAAACCGAGAGATGTTTAATTGGTCAGCTAAATGTTCCTACTTTAGTTTCGAAATGCATGTGAGCCCCATATGGAGAGACCAGAAGGAATAGTATTTCTCTGTGCGCTCTGGTTCATCATGGGTGGGCAACCGACATTGTATAGAAAGACTTGTAATATCTTCAATCTGCTTGCTCTTCTGCTCTTCTTTAAGATGATCCTCTTCTCTTGTTTAATAAGTATGTTCCTTGTTGGGAAGAGTAGCAGAGACATTTGCGGTCGACTGGTCAGGTCGAGTTGTTCTCCCTTAGTATATTTTGATCTGTCAGGTCAGGTCGACTTGTTCTTCTTTACTATATGTTGAAGTTGTCATCTGCGAAGTATCATCACTTCTAGAGCTCTCATATTTTGAGTAGTAGGACACATTATATTAATGCACACACCAGATTATAGCATGTGTGGCATCTCTTGAAAGAATTGCAGAGATAGCACAAAGGGGTTTACAGGGAGGCAGTATTGGATTAGAATCACTGCTGCATTACAAAGATAATCTCACTTGTTTTTATGTTTTCATGCATGTCAGGTATTGAACATTATCAAAATGAATATGAGAATGGGCGCATGAGAGGAATATTGCAGAACAATCCACTAGCTAACAAACTTGGCATGGTGGAGGATGGCCTATCTTATTCACCCATCAATGTGCTTGCTCTAACTTGGCAAGGTTGTATTGGTCGCACATATTTTGCATCTGACCTCTTGCATTACTTATACTTTGTTACACCATCTGCTTAGTTTAAGCATCATATATGAGTATATGCCATACCTATCCATTTTCTGTACCTATTCCATGTGTTCTCTTACTATGTTTTTCCAGTCAAATGTTGTCCTTTCGTTATAGATATAGATATCCAAAAGGAAGAGGGTGAGTGCAGATCCTCAAGGAGTACAAACTAGGTATTTGGAAAAGGTAGTGATACCTGATAAATCTGATAGATCAGTAGCCACAGAAAACATAGGCCCAACTGTACCACACTTTACCCCTACTCCACTGGCCAAACCCCTATTAGAACCGCTGAGAGCCCAACGTCAGGTGTTGTCTATGATATCAATTCAAAATTTGAACTCCTAAATTTCCGCATGTGCCCTACCTTCTCTCTTGTATGAAAACTAATTTCAGATGAATCTCCTTGCTCAAAGGATCATAAGATCTCACAACAATACTTGGCTCTGCGTTGCTCTTGTTAGTACCTCTTGCCCTTTGTCAGCATACTTACACTCATTGCTGTTTGATTATGTAGCATCACTGTAAATGTTCGCTTCTTTATCCTCCCTTTGCTTGAAATTATAAGATCTATATTTACTCTTAGATAAATGTAGAATTAACACAATGGTTATGAACTTTTGGATTGCTCATGTAAGTACCTATTGTCATGTACTCGCTCTGTATCGAATTAACAGTTGATCAATTGGATGTATTTAGAACTTAATAGTGCTAGATACATCCATTTGAGCGACAAGTAAAATAACGGACAGTGGTGGTATTACTGTACTTGCATCGCGAGATAGTTGATTGTCTAGCATTACTCTGCATCTTATCTGCCCTGCCCTCCACTTTCTCCAAATTATCATATCTACATTTACTCTTACCAAAATGTTGAATAAAGCCAATGCCACTGCACACGTTGATGTCTGCATTCCTCTTGCCAGTACCTTTTGCCTTGTAGCCCTGTACTTAACTAATTGCTATTTGATTATGTATCATCAGTCTGCACCTGAGCTTCATTATCCAATGTTTCTTCCAATATTATTTGATCTATATTTACTCTTTAAAAAATGTAGAATAATGGCAACGCTTATAAAGAATTTTCTTTAGGGAATTTATTGAATTATCCTTCCATCAACATGGAGAAGGGCTTTGTCCAACCCACGTTAACATCTAATGTAAGTTCATCCTTCTCAAGCCTTCAAACTTTGTTCTAGTATAGAGTTGGATAGGCATCATTTCCTCCTTCTTTGTTTACTTTGCTGTTTACATCTGATTGGATGTTTGCAACAACTACCAATTTTAACTTGTAGTTGTAAAAACATGTTCCTTATGCAGAACAGATCCATTTATTTGCTTATATAATTGTGAAACCTGTTACGTGTCTCCTTGTTTCTCTTTCAGAGTCGTATCTCTTATGCCAGGCAGAACTTTGCAGAAGAGAGTGAGCCAAATCATATTGAGGACGGCGAGATGACCCCCAAGGTCCTGTCTTGAGGAAGACAGTGAGTTGAAGCTACTCACCAGCAGGTGTGAGACAACCTCTGTGCGATCATTTGCCTCAATCGATTCAACTACTTCAGTCTCAACTTAAAGCGGAAAGGCTTGCTTCAGCTCAACTCCGACTTGAAGTCAAAGATGCAAAGAAGATGTCAGAGGACTGCCTTGCGCACTATGGTGTCATACAGCTAGGGATGGAGCATCTATCGTTGACACAACTAAGGTCTGATCAGCTTGTTCGGCTGCCTGCGGGGCCCCATCCTGGCCAGGCCTAGTGCCTTCTGAAGTGCTCTCAGTTTTGTATATTCTTTTGTGGGCGTGTTTATATGCACTGGTGGCGACCTTTGATGCACAGTGTATGTAATCCGCGGTCACGTTGCGCTTTATTATCACCGGTAGCGAACTTTGATTCCCAGTGGATGTAATATGCCGTAATTTCTTTATTGTATAGTCTAGGTTTATTCTTTGGTCGGTATGTTGTAATTTAGTCTGGAAGGTTCGGTGGATCTCAGTGTTGTCGGTCTTCAGGCCGACCCGTTACTCATATGGGCCAAAATGCGGGCCTATAATCATCTTGGGCCATTAGCAGGTCTAAATCTATAGTAGTTTCCGGCCTTTAACAAGCCGAGTAAAGTTCTAGCCAGCTGGGCCAGAGAATACCATGGGCTTTTAACAGGCTAAAACCTAGATTGGGCTAGTGTTGGGCCAAAAAATTCACGGGCCAATACAGGCCGAAATTGCCTAAGGCCCATGTTTGGCCCAAATAGGACGAGCAGTTAACAAGCCAAAATATATCTCGGGCATGTTTGGACCAATACAATTATGGGCTTTAAGCAGCCGGTATCCACGCGGGCCATAGGCCCAAAAGTGTCACCGGCCATTATCAGATGGGCTGTAAGCAGGCCGGATTCAACGTGGGCTGTAATTAGGCCCAACTGTTCCATGGGCCATTAACAGGGTGATAGGCCTGTTGGGCTGAAATTTATCCACGAAGACTACATGCCGTTAAGAGACCTAAAGTTACTTCAGACAAGAAATAGCCCAGTTTCTGCATGGGTTGTTACAGGGCCTAAAGTTAAACCGGGCCGACAACGTCCCAAATGCACCACGGGCCGCTAACAGGCCGAAACTATTATCGGGCCGAACTGGTTAACGGGCATTTAACAGGATGAAATACAAACCTGTCTTAGAATGGGCCCAAAAGAACACTGGCCTGTTAACGGGCTTGATCCAATATGGGGCGTAATTTGGCCCAAAACACGGCAGGCTGTGAACGGGCCTGATCTACTATGGGCCTCAATTTGGCCCAAAACATGGCAGGTAGTTAACGGGCCAGCCCACTAGTGTCTGGAAAAACATGGTGGGCCTTTAGCTGGGCCGGCCTTTTCACCGGAATGGGCCTCTGTTGGGCCGTGCCATGTGTCGACGTATCATAGGCGCCTCCTGTCCAATGAGTGGATGACATCTGTCCCAACGGTGAGCAAACACGTGTTTCCTCCAGCCAATGAGAATTTTACACGTGGAAAATCCCCATTGGTCCGGGCATTAGCGGGTTATCGGATCCAAAACCGGACCCGATAGCTTAATGGCGACCTGTTACGGTCGATGCCACGTGTCGGTCACCCTTGACGAAAGCACTTCTATGACGCGTGATTTATCGTCATGGAAGTGGACACTTTCGTGATGATAATTTTGGTAATGTCATGGAACACTTCTACGACATCACAGGTATGACTATCTTGATTCTATCATAAACGCGTCATGGATGTACATGCATGACAGAAGACGTGACCTACTGTGACAAACACGTATCATCACGGAAGTGTATTTTTTTGTAGTGCTTGCCTTTGTGTCTGGCATCATGGGCAGCCCATGCCATGGACTATGAAGATCTGTCCTCTTTAGCCATTCCCATCTTATTCGGAGTGCAATGCCTTGCCACTTGAGGTTTTTGATAACTAAGCCGCCGAATACTTTTGGCCGAAAAATTTTATCCCATGCCACAAGACATTGGGCACCGTTGCACTTGTCTTTTCCGGCCCAAAAGAAATACCTCATCCACTTGTTTATATCCTCCAGAACCCACTCCGATTCCTCAGTTATCATCAGGTGGTGCCACAATGACCGACTGCACCAGGATTAGACGTCCCGGTTTCTGGATGAGCCCTCTTTGCCAAGCTGGCATGAAATGTTGCACCTTGTCCAGCATGGGTTGCCACTAAGCTCAAGTTAGGCTCTTTATCGTGAGTTGTAGCCCGAGGTATGTATAGGGGAACTCCGACATATCACATTGTAGCATGTCCACTACTCTGATTTTGTCCTCCACGCTACCCCTTATAAGCACTGTCGTTGACTTGCGGTAGTTGACCTTAAGGCCTGATGCTTCTCCGAACACTGTCAGAATTGTTCTAACTGCAGCCAAATCTTGCATTGAAGGCCTAACGAACATGGCCACATCATCGGCGTATATGGACACACTTTGTGTCGGCGTGATCCCGGTGAAAGTGCTAAGAGCTCCCGTCTCCGTGGCCTTGTGTATCAATGCCGAAAGGGCCTCCATGGCTATGACAAATAACATCGGCGACATAGGGTCCCCACTGTCTCAAGCCACAGTCATTCATGATCTTCCTCCCCGACACCCCATTGACAACCACCTTTGTGCTGGCCGACTATAGCAGCACTGCCATCCAATCCGTCCACCTTTGTCCAAAGCCCATTGCTCTTAGAACCTCAAAAAGAAAAAGGCCAGGAGAGGGAATCAAAGGCTCGTGAGATGTCCAACTTTATGAAAACGCTGGGGGGTCCTTCTCGCGTGAATTTTCCTCGCCACTTGACGAACCAACAGAAAGTTGTCGTGAAGATGTCTTCCCTTGATGAAGGCGGACTGGTTCATCACCACTAGCTCATGCATTTGTAATCGGAGGAGGTTGGCAAGTACTTTTGCGAAGAGCTTCGGGATGCTGTGTATTAGACTGATGGGCCTGTAGTCCCCTATTTCTTTAGCGTCGACCCTTTTTGGGGATGAGGATGATATTTGGTTTGTTTAGTTTGGCGAAGCCTCTAGTGTCTCCAACGAATAGCTTCATCAGTACTGCCATGACATCCGGTTTGATGATCTGCCATGCTTTTTGAAAGAAGGCTCCAACACATTCGTCCGGCCCCGGAGCCCGGTCCGGCGCCATCTCCTTAATCACCTGCCAAACTTCCTCCTCCGTGATCATTTCTTCCAAGCAGTGCAAGTCCTTAGCCTCTATCCCCAGATATTGCAAGTTGAGAGTGTTCTCCCTAGCTTGCGCCGTCCCCAACAGCCTCTCATAGGCCTCGGTGAAGACCTCCACCTTTCTCTGTTGGTCAGTAATGATAGCGTCGCCAAGCTTGACATGCGCGATGAAGTTCTTGGTCCTCCTCCCATTAGCCACTGCCTGGAAAAGCTTGGTGTTGGTGTCTCCCTCTCGAATCCATCTAAGTCTAGAACGTTGTCGGTCAATTGTCCTTTCTAAGGCCGCCATGCCCAGGAGCGCCTTCTTGAGAGTACGACAAAGCCATGCTTCCTCCGTGAGCAACACTCTATTCTCTTGTGCAATGTCCAATCTATGAACAACCCATGTAGACACTCTCATCGTCAGTTTAAAATTTCTGTTTACGCTGGCCCCATGTTTGTAGGGCCACATCCGAGTTGCGCAGCAGCACATCAAGCCTCTTGAACGAGTCTACTATCACGGGATCACATACCTAGGCCTCCCTCACCGCCTCCTCAAACCCTCCAGTTTGGTCCAGAATAGCTCGAATCTGAAGCGCTTTTTGGGGGCAAACACCCACACTCGTGGTAAGGTGTAAGGGCGCGTGGTCAGAGACTCCCATGGACAGCGCCTGCAGCAGGTAATCGGCATTGTCCAGCTCCCAATCCACCGCCATGAGGACTCTATCGATCTTGGTAAGCGTGGGTGATTCCCGCTCGTTGGACCATGTTTACTTTCTCCCATGCATGTACATCTCACGAAGCTGTTGGTCCTCCCCAAATTCCCTAAATTTGTTCACCATGCTCCTGTTAAGATTGTTGTTGCTTTTCTCTGAAGCTTGTAGTATCATGTTGAAATCGCCTAACATGAGCCAAGCTCCAGGGCATATCGTGCGTCTCATCCTAAGCTCCTCCAGGAATTGGCACTTGTGCTCATCCCCTTGTGGTACATAGACCACCGAAATTCACCAAGGATCCCAAGTTTTGGTGCGCACCCGTCCCATGACAAAGTTCGTGTTGAATTGAGTGACTTCCACTTCCAACACCGAGCTATTCCAAGCTAAGAGCACTCCATCGCGAGTCTCCAACGCCGGCAAGTAAGCAAAGCCATCAAAAGATGGCCCCAAACATTGCATAACTATGAATCGGTCTATTACATCCATCTTAGTTTCTTGAAAGAAAATCAAGTTGACCACTAACGTGCCCACAAATTCCCACACCGCCTTTTGTTTTGCCAGATTGTTCAAACCGCGAACATTCAAGCAAAGCACCTGTGGGTGTAGATCCATGAAGGAACGTACCCCAAACGTCGCTAGGTGATCCTAGCTAAGCACACACCATTACTGTGTTTTGTGCCTCCATTTCCTCCGCCGACGGGATCGTCTTGCCAAAGAGTGTCGCGATGACCTGGACATGTTGCTCGCGCAGCAGCGAGTCGAAGAGCACCTTGAGTTCGTGCAGGACGTCGTCATCTACCTCCAGGTCGTCTGGGACCATGCCTAAGGCATGGAGCAGCACATTCTCCACGGGTGTGTCTCTGGGTCTCTTTGTCGCCATGGTCTTCTTAGAGGCCCTGGTGGTTCTCTTGGAAATGAAGGGTCCAGCTTCCGGGCGAAGTTGCGATGCCTGCACCTCCTTGACAAGCGGTGGGGCGAGGCGCTTAATGATGTTCGAGCAGAAACTCTTGAGCTTGCCATACGCCACCGCCTCATTGGCTGTCATCCCCTCTATATCCTCCCTCTGAGGTGCGCAGATCAGGCTCCTACATGCATTGGTAATGAGCTCCATCTCCTTTTCCAAGCCCATCTGGTGTTCAGATTACAGGCCCTCCAAAACTCTCGAAACGGACGTATCTATCTCAGCAGTTGCATGTGCATGGCTCCCATCAATGTGGGGCCCCTTCTCCAGCACTGGCTGGGCCTCAACCGCAGTGGCTTTGTTTATTCCACCCTCTACCGAGCAGCATGTAGCCTTGTCATTCTGTATGGGCACACGTGATTCCAGATTCATTGGGCCCTCCCGCAACTCTTGTGCAGCTGGGCCCTCCAGACTCCCCTTGTCGCTATCCTCTGGACGCGTTGCCTGTGCTACTGGGCCCTCCTGGCCCCCCTTGTCATAATCCTCCCGACGCGCTGCCTCTCCGCTGTGGGTTCTGTGCTTGCCTTGCACGCTGGTTAGGAGCCCGCCCACCTGCTCGTCCTGCAGCGGGGCCGGCGGGGTCAACAGAGCAGCACGCTCTTGGGCCCGCACCAACGGCTCTAGGCTAGTTGCTGCTGGCTGGGCGGCGGATCCGAGGCCGCGTGCCCCACCGGCCTCATGATTGGCGTGGTTGCCTCCAAACGTGCAGGCCCCTCCCTCGTAGCATCTCCCCCGCCCATCGAATTTGAGACTCCTTCGTGGCGGCCACTCGAATGTTCCGTAGGCCCTGGTGCAGTAGTCAGCTGGTCAAAAGCCGGCTATCCTCGCGTATCCTGTCCAATGCCATCACACGTGAGGCCCCCCGACTGGCCTAGGCCGCCGTGCCCATTGGGGGGAGACGCCATTCCGAAGCAGGGGAACCGCACCGGCCAATCACAGCGCCATGAACGCGGCGACCACCACCCCCCCCCCCTTCTGTCTTGGACTCCAAACTGCCATGGCGATTTGCGCAACCGAGCTCCGGAACACTGATGTCTCCATCTTGCTCTGGAATGCCACTCTGCCCGCTGTCCGACCAATCATCCCAGAACCACGGCTCACCACCGTCGCGAAGATCCATCACCGCTGGACGCGCGGCACAGTAAGAGAGGAATTGATAGAGAGGAAGGATCTGTTAGGATTTAATTAATCCTATTAATCCCTACTTTTCCTAAAGAGGCGGTTGCCTCGTGTCCCTTCGGAGACACCCCTTCGGGAGTTATATATATGTGTAACCCATCATCAATGAGAACAAGGATTTACTTTACTTCTGTGTCTCCCGTCTTTCTCGTCTATTCTAACACGTTATCGCGAAGCTCCCGGAGCGATGGTTCCGCCACGTGATCGCGCGACTCAAAGCGCACAAAATCCATTGCCGATGGTAAAATCCGGCAGCACCTTCCACGCGGTGCGTCACGCCTAGCGGTGGTCGGCGCTACCATCGCATCAGACGTCGGAGGAGCCCACACGAATTGCGGTGCCCTCGGCGGAGAGCGGCAACTCCAAATGATTTTCAACTCTAGTGAACTCCATGAGAGGAAAATCAAAAGTGGAAGAAGAAGCTGAATCGGCGTGAAGCACCCCACAAATATCGGTGTCTTCATCTAATAGCTACGAACAAACAAGGTGCTAGTTTCCTAATTACGCTCATGACTACGTAATATTTGCTTTACCACGAGCAGGAAGCCACGAAGCAAATCACGTAGAAACCGGACGGAGAAGAATAATATGTACGACGCCTTACTTCTTCTCCACAAGGACATTCGTCGTCGTCGTGATTCATCCCTATCGTTGGACCGCGGAGGTATGAAGATGATTGTGCGGCGCACTTTGCATCATCGCGGCGTGGCGAGCCCACGATCGCTGACTACGTGGTCGCGTTGACCCGCCCTCCACCGGCGTCCGTGGCTCCGTCGGCAAGGGCCACGGCCCGGATCTCTCGATCAGGAGAGTCGTGGCCTCGGTCGTGCCGACGCGCCGCACTGCGTCCACCGCTTTCTGCGACCGCCCCCACACCATGGCGTCTTGCAGGCTGCGCCCGCCGGCGCCATGGTCAGCGCCGCCTCCCGTCTCTGCAGCTGGCGATTACGGGAGAAATCCCCATCGAGAACCGCTCTTGAGAGAAAAAGGAAGATAACCTTATCTCTTCTACTGTTTTACTCCAACCCTTGTGGTTTCTCATAATCATGTATGAGTTTCTCTGCGGTTCTTTGTTTAAGAGCATCATTGTTTTGCGATTGAAATTAAATTTTTCTCGCACAACAATATTGATTTGCGATTGAGAATTATTATTTTCTCGCAAAACAATCTCATTGCGATTGAGATAGATTTTCTCTCGCACAATATTAATTCACTCCACTGAATTATCATGCAACTTGATACAAGATCATCTCATTTCATTTGAGGTCTATACAATTCAAGTGTTCACTTGAGTGTCAAGTTTGCAACAGCATTACTATTCATTACAATAGTAGTATATATCTGTTGAGTACTGAGATGTATTCCAGATCTTAAGTTGATGTAATATTTTTCCACGTTTATCATGTGTCGAGATTTATTACGTCCATTTGCAATTGAGATTTTTAATCTCTTGCAAAGACAAATTCGGTACATCACTATTGTTCTGCTGAGTACCAGATTTCCATCTGGGAATAGTGGCATGTTCTATGTGTTTACCACATATCAAGTTCTCTTGAACATGTTTTTGCGATTGAGATCATCTTCTCTCGCAATATCAAACTTGCAAATTTTTGAATATTTCTCCCCCATTATATTTGGAATCATAAGGTAATGAGTTGGGATCTACTGCTCATTTGCAGACTATCCCCTCTTACTCTGAGGTCTACGCTTTGTCAAACTCGACAAGCGATTACCTTCAACGTGTATTCCTTATATCTAAATTGTAGCATACACAAGGTAATGGCCATGCAACCTATTACTATGAGATCTAAGTGATCTTCAATGTGTTATGTTCCCACAATTGAGGTTGAGCATTTTCAAGTTATACACTTGAGTCAAATTTTTGCATTCTTATTACAAAACCATGATGGTTTTTAATTTACTTCTTGTAAATTAATTATCTCTGGCTTGCCCCTATAAGTAATCGATGGCTAACAATTTGAGGCACTTGCCTCAATGACCACAACTTACTTAAGCAGGTCATGGACATTAAGATCGATCTTGCATCCCATGGGATAGCGCGTGCAATCCAAGACACGCCATCGGGATGCAAAGGACCTCAAGGGTAATGGTTTGAAACTCACTTCAAACCCTCAACCTGACACCATCAAGCTATCACGAGACCCTATGAGCATGGAGAGCATGATGGTTGAATATGCATCAACTGACATGTTTGGAGACTATACATTTAGTCCCTTAGTCTTCTTAGTGATCTATTTATTTATGTCCATTTATGATGTTCTAATAAGAACATGATTATTGTTGTCATCATATATTGTACATCACAATATCTTTGTATCGACACTTTGATACAAATACATTTGTATGTATTCTATATATCGATGTTGATTCTCATATTGAGAATCTTCATGTCTATATATAGATTTCTACGGGAGTCAATCCAATGAAAAATGATATGTGCCTTGTGGACATATGTACCACAAACTTTATACTCAGGGAAGTCCAATTTTTCCACTCTCATTGAGAGAAAAGAGATATTTAAATCGCTGGACGCAATGAGGTATTTGTTGGCTCAACTCGAGTCATATTTACTATCCCTGTGGGTACTCGAGTAACGTCGGGATGCTTTATTGCTTCCCAGGTTTAACTCGTACCCTACTATGAAGGTATCCGTCAAAAATAGTTTCCATAGCGAAACTTATGATGACAACAAAGAGAAATAACTTCTCTTTACCATATGCAACGGATATGGCAAGCACATTCTATGTGTATCATCTGGATTGTACTACACATAAGACTCAACCCGTAGCACATGTTGTGTACGAGATAGTTTTCCGTAGTGTCTTGTACATGACAAACACAGCATACTCGCCTTGGTCATCGAGACATTGGGTTGAAAGCGAAACTATCAGCAATTCCAATAGTTTATGATTATTATGGTGCTAAATTCTAATATCATTTGGATTTTATGTGCACTACAAGTGACACCGGAAGCTAATTTTAAGGCTCGCACACCTTAAAGTCTCTACCGAACCACTCGAGACTCCTTGAATGCATCAAGTTGAGGTAAGTGGCTCTTCCCATCCATTGACTAGACTATTCAGTATTCCATGGTTCTAAAAGACATATCTACATGATGGTCTTAAATGTGTGCTTTATTCACACGAAACCATTGGCTCATTATCCGACATCGATTTCAAGCAAATCGAATGGATAACATTGCAGAATTCTCCTTGAGTGCCTTCTCTATGGCCCTTGGATTGAGTTTAGCAATTTGTCCTAAGGTCTAGACTCAAAATGGTTTGGCGAGAATCCTATCCAAAGAGTTAAGCTCATTGCATTATCTTTACTTTGGAATTGCAACTTGCCAACTTTACGTTGGAGTCATGCAGTTTTACACGCTCATGACAGAACTGCATAATATTATTCCCCTCTATCTTTGATATGTGGATATCTACCAAGTATTTCCTATCTGCGGTAATTCGGTTGCATACCGATATCACCACCCGGCATACATCATTGGCCCCTCAACATATAGTTGGGATCTATGTGAGGAATAACTGTATTTCCGTCAATACCTCAAGCCCCCCGCGGAGTTATTCAAGGTCGTTATGTTGATTCAATGAGGAATATTTCCGGGCATTAGGGGAGATTTCAAGTACCATAAAGAATGCCAGGAAATTAGTGGAATGTTCAACACATTTTACGCCTCAATTCCATGTACTCAAAGATCTGAACTATGCGTTCAGAAGATTTGCAACACATTGCAAATAACCTGCCAGATTCATTTACTGACTATAAAGGTGTCACACAATCCTACAATCCTACAAAAGTACGCCTGAAAGAGTGGAGGTACCAATAAAATCCACTCCACTCCCCGTTCAAAGCAACAGGGGGAGATGTATGGCAGAAGTACGTCGGGATTCAGCTTATCACAAGTAAGGATATCAAGGCACGTGAATCAAGAATGCAAGTCAACTTCAAGTTGGAATACTCCTAATGGGTAGTATACACCCAGTTGACGGGAAACCTCCAACAACCCTGTTCATTGTGCACACAATTAAAGGGTCATAATAATACCCGACTCAATCGCATTGTGAAATCGCGAGCGATCACCATGGGTAACGATATATCCATCAACTATATATTGTTATATAGATTCCGGAGAATCATATAACCGGAAGTCTACAATTGTCGACATACATTTCTCAACTAGATTGCAAAAACCTTTCAAATGATTCAGATCCAAAGACCATGGCCATGGCAAAGTGTGAACAACACTCGGACTGAACTCAAGCAAAGGGTATAGTCTAGATAGAAATGATCTTGCTCAATAATGGGAAGGTATTCATAAGCAATACCTACACCAGTTTTCTTCTGGAAACAGAATTAAGAACAATGAGGTGGTGAAACAAAGAGCAAGTATTGTAGCACAAGGGTTCACGCAGATACCCAACTATTCTCCGGAGGTGGAATCTTATTCCGATAACTTATATCATTGGCAGTTCAAAATCATCTATCTCTGCAGTTGATAGATGTAGCGATCACATATCCATGTGGACCACTAGATTTAGACATATATGATTGATTTCCGATGGAATCTCAATTCTGAATCGAAATACAAAATGCAACATACATTGTGTAAAATCGGTAAGCCACCATACTGCTTATTGTTGTCGGTACATATGGTACAACCGACGTAGTGAGATCCTTATAGACAAGGATTACTCCTACAATGATGATTATCTAAGTGTTGTGTGTCTGCAATGACGACACATGTAATTATCTGAGTGACGGACTTTAAAATGAAGGATTTGGTAAACCAAAATACCGCTCGTTACTACAACTTGAGCACCTTCATTCATGCATTATGGTATACTATGTTGTCTATATCCAAAATATATTGGAGAAATTCAGTGTGGACAAATCTTATCTATCCATTACTCTCATGGTAGTTCATTCTCTAGATGTAGAGAAAGATCTATTAGACCAAGAGATGATGGAAATGAGATATTGGGACTCAATGTTCCATAATGCCATTGGATCCACCAAAGACAATTGGTTGGTACTCAAGAATATCTTCGATATCTCCAAGGCATGAAACATCTTGTCCCTGGTTTTTCAGGTTTGAGAAATCTGAACACCAATATCATTGGTTACATGGATCAAATCCCACTATCGGATCATAGACAAATTTAGTGTTCCTACTTGGTGTGATAGCCCTCTCATGAAGAGTCTTCAAATCAGACCTCATGGCTACATTCACCAACCATTATCTCAACGATAATGTTTCTTGTGTTGCCGGATGCAAACAGGTTACATAATAAGCAATATCACGATATTGCATATCTTGCAAGTCAAATCATGCGACTGATTTGTTCAGCGGGTCTCTACCAATTTCTATGCTTTGGTATGTGGCGGCCTCGAATTTTTGCAAGAACCAGGGGGAGTATCTTCCTGAATTGTTCATGTTCAATGCATCATATTATGCTCTTTTTCCCTTCATGAGTTTACTTTACAGGTTCTCATAAAGGTTTTTAATAAGGTAATATCAACATGAGATCATATGTCATACTTTCTGTTTTCCCCACCGGGGTTTTTAGGAAAGTATATACGACATATTTATTGTCCTCTAAACTCTATGGGTTTTCTCGTATTGAGTTAAAAGAGACAATAACCATTATATGTTGCATCATTTTCTCCTTATTTTCCCACTGGGTTTGAAGGAGTTTTAGCAACATATAGAACACATATCTCCTCATATTTTTTCCCACAGGGTTTTCGGAGGAGCTTCTCAAGATGATGATACTTACATTAACAAGCATGGATTAGGGGGAGTGTTAGGATTTAATTAATCCTATTAATCCCTACTTTTCCTAAAGAGGCGGTTGCCTCGTGTCCCTTCGGAGACACCCCTTCGGGGGTTATATATAGGGAAACGTTTTCCGTCGGCGCACCGGCCGAACGCTCGGCCGGTCGCGTGCGACTAGTACGACTCCGCTTGAACAAAAAGCGATTGCAGGTGCCCATGTGACCACGATAGCCCAACCCACTGCCCACAACCGCTCGTTCCTCTCGTCCTTATCCGCGCAGACGCTTCTCGCCCACTCATTCATCCCGTTTCTCATCTCCTACCTCCAGTGAACGGCCAAATCAAGTCGCCGAGAAATCACCTCCGCTCCCATGCTCCTATGTCTTTGCTCCTCCCATCGCCTGTTCCGCGTGCATCTCCCTCCTACCCTCCTCCCTTCCCTCCACCCCACCCCCACCCCCGCTCCTGAATCTCGTGATGTGATGGCTACAAACGCATATCCACAATGCGTGCTTATCGAAACGGTCACCCGATTGCTACAACAGCATGACGATTGTAGATGCCAACGGCAATACCATTTTTGTTGGTAAAGCTTCAACCTTCTTTGGATTTTTTGCTGGAACCACCGGTTGGGGATGTTACAAGAAAGGGCATTTTTGCTGGAACCATATTCTTTTTTTCTGGAACCGACCCATGTTTTTGCTACCACCCACTCACCTCAAGTCTGCTACCATGGTGATTTTTTTTGGA
Source organism: Aegilops bicornis (assembly GCA_021605145.1). Classification (NCBI taxonomy): domain Eukaryota; kingdom Viridiplantae; phylum Streptophyta; class Magnoliopsida; order Poales; family Poaceae; genus Aegilops; species Aegilops bicornis. Next base: position 418,121,722 of record CM038670.1, on the reverse strand, counting down.
ACCAACGAACCACTTTGCTACAACCGTTTTGGTTTTTGTTACTATTGTTTGTTTTGTGATTTTTGCTACATCCATCTTCATGACATAGCCTGTTTTTTCCAAATAATTTTGCTACAATGCTTTGATTTTGCCGGAAACAAAGACAATTTTGCTACAATCATTTTTGATTTTGTTGGAACCGAAGATAATTTTTGTTACATCCATCGGTAGCGATGGCTTTCTTTTTGCTGCATCCGTCTCAGATTTTTGCTACTAAAGGAGTTGCGATTTTGCTACTACGAGCCTTGCTCGAAGCATCGAGAGTTTTTGCTACCATCCCTTTTATTTTTGTTTCGATTTTGTCGAACCACCTAAAAATTGCTCCAACCGTCGTTCAATTTTGGAACCGGCATTTTTTTCATGCGGTGTGAAGGCGGTGGCGTTTTGCTTACGGTGGCGGCTAGGGTCATGAAAGCACCGGCGGCGAAAGCGTATAACGAGGTCCAAAGGAGGCGTGAGGGGCTAGCGTCTGGATCCTCGGCGGCGGCGCCGCTTTTTTTCCCCTTTTTCCTGTGCGGAGGATGACGAAGGGATGCGGGATGATCTGACGGTCCGCGTGTCGAATCAAGCGGCTCAGATTGGACCGGTAAAACTTGCGCCGTCTTGCCGCAGTAGTAATCTTCTTATATATATGTGTAACCCATCATCAATGAGAACAAGGATTTACTTTACTTCTGTGTCTCCCGTCTTTCTCGTCTATTCTAACAGGGGAACCGCACCGGCCAATCACAGCGCCATGAACGCGGCGACCGCCCCCCCTCCTGTCTTGGACTCCAAACTGCCATGGCGATTTGCGCAACCGAGCTCCGGAACACTGATGTCTCCATCTTGCTCTGGAATGCCACTCTGCCCGCTGTCCGACCAATCATCCAAGAACCACGGCTCACCATCGTCGCGAAGATCCATCACGCTGGACGCGCGGCACAGTAAGAGAGGAATTGACAGAGAGGAAGGATCCACGTCGCTTCCTGCGTCCTACGTGGCAGCAGCAAAACACGCAAATTATCCGACCATCCCCGCCGTCCGATCTGGCGCGCATCGCCAATCCCGCAGCCCTCGCTTCCTCGACACGACCCCTGTGCCCACTGCCAAAGCCGGGCGCGCAGTTTCACGTGGGCCACATGTCAGCCGCACGAGCCCCTACCCGCCTCGGCCATCTCCGGCCATCTCCTCTCCTCCACCAATCCTCCTCCGATCCAATCCCCGAGTCTCGACGCCGCCGCATGCCGCCGTTGCTGCCGCCGTTTGCCCTGGGCCTCTGCCGCCCCCATCGCCGGCGCGATGGGGAACACCTGCGCCGGCCCCAGCGCCGGCCCCAGCGCCACGGCGGACCGCCACGGATTCTTCAGCACCGTCTCCGTCGCCGTACTGTGGCGCCCTGGCGCCGCCCGCGCCGAGCCGGCGGTCCCACCGCCCGACTCCTGCCCCTCCATGTGCTCCTCCACCTCGTCCGCGGGTCCCGATCTCGACGACTCCGACCTCTCCTCTCCCTCCTCCGACCCTAACAAGCCCAAGGTAAAGCGCGTCCAGAGCGCCGGCCTCATCGCCGAATCCGTCCTCAAGCGCGACTCGGAGCGCATCAAGGACCTCTACACCCTAGGCAAGAAGCTGGGGCAGGGCCAGTTTGGCACCACCTACAAGTGCGTCGAAAAGGCCACGGGGAAGGAGTTCGCCTGCAAGTCCATCGCAAAGCGGAAGCTCGTCACCGAGGAGGACGTCGAGGATGTGCGCCGCGAGATCCAGATTATGCACCACCTCGCCGGCCACCCGAACGTGATCTCCATCGTCGGGGCTTACGAGGATGCTGTTGCCGTGCACCTCGTCATGGAGCTCTGTGCGGGAGGGGAGCTGTTCGACAGGATCATACAGCGGGGGCACTACTCTGAGAAGGCCGCTGCGCAGCTGGCTAGGGTGATCATTGGGATTGTGGAGGCTTGCCATTCTCTTGGGGTCATGCACAGAGACCTCAAGCCAGAGAATTTCTTGTTTGTCAACCAAAGGAGGACTCGCCACTCAAGACCATTGATTTCGGGCTCTCTATCTTTTTCAAACCAGGTCTGGCCTCTATCCTTGGTGCTGGCTGTAGTGTAGAACGTGCATGACATTTTGCTGGTGCATTTTTTATATTTATCATGGACAGTGCTAGCTTGAGCTGCTATTTTGCTAACTTAGCCAGGTGGATGTGTTGTATTGGTGCACTTGCAGCTTTTAGTTGAGAATCTTTATTTGATACGAGCTGTTGAATACCATTGTGCTAGACTGCTAGGATTATTTGAAGTGTTCTTGATCGAGTTTTCATGTCTAGTAATGGACTCATAATTCCAGTTTCAGGGATAAATACATTGTGTGACAGTAGTAATACTTAAGCGTCTTCAAGTATAACAGTAACTTGGAGGCACAAGCTTGTAATTTGTGAGAACTTAATTTATGTCGCTGCACTTTAGATAAGAGTAATTTGGCCCTTCTTTGTCCATGTGTGAATGTGAAATTGCTGCTCAAGGTTGTGTACTTACACAGGAAGGTAGACGTGGAGTTTTATGTGATGATAAGATTGAGGCCCTGTTTATTTCAGCTTCAGTTGGCTTTGAATCACCTGTAGATTCGCTTCACTGGCAAAGCTAATTCTGCGGATCAGACTTGCCACTGAGGTACACCTGGATGTGCTTCAGGCAATTGTGCTGAAAATGGCCCGAATCCAGATTCAGCTTCACAGGCAAAGCTGATTCCAAATAGCTGTCCATTTCGGCTTTTGATTTTTCTTACGAGAATCTGCTGCCTAAAGCTGACAAACAGGGCCTGAGTTTCTGCACAATCACAAAACCTGCGACCAAACTCCTATGCAAATAGTTATGAATATTGACTATTGAGTCTAGATACTGGTTTAATTAATTGAACAAAAACCTTCAGATGATGTCAAATGGACAGTACTCGTTTGATTGCATATACTTCGTAATGCTACATTGACTAAGAATATTATCATTTTATCCCACAAAGGGTCATCAGTGCATATCATCACCAATTGAATTTCTTTTATTTGCTCACCTGCTATGGCAGCCATGTGAAATCATAAAGAATATCATGATATCTGAAAGACTTTCATCTCGGAAATATATGGCTTTTGAGATTGTATACACGATCCAGGTGTGGAGTATATGGTTATGGCAAGTGATGAACCTTCAGATGACCAAACTCCACGCAAAGTTCTGAATTCTTGAGCATGATGTCATATGATTGTGGTGACTGGTGAGCCTATTTTGGAAGTGCAACCGAAATGGATGGCTTCCGCCTTTCTGTTCCGGCTTTTGGCTATGGAATGGGTATTGCAGACCACAGTTTTTTAGAAATAAAAGGACATGCATGGTCATGCACATTGATAGTTGAAGATTTTAGAATGTTACACCTTACAACCTATACATATTCAGACATGGAAACTGCTATGGAAGTAATCACTATTCCTACAAATCTTCCTGTGCAATATGCATTAAAATGATTGCTTTTACAGGTGGAATTTATTCAGATGTAGTTGGAAGTCCTTACTATGTCGCCCCTGAGGTTCTGCTGAAACAGTATGGCTGCGAAGTGGATGTTTGGAGTGCCGGAGTAATAATTTATATCTTGTTGAGCGGGGTTCCTCCATTCTGGGATGGTAAGCATGCATCTAGTCTTCTAGCCACATTATTAAACCTCATCCTTTTACACAATATTGACAGTTATCCGCTTCTTTATTTTATTGTGGATGCTGGTCTCTTTTTCAGAATCTGAGCAAGGGATATTTGAACAAGTTTTGCAAGGTGATCTTGATTTTTCATCCGAGCCTTGGCCCAGTATCTCAAAGAGTGCAAAGGATTTGGTTAGGAAAATGCTGAACCGTGATCCCGGAAAGAGATTGACTGCACATGAAGCTCTGTGTGAGTACATCGAAGCATAAACACCACTTCGCGTTGAAACTACTATTTTGCCATCCAGTGTCGTATTCGCATCAGTATTTATTGTAGTGAGCCATCTTTACATTGGCAGGTCATCCTTGGGTTTGTGTTGATGGAGTTGCTCCTGACAAGCCACTTGATTCTGCTGTCTTAACTAGATTAAAACAATTTTCAGCAATGAATAAACTAAAGAAGATGGCCCTTAGAGTGAGTATTGCAGTAAATTTTCCTTTGGCTTTTTACCAAGCATATTGATTAAGCATGTTCAGTATTGATGCTATTGTTAAACTGGGTTATGCGTATAGGTAATTGCCGAGAATCTGTCTGAAGATGAAATTGCAGGATTGAGAGAGATGTTCAAAATGCTCGATACTGACAATAGTGGCCAAATCACATTGGAGGAACTAAAAACTGGCTTGCAGAGAGTTGGTGCCAACTTAAAAGAGTCAGAAATCGCAACTCTAATGGAAGCGGTAACTGTTCTAACATATTTATCGCAGCATGGCGCTTGTATTTTCAGTTGTATGCTTTCTAAGATAATATATTGCTTGTTATCAAGCCCTACAAGCTCAAGAAAGCTTTCTTAAATTAGGGTTCTTGAGACATTTATAGCTTGACAGTTGGGCATAGCATTCTTGACATTGGTACTCCCTCTGTAAAGAAATATAAGAGTGTTTAGATCACTACTTTAGTGATCTAAACACATATTTATTTAGGAGTACTGTTTACTTGTAAAAAGATCATAAGCTCTTGTATTTCTTCTAAACTTCTGTGGTTCTGAAATTTTCATTGCCATGTGAGAGTATCCCTTTCATGTTCTGGCAAAAGACCGCACTTGAGGAGTATTAGCTGTACATGTACTACTTGTATTAGATATGAGACATGTTCATTAGGCCTTGCTTGAACGAAGATATGTGTTGTGCAATTTTCAGGCGGATATTGATAACAGTGGGTCAATTGATTATGGGGAATTCCTTGCGGCAACATTGCATCTGAACAAGGTCGAGAGAGAAGATAATTTGTTTGCAGCATTCTCATACTTCGATAAAGATGGCAGTGGTTACATTACTCAAGATGAACTGCAAAAAGCATGTGAAGAGTTTGGTATAGGAGATGCACATCTTGACGATATTATCCGAGACATTGATCAAGACAATGTAAGTAGATTTATTCTCATTATGAAATGTATTAGATACTAGAGATAAAGAATTTTATCCCCTTTTCTGTCTCCAGGATGGCCGGATCGACTACAATGAATTTGTAACAATGATGCAGAAGGGGAATAATCCACTAGGGAAAAAGGGACAAGGGCAGATGAGCTTTGGTCTTAGGGAAGCATTGAAGATACGCTAGTGGTAACTGATCTGTGCTCTTTCACTTTGCTCACTTCATGTTGGATGGTTTGATTTATATAGTGCCTTACTCCTCATCAGATATTTTTTTTAACTGTCCACAGTCCATTGTTTGGTCTTTGTGCCCCAGTCATTTGCTATGCTAATGATAGTGTGGCCTGAAGGATCCGCCCCTCACGATCTGGACAATTCCTGTTCCAGCTAACCAACGCAGGGCAGGATTACTGAACTGTGAAGCCAACTAAAGAAGGAATTCTCTAATGGAGTGAGCAAAGAGCGATTCTAGATGATTGTGCCATTTTTCAATCAGAAGGGATCACCATGCTTGTAGATTGCATGTATCTAATTTTGGCACTTCAAGCGATGGAGTGAGCAGACTGAGTATCCGGTAACTACAGCTGAGCATGAATTAGAGTACCCAAGTTCAGTGACAGTATGACTATAAAAATATAAAAATGTATAGGAGAGAAAAATATGTAATTAGTGAAGCTCTTTATATGTCCACCGATCGCACTGATACTCCCTGCGTTCATAAATACAAGTCTTAGAGATTCCAATATGGACTACATACGGATGCAAATGTGTAGTACTGATTCTGAATGGAAGATAGAAGCTGATGTTTTTTTTTTCTTGTGCTTGCTCTAGATTCCCATGTTGGTCCTCATAATTCTTATGTGGTTGTTCTGATCTATCAGTAGGGCATGTCAAACAAAAAGGTAAAACAGTAAAAGTACCACGTAGGGAAGCACGGCTGTAGCGTTCAGTAAACGCATCAACACCATTCAATCGAAATGAAATATTAGATACTCCTCCGTCCCAAAATAAGTGACTCAACTTTGTATCGTGCTTTTTGTTTTACGAGAGAACTTTTAATCTATTCACCTTTAATCATAATAGTAATGCCACAAAAAAATATTTTACGAGAGAACTTTCAATCTATTAAAAAATAATAATAGTAATGACACAAAAAATAATAAAAATTATCATGCGTATCATGCTTTTTGTTTTGCGAGAAAACTTTCAATCTATTCACTTTTAGTCATGATTGTACGTAACACAAAAAATAATAAAAATTATCATATTTGACCGTCTCAGTCAAAAAGGTCATGGACAAAAATTAGCATGTTTGACCGTCTCGATTAGAAGGGGTGTCGCATACTGCACGATTGTCCACCCCCAATTCACGCTAGCGCGATGGATTGCATAGATCCACCGAGGGAACGATGCGTCGCACTGGGAGGTGGCTGCATGCGACCAGTGCGCGAGCACGAGATGTGATCAATTCGAAACTCGTGCTCGTCAGCGAAAATTTGGGCCTACTAGTCAGAACCTACCCCACCTCATCCCTATACCCCCACTACCCCCTCCCCTTCTCACACCTTCCTATCCAAACATAAGCCTAGTCTCCTTCCCCCGCGATCTCCTTCCATCCATGGCGTGATATCGACATCAATACAAGAACTCCCCACATCTCACATTGGATCCAAACCCTCGTGTGGTAGGGGGAATTGACCTCCACCCTTTTGTTCAACCTCACACACACTCTATTCAACCCTCTTTTTTTCGTCCTTCACTCCAATCATTTTTTACGAATACCTCTACCCCCGTGCACATGGCTTGGTCTAGATCTGAAAGCATTGCATCCTACTCGTCGAGACCTCCCCATGTCTTGTTCCACCTCGCCCATCGTGCGCCGCCACCCTGTCTCCTGTTCCCCAATCCAACGTCGCACACCATATCCTTTCCTCTTTCTCTCCCCAAAGTCATGGTGGCGGTGGCGGTCGGGCCCCGATCCGAAGAACAACAAGGGCCAAGCGGTGGCGGAGACGCGCAAGGGTGATGCTGTCCACCGGCTAGAAGGGGAAGCCGAGGGTGGCAGAGGAGCAACACTACGTCCTCTTCCTCACCAGCCTGGCGGTGACAACTCACGCGGCGATTCTTTATTTGTGGTGTAGGAGAGTTTTCAATACAAGATAACTTTCACGGTGGCGGTTCTTGATCTAATTAGCATGCAGGATTAAACAAAATTGTTGGTTTATTTTAAGCCCAACAATGTTTTGTACCTTTAGCTACTATTATGGAATTGAATTTGCTTAATCAAGTTGGCTTTCCATAAGTGTGTGTTAAGAAGCCTCTAACCATAACGGTTTAATCGGTTGTGCGCAATAATTCTCACTAGTAGTGCAACCTAAATTGTTAACGTAAAAGCTTGTAATCATCGTTTCACTTTTATTGACTACTTTTATGAACTACCATGTATTCTTTGAATTTGTCTTGTGGGTTCTGATCCTACTCGAGTTTCTCCGTCTGGACGTATTCGACGGAGCTCAGATGTAGATTTTTGCCGTTTCCTTGGGGTGGTGAGGTTAGGATTTCCCATCATGTGGCGAGATTTGGTGTTAGGTGCTTCAGATCTATGCAAGGATTCAATGGCGACGACTGTGGCTTCAGGGCTTTGGTCCTTAGGGGCACATGACAAAGACTTCCCGACTGTCACCGACAAGGTCAAGCTGGCTCCGGTAGGGGAGCGGCGCATCGACGACTCTTTCTGTCAGGAGTGGTAGTTCGATGGTCTCGGAATCTCGATGTAATTTTTATTATGTTTAAGATGGTTTGTGTCGGTGTCAAAACCGGCAGATCTCGGGTAGGGGGTCCCAAGCTGCGTGTTTAAGGATCAATGGTAACAAGGGACAAGGGGGGCACGATGTTTACCCAGGTTTGGGCCCTCTTAAAGGAGGTAAAACACTACGTCCTGCTTGATTGTATTCGATGAGTATAGGGGTTACAAGAGTTGATCTACTCGAGATCGTAATGGCTAAACCCTAGCTGTCTAGCCTATGATTATTCTGATAGCCTCTACGGACTAAACCCTCCGGTTTATATACACATTGGAGGGGCCTAGGGTTGTACAGAGTCGGTTTGCAGAGAAGGAAACAATACATCCGGACACCAAACTTGCCATCCATGCATATAGGAATCCTACCCGGACACGGGGGACAGTCTTCTGCTTTATCTGCGCGGCCCATCAGTTCGGCCCACATCGGATAGACCAGACACCCGAGGACCCCCTAATCTAGGACTCCCTCAGTAGCCCCTGAACTAGTCTTCGATGACGATGTGTTTGGCACGCGGATTATCTTCGGCATTGCAAAGCGAGTTCCTTCTCCTGAATATTTTAAATAAGCTTCCTGCATAGAGGAACTGTGTCCGGCTCTGCATAATTGATGCAACCCTTAGCCACAAAGGTTAGACGTCAAAAATAGATATAGTGTCTTTTACTGACAACTTTTTTGGTGAAGCATCACACTTGAATCTTTAGCATTTCGAACCGTTTTCACGCCTCCTGTTTCACGTTTCGAGGCTTAGCCTCCATTGGCACGTCTCGTCAAAGCAGAGATCGTGCCCGCCCATTTCGGGATTCTCATCAATATGGTTTGGGTAACCCAACCGTGCCTTACGCACGATTTCGTTGGGAACAGGCGAGGTTTATGGCTTGAGAGAGGGGCGTTTGGTATTTTCACTGCCTATAAGAGGGTAAAAATCCCTCCTTTTTTCCCCACGCCTTCTTCTAGCTCCTGCCTTCCAACCTCCAAGCTCTAGCGCCCCCGATTCCTATCTTTCCCACCGCCACCATCCTCCCTAGCAATGGCCGGGTCCGGTTCCAAGGGCAAGTGGGAGGCCTCCTCTGTCACCAAAAAAAGACGTCAAGGAACTCCGGAGCGCGGGCTATTTGACCACGGATATTGCGCATAGGATCCTTGACAAAGGTCAGGTTATTCCTACCCCGGCACCGGGTGAGAGGGTCGTGTTCATCCCCCATTTCCTCCGAGGGCTAGGGTTTCCCCTCCACCCCTTTGTCCGGGTTTTCATGTTCTACTACGGGTTAGATTTCCATGATCTAGCCCCAAATTCCTTCCTCCACATATTAGCGTTTATAAATGGGTGCGAGGCTCTTCTTCGCATCCCCCACGCTTCGGCCTATGGCTCAAGGTCTTCAATCTGAAGCCGAAGGTGGTCAACGGACAGCATGCGGACTATGGCGGGGCCAATGGTAAGCAAGCTCCCCAATGTCGTCTGGCCCAAAGGGGCATTTGTAGAGACTGTCAAGGTGTGGCCGCAGGAGTGGTTCTATATCACCGAACCCCGCAACGCCAGCTGGGCGGCCATGCCTGACTTCAGATCCGGACCCCCCACGAGACTCACCTCATGGACCGCCAAGGGCCTTGATTGGGGGTCCCAACGGAGGTGAAGAGCTACAGAAATGCATCTCCAATGTGTTGGGCGCAAACGCTGGTCTCACAAACGTGATTCAGGTGATGCTCTTCCGCCGCATCCTTCCTTGCCAACTCCGAGCCTCCCCCATGTGGGAGTTTAATCCGGAGGATCCACGGACCTTGAAGCGCTTCTTCGGCACTACGCACGAAGATATATGGAAGCAGCTCTTCAAGGCCCATAAAAGTTGGCCTATGAAGACCGAGGATATTGGACTCGACATCGAGACTGACCTCAGCGGTAGGCATAATCTTCCTAAATCCTATCCGGTCAATACTTAGGATATAATAAAGACTATATTGTCTACCTTCCGTACAGGGCTGGACGACAAAGGCGGAGTGGATCAACTATCCGGCACCGCCGCCCGAGGACCCGGCCACACCCCAGCTAACATAGATGCTGGTCCCGGCGCCCTACCAGGTGCCGAAGAAGAAGACCAAGAAGAAGAAAGGCAAGGAGGCCAAGGGTGGCCCCCGCCACAAAGGTCCTTCAGACGCAGTGTCCGGAGAGACCAAAGCCCTCTCTTCCCACGAGGGAGACGAGGAAGAGGAGGAGGAGGAGGTGGGAAGCGACTCCCCCCGCAAGGGGAAGAAGAAGAGGGCGGCCTCCAAAGACTAGGAGGGGGAGGCGCCCAAGAGAGGGAAGGTGACCCTTTCGGACAATTCGGACTCAGAGTCCGAACTAGTCCCCAAGAGACCTCCCACGGTGAAGCCCCTGGCCGAATCTTAAGCATTCAGAAACTTACTTGTTTATCTTCTGTCTACTGCTTCCATAGTATAAGTTATTTTGTCATTTGCCTTTCAGCCCTCCCCGCGAGCTCCCGCAAACTCCATTACCGGAGGGGAATTCTCTGTCACCCGAGATGGTGGAGAGTGACACGCCGTCGCGAGCCCCCTCGCCAATCACCATGGAGGACACCGAAGCGTCATCCCGAAGGACCTCTCCTGGCCAAGAGGGGGTGGGAGAAGCTGTCAAGAGGGCGCCCGAGGTCAATACCTCGGTCACCAAAGACCTAGGGGAGGCAACCCCCATGACAACCGACTGTGGGGAGCCCCAACAATCCGGGCCCGAGCCGGACACCATTCCGGAGACCAATGCGACTTTGAGATCAGATAAGCAGCCCCCTTCCAAAGAGGGGAGGTAGCATTAGCTCCATCGGTGGCCTCCACTAATCCGGAGGCGGCCAACGCTCTAGAGGAAGCATTGCAGTGTGCTTCCATCGTGGCGGAGCACCACACCCTGATGGGTGTGGTGGTGGAGAAGGTTTAGTCTGCTAAAAGCGGACTGAACAAAGCCTTCACCAGCCTACTGACAGGCTTTGAGGTATGCGACGTAATGTTTCTTAAACACCTTTTCATATAGAGGAATATACCTGTGTACAGACAGTAGCCCCCGAGGCTCTGTCCGGTTTAAAGAAACGGTCAGAGGATCCACATAGTATTCGGGCGAGTAACATGTTGTGTTGTTATTGTAATAGACTTCCCTGTTGGTGGCAACCGCCCAGGCCGCAGAAGTTTCCGAACTCAATCGGAAGCTTCAGGTGGCAGATGAGGAAATCGACCGCATTAATAAGCCGTTCGACGAAACGCAAGGTATGCGTACAATGTTAAAAACTTAGCTGTATATCAGAAGTGATATGTATATTAAGAGGTTTAACTCATATAATGTTTTTGATTATGAGCATAGTTGGCGCAGCCGAGGTCGAGACCCTCAAAGGCGCCCTTGCCCAGGCCAAGAAAGAGGCGGGGGCGAATAAGGTAGCCGCTGACAAAGCGGCTGCAGAACTGAAGACCGAGCAGGCTGCCCGCCGCCAGTATGAAGTTCGGGTGGCCGAAGTCGAGCAGGAGCTGAAGAATACCATCAGCAAATGCGAGACTTTGGAGGAGAAGACTTCGGCCCAGTCGTCCGAACTTGCCAAGGCTCTCCATGATGCTAAAGAGGCACGGATCGAGTCCCGGAGTGCTCGCAAAGAGATCCATCAGGCGAGGCAGATAGTGGCTGGTAAGGCCTTTCTTTGCAGAGTATTTTTGGAGGTCAGAGGTATGCTTTGCTCACTCGAGTGTGGAGTTCTCCAGATGCGTTTGCGGATCTTTCGAGGAGTGCCGCCGATGCCACACAGTTCTTCCGATCCAGGAGGGGAACTCGACCGAGAAGTTGTTCTGGTCGCAATTTCTCGCGCCGAAGCACCCGACACCTCTGAACGACCAGCTGAAGCAGCTGATGGAGCTGCATAGGGTGGCAGGCTTTGCCATGAAGGACCTAATAGTCCAACTCTGGCCGGCCGAGCCAATTCCCAGTAGCTACTTCGATTTGGTGAAGCGGCTCGTCGACGCGCGGCCACGGGTTGATGCTGTGAAGCGCTCGTCCTGCATAGAGGGTGCCCGGATGGCCTTCGCCCGCGTCAAGATGCAATGAGCAAAGATGAAGGCCACCGAAGTGGCAACCGCGGGCCTGCCCGAAGGCAAAGATCATCGGAAGCCGGAGAGGTACTTCGATGACGTCCTAGCAGGAGCCCGTGTGATAGAGGGTCAATGCTCTAAGGACGTAATATTTGATTGAATGTGTTCGGGTTGTACAAACAATGTGATGAACCCATGCTGTTTATATATCTATGTTTGCGCCTTTTGTTTCAAGAAATTTTTCCTCCTGTGCGGCTGTTTATTGTTTTATTTACGAAAGTTGCCGATCGTCGGGTTCAGCCCCCATGTAGATGCTACAGGGGTGTTCGGCGTAACACGTGACCACACTTTATCCAACATCTTGGTCTGTAAAGGAGGTGTCCGCGAGGTGAACCAGGCAATCAGACTATGCGGCTTTATTACTTTGACTTAGCCATAGGAGTTTGACTTTGGAGCTAAGTACTATCCCCTGGTGCGTGTGCGGCTATCCGAACTATGGTGCCTTTTCCTCGCGGCTGGACGAAGGCCAGCCCCTCTTATAACACGGAGTGAATCGCTAACGATTTGTAGTATAAGACTAAGTCGCCGAATCGCCCACCATCTCTCGCCTATCATGACAGTCAGTTTTCGGCTTTCTCTACTAAGGTACTTGACCGGACGAACCAGAAATACAATCGCAGTAGTTCGCCCTTTACTACCTTAGCCGAACGAGCGGAACGTAAGGTGGTAAGCACAGGAGCCGGGCAACCCAACTGTAGACCAAAGACATGATTCAGAGCCGATGCATACAATGCAATATCGGGGACGCCGAAGAGTACCCTATTGGTGTTCGGACTTTAGAATGTGCAGGGCCGAATACAACCCCCGGTGTTAAGGACAGACTAAAGCACGTGTCGCAGTCTGAAGTAGGGAGGGAATACAGATCACAATATAAAATAAATGGGTTCCAAAAAAAGTGGTGATCGACTGCTTCCTTTATACCCTGATGAATACGTCGAGCCGTGTTATTACAAATAATGCCACAAATATCGAGGCTATTTTACATGCCCAAAAGTTTACACAAGGGAAAGGTTTACACAGGGCCTAAGAAGTAGTGGTTTGAAGATCCCAATGGTGCCCTGCCACACGTTTGCGCCGTTTCTCCTTGGTATGAAATCCTTTGAGAGGGGGAGGTGATGGTCGTCTGTAAGAAAGAGGGACCTGGAAAAGAGCCTCCGTAGGTAGGTTTTTAACGAACCTATAGTGGGAAAAAAGTTGAGGTCCGAATAGGGTCAAGCCGTACTATGGAACTTTTCTGCAGTGTGCCTCCGGCGCTGACCAAGGTATTTTATGTATGCGCGGTGCATATGCCGCAGCCTTATGGGGCGGTCGGCGAAGTCTAGACTGCTATTCAAGCTCCGGCTCCACCGGTCTATCGCATTGTAATGCGGATCAGACTCGCTTAGCAGTGTCATGGGTCTTGATGACCGATGAGTTGTTCGGCTTGATGAGGCCGCCCTGTAATTCAGCTGCTAGGGCCGCGGTGTGCTCCTCAGTACGGAGGGAGCGCTCCATATTCCCATTTACTGTGATGACGCCACGAGGTCCAATCATTTTGAGCTTCAGATAAGCATAGTGCGGGACCGCATTAAAGCGAGCAAAGGCCGTTTGTCCGAGCAGTGCATGATAACCACATCGAAAAAGGGACGATGTCAAAGATCAAATCTTTGCTTCAGAAGTTGTCCAGAGAGCCGAATACGACTTCCAGCGGTAAGGAGCCCGTGCAGCGGGCCTCTACGCCGGGTATCACTCCTTTAAAGGTAGTGTTACTAGGCTTGATTCTTGATGGGTTGATACCCATCTTACGGACAGTATCCTGGTAGATCAAGTTGAGGTTGTTGCCTCCATCCATAAGGACTCTAGTAAGATGGTATCCGTCAATGATAGGATCGAGTACCAGGGCCGCCGAACCTCCGTGATGGATACTGGTTGGGTGGTCCCTACGATCAAAGGTGATCGGACAAGCCGACCATGGGTTGAATTTTGGGGCGATAGGCTCTACAGCGTAGACGTCCCCTAACGTGCGCTTGCGCTCCCTATTGGGGATGTGGGTGACATAGATTATGTTCACTGTTTTCACTTCAGGGGGAAACTGTTTCTGTCCCCCGGTGCACGGTGGGCGAGGCTCATCATCGTCCTCGCTTGGAGGTCCTTTCCCCTTGTGTCCGGTGTTTAATTTACCGGCCTGTTTGAAAACCCAACAATTTCTGTTGGTGTGGTTGGCAGGCTTATTAGGGGTGCCATGAATCTAGCAAGGTCGATCCAGTATCTTGTCCAAGTTGGATGGACCGTCCCTATTACCTTTGAATGGCTTCTTCCGTTGACCGGGTTTAGAGTCACCGAATCCGGCATTTACTGCCGTATCCTCTATTTCTTGTTGTTGTTCTGACGCTTATTTTTATTGTGTCGTGGTCTTCCATTGCCATCCCGGGCCTCCGAAGTGCCGGGGTCACTGGAACTATTGCTTCTACGAGCCAGCCAACTATCTTTGCCCGCACAGAAGCGGGTCATGAGTGCAGTAAGAGCTGCCATGCATGGTCTTCGGCTTTTCCCGACCAAGGTGTCGGGCGAGCCATTCGTCACGGATGCTGTGCTTAAATGCCGCTAAGGCCTCAGCGTCCGGACAGTCCATGATTTGGTTCTTTTTAATTAAGAACCGATTCCAAAGTTTGCGTGCTGACTCTCCGGGTTGCTGGATTATGTGACTCAGGTCATCGGCATCCGGCGGCCGGACATAAGTGCCTTGAAAGTTGTCCCAAAAAGCATCTCTAAGTATTCCCAACTTCCAATGGAGTTCTCTGGGAGGCTGTTCAACCAGTGTCGTGCTGGTCCTTTCAGCTTTAGAGGGAGGTATTTAATGACATGGAGATCATCTCCGCGCGCCATGTGAATGTGGAGAAGAAAATCTTCAATCCATACAGCGGGATCCGTTGTTCCATCGTATTGCTCGATGTTCACGGGTTTGAACCCCTCTGGAAATTGGTGTTGCATTACCTCGTCAATAAAGCACATAGGGTGTGCAGCACCTCTATACTGGGCGACATCGCGACGGAGTTTGGATGACATATGTGTTCGGTGCTGATCCTGGACTTGGTTATATTTGTCGCGCCAGGCTTGATAACCGTAATCTTGTGTTGGGGCGCGTCCTCTTGATCCATAGATTGATCTGGTCTGGTAGTCTCCATTGTCCAGGTCCTAACGTAAGTCGTACGTGTAGCCCAGAGCCGCTGTCTCCTTGCCTCTATGGCGAGGGGGCGCGGGCTGGTGTTTGGCATAATTAGCCGTTTTATCCCGTCCACGTGGTGGTCGGTCCGGTTGATCAGCCTGATTGTATTTTGATGGTATTGGCTCAAAGGCCTCATCGTTGAATTGTGGTAGTAGCCTGCGTTTGGGATAACTTTTTGTTTGGCGCTCAAAGCCATATCCTTCTTCAGCGGCTAGGACCTTGGTCCATCTGTTGTTGAGTGTATCCTGTTCGGCTTGAATCTGCTGCTGTTTCTTTTTCAGGCTCCGTGCAGTGGCGATGAGCCGTCGCTTGAAGCATTCTTGTTTGAGGGGTTCCTCTGGGACGATGAATTCTTCGTCGCCGAGGCTAACATTCTCTTCGGAGACAGGTAAGTAGTTACTATCCTCCGAATCCTCGTGATCGGCGTGTTCGGGGCTGTATTGACCCTCTTCCCTTTCATCCTGCTCGAACGTAGGCTCAACGAGGTGATCGGGATCTTCGGCGTTGTCCGAAGTGTTATTATCTCTGGTGTCGGTATTGCTTTCCCTTGCCCGACGCGATCGTGAGCGGCGGTGCTGACACCATCGTTTTGGTGGTTCATCGACGGGCTTATCCTCATCTGTGTCTTGAGTGCCATCGTCGTCCTTCTTCTCAGGTGTGTCCACCATGTATACATCGTAAGTGGAAGTGGCCATCCAACGCCCAGTGATGGGTAGGTTTTGACCTGGTTCAGCTCCGACATCGTTGTCCATACCATCGATGTCTTCGGAGGCGTAATCTAGCATGTCGATTAAATCCTTGACAATGGCTATTAAGTGGGTGGTGGGTGGGTCATAAAATTCCCTACTCTCAGCCCCGAGTTTAAGCTAGGAGTAATTCAGAGGCGACACTTCCGTGATGGTGAGAGATCGTATTAAGTCCAACGTTTCATTTAAGAGCGAAAGATGGATAGGTGTCTGAGGATCTGCAGAGCTAGGCTCAGTGATAACCACTTGGCTGAGCCTAATGGACGCAGACCTCGGGAGCTCGGAGTTGATGTCCCGAGGCGAGTCCGGCTTCCCAATGATGGGGAGGGTCCCGTTTGACTTCGGGTCCACCGATGTCGCGGTCACATCTGAGTCTCCGGATAAAAGCTCCATGATGGGAGAGAGTCCAGCGGGGTTCATCCTCCCGTCTTCGGACGAAATGGTCCATCCCGAATCTAGGGCCGAGGCGGATACGAGAGTCGACCCCTGGATGGGATCTGATGGTGGATCCGAAGGGCCTTCTTCACGTGGGTGGGGAGCAGCGGCCGAGGCCGTGAACCCCTCGAAGATCAGGCCTCCTCGGATATCGGTGATGTAGTTCAAGCTTCCAAACCTGATCTGGTGACCAGGGGTGTAGCTATCGACCTGCTCGAGGTGGTCTGTTGAGTTGGCACGTAGCACGAAGCCGCCAAAACACAAAGAGTTGACCAGGGAGAAAGGTCTCCCCGGAAACAGCGTCGTCGTCGATGATAAGACGAGCCATCGATCCTTCTGTTGACAACACAGCGAAAGTCTCAACGAAAGCACCAATGTCGGTGTCAAAACTGGCAGATCTCGGGTAGGGGGTCCCAAGCTGTGTGTCTAAGGATCAATAGTAACAAGGGAAAATGGGGACACAATGTTTACCCAGGTTCGGGCCCTCTTAAAGGAGGTAAAACCCTACGTCCTGCTTGATTGTATTCGATGAGTATAGGGGTTACAAGAGTTGATCTACCTCGAGATTGTAATGGCTAAATACTAGCTGTCTAGCCTATGATTATTCTGATAGCCTCTACGGACTAAACCCTCCGGTTTATATACACAACGGAGGGGCCTAGGGTTGTACAGAGTCGGTTTGCAGAGAAGGAAATAGTACATCCGGGCACCAAACTTGCCATCCACGCATATAGGAATCCTACCCAGACACGGGGGACATTCTTCTGCTTTATCTTCACGACCCATCATTCCGGCCCACATTGGATAGACCAGACACCCGAGGACCCCCTAATCTAGGACTCCCTCAGTTTGTACTTTCTGTGTACTTCTATAAAAGATCAGATCCTTTTCGCATAGAAAAAAGACTAAGCACTGAAAGCATGCTTGCATTCACTTTAGCTCGTTTTATTCCGTCACAGGGTAGTGCTTTCATTATCATGTATATGATGCTCGCTCTTTCATTGTCAATGGTTATTGTTTTGACCAATTTCGAAAGATATGTTTCAAGGACAAACTTCTGGTCTTATAATTGCAAATACGTGAGAGCCATGTTGTATAATTACACCAATTATCTTATACAACTTTGTGAACTCTAGCCATGTTATTTAATGTCCTCCTCTATATCTTATGATTGCAAATCTTTGGAGAGCCATGATGTATAATTACACCAATTATCTTATGTTTTTTTTATCAAAGTTCTCCTTTCAGTATTCATGATGATAATTTCGTACTATCAAAGTTCTCCTTTAAGCATACAAAGATGGATGTTAGGCATTGTGGTCTGTTTGACTACGCTACTTGTTGAAGCTTCACACTACCTTAAGTGCTTAAACTTCATATGCTAAGGACGTGTTTCAATTGTTGTAGCTGCTTGCTTGCTTGTTTGTGGCTGTATCTTGCCCACCTCATGGACCAAACTCCCAGTTTTGCATGAATGGTTGTTCACTGTTTATTTTCAACGCTGGCTCTTAAACCGCCCGCAACCGGCCGAACTGCGCGGTACGGAAGTGTTTCGTCTCCAACATGGTTTTGCATCGGTCCATTTGGCGGTCCGGACGCACTTTTTCCCACAAACCAGAGACAAACTGGCGCGTGGAGAGGGGAGGGGTGTTGTCGGTGTCCGGACTGCTGTTACGCCCATGCGTGACTAACCTGGCCCACCAAAAAAACCTACCTGTCTATACTACGGTTTGCATCTGATGCACGCTGCTTCCCCGTCACATTCATGCTGGCCTAGAGCATGCAGCTATCGGCATGGATGCTAAGCGACATGACCGGACGGGAGGGCGACGCTGACGGAAGTGACTTCTCTAGCATCATCGCTTCAATGTGGACGCAACATCCCAAGAAACCAACCCCCGCCACTACGCCGCATTAAAGCGGGATGACTTGGCCCTTCGCATGGCCTCGCCGCGGCTATTTAAGCTGTGCGCCAATGATGCATCCACACTTCATCCTCTTCAAGCCCGTCCTCCTTGAGCATCTCCAACTCCGGCCGTGATGCCGAACGCGCTGGCAGGTGGTGGAGGTGACAGTTCATTGTCAGGCGGATCATGGCGCCCATGCCCTCACTCGTCGGGCCCCTTGGCATCCACGATGACTGTCGGTGTCAAAACCGGCGGATCTCGGGTAGGGGGTCCCGAACTGTGCGTCTAAGGCGGATGGTAATAGGAGGCGGGGGACACAATGTTTACCCAGGTTCGGGCCCTCTCGATGGAGGTAATACCCTACTTCACCTTGATTGATCTTGATGATATGAGTATTACAAGAGTTGATCTACCACGAGATCGTAGAGGATAAACCCTAGAAGCTAGCCTATGATTATGATTGTTGTTGTCCTACGGACTGAACCCTCCAGTTTATATAGACATCAGAGGGGGCTAGGGTTACACAGGGTCGGTTACAAGGGAGGAGATCTACATATCCGAATTGCCAAGCTTGCCTTCCACGCCAGGGAGAGTCCCACCCGGACACGGGACGAAGTCTTCAATCTTGTATCTTCATAGTCCAACAGTCCGGCCAAAGTATATAGTCCGGCAGTCCGAGGACCCCCTAATCCAGGACTCCCTCAACGACCAGCTCCTCCGGCAAGGAGGAGATCGTCATCTCCTCCAGCGACGAGGAGGACTAGGAGCCGCCGCAGACCCGTGATACGTCTCCAACGTATTGACTTTTCCAAACACTTTTGCTCTTTTGGACTCTAATTTGCATGATTTGAATGAAACTAATCCGGACCGACGCTATTTTCAGTAGAACTATCTTGGTGTTGTTTTTTTGTGCAAAATAGAAGTTCTTGGAATTGGACGAAATTTTGCGGAGAATTATTTCAGAACATATAAAAAGTACTAGCGCAAAAATTTATCAGAGGGGGCCACCACAGAGCCACAACTTCACGTGGCGCCCTAGCCTGAGCTTGTGGGCCCCACAGAGCTTCGTTTGCCCTACCTCCAGGTCCATAAGTACCATCTTCCTAAGAAAAAAATCAGAGAGTAAGTTTCATCGCATTTCATGATACAGAGCCGCCGCCACCTCGTGTTCTTCATAGGGACGTGACCTGGAGTGTGTTCGGTGCTCCGGAGAGGGTAAATCGCCGTTGCTGTCATCAATAACCCTTCTTCATCAACAATCTCATGATGCTCACCAATGGGAGTGAGTAATTTCATGGTAGGCATACTGGTGATACATGGAGATGGATGAGATTCGTCATGTAATCTAGTCAATTTGCTAGGGCTTGATCCCTAGTATACACTATGGTCTGACATTGATATTGCTATAACTTTGCTATGCTTAATGTGTCACTAGGGCCCTAGTGCCATGATTTCAGATCTATGCCTATTATGTTTTCATGGATATATTTGAGTTCTTGATCCTATCTGCAAGTTATATGCATCTGTTATTGTTTTTAACCGTAGACCCCAAGGTGACAATATCGGGATACTCTCCGGGGATGAATGTAATTTGAGGAGTTCATGTATTCACTATGTGTTAATGCTTTGTTCCAGTTCTCTATAAAAAGGAGCGTCTTAATTAACCTTAGTTTCTATTATGACCCCCCTGCCACGGGAGGGTAGGGCAAAAGATGTTATGCAAGTTCTTATTATAAGCACGTATGACTATATACGATATACATGCCTACATTTGATTGATGAATGGGAGCTATTGTGTATCGCTCTAGGTTGTGACTGTCACGTGATGAATGTCATCGAAATATCCATCGCTACTCCATGCCTACACTTTGTTCATATTATCTTTGCTAAGTTATACTATTGCTATTATTTTTCCAACTGCTACAAAACTGCTATTGTTACCGTCACTATTACTATAGCTATTGTTACTGTTGCTATCAAAACTACCATATTACTGTGCTAATAATATTTTGTTGCAATCTGTATTCACTTTGAAGAATTTGAGATACTGTAAGACCAAGATCATGCCCTCTAAGACGAGGGGAGGTAAAGAACTGCCAAATCGGTCTACACTTGATTCACCTTCTGTTTTAAGTCAACTTGCAACACCACCACCTGTTATTCAATCTGATATGTCATAAGTAATAGACATTGCTTCTGCTATTGATGATACTCATGATAATGCTTCTACTTTGCTTAATGAAGCTATGCCACTTGGTAAATTACTCGATGCTCATGTTGCTAAAGCTAAAGAATTCAAAATTGATGAAAATTATGGTTCACCTGCAACACCTAGTACTCCTGCTAGAACTAAGATGTTAGATGTGCCTGAAGGGTACACTCTAGATGATGATATTACTAAAGAATTGCTTACTTGTGAAAATAGGGAGGACCTTAAGAACTTAATGGACATGCTAAAAGAAAAGGCTATGAACCAAATGATGAAATATGATCCTAAGTTTGCAACTTCTCCTATTTTTGTTACTGATAAGGATTATGAGTTCTCTGTTGTTCCTGGTCTTATTACTTTGGTAGAATCCGATCCATTTCATGGTTATGAATCAGAAACAGTTATATCACATCTTACTAAACTGAATGAAATTTCCACCCTATTTGCTCAAGAGGAAAAGATTTGCTATTACTATATTCTTAAATTGTTTCCCTTCTGATTAAAGGGAGATGCTAAAACTTGGTTCAATGATCATGCTACTAGTTGTGTGCGTAGTCCCCATGATATGATTTACTACTTCACTGAGAAATATTTTCCTGCTCATAAGCAACAAGTTGCCCTACAAGAAATATATAAATTTGTGCAACTTGAGTAAGAGCATATCCTTCAAGCTTGGGGGAGGCTCCTACAATTATTGAATGCTTTACCTGATCATTATCTTAAGAAAAATGAAATACTGGATATCTTCTATAATGGACTAACTGATGCTTCTAGGGACTACATAGATAGTTGTGTTGGTTGTGTTTTCATGGAACGGACTGTTGAACAGGCTCAGGAATTATTGAATAACTTATTGAGAAATGCTGATGATTGGACACTTCCTGAGCCACCTCCTAAGCCAACTTCGAATAAAAGAGGTATTCTACTCCTCAGTCCAGAAGATATGCAAGAAGCCAACAAATCTATGAGAGAGAAAGGTATTAAATTTGAAGAAGTTAAAAAATCTACCACTTAATGAAGAAATACATGGACTCGATATCCCGACAGAGGTAGTAGAGGTAAACTCTTTTTATAGGTTTGATGAGGGTGATATTCCTTGTAATAAATATCCAAGTCAGTGCTTAGATGAATTTAATAATTTTATTGTTAAGCAAGAAAACTTTAATAGACAAATAATTGATTAATTAAAACGTAATGTTATTATGATTGAACGCTTGAGTGGTTTGATGTTTAGAATTGCCAATGATGTTAAAGGTTTATGTAAACATTCCTCTATGGTCCACACTCAGCTAGAACAGGTTTCTAAATCACAAAATTATTTGCATAAAGGTATGAACAATAAACTTAATGATCATGCTGTTACAGTAGTGGCTAGAGGTAGTAAAATGACCTAGGAACCTTTGTTCCCTGAGGGCCATCCTAAAATAATTGAATAAGATTCTCAAAGAATTAATGATAGTGCAGCTAGTTCACCTAAGAGTAAAAATAAGAAGAATAAGGATAAAACTTTACATGCGTCTAGTGAACCTGTCATAGAAAACCCCGTTGAGAATCCTAATAATGTTTCTATTTCAGATGCTGATACCTAGTGATAATGATAATGATGATGCCAATGATGATCATGTTGATGCTCCACAAGATGATAATAAAGAATCTGGTAATGAAATAGAAATAGAACCTAAAATTGAGCTTGATGATCCATCTCCTAAGAATAAAAGATATAATAAACGAGACTTTGTTGCTAGGAAGCATGGTAGAGAAAGAGAACCATGGGTTCAAAAAGCCGTGCCTTTTCGTAGTAAGGCCCTAAAATCTAAAGATGAAGACACTTTCAACCGCTTTGTTGGATTTCTTAGACCTTTATTCTTGCAAGTACCTTTGGCTGATGCTATGAAAATGCCTCCTTATGCTAAGTATATGAAAGACATTGTTACTAATAAAAGAAAAATACCTGAGGCTGAAATTTCTATTATGCTTGCAAATTATCCCTTTAAAGAAAAAATACTTGAAAAATTAGGAGATCAGGGAGTACCTATTGTACCATGCTCTATTAAAAACCATTATGTTAAAGCTGCTTTATGTGATTTAGGGGCTGGTGTTAGTTTTATGCCTTTTTTCTCTATATAAAAGACTTGACTTGAGTATGTTGACTCCTACTGAAATTTCTTTGCAAATGGCTAACAAATCAACTGCTATACCCATCGGTATTTGTGATGATGTTCCCGTTGTGGTTGCTAATGTTACTATCTTAATGGACTTTTTTATCTTGACATGCCCGAGGACGACAACATGTCGGTTATCCTTGGAAGACCTTTTTCTAAATACTGCAGGGGTTGTTTTGATTGCAACAAAAGCAAGTTTACTTTTCATGTTAATGGCAATGAGAATAGTATATATCCCGAAGAAGCCAAACAAAGTAAACAGTCACAATTCTATTGAAAAAGTTATGATCATCACTATTGGAGGTTTTGAATTTCCTCTTCCGGTTCCCAAAAATAAGTACCAAAGTCTTATAATTGGAACAAATTAATGCATATTCCAATTGAGCTAACTCAATGCTATACAGAAATTCTTTGGTTCCATGCCACTCAGAAATAGTTTGTTAATAAGACATGATTAACCTTGTTAATGGATTCTTTTCTAGGAGCATATAGTCGATGAATTCGTGGCGCAACTTTCTATAACTTTGGTTTATCTTCTGTTATATTTAGTTTTGAATAAAATGTAATGCTTTAGAATATCCCATTTATCCCATTTCCTGAATTTTCCATGCAATAAAAAATGCCCCAAAAATAAAAGTTCTCAGAATGTCCCAAAAATATAGTATGTTTTTTTGGAATATTTAAGAATTTTTGGCACTGAACACAAACCAGGGGGGTGCACCAGTGAGCCACAAGATCAGGTGGTGTGCATGCCCCCCCTGGGCGGGCCATGTGAGCATGTGGGACCCACATGGCCCACTCACTTAGTGCCCATGTCCACTGCCTTCTTCCACCTCTAGAAAAATTCATGCTCAGTTCTTAGGCCATGTTCTTGCTCATTTTCATGCGATTTTTGATCTCTTCGTTCGGAGCCCCGAACTGTTTGTAGGGATTGCTCCTTGTATGTGACTCCTCCATTGGTCCAATTAGTTATTGTTCAAGTGGTTTACATTTTGCATATTTTTCTGTTGTAGGTGTCCTTGAATATGAGCTTTCATGCTGAATTCACTTGGTTATAAGTAGTTTTGATGCATGATATAGCCTCTAGACACTTGTGGGAGTAGTTGATGGGAAACATGGTAGAAAACAAAAAAAATTCGCGCCTACAATCACCCAAGATTAATATGAAGATGCATAACGATTTGGGATCATGATCGTTACTATCATAGAGTTGCAGTGGAAGAAAACTTGTCAGTGTAGATCATACTTGGAGTCCCTCGAACCATTGATGAACGATCCCTTGTACCGCCGATGAACATTTCCACGAACCAGGATCGAAAGGACGACCTCTCTACTTGGTTTCAAGTGTGCAACCTTCACGATCCGGCGGTGCTTCACTGTGCATAGCTAATCATCGCCGGAGAACTAGAGGGAGGAGATTAGAACCACACAAGGCTTATAATTATGAGGACAAGAGGATTATCCTAGTTATGATTATTCAACTAGGACCAACAAGAACTAGAACTAGAAGAACTAGAGGAGGCTCCAAAACTTGTGTATTCAATAAAGCAAAAAAAACCTAGTATATATAGGTTAGAGGAGGAGGGGAAGACACCAAGGAGGGAAAGACCCTCCTCGGGGCGCCGGCCAAAGGGGGAGGAGTCGGGGGAGGAGTAGGACTCCACCCCTAGTCCAATTGGCCCCCCATAATTCCTTATAGGCCTTCGTGGCCCATAATCCTCTCCACCTCTTGGCCTTTTTAGGCCCGTTGATATTTAAATTAAATATAAAATGTTCTAAATACTTATATACCATTATATATATATATATTAACATCTCCGGAAACATTTTCCATCTATATATAATATATCAGTAATACCCGGTATTACCCGATATTCACCGAAACCCTTCCGGTGACACCGAAACACTTCCGAATCCTCTCGGAATTATTCCGAATATTAATAAAAAATTCTACAAATATATTATCATCACTCCCGTCCTACTAACACTCAGAAGATCGTGATTGCCTTAAGCTTGTGACCTCATAGGTTCAGTAACTCATAGACATGAATGAAACTGTTCGTTCAATGACCATAGCGGGATCGTGGATGTCTATATCGATCCCTAGGAGCACACGAATGATATTCGGGTGAAACTATGGTTATCATGTGATGTTCCCTTTTCTTCGTGATACTTCACAAAACCTGGGATGCATCGGTATCCTCTTGAGTTATCACTATGCTCACTATACCTAAATCCTCGTTACCTGTTTTGTTCTTCTTTCTTGTTATTGTGTTCCGGCATCCCCGTGACATAGTCACCTGTGTCTGGCTCGAATATGGTTGATGCCATCACACTGAGAAGGCCCTAAGAATATCTCTCCATCGCCGAAGGATCAAATCCCACTCTTGAATTATCCTGCTACTTGTCAAACTTTCTGATGAACTTGTAAGTCGTCGTTATGATCACCGTGTTACATGTGAAGTTTGAGCAACCCAAAGCCCATTTTGCGATAAGAAGTGACCACGATACTCTCATGGTATAAGGAGCAAGATCACATGTTAACACTCTGTGTTATTACAATTAAATACGGACGATATTAATCCAATTCACCATAGGCAAGTTTGGGTCGATTCAATATGATCGTTATTCCAACGCCATAATCTCAATGTTGTTTTAGGACTACCGTTACACTTAGCGATATCCTAAGATCCGGAAAACATGACACCAACAACACTTGAGCTAGTCCTAGAGGCAAGACTAGGAAGCTTTTATTTAACCGTTTATCATTCCACACATGCATATGAGTTTTCCACTAAATGGCATATTCCAGGATCATAGCAATTATAGAATAGAATATAAGCTCTTTAATTATGAATATGGGAATATAAAAATACAAATATTATTTTCTTTAGGGCATATTTTCAACAATCTCCCACTTGCACTAGTAAATAATCTGGCTTACATAGTCTCTTTAACACCTATGTCTATCCGGTGTTGCTCATGTTTTGTCATGGTAGAACTTTCGTCATCAGGTCGGACACATTCAAATCTGTGTGAATCTTGAGAATCTTCACATAGCCCTTCTTAACATATTGTCAGACAATGTGATACTTGTGTTCATTGTGTCTGGTCTTCATGTGTCATGTTAGTTCCTTTGATTGAGTAACAACTCCACTATTATCACAATAGAGAGCCATTGGATTCATCACACTTGGGACAATACTGTCGGTGTCAAAACCGGCCGATCTCGGGTAGGGGGTCCCGAACTGTGCTTCTGAGGATCAAAGGTAACAGGAGGCAGGGGACATGATGTTTACCCAGGTTCGGGCCCTCTTAATGGAGGTAATACCCTACTTCCTACTTGATTGACTTTGATGAGTATAGGGGTTACAAGAGTTGATCTACCTCGAGATCGTAATGGCTAAACCCTAGATGTCTAGCCTGTATGATTTGTCTTAGCCTCTACGGACTAATCCCTCCAGTTTATATAGACACCAGAGGGGCCTAGGGTTGTACAAAGTTGGTTTACAGAGAAAGGAAACTACACATCCAAACGCCAAGCTTTCCATCCACGCAAAGGAGAGTCCCATCCGGACATGGGGGAAGGCTTTCTATCTTGTATCTTAACGGCCCACCAGTCCGGCCCATGTCACATAGCCCGGACGCCCGGGGACCCCCTAATCCAGGACTCCCTTAGTAGCCCCTGAACCAGGCTGCAATGACGATGTGTCCGGCGCGCAGATTGTCTTCAGCATTGCAAGGCGGGTTCCTCCTCCGAATACCCCAAAGCAGTTGAACAAGATAAGTATATCCGGCTCTGTATAACAGTTACAACCCTGAACCACAAGTGTAGAATACTTAAACAAAATAAGTCATATCCACTGACAGCTTTTCCGGCGAGACGTTATGCCTGGCCTTATTATTATTTCAAACCGTTTTTTGGCCTCCCGCTCCGTGTTTCGAGGCGCGGTCTTCATTGACACGTGTTGTCAAAGTAGAGATTGTGTCCCCTTATTGCGGGATTCTCATCAATACGGGTTTGGGTAATCCAACCATGCCGTTTGCACGACCCCTGGGAATAGGCGAGTTTTAAGGATCATGAGGGGGCGCTTGATATTCACTGCCTTTATAAGAGGATAAGGATCCATCTATTTACCTCACGCCTTCTTCTTCCTCAGCCCTTCCATCCTCGAGCTCCAGCGCCCAAGTATGGATCTCTTCCGTCGCCACCAAACACTCCATCCATGTCCGGATCCGGCTCACCGGGCAAGTGGATGGCTTCCTCCGTCACAGAGAGGAACGTCAAGGAACTCCGGGAAGCGGGGTACTTGGCCGCGGACATCGCCCACCGGCTCCCTGCCAAAATGCTGATCATCCCCACTCCGAAGCCTAACGAGAGGGTAGTGTTCATCCCCCACTTTCTCCGCGGACTAGGGTTTCCTCTCCACCCTTTCGTCTACGGCCTCATGTTCTATTATGGGCTAGATTTCCATGATCTAGCCCCAAATTCCTTTCTCCACATTTCGGCGTTCATCGTCGTGTGTGAGGTGCTCCTTCGCATTGCCCCCCCTACTTCGGCCTATGGCTTAAGGT
The DNA here is from genome assembly GCA_021605145.1 of Aegilops bicornis. NCBI lineage: Eukaryota > Viridiplantae > Streptophyta > Magnoliopsida > Poales > Poaceae > Aegilops > Aegilops bicornis. The sequence continues at coordinate 418,094,435 of CM038670.1, read as the reverse complement.
CTTCAACGTGAAGCCGAAGGTGGTTGACGGGTAGCATGCAGACTGCAGAGGCGCTATGCTGAGCAAGCTTCTGAACGTCACCTCGCCAAAAGGGGCCTTCGTGGAGACTGTCAAGATATGGCAGCAGGAGTGGTTCTACATCACCGAACCTCGCGGTGCCAACTGGGCGACCGCTCCTGAGTTCAGATCCAGAGCACCGATGCAACTTGCATCATGGATTAACAAGGGTCTAGACTGGGCATCATCTGATGAAGTGATGATGCTACAGAAGCGCATCAAAAATATGTTGGAGAAGAACACTAGCCTTGCTGATGTGATCCAGGTGATGCTGTTTCGCCGGATTCTCCCCTGCCAGCGCCGGTCTCTCCACATGTGGGAGTTCAATCCGGCGGGCCCTTGGACCCTGCAGCGATTCTTCGGCACGACGCACGAAGAAATCTGGAAGCTGCTTTTCAAGGCCCAGAAGTCGTGGCCGGAGACGACCGAAAACATCGGCCTCGACTGTGCTCATCCGGCCACTCCAATAAGTTTTATGATTTCCGAACATAACTTCAATTTGTAAATCCAAGGGGTATGCTGAGCCTTCCATTCTTCCTTCAGGGCTGGACAAAGAAGGCAGAGCGGATCCGATGTCCGGCTCCGCTGCCCGAAGACCCAGCCATTCCTCTTCTAACGAAGATGCTGGTCCCTGCGCCATACCTGGCGCCGGAGAAGAAGGCCAAGAAGAAGGACAAGGAGGCCAGAAGTGGCCTTCGCTGAAAAGGTACTTCGGACGCTGCGTCCGGAGATACCGAAGCTCCCTTCTCCCACGAGGGGGATGAAGATGAAGAGGAAGAGGAGGAGAGCAATTCTCCCCTTAAGGGGGAAAGAAGAAAAGGGGGGCTTCCGTGGACCTAGAGGCTAAGGCGTCCAAGAAGGGGAAGATATCTCTTTCGGATGATTCGGAATCGGACGCCGAAGCCATCCCTGAGTAGCACCCCAGGCCGAAGCCCCTGGCCGAATCGTAAGTATTCAAAGATACTATACATATATCCAGCCTTTTATAAATTGTAGGATAACATATCATTTATGTATTTCAGTCCGGCCCGTGATCTCCCCCAACAATCACCGTCTTCGGGGAACTCTTTAGTGCCGGAGATGATGGAGAGCGAAATGCCTCCGCAAGCCTCTCCGCCACATGCCGCTGATGACACTGAGGTGTTGTCCCAAAGGACCTCTCCGGGCCAGGGAGATGTGCGGAAGGCCGCCAAAACGGCGCCAGAGGGTAATGCCTCGGCTGCCGAAAACATGGGGGCGCAACCCCCCTGGAAGCTGACGACGGGGGCCCGGACCAGTCCGCCCCCAGCCGAATACGACTCCGGAGACCCACGTGGCTCTGGAATCGAGCGAGCAGCCCCCTTTAAAGAAGAGGGGAGCTCTGACTCCACTGACGACCTCCATCAATCCGGAGGCACCGGATACTTTGAGGGAAGCACTTCGATGTGATTCCGTCATGGAGGAGCATTGTACCCTGATGGGTACGGTGGTTGAGAAGGTTCACTCCACAAAAAGTGGGCTGAACGAAGCTTTCACCAGCCTGCTAACAGGCTTTGAGGTATGCGATTTAATATTCTTAGCCGCTTTTGCATGTGTAAAAATATGCCTGTGTATAGATATTAGCCCCTGAGACTCTGTTCAGCTTTTTGAAAAAGGGGCCGGACAGAGGATCAAATATTCCGGAGATAACATACTTGTCTATTTTGATAAACATGCTTCACTGCTAGCTGGCTGATGGTGAGATCGACCGTATTAACAAGTAGTTCGATGAGGCCCAAGGTAACAACACCTCCACCTTCTTCGCCAACGAAGGAGACATAATCACATGGGTATGGGCACTCCCCTTGGCAACTGCCAAGCTTGGGGGAGGTGCCCCGGTATCGTATCACAATCACATCTCCTATCTTTACCGTTTTTCTTAGTTCGATCCTATTAGTAGTATCTTGATTTAGTAGAATAAAGTCATAGCATGATCTAGTTTTGAGTTTTGTTTTATGATCTCTCTATGTAATCGAGTCCGTGAGTTATATATAATAAAGTTTAGTGTTGAGTCAAGGGCTTGATTATTTTGCCATGATCTTGGGTGAACAAAAGAAAAGAAAGAAGAAAAAGGATTAAAAAGAAACAAAGAGTTCATATTGATCTTATTGAGAGTAATGACTTCACATAGAAAGAGTATGATGATTAAAAGTTGTTGGGAGTTGGCAAATGTAGCTTTGGTCATCGTTGCAATTAATAGGAAGTAATAAGGAAAGAGAGGTTTCACATATAGATATATTATCATTGACATCTTTTATGATTGGGAGCACTCATTAAAATATAACATGCTAAAGAGTTGATGTTGGACAAGGAAGACAACGTGATGAGTTATGTTTTCTTATATCTGAGATAAAGTATGTTGTCATGGATCCTCTAACATGTTGAGCTTGCCTTTCCCCTCATGCTAGCTAAATTCTCGGCACCAAGTAGAGATACTACTTGTGCTTCCAAATACCCTTAAACCACTTTTGCCATGAGAGTCCACCATATCTACCTATGGATTGAGTAAGATCCTTCAAGTAAGTTGTCATCGGTGCAAAGCAATAAAAATTGCTCTAAACATGTATGATTGATTGGTGTGGGAGAAATAAGCTTTATACGATCTTGTGATGTGGAAGTAATAAAAGCGACGGACTGCATAATAAAGGTTCATATCACAAGGGGCAATATAAAGTGACGTTCTTTCGCATTGAGATTTTGTGCATCCAACCATAAAAGTGCATGGCAACCTCTGCTTCCCTCTGCGAAGGGCCTATCTTTTATTATTATCCTCTACCTTATGCAAGAGTGTAGCGACCCGACCTCAGATGGTCAAGTCTCTGTGCTTCTGTGTCATCCCTGGATCGGTAATGCTGACACACACAGTACTCGAAGGGTTTATAACAGAGTAGCAATCACACACTTATTACATCGAATGTCTCAGAAGAGAACTTATTACAATAGTATGGCTGAAGGCCATCTAATGCGATAACAGCGGAAGGCTTGGAAGATAAAGTGAGTCCATCAACTCCAACGGCATAACTGAGCTGCACGACAACGACCTACAATCCTTACTCCTTGTCTGAAAAGTCTGCAACATAATACGTTGCAGCCCGAGAATGGGTCGAGACATGGAATATGCGGCAATGTAACACATAGAGTAATGAAAGAATAAGCTATACTACATGCATATATGGCTGGTGGAAAGCTCTATGGTTACAGCTTATGAAAAGCCAATTTTTCCCTACATCAAGGGAATAAATTTAATTTAACTATCATGGTGGTTGAAACATCATTGAGAAGGTGTAACCCCAACTCAATGATCCCAATTAAAGTGATTAACAACCCAGCAAAATTAGTTAAGAGTGATGAGATACATGTGAATATTCAAGTACTAGATACTCGAATTGTCCATAACCGGGACACGGCTAACCATGATTAGTTTGAACACTCTGCAGAGGTTTGCGACTTTTCCCCACAAGACTCGATCGCCTCCGTTGGTTTCTCGCCTTGCATGGTGTTTGAGAGACGGATGACCGAGAAACAGTCTTTCGTAAACATTAACTCTCTACTCCTGGATAGATCATACCAAACCTATAAAACCCACTACCTGTTGACCTACCTCTTCGAGAGCTTCACGTAACTTACTCAACTATGCTAGAGCCCATAATAGCTTGTGGCTGCACACGGAAGTTTCTAGCATGAATAATCTCAGTTCCTTTTGAGCCTGGGTGGCGGTCCATAGGAAGATCACACGGGTACCCCGGGATTTCCAAAATTAAAACAGACAACACTGGGTTCCCCAGGTGCCTCAATCCACCCAGATGTGTATTTAAGTTGCCACCTTAAAGTAAACCATTATTTAACAACCTCACATCTCTCGTGAATATCTCTCAAACCCAACCCACGTCTACGAGCATAGCATGGCAATATAAGCATAACGTAGAAGTAACTCCCAAGGGTTTGAAAGTAACAGGGCAATAGGTTCCTACCTCAACATAAACTTCACAACACAAAATAAAATGACATCCTAATCATGCAATGTTAGAGGGTTGAGATAATGCATAAAACTAGGTATGAAAACGTATGATCAAGTGTTACTTGCCTTGCTGACGATCCATGAATCCTAGAGACTCGTAGTAACACGCTTCGCACTCCGGGAATTCTATCGCAAGCAAGCAATACATACATAAGTAAACAAGCAAAGATGCACAAACGAAACTTCAACTGAAAGAGGTTAACCGGAGAGTTCAACTTAAGAACTCCGGTTTGCAAAAAGAATCAAACCAAACGGAACAACGGAATTCAAACGGCGAGAAAAACATGGTCCGTTTACTAATCTCAACTAGAGTTAAATTTTACAGAGATAAAAACTGGTTTAAGTTGATTATTCGGAAAGAGGGTTTCGAGATGAAACTCCAGGCGCTTGAATCGTCTGATTCCGATAAACGAGCGAAAAGATAAACAGGTTTGAAAATTGGATCAGAAATCGCGATCAGAATAACCGCGGAATAAATCCGATAAAAGAAAAGCGACGAACTGCTAAACGAACGAACGTTCGTTAACAGAACCTAAACAGTGAACGCGTTCGTTAGAACGAACGGATGAATGGACGTTCGCTAGGTAAATAAACCGACGAAATAAACCAATCTATAAAAAAACGATCTAGGGTTTTATAAAAAAACCCGAAGGGTTTTCTTAAAAAAACAAACCGGCGGCGGGGTCGGGTACCTCCGTCGGGGCGCGTCCGGCCGGGCTCCAGCGGAGTTCCGGGGGTGGGCGGCGAGGGCTGGCGGCTCGGCGAGAGGCGGCGGCGGCTCGGCGAGAGGGCGGCGACGGCGCGGATCGAGGCTCGGGCGGCTCGGGGCTCGCGGTTCCGGCGGCGGGGCTCGGGTGGTGGCGGGGTGGTGGTGTGGCGGCGGGGCTCGGGTGGTGGCGGGGTGGTGGTGTGGCGGCGCGGGCGGCGGCATTTATAGGGGGCGGGGGCGGCTCCGGCTTGGGGAAGGGGACGCCCGGGGTGGAGTCCGGCTCGGACTCGCCCTCGGCGTTCGTGCCTCTAACGGCGGCGCACGGGGAAGGCGGCGGCGCCATGAGGCCGGCTCGGCTGGGCCTTGACCTAGTCGGTAGGGTCCATTTTTTTTTAAAAACATTCCGCCGAAAGAAAAATTCCTAGAAAAATAAATAAAAATCTAAAAATTCCAAAACAAGTTTTCTCCGTCTAAATAAAATATTTAGAACTAGATGAACTTTTCTTGGCCCCTAAAATGCAACTTTTTAAAGCGTGCAAATTTTTCTAGGGCAATTAATATCCCAAATAAAATCAAATAAAATCCCAAAAATGATTTTAACATTTTTCCTCCGTTATTTCAATTATTTTGGAGAAGTCATATTATCTTCCCTCATTTATTTATTTAAATTGAAATAGTTTTCCGAAGAGAAAATAATTAAAATCCAATATCCTCGTCTTTCACTATTTGATAAAATCAAATATGAAAATTGAAAAATCCCCAACTCTCTCCGAGGGTCCTTGGGTTGCTTAGGATTTTCGAGGATGGTAAATGAGAATGCAAATAAATATGATATGCATGGATGACCTATGTATAACATGCCAAATTGAAAATTTGGGATGTTACAAACCTACCCCCCTTAAGATGAATCTCGCCCTCGAGATTCGGGTTGGCTAGAAAATAGGTGCGGATGGTCCTTGCGAATATCCTCTTCTCGCTCCCAGGTGGCTTCGTCCTCGGTGTGGTGGCTCCACTGAACTATGCACAACTTGATCACCTTGCTGCGAGTGACTCGCTATCAAACTCGAGGATCTTTCTTGGCTTCTCCTCATAAGTCAAGTTGTTATCCAATTGTATCGCCTCCGTGGGCACTTGTATCCTTTAATGGTATGTCGGCCATCTCAGCGTGGCACTTCTTCGCCAGTGATCGTGAAACACATCATGCACTCGACAGCAGTCCTTGAGTAACTCCAGCTTGTAGGCAACTTCTCCCATCCGCTCCAAAATACGTGCACGGTCCTACAAAGCTCGGGGCTAACTTTCCCTTTACTCCAAAAGCGTTTCACTCCCCTCGGGGTGACACTCGCAGATATACTGTCTCCAATTTCATAGGTTACTTCCTTGCGTTTTGAATCTGCGTAACTCTTCCTGTCTAGACTGAGCAATTTTAGCCTGTCTCGATCAGTTTAACCTTCTCCTCTGAAGTCTTTGATCAAATCTGGTCCAAACAACCGACGGTCTCCAACCTCATCCCACATCAAGGGTGTTCTCAGATCTGCGTCCATACAGAGCTTCAGACGGTGCCATCTTCAAACCGGCACAGTAGCTGTTGTTGTGTGAGAATTCTGCGTCTGACAAATTGTCATCCCAACTAGATCCATAATCTAGCGCATGTGCTCTCAACATGTCCTCCAAAATCTGATTGACTCTCTCTCTGTCGTCCGTCTGCATGGGTGGAACGCAGTACTAAACTCCAATCTGGTACCCAAAGTCCTGTAGCCGATGCCAAAACTTTGAAGTAAACTGTGTTCCTCTATCTCGACACGATACTCCTCGGAACTCCATGCAAACATACGATCCTGGTCATATATATCTTGGCCAACTTTGCACTTGTATAAGTTGTTTTCACCGATAAAATGAGCTACTTTGGTCAACCGATCCACTACTACCCATATTGAATCATATCCTGCTTTGGTTACGGGTAATCCGTGATAAAATCCATGCCAAGTTTGTCCCACTTCCATTCGGTATTGGCATAGGCTGCAACAGTCCTGCTGGCTTTTGATGCTCTGCCTTCACTCTCGACATACATCGCATAACGGCTACATACTCGGCAATATCCTTCTTCATACCAGTCCACCAGAAACGTTCCTTCAAGTCCAAATACATCTTGGTGTTTCCGGGGTGAATCGAGTATGGTGAGTCATGAGCCTCTTCAAGTATTAACTTCCTGATCTCCGAATTGTTGGGCACATAAATCCGATCCTCAAACCACAAGGTATCGTGCTCATCCTCGCGAAAACCTTTGGCTTTTCCTTTGCCCATCTTTTCCTTTATCTCAGCAATCTCTTTATCCTCTTTTGAGCGTCTCGAATCTTGTCTAACAAGGTCGATCGAACCTCCATTGTTGCAAGAAAACCTCTTGGAACAATCTCCAAATGAAGTTCCATAACATCCTCTGCTAACTCCTTTGGCAATCCTCTACCTTCAAGGATATTGGCATAACTCTTCTGACTCAAAGCGTCTGCTACAACGTTGGCTTTTCCTGGATGATAGTGTAGCTTTATGTCGTAATCTTTTATAAGTTCCAGCCATCTCCTCTGTCTGAGGTTTAATTCCTTCTGTGTGAAAATGTACTTTAAACTCTTATGATCCGTGTACACATCACAACGGTTTCCCATGAGATAATGTCTCCAGGTCTTCAACGCATGTACTACAAACTAAATCCAAATCATGCGTGGCATAGTTCAACTCATGAGGCTTCAGCTTGTCGTGAGGCATACAAAACAACTTTTCCTTCCTGCATAAGAACACATCCAATTCCCAAGCGAGAGGCATCACAATACACTTGAAACTCCTTATGTATATCTCGCAATGTCAAAGACTGGGCTGTAATCAACCGTTTCTTCAGCTCTTGGAAGCTTGTCTCACAATCCTCTGTCCATTTGAACTTGGTATCCTTCTTTAGCAATTCTGTCATTGGTTTAGCAATCTTGGAAAAATTCTCAATGAATCTCCGATAAGATCCTGCCTGTCCAAGGAAATCTGCGAATCTCATTGGTCAAGTGGGTGCCAACCATTCAAAGGATCGACTGAATTTTAGTGGGATCTACTGCTATACCTTCTCCTGATATAACATGCCCAAGAAATCCAACTTCCTTTAACCAAAACTCGCACTTGCTGAATTTTGCGTATAACTGGTGTTCCCTGAGTTTCTCAAGAACCAAACGTAGGTGTTCTGCATGCTCCTCTTCATTCTTCGAGTAAACCATAATATCATCGATAAACACTACAACAAACTTGTCCAAATACTCCATGAACACTTTGTTCATCATACTCATGAAATAGGCGAGGCGTTAGTCATCCAAACGACATGACCGTATACTCATATAATCCATATCGTGTGGTGAATGCCGTCTTTGGTATATCCTTCTCTCGGATCTTCAATTGATGGTATCCTGATCGTAGATCAATTTTAGAAAACACCTTAGCTCCTTGCAACTGATCAAACAGATCATTAATCATCGGTAAGGGATACTTGTTCTTTATCGTTACTTCATTCAGAGCTCGGTAATCAACAACCATCCTTAGGGATTTATCCTTCTTCTCCACCAAAAGTACTGGAGCTCCCCAAGGTGATGAACTTCTACGAATGTAACCTTTCTCCAATAGCTCCTTGATCTGCTTTCTTAATTTCCTCCGGATCATTTGCGGGCATCCGATAGGGTCTCTTTGAGATTGGCCCTGCACTGTATTAGTTCTATCGAACTCGATGTCTCGATCCGTGGCATGCCCGTAACTCTTCCGGAAAAACATCTGGATAATCCTTCACTACAGGTACTTCCTCCTGTACAACTCCCGTGAGGGCATTCACTTGGCTCCTCCTAGGCACATGCCTAGATACATACTTAATCCTTTTTCCCTCTGGGGTGGTAAGATAGATTGACTTGCTAGCACAAATGATACTTCCTCCAAACTTCGACATCCAATCCATACCTAATATCACATCCAATCCTTGTGACTCCAAGATAATTAGGTCGACGGAAAAACATGTGTGCCAATGATTAGGGGTATCTGGGTGCACCATCTGCTAGCCATATACTCGCCTCCAAAGTAGCTCACTAAAGGAGGGGTTCTAAGGGTGCAGGTTGGTAACTTAAACTTATCCACAAATCCCTTGATATGTATGAATGCGATGCACCAAAGATGTCGAAAAGAACAATAGCGGTAAATGACTGAACCAAAAACTTACCTATTACCGCATCCGCTGCTCTTCAACTTCCTCCACGTTAACGTGGTTCGCTTGTCCTTTGTTGAATGGATTGGGCTTCTTCCCAGCTCCCATTTCTGTTTCCATTCTTTCCTTCGTAAGGGCCACCGCATAGTGCCCTGTCTTCCCGCACTTAAAGCAAATAACTTGGCTCAGGTCTCTCTTAGCGGGTGTAGCTGGGTTAGAGCGATTCTGATTATTGTTGGCTGCATTTCCATTCCCATTCTTCGCACCATTATGAGTTCCTCCTCCAGTATGGTTATGTCCTCCATGGTTATGAACTAATCCTCCCGAGTTCATGGTTAGGCGAGGTTTCTGGTGAGCTCCTGAGTTATACTTCCCTTGTCCATACTTCCTCTTACGACTCTCAATTTGCTGCTGCTTTCCTTCAATCATTAGGGCCTTATCTACCAACTCCTGGTAGTTGTTGAAAGTTGCCACCATCACCGCATACTCATCTCATCATTCAGTCCTTCCATAAACTTCTCTTGCTTCAAGGCATCCGTGGCCACATCATCGTGGGCATAGCGTGACAACTTGCTAAACTCATCCACGTCTTTGGGCCACAAGACGGTTCCCAGCGTAAGTTGCGGAACTCACGCTTCTTTATCTGCATGGCTCCAGCTTGAGACTTGGGCCGTGCGATAAGCTTGCTGAATCTGGTCCCATATGACATTGGCTATAGGAAAAGTAGCCGTGTAATTCTCCCACCACTCGGCTGCTGGTCCATCCAATTGATGTGCGGCAAAGCGCACCCTCTCAGGATCCGTGCATCCTGCGGTGGTTAACTCCCTTCCAATACGGCGTAACCAGACATCTGCAACTATTGGCACGGAGCTACTGAAAAACACCGGCGGTTGTAACCTCGTAAAACGGGCTAAATTGTCCACTTTGGTGGCGGGTTGTTGTTGTTGTTGTTGTTGTTGGCATTGCCACAGTTACGAACTAGCAATTGCATCAAGGCATTCTGCTGTTGGATCAACTGGGTGAGCTCCGTGGGAAAACAAAACCGGGTCACGCCTCGGAGGCATCCGAGGGTTTAGAGGGAGAGATTAGAAATAGAAAGAGGTCTAGTGAGAAAACACTACCCATATGCACATGAGGCAAAGCACACATTCATTCAATCAAGCAAGCAAGGGCATACAAAACGATCTAGGACTATCGTGATACGTGCTCAACCACTATTAGTTACATGGGGAAAATACTACTAATATTTGGTGGTCATCTAGAAATTTTGATCGGTGGAAGACTCCATGATGTCCGCTCCACTTCGTCTTCATAGTCATCATCACTCGGATCTCGGTCGGTGTAAATGCGATGATGATGTAGTTGTCCGGACAAGCGGGTCTTCTTCCTCTTCTTGCTCCTCTTCCTTGGGTGCTGGTCCTCCCATGAAAACTCCAATCTTCTTGACTAGGTCGCCGTTCTTCTCCAAGAGTATCTTGATTTCTTCCTCATATCCATCGCGGGTAGACTTGAGTTCTTCCTCCAATTCGATGATCTTAGTTTTTGCCTTCTTCAAATCCAGCATGTCTGCGCACATCTGGTTCTCATGACGTCGAATGTGCTGGTTTAGCTCCTGGATGTAAGCTGCAATGGATCTATCCTTCTTGGTGCTAATTACTTCCCATTGCTCGTCTCGGCGCCCACATATTTGGTATATGGTGTCTTTAAGCTCCTTGTTGTAGACTTCTCCAATGCGTCCCATGGTAATGTGAGCTGCCATACTCTTTCCCAAACTCCATGTTGGTGCATTGAAAACACATACTATGGGCTCCGTGCTTACGCAAACGTCCTTCCCGAACTAGAGCTTGAATCTTCCGGCATTCTTCTTACGGTAAGGTGGCGTTATGCGTCCGGTGAAGCTTGGTATTCCAATATTCGGTACCTAGTGACTTCCTTCAAGTGGCGTCCGAAAGGTGTTTCTTCATCCGGTTGGGCAAACTTGTACTTCATCTCCGTCATTCTAAAGAGTGGAAAAATGGAGAGAGGTCAGAAATGAGTAGAGAGGAGTGACCTATGGTTTTATCTTAGTGGTCGTGTCCTACACTCAACGTGTGCTCTGATACCATCTTGTAGCGACCCGACCTCAGATGGTCAAGTCTACGTGCTTCGTGTCATCCCTGGATCGGTAATGTCGACACACAAGACTCGAAGGGTTTATAACAGAGTAGCAATCACACACTTATTACATCGAATGTCTCGTAAGAGAACTTATTACAATAGTATGGTCAAGGCCATCTAATGCGATAACAATGGAAGGCTTGGAAGATAAAGTGAGTCCATCAACTCCAACGGCATAACTGAGCTGCACGACAACGACCTACAATCCTTACTCCTCGTTCGAAAAGTCTGCAACATAATACGTTGCAGCCCGAGAACGGGTCAGACATGGAATATGCGGCAATGTAACACATAGAGTAATGAAAGAATAAGCTATACTACATGCATATATGGCTGGTGGAAAGCTCTATGGTTACAGCTTTTAAAAGCCAATTTTTCCCTACATCAAAGGAATAAATTTAATTTAACTATCATGGTGGTTGAAACATCATTGAGAAGGTGTAACCCCAACTCAATGATCCCAATTAAAGTGATTAACAACCCAGTAAAATTAGTTAAGAGTGATGAGATACATGTGAATATTCAAGTACTAGATACTCAGAATTGTCCATAACCGGGGACATGGCTAACCATGATTAGTATGTACACTGCGAGAGGTTTATGACTTTTCCCCACAAGACTCGATCGCCTCCGTTGGTTTCTCGCACCGCATGGTGTTTGAGAGACGGATGACCGAGACACGATCTTTCAGAAACATTAACTCTCTACTCCGGATAGATCATACCAAACCTATAAAACCCACTACCTGTTGACCTACCTCTTCGAGAGCTTCACGTAACTTACTCAACTATGCTAGAGCCCATAATAGCTTGTGGCTGCACACGGAAGTTTCTAGCATGAATAATCTCAGTTCCCTTTGAGCACAGGTGGCGGTCCATAGGAAGATCACACGGGTACCCCGGATTTCCAAAATTAAAACAGACAACACTTTGGGTTCCCCAGTGCCTCAATCCACCCAGATGTGTATTTAAGTTGCCACCTTAAAGTAAACCATTATTTAACAACCTCACATCTGTCGTGAATATCTCTCAAACCCAACCCACGTCTATGAGCATAGCATGGCAATATAAGCATAACGTAGAAGTAACTCCCAAGGGTTTGAAAGTAACAGGCAATAGGTTCCTACCTCATCATCTACTTCCCAACCCACAATTTAATGACATCCTAATCATGCAATGTTTGAGGGTTGAGCTAATGCATAAAAACTGGGTATGAAAAGGTATGATCAAGTGTTACTTGCCTTGCTGACGATCCGTGAATCCTAGAGACTCGTAGTAACACGCTTCGCACTCCGGGAATTCTACCGCAAGCAAGCAATACATACATAAGTAAACAAGCAAATATGCACAAACGAAACTTCAACTGAAAGAGGTTAACCGGAGAGTTCAACTTAAGAACTCCGGTTTGCAAAAAGAATCAAACCAAACGGAACAACGAAATTCAAACGGCGAGAAAAACATGGTCCGTTTACTAATCTGAACTAGAGTTAAATTTTACAGAGATAAAAACTGGTTTAAGTTGATTATTCGGAAAGAGGGTTTCGAGATGAAACTCCAGGCGCTTGAATCGCCTGATTCCGATAAACGAATGAAAAGATAAACATGTTTGAAAATTGGATCGAAATCGCGATCGTAATAACCGCGGAATAAATCGATAAAAGAAAAGCGACGAATCGCTAAACGAGCGAACGTTCGTTAATGTAACCTAAACAGTGAACGCGTTCGTTAGAACGAACGGATGAACGGACGTTCGCTAGGTAAATAAACCAACGAAATAAACCGATCTATAAAAAAACGATCTAGGGTTTTTTTAAAAAAAAACCGAAGGGTTTTCTTAAAAAAAAACAAACCGGCGGCGGGGTCGGGTACCTCCGTGAAGCGCGTCTGGCCGGCGGCTCCACGGTTTCCGGTGGGGCGAGGTCGGCGAGGGCGGCGGCGGCTCGGACGAGAGGCGGGCGGCGCGACTTCAGCGAGAGGGCGGCAGTCGGATCGGGGCTCGGGCGGCTCGGGGCTCCGGCTCCCGGAGTTCCCGGCGGCGGGGCTCGGGTGGTGGCGGGTGGTGGTGTGGCGGCGGGCGGCGGCATTTATAGGGGCGAGGCGGCTCGGCTTGGGAAGGGGCGCCCGTGGTGGAGTCCGGCTCGGACTCGCCCTCGGCGTCCGTGCCTCGCCTGGCAGCCTTGAGGAAAAGCGGCGGCTCATGAGCCGGCTGGCTCATTGGGCCTTGACCCAGTCGGTATGAATCCTTTTTAAAAACATTCCGCCGAAAGAAAAATTCCTAGAAAAATAAATAAAAATCTAAAAATTCCAAAACAAGTTTTCTCCGTCTAAATAAAAAATTTAGAACTAGATGAACTTTTCTTGGCCCCTAAAATGCAACTTTTTAAAGCGTGCAAATTTTTCTAGGGTAATTAAAATCCCAAATAAAATCAAATAAAATCCCAAAAATGATTTTAACATATTTCCTCCGTTATTTCAATTATTTTGGAGAAGTCATATTATCTCCCCTCATTTATTTATTTAAATTGAAATAGTTTTCCGGAGAGAAAATAATTAAAATCCAATATCCTCGTCTTTCACTATTTGATAAAATCAAATATGAAAATTGAAAAATCCCCAACTTCTCTCCGAGGGTCCTTGAGTTGCTTAGGATTTTCGAGGATGGCAAACGAGAATGCAAATAAATATGATATGCATGGATGACCTATGTATAACATGCCAAATTGAAAATTTGGGATGTTACAAAGAGTCACGGTGATCTTCACCTTTTCCTTTTTCATTTTATCCTTTGGCAAGCCCAGCATGTCGGAAAGAACATGCTATATATATCTAATTGGATGTAGGGGAGCATGAATTATTATTGTTGACATTACCCTTGAGGTAAAAGGTTGTGGGGCAAAACTATAAGCCCCTATCTTTCTCTGTGTCCGATTAAAACTCCGTAACCACAAGTATTGCGTGAGTGTTAGCAATTATGAAGGACTAAATGATAGTTGAGTGTGTGGACTTGCTTTTAAGCTCTGACATAGACTCTTTCCGATGTTATGATAAATTGCAATTGCTTCAATGACTGAGGTTATAATTTGTTGGTGCTCAATAAGGTTTCTGATTCATACCTTTGCATTGTGAAAAGATCATCACTTGAACATAAGTTATCATATGACAAAATATATATGTGTTGCTGTTATGAGAACAATCATGATGCCTTCATGTCCGTATTTTATTTTTATCGACGCCTCTACCTCTAAACATGAGGACATATTTATTGTTATCGGCTTTTCGCTTGAGGACAAGCGAGGTCTAAGCTTGGGGGATTTGGTACGTCCATTTTGCATCATGCTTTTATATCGATATTTATCGCATTATGGGCTGTTATTCCATGTTATGTCACAATACTTATGGCTATTCTCTTTTATTTTACAAGGTTTACATGAAGAGGGAGAATGCCGACACCGAATTCTGGAATTTGGAAAAGGAGAAAATATTGGAGACTTATTACATGCAACTCCAAAAGTCCCTAAACTCCACGGAATATCTTAAAATAAATAAAGAAAATCATCGCCAAAGATGAAGGCCGAGGCCCACACCTGCTCACGAGGGTGGGGGCGCCCCAGGCGCCCCCTACCTCGTGGGCCCCCTGGTGGCTCTCCGATGCCCATCTTCTCCTATATGAAGTCTTTCGATGAGAAAAAATAGGAAGGAACCTTTCGGGACGAGACTCACGCCACAAGGTGGAACCTTGGCGGAACCAATCTAGGGCTCGGCAGAGCTATTCTGCCGGGGACACTTCCTCGGAGGGGAAATCATCGTCATCATCATCACCAACGCTCCTCTCATCGGGAGAGGGCAATCTCCATCAACATATTCACCAGCAACATCTCATCTCCAAACCCTAGTTCATCTCTTGTCTCCAAGTCCGGGATTGGTGCTAGTAGGTTGCTAGTAGTGTTGATTACTCCTTGTAGTTAATGCTAGTTGGTTTATTTGGTGGAAGATCATATGTTCAGATCCTATATGCATATTATTACCCCTCTGATTATGAACATGAATATGCTTTGTGATTAGTTACGTTTTTTCCTGAGGACAAGGGAGAAGTCTTGCTATTAGTAGTCATGTGAATTTGGTATTCGTTCGATATTTTGATGACATGTATGTTGTCTAACCTCTAGTGGTGTTATGTGAACGTCGACCACATAACACTTCACCATTATTTGGGCCTAGAGGAAGGCATTGGGAAGTAATAAGTAGATTATGGGTTGCTAGAGTGATGTAGCTTAAACCCTAGTTTATGCGTTGCTTCGTAAGGGGCTGATTTGGATCCATATGTTTCATGCTATGGTTAGGTTTACCTTAATACTTTTGTTGTAGTTATGAAGCTTGCAATAGAGGTTAATCATAAGTGGGATGCTTGTTCAAGTAAGAACAGTACCCAAGCACCGGTTCACCCACATATCAAATTATCAAAGAACCGAACGCGAATCATATGAGCGTGATGAAAACTAGCTTGATGATATTCCCATGTGTCCTCGGGAGCGCTTTTCCTATTATAAGAGTTTGTTCCGTCTTGTCCTTTGCTACAAAAAGGATTGGGCCACCTTGCTGCACTTTATTTACTCTTGTTACTTGTTGCTCGTTACAATTTATCTTATCACAAAACTATCTGTTACCACTTATTTCAGTACTTGCAGAGAATACCTTGCTAAAAACCGCTTATCATTTCCTTCTGCTCCTCGTTGGGTTCGACACTCTTACTTATCGAAAGGACTACGATAGATTCCCTATACTTGTGGGTTATCACCGAGGAGCGGAGATATCTATGCAAGGGGCACCTCACGAGGTTCGCATGACGTAAGCCATGACGATCGCGGCTAGGCGGGCGCCAGCGGGCGCAGAGTACTCGTTGCCTCTTCGGTGCTAAAGGGGCAAGCGCAGGCGAGGAGTTCCGAGGCATCATGCAAAGGTTTCCATATCGGTGCAACGAGACCAAGACCAGCAGGACGGCAGGACGGAGGTCACCGTGGAGCCCACGACGGCGTCACCACCAGAGTCTTTGGCACGCGAAGACCACCTTTTGTCAGGATAACTTGTACTAGCTATCCCCCTTCAAACTGGCCGTTGTGGGATCCCTTCCCGCCTAATGTTTGGGAAGAGGACCCGGGCCTCTATAAATAGGACTAGCCACCACAATAGTAGGCAACTCATCTGATGGATCATTCAGACCATCCTTAGCACACAAGCTCACCGAGCTCAAGAACACCTCTCCTTAGGAGGCTATTCTTCCCTTGTACTTGTTCATCCTCGGCCTGCAAGGCAATCCACCACACTACACTGGAGTAGGGTATTACACCACAACGGTGGCCCGAACCAGTATAAACCCTCGTGTCTCTTGTTCTTTGGGTTCGTCGAGTTAAGCCTTGAGATCATTGCGAGAGTGAGCTAGAGAGAGAGAGAGAGAGAGAGAGAGAGAGAGAGAGAGAGAGATCTTCGTGTACACCCAAGTGTTCGAACCTCAAGGGTTTGCCGGAAGCCAGAATCCGACAGCCTTCTCATGCTGCTCCGCTTCATCCAGCTTCGACCCGAGGGAAGCGGTTCTACCCTCAGCTTTGGCTTCCAAGAGCTTCAACTTGAGGTCGTATCTGTTGGCAAGATCTGCACGGCCCTTCGCCACCCTGCGGTCAATCCCCTCCTGGATCCTGGCCTCTCGTGCTCTTGCAACATCCTCCGCCTGGGCAACCTGGCGCTCCCTTGTCACCAACCGTTCAAGCTCGAGGCTGCGCTCCGTGGCCTCCAGCACCAGCGCTTCCTCACGCCTCAAGATCTCCTCCTCTTTGGAAGGTGCCCCCTTCATCGAAGCCAAAACAGCCCTGCGGGCCTCGACCTGCTGCTCCAGGGAGGCGTTGAGGGTCTGGAGCTCATGCCTGCTCTTCTCTGCGATCTTGCGGTGGTGGTCAGCCTCCCTGGCCTCCTCCAAGGCTCGGGCGCTGGCCTTGCGCGAGGTTGCAAAGGATGCCTCGGCCTTCGCGTTAGCATGCTCACGCTGGAGACGCCCAAGGTTGATGGCCACCTTCAGCTGGTGCCATTCGTCCACTAGCCGAAGACCCTCAGCTTCAAGGCAGGCGTCGACGTCCACTAGCTCTTCCCCAAGCCGGCTCAGTGCAGCCAACGCCTCCCGGAAGAACTCATGGCGGACGGCACCCCGCTCGCGTGCAAGCTCGAATGCACGGCGTAGTACATCCTCCACGCCAGAAGTTGTTGAAAAGGTCCGAGGTGGCTTGCCTCCTCCCAGCAGGGGGCTAGGGGCCAGTGCCTTTCCGCTCGATCTTCAGGCCCCGTCGGGGGCTCGGAGGGGCGGAGGCTGGTTGCTCGAAGAAGAGGCCAGGGCCGAGGTCACCCAGCCGCGGTCAATAACCAGAGGAAGAGCCCTTGGCACACCTTCCGCGTCCCAGGCAAGGCCGTGAAGGAGGGATGGCAAGAACGCGGGGTTGAGATGCCAGGCCGGCACGCCTACCCCCCCCCCTCGGTCGACCCCGCGCCAAGTGTGGCAAGCTGGCTTGAGGCGTTCAAGGGTTGCAGAGGACTCGAGGCAGGAGGAGGTTGCTTCTCGGGAGACTTCGTCGCCTTAGCAGAAGGGGCCCTGAGGAACCACGGTCAGGAGGGAAGCAGCACTCGAGAAGTTACAAAGATAAGGTACTCACTCGTCTATGGCAATGTACTTCCTCTGTTTCAATGGCCGGAAGGCATCAATTCGGCAGCTTGGAGATCCCTTCCTCTTTCGGAGCGCGTCGAAGTTCGGTCGGAGCCGGTCGAAGCCCCGGGTGCGGTCACCGGCGCCAGGCACAGCTGGTGTAGCTCCTGAGGAGGCGACCTCAGGGGTGTTGGGCCGCACGGAGACCTCGGCCCCTGCCCCATGGCGACTCGCCCAGGCCTCGGGGGCTTCAGCCTCAGGAGTATCAAATTGCATCGTCTCTCCGACCGCTTCTTCAGGGCGGCTCTCCAGGGGCACATGGGATGACCCTTCAGGAGCCCTGAGCAGCGCAGGTTCCTCAGCAGCCGTGCCGCCAGCAGCCGACGGCGGTCGCCCCCCTACGCCCACTTCCGGGGAGTTCACCGCGCTGGCGGCAGGAAAGGGAGCCACAAAGACAGGGCTCTCGTGAGGCCCTTCAAGGCCAGCCGGGCGTAGCCCCCATTTGTCAAAGGAGGGCATCTGCTTCGCAAACTCCGCCTTGTTCGAGAAGCAGTATAGAAGACAACCTTCTTCCGGCAGGCTGGCTGGCGTCGGGTCACCAGTCAGGAGCTCGAGCACCATGTGCCGCGCCTCAGGGGCAAGAGTCGGCACTTGAAGCCTCATGCGGTCCTCGTAACCGGAGAAGGTCCACATCGGCCGAGAGTGACGCTGAAGTGGAGCAATGCGGCACCGGATGAACTCCTTCACCACCATAGGCACCGTCACCCCGAGGCCCTTCAGCCTGGCCAGCCGGTGCCAGACATGAGCGAGCTGCTGGTCGGCGAGCCTTGTGTGCCCTCAGCCGGAGCTTGGGGCGGTCGGAATCCGCGGAAGCAACAGCAAGGTGTTGCGCACACCAACATCCACATACACCCATCGCTTCCGGAAGCCTCCGACGACCGGCGAGAGCTCGAAGTCGATCCCCGAGCCGGTCGTCGCGGCCACAGCCTAGAAAGATACACACCCCGAGCGATAGCGAGCGTCTGTCAGATGCAGGGAGAAGAAATAGCGGACCAAGGCCACGGAAGGGTCAATTCCCACCATGGCCTCACAGACGAAGGCGAAGACAACAAGGAGGATGATGGATTGGGGATCAAGGTGCAGTGTGTTGTTCTGGTAATGCAAAAGCACCGCATTGAAGAAGTCGGAGAAGGGAGGGATCAGACCGGCCCAGAGGGCGTGAAGATGCAGGGGGGCCTCGGTGGCCGTCATGTTGACTTCGGCACGGGATGCAGGCCAGGCCACTGTCGCCCCCCACTCATTGGATTCGACGGCGAGCACTAGGCGCACCTTGCCCATCGCCTCCTGATTGAGCACCACCGACCGCTCGATAGCGGGTTCCAAGATCGACGGCGTAGGAGCCGAGGTGCGGGACTCCTTCTTCCCCTTCTTCTTCCGGCTTGGTGCCATGGCGGCGGGGAGAGCTGGTGTCAAATCGGACCGGGGGAAAGGATCCGCTGCTTGCCGGAAGATGAGGGAGCTACGGAGCACTCGCCTGCGATGGGGGTGGTGCTAGGAAGGCAACGATGGCTGCTTAGCCAGGCGGAAATCAAGGCTGCGTGGGGAAGTGGAGACGCCCACGTCCTGTCAATCGCCACACGTCAATCAAGGCCACGGGCCGCACTTGACCCTTGGCTTTGTTGGAAATATGCCCTAGAGGCAATAGTAAAATGGTTATTATTATATTTCCTTGTTCATGATAATTGTCTATTGTTCATGCTATAATTGTATTAACTGGAAACCGTAATACATGTGTGAATACATAGACCACAACATGTCCCTATGTAACATCCCAAATTTTCAATTTGGAATGTTATACATTAGGTCATCATGCATATCATATTTTTCTCGCATTTTCCGATCCTAGAAAATTTCACGCAACTCAAGGACCCTCGGAGAGAGTTGGAAGTTTCATTATTTTCATATTTGGGATTTCTCAAATTTTGAAAATAGGATCATTGGATTTATTTAATTATCTTCATAAAGTTTTTCCTATAAAAATCTTAAGAGAGGGAATAATATGACTTTCCCAATATTTAGGAAAAATGGAGATATTATAAATAAATCAAAATTTGGTTTTGGAAGATTTGTTTTGCTTAGGCAAAAATGAGCATTAAAAAAATATTATGCATGTTCGCCGTTTTTAAAGTTCATTTTGTTCGACTCATTTTTAGGAGTCGGGGAAAATTTGTTTTATTTAAATCGGAGTTCATTTGGTATTTTTTTAATTCGTTTTGTTTTTATTTAAAAAAACGCGCCTTCTGGGCCAAGGCCCGGCCAGCCCAACCAGGCCGCCCAGCCCACCTCCCTCTCCCCTCGCCGCCTTGCCAGAAGTCCCGCTGAGGGCACGCCTTGCCCGCCCGTCGAGTCCGGCTCCGCCCGCCTCCCCGGCTTGCCCTCCCCAAGCCACCCCCGCCGCCCCTCCCTCTTAAATACCGCCCCCCCTCTCTCACCCCTTCGCCCCAAGCCGAGTCCTTGCCGCCGCCCGAACGACGCCCGCCCTTGAGCCCGCCGCCCTCGCCGCCCGCCCGACCCGCCGACCAGCGGAGCCCGCAGGAGCCCGGCGACCCACGCCGAGGTAGCCGCCCGCCCGATCCGATCCGATCCGGTTTTCCCCTAAAAACGCGATCCGGTTTATTTAAAAAAAAGGATGTTCGGTTTTTTTTAAAAAAACCTAGATTCGTTTTATTTTTTCGGTTTTCTTATTTAGTGAACGTTCACCGACCCGTTCGTTTCAATGAACGTGTTCGTTGGATTAGTTCTGTTAACGAACGTCCGTTATTTAATCCGTTCGTCGTTTTCTTTTAATCGGATTTAATCCGTTATTTTTCAGATTCGATTTCTGATCCGATTTTCAAATCTGTTTTATTTCTTGCTCGTTTATCGAATCAGGTGATTCAAGCGCTGGAGTTTCGTTATGAAACCGCCGTTCGACTAACCTACTTTCACAGAGTTTTGCTACTGTGAGATTTTGACCTAATTTCAGTTTTTCTAAACCGAGTCGTTCTCTCTCGAGTTCCGACTTTCGATGCTTTATTTGATTCGATTCTTTTGCAACCAGGGTTCTTAAGTTGAACTAACTGGTTAGATCTTTTATTCGAGATTTCCTGTGCATTAGATGAGTACTTATTGTATGCTTGTTGTTTGTCTCGCGTTAGATCACCCGGAGTGCGCCGCTTGTTACTTCAAATCTCTAGGACTCATGGATCATCGCTAAGGCAAGTAACACTTTGATCATGCCTTTTCTACTACCCAGCTTTTATTGCATTAGATCAAACCTCAAACACTTGCATGTTTAGGATCTAATTAAATTGTGGGATGGGAAGTAGATTGAGGTAGTACCTATTACCTGCTTTTACTTATGAAACCTTGGGAGTTACTTCTCGTTTGCTTAATTATGCCATGCTATGCTAGTAGACGTGGATTGGGTGAGTGAATATCCATGATGTATGTGAGATTGTTAATTAATGGTTTATTTAAGGTGGCAACCTAAACACACATCTGGGTGGATTGAGGCACCGGTTTCTATCAGACTTGCCTGTATTTCTTCGGACCGCCACCCGTGCTCTAAGGGATCATAAGATTATTCAAACTGGAAACTTCCGTGTGCAGCCACAAGCCAATTATGGGCTCTGGCGTAGTTGACTAAGTTGTGCGAACTCTTACGGGTAGGCTAGCTGATGTAGGGGATGTAGGTTGGTACGGTCTACCCACATGTAAGGTGCTAGCGCTTACGAAAGACTATGTCTCGGTCATCCGCTTCTCAAACACCATGTAGTGCGAGAACCAAGCGGAGGCGATCGAGTCTTGTGGGGAAAAGTGCAAACCTCTGCAGAGTGTATAAACTAATCATGATTAGCCGTGTCCCCGGTTATGGACAAATCTTGAGTATCTAGTACTTGAATATCATGTGAATCTCAACATGTTACTTCTAATAATAAAGTTATTGGGTTTTAATGAGTACTTTTAATTGGGATTGAGGATCTTTGTCAACCATTCTCAATGTTTAACAACCACCATGATAGTTAAATAAAATTATTCCTTTGATGTAGGGAAAAATCAGCTTTATGCAAAAAATGTAATCAGAGAGCCTTACCACCAGCCATATATGCATGTAGTATAGGCTTGTTGCTTCATTGTTCTCTATGTGTTACATTGCCAAAGATATTCCATGTGTTGACCCGTTTTGGCTGCAACTTTTCACGCTATGCACTTTTCGTGACGTCGAGTAAGGTGTTAGGTCGTGGTTCTATACTCAGTGATGCCGTTGGAGTTGATAGACTCACTTGTCTTCCAAGCCTTCCGCTGTTATTATTAGATGGCCTTAAGCCATATTATTGTATTAAGTTCCCTTGTGGACAACGATGTAATAGTGTGTGATTGCTACTCTGCTATAAATCCTTCGGCATCTTGTGTGGTGTCGACATTCTTGATCCAGGATGACACCGAGCACGAGCACTAGATCCATTCGGTCCTGGTCGCTACAGAGAATGGTATCGAGCACACGCCGACTATAGGACACGACCACTAAGATAAAGCCATAGATCACTATTCTCTTCCCATTTTCTAACTCCTCATCTTTTCTACTCTCTTTAGGATGAAGGACGCGAAGATCAAGTACACCCAACCGGATGAAGGCACACCTTTTGGATTTCACTTGAAGGAAGTTACCAAATACCGAACATTGGACTACCAAGCTTCACCGGACTTTCAACGCCCACTGCCTCAAGAGGAGCGCTGGAAGATTCACGCTCACGCTCCAGAAGGACATTCGCCCCAATCACCAAGCCTATAGATAGTGTTTTCAAAGGCACCAACTTGGAGTCCGGGAAAGAGCATGGCAGCTCACATCACCATGGGACGCATTGGAGAAGTTTATCAAGAAGACCTTAAGGACACTATCTACCAGATTTGCGGACGCCGAGATGACAAATGGGACGTCACAAGACCAAGAAGGATAGATCCATTGCAGCATTCATCCAGAGTTAAACCAGCATATTCGACGCCAGGAGAACCAGATGTGCAATGATATGTTGGAGTTGCGTAATGCAAAGGAAGGATCATCGAACTTGAAGAAGAACTAAAGACTACTCGCAAGGACTATATGGACGAGATCGTAGCTACGGCAAGACACAATAACGATCTTAAGTACGAGATTGAAGAACTCAAGAAGAAGTTGGCGCCAGAATGAAGACCAAGATGTCGATTGCCCAAGCGACTACATCAACATCGACGACACCGATTCGGATCCAAGTGAACCCGACTTTGAAGACGACGCAGAGCGTACATTATGGAGTCTTCCACCGTTCAAATTAGTAGAAGTCCCCACATATTAGTAGTATTCCTCCATGTAAACATTATAGTACACGCACTTTTGCGATAGTTAGATCGTTGTAAGCCCTTGTTTGATTGAATGAAGTGATTTTGTGTGTATTTGCTCATGTGCATTTGGGTAGTGATTCCCCTTAGACCTCATTCTATTCTAAATTCTCATCTTTTCTAAACCCATCGATGCCTTGAGACGCGACCCGGATTTGTTTTCCGCCAGAGATCACCCAACTGATCCAAAGAAGGTATCACCCTGATTCAAACATTGGTGCGTAACCAGGGCAACAACCACAACAACAACAACAACCCACCACCACCACCACTGCGGATCATCCGACTCGTTTCCTTAGACTAAACCCGCCGTGTATTCCAAAGAGCACCGAGCCAATTGTAGCAGTATGACCGGCTCCGCAAGATAGGAAGGGAGCCGACCACTGCAGGATGCACGGATGGAGAAAGAGTGAAGTTTGCAAAGACATCAGCTTGAAGGACCCGCAAAGAAGCATGGTGGGAGAATTTCACACCACTTACCCCTGTAGACACCGCCACATGGGATCAATTTCAGCAAGCTTTTTGCACCGCCCATGTTTCAAGCAGGAGCTATGGCCATGAAGAAGCGTGATTTTCGCAACTTACGCCAAGGAGGAAGGATCATGGCAAGACGTGGATGACTTTAGTAAACTAGCACGTTATGCCCCGGATGACGCGTTACTCTTGATGCAACTAAACAGAGAAGTTTCTAGAAGGACTGAATGATGAGTTCAAGATGCCGTTGATGGTAGCCAGTTTCAATAACTACCAGAGTTAGTAGACCGAGCCCTCATGATTGAAGGAAAGCAGCAGAAATTGAGAACCGTAAGCGGAAGTATGGGCAAGGGAAGTATAACTCGAGCTCAAAGAAACCTCGTTATACCCCTAAATCAGAATTCGGGCCAAAGATACCCATGGAGGAGGTAATTCGCATAACCATAATGGCACCAAGATTGGGAACGGGAATGGAGGAAGCAAATTACGTAATCGCACCAACCCGTCAACACCATCCAAAGTAGACTGAGTCATATTACTTGCTTTAAGTGCCGCAAGATCGGGCATTATGCCAATGACCGCCCGTATAGGCCGTAATGGAAATGGCAATGGAAGCTCGAAAGAAGCCCAACCCTTTCAATAGGGGACAGGTGAACCACATTGAAGTGGAGGAGGTTGAAGATCAGCCCGATGCAAAGAATCGGTAAGTTTTTGGTTAAGTCATTTACTGCGGTTGTTCTTTTCGACATCGTGCATCGCATTCATACATATCAAGGGATTTGTGGATAAGTACAAGTTACCAACCCAAGCCCTTAGGTCACCCATGCTAGTAACCTCACCCGGGAGCGAGTACATGGCTAGTAAATGGTGTGATCGACCGCCATTAAGGATTGGACACTATGTTTTCCCCTCGGACCTAATAGTTACGGAATCCCAAGGATTGGATGTGATATTAGGTATGGATTGGTTATCAAGGTATGAAGGAAACATAGATTGCACCACAAAGTCAATTTTGCTCACCACACCGTAAGGAAGAAGGATTAAGTATGTATCACGGCACGAGCCGAGAAGAGCGCAAGTTAATTGCTTATCGAGTGGTGCAGAAGAAGTACCGATGGTGAAGGATTTTCCGATGTATTTCCTAAGAGTTGCCAGAATGCCACCGGATAGAGACATTGAGTTTTTGATCGAGCTGTTGCCGTGAACAGGCCCGATATCAAAGCGACCGTGATAGGATGCCAAATAGCAGGATTTGGCGGAAATCAAGAAGCGATTAAGGAACTATTGGATAAAGGTTTTATACGCCCAAGTTCTTCACCTTGGGGATCACCCGTTTTGCTAGTGGAGAAGAAGGATGGATCGTTAAGAATGGTTGTTGATTATCGTGGATTGAATGAAGTAACAATCAAGAACAAGTACCCACTACCTATGATAAATGATATGTTTGATCGCTTGCAAGGAGCCAAGGTGTTTTCCAAGATCGACTTGCGATCAGGGTACCATCAGTTGAAGATTCGGGAGCAGGACATACCCAATACAGCATTTACCACGAGATATGGACTATACGAGTATACCGTTATGTCATTTGGACTGACTAACGCACCAGCCTATTTCATGAACCTGATGAACAAAGTGTTTATGGAGTTTTTGGATAAGTTAAATCGTGGTGTTCATTGATGACATTTTGATTTTTTGAAGAATGAAGAGGAACACAAGGAACATTTGCGATTGGTTTTGGAGAAACCGAGGGAACACCAGTTGTATGCCAAGTTCAAAGCAAATGTGAGTTTTGGCTAAAGGAAGTTGGATTTCTTGACATGTTATATCCGGAGAAGGGATAGCAGTTGATCCCACAAAAGTTGAGACCGTAACCAAATGGGAAGCACCAACAATAGTTGGAGAGATTCGGAGTTTCCTTGGACTCGCAGGATACTACCGAAGGTTCATTGAGAATTTCTCAAGGATTGCTAAGCCTATGACCGAATTGTTGAAGAAGGAAAACAAATTCATATGGACTGAGGACTGTGAGGCAAGTTTTCAGGAGTTGAAGAAAAGATTGGTTACCTCACCAGTTTTGATAACGCCAGATCGGACTAAGGATTATGAGGTGTATTACACGCTTCACGCCGAGGACTTGGAGCAGTGCTTATGCAGGAAGGAAGAGTTGTTTCAGATGCTTCACGACAACTTAAGCCCCATGAGTTGAATTATGCCACTCATGATTTGGAGCTAGCAGCCGTTGTGCATGCCCTGAAGACGTGGAGACATTTTCTCATTGGAAATCATTGTGAAGTATACACGGATCACAAGAGTTTGAAGTACATCTTCACACGTATGAATTGAATCTCGGACAAAGGAGATGGTTAGAGCTTATCAAGTATTATGACATTAGATTGCATTATCACCCCGTAAAGGCTAATGTCGTAGCAGACGCATTGAGCCGTAAGAGCCACGTCAATACCCTAAAGATGGGAGGAATACCCAATGAGTTAGCCGAGGACCTTCGAGAGCTATGTTTGGAAATAGTTCCGAGAGGCTATGTAGCAGCATTGGAGATTCAGTCAACGCCGATGGACAAAATCGAGAAGCCCAAAAGGCGATAAGGAAGTTGCCTCTATAAAGGAGAAAATGGGCAAAGGAAAAGCTAAAGGATTTCGTGAGGATGAGCACGATACCCTATGGTTTGAAGACCGTGTTTATGTGCCCAATGACCCGTAGATCGTGAAGTTGATTTTACAAGAAGCTCATGATTCACCCTATTCGATTCACTCCAGAAATACCAAGATGTACTTGGATTTGAAAAATACTTTCTGGTGGACCGGAATGAAGAAGGATATTATGGAGTATGTAGCAGCTTGCGATGTATGTCGAAAAGTAAAGGCGTAACATCGAAGCCAGGGGTTGTTACAACCATTGCCGATACCCGAATGGAAGTGGGATAAACTAGGCATGGATTTTATCACAGATTACCAAAGACTCGTTCGTGATATGACTCGATTTGGGTTATAGTCGACCGCTTAACAAAGGTAGCTCATTTTATCCTACCAAGACCACCTATAGCAAAGGCTAAGTTGGCAAAGATATACATGACCAGAATTGTGTGCTTACACGGAGTTCCGAGGAGCATCAGACGTATAGAGGAACCCAGCTTTACCTCGAAATTTTGGAACCAGCTTGCACGAGACTTTGGGAACTAGATTGGAATTCAAAGATGCCTTTCCACCCACGTAGACCGATGGATGACCGAGAGAGTCAATCAGATTTTGGAAGATATGCCGAGAGCTTGTGCACTAGATTATGGATCTAGCTGGGATGATAATTTGCCGTATGCAGAATTTTCCTACAACAACAGCTACCAAACCAGCTTGAAGATGGCACCTTCGAGGCTTTGTATGGAAGAAGGTGCAGGACACCATTGTTATGGGACGAAACCGAGATCGCCGCTTG
Organism: Aegilops bicornis; assembly: GCA_021605145.1. Taxonomy (NCBI): domain Eukaryota; kingdom Viridiplantae; phylum Streptophyta; class Magnoliopsida; order Poales; family Poaceae; genus Aegilops; species Aegilops bicornis. Next base: position 418,067,240 of record CM038670.1, on the reverse strand, counting down.
TTTGGACCAGATTTGATTAAGGAGTCTCAACGAGAAAGTTAAGTTGATTCGAGATGTGCTCAAGGTAGCCCACCTGCATAAAAGAGCTATGCCGATTCAAAGCGCAGCGATTGAGTATGAAGTTGGAGACAGAGTATATCTCAGAGTATCCCCGCTTCAAGGAGTTAAGCGTTTTGGAGTTAAAGGAAAGTTAGCACCACGTTTCGTTGGACCGTATAAGATTTTGCAACGCATGGGAGAAGTTGCTTATAAGTTGGAATTGCCAGAAGGACTGTCAGGAGTTCATGATGTATTCCATGTTTCTCGATTGAAGAAGTGTCACCCCGAGATAGCAGAGGTACCGTTAAGAGACACAATGCCACCGAAGCAATTCAGTTGAAGGATGACTTGACATATGAGGAAAAACTGTTAAGATTCTCGATTATGCCAAAGCAGAGTTACCCGCAAAGAAAGTTATCAAGTTTTGCAAAGTTCAAGGAGCCACCACACCGAGGATGAAGCCACCTGGAAAGAGAGGAAGTTTTGCTCAAGGACCACCCTCACCTATTTTCTAGCCAACCCGAATCTCGAGGGCTAGATTCATCTTAAGGGGTAGGTTTGTAACATCCCAAATTTTCAATTTGGAATGTTATACATTAGGTCATCATGCATATCATATTTTTCTCGCATTTTCCGATCCTAGAAAATTTCACGCAACTCAAGGACCCTCGGAGAGAGTTGGAAGTTTCATTATTTTCATATTTGGGATTTCTCAAATTTTGAAAATAGGATCATTGGATTTATTTAATTATCTTCATAAAGTTTTTCCTATAAAAATCTTAAGAGAGGGAATAATATGAATTTCCCAATATTTAGGAAAAATGGAGATATTATAAATAAATCAAAATTTGGTTTTGGAAGATTTGTTTTGCTTAGGCAAAAATGAGCATTAAAAAAATATTATGCATGTTCGCCGTTTTTAAAGTTCATTTTGTTCGACTCATTTTTAGGAGTCGGGAAAATTTGTTTTATTTAAATCGGAGTTCATTTGGTATTTTTTAATTGCTTTGTTTTTATTTAAAAAAACGCCTTCAGGCCAAGGCCCAGGCCCAACCAGCCCGGCCAGGCCCGGCCCGCCCGCCTCCTCTCCTCAAGACGCCGCCGAGTCCTGCTGGGACGACGCCGCCGGAGTCCGGCTCACGCCCGCCTCCCCGGCTTGCCCTCCCCAAGCCACCCCGCCGCCTCCCTCTTAAATACCGCCCCCCTCTCTCTCACCCCGCCCCGCCCCAAGCCGAGTCCGCCCGCCGGAACGCCGTCTCGCCTGACGCCGAGCCCCGCCTCGCCGCCCGACCCGCCGACCACGGAGTCTCACGAGCCCCGCGAAGACCACGGAGGTAGCCGCCCGCCCGATCCGATCCGATCCGGTTTTCCCTAAAACCCGATCCGGTTTATTTAAAAAAGATGTTCGGTTTTTAAAAAAACCTAGATTGGTTTTATTTTTTCGGTTTTCTTATTTAGTGAACGTTCACCGACCCGCTCGTTTCAATGAACGTGTTCGTTGGATTAGTTCTGCTAACGAACGTCCGTTATTTAATCCGTTAAATGCGTTTTTCTTTTAATCGGATTTAATCCGTTATTTTTCCGATTCGATTTACGATCCGATTTTCAAATCTGTTTTATTTCTTGCTCGCTTATCGGAATCAGGTGATTCAAGCGCTGGAGTTTCATATGAAACCGCCGTTCGACTAACCTACTTTCACAGAGTTTTGCTACTGTGAGATTTTGACCTAATTTCAGTTTTTCTAAACCGAGTCGTTCTCTCGAGTTCCGACTTTCGATGCTTTATTTGATTCGATTCTTTTGCAACTGTGGTTCTTAAGTTGAACTAACTGGTTAGATCTTTTATTCGAGATTTCCTGTGCATTAGATGAGTACTTATTGTATGCTTGTTGTTTGTCTGCGTTAGATCACCCGGAGTGCGCCGCTTGTTACTTCAATCTCTAGGACTCATGGATCATCGACAAGGCAAGTAACACTTTGATCATGCCTTTTCTACTACCCAGCTTTTATTGCATTAGATCAAACCCTCAAACACTTGCATGTTTAGGATCTAATTAAATTGTGGGATGGGAAGTAGATTGAGGTAGTACCTATTACCTGCTTTACTTATGAAACCTTGGGAGTTACTTCTACGTTTGCTTAATTATGCCATGCTATGCTAGTAGACGTGGATTGGGTGAGTGAATATCCATGACAGATGTGAGATTGTTAATTAATGGTTTATTTAAGGTGGCAACCTAAACACACATCCTGGGTGGATTGAGGCACCTGGTTTCTATCGAGGACTTGCTCAGATTTCTTCTGACCGCCACCTGTGCTCTAAGGGATCATAAGATTATTCAAACCGAAACTTCCGTGTGCAGCCACAAGCCAATTATGGGCTCTGGCGTAGTTGACTAAGTTGTGCGAACTCTTACGGGTAGGCTAGCTGATGTAGGGGATGTAGGTTGGTACGGTCTACCCACATGTAAGGTGCTAAGCGCTTACGAAAGACTATGTCTCGGTCATCCGCTTCTCAAACACCATGTAGTGCGAGAACCAAGCGGAGGCGATCGAGTCTTGTGGGGAAAAGTGCTAAACCTCTGCAGAGTGTATAAACTAATCATGATTAGCCGTGTCCCCGGTTATGGACAAATCTTGAGTATCTAGTACTTGAATATCATGTGAATCTCAACATGTTACTTCTAATAATAAAGTTATTGGGTTTTAATGAGTACTTTTAATTGGGATTGAGGATGCTGTCAACCATTCTCAATGTTTAACAACCACCATGATAGTTAAATAAAATTATTCCTTTGATGTAGGGAAAAATCAGCTTTATGCAAAAATGTAAATCAGAGAGCCTTACCACCAGCCATATATGCATGTAGTATAGGCTTGTTGCTTCATTGTTCTCTATGTGTTACATTGCCAAGATATTCCATGTGTCGACCCGTTTTCGGGCTGCAACTTTTCACGCTATGCAGACTTTTCGCACGTCGAGTAAGGTGTTAGGTCGTGGTTCTATACTCAGTGATGCCGTTGGAGTTGATAGACTCACTTGTCTTCCAAGCCTTCCGCTGTTATTATTAGATGGCCTTAAGCCATATTATTGTATTAAGTTCCCTTGTGGACAACGATGTAATAGTGTGTGATTGCTACTGCTATAAATCCTTCGGCATCTTGTGTGGTGTCAGCATTACTGATCCAGGGATGACACTGAGCACAGAGCACTAGATCCATTCGGGTCTGGTCGCTACACCCTAGTTAGCCTCTAGTTGACTAGCTCGTTGATCAATGGATGGTTATGGTTTCCTGACCATGGACATTGGATGTCATTGATAACGGGATCACATCATTATGAGAATGATGTGATGGACAAGACCCAATCTTAAGCATAGCACAAGATCATGTAGTTCGTTTGCTAAAGCTTTTCTAATGTCAAGTATCGTTTCCTTAGACCATGAGATTGTGCAACTCCCGGATACCGTAGGAATGCTTTGGGTGTACCAAATGTCACAACGTAACTGGGTGGCTATAAAGGTGCACTACAGGTATCTCCGAAAGTGTCTGTTGGGTTGGCACGAATCAAGACTGGGATTTGTCATCCGTATGACGGAGAGGTATCTCTGGGCCCACTCGGTAATGCATCATCATAATGAGCTCAATGTGACTAAGTAGTTAGTCACGGGATCATGCATTATGGAACGAGTAAAGTGACTTGCCGGTAACGAGATTGAACGAGGTATTGGGATACCGACGATCGAATCTCGGGCAAGTAACGTTCCGATTGACAAAAGGAATTGTATATGGGATTGCTTGAATCTCCGACATCATGGTTCATCCGATGAGATCATCGTGGAACATGTGGGAGCCAACATGGGTATCCAGATCCCGCCGTTGGTTATTGACCAGAGAGATGTATCGGTCATGTCTTCATGATTCCCGAGCCCGTAGGGTCTACACACTTAAGGTTCGATGACGTTAGGGTTATAGGGAAGGTATGTACGCGGTTACTGAATGTTGTTCGGAGTCCCGGATGAGATCCCGGACGTCATGAGGAGTTCCGGAATGGTCCGAAGGTGAAGATTGATATATTGGACGAAGGGTTTTGGAGTCCGGAAGTGTTCCGGAGGTACCGGGTGATGACCAGCATGACCGAAAGGTATTTCGGGAGCCCCGGCAAGTGTTGGGGGGCTTCATGGGCCAAGGGAAGGGGGAAAACCAGCCCACTAAGGGGTTGTGCGCCCCCCTCACCTATTCGCACGTGACCAGGGGGTTTGGGGCGCCTCATCTATGGTTCCCACCTCCTGGCTTGGGGCCAAGTCACCCAAAGGGGAGATCCCATCTGCGCTGGCCGCCGCCCCCCCTAGGGGAAACCCTAGGGCGCCTCCCCCTCCCCCTTGCCCCTATATATAGTGGAGGTTTTGGGGCTGCCCAATACATGTGTCTCTCTCTCCCAAGGCGCAGCCCTACCTCTCTCCCTCCTCGTCTCTCGTAGTGCTTGGCGAAGCCCTGCTGGAGTACCGCACTCCTCCACCACCACAACGCCATCGTGCTGCTGCTGGACGGAGTCTTCCCCAACCTCTCCCTCTCTCCTTGCTGGATCAAGGCATGGGAGACGTCACTGGGCTGCACGTGTGTTTAACGCGGAGGCGCCGTTGTTCGACGCTTAGATCGGAATCGACCGCGATCTAAATCGCTGCGTGTACGACTCCACCAACCGCGTTCTTGTAACGCTTCCGCATCACGATCTTCAAGGGTATGAAGATGCACTCCCCTCTCTCTCACTGCTAGTCTCTCCATAGATTGATCTTGGTGATGCGTAGAAAATTTTGAATTTCTGCTACGTTCCCCAACAGTGGCATCATGAGCTAGGTCTATGCATAGATTCTATGCACGAGTAGAACACAAAGTAGTTGTGGGCGATGATTTGTTCAATTTGCTTCCCGTTACTAGTCTTATCTTGATTCGGCGGCATTGTGGGATGAAGCGGCCCGGACCGACCTTACACGTACAGTTACGTGAGACAAAGTTCCACCGATCGACATGCACTTGATGCATAAGGTGGCTAGCGGGTGTCTGTCTCTCCCACTTTAGTCGGATCGGATTCGATGAAGAGGGTCCTTATGAAGGGTAAATAGCAATTGGCATATCACCTTTGTGGCTTTTTATGTAGGTAAGAAAAGTTATTGCTAGAAACCCATAGCATCATCGTAAAACATGCAACAACAATTAGAGGACGTCTAACTTGTTTTTGCAGGGTATGCTATGTGATGTGATATGGCCAAAAGGATGTGATGAATTATATATATGTGATGTATGAGATTGATCATGTTCTTGTAATAGGAATCACGACTTGCATGTCGATGAGTATGACAACCGGCAGGAGCCATAGGAGTTGTCTTAATTTATTGTATGACCTGCGTGTCAATGAACGCCATGTAATTACTTTACTTTATTGCTAACCGTTAGCCATAGTATTAGAAGTAATAATTGGCGAGACAACTTCATGAAGACACGATGATGGAGATCATGATGATGGAGATCATGGTGTCATGCCGATGACGAAGGTGATCATGCCGCGCCTCGAAGATGGAGATCAAAAGGCGCAAGATGATATTGTCCATATCATGTCACTTTATGATTTGCATGTGATGTTTATCATGTTTACATGTTATTTGCTTAGAACGACGGTAGCATAAATAAGATGATCCCTCATAAAATTTCAAGAGATGCGTTCCCCTAACTGTGCACCATTGCGAAGGTTCGTTGTTTCGAAGCACCACGTGATGATCGGGTGTGATAGATTCTAACGTTCGCATACAATGGGTGTAAGCTAGATTTACACATGCGAAACACTTAGGTTGACTTGACGAGCCTAGCATGTACAGACATGGCCTCGGAACACAAGAGACCGAAAGGTCGAACATGAGTCGTATAGTAGATACGATCAACATGAAGATGTTCACCGATGATGACTAGTCCGTCTCACGTGATGATCGGACACGGCCTAGTTGACTCGGATCATGTATCACTTAGATGACTAGAGGGATGTCTATCTAAGTGGGAGTTCATTAAATAATTTGATTAGATGAACTTAATTATCATGAATATAGTCAAAAGGTCTTTGCAAATTATGTCGTAGCTCATGCTTTGGTTCTACTGTTTTAGATATGTTCCTAGAGAAAATTTAGTTGAAAGTTGATAGTAGCAATTATGCGGACTGGGTCCGTATTCTGAGGATTGTCCTCATTGCTGCACGTAAGGCTTATGTCCTTAATGCACCGCCGGTGTCTTTGAACCTCGAGCGTCGTTTGTGGATGTTGCGAACATCTGACATACACGTTTTGATGACTATGTGATAGTTCAATGCATAATGTTAAACGGTTTAGAATTGGGGCACCGAAGACATTTTTGAAACGTCGCAGAACATATGAGATGTTCCAAGAGCTGAAATTGGGATTTCAGGCTCGTGCCCACGTACGTCAAGAGGTGTAAGACCTCCGACAAGTTTCTTAGCCTGCAAACTAAGGGAGAAAATCTCAATTATTGAGCATGTGCTCAGATTGTCTGAGTACTACAATCACTTGAATCGAGTGGGAGTTAATCTTCCAGATGAGATAGTGATGGTTATCCATAGTCACTGCCACCAAGCTATTAGAGCTTCGTGATGAACTATAACATATCAGGGATAGACATGATGATCCTTGAGCAATTCGCGATGTTTGACACCGCGAAAGTAGAAATCGAGTAGGAGCATAAATTGTTGATGGTTAGTAAAACCACTAGTTTCGAGAAGGGCAAGGGCAAGAAGGGATACTTCATGAAACGGCAAATCAGTTGCTGCTCTAGTGAAGAAACCCAAGGTTGAACCCAAAACCCGAGACTAAGTGCTTCTGTAATGAGGGGAACAGTCACTGAAGCAGAACTACCCTAGATACTTGATAGATGAGAAGGTTGGCAAGGTTGACAGAAGTATATCGGATATACATTGTATTAAATGTGTACTTTACTAGTACTCCTAGTAGCACCAGGGTATTAAGATACCGGTTCGGTTGCTAAATGTTAGTAACTTGAAATAAAAAGCTATGGAATAAATGGAGACTAGCTAAAGGTGAGATGACGATATATGTTGGAAGTGTTTCCAAGGTTGATGTGATCAAACATCGCACGCTCCCTCTACCATCGGGATTGGTGTTAACCTAAATAATTGTTATTTGGTGTTTGCGTTGAGCATAAACATGATTGGATTATGTTTGTTGCAATACGGTTATTCATTTAAGGAAAATAATGGTTACTCTATTTATTTGAATAATACCTTCAATGGTCTTGCACCTAAAATGAATGGTTCATTGAATCTCGATCGTAGTGATACACATGTTCATGCCAAAAGATATAAGATAGTAATGATAGTACCACATACTTGTGGCACTTCCATTTGAGTCATATTGGTATAAAACACATGAAGAAGCTCCATATTGATGGATCTTTGGACTCACTCGTTTTTGAAAAGATTGAGACATGCGAACCATCTCTATTGGTAGATATGTATGAAGAAACTCCATACAGATGGATCGTTTGGACTCACTTGATTTTGAATCACTTGAGACATGCAAATCGTACCACATGGGCAAGATGACTGAAAGGCCTCGTTTTCAGTAAGATGGAACAAGAAAGCAACTTGTTGGAAGTAATACATTTTGATGTGTGCAGTCCAATGAGTGCTTTGAGGCATGCAAAGGGATATCGTTATGTTCTTACTTCACGAGATGATTTGAATAGATGCTTTGAGTATATTTAGTTGATGAAACACAAGTCTGAATTATTGAAAGGTTCAAGTAATTTCAGAGTGAAGTTGAAGATAAATGCGTGACAAGAGGATAAAATGTCTATGATATGATCATAGAAATGAATATCTAAGTTACGTGTTTGGTACACAACTAAGACATATTGGAAATTGTTTCACAACTAATGTCGCCTGGAACACCATAGTGTGATGGCGTGTCTGAACATCATAGCTGCACCCTATTGGATGTGGTGCAAACCATGATGTCTCTTATCGAATTACCACGATCGTTTATGGGTTAGGCATTAGAGACAAACACATTCACTTTAAATAGGGCACCACGTAATTCCGTTGAGACGACACCGTATGAACTATGGTTTAGAGAAACCTAAGCTGTTGTTTCTTAAAAGTTTGGGGCTGCGACGCTTATTTGAAAAAGTTTCAGGCTGATAAGCTCGAACCCAAAGCGAATAAATGCATCTTCATAGAATACCCAAAACAGTTGGGTATACCTCTTGTTTCAGATCCTAAGCAAAAGTGATTGTTTCTAGAAAGCGGGTCCTTTCTCGAGGAAAAGTTTCTCTTGAAAGAATTGAGTGGGAGGATGGTGGAGACTTGATGAGGTTATTGAACCGTCACTTCAACTAGTGTGTAGCGAGGCACGGGAAGGTGTTCTGCGGCACCTACACCAATTGAAGTGGAAGCTTATGATAGTGATCATGAAACTTCGGATCAAGTCACTACCAAACCTCGTAGGTCGACAAGGATGCGTACTACTTCAGAGCGGTACGTAATCCTGTCTTGGAAGTCATGTAGCTAGACAACAATGAACCTACGAGCTATGAAGAAGCGATGGTGGGCCCAGATTCCGACGAATGGCTCGAGGCCATAAAATCCGAGAGAGGTTCTGAAAGTGCAACTATCCCTAGGTGGTTTTGGTAATTCATAACAACATATAGCTCATTGAGCTAATGCTATTCCAAGACGAATATTTCAGGAAAGCTCAATGAATGGCATGGCATGGATGATGAAAGTGGATCCCTCAAAATATCAAGAACAAAGGATTGGCTCAAGCTCAAAAGATCAAGACTCTACATTTTACATTTTAGTGATCCAAGATCACATTGAGTCTATAGGAAAAGCCAATACTATCAAGGAGGGATGAGGTGTTGCTTGATGAGCCTTTTGCTTCATGTGCTTAGTGATATGCTCCAAAACCCTCCACTACTTTCTCACATCCACATATGACCTAAACCCGAAGTTAAACTCGGCCCTACCGATTCTTTCTATCCGGCGCCACCGAGTTCAGATGTCATAGCCCCTGCCACAAACCCTAGGCAAATCGGTCTCACCGATAGGGATCTCGGCTCACTGAGATGGGATTGTAATCTCTCTGTTTCCCTTTGTAACGTTTCGGTCTAACCCAAGTGAGCGATCAATCCCACCGAGATTACAATGTAAACTCTCTGTTTCCCTTCGTAACTTTTCAGTCTCATCGAAAGAGCGAATCGATCCCAGCGAGTTTATCTGACCAACTCTCTGGTTAGCTAATTACCAAAATCGGTCTCACCGAGTTTGTGTAATCGGTCTCACTGAGATTACATTATGCCCTAACCCAAACCATATTGGTCCTACCGAGTTGCATGACAGTCCCACCGAAAACCCTAACGGTCACTAGGTTTACTAAATTGGTCTGACCGAGTTTTATGATTCGGTCCCACCGAGTTTGGTAAATTGTGTGTAACGGTTAGATTTTGTGTGGAGGCTATATATACCCCTCCACCTCCTCTTCATTCATGGAGAGAGCCATCAGAACAAACATACACTTCCAACTTACCAGTTCTGAGAGAGAACCACCCACTCATGTGTTGAGGCCAAGATATTCCATTCCTACCATATGAATCTTGATCTCTAGCCTTCCCTAGTTGCTTTCCACTCAAATCTTCTTTCCACCAAATCCATGTCTTGTGAGAGAGAGTTGAGTGTTGGGGAGACTATCATTTGAAGCACAAGAGCAAGGAGTTCATCATCAACACACCATTTGTTACTTCTTGGAGAGTGGTGTCTCCTAGATTGGCTAGGTGTCACTTGGGAGCCTCCGACAAGATTGTGGAGTTGAACCAAGGAGTTTGTAAGGGCAAGGAGATCGCCTACTTCGTGAACATCTACGACTAGTGAGGCAAGTCCTTCATGGGCGACGGCCATGGTGGGATAGACAAGGTTGCTTCTTCGTGGACCTTTCGTGGGTGGAGCCCTCCGTGGACTCGCGCAACCGTTACCCTACGTGGGTTGAAGTCTCCATCAACGTGGATGTACGATAGCACCACCTATCGGAACCACGACAAAAACATCCGTGTCTCCAATTGCGTTTGAATCCTCCAAACCCTTCCCTTTACATTCTTGCAAGTTGCATGCTTTATTTTCCGCTGCCTATATACTCTTTGCATGCTTGCTTGAATTGTGTGATGATTGCTTGAATTGTTCAAAGATAGCTAAAATCTGCCAAAGTCTAAAATTGGGAAAAGGCATAGCTTTTAATTGGTCAAGTAGTCTAATCACCCCCTCTAGACATACTTCAAGGTCCTACAAGTGGTATCGAGCTTTGGTCTCCATTTGCTTTGATTTCCATAGCTTTTGGTGGTCATAGCCTTGGTTTCACAACCTAGGAGAGTATGGCGTCTAGCGAGGGAAATTATCACCGTAGAGGTCCTTACGTTGATGGCACTAATTTTGCTAGTTGGAAGCAGAAGATGAAAATGCATATTCTCGGACATAACCCTGCCGTTTGGGCTATTGTGTGTATTGGCTTGCAAGGTGAATTCTTTGATGGGAGAGAACCGAACCGTGAAGCTAGTGCGGAAGAGTTAAAGATGTTGCAATACAACGCTCAAGCTTGTGATATTCTCTTCAATGGATTGTGCCCCGAAGAATTCAACAAAATCAGCCGTATTGAGAATGCAAAGGAAATTTGGGATACTTTGATTGATATGCATGAAGGTACCAACTCCGTCAAGAATCCAAGTTGGATGTGCTCCAAAGTCAGCTTGACAAGTTCAAAATGAAGGATGGTGAAGGTGTCGCGGAAATGTACTCTAGGCTTGTGTCACGCCCAAGATGCGACCCTATCCTAAAGGAACTCGAAGGTCCCACCAAGGATAGAAGCGCATCTTGAAGACGCTTTTGCAAGGTGGATATCATTACATCAACATTGCATAATAGTGGGGATACATCCAAAACATACAATGTCACATGAATACAAAAATACAACATAGATAAGATCAACATCCGACTACGGATGAAACATAAACAGAAACTCAAACAATATCCACCCTGCTAGCCCAGGCTGCCGACCTGGAACCTATCCCCTGATCGAAGAAGAAGCAGAAGGAGAACTCCAAACAAGCAAACATCGCTCTCGCGTCATGATCATCGCATAACCTGTACCTGCAAATGTTGTTGTAGTAATCTATGAGCCACGAGGACTCAGCAATGCCATTACCATGGGTATCAAGACTAGCAAAGCTTAATAGGAAAGGAAGGGGTAAAGTGGTGAGGTTGCAGCAGCGACTAAGCATATATGGTGGCTAACTTACGCAAATAAGAGCGAGAAGAGAAGCAAAGCAAACAGTCGTCAACTAGTAATGATCAAGAAGTGATCCTGAACTCCTACTTACGTCAAACATAACCTAAGAACCGTGTTCTCCTCTCGATCAGCCCCGAAAAGAGACCATCACGGTTACACACACGGTTGGTGTATTTTAGAAGAGTTTACTTCAAGTTTACTACAACCGGATATTAACAAATTCCCATCTGCCACATAACATGGGCACGGCTCTCGAAAAGATTATACCCTGCAGGGTGTCCCAACTTAGCCCATGATAAGCTCTCGCGATCACCGAAGGATATACCTTCTCCAGAAGACCCGATCGGACTGGAATCCCGGTTTACAAGACATTTCGACAATGGTAAAACAAGACCAAGAAGCCGCCCGAATGTGCCGACAAATCCCGATAGGAGCTGCACATATCTCGTTCTCGGGCACACCGGATGAGCAAGACGACGGGTTGGCATAGACCACGGTCGCCTGTGGCGCCGGACATCGCTTCGGTTTGGACCAGCACTCGAGAGGAGAACTGCCCGGGGGCTAAAATAAAGATTACCCGTGGGCTCCCGAAACCCAAGGGAAAAAGGGCATAGGTGAGGCAAATGGTAAAACCAATATTGGGCCTTGCTAGAAGAGTTTTATTCAAAGCGAACTGTCAAGGGGGTCCCATAAATCACCCAACCGCGTTAGGGACGCAAAATCCGGGAATATAATACCGATATGACGGAAACTAGGGCGACAAGAGTGGAACAAAACACTGCATAAGGCCGAGCCTTCCACCCTTTACCAAGTATATAGATGCATTAATAATATAAGAGATATTGTGATATCCCAACATAAACATAATCCAACATGGAGCAATCTTCATCTTCACCTGCAACTAGCAACGCTATAAGAGGGGCTAAGCAAAAGCGGTAACATAGCCAAGCAACGGTTTGCTAGGAAGGGTGACAAAGGTTAGAGCTTCATGGCAATTTGGGAGGCTTGATAAGCAAGTGGTAGGTAACGCAACATAGCGATAGAACGAAGCAACTAGCATAGCAATGATAGTAATGAGATCCAAGGTGACGGTCATCTTGCCTGAAATCCCGCTAGGAAGAAGAACGAGTCCATGAAGAAGACGAACGGAAGTAGTCGAACGAATCCTCACAATCGCAACATTAGCAGAACTAAGAAGCAACACCGAAAAGAAACAAACAACATGGTAAACACACAAGCATAAACATGGCATGATGCTCAACCAAGTATGATGCATGTCCGGTTTAATGAGGCATGGCATGGCAAAGTGCAACAAACAATACTACAAGTTAAGTGGAGCTCAATATGCAACGAGTTTCATATTGACAAAGCACCACATTGACATATTTAGTTTAATCTTGTTTAAGCTACCAAATAATATTAAATGTTGTTAAACATGGCAAGGGGTGAAGCATAAGTAAACTAACTATTTAGGCAAATTTAAATGAGGCCGGAAATAAGAAACAACAATTCCGGAAAATCCTCATATGCATATTTTTGATTTGGTACTGTTCTGCTCTAAATCATATTTTAATGTTGTTAAACAGGAAAATAAAGTCCACCATGTTAAACTAGGCGTTTTTCCACCCCATTTACATATAAAGTTTATTTAAAATGGAGCTACGGTTATTTAGTTATGAAATAAATCATTTTAACATGGCATTTAAGCAAAATTAAACAAACAGCAAGTTAAACATTTTTAACATGGATGAAAGTTGGATATTATGAAACTAGATGAAATTCTAAGCATTTTACATATTTTAATCCGATGCACGGTTGTGGAGTTATTAAATGCATGAACATGAGGGTGCAATCTGTAAACATGCGGTTTTCTGGATAAGGTTAAATTCGCAGAGTCTAAGAAAACAGAACTGGGCCGAATCTGGATCGACTGGGCTGCTCACATTGGGCTTTGAGGCCGGTCGGTGGAGAGGGAGGCTAGAAGGGCCTGGCACGGCTGGACCTTGGGGAAGTAGGCCGACAGCAGGAGCTGCGCTGGCTGCGGGCGCACGACCCACCCGGGCGACGAGGCAAGTCAACGCGGGCGCTCTCTGGCTCGCTCGATCTGGAGTAGGGGAAGCGAGGCTGGTCGGACTTGGCGGGCGACGGCGAGGCTCGTCCTCGTCATCGTGAAGCGAGGCGATGGCGGTGGCTTCGTTGGTCCCGGAAGCAGCCGCAAGGACGACGGGAGGAGCTGCGGCGAGCTTGAGGCGGATCCGGTCCCTCGCCATGGATCCGACGGAAAAGGGAGGCGCGTCATGGAGCTCCAAGCGGCGGGCGCCATGGTTCCTCGAGAGAGAAACACGACGAGGGGTGGTCGAGAGAGCTTCAGCGAAGAAGATGAAGGAAGGGAGAGGGAGGAGGAGCATGGGCCTGGCGCTCGCGACAGAGGCGGAGCTCCCCGCAGGGGACGTGGCTGCCGTTGGTGGTTGGCTGCGGCTGCGTAATCGTGGACGCGCGGACGAAGGCAGATGCGGGCGGCCGGACTCTGCCGAGGAGACATGGGAGGAGATGGCTGGGTGGATCGATGCACCTTGGTAGGTGGAGGTGAAGAGGATTTCGGAGAGAGGTGACGGCGCCTTCGGGATTGGGAGGAGGCTGCCGGTTGGGGTGGTGAAGAAAACGAGGGAGGTGGGGTGGCGCTGCGGATGGATGGATTTGATGGGTGGTGGCTGCGGCTGATCCGAGGAGGAAGGAGGCTGGCTGCAAGATGGATCTGGGAAGATCCCGAGGTGGAAGAGGACTGGTGGCGGCGGCTGGGGGATGGGACAAGGCTCCTAATTTCTAGGGTTGGATCTCAGGTTAGACTAATATATATAGCGAGTGGGTTAGGTTGGGGGTTAAACCGGTCCGTCCGGTCAAAATCGGGCAGTCGAGAATAAATAGATTAGGGAAGTCCAAAGCGAAAACGAAGATGTTTTATAGATGTTTGGGGATGATCCGGATCCATCGGTAATGACAGACCGGTTCAGGTTCGGGACAACTTTTGGACGCGCGCGAGGGGTCTGCACTGTGCAAAGAGGGGTCAAATGGTCAAGCAACAAAAGAACGGTTGTTCTAAGAAAGGTCAATGGAGGCGAGGAATAAGCGGCAACAACGAACGGCTACGAGTTCTGAAAACAATGCCGATGCAATGTGCATGATGCCATGATGAAATGCAACACCAACACCGATAAAACACAAGACAGTCACGCAAAACATGGAAGGCATCTGGAGCGCCGGTCTTGGGGCGTTACAACACTCCACCACTACGAGAGGATCTCGTCCCGAGATCTAGGATGGCACTGGAGAGAAAACGGAAGAGGAAGAGAGGAGGTAAAACTAAGTTGCTTCTTCGACAAACGAGTGAAACCATGAACCTTAAGAGGTTGAGCAAAATGAAAGAAAGAAAACAACAAAGATGAACAAAGTTGAAAACACTCCGTTAGAATAGAGGAACAAGGGATACGACGAGAACCAAGAGGTTTAGTGATAAGATAGATATTGAAACCACTCCGGTTAAAACTAGATAGAGAAGGAATAATATTGATATAATTTGGGCAGCACTCCGACTGAAAGAAGAAGGAAAACTTGATAAGATGAAAATCACTTGAAGAGATGACACAACACTCCGGTTAAATGGATAAGCAAGAAAAAGAACATGATCTTTACAAAACAAGGTGATGCGTGAAAAGAGCAACATCACCATGCCTCCGGAAGAAATAATAGAAGATAGCTCATTGGAATAATAGAATGGAGAAGAAAAATGCCAACTTCTACCACAAATGAGCTTGGAAAGCACCCTTCCAAGAAGGTTATAACGGAGTTGTTGGAAAACCAACACTGAAAAGAATAAGCTTGTAGTGGGCTTATGGAAAAGACCTCAAAATTATGAGGTGAGCTTCTGCCACCAACAGAAACAAATGATTGGATTGATATCAACAAGGAGACGAGAAACTTATTTCACCGGGAGGACAAATAAAGAACTTGGGTCATTTATAAGGACCATAAATAGCAACAATCCTTAGGGAAAGCTTTAGGTGAAATATAACCCAAGATAACTCCAATGAAGAGATTGATGGATTTAAATACCTCATTCTTGACAACATGTGAATCATGAAGCACGAGGAGAAATTGCCAAGGATGACATAACACCATCTCAAAATATAAGGTAGAAAGAATTGCAATTCGGAATGCAAGATGAAGAATGCTTGAACTCCTCAAAACAAAACAAAGGATTGGCTTGCAGAAATAAGCCAGAACAAATACATATGATAGAGATTTACCCAATCCCATACCATGCATCTGTTGGAAAGATATTCTAGGAGCTACTTGAATTCCCACCTATAAACTCCCGAAACTTTCTGGTTATGCAATTTGGTGTTGGGGATACAGGGGACACAAAATATATCACCCAAACTAACAATACCTAGATCCAGTTGTATCCATCCGTCAACACATAACCAAGAAAACTCCGGAAATCGTGTACCTCAACCTTGAAAAGCATCCGTTATACGAGTTATGGCAATACTCCGAACTCCCCGATCGGTGGCGTCGAGGTTATCTCACCAACAACTGCATAAAATAGATTTTCGATGTCGGCAAAACTCAGGTATTCCAGAATCGCAGCGATAAAATTGTGACGACAACACCTCGGAGCTCAACTCCCCGGGACAGTGCCACAACCCCTAAATGTCAGGAGGCACCAAGAACAATGTTCTCGTCACAAGAATATCGGAACGATCCAAAGATACCCGCGTGATCCTAATTTTTTTTAGTGAGATTTGAGGAGAGGAAAGACAAAACATCTACGTCAGGAGGCCTCACCAGAGCAACAAAGGGACTGAGGAGTAAAAAGAATCCTACTCTCCGATATATATAATCCTAAGACTCAAAATAGTTTTCTTCTAGACTCAACAACGGCCAACAAACAAGGGGGCTCCTATGGTCGGTCGAGGCTCTGATACCAACTTGTCACGCCCAAGATGCGACCCTATCCTAAAGGAACTCGAAGGTCCCACCAAGGATAGAAGCGCATCTTGAAGACACTTTTGCAAGGTGGATATCATTACATCAACATTACATAATAGTGGGGATACATCCAAAACATACAATGTCACATGAATACAACAATACAACATAGATAAGATCAACATCCTACTACGGATGAAACATAAACAGAAACTCAAACAATATCCACCCTACTAGCCCAGGCTGCCGACCTGGAACCTATCCCCTGATCGAAGAAGAAGCAGAAGGAGAACTCCAAAAAAAGCAAACATCGCTCTCGCGTCATGATCATCGCATAACATGTACCTGCAACTGTTGTTGTAGTAATCTATGAGCCACGAGGACTCATCAATCCCATTACCATGGGTATCAAGACTAGCAAAGCTTAATAGGAAACGAAGGGGTAAAGTGGTGAGGTTGCAGCAACGACTAAGCATATATGGTGGCTAACTTACGCAAATAAGAGCGAGAAGAGAAGCAAAGCAAACGGTCGTCAACTAGTAATGATCAAGAAGTGATCCTGAACTCCTACTTACGTCAAACATAACCCAAGAACCGTGTTCTCCTCTCGATCAGCCCTGAAAAGAGACTCTCACGGTTACGCACACGGTTGGTGTATTTTAGAAGAGTTTACTTCAAGTTTACTACAACCGGATATTAACAAATTCCCATCTGCCACATAACCGCGGGCACGACTCTCGAAAGATTATACCCTGCAGGGGTGTCCCAACTTAGCCCATGATAAGCTCTCGCGATCACCGAAGGATATACCTTCTCCCAGGAAGACCCGATCAGACTCGGAATCCCGGTTTACAAGACATTTCGACAATGGTAAAACAAGACTAGCAAAGCCGCCCGAATGTGCCGACAAATCCCGATAGGAGCTGCACATATCTCGTTCTCGGGGCACACTAGATGAGCAAGACAACGGGTTGGCATAGACCCTGGTTGCCCAGGGGGCGCCGGACATCGCTCGGTTTGGACCAGCACTCGGAGGAGAAC
This sequence comes from Aegilops bicornis, assembly GCA_021605145.1. Taxonomy (NCBI): domain Eukaryota; kingdom Viridiplantae; phylum Streptophyta; class Magnoliopsida; order Poales; family Poaceae; genus Aegilops; species Aegilops bicornis. The sequence goes on along the minus strand of CM038670.1, from coordinate 418,049,820 downwards.
TGGCCCGGGGCTAAAATAAAGATGACCCTCGGGCTCCGACCCAAGGGAAAAAAAGGGCATAGGTGAGGCAAATGGTAAAACCAATGTTGGGCCTTCTTTGGAAGAGTTTTATTCAAAGCAAACTGTCAAGGGGTCCCATAAATCACCCAACCGCGTTAGGGACGCAAAATCCGGGAACATAACACCAATATGACGGAAACTAGGGCGGCAAGAGTGGAACAAAACACTGTGCATAAGGCCGAGCCTTCCACCCTTTACCAAGTATATAGATGCATTAATAATATAAGAGATATTATGATATCCCAACATAAACATAATCCAACATGGAGCAATCTTCATCTTCACCTGCAACTAGCAACGCTATAAGAGGGGCTGAGAAAAAGTGGTAACATAGCTAAGCAACGGTTTGCTAGGAAGGGTGAAAAAGGTTAGAGGTTCATGGCAATTTGGGAGGCTTTATAAGAAAGTGGTAGGTAACGCAGCATAGCGATAGAACGAAGCAACTAGCATAGGAATGATAGTAATGAGATCCAAGGTGACGGTCATCTTGCCTGAAATCCCGCTAGGAAGAAGAACGAGTCCATGAAGAAGACGAACGGAAGTAGTCGAACGAATCCTCACAATCGCAACATTAGCGGAACTAAGAAGCAACACTGGAAAGAAACAAACAACATGGTAAACACACAAGCATAAACATGGCATGATGCTCAACCAAGTATGATGCATGTCCGGTTTAATGAGGCATGGCATGGCAAAGTGCAACAAACAATACTACAAGTTAAGTGGAGCTCAATATGCAACGAGTCGCATATTGACAAAACACCACATTGACATATTTAGTTTAATCTTGTTTAAGCTACCAAATAATATTAAATGTTGTTAAACATGGCAAGGGGTTAAGCATAAGTAAACTAACTATTTAGGGAAATTTAAATGAGGCCGGAAATAAGAAACAACAATTCCGGAAAATCCTCATATGCATATTTTTGATTTGGTACTGTTCTGCACTAAATCATATTTTAATGTTGTTAAACAGGAAAATAAAGTCCACCATGTTAAACTAGGCATTTTCCCACCCCATTTACATATAAAGTTTATTTAAAATGGAGCTACGGTTATTTAGTTATGAAATAAATCATTTTAACATGGCATTTAAGCAAAATTAAACAAACAGCAAGTTAAACATTTTTAACATGGATGAAAGTTGGATATTATGAAACTAGATGAAATTCTAAGCATTTTACATATTTAAAACATTTTAATCCGATGCACGGTTGTGGAGTTATTAAATGCATGAACATGAGGGTGCAATCTGTAAACACGCAGTTTTCTGGATAAGGTTAAATTCGCAGAGTCTAAAAAACAGAACTGGGCCGAATCTGGATCGACTGAGCTGCTCACATTGGACTTTGAGGCCGGTCGGTGGAGAGGGAGGCTGGAAGGGCCTGCACGGTGGGCCTTGGGGAAGTAGGCCGGCAGGAGCTGCATTGGGCTGCAGGCGCCACGACCCACCTGGCGACGAGGCAAGTCAACGCGGGCGCTCTCTGGCTCGCTCGATCTGGAGCAGGGAAGCAGAGGCTGGTCGGGACTTGGCGGGCGACGGCGAGGCTCGTCCTCGTCATCGCGATGCAGGTGACGGCAGGGCTTGCTGGTCCTGAAGCAGCGCAAGGACGACGGGAGGAGCTGGCGAGCTTGAGGCGGATCCGGTCCCCGGCCATGGATCCGACGAAAAAGGGAGGCGCGGTCATGGAGCTCAAGCGGCGGCGCCATGGTTCCCGAGAGAGAAACACGACGAGGGGTGGTCGAGAGAGCTTCAGAAGAAGATGAAGGGAAGGGAGAGGGAGGAGGAGCATGGGCCTAGGGCGCCGCGAGAGGAGGCGGAGCTCCTGCAGGGGGCGTGGCTGCCGTTGGTGGTTGGCTGCGGCTGCGGCTCCTGTGATGCAGACGAAGGCGGTCTGGCGGCCGACTCGTCGAGGAGACATGGGAGGAGATGGCTGGGTGGATCGGTGCACTGGTAGGTGGAGGCGAAGAGGATTTCGGAGAGAGGTGACGGCGCCTTCGAGATTGGGAGGAGGCTGCCGGTTGGGGTGGTGAAGAAAACGAGGGAGGTGGGGTGGCGCTGCAGATGGATGGATTTGATGGGTGGCGGCTGCGGCTGATCCGAGGAGGAAGGAGGCTGGCTGCAAGATGGATCTGGGAAGATCCCGAGGTGGAAGAGGACTGGTGGCGGCGGCTGGGGGATGGGACAAGGCTCCTAATTTCTAGGGTTGGATCTCAGGTTAGACTAATATATATAGCGAGTGGGTCAGGTTAGGGTTTAAACCGGTCCGTCCGATCGAAATCTGGCAGTCGAGAATAAATAGATTAGGGAAGTCCAAAGAGAAAACGAAGATGTTTTATAGATGTTTGGGGATGATCCGGATCCATCGGTAATGACAGGCCGGTTCAGGTTCGGGACAACTTTTGGACGCGCGCGAGGGGTCTGCACTGTGCAAAGAGGGGTCAAATGGTCAAGCAACAAAAGAACGGTTGCTCTAAGAAAGGTCAATGGAGGCGAGGAAGAAGCGGCAACAACGAACGGCTACGAGTTCTGAAAACAATGCCGATGCAATGTGCATGATGCCATGATGAAATGCAACACCAACACCAATAAAACACACGACGGTCACGCAAAACATGGAAGGCATCTGGAGCGCCGGTCTTGGGGCGTTACAGCTTGCTCTTATCACAAATGAGATTGCCGGCTTAGGAAGTGAAGAGATCACCGACAGATTCTTCATCAAGAAGATCCTAAGAGCATTGGATGGAAAATATGATACCGTGTGCACATTGATCGAAATGATGCCAAATTACAAAGATCTCAAGCCAACGGAAGTCATTGGAAGAATTGTTGCTCATGAGATGTCACTCAAGGATAAGGAGGAACTTCACAACAAGTCAAGTGGTGCTTACAAAGCCTCATGTGAAGCTCCCACATCATCAAGTGAGAAACAAACCTTCAATGAAGAATTGAGCTTAATGGTGAAAAACTTCAACAAATTCTACAAGAGTAGAAGCAAAGAAAGAAGCTCCAAGTCAAGGTCCTACAATGACAAAAGATCTTCTAGTCGAGAGCGCAATTGCTACAATTGTGGGAGACCCGGACACTATTCCAATGAGTGTACGGCACCCTACAAAAGAAGAGAAGATTCTCCCAAGAGAAGTAGAAGAGAAGAATCACCACCAAGAGAGAGAAGGAGTAGAGATGATCGTTATGAATGAAGACCCTCACGGAGAAGCAAGGATTCAGAAAGGAAGGATAAGTCATCAAAGAGCTACACAAAACGTAAGACATCAAGCTCATGTTGGTGAATGGGTATCCGGCTCCGACTCGACAATCACTCCGAGAGAAGCTATCACTCCGACTCGAATACACTCAAGAGGAAGGTGTTGCGGTTTAGCACTTGTGTCAACCAACTCCTACGACATATTTGAATCACCAAATGAAGGAATTGGAAGATGCTTCATGGCCAAAGGTCCTAAGGTAACACACCCCGAGTATGTTGATTTTAATAGTGATGAAGATGACTTGCTAGGTGATGATGATTTACTTGTTGACAACTCTAGTGATGAATACTATGATGAAACGTCAATTAATCATGCTAATCAAGATGAAACGAATGACAATGATAAGGAGAAAATTGAGCGTCTAACTAAAGAACTAAAAACTCTTAAGTTAGCTCTTGAAACTATCTTCAAAGATCATCGAGAACTTTTAAGGGCTCATGAGAATTTACGCTTTGAAAAGCTCAATCTTGAGCAAGAGCATGAGTTCCTAAAAGCGATCAATGATGATCTTCGTAAGAAAAGTTCTTCTTATATTGCCAAGCGTTTACTCTTATCTACTTACATGCCTCAAGTCAAGTCTAGCAACAAGAACAAGAAAGATTCTTCTTCTAGTAGTAACAATAACAATGCTAAATCCAATATTGTTGCTTCTAGTAGCTCTCTTGATTCCACTAATTATTCTCTTAGCCAAGTTACTCTTGAGCAAGAAAATAGCTTATTGAAGGGAATTATAGACAAAGGTGTATACAAGAGCCTTGCCGGGAGTAAGCAATTTGAGGAAATTGTTACTTAAGCAAGGAAGGCACCGGAAGAATCAAGGTGTTGGTTTTGAACGAAAGTTCAATGCCAATGGAGTTGAGTGGGAAGAAGATCAGTACCCCAAGACGAAGTTTGTTCCTCAACAAGTGAATTATGATCCTACTTCCTTCAAGGGAACACACGCACAAGATGATCTTCCACCACAAGACCACAAGAACAAAGGCAAGGACAAGCTTCAAGAAGAGATTGATGCATTTGAAGAAGCACCTAAGGCCTTGGTCAAGTGGGTTCCCAAGACCACGTCAAGTTCTACTTCATCAAGCACAACTACTACACCAAGGATTCTCATCAAGATGATGTGGATCCCGAAGAAGAAGAACTAGAGAGTTCTTGAGGGTTGACTCCGCCAACATTTTTCACTCATATCATTATGGCAAGGACAAGTGCAATCAACTTCCATATCTTGCACTAGTTCAAGGAGTCACAAACCCTCATGTTGGTAAGGCAAGGGACAATGTAACCTAAAGTTTTCATGGACATCATTTTGTGTGTGCATCACTCTATGTCTATGGATATTCTTGTTTGTTCCTTGTGGGACTAACCCATGTAGGTATTGAAAGTGCAACTCACTCCAAAGGATTGCTTCAAAAGATCTACATCAACATTGAGCATCCACATCTTCAACACCTACATGAAGTCATCATCGACAAAACCCAAGGTTAGTTTATCCCTCTAAGGGGATCTCACATCTAGGGGGAGCTTAACTCTAAGAATTGAGTCCAAGCAACTCTAATGATGTGAACACATAAATGATTTATGTAAAAGTGGTAACCCCACTTGAGCTTAAACGATGAGTATGACCTATGATCAAATGTTCTCATTTGACTCCTAAGTCAATATACTCATATATAGATGACCTAGTCATCGCCAATTGTTTGATAGATGCTAGAATTGGTTGTGCATGCTTTGACACATATTTCATTTGTCATTTTATTGTGTGAGCATGTTGGTTGCATATTTTACTCATTCGAGGACATCCACTTGTTGTTTTGATTGTTTGGCTTCTTTTTCTTTGGCCAAGTGGATGGATAAGAATGCCTAAGAACCTTCTCTAGCTATCTATGCTTTTCTCGTCTCAAACTCTATTCATGCTACATCACAAAATTTGATCAAGTCAGATTCGAACCACTCTGTGTGAGGAGCACTCGGAGTCCCCAATTCGTCATAGACTTAAACTTCCCAAACTTCTTTGTGATTTTCGGTCTGACTAATTCCTCCATTTCAGTCATACCGAGATTACTAAGTCGATCTAGGTTTTGAATCTCGGTGCAACCGATTTTAACTTTTCGGTCACACCGAAGTTCTTTATGCTTGATATGATTATGCATCTTGGTGCCACCGAGTTGTTCAACTCGGTCACACCGACAGTGTCGGGCTATATATACACACGGGAAAATTTTCGGAAAATTTTCTCCGAAACCTCTCGCCCGCGCATAGCTCGCTCTGCCTACTCGGTCTACGGATCGTCGACTTCGTCGCCAGCCGCCTCCAGCCGCTGGTCTCTGCCGCCGTCAACGGAATTCTCCTCCATCGTTGCCGCCGTAGCGAGTTCACCGCCGAACTAGGGTATGAACTCGATCACTGTGCTATCCTCGTCCAATTCTCAGCACATTGTGTTCATTATGCATCTTGCCACAATTGAAACACTTCAATCCAGTCAAAACAATCCTTAGAATAGGTATGATTCGAAAATTTAGGGTTAGGTTTCCATGAAACCATCTCGGACCCACCGAGTTGAAAAACTCGGTCCCACCGATTTGGCTAACGCCATTGCACTTGTAAGTCTTGGTCTGACCGAGAACTACAAATCGGTGTGACCGATTTTAGAACTTTGTGAAACCCTAGCAGTCTTGGTGCCACCGAACTGTGACTCGGTCTGACCGAGTTCACAAGTTTAGGTTCCAAAACTGCTTCGGTATCACCGAGTTTAAAAAACGGTAGATCCAAAATGCTTTCTGTGGAAAACTAAAACTAAGTTTTTTGAATCATTCTTTTGCAAAAATCTCTGCATTTTGTGATGCTCATCCACTCTAGCTCATCTATAACTATTCACAAGGTCAGCAGTCAGTGTAAGCAGCATGTCAGACCAAAGTGACAACCAGAATAGGTCAGAAGAGCAGATTCACATGAGTGAGGGTACTAGTCCCTCAAGCAGCTCAGATGAGGGGCGAAGCACTCCCGATGGTGCCCAAGGCTGCCACAAGGACAAGGAAGAAGAAGACCTCAGAATCTGAGGATGAAGATTATGTGGCAGTTGAGGATGAGGCCAGTTCCAAGAAGAAGGTGCTCAAGAAGGAGTACAGCTCAACATCAGTTAAGCCTGGAATGAAAATCAAAAGGCCAGCAGGTAGAAAACCAATGTCCAAAGCCAGAGTCTCCACTCAAGCTTCTTTGGAATCTCAGCCCAAAGAACCTGCTGCTGCTGAAGGAAAGAAAAGGAAGGAAAGGTTCAAGAAGACCATGGCCAGAGTGATTGGGAAGCCTTCTATGATGGAAGAAGAGGAAGAAGAAGAGGTTGCTGAGCCTGCGCCCGAGGCACAAAAGCTGATGGGTGATGCCATAAAATCAGGGGCTGCAACTTCAAAGCCCAAAGCTGCCCCCAAGCCCAATTGCACGAAAGAGGAATACTAGGAGTATACCAGCAACTGAGAAGAACAAGGCTCCAATGCCTGAGGTTGATGCTGAGGAAAATGAAGAAGGGCAGGTCCTAAGGAAGCTCAAACCCAAGATCCCAGACCACAATGATGCTCATCCTGTGGCTGAGAACATGAAGATCAGGAGAGATCAAGGGTTGAGGCTATGAAGAGAGTCAGATCCATATGCCACCAGGAGAAGGACTGCTGTAGATTACAGGTTCCACACCAAGGAGCAGCAGGACTTCTATGAGACCATATTATTGGATAAGAAGCCCATAGTTTGTGATATGAGGTGGGTCGACTGGACCTACATTCAGGAGAATGAAGAACACTATCCTGGAGTGTATGACAGCTTCAGTGCTTGTGGAGTTGCAGATTTTGTTGGGCAGAAGCTCACAAACTGGAATGACGAGCTCATAATGCAATTCTACTCCACAGCACATTTCTATCCAGATGGCAGGATAGTTTGGATGTCAGAAGGAATGAGATATCAGTCAACCATAGAGGAATGGGCAAGTCTGATCAATGCCCCCAAGGAAAGTGAACATGACTTGGACATTTATGCCAAGAAGAAGATGGGCACAACTCAATGTCACATATGTACAAGGAAATACCAGATGATGCACTTGAGTCCTTCAAGTTTCGACCAGTTCATTATCTCCTGTCAGGGCTGCCTACGATCAACTGGATCCTAAGGCACACTCTTTTGCCCAAATCAGGTGACCACAACATGATTAGAGGGCATGCAATCAATTTGCTTCACATATTTGATGTGCCTCAGAAATTCAAAGTCATGAGCCTCATAGTTGAAACCATCAAGAGGGCGCAGCAGACTGTAAGAGGAGCTGTGGATATGCCCCACAGATTCAGGAGTTGATAAACTCAAAGATGGGCACAGGGAAGTATCTGTTGGATAAGGAACACATGGTTCTCTATCCTGACCTTGAGGACAATCAAGTTTTCATGAATGAGAATGAACCATCATCAGTGCAAGCGCAAGAGAAGAAGGAGAAGGCAAGGCAAGAGAAGGCTGCCAAGATGCCAACTCAAGCAGAGGCATCTGATTACTTTCTGAAGAACAAGCAGGAGCAGCTTGGTTACTTGATAGCATCAACTATGCGGATTGAGAAGGGGTTGACCACCCTAACTCAAAACCATGAGAGCACAGAAAGAATCATGGAACAAAAATTCTATGATCTTGATGTCAAGGTAATCGAGATTGATCGGTACCGTGGAGCAGCTGCAGGATGACATGCAGGAGAGGAAGGCGAGAACAACGGCGATGCATTTGCCAGAGTGCCACGAGCTCGAGAGATCAGCTGCAGAGCCAGTTCAAGACACGAGTCACTTCATCGGCTCGGCTACAGCTCCAGACAACCAGCTCCAGCACCAACTCCCTCGGCTCCTTCTACATCGATCAAGCCTTCGTTCTTGGAGTTCTCCTGACACCACCACCACCGTAAGACCAAGCACGAGAGACGATATAGTCCTATGCATTTTCTAGGAACTTTTTGGTAACTTATTGCCAAAGGGGGAGAAAAATGTATAGATCATAGGCTTCGAGAGAGAGAGAGAGATTTGCTTTTGTTCTCTCTTGTCTTTTTGGTTGAACTTTATTTGCTTTTGATTGCTTTAGATACTATGCTTTTACCTGTGAGACATTGATGATCATGTGTTTGATCATAAGCTACACTTATGCTCGTTATGATATTATCTTACTTATCCTTATATGATCATTCACTTTGCTTGGTGATGAGTGCATGTATTCAATCTTTATTATTTTGAGCGCTCCACCAAGATGTATGTGACATGGAAGAGTAACCCATGAGCCTAATTCCTTGTGCATTTGTAGTCCAAAGCAAATATTAAAATATGCACAAATTTAGGGGGAGCTCTTGCTTATCACATACTTCTCAAAGCGACGATGTTTTTCAATTTTATTATCATTTGTTGAAGCTTTGATCTATATGTTGTCATCAATTACAAAAAAAGGGGGAGATTGAAAGTGCAACTATCCCTAGGTGGTTTTGGTAATTCATAACAACATATAGCTCATTGAGCTAATGCTATTCCAAGACCAATATTTCAGGAAAGCTCAGTGAATGGCATGGCATGGATGATGAAAGTGGATCCCTCAAAATATCAAGGACAAAGGATTGGCTCAAGCTCAAAAGCTCAAGACTCTACATTTTACATTTTAGTGATCCAAGATCACATTGAGTCTATAGGAAAAGCCAATACTATCAAGGAGGGATGAGGTGTTGCTTGAGGAGCCTTTTGCTTCATGTGCTTAGTGATATGCTCCAAAACCCTCAACAACTTTCCCACTTCCACACACATATGACCTAAACCTAAAGTCAAACTCGGCCCTGCCGATTCTTTCTATCCGGCACCACCGAGTTCAGATGTCATAGCCCCTGCCACAAACCCTAGGAAAATCGGTCTCACCGATAGGGATCTCGGTCTCACCGAGATGGGATTGTAATCTCTCTGTGTATGTCCATTACCAAAATCGGTCTCATCGAGTTCGTGTAATCGGTACTACCGAGATTACAATGCAAACTCTCTGGTTAACTTATTACCAAAATCGGTCCCACCGAGTTTGAGTAATCGGTCCCACCGAGTTTGCCTGACCAACTCTCTGGCTAGCTTATTACCAAAATCGGTCTCACCGAGATTACGTTATGCCCTAACCCTAACCATATCGGTCCTACCGAGTTGCATTTCAGTCCCACCGAAAATCCTAATGGTCACTAGGTTTACTAAATCGGTCTGACCAGGTTTTATGATTCGGTCCCACCGAGTTTGGTAAATTGGGTGTAATGGTTAGATTTTGTGTGAAGGCTATATATACCCCTCCACCTCCTCTTCATTCGTGGAGAGAGCCATCAGAACAAGTCTACACTTCCAGCATCCTATTTCTAAGAGAGAACTACCTACTCATGTGTTGAGGCCAAGATATTCCATTCCAACCATATGAATCTTGATCTCTAGCTTTCCCCAAGTTGCTTTCCACTCAAATCTTCTTTCCACCAAATCCATATCCTGTGAGAGAGAGTTGAGTGTTGGGGAGACTATCATTTGAAGCACAAGAGCAAGGAGTTCATCATCAACACACCATTTGTTACTTCTTGGAGAGTGGTGTATCCTAGATTGGCTAGGTGTCACTTGGGAGCCTCTGACAAGATTGTGGAGTTGAACCAAGGAGTTTGTAAGGGCAAGGAGATCACCTACTTCGTGAAGATCTACCGCTAGTGAGGCAAGTCCTTCGTGGGCGACGGCCATGGTGGGATAGACAAGGTTGCTTCTTCGTGGACCCTTCGTGGGTGGAGCCCTCCGTGGACTCGCGCAACCCGTGGGTTGAAATCTCCATCAACGTGGATGTACGATAGCACCACCTATCAGAACCACGACAAAAACATCCGTGTCTCCAATTGCGTTTGAATTCTCCAAACCCTTCCCTTTACATTCTTGCAAGTTGCATGCTTTATTTTTCACTGCTCATATACTCTTTGCATGCTTGCTTGTTATGTGTTGAGAATTTTAAACTTGTGCCTATACTCCACTTAAACCTAAAAGAAGTTAAAAACTGCAACTTTGGTACTTAGTGTCTAATCACCTCCCCCTCTAGACACTTCTTCTCAAGATCCTACAAGTGGTATCAGAGCTTTGGTATCCATTGCCTTGGTTTAATCACCATTGGAGGAAGATGGATGAGTCTACTTTGGGGAGTCTTAGTCATAGAGTGCCTATTCTTGATGGAGAGTATTTTCATGAGTGGAAAAATGAGATGCTTGTAATTTTCAATCAATATCATTTGAAGAAGTACATTGCTAGTCCTTGTGCACCTCATGTTGATCCTATGCATCCTACCCTTGATGAATCTATTGACATGACTAGAAACCTTAGAACTGTTAATCTTATCACTAGAGGCTTGCCTAGAAACTTGATTAGAATCTTGCCTACCTTTGAGTGTGCCTACACTACATGGAAATTTCTTGAGGAATGCTTTCCAAATTATTCCTTGAAAAATCTAGATGAAATTCTCTATATGTCTATTGCCTTGAGTAAAATGAATACTAATGACCCTATGTTTGGTGATCATCTATTTGAACTTACCGACCTTATGCGTGCCAAAGGAGATGTTGGAATTATTGGTGATATTATTTCCGAAGCTATAAGAATTCATAATCAAGATCATTGTCAAACTCACTCTAACGAATTACCCTCTCTAGGACTTGATCCACCACATGACGATGTTGAACATGGATACTATGATGAGGATGATGATAGTGACTTCGATCTTGATGATGCAATGAGACATCTTGGTCTTATGGCAAATCTTGAGGATATGTGTCGAGGAAAGGAATGGGTTCTTGACAGTGGATGTACCGATCACATGACCGGAGATAAAGACATGTTTCGTGAGCTTGCTGAAAATGATAGTCCTCGAAAGTATGTCACTTTCGGTGACAACTCAAAGGGTAAGGTGGTTGGCCTTGGTAAGGTGGCCATCTCACATGATAGCTCCATTCAGAATGTCATGCTCGTTGAATCTCTTGGCTACAACTTACTTTCAGTATCTAGACTTGCGGATTTCGGTTTCAATGTCCTATTTACTGAAGTAGATTGTCAAGTGTTTCGTCGAGACAATCATAAAATGGTCTTTACTGGTATACGAAGAGGTGATATTTACATTGTTGATTTCTCTAAAAAGGCACAACCTAAAACTTGCTTCATTTCTAAATCCTCAAAAGGTTGGTTATGGCATAGACGACTAGGTCACGTTGGCATGAGAAATCTTGACAAGCTTATTAAAGGAAATCATATCCTTGGAGTTAACGATGTCATATTTGATAAGGATAGACTTTGCAGTGCTTGTCAAGCAGGTAAATAGGTTGGAGGAAGGCATCCCGTGAAGAACATCATGACCACAAGGAGGCCACTCGAGCTACTTCATATGGATCTCTTTGGTCCCAACGCTTACAAAAGCCTCGGTGGAAATTCTTTTGGTCTAGTTATAGTTGATGATTTTTCAAGATTTACATGGGTGTTCTTTCTCGATGATAAATTGCGGGTCCAAAAGATCTTCAAAAACTTCGCTAGGAAGGCCCAAAATCAGTTTGAAGTGAATATTAAGAAGGTTTGCAGCGACAACGGAACGGAGTTCAAGAACACAAATGTGGACACCTTTCTTGACGAAGAAGGGATTTCACACGAGTTCTCGGCTACGTACACACCTGAACAAAATGGAGTTGTTGAGAGGAAGAACCGGACGCTCATCGAAATGGCGAGAACGATGCTTGATGAGTACAAGACGCCGCAACACTTTTGGGTAGAATCGGTTGAGACAGCTTGTCATGCAACAAATCGCTTGTATCTTCACAAGCTACTCGGTAAGACGGCATACGAGCTCCTGACCGGCAACAAACCCCAAGTTGGATACTTTCGAGTATTCGGCTCAAAGTGCTACATTCTTGATAAGCATCGTCATTCAAAATTTGCTCCTAAGTCTCATGAAGGTTTCCTACTAGGTTATGGCTCAAACTCTCACACTTACCGTGTCTACAACAATTTCACCCGAAAGGTTGAAGAGACGGTAGATGTGAAGTTTGATGAATCTAACGGCTCACAAGTAGAGCAATTGCCAATTGATGTAGGAGACAAAGACCCTTCGGAAGCAACCCAAGACTTGTCTATTGGCAAGGTCCGTCCAACGGAGGCGAAGGAGAGTACCTCGTCTGTCCAAGTGGAAGCTTCTACTACACGAAAAGGTGAACCAAGAGTTGATACGGAAGCATCCACAAGTGGAACACACCAAGATGAAGAAAACGAGGAAGAACATCACAAACGTCAACAACCTCCTTCTCCACCTCGACAAGAAAACGACAACGCCAACAATGAAGATGATCAAGAAGAAGAAGAACAAGATGAAGAAGATGTTCAACCGAGACCCAAGCAAAATCTTTCACGAGTTCGAGCAAGAATTGCTAAAGACCATCCCGTCGAGCAAATCTACAATGATATTCAAACCGGGAGAATCATCGCTCTAAAACTCGTTTAGCTAACTTTTGTGAAAACTATTCTTTCATCTCGAGCATTGAACCTATGAAGGTCGAAGAAGCATTGGAAGATCCGGATTGGATAAATTCTATGCATGAAGAGCTGCACAACTTTGAGAGAAACCAAGTTTGGACATTGGTTGAGAAGCCCGACAACAACCACAACATCATCGGTACCAAATGAGAGTTGAGTGTTGGGGAGACTATCATTTGAAGCACAAGAGCAAGGAGTTCATCATCAACACACCATTTGTTACTTCTTGGAGAGTGGTGTCTCCTAGATTGGCTAGGTGTCACTTGGGAGCCTCCGACAAGATTGTGGAGTTGAACCAAGGAGTTTGTAAGGGCAAGGAGATCGCCTACTTCGTGAAGATCTACCGCTAGTGAGGCAAGTCCTTCGTCGGCGACGGCCATGGTGGGATAGACAAGGTTGCTTCTTCGTGGACCCTTCATGGGTGGAGCCCTCCGTTGACTGGCGCAACCATTACCCTTCGTGGGTTGAAGTCTCCATCAACGTGGATGTACGGTAGCACCACCTATTGGAACCACGACAAAAACATCCGTGTCTCCAATTGCGTTGGAATTCTCCAAACCCTTCCCTTTACATTCTTGCAAGTTGCATGCTTTATTTTCCGCTGCTCATATACTCTTTGCATGCTTGCTTGTTATGTATTGAGAATGTTAAACTTGTGCCTATACTCCACTTAAACCTAAAAGAAGTTAAAAACTGCAACTTTGGTACTTAGTGTCTAATCACCCCCCCTCTAGACACTTCTTCTCAAGATCCTACAACTCCCCTCTCTCTCGTTGCTAGTCTCTCCATAGATTGATCTTGGTGATGCATAGAAAATTTTGAATTTCTACTACGTTCCCCAACAGGCTTTGCCTCGAAGCCAAGTCCGAGCGCGCCATGGGCCCGGGGGCTACTGTCGGCGTCCTGGGAACAGGGGTACCCAAACTTGCCTATCTGCGGCCTAGGGCGTGGCTCATCCAGCGGCCCGGCACGACCCATCTTCATCAAACAACTACTCAAGACCCTCGAGAGGGGCCAAGCCTTGCGAGGCGGACAACACATGACCTCCTCAAGGGCGGCCTCCCTAGGCTGGCTCCCAAGGAGCGGGGATATCTATGCAAGGGGTACCTCGCGAGGTTTGCATGACGTGAGCAATGACGACCATGGCCAGGTGGGCGCCAGCGGGCGTAGAGTACTCATTGCCTCTTTGGTGCTAAAGGGGCAAGCGCAGGCAAGGAGTCCCGAGGCACCAGGCAAAGGTTTCCATATCGGTGCAACGAGAGCAAGACCAGCAGGACGACAGGATGGAGGTCACCGCGTAGCCCACGACTGCGTCACCACCAGAGCCTTTGGCAGGAAAAGACCACCTTTTGTCAGGATAACTTGTACCAGTTGCCCCCTTCAAACTGGCCGTCGTGGGATCCTTTCCCGCCTAATATTTGGGAAGAGGACCCGGGCCTCTATAATTAGGACTAGCCACCACCGTAGGAGGCAACTCGTCTTGGACCGGACCCATTCCGCCAAGGCCACCACACAAGCTCACCGAGCTCAAGAACACCTCTCCTCAGGAGGCTGTTCATCCCTTGTACTATTCATCATCAGCCTGCAAGGCAATCCACCACACCATGCTGGAGTAGGGTATTACACCGCAATGGTGGCCCGAACCAGTATAAACCCTAGTGTCTCTTATTCTTTGGGTTCGTCGAGTGAAGCCTTGAGATCATTGCGGGAGCGAGCTAGAGATAGAGATCTTTGTGCACACCCTAGTGTTCGAACCACAAGGGTTTGCCGGAACCCAGAATCCAACATAGGTAACAATGACATGTTAGTCGAGTGAAGCCTTGAGATCATTGCGGGAGCGAGCTAGAGATAGAGATCTTTGGGTTCGTCGAGTGAAGACTTGAGATCATTGAGGGAGCGAGCTAGAGATAGAGATCTTTGTGCACACCCTAGTGTTCGAACCACAAGGGTTTGCCGGAACCCAGAATCCAACATAGGTAACAATGACATGTTAGTATATTTGAAGTACATCAGGCAGGTGATGCTGGATGGGTTTAAAGGTGAAGTACCTAGGCCATGGCGGGTGCTTGGCATCTTGCCAGACGGTGGGATCTATGGCCGTGGCATCTTGTGGAGCGGCTCTGGTGGGGTGGTGTGGGCAATGCAGATCTATGGCCGTGGATGAGGGCGTTAGTGAAGCTGCTCCGGTGGTTGGGTTAAGGATGGTGTCGACGATGCGGATCTGCGGCCGTGGACGGGGCGTCAGAAGCTGCTCCGGTAGGTTGGATGAGGGTGTGACGAAGCGGATCTGTGGCCATGGACTTGTGAGTTGGCAAAGCGGCCCCGGTAGGGTTGTGAATGGTATAGGAGAAGCTACTCTGGTAGGGTTGACGATGGTGTCGGCGAAGCGGCTCCGGTAGGGTTGAGGAAGGTGTCGGCGAAGAGGATCAAAGGCCATTGACGGGGGCGTCAGTGGGGTGGCTCGGGGGGGGGGGGTGGCGAAGCGTCTCCGGTGGGGAGTATGAATGAGCCGCTGCAGATGCGTTGTGGTTGACGAGAGTACCAGCGAAGTAGATCCGGTGCCGTGGACAAGGCCGACACTGAATGGGTTGTGGTATAGTGGTGGATGAGAAGTCTACCTATTTCTAGTGGAGGTGGGAGGGGTAGATGCGGCCGCAGAAGCAGATCCGGCGAGGTGAACGCTGCTGGCAGTGGATGGGCTCTGGTACGTCGGTGGATGAGCAGTCTAGGGTTTTGAGAGGGGAAGGGTAGAAAGGCCGATGAAGTACGGACAACATGATGTAAGATGCTTTGGTGATGTGGGGTTAGTCGTTTTTGCGGGAGGGGGAGAGGAAATGGGGGTGCAGTGTGGTGGGGTGAACCGTAAGTTACCGAAGCAGCCCCGACCTATTATGTAGATGAGGGCGGTATTGTTACTGTTATTCTCCATGCACCAAGGACAAAAGGGGAATTTCGCATGCTAAAGACTAGGTGGCGGAAATTTTAGGAGGCGGGAGATTTTGCCGCCTGCGGGATCGTTCGTATCCAGTTTCAAATAATTTTGGACCGTGCTAGCGGGAAGGTCATGCGAGACTGTGTACACGGGGCACACGTCAGCAGTTACTAACTGGTGTGAAGTCCACCCCAGAAAAAAAAGACAATAACTCGGGATGATGCGTCGATAACTTGGACGTTCACATGGGCGCGGCCAATCCTACGGCTGTAGACGCGTGTTCACAAAAAATGGATCAAACGCTCAGCCTATGTATTTCTCGTGTAAATAGATAATTTAATGCCATAGGTTATTTACTTTAGACATAATGCATTGACGTGTTAGTGTAGAGGCGCACAAAAAGAAATGACTATTGTAGTCCCACAAAATAAATGGATATTGTAGTCCGCTACTTAAAATTGTTACCTCATATGATTACATAGCCTCCATTTCATAATACCCGTTGAATTCATATATGAATATTATATATATTACTTCATAATAAACCTTAAATCGTCCAAGACTAATGAATTTGAATGCAAGAGTAACAATGGTGCATGTACATGATAGCTACATTGGTTGTTTGAAGAAACATCACTGTAACTTTGGCATGCACAATTGAAAAGGTTTATTTAAATAAAAAAATTGTGATATGTGAGTGTCCAATATTTATAGCGTTGAATCGATATTGTACCTTTGGCCACGATACGAAGTAGATATTGATTTATGTTCAAGCGATGCACGTCCACGATTGCTAGATAGTTATACGTGAATGAATTGTGCAATCTCTCTCACACGCATACATATCTTATTTCTCCGTGGGCATCGGCATCACACACGCGCACTTCGTGTATTTCTCTCCCTCTGTCAAGGTTAGAGTTCATCTTTCTACCCCGTCATACAAGTCTCTCACACAGAAACACACACGCTCTCTTTGTCGAACATGCTCACCCCTTTAATTCCGCCCACCCATAGCTACTAATGTCTCAAAGGATAATTATGTCTCTCACACATATGCCTAAGGTTAACTCGATTTCCGGAACCATGTGAATACATACAATGGGATTCCAGCAGAGCATCTTTTGTTTTGAGATTTCGCTCGCTCTCTCTCTCTCTCACACACACACACACACACACACACACACACACACACACACACACACACACACACACACACACACACACACACACACACACACCTTGTATGTACACACAAGGCTGTATGATCATTGTTTATCGTTTCATTTTTCCGGCACTTGCATGCACACCATTTTTTTATCTTCGTGATGCTTTAAGTATGTCTCGCACACATCCTATCTACCTATCCCTTAATATAGATATGTGTCACATAAACTCCTTCTCCCTACTAGCAAGATGCCCATGCGTAGCACGGAACATCAAGATGCATTTGTATGAGTAGTTTATCTTGTGGGAGAAAAGGATGAGCGAGAGAATGCCTTATTTGCAGATGTGAAGAGGGGTGTGGGTATCTTTTTGCAAAATTGCCATAGTTTCCTTCCTATCCGTCAGATATAAATCGAATGGCCTATATTGCAGGATGGCAGGAACACCATCATCACCAACTCTGTTTTTTATAAGAGTAGAGATATGTAAGTGTCACTGCCCCCCACCCACCCACAAACACACACTTCCCGACACCGAAGGAGTAGGGTGACACCTCGATCTTGATACTAATCTATTGACTGGCTTCTCTCTCAAACACACACACACACACACACACACACACACACACACACACACACACACACACACACACACTATACAACACCAAAGGAGTAGGGTGGCACCTCGATCTTGATAGTAATCTATCTACTCCTTTTTCAAACACACACAGATACACACACACTCGCTAGTTGTGCCTCTGTGCCTACCGCGTTGTAACTCCCCAAGACCGACGCTCCAGACGCCTTTCATCTATTTTGAGTTTCATCGTGTGTGTTTTATTTATTTGTTGCATTCATCATCGCATCATCCACATTACATCCGCATGTTTCATAAAACCCGTAGTCGTTCACTCTTGCCGCTTCTTCCTCGTCTTCGTTGACCTTGTCAGGACCCTTTGCCTTTGTTGACCGTTCCGAGACCAGCCAGGTTTTGTCTCCCTCTTGCCTGGCTTCCTAACCTCTCTGCACAGCGCCCCCCCCCTCGCGTGCGCGTTCGAAAACTGCTCCGAACCCGAATCCTCTCGGTCATGACCGTTGAGTCCGGATCAACCCTGAAATACCACAATACTTCTTCCGTTTATTCTTTTAACTACCCAATTAACCCGGAGTTGTCCGATGACGATCAGACGCCCCTAAAACTCCTTCCACCTGCTATATATACAAACCAATCCTAAAATTTAGGGAGATGTCCCATCCTCCCAGCCAGCCGCCGCCGCCACTCCACCAAATCTCTCTCGGGATCCATCTTCTCCTCGATTTCACACACCAGCCAACCAAATCCATACCCTCCTCAATCCACCCGTCCGCCCGAGCACTGCCGAGGCCCCGTAGCAGGAACCCGACCTCTCCTGCCCTGGGACCTCCACCTTCGACCGACCTCGCCGGAGACCACCGCTGCTTCACCTCGTCTCCAACTCCGATCACGGTTCCTCCCTGCTTCTCCTTCTCCTTCGCTTCCTCTGCTCCCGTTCGCTCTGGTTCCCTCTCTCACCTGCTCTCTGTCTTCTCCACAAAACCTACAGGAGCATCCATGGTCGTCCCCACGTCGTCGCTGCCTTCCCCTCATCTCCCCGTGCAGACCACCCAAGGCCACCCCATGGAGCTCGCCTCCACCGACAGCAGCAGCACCTGAGCTTCCTCTCATGGACCGAACCCTAAGCTCCTCCTGCGCCCGCACCTGCAGACCGTCGCCGGACCAGATCCTCGCGCCTCTCTTTCTATTTCCTTCTTCCCCCGGTTCTTCTCGCTTCCTTACCTCGCGGCCTCTCTGTTTTTTCAGAAGAACAGGAGCTCCAGGAGTCCATGGACGCCCGAACCACCTAGGCCTCGAAGCTCCAGCACCGCCTCTCGTCGCCTGGCTGTCCATGCTCGCGCCAGCCAGATCCGGAGGGCCGCCGCCCCTCGCCATTCCCGCCGGTCTCTGCCGCTGTTGCCTCTGCTCCCCGCCTCTGCATCGCGCTGCATTGAGCAGTGCTCGACCCGGCAGCACCCGTCGACCGCGCCCCCTCCACCTCGTTCGATCTAGCCTGCCAGTAGCCATATCCACCGACCGGGCCTTGGCCCATGGGTGAGCTCCTCGCAGCCCCTGCTCTCCGTTGGCCCAGCCCAGATTCGGCTTCATGCAGCGATTTACCTTTTTTCCAGGAATTTACAGTTTTGCAGAAAACCCCTTCATGATTATGCATTTAATAACTAATTAACCATGCATCAGAATTAAACAAACTATATATATGTAAAATGCTTAGAATTTCATCTAGTTTCATAATATGCAATTTTCATCCATGTTTAAAATGTTTAAACTTGTTGTTTGTTTAATTTTGCATAATGCCATGCTAAAAATGATTTATTTCATGACTAAATAACCGCAGCTCCAAATTTAATAAACCGTATATGTAATTGGGGTAGAAAAATGCATAGATTAACATGTTGCACTTTATTTTCCTGTTTAACAACAATAAAATATGGTTTTAGGCAGAAAAGTACCAAATCTAAAATATGCACATGGGGATTTTTTGGAATTGTTGTTCGTTGTTCCAGCCTCATTTAAACTTGCCTAAATAGTTACTTTACTTTGCTTCACCTCTTGCCATGTTTAACAACATTTAATATTGTTTGGTACATAAACGAGAGCGAACTAAATATTTGATGCGGTGTTTCGTCAATATGCAACTCATTGCATATTGAGCTCCAGTTAACTTGTAGTATTGTTTGTGCACTTTGCCATGCCATGCCTCATTAAATGGACATGCATCATCCTTGGTTGTGCATCATGCCATGTTTATGCTTGTGTGTTTACCATGTTGCTTGTTTCTTTCCGGTTTGCTTCTCTCGTTAGCTTTCGTTTCGTTCCGGAGGTGTGAGGATTCGTTCGACTACATTCGTTTGTCTTCTTCATGGACTCATTCTTTTTCCTAGCGGGATCTCAGGCAAGATGATCATTACCCTCGATATTACTTCTATCTTTGCTTGCTAGTTGTTCGTTCTATCGCTATGTCGCGCTACCTATCAGTTGTTTATCATGCCTCCCATATTGCCATGTCAAGCCTCTAACCCACCATCCTAGCAAACCGTTGTTTGGCTATGTTACCGCTTTGCTTAGCCCCTCTTCTAGCATTGTTAGTTGCATGTGAAGTTGAAGATTGCTCCATGTTGGAACATGTTTATGTTGGGATATCACAATATCTCTTATTTAATTAATGCATCTATGTACTTGGTAAAGGGTGGAAGGCTCGGCCTTATGCATGGTGTTTTGTTCCACTCTTGCCGCCTTAGTTTCCGTCATACCGGTGTTATGTTCCTTGATTTTGCATTCCTTACGCGGTTGGGGTTATGGGACCCCCTTGACAGTTCGCTTTGACTAAAACTCCTCCAGCAGGGCCCAACCTTGATTTTACATTTGCCTCACCTAAGCCTTTTTCCCTTGGATTTCCGGAGCCCGAGGGTCATCTTATTTTACCCCCCGGGCCAGTGCTCCTCTGAGTATTGGTCCGAACTAGAGTCCTTTGCAGCGCCACCGCGGGGAAACTTGAGGTCTGGTTTTAGTTGTACAGAGTGCTCATCCGGTGTGCCCTGAGAAGGAGATATGTGCAACTCATATCAGGATTTTTCGGCACATTCGGGTGGTCTTGCTGGTCTTGTTTTACCATTGTCGGAATGTCTTGCAACCGAGATTCCGAGTCTGATCGGGTCTTCCCGGTAGAAGGAATATCCTTCGTTGATCGTGAGAGCTTGTGATGGGCTAAGTCGGGACACCCCTGCAGGGTATAAACTTTCGAAAGCCGTGCCCGTGGTTATGAGGCAGATGAGAATTTGTTAATGTCTGGTTGTAGATAACTTGACACTTGACTTAATTAAAATGCATCAACCGTGTGTGAAGCCGTGATGGTCTATTTTCGGCGGAGTCCGGGAAGTGAACACGGTTTGGGTTATGTATGAACGTAAGTAGTTTCAGGATCACTTCTTGATCATTACTAGCTTCACGACCGTTGCATAGCTTCTCTTCTCGCTCTTATTTGCGTATGTTAGCCACCATATTTGCTTAGTGCTTGCTGCAACTCCACCTCATTACCCCATCCTACCCATAAGCTTAAATAGTCTTGATCACGCGGGATTTGAGATTGCTGAGTCCTCGTGACTCACATATTCTACCATAACAGTTGCAGGTGCCGATGATACCAGTGCAGGTGATGCTACCGAACTCAAGTGTGAGTTCGACGAGGAACTTGGTCGTTACTACATTTCGTTTTTCTGATGATTAGTAGTGGAGCCCAGTTGGGACGATCGGGGATCTAGCATTTGGGGCTGTCTTCTTTTATTTTGGTTCCATAGTCGGACCTTGATTGTACTCTGGATGATGTATGCTTAACTTGTTATTTATGTGAAGTGGCGATTGTAAGCCAACTCTTTATCCCATTCTTGTTCATTACATGGGGTTGTGTGAAGATGACCCTTCTTGCGACAAACCACCATGCGGTTATGCCTCCAAGTTGTGCCTCGACAAGTGGGAGATATAGCCACATCGTGGGTGTTACAAGTTGGTAATCAGAGCCATCCTCGACTTAGGAGCCCCCTGCTTGATCAAATCGTTGGCGTTGTTGAGTCTAGAACAAAAATGTTTTGAGTCTATGGATTATACATATAGGAGAGTAGGATTCTTTTACTCCTCAGTCCCTTCGTTGCTCTGGTGAGGCCTCCTGACGTAGATGCTTTGACTTTCCTCTCCTCAAATTTCACTAATTTTTTTTTAGGATCACGCGGGTATCTTGGGATCGTTCCGATATTCTTGTGACGAGAACATTTTTCTTGGTGCCTCCTGACATTTAGGGGTTGTAGCAGTGTCCCGGGGACTTGAGCTCCGAGGTGTTGTCGTCACAATTTTATCGTTGCAGTTCCGGAATACCTGAGTTTCCCGACATCGAAAATCTCTTTTATGCAGTTGTTGGTGAGATAACCTCGACGCCACCCAGTACTGGGGCGGGAGTTCGGGAGTATTGCAATAACTCGTATAAAGGATGCTTTTCAAAGGTTGAGGTACATGATTTCCAGAGTTTTCTTGGTTATGTGTTGACGGATGGATACAGCTGGATGTAGGGATTGTTAGAATTGGGTGAGATATATTGCTTCCCCTGTATCCCCAACACCAGATTGCATAACCAAAAATTTTCGGGAGTTTATAGGTGGGAATTCAAGTATAACGTAGGATATCTTTCCAACAGACACATGATATGATATGGGGTCTATCATATGTTTGTTTTCGGCTTATTCTGCCAGCCAAATCCTTGTTTTATTTTGTTGTGGTATTCGAGTTGCTTCAATGTCAAGTGTTGATTCTATACCTTTTCCTAAGCGGTGTTCTCATATTTCAATGGGAGTACTAATCCTTTCGATCATCGAGATTGTCATTTCAATTCTTTTCAACCGGTGTGCTTCTCTTCAAGTTAATCATATCCTTTCAATATTCGCAAGATCAATTCTAAGTTTTTTCAACGGTATCCATTCCATCTGCCCAAGTTGCCTTTGTTTTTCCCGCCCTCCCACCCTTTTCTTCAAGGACTCAGATTTCTTAATCAAGTATCCATCTTATGGATGTGAAGTATCTCCATTCTTTTCCGTCAATGTTCTTATCCGGTGATTCTCAGGAAGATATTAACGGAGCTACAAGTTCATCATTCTTCGTTCTCTATTCTTCTCCGGTGGATTCAGTTCAAGCTTTGTTGATCATATCCTTTTCCTCGTTTCAAATATTTTCCCACACCGGTGCACCTCGTAATCTTTCACTTCTCGCCATTCATTTGTTCTGGAGTACTGAAGATATCTTAGGAGATTCGTGTTTCCATTCCTAATCTGTTCAAGATATCTCGAGGTTGTTATCTCTTTTGAGCCATTTAATTCAACCGGTGCAATCTCTCTTTTAAATCGTTCAACGGTGTATCTTTTGAGTGGGCCCTTAACCCACAGGTCTTTTTCCAGGATCTTACCTGACTCTTCTAATTTTTCTGGAGCTATGCCCAAATTCTTTTATAAGTTTGACGTAAGAATGAATTTCATCTGTCAGATGTTTTCCAAGATCGATTTCATATTACTTTTCATTGTTGGCTCAACATCTTTGTTTTTCATTCTCCCGGAGTATCTCAACAATTCATGGTGGTGTTTCTAATCATCATTCTCAACATTTGAAGACCGAGGAAGGATTTCTCCTAAATCTTGGTCCATTCTCTTGAAGATGCGTAGTTCAAGCTTGATGCCATCCTCTCATAATTGTTTTCAATTGTGAGAATTCTTTTCACCCATCCGGAGCAATTCAGGAGTCTTTTCAGTTTGATTCTTCGGAGCCCATCATCTCAGAATTATTCATTCCAACTTTCAGCTCTTGTTCTCCAAATCTTACCGAGGCATCATTCAAGTATTCTCTAATCAGCTCGGGATCTCTTCGTTCACTTGTATCTAAATTCTGTCAAGTATCTTTATTCGTTTTCTAATTCTTCCCGGTGAATTGTGCCTTTGCTACTTTCATTTCCAATTCTTACTGTGGTTCGTTCAAGAGTTCTCTTTCTTGGTTATCATATCAATTCATTTGTTCTTTCCAAATCCTACCAGCGGATCGTTGAAGACTTTTCTCAAGTTTGCGATATATCTCTCTTAATCCTTTCTACTAGAATAAGTAGTATGCAAAATCCGTTGCTTGTCATCAATTTAAATTGGTGAAGGATATGCATAACGTAATTCTTGTTATTGTTTCATCCAAGTGATCTAGGTTCTTCTTTTCAGAGTTGTTCATCATGTCACATTTCTTGGTTCGAGATGCTTCATCTTTTCTTTTCCGGAGTTCCAATTTTTTCCGCATTATCTCATCGGGAAGCTCCATCTAAATCATCGCAAGGCTTCACCTTGTGTTTTCAAATTCTCTTTCTTTTTATCATCCTTTCATTACCAGAGTTCTTCATGGAGGCTCTGCATGGTGGTTCGTCAAGGATTCCTTTCATTCTTCAATTGTTTTTTCAAGATTTCTCTCGAAGTTAAGATCCACCAAGGTATACTCAAAATTAAACATGGAGTTCAACACATGTCTTGTTTTGAGGAGTTCAAGCATTCTTCATCTTGCATTCCAAAGTGCAATTCCTTCTACCTTATCTTTGAGGTGGTGTTATGTCATTCTTGACAATTTGAGTTCGTGTTTCATGATTCACATGTTGTCAAGAATGAGATATTTTAAATCCACCAATCTCTTCGGTCGAGTTATCTTGTGTCATGTTTCACCTAAAGCCTTCCCTAAGGAATGTTGCTATTTGTGGTTCTTATCAATGATCCAAGTTATCTCTTTATCCTCTTGGTGAAAGAAGTTTTTCATCGCCTTGGTGCTCTCACTCAAATCAATGGCTTCCTTTAGTGGCCGTTTGTCACCTCATAATGTTGAGATGTTTCCATAAGCCCACTACAAGCTTATTCTTTTCGTTGTTGGTTTTCCAACAAATCCGTTCAATACCTCTTGTCAGGATGCTTTTCAAATCCAATTGTGGTAGAAGTTGCCTTTTTCTTCTCCGTTTTTTTTCATTTCAACGATCTAGCTTCTACTCTTTGTTCCAGAGGCGTTGTGTTGTTGCTCACTTCGACCAATCATCTCGTTTTCTCAAGATCATGTTTTTTCCTTGCTTATCTATTTAACCGGAGTGTTGTGTCATCCCTTCAATTTCTTTTCATCTTATCAAGTTTTCTTCTCTTTTCTATGGAAGTGCTGTCCAAATTCTGTCATTCGTGTTCCTTGGCTATCTCATTATACCGGTGTGGTCATATTCTTTTGGTTCTTGAAGCTCTTATTTCCATGCCTTTCAACCTACAAGGTTCTCGTAATGTTCCTTGTTCCTCTTTGCTAACAGAGTGTTTGCAATCTCGTTCATCTCCACTGTAATCTTTCTTTCAGTTTGTTCAACCTCTCAAGGTTCCTGGTTTCACTCTTTTGTCAAAGAATCAACTTTGTTTTACCTCTTGCTCTTCCGCTTCTCTCCGGTGCCATCCTTAGATCTCGGGACGAGGTCTCTTGTAATTGGAGGAGTGTTGTAATGCCCCAAGACCGACGCTCCAGACACCTTCCATGTATTTTGAGTTTCGTCGTGTGTGTTTTATTTATTTGTTGCATTCATCATCGCATCATCCGCATTGCATTCGCATGTTCCATAAAAACTGTAGTCGTTCACTCTTGCCGCTTCTTCCTCGTCTTCGTTGACCTTGTTAGGACCCTTTGCCTTTTTTGACCGTTCCGAGACCAGCCAGGTTTTGTCTCCCACTTGCCTGGCTTCCTAACCTCTCTGCACAGCCCCCCCCCCCTCGCATGCGCGTTCAAAAACTGCTCTGAACCCGAATCCCCTCAGTCATGACCGTTGAGTCCGGATCAACCCCAAAATACCACAATACTTCTTTCGTTTATTCTTTTGACTACCCAATTAACCCAGAGTCGTCCGATGCCCTAAAACTCCTTCCACCTGCTATATATACAGACCAACCCTAAAATTTAGGGAGATGTCCCATCCTCCCAGCCACCCGTCGCCGCCAGTCCACCAAATCTCTCTCGGGATCCATCCCCTCCTCGATTTCACACACCAGCCAACCAAATCCATCCCCTCCTCGATCCACCCGTCCGCCCGAGCATCACAGAGGCCCCGCAGCAGGAACCCGACCTCTCACCTGAGACCTCCGCCTTGGCTGACCGGCCTCGCCGGAGCCAGCGCTGCTTCACCTCGTCTCCAACTCCGATCACGGTTCCTCCCCGCTTCTGCTGCTCCTTCGCTTCCTCTGCTCCCATTCCCCCTCTCACCTGCTCTCCGTCTTCTCCAGAAAACCTGCAGGAGCATCCATGGTCGTCCCCACGTTGTCGCTGCCATCCCCTCGTCTCCCCATGCAAACCACCCAAGGCCGCCCCATGGAGCTCGCCTCCACCGACAAAGCAAGAAGACTGAGCTTCCTCTCATGGACCTAGCCACGAGCTCCTCCTGCGCCACTCAGAGACTGGCCGGACCAGATCCTCGCGCCTCTCTTTCTATTTCCTTCTTCCCTGGTTCTTCTCGCTTCCTTACCTCGCGGCCTCTCTGTTTCTTCAATCGATCAGGAGCTCCAGGAGTCCATGCACGCCCGAACCACCTAGGCCTCGAAGCTCCAAAGATCGCCTCTCGTCATGTGGCCGTCCATGCTCAAGGCCAGCCAGATCCAGAAGGGCCGCCCGCCCTCCGTTCACTGGTCTCTACCGCCGTTGCCTCTCTGCTGCACTGCGCAGGTTCGACTTCAGCGGCACCCGTTGACCGCGCCCCCTCCACCTCGTTCGATCCAGCCTGCCAGCAGCCATCTCCATCGACCGGGCCTTGGCCCATGGGTGAGCTCCCCGCAGCCCCTCTTCTGTGATGGCCCAGTTCAGCAGATTCGACTTCTGTCCGGAGATTTACCTTTTTTCCAGGAGTTTACAGTTTTGCAGAAAACCCCTTCATGATCATGCATTTTATAACTAATTAACCATGCATCAAAATTAAACAAACTATATATGTAAAATGCTTAGAATTTCATCTAGTTTCATAATATGCAATTTTCATCCATGTTTAAAATGTTTAAACTTGCTGTTTGTTTAATTTTGCATAATGCCATGCTAAAATGATTTATTTCATAACTAAATAACCGTAGCTCCAAATTTAGAAAACTTTACATGTAATTGGGGTATAAAATGCATAAATTAACATGTTGCACTTTATTTTCCTGTTTAACAACAATAAAATATGGTTTTAGGCAGAACAGTACCAAATCTAAAATATGCACATGGGAATTTTCCGGAATTGTTGTTTGTTGTTCCGGCCTCATTTAAACTTGCCGAAATAGTTACATTACTTATGCTTCACCTCTTGCCATGTTTAACAACATTTACTATTGTTTGGTACATAAACGAGAGCGAATTAAATATTTGATGTGGTGTTTCGTCAATATGCAACTCGTTGCATATTGAGCTCCACTTAACTTGTAGTATTGTTTGTGCACTTTGCCATGACATGCCTCACTAAATGGACATGCATCATCCTTGGTTGTGCATCATGCCATGTTTATGCTTGTGTGTTTACCATGTTGCTTGCTTTTTTCCGGTTTGCTTCTCTCGTTAGCTTCCGTTTCGTTCCGGAGGTGTGAGGATTCGTTCGACTACATCGTTTGTCTTCTTCGTGGACTCGTTGTTCTTCCTAGCGGGATCTCACGCAAGATGACAATTACCCTCAATATCACTTCTATCTTTGCTTGCTAGTTGTTCGTTCTATCGCTATGTCGCGCTACCTATCACTTGTTTATCATGCCTCCCATATTGCCATGTCAAGCCTCTAACCCACCTTCCTAGCAAACAGTTGTTTGGCTATGTTACCGCTTTGCTTAGCCCCTCTTATAGCGTTGTTAATTGTAGGTGAAGTTGAAGATTGCTCCATGTTGGAGCATGTTTATGTTGGGATATCACAATATCTCTTATTTAATTAATGCATCTATATACTTGGTAAAGGGTGGAAGGCTCGGCTTTATGCCTGGTGTTTTGTTCCACTCTTGCCGCCTTAGTTTCCATCATACCAGTGTTATGTTCCTTGATTTTGCGTTCCTTACGCGGTTGGGGTTATGGGACCCCCTTGATAGTTCGCTTTGAATAAAACTCCTCCAGCAAGGCCCAACCTTGGTTTTACATTTGCCTCACCTAAGCCTTTTTCCCTTGGGTTTCCGGAGCCCGAGGGTCATCTTATTTTACCCCCCCCCCCCCGGGCCAGTGCTCCTCTGAGTGTTTGTTCAAACTAGAGTCCATTGCAGCGCCACCTCGGGGAAACTTGAGGTCTGGTTTTAGTTGTACGGAGTGCTCATCCGGTGTGCCCTGAGAACGAGATATGTGCATCTCCTATCGGGATTTGTTGGCACATTCGGATGGTCTTGCTGGTCTTGTTTTACCATTGTCGAAATGTCTTGTAACCGGGATTCCGAAACTGATCGGGTCTTCCCGGGAGAAGGAATATCCTTCGTTGATCGTGAGAGCTTGTGATGGGCTAAGTTGGGACACCCCTGCAGGGTATAAACTTTCGGAAGCCGTGCCCGCGGTTATGTGGCAGATGGGAATTTGTTAATGTCCGGTAGTAGAGAACTTGACACTTGACTTAATTAAAATGCATCAACCGCGTGTGTAGCCGTGATGGTCTCTTTTAGGCGGAGTCCGGGAAGTGAACACGGTTTGGGTTATGTATGAACGTAAGTAGTTTCAGGATCACTTCTTTATCATTACTAGCTTCCCGACCATTGCATAGCTTCTCTTCTCGCTCTTATTTGCGTATGTTAGCCACCATATTTGCTTAGTGCTTGCTGCAACTCCACCTTATTACCCGATCCTACCCATAAGCTTAGATAGTCTTGGTCTCGCGGGTTTTGAGATTGCTTAGTCCTCGTGACCCACATATTCTACCAAAATAGTTGCAGGTGCCGATGATACCAGTGCAGGTGATGCTACGGAACTCAAGTGTGAGTTCGACGAGGAACTTGCTCGTTACTACGTTTCGTTTTCCTGATGATCAGTAGTGGAGCCCAGTTGGGACGATCAGGGATCTAGCATTTGGGGTTGTCTTGTTTTATTTTGGTTCCGTAGTCGGTCCTTGATTGTACTCTGGATGATGTATGCTTAGTTTGTTATTTGTGCGAAGTGGCGATTGTAAGCCAACTCTTTATCCCATTCTTGTCCATTACATGGGATTTTGTGAAGATGACCCTTCTTGCGACAAAACCACCATGTGGTTATGCCTCCAAGTCGTGCCTCGACACGTGGGAGATATAGCCGCATCGTGTGTGTTACAAGTTGGTAATCAGAGCCATCCCCGACGTAGGTGCCCCCTGCTTGATCGAATCGCTAGCTTTGTTGATTCTAGAACAAAAATGTTTTGAGTCTTAGGATTATATATATCGGAGAGTAGGATTATTTTTACTCCTCAGTTCCTTCATCGCTCTGGTGAGGCCTCCTGACGTAGATGTTTTGACTTTGCTCTCCTCAAATTTCACTAAATTTTTTTAGGATCACGCGGGTATCTTGGGATCGTTCTGATATTTTTGTGACTATAACATTGTTCTTGGTGCCTCCTGACATTTAGGGGTTGTGGCAGTGTCCCGGGGAGTTGAGCTCCGAGGTGTTGTCGTCACAATTTTATCGTTGCAGTTCCGGAATACCTGAGTTTCGCCGACATCGAAAATCTCTTTTATGCAGTTGTTGGTGACATAACCTCGACGCCACCCAGTACTGGGGCGGGAGTTCGGGAGTATTTCCATAACTCGTATAATGGATTCTTTTCGAAGGTTGAGGTACATGATTTACGGAGTTTTCTTGGTTATGTGTTGACGGATGGATACAGCTGGATGTAGGGATTGTTAGAATTGGGTGAGATATATTGCTTCTCCTGTATCCCCAACACCAGATTGCATAACCAGCAAGTTTCAGGAGTTTATAGGTGGGAATTCAAGTATCGCGTAGGATATCTTTCCAACAGACACATGATACGATATGGGGTCTATCATATGTTTGTTTCTGGCTTATTCTGCAAGCCAAATCCTTGTTTTGTTTTGTTGTGGTATTCGAGTTGCTTCAATGTCAAGTGTTGATTCTATACCTTTTCCTAAGCGGTGTTCTCATATTTCTATGGGATTACTAATCCTTTCGATCATCGAGATTGTCATTTCTATTCTTTTCAACCCGTGTGCTTCTCTTCAAGTTAATCATATCCTTTAAATATTCGCAAGATCAATTCTAAGTTTTCTCAACGGTATCCATTCCATCTGCCGAAGTTGCCTTTGTTTTTCCTGCCCTCCCACCCTTTTCTTCAAGGCCTCAGATTTCTTAATCAAGTATCCATCTTATGGATGTGAAGTATCTCCATTCTTTTCCGTCAATGTTCTTATCCGGTGATTCTCAGGAAGATACTAACGGAGCTACAAGTTCATCATTCTTCGTTCTCTTTTCTTCTCCGGTGGATTCAATTCAAGCTTTGTTGATCATATAATTTTCCTCATTTCAAATGTTTCCCATACCGGTGCACCTCGTAATCTTTCACTTATGGCCATTCATTTGTTCTGGAGTACTGAAGATATCTCAGGAGATTTGCGTTTTCATTCCTAATCTGTTCAAGATATCTCGAGGTTGTTATCTCTTTTGAGCCATTTAATTCAACCGGCGCAATCTCTCTTTTAAATCGTTCAACGGTGTATCTTTTGAGTGGGCCCATAACCCACAGGTCTTTTTCCAGGATCTTACCAGACTCTTCTAATTTTTCCGGAGCTATTCCCAAATTCTTTTCGAAGTTTGACGTAATAATGAATTTCATCAGTCAGATGTTTTCCAAGATTGATTTCAAATTATTTTTCATTGTTGGCTCAACCTCTTTGTTTTTCATTCTCCCGGAGTATCTCAACAATTCATGGTGGTGTTTCTCATCATCATTCTCAACATTTGAAGACCGAGGAAGGATTTCTCCTAAATCTTGGTCCATTCTCTTGAAGATGCGTAGTTCAAGCTTGATGCCATCCTCTCATAATTATTTTCGATTGTGAGAATTCTTTTTACCCATCCGGAGCAATTCAGGAGTCTTTTCAGTTTGATTCTTCGGAGCCCATCATCTCAGAATTATTCATTCCAGCTTTCAGCTCTCGTTCTCCAAATCTTACCGAGGCATCATTCAAGTATTCTCTAATCAGCTCGGGATCTCTTCGTTCACTTGTATCTAAATTCTGTCAAGTATCTTTATTCGTTTTCTAATTCTTCCTGGTGAATTGTGCCTTTGCTACTTTCATTTCCAATTCTTACTGTGGTTCGTTCAAGAGTTCTCTTTCTTGGTTATCATATCAATTCATTCATTCTTTCCAAATCCTACCGGCGGATCGTTGAAGACTTTTCTCAAGTTTGCACTATATCTCTCTTAATCCTTTCTATGAGAATAAGTAGTATGCAAAATCCGTTGCTTGTCATCAATTTAAATTGGTGAAGGATACACATAAGGTAATTCTTATTATTGTTTCATCCAAGTGATCTAGTTTCTTCTTTTCAGAGTTGTTCATCATGTCACATTTCTCGGTTCGAGATGCTTCATCTTTTCTTTTCCGGAGTTCCAAATTTTTCCGCATTATCTTGTCGGGAAGGTCCATCTAAATCATCGATAGGCTTCACCTTGTGTTTTCAAACTCTCTTTCTTTTTATCATCCTTTCATTACCAGAGTTCTTCATGGAGGCTCTACATGGTGGTTCGTCAAGGATTCCTTTAATTCTTCAATTGTTTTTTCAAAATTTCTCTCGAAGTTATGATCCGCCAAGCTATGCTCAAAATTAAACATGGTGTTCAACACATGTCTTGTTTGGAGGAGTTCAAGCATTCTTCATCTAGCATTCCAAAGTGCAATTCCTTCTACCTTATATTTGAGGTGGTGTTATGTCATTCTTGACTATTTGAGTTCGTGTTTCATGATTCACATGTTGTCAAGAATGAGATATTTTAAATCCACCAATCTCTTCGTTGGAGTTATCTTGTGTCATGTTTCACCTAAAGCCTTCCCTAAGGAATGTTGCTATTTGTGGTGCTTATCAATGATCCAAGTTATCTCTTTATCCTCTTGGTGAAAGAAGTTTTTCATTGCCTTGGTGCTCTCACTCAAATCAATGGCTTTAGTGGCCGTTTGTCACCTCATAATGTTGAGATGTTTCCATAAGCCCACTACAAGCTTATTCTTTTCGTTGTTGGTTTTCCAACAACTCCGTTCAATCCCTCTTGTCAGGATGCTTTTCAAATTCAATTTTGGTAGAAGTTGTCTTTTTCTTCTCCATTTTTTTTCTTTCCAACAATCTAGCTTCTACTCTTTGTTCTGGAGGCATTGCGTTATTGCTCACTTCGACCAATCATCTCGTTTTCTCAAGATCATGTTTTTTCCTTGCTTATCTATTTAACCGGAGTGTTGTGCCATCCCTTCAATTTCTTTTCATCTTATCAAGTTTTCTTCTCTTTTCTACGGAAGTGTTGTCCAAATTATGTCATTCGTGTTCCTTGGCTATCTCATTATACTGGTGTGGGCATATTCTTTTGGTTCGTGAAGCTCTTATTTCCATGTCTTTCAACCTATAAGGTTCTCGTAATGTTCCTTGTTCCTCTTTGCTAACAGAGTGTTTGCAATCTCGTTCATCTCCATTGTATTCTTTCTTTCAGTTTGTTCAACCTCTCAAGGTTCCTAGTTTCACTCTTTTGTCAAAGAAGCAACTTTGTTTTACCTCTTTCTTTTCCGCTTCTCTCCGGTGCCATCTTTAGATCTCGGGACGAGATCTCTTGTAAGTGGAGGAGTGTTGTAACGCCCCAAGACCGACGCTCCAGACGCCTTGCATGTATTTTGAGTTTCGTCGTGTGTGTTTTATTTATTTGTTGCATTTATCATCGCATCATCCGCATTGCATCCATATGTTTCATAAAACCCGTAGTCGTTCACTCTTGCCGCTTCTTCCTCATCTTCATTGACTTTGTCAGGACCCTTTGCCTTTGTTAACCGTTCCGAGACCTGCCAGGTTTTGTCTCCCTCTTGCCTGGCTTCCTAACCTCTCTGCACAGCGCCCCCCCACCACGTGCGCGTTCGAAAACTGCTCTGAACCCGAATCCGCTCAGTCATGACCGTTGAGTTCGGATCAACCCCGAAATACCATAATACTTTTTTCGTTTATTCTTTTAACTACCCAATTGACCGGAAAACGTCCGATGAAGATCGGACGCCCCTAAAACTCCTTCCACCTGCTATATATACAGACCAACCTTAAAATTTAGGGAGATGTCCCATCCTCCCAGCCAGCCGCCGCCGCCACTCCACCAAATCTCTCTCGGGATGCATCCACTCCTCAATTTCACACACCAGCCAACCAAATACATCCCCTCCTCGATCCACCCAATCGCCCGAGCATCGCCGAGGCCCCGCAGTAGGAACCCAACCTCTCCTGCCCTGAGACCTCCGCCTTCGACCGACCTCGCCGGAGACCACCGCTGCTTCACCTTGTCTCCAACTCCGATCACGGTTCCTCCCCACTACCTTCTCCTTAAGCTTCTGCTCCCGTTCCCTCTGGTTCCCTCTCTCACCTGCTCTCCGTCTTCTCCAGAAAACCAGCAGGAGCATCCATGGCCGACCCCACATCGTCGCTGCCTTCCCCTCGTCTCCCCGTGCAGACCACCCAAGGCCGCCCCATGGAGCTCGCCTCCACCGACAGCAGCAGCACCTGAGCTTCCTCTCATGGACCCAGCCACAGGCTCCTCCTGCGCCCGCACCTGCAGACCGCCGCCGGACCAGATCCTCGCGCCTCTCTTTCTATTTCCTTCATCCCCCGGTTCTTCTCGCTTCCTTACCTCGCGGTCTCTCTGTTTCTTCAGACGAATAGGAGCTCCAGGAGTCCATGGACGCCCGAACCACCTAGGCTTCGAAGCTCCTGCACCGCCTCTTGTTGCGTGGCTGTCCATGCTCGTGCCAGCCAGATCCGGAGGGCCACCGCCCCTCGCCATTCCCGCCGGTCTCCGCCGTCATTGCCTCTGCTCCCGCCTGCATCATGCTGCATCGGCGATGCTCGACACAACAACACCGTTGACGCGCCCCTCCACCTCGTTCGATCCAGCCTGCCAGCAGCCATCTCCACCGACCGAGCCTTGGCCCATGGGTGAGCTCCCCGCAGGCTCTCCTCTCTGTTGGCCCAGTTTAGCAGATTCGCCTTCTGTCTGGCGATTTATCTTTTTTCCAGGAGTTTACAGTTTTGTAGAAAACCCTTTCATGATCATGCATTTAATAACTAATTAACCATGCATCAGAATTAAACACACTATATATGTAAAATGCTTAGAATTTCATCTAGTTTCATAAGATGCAATTTTCATCCATGTATAAAATGTTTAAACTTGCTATTTGTTTAATTTTGCATAATGCCATGCTAAAATGATTTATTTCATAACTAAACAACCGTAGCTCCAAATTTAATAAACTTTATATGTAATTGGGGTAAAAATGCATAGATTAACATGTTGCACTTTATTTTCCTGTTTAACAACAATAAAATATGGTTTTAGGCAGAACAGTACCAAATCTAAAATATGCACATGGTTATTTTCCGGAATTGTTGTTTGTTGTTCCGGCCTCATTTAAACTTGCCTAAATAGTTAGTTTACTTATGCTTCACCTCTTGCCATGTTTAAAAACATTTAATATTGTTTGGTACATAAACGAGAGCGAACTAAATATTTGATGTGGTGTTTCGTCAATATGCAACTCGTTGCATATTGAGCTCCACTTAACTTGTAGTATTGTTTGTGCACTTTGCCATGACATGCCTCATTAAATGGACATGCATCATCCTTGGTTGTGCATCATGTCATGTTTATGCTTGTGTGTTTACCATGTTGCTTGCCTCTTTCCGATTTGCTTCTCTCGTTAGCTTCGGTTTCGTTCCGGAGTTGTGAGGATTCGTTCGACTACATCCGTTTGTCTTCTTCATGGACTCGTTCTTCTTCCTAGCGGGATCTCAGGCAAGATGACCATTACCCTCGATATAACTTCTATATTTGCTTGCTAGTTGTTCGTTCTATCGCTATGTCGCGCTACGTACCACTTGTTAATCATGCCTCCCATATTGCCATGTCAAGCCTTTAACCCACCTTCCTAGCAAACCGTTGTTTGGTTATGTTACCGCTTTGCTTAGCCCCTCTAATAGCGTTGTTAGTTGCAAGTGAAGTTGAAGATTGCTCCATGTTGGAACATGTTTATGTTGGGATATCACAATATCTCTATTTAATTAATGCATCTATATACTTGGTAAAGGGTGGAAGGCTCGGCCTTATGCCTGGTGTTTTGTTCCACTCTTGCCGCCTTAGTTTCCATCATACCGGTGTTATGTTCCTTGATTTTGCGTTCCTTACGCGGATGGGGTTATGGGACCCCCTTGATAGTTCGCTTTGAATAAAAGTCCTCCAGCAAGGCCCAACCTTGGTTTTACATTTGCCTCACCTAAGCCTTTTTCCCTTGGGTTTCCGGAGCCCGAGGGTCATCTTATTTTACCCCCCGGGCCAGTGCTCCTCTGAGTGTTGGTCCGAACTAGACTCCTTTGCAGCGCCACCTCGGGGAAACTTGAGGTTTGGTTTTAGTTGTACAGAGTGCTCATCCGGTGTGCCCTGAGAACGAGATATGTACAGCTCCTATCGAGATTTGTCGGCACATTCGGGTGGTCTTGCTGGTCTTTTTTTTACCATTATCGAAATGTCTTGCAACCGGGATTCCGAGTCTGATTGGGTCTTTCTGGGAGAAGGAATATCCTTCATTGATCGTTAGAGCTTGTGATGGGCTAAGCTGGGACACCCCTGCAGGGTATAAACTTTCGAAAGCCGTGCCTGCGGTTATGTGGCAGATGGGAATTTGTTAATGTCCGGTTGTAGAGAACTTGACACTTGACTTAATTAAAATGCATCAACCGCGTGTGTAGCCGTGATGGTCTCTTTTCGGCGGAGTCCGGGAAGTGAACTCGGTTTGGGTTATGTATGAACGTAAGTAGTTTTAGGATCACTTCTTGATCATTACTAGCTTCACGACCATTGCATAGCTTCTCTTCTCGCTCTTATTTGTTTAGTGCTTGCTGCAACTCCACCTCATTACCCCATCCTACCCATAAGCTTAAATAGTCTTGATCTCGCGGGTTTTGAGATTGCTGAGTCCTCGTGACTCATAGATTCTTCCAAAACAGTTGCATGTGCCGATGATACCAGTGTAGGTGATGCTACCGAACTCAAGTGTGAGTTCGACGAGGAACTTGGTCGTTACTACGTTTCGTTTTCCTGATGATCAGTAGTGGAGCCCAGTTGGGACGATCGGGGATATAACATTTGGGGTTGTCTTCTTTTATTTTGGTTCCGTAGTCGGACCTTGATTGTACTCTGGATGATGTATGCTTAACTTGTTATTTGTGTGAAGTGGTGACTGTAAGCCAACTCTTTGTCCCATTCTTGTTCATTACATGGGATTGTGTGAAGATGACCCTTCTTGCGACAAAATCACCATGCGGTTATGCCTCCAAGTCGTGCCTCGACACGTGGGAGATATAGCCGCATTGTGGGTGTTACACGCGCACACTCTCGATACGTCTTTCTCTCCCTCCCCCTCCCCACCCCCAACCCCAATAATGACCGCAGAAGGGTGACAACTCGATCTGATCTTAACCTGTCAATTGGTTTCTCTCTCAAACATTGTGTCTCTGTGCCTCGCTCAGACACACTCGATACGTCTTTTTCTCCGTAGCACCCTCGATATGTAGACTACTCGCGCGCGCACAGCTGTAGTGACAATGACGCGGAACCCAATGTGCCTTGTTTTTACCGGCCTCATGTGATAGTTTTCACCCCGTAGACAACCTTTTCTTTGTTACTACTAGTGAATCTGAAATGATTTGGGCAGACATAAAATATATCACTTCAACCCTATTATCGTAGTAACTATTTTAAAAGAAACTAGCTAGATGCCCGTGCGTTGCTTGGAACATCAAGATGCATTTGTATGAGTAGTATATCCCTTGAGAGACTAGCAAGATGCCCATGCGTTGCACGGAACATCAAGATGCATTTATATGAGTAGTTTATCTTGTGAGAGAAAAGGACGAACGAGGGAAGACCTTATTTGCAAATGTGGGGAGGGGTGTGGGTACCTTTTTGCAAAATTGCCATAGTTTCCTTCCTATCCGTCAGATATAAATCGGACGGCCTATATTGTAGGATGGCAGGCACACCATCATCACCAACTCTGCTTTTTATCTCTACTCCTATAAAAGACTTAGTTGGTGATGATGGTGTGTCTGCCATCCGTCATTTCTAACCATCAGATCTACATCTAACGACTATGATGTAAGTCATGGCATTTTTGCAACAAGACCCCACTTCTCTGCTCCAATTTGCAGAAACCCCTTAGTATCTTGAAACCAACCACATCCCTCCCCTACCTCATCAAAACATCCAAAAGGAATATATTTTGAGTGAAACCTAACACGAGTATATTTTTAGTGATATATACGCCAAACTAGAGTGTTTTTCTTTCAAGTTTGTGAACATGTATTATTCTATTTTGGATCCGTTGCAACGCACAGGCACATTGCTAGTAAGAGTAGAGAAAAGGATGAATGAGGGAAGGCCTTATTTGCAAATGTGGAGAGGGGTGTGGGTATCTTTTTGCAAAATTGCCATTGTTTCCTTCCTATCCTTTAGATATAAATCCGACGGCCTATATTGCAGGATGGCACGCACACCATCATCACCAACTATGTTTTCTACTCCCTCTATTCCTAAATATTTGTCTTTTTAGATATTTCAACAAGTGACTACATACGGAGCAAAATGAGTGAATCTACACTCTAAAATATGTCTACATACACATCCGTATGTGGTAGTCCATTTTAAATCTGGAAAAGACAAATATTTAGGAACCGATGGAGTATAAGAGTAGACATGGAGATATATCTCCAGCATGGTCTACAACAAAAATGTGCTGGACTGGTTTACTTGGGATGCTTTCAACGCGATGACTCGAAGTTCAATTATGTCTTTAAATTTAGATTTTATATTATATATTACTTATTTAATATATACTTCTTTCACTATTGTCTTGACAATGGAACCCACAGTACTTAGAATACAAGATTAAGGATGGACTTGTTTCTTTTAACTTTCTCTCTGAAGTTGTAGCCACCCTGCAAGTCACGTGTACACTGTACACGCAATTAACCTTTTATAGAGGGAGAATCATACATGCAATTAACTCAAATGAATTGGATGTAACTCTATTATTTCCAGCATAAGAGCATCTCCAATGGTAGCCGACAAATTTCCTCCCGCTTCCTTCAGCGGAGGACGACATCAAACGCCAGCGGCATACATTTTCACAACTCTAACCAACCAGATAAAATTCATCCAAACACAGACTATTTTCATATAAGCATGCATGATTACGTATAAAAAAGCCGGATCTTCATATAAACATGATGGATTTCATTATATTTACATGAACTAAGCGGTGCTAATCCGGCTCTCTTGGTATAATTAACACTCTCTCCATCCGGAAATACTTGTCCTAGAAATGGATGTATCTAGACTTATTTTAGTTATAGATACATCCAATTTATATGTTCTTAGAACAAATATTTCCCGCCAGCCGGAGAGGGAGTACCTAATCTAAATGGCCGCCCGCGGATCCCTTTGTCTTCCTCATGTCCGACAGACACTTGCGGGGTAAACGAGGGTCCTTGGAAGAGACGAAGCAGCAAAGAAACCACCTGAATGCGCAGTCGTCGCCTCAGCGGTGGCCTTCATGGGACCCAAGTGGCAGCAGCCTCCCGTGTTATACTTCTCCTTGATGATGGCGGCGAACACGGAGAAGCTGGCCACCGACTCGTCGCTCTCCACACAACCGGCTTCTGTCTCTGCCTGCATGGCGTTGCCGTAGGCACCTGAGGCATGGCCGCAGGCATGGGAGGCGCGCCCACAGACACGGGAGGCGCGACCACCGCAGAACTTGAGTGGCGCTGATGCGATCTGCGGCATCGATGGCGCCCGTCTGCGGCGTGCTACGCCGCCCGTCTTGCGGCGTGGAGCAACTCGCCACTCCTCATCGAGCTAAACCGGAGCGGCGAGTTGCTGAACCACGCGCCGGATTGGGGCGACAACTGGCTCCATCGGGCTAAGCAAGGTTGATGAAGCATCGAGCGGCCTTGGCCGTATCCGGAGGGCTCGGCGGGCCACCCAGCCAGGTAGTATGCCGGAGAACGGCTCCTCGGAAGCCATCGGAAGAGTGGAGAAAATGGTGAAGGAGGAGATGGGAGAGCGGCAGAGGGGTGCGATTCTTGCCTAC
Organism: Aegilops bicornis; assembly: GCA_021605145.1. Taxonomy (NCBI): domain Eukaryota; kingdom Viridiplantae; phylum Streptophyta; class Magnoliopsida; order Poales; family Poaceae; genus Aegilops; species Aegilops bicornis. The sequence continues at coordinate 418,010,881 of CM038670.1, read as the reverse complement.
TTTCTGTCTGGCCTCGTTTAAATAGAGGGCGGACGGTAGGAGCTTGGCTGGTGTCTAGCCTTGTTTAAACTGAGGGCGAACGGGAGGAGCTCGGCAGGTGTTGCGTTTAATTCCAGCCCGCTCATGAACGGACGTGTGGCCGGAGTAGGTTTCTCGGTTTGCATGCGGGTTTAACGGAGGGCTTTGATGGAGGTGAGGAGGCGTGTTCAGCCGGGTGTGCAACTGGCGGCGCAGTACTATTCGATTTGACAGCGGGCGGCACAGTTCCCGATACGGCTTTAATGCAGACGAGGGAGAGGTAGCGGTTGCCGAAATATTGAACGGCCAATGATGCATCCTCCTTCAATTAGCATCGTGCATGCATGAGGGAAGTAATAGGAGGAGGACCGGGAAAAGAGGCTGCACGATGTGAATGCAACACAGTTTGCACTCATATAAAGGTGCCCCTCCATTCCAATGAATCTACCAAATCGTGCGCAGCTAAGAATTTGCCTAAGCACCTACACTAAGCGCAAAAGTGCTCACTCCAGACCCATGGCGGCGATGCGCGTGAGCGGCAAGCGGCTGCGCGAGATGGCCCATGACGCCAGCCTGCGGCATGGCGCCGAGGATCGTCTCCAGATGGTGTTCACGACCGGCTGGTGGATGGCCGCCGTCGATGCCAACTACGATTCTCAGTTGGACCAGATGATCGTTGCCACCACCAACAAGTTCACCATCCTCAAGAAGCTCGGGGACGACATCATTGTACTCCTCCAGCCCGCGCGCCCGGGCTCCTCATTGCCCGCCACCCTAATCAGCCTCCATGGCCGGAACCTCTTTCAAGCACTGGTGGCCCTGCGACTGCCCGCCGAAGCAAGGAAGAATGTCCACCTGGAGGTCAGGCTCGCCGCGAGGCACCTCGCCCTGCAAGAATTCGTCGACCTACACATCCACATGTATGAGAAAATCATGTACATAGGTATCTACAAGGCCGTTGAGGACGCTACGACGTTGGCCTTCCTCAACCGGCTGGAAGCCTTGGATGCCTTTGCCGAGAAGCACCTTGACCTCGCCACAAAAGTCGCCGCTCCTTAGCCGCCGGTCGGTGGCCCGACGCACTAAGTTGAGGAGGAGGAGGTCGTACATTGATGGATGCATATTTCTTCTTGCCTCCTGTAACCACCACTGCGATTGCATCATCATGGCCTTAATTCTTATTGTGCTGTTGCATTCTCGTTCCAGTCAATACCGACATGTGCGGTCCCTTTGCTTAATTATATGCATCACCGTAACTAGTACTCCCTCCGTCAATTTATAAGTCGTGCTTACCTTTTCCATCAACTTCGTGCAACACACGGGCATCTTGCTAGAAACACTAGAACATGTTAGACCGCATGTGACCAAACCGACGATGCGCCAACCTCGCTACTACGTACCCTGCTTATCTGGCGGAAATAGCCCCGCCCTAGCGTTTCCAATTGTTATTTCTATCTATCGATCGTGCTAAGGAGCAGAACCAAATGTTACAATTTATACATTTTTCTCTACTCCTACTCCTATGAAAGACTTCGATTGGTGATGGTGGTGTATACGCCATTAAATGCGTTTTTGACCATTAGATCTGCATATAGCAATTTTGTCGGAGTAAGTTGTGGAATTTTTGCAACAATAGCCCACTTCTCTGCTCCAATTTGCAGAAAACCCCTTATTATCTTGAAAGCAACCACATCCCTCCCTCACCTCGTCAATACAGTCAGAGAAATATATTTTGAGTGAAAAGTAATATATTAGGAGTATATCAAAACAAGAGTGATTTCTTTCAAGTTTGTGAACAAGTACTACTATTCTACTACTTTGGATCCGTCACAACACACAAGCACATTGATAGTAAAAGGAAAAGGCCTGCCGTGTTCGCGTTGCACCCCCACACGCCCGGGAATCGGGAGTACTCCACGGCCCGTCCGGCACGCCACATAGCTAGGGAAGGCGTGTTGCCTAGCATTTTCACTTTCATGTGGGACCGCCGTTGAGCAAACTGACTATTGGCAAACTGCACCCCGCCCGCCACCGGGTTGGAAAACAGAAACGAGGGGAAGATCTAGCTGTAGCACAGAAGCCAAGAAATTTGGTGTCTGATGGGGCTCGTTGACACTACAAAAAAATACCTTCCGTGACGATACGTGTTTGTCACAGTAGGTCGCGTTTTTTGTCATGCATGTACATCCATGACGATTTTATGACAGAATCAAGATAGTCACACCTGTGCTGTCGTACAAGTGTTCCATGACATCAACAAAATTATCATCACGGAAGTGTCCACTTCCATGATGATAAATCACGCATCATAGAAGTGCTTTCGTCAAGGGTGACCGACACGTGGCATCCACCGTAACGGGATGATGTTAAGCTATCGGGTCCAGTTTTGGAATCCGATAACCCGATAACAGCCACGACCAATGCCGATTTTCCACGTGTAAAATTCTCATTGGCCGATGGAACCATGCGTCAGCTCCGCATTGGCACAGGTGTCACTCATCCGACGGTCGAGATGGGCCTATGATATGTTGACACGTGGACGGGCCCAAAAGTGGCCCATAAAGTTTAAATGGGCCGGCCCAACTAAAGTCCCACAAGATTTAGCGGACCATAATGGGCCGGCCCAACTAAAGGCCCACAAGATTTTGTAGACCATAATGGGCCGGCCCAGCTAAAGGCCTACAAGATTTAGCGGGCCACAATGGGCCAGCCCAGCTAAAGGCCCACGAGATTTTGTAGACCATATGGGCCGGCCCAACTAAAGGCCCAACATTCTCAGTTAAGGCCCGTACGGCTAGTGTCAAATCGGCCCGTCAACGGCCTATCCTAAACTTGTCATCATCGCGGCCCATGGTCACTTCTGGCCCGTTAACAGTCCGCTAAGTATATGGGCCGAATTACAGCCCGCTGTATTTACGGCCTGTTAAAGGTCCTGCTTCATTTGGGCCCATTTATAGGCCATTGAAAGTTTTGGCCCATAAACGACCATGCAGGATTTGGGTCATATTCGGCCATGTCTGACATTCGGCCTGTTAGAGGCCCACTAAAGATTTGGGCCACTTTCGGCCTGTTGTGATTTTCGGCCTGTTAACGTCGGACGAAATCCATGGGCCATATGTGGCCCAACGTCACATCAGGCCCATTAACGGCCTATGTAAAAATGACGATAATCTAGCCCGACCGAACTTCCGGCCTGTTAAAGGCCCGTGTATTAGGTCGGTGCATTTATGATCCTTCCAAATTTCGGCCTGTGAAAGATCCGCATCATAAATGGGCCACCATTTCGGCCTGCTAAGACCAGTGGGTTATTTGGCACAATCAGGGCCCAATCTCACTTTGGTCTATTAAAGGCCCATGTTTTTTATGGGCTCGAGATATTTACACCTGTAAATGGTCTATTGTTACTGAGGGCCCAAATTATGTTTAGGCATGTTAAAGGCCCACTATGGGCACATGCCTACCAGAAAAATATGAAAGCTTATGCTGATTTAGGCCTAGATATTTTTAGTGGGCTACATGCAAATTTTGGCCCATAATCGTTTTTAGCCCAATTGGAATGGGCCCGGCGAATGTTGGCATGTTGGGCTCCTATGAAGCTTTCGGCCGAATACATTACTAAGATAAACCTACACTATACAAAAATAGCGTCATAATTACTGCAGCCTTTGGCGACATCATAAATCTTTGTATCACAACAAAATAAATTCAAACCATACAACAAAAGGCCTGTTGGCATAAAGTTTACAATCCTTGTAGATAAAAGCACCATCGGATGTATAGAATCACATATCATATGACACGAGTGCTAATGTTTCAGGATCTAGAATCTGATGGAGCAGCACGATCTTCACCTTTTTTCCGCCATTGCTCTTGAACAACGAAGCGAATGTCTGATAGTCTGGTTTCAAAACCATTCATATCTTGACGACATTTGTCAACCACTATTCTTGTTTCCAAAACGACGTCCATTAGGGATTGGAATTGTGTCTGGAGCACAGATATATCACTCTGTCTAGCAGGAAGATTTTTGTTCAAGAGGGCGATTTGGACGAGGTTACCTTGACAACCAACCCAGAATTACGCAGGAAGGTGCTTTTTTCACTGTTAGTGGAGAGATACTGACGCACTGCAGCAAGAGGTGACATTGTGCCCATGGTAGCGTCGTCACCTTCAGGTGGTTGTGGCTATTCAATCATTTGGTCCATAGCTTCCCGAAAGTTCGAACTTGTAGATTAGTGTACCAGATAAGTTACTAATGAGATGAAAACAAACAAAGTAGGTTACACATTTATACATAACTTATTTTGGTGAACTACTATAATACATTAGCATGTATTGTAGTGCTAACTACATAATAAAATCACTTTTGGAACATATGTCCATGTAGCATGCCTACTGTATTGTCTATTTCCTCACATTCGTTGACATCTAAGGATAAAGAGACATGGTTTAAAGTAGGATGAACATAGTATGACATCATTCATATCATGGGCAAACAGATATAAAACAAACATGCTATTTTATCATTGTGTGCACACGTGAACATAACAACTAGATTACAGATCAAGACCAAAAGAATATCCTTCATCTCTTTTAAACCATGTAAGGTGCAATGATACGTTAAGACAAGCTGTGTATAAAAGTGAGCAGTGGATCGACATTGGCTGCAAACCAAGTAGTTAAATGAACACATCACAGTACCAATCAGTTCAAAAGCGGGGCCAGTAAGGACTTACAACAGTGGCTTGAACTGGTGTGCTCATGCCCTTCATCTTCTTTGGTGTGGCAATCCTTGAAGATTTGCACTGCATTCGGTTCAGGTTCTTTTTGGTCCGCATACGGGCTTTCCTCTCAGTATTTGGAACAAGTCAATATAGATACGATAATATGTCACGAAAAAAGAAGGAAGTAGCAGCTATTTACAAGAGCCTCGCGTTATGCAATATAGCTACGAGATCCTATTATGCATTGGAATTTCACTTTAGAATGGTTGGTCTTGTTCTTCAAACAGTTAGCCTAGAAGAAGATACACTTGTAAGGGACATACATAAATACAAGTTCAATATGTGGTCTGATCAAATACATATAGCCTACTTGATACTTTGGATCAGACCAGCGTTTAAACGAGGGCTGTTCAGTCTTCATCTGTAATATATTCCACTGGAGATGTTTGGGCGATTTCATTGTTAGCCTTGCCTTCAAAGTGAGATTTTCTAAGGTGGTACCGATACTGTCGTAGAGTAGACTAAAAAACATGAGTGCATGCTTGTTTAGTTGCATCATCTTTCGGATCCAACTTGAACCTCATCTGTTGAAAAAAGAATGTGAGTCTTATTAGGAGGAAGCTAGAAAGTATGCGACAGAGCAAGACAATATTAATAATTGTGATGAATAACATTACTTATGGATAAATGGTCAAGGAAGGTGTTAAACTGGGTATTGTCTTTCTCATTCCTGTACTGGATCCACGTTGGGAGGATACGTGCATGACACCTAATGGCAACGGCTGCCTCTGATACTAACTTGGCTGACTCTGTAGCATCACGTGGCCTTTTTAAACCTGCCTCAAAATGGATCTCCATTCTTCCTCCTTTAGATTTTGTTAATCTGTCAAGCATTATCCCTGATGTCTGTTTCCGCTTGCGCCGTGGTGCTAGTTCAACAACAAATATGGAAAGTGTTAGTGTACATCAAACTGTGAGAGTACATATAAAGGAGCATGCAACTGCAACTTGACTCGGTCAGGTACCGTCTTGGTGTTGATGCTCATGAGGTTCATTTGATCTTGCCAAGTCCTGTTGTGTCGTGATTAGCTTGAAGTAGTGTTAGGTGTGAAGGCAGCTTGGGAACTAGCCGATTCGGAGCAAACGAAGCAGTAATTCGTTGAGATCCTGCATGCAGTTGAAGCGGATGCTGCGGTGGTGGAAGCGAGTAATATCTTGTGTTTGTAGATTTAGCCGGTGGACTTGGACCTTCTACTGCACTATAAGTACCAGATAATCTCGATGGTAGATCCTTTTCCATTTCACCCGACGAGTAACACCACTCCCTACTATATTATTTTCCTTGCTCTTTTTTGACTTTGCCATGTCAAGCCGTACCCACAACACAAAAGAATAAAATCGCTCTTCAGAACTCATTGATGCATGATACAGACAAGCGATACTTTGATGTAAGACAACCGTATGAGGATGGAATATGTAAGAAAAACAGGACGGCATGACATATACACAACTACGATGTGTAAACTAAGCAGAAGGGTTTTCAAGAAAATAGAAGTAATGCAAGCTAGACACCATATGAAAGATGCAACCAATATTATTCTGCCAAGTTAAAAGTGTCTTGTCATAAGTGGCAATTCGAAAAATTAGAAGCAATACAACATAGAAATCAATGCAAGATGCAACCACTATCAAACTGCCATGTTAAAAGCGTCCAATCATGAGTGGTGATCTGCGGGATACACAACAGCAGTACTTTGATGTAAGAACATGGTATGATAGATAGATGCAATGTATTTTAGACACAGAAAGACATGTCATATGCACATGTATAACGTATAAACTGAGCAGGTGAAATTTAATCAAAATGGAAGAAATACATGCTAGACAACATATGCAATATGAAACCAATTATCACACTGTCAACTTAGAGCAAGCACCTGCGATGGTGGAGTACTGGAGATGAACTCATCATGTAGACTGGGGACTTCAACTTCATTAGCGATGGCGATTGGCAAATCTAGAGAGTCTCTGTTTGCGTCGGTGCGGAGGACCACCAACATCCCCTAACTTACTCTTTTCCTTCCTATTTTCTGATATTGCCTTATGAAGTCAAAACCACAAGAAGATGAATAAAATTAGCTCTGCATAACTGGTTGATGCATGATACAAACGAACACTACTTTGATGTAAGGCAAGCGCATGATAGGAGGATGGAATATATACAAAAAAAGACAGCGTTTCCTATTCACACGTACGATAGGAGGATGGAATATGTATGAAAAAATAGTAAGCGGAAGGCATTTCAACAAAATTAGAAGAAATGAAAGCTAGGCACCATATGAACATGCAACCAATATCACTCTATCAGGTGAAACCTGTCTCGTCGTAAGTGCCATTTCAAGAAATTAGAAGCAGTACAAGCTAGAAGACAATGCAAGATGCAACCTACATCAGAGTCCCAAGTTAAATGTGTCTTATGGGTAAGTGATCGTTGCGGGTATAAGTTGTAAGCTACGCAGATGCAATTCAACATAATCAGAAGCAATACACACTAGACATCATACGGAAAACACAACCACATATAACAGTTCCAAGCTAGAGCAAGCACCTGTGATGGTGGAGTAGGGGAGATGTGCTTATCATGTACACGTATGTTCTAGAAATAGGAACACATGTCATATTCACATGCATTATGTGTAAAGTAAGCAGATGCAATTCAACAAAGTTAGAAGCAATACAAGCTAGACATCATACGCAACATGCAACCACATATAATAGTGCCAAGTTAGAGCAAGCACCTGTGATGGTGGAGTAGGGGAGATGTGCTCATCATCTACACAGCTACGTTGACTCTCGATCCTTGTGTTGTCTTGTGAATCTTGTTGGGAGGATGGCGGAGTAGAATCTGTAAAGACCCCCTGTTTGAGTTGCTCCGAAGGACCACCATCATCCACTGCCGGACTAATTTCATTCAGCTGTAATGATTTTGCATTGTGGAGTCAAACCGATAAGAAAAAGGAATAAAATTCGCTCTTCAGAACTCATTCATGCATGATACTGACGAACACTACTCGGATGAAAGGTAAACACATGATGCGAGGATGGAATATGTATGAAAAACAGGATGGTGTGACATATTCACACCTATGATGTGGTAACTAAGCGAAGGCATTTCAACAAATTAGAAGCACCGCAAGCTAGACACCATATGAAAGATGCAACCAATATCACTCGCCAAGTTCAAAGCGGTATGGTGTTTCAACAAATTAGAAGCGGTACATGCTAGAAATCATATGCAAGACACAACCAATATCACAGTGGCAACTTAAAGGTGCCTTATCATAAGTGTTGATGCGCGATATGCAAGAACGATGATGCGATGTAAGAACATCATGTGATCAGATATAGTATGTTCTAGAAACAGGAACATATGTCATATTCACAGGCATTATGTGTAAAGTAAGAAGATGTAATTCAACAAAGTTAGAAGCAATACAAGCTATACATCATATGCAACATGCAACCGCATATAATAGTTCCAAGTTAGAGCAAGCACCTGTGATGGTGGAGTAGGGGAGATGTGCTCATCATCTACACAGCTACGTTGACTGTCTAGCCTTGTGTTGTCTTGCGAATCTTGTTGGGAGGATGGCGGAGTAGAATCTATAGAGAACCTCCGTTTCTGTTGCTCGGAAGGACCACCATCATCCAATGCCTTTCCAATTTCCTCTAGCTTTATTGATTTTGCATTGTGAGGTCAAACCGACAAGAAAAAGGAATATAATTCGCTCTTCAGAACTCATTCATGCATGATATTGACGAACACTACTCTGATGAAAGGCAAAGTCATGATACGAGGATGGAATATGTACGAAAAATGGACGGCTTGACATATTCACACCTATGATGTGGTAACTAAGCAGAAGGCACTTCAACAAATTAGAAGCACTGCAAACTAGACACCATATGGAAGGTGCAATCAATATCACTCTGCGAAGTTAAAAGCTGTCTGCGTCATAGGTGGCGTTCATCAAACTAGAAGCAATACATGTTAGAAATCATATTCAAGACGCAAACCAATATCACACCGCCAACTTAAAGGTGTCCCATCATAAGTGGTGATGCAGGATACACACGAATAGTAGTTTCATGTAAGAACATGGTGTGATAGATGATATAGTATGTACTAAAAACAGGAAAGCGTGTCATATTCACATGTATCATGTGTAAGCTAAGCGAATGCAGTTTACACTAATTAGGAGCAATACAAGCTAGACAAAGATATGCAACATGCAACCGAGATATCACAACTTTGCCAAGTTAGAGCAAGCACCTTGGATGGTGGAGTAGGTGAGCGGAGACTTGGACCTTGTAATGCACTATCAAGACAAGGAGAATCGTCTGAGATGCTCCGTTTATGTTGCTGCAGAGGACCACCATCATCGCCTTCCTTACTCTTTTCCTTCCTCTTTCTTGATTTTGGCTTGTCAAGTCAAACCCACAAGAAAAAGGAATAAAATTTGCTCTTCAAAACTCATTGATGCATGATACTGACGAACATTGCTTTCATGTAAGGTAGCCGCAAGATAGGAGGATGGAATATGTATGAAAAACAGGACGACATGACATATTGACATATATGATGTATAAAGTGTAAACTAAGCACAAGGTGCTTGAACTTGTTAGAATCAATGCAAGCTAGAAACCATATGAAAAATGAAACCAATATCACTCTTCCAAATTAAAAGGGTGCCCTAACAAATGTATTTGACCAAATTAGAAGCAATACATGGCAACAGGCTAGAAATAATATGAAATATGCAACGAATAAAGGTGACTCATCGTAAGTGGTTGATGCAGGATACAGAAGAGAGGTAGTTTCATGTAAGAACAAGGTTAACACATAGATGCAACCGCAACGCCCTCAAGGACTTAGCAGCTGAAGCCGAGGCAGAGCTGCCTCCATGACACCGACGCTGCCGTGCACCATACCAGAACCACTCCGACCACGCCGTCCTGCGCCTCACTGCTACCGCTCCACTGTCGCAACCGTCCACCGCACCGGAGCTGTTCCCGCTACGCCGTCTTTCGCCGCCTCTGATCTGGTTCCTCGCCGCTGACAGACGGCCACCGCACCACACTCAAGAACTTGGCCATGGGTTCTTCCAAGGCTCCACCGTCCTCCACAACTTCTCATTTCCAGCGAACCACAAGAAGATCGTTGGAAAACAAAAGGAGGACACAACACTGCTAGCAAGAAGATCGTCCTTGAGGGCATTGCGGTTGCGGCTGTGTTGGACGATGACGTTGGGGTACCGGCTCCGGCGTGATGGAGGAGGGCGGCGGTGGATTGGGCGCTATGGGGTGGAGGACGAAGGAGGCTGGGGTTTCACAGCTGGTGGAGAGGGCGTTTTGGCGCCCACGGAGTATGAATGGGGAAACGGAGGGAGGCGAGGAACTAAGGGGGAACAATGTTTCGGTTTGGGACGCGCTTGTTTGAAATTTGGGGAAAGTTACAAACTTTGCCCCCATCTAAAATTTTGGACATATTGCGGGTTGGGGGTAGGACAGTAATCTTAGGTGTCCCAAATGTGGGCGGGATAGAATTCGGTCGAGTGCATGGGTGTTTAGGCGCCCACGGCGTATGAATGCTTCTCGGAGGCGGTTGAGACTGGCGTCTTGGTGAAGTTACAAACCTACCCCGGTTTAGACCTTTGGACATCGGGCCGATAGGCTACACGGGCCAGAGTAAGGACAGTAATTTCCTACCACCAAACATTTGTCTCGCGCGGTTTCGGGTGACCAGAGGCCTATTTGGCGCTTCATTCAATATTTGGGAGCAGAAGCATTAACATTTTCGGTTCTCTTGAATTGAACTTTCAGGATTTGTCAAACTTCACAAATCCTTACTCTTGAAAATCCTAAAGCTACGATTTTGGAATGGAGGGGTTACATTTGAATATACATTGTACACGAGTATATATTAAAAAAATTGCAACTTACCTCAGTTCATGCATGGTTCCAGATATAATCTCCTTGGTTGCAAAAAAAAGTTAGACATGCGTATGAATATATATAGCATGTTCAAACACACAACAAAGATTGATGCCCCCTTTTACATTTGATTTACAAATGCCATTATCTCGGGTTCAAATAGATGAATGCACTTCCTATGAATTCGAATCTTTGAAACCCCTTTATGTTGAATTCAACATGTATTCTATTTCGTAGCTAGCAATTTGGAATGTATCCATGCAAGTGAAAAATGTATAAAGTGCTTCACACTAACAACATGGAGTGCACTAACTAATGTTTATATATGAATTGCAAAAGTATCCATTGCCTGTATTTCAAACCGCTCTCACTCTATGGATCGATAATATGAAATAAACACACGCACATGCTAGAATTCAATAGAGTATGGGTGTCTGATAGACCGATTTTCGTCCATACGCAATTTGCGAAATTCATGATCTCATCCAAAAATAATAATGCCATTTATATTTTAGTTTAATGCGTAGAACCGCCTTTTACATATAGATGCACTATGCCTCGGCCAGTTCTCACAAACGCGCTATATATCTCTCTATCTAACGCATAAGTGCACACACTTTATATGCATCTGCATTTCTCTTTCACACATGCTCACAATCTCTCTCGGGGTATCGGGGTGTCTCACGCACATGCTCTCTCTGTATCTCTCTCTCTCTCTCTCTGACTACTATGTACCACACTTTTCACTAATCTCAGTTGGAAAACACTATTTCTCTCACATGCATATATACACACGCCCGGTCTCTACTAGCCCTCTATACACACATATATGTGCCTACGTGTCTCCCGCACGCACATTATCTTTAGGCCTCTCTCGCACACATTGCCCCCTGCCAGACACACCTCTCTCTTAGTAGTTGGCAGATATGATTCCATCTATCATTCCAGGGATATCCCTCGATCGTTAAGCTAGATGGTAATCTGAGGCAAAGTTTTACCCTAGTTCGACCCTTGCGGTTGAGCAAAAGCCTACTCCTGATGCTGTATATTAGTGATAGGGGTGTGTACAAAGTACGTGAATACCAGGCATTGTGCGTGTGTGTATACTATGGACGAACTAGCCCCCAAGCTTCTATAACATACTGGGGGCCTAGGGTTACAAAACATATATAGTCGGCTTATCACCAGTGAGGATGGAGTCCTCCACGACTCTGGTAGCTAGCTTCGTGTTGTACGCCGAGTCCTCCACATGTGTCTTCGTATAACGCGTCTCGGTCCAACCTATGTGGCGCAGGATGGAACCGACCCGTGAGTCCTCATGTTGACCCACCACAACTAGAAATGATGTGCCCACCACACGACACACGCAGTCGGCCATTGAGAAAATAAGCATATACAATAGTACAATGTTATACATGAAAGTTAATTGCATGGTGCATCCAAAAATATTTGTTCTGCATTGTGAATGTTTATATATTCTCCTAAAATATTAGTCGTGGGAAAGAGAAACGAAGGGCATATCTCTCCTTGTCTCCACCGGGCACCCCCTCTTTCTACACCACTTTCACATACGCACAAAAACTATCTCTCAGCCCTCTAAAAGTATGCATGCACACGACACATTCATGCATGACGGTCACTGTATTTCAAGCTAAAGCACTTTACGGTCACTGGACTTCAGAATATGCTCATTACGGTCACTGTATACATTCTCGTGGTGATCATACGGTATCTAGCTCACGATACGTCTCCATATTTTCTTGATGACACTGACGGACTTTGCATTTGATGCATGCTCCGTATTTTTTTACGACACTTACGGTCATTATATTTGAAGCGAAAGCACGATATGGTCACTGGACTTCAGAATAAGCTCATCACGGTCACCACATACATTTTGTCATGCTAACCGACATGTGGTTGGATGGTTAGGAGGACAGTGGTTTCTCGAGCCCACCAGGGTTGAAGTCCCGGTGCTCGCATTTATCCTGGGTTAATTTCAGTATTTTCCGGCGATGTGCGTTCAGTGGGAGGAGACGTTCCACTCGACTATGAGGCACCTATGGTGACTTCGTAAAATCAGCTCACTCTCTCGAAGGTGCTCATAGGGGTAGGGTCTGCGTGTGTGCGCTTATAGCGGTGAGTGCTTGCGCGTATATATGAGCCCTTGCGTCTGTATCGTGTTAAAAAAATACATGTCATGATTATACGGTCACTGGCTCACCCGTACAACTCTGTATTTTGTTGATGCCGCAATCAATTGACCAGTCAAACGTTCCACGTGGCGCAACTAGTGTTGCACCATCAGGGCGCGTAACCGTGGGGCCCACCTGTTAGCCCATATATGAAAGAAAGAAATGGTAGTTTGAGTCTGCATCTTGTGTTAATAAAATACATTTTAGGGTGATCACCACGATCCGGCTCACCATACAGCTCCGTAATTTGTTGATGACACGATCAATTGACCAGTCAAACGGTCCACATTCAGCAGTGCACATTACCATAGGGCCCACCCATCAGTGCGTATATGAAGGATATAAATGGTAGTAAATTAGTGGTCAGTGGGTACTTGAAGTCGTGAGACCTCTGGTTGGCGATGCCGGCGGTGGTAGCGTTGATTAGGCGGTGGGGTGGGGATCGCCGAGAAAAAGCTTCGGCGCTGGGGCTAGAGGATGGCGGTCGGCGGCGGACCGGCAGTGGGGAGTGGTTTCGGGGCGGGCGAGGCGGCGCGGGCCGGCCGCGGGCGGCGGAGGCCGACGGTTCGGCCGGTGGTGGCTGGTGGCTCAGGGGGTGGAGTTTGATGATAAACTGCAGACCATTGATTTCGTATCCAACGGCTGGAAAATCTAATGACCAGAGATGAAAAAGTCAGTCGACTGACGTGTAGCCTCACCCCGCACGTATACATGCACGCACGCAAGACACGCACGCATGCAGGCGTGCAAGACTGAGACGTACACATAACAAACACACGCACGCATGCAGGCGTGCAACACTGACACATACACATGCACTCACGAAAACACGCACGTACACACACATGCATGCAACACTGAAACGTACCCTTGCACGCACGCAACACTCGCACGCCTGCATGCACACAGCACACGACGCAAGACACACGCTCAACCTATACGTGCATGTACCCTTTGTTAAGGACATGGATTGTTACGGGTATTAATCAATCTTATCTGTGGTAAGCAGAACATTGACATTTGCAGCGGTCTTTATGAATCACAATGTATCGAACGGGCTATCAACATAGTAGGCTTATCTACATGAAAAAGATGATGTCACACTTAATGAACAATCATCGGTTTATGAAATGCCCGCTTCTGACCGCCCTGGCCCACCAAAGGTTTCTCTGCTGTGCGCTGCCTATGTTGGGTCACTGACATGCAGGCCATGTAACCAAAGAGCCCACATGTCGGTGGAAGAATGGCGCGGTGTACTACGTCAGAGTCGAGGGCGCCACTCGCTGCACGCCCTGCTGAACACGCCTCCTTGCCGCATTCAAACGCCTCCATGAAACGCGCCCGTGTGGAAGCCGAGAAACCCACTCTGGACACACATCCGTTCATGACCGGGCCGACATTAAACGCAACGCCGGCCGAGCTCCTCCCGTCCGCCGTCTATTTAATCTCCTATTTAAACGAGGCCAAACGCCGACCAAGAATCGCACACCTCCACCGCTCCCCTACCTCCTCCTTCACCATTTTTTCCACTCTTACAATGGCTTATGAAGAGTAGTTATTCCGCATCCAAGCCAGCTGGGTGGCCCGCCGAGCCCGCCGGATACGAGCTATGCAGCTTGCCGATCCACCTCCCTCCCCTTGCTCGACAGAGCCAGTTGCCGCCCCAAGCCGGCGCGCGGTTCAGCAACTCGCCGCTCCAGGCCTGCTTGACGAGGAGCGGTGCACGGGCATCGTTTTTGCCGTCCATGCTGCCGCCTCCTACCGCGTCTCCCGTTTCTGTGGCCGAGACTCCCATGCCGGCGGCCGCGCTTATGGCAGCGATGGCGAAGCCGGGTGCGCGGAGAGCGACGAGTCGGTGGCTAGCGCCTCCGCGTCCGCTGCCATCATCGAGGAGAAGTAGAACACGGGAGGCCGCTGCTGCTTGGGTCCCATGAAGGCCACCGCGGATGTGACGCCGGCATACACAGCAGGTGTCTTGCTGGATCCTTTTGTTGCGAGGACCTTCATCGACCCCGCATGGGCTCCACGGAGGCGGGGAAGCCCCCTTCCACCATCATCTTCGGCATCAGCCAATGATATCAGTTGGACAGTGGGGAAGCGAGCCGCCCTTTTGCTGAAGCATATACCTCCGGGGCTCCCGGCAGTCCGGTGATCGTCTTTGCGGACATGAGGAACACAAATCGATCGTGGGCGACCATTTAGGCCAGGTATTATATAATCAGGCTGTCGTAACTAGCACCGCGTAGTTCATTTGAATGTAATTAAATCCGTCATGTTTGTATGAAAATACGATATCTTATATGATTTCCGTCGTTGTTTATATGAAATATAGCCGTGTTTGCGTGAATTTCGTCCGGTTGGTTGAGTTGCTGTCATAATGTGTGCGGCTACGGTTGGATGGCGTAATTTGCGAATTAGCGGTCGGTCTGCTTTGGCGGCTCGGCGGCGTGGTGGGACAAAAGAACACAGCTCGTGCAAGCTCGTCTCCAACTGCATGTTGGAGGATGCATGAGCACTGAGCCATTCCTCGTTAAATGGGTGGCAAAAGGCACCGGTGGACAAAAGGGTCGCCAATATTTTGGCAACCCTGGGCAAGATCCAAACATCCCCTCCCAACAGATTCAAATCCCTCGTTTGCCGTGGAATTTTGCCATGTGTTGTTTTCATGGACTAGCAAGATGCCCGTGCATTGCACGGAACATCAAGATGCATTTTTTTACAAAACACCTGTTGTGAATGACCCATGCAGGAGTAATCCCATTTTGTAAAAACTAATGATATCTCAAGAATTTTATTGGCTAAATGGTATCTCGAGAATTTTATCGGATTCCATTTTTGTATACAAGGCCACAAACCCATATTACAGGTACCAAGGCAAAATTAATGTCTTATAAGTCAATGTTGCAAGCCACCTTGTTTCCTTGTTTGCCGTGTAAATTAATGTTTATTCTTCTCTTTCATGCACATCAAGCCAATGCTCACACTCCCGCATGCATGCAAGGGATACTTAATGTCCTCCTTTGCTAGTACTACGAGGAAAACACCATTAATATTGCATCGATTAGTGTTAGTGGCCTTGTATATCTGCAGATTGTAATTTTGATAGTGGCCTTGTATATAAAAATGGAGGGAGAAAGGTGTGAGATAAGGCGAGGAGGAGTGGGGCGTGGTGGTGACTGGTGGTCGGACTGGGCGAAGGCATGGGGATGGACGGCGCGTTATGTCTAGGTTTGTATCTCTCTCACACACACCCACGTAGGTGGGGGACGTGCACGAAGAGAAGAGGTGCACGCACGGCGCACGTACTCCCGTCTCTTTCCCAACCACACCCGCGCGGGTACACGGTGGAGCTCATTTCTGTACGAAATGGCAGCCCACGTGGTAATTTGACACGTGTACTGGTTGTCCACTTGGTGCAGGGAGGATCATCTACCACGGGTGAACAAACAAATTGCGACTTGATGCGTTACTTTAAAAAAGAGGCAAACAATGTGGGGCCTACCTTAGAGGCAAGGCTCTATACACTGGAGTACTTTTGATGCGTCCTGTCAACTCGCAGAATGAGGAGAAGCTTGCTTAGTATGCCGTCTCCCCCGCCCTCGGGCGCGGTGGCTCGCAGGATGAGGTGAAGCTTGCTTACTAGTAGTAGTAGTATTGTACGCCTTACGCCCGCTCCCTCGCCCACGCGCGCGGTGGCTTGCAGGACGAGGAGAAAATTTTACTACTCCCTCTCTTTACTTCTCGTCCCTACTACCTTGGTTAGAGATATTATCATATTGTTTGGAATATATATTTCCTTTAGTACTCCCTCCATTTACTTATACAAGGCAACTAAAAAAAATACATTTTGCATCTATACAAGGCCACAAATAGTAATCGAGACAAAAGTTACTACTCCCTCCTTTCCAGTTTATGGATCAATTTCAAAATCTCTCCAACCAAGGTAGACGGTGAGTGGTCGAATTAATTTTGTACTCCTAGTTTGCACAAGTAATTAGTACGCTCATTTTTCTCAAGAAGTTTTGTTTACCGAGGCATTAATTAGAACGAATGCATGAATGACCACTAAATTTCCATGAACTACATGCATTGGTGAGTTTTCTCTTGACACTGCTTGCATCGGGTGATCTAACGCACCTCGAAATCCAACATGTGATGGTACTACTACTAGTAGTAGAATTGAGACTAATAAGACGGAAAAATGAATGTTTTCTAGATGAGCCCTATAAACCCTAGTGGGTACGTACTCTGTAAAATCAGATTTTCCCAAAACTAAGTCACTCAACCTTTATTTGCTTGTTTCCCTTCATGCCTCCTTGCCTCGAACAGACTATGCCAAACTCCCCTGCCTGCCGCGTGGGAAAAGACCCGCCCTCGCATTTTTTAGTCCGGGTTTGTATTGATGGATCGCGCGAAGCAGCAAAAACCCAAGCCGTGTCTTGTACTCCTCCGTCGACGCTCGCTTTCATGAATTCTGTACTTCACAGTCCCGACATGTGGGACATATAGCAACTGGTCGACGTGTCAAGCACCAAATAACAAAGGCAGAACAGCAGGGGATTTAACCCTAGTCGTACCGCCCCAATAGTAGTAATGAGCAATGAGACATCAAATCACAATGCCGCACCTTCCTAGACGGACGAAGCAACCAATATTTCACACTTCGGTTCACCATCATCTCAAACCACGTAGTATTGCTTCTGCCTCAAAAGGGGCACGCGCATCGCCTTGGTACATCATGACACGTGGGACCGCATGACAGGCCGTGCTCCCCCGCCGACCGCTCGGTAAAATCACAACATTTTTACTATACTTCCTCCATATCGGTTTACATGTCATGCACGTCGTTCTAGGTTGAGAATTTAACTGGCTATATATGTGATGAACAATATATGTTTAGAAACTACATCCGCTTAAGAATCCAATGATATACGTTTTTGACATAGTAACTCATATTTAGTTAGTCAAATGGATGACCTAGAACTACGTGCACGCCCTATAAACCGAGAGGCCTAAAAAAGAGACGGAGAGGGTAGTTCAGTATGTATCTTTTTAGATCAATATAGTCGGGATTCACCAAGGAGCAAAACCAAGTGGTAGGCTGCTCCTGTCGTGTTGGCGTAGCAACTCAAGCGGTCGATCCGCATGCGAAATGGCGACACACTTAACAGGACCCCTTTGGCCGACACGTGGCTCATCCACCGTCTTGTTCCACATGCGATGCACCAAATTATAGTTCGGAGCAGCTGTTGGAATTGGAGGCACCCCGGTCGTAGCGTCGCAGTAGTAGAAAATGGGCGATGAGGGGTCAAATCACAAAGCCCCACCTTTCCCGCATTAAGCTTGACGGACGAAGCAACCATCATTTCACTCTAGGGCGCAAGAGCATAAAGAAAAGAGAAAACCAATGATGCGTGCGACAGCTACCTAGGGCACCATATGGTAGGGGTCTCCACTACATATCCTTTTTTTAAAGCACCTCCACTACAAGTCGGTTTCTCCCTCGTCCACTTGAAGAAAACCGATGGTGCGTGCGGCGGTAGGGTTTGTAGGAGTACTACTACGGCGTGCGGGGCCACGTCGTAGTAAACGGGAGAGGGATTGAGTTCGAGTCGACGCCTTAAATATGTGTGGGCCGCTTGGTTTTAGGGGAACGAGGCATCATTTTGGGTTCGGGGACCAGTGGACATATAGTACGTACAAAATATTGTGGACGTAGGTTCGAACGAAAGGCAATGATGCATGGGCCCTGCATTTTGATATAGCCGGGGCCGCATGAAATTTGCTACTCTACTCAAAACTAGTAAGGTACACATGCATTGAACGCATGAGATTTCAAAAACAAATTATGAATAAATACACACTATAGCATGTAAAGCTTTGAGTCATATATGCATGATGTAGATGTTCGTTTAGTTCTTATAGTTCATCTCATTCAAAATCAATTAGTTTTATAAAAATGTTAAGATTCATGGGGTTGTGCATTGTAAAGTATAAAGTAAAAAAATAATAATGGCAATTCATTTAGAATAAAAATTCAATTATGATACGGAAGATTCTAGAACAAAGGAGAAGTGCTTGTGTTTTGAGGTTTGTGCATTATGCTTAAGTTCAACCATGGAGTCTTGTAAATTGTACATGTAGCAGATCTTGTGGAATGTTGATGATATCCAACGGCCAGTAGTGCTCGGATTTGCCATCTCTGCCTTTGTCGGATTAGCTTCATCCAAATGTAACCATCTTTCAAAGTTATTCGCACACTATATAGTTCTTGTGCCATAGTTGCATGTCTTGGAAAAAAGCTACTAGTGGGTTGTACTAGCTATTTAGGAATAGAAGATGTATGCACGGAAGTTGTAGGGAAAGAGATGACATGGAGTATCTCAATTCCTATGAGTAGGGATTGGAAAAGAGATGTCATTTGGTTCACATCATAGGAACTTTTCTATTGAATCTACAGATGACATGTATCTCAATTCCTATGAGGAGAGATTAGAAAAGAGATGTAATTTCGTTCATATCATAGGAACTTTTCTATTGAATATACGCTAATTTTTATTTTCCTTTGAAATTATTGGAGTATAGGAATCCACTCATATGAACCAAGTGGCTCTAAAGCTATAGAAATCATATCATGTTTATTTCCTTTGAAATGTCGAGTATATGAATCTATTCCTATGAACCAATTGGCTCTAAAGGAAAAAATCCTATAAAAATCATATCATATAGAGTTCCTATGATATTCCTCCACACCAAAGGATGGTTGAAATTGTTGCAGGTGATATGATGGTCTTTCTTTGTAGACTCCTCCCCCATCTTTATAGTTACCTCTCAAAGATGAATGAAATGATATATAAGGTATTCTACATGTGCAATTTGGTACACGAAACTTCGGTAAAAGTTTGCGAGGTTCGAATTTTCAATAAAGCTATATGCACTGCATTTAGGAATGGAGGGAGCATACGGCGATTGCTAACACTCACGTGGAAGATTAGTGTGTAGGAGGAGTGGCTGTTACATTAAATGACATGGCAAAACCGGACACCGCCGATGCCGATCTAATGGTTCTTCTGGCGTTAAATCAGGAAACGGCTTGTGGCGAGCGTTTGTCGGATAATGATTTACGGACACATGCATTGCATTGATACGTGCCCCCTCTCTCTCACGCACACGCACCCTCACGAGTCACGACTCTCCCGAGTCCTCTCGCACCCACCGTCTATCTGCAGGTAGACGTCACACACATATGTGCTCTTCACACCCTACCCTCAGAACTTCTAAAAAACGAAAGACGTCGCGCACATTTTATTTTAGCTCACACATCACACACTTATACTATTACTCTTGCGGCGAACGTTCTTTGGGCATAGTATATTGTACTCTCACAAAGAGAAGCGGTGCACGCACGCACTAGTTCTCTCACACCCACTTGCGGGTACACGTAAGAGCGCATTTTTATGAAGCTAGTACAACAAAATCACTCCACTATATATATAAGCAGGAGCCTTAGCGCTTGCTTTACTAGGGTTCCTCTCGTTCACTCTCTCATGCTCTCCAGATCTAAGCAAGTCATAGGTGGCTGCATTCTCTCTCAGCTCACGGCTGGTCACAGATCCGGCCGGACAACCTCGACCGGGCAGGGGTGTAGGTGCATCGTTCATGCTGTCGTCGGCGGCAAGGGAGGAGACCAACGGCTGCCCACGCGTCCCAATCGGCGGCCGTGCCGTTCTCTCCAAGAGAGCGCCGGCTCGGGAGGGCCTCCAACCCCTTCTTCCTCCCTGCGGTATTGCGGCCAAGATGCGGACTCCCGACGCCGTCTTTGCCACATGCCGACGACCCTCAGGTATATATTCCTTCGAAACCTGCCTTGCTCTCGCCTGACTTCCCACTTGGCCTCGTGTGGATCTTTTTCTACTTCCGTCCGCTGTTCCAAAGCCACCTAGACATTTACTATTATTAGAGGTAAAGCTAGTTCATACAGTCGACTCTAAGAGTTGGTTCGAACAGGGAAGAAAGTGGGAAAGCTGTAGCATGAATCTAGGACTTGGTTCTAAGAGGAAACAGGGGAAAGTAGTATATACTGGCTACCCAACCGGTCTCTTGGTTGAAAAGATGAAGAAAGCATGGTGGATGGCGAAGGGTGGGGGGAAGTGGACCTATCTCTTGGTTGAAAAAGGAAAGAAAGTGACGGGTGTTGGGGGACAACGCAAATGAGAATGAGCAGGTCTAGATTTCCTATGCTCACTTAGGAAAATGTCGCCGAGATAAAAATGGGATAAATGCAGACATGCTGCTTGAGTGTTTGCCGCTCTCGTCAACCACATTTGCCTCACCACTTTATGCCCCTGCTATCCCTATGCCCATATCGCTACCGTTAATGTAAAATCACACGAAGCATTAAGCAATGCCACCTAATGTCACTATAAGTAATGGTCCAGTGCCGTCGATAAATTGAAGCAATGCCACCACCATTTTATGAAGTGCTTCCATCTTGCTTTATTTCCCATGAATTGTGTTTTTGCAGTTACACTTAAATCTCACACCGCTAACATTGCTTCATCCCTGTGGAACTGCACAAATTTGATTGCACATTTACTGACCATGTGCTACTCTCATGACAGTAATACTAATGATATTATTCTGCATGTTAATCTAGTGGCAGTGTTGATGTGATGTGATGCTACTTACTTAAGGACACTTTCATACTGTCATTCTAGTGCCAATTAGAACACAATAGATGCTGCTGTTAATCATACGGCACTTCAAATATCTGTCACTATTTAAATAACCGTATTCCGTATTTGCGCAAACAGGGATGTCTGTCTCCATATCGTTTTTGGATGTCTGCCTCCGTATCATTTCTATCTGCGCAATCAAAAGCACACACCTCAGTTTTAGTAGAACTGCGCAAAATGAGATGGCTATCCCTCGCTGTCGTCGTCTAACCACCCGTCTTCTAGGTATTCATAGATTGGTAGTTACTAGGTAGAATGACCAACGCAGTTTTACTTCCTGATTGCAGTGCAGGAACGAGCGAAAACAACTGCATCCTAGTCCGGAATGCACTTTCTACTAGTTCATCCATGGACCAAGGACTAGGCCTTGCACGGCCGCAGCGGTTTTGGAAAAGTGCACGGACAAGAGGCATTGTGGTCTGCTTATTTCTGCAAATAGCGGTGCTTAAATTTAGTGGAATGCACAAGTATTTCAACTGGTCGGTACACTGCATGGTTCAGTTCAACATTCCAGCTGAGACCACAAGTATAATTGGTTATTCTGGAATAAGAGAACCTAACCCTGGATGGTGGCAACAAGAAAAAACCATAGTGAACTCCAGGAAATTTAAGCCTGCAGGGAGGCCCTTTGCTCATAGAAGCCTTGCTTGTTTTTTCCTGATTTGTAAACCTTCTCACAACTTTGTCTTTTGTTGTGAACTAGTATATGTTTGTTATGATCTATGAATCATTGATATGTATAAAATTGCTTAACTTATGCTTTTCAAGTTTTTTATGAAGCCGAGTTTAATGTGAGTGTTCCACATGAACGCTGGACTAGCGTGTGAACGCTTGGAATTTACATTGTGGCCTCAGTTAACTTCATGAACCACGGTAACAAGATACATAGTTGCTTATATGTCAGACGACAGATTGTTGATTGTTAGCTGGTCGATAGCCTAGTATTGAAGCGAGCTGAGCCAATGTGCCGTGTTTTGCACAACTTCTTACAAGTGGGGTAGCACCAACAGTGTTTACAAGTACTTATGTATACGTCGGCGCACAGTTCTCAAATGAGTACTCTATTTCATCAAAACACACACTGCTCGTATGATAAACCGTGACAACTTATGTATTACCATGCAATATTCATGAAAGAACTAGTGAGGACGCATCTGTTTAGGCAACAATTACGATGGTTCTCACATGATTCACGGGCACACAAAAGTAGCAGCAGTTCCCATAGACGGATTCAAACAGAGTACTAGCCCCAGAAGGCTCGATAACAGGCAAGGTTCGGATAATTAGACACAATCCAAACTACTATTAAACACTAGCTGGGGCAACTATTTCATGCCTCGATCTAATTTGGGATGGACACAAGACGGACCTCGCCACGAACATCGTCCAGGACGTCCGGCAGCAGCTCAATCCTGTGAACCTTCACGAAGACAACCTTGTGGCCGTGCCACTCATAAACTTGTTTGTGGAGGCATGCCACGTCATCTTCCTGTGTAAGCTTGACAAGAACAGTATGCCTCACAAACGAAGGAGTAGCTTTGAACTTCTTGTGCTTCAGTACACCCTGGACAACACACCTGACAACAGTGAGGCTGGAATACAACTCTTCGTTGGTATAAGCGCAAATGGCTTCCAGGATCCAACATCCTAAAAACTCTGTTTTCCTAGTGCGTATATTCAGGTCATCCGCCTCATAGCGAGTGACATGTACAACCACACAATCCTTGTCTGCATCAGGTCTCTAACTGAAATAGAAACAAATTCCGAATTACTTTCCAGTATAAGAAACACAAATTATTTAAACCACTATGTATAGCATGGCATCGAAGCTAATAAAATTTTGCATTATTCATCACCACATACTTAGATGAAAAACCACAATCGAGATCGGCAAAGAAGAAAATCACCTTCGGCAGCTCAGCAGGGGGGGTGGGGGGGACACATCCTCAAAGGGGGAAAACTTCTCCTGCAGTGCCACGGGGGCTGTAACCTCAAACGGGGTGTTGACCATCTCAGTAGTGGCTGTGAGCGTATCTGGGGTCGGCTCGGTGGCTGCCTCCATCTTCTTGGAGCTCTCTGTCTCATGGGTATCAGCCTCCCGTGTCTGCTCCAATATCGGCAGATCTTTGCCTGGTTCTCCTCAGTCCATCATGAAACCCAGCGAATACTAGGAGACCACCTTTGAAAGGAAAACACAATCGCAATGAAAATGAAACAAAAATAGAGTGAGGATCGGTTCTTTGCTTTGCAAAAGTTCTTTTTTTCTCTGAACGAAAATATACCAACATCACGGATTCGCTTACCTTCCCTTCATTGGGAGAGAAGAACAAGTGGCGGAATCACGAGTGTTGCCTTTCTTGAATACGGTGAGGGAGAAGGGGATTCATCAAGAGTGAAATGATGGTTGCTTCGTCCGTCAAACTTAGACTGCGGGAGGTGGGGTTTCGTGATACGACGGCTCGTTACTGCCGCGCTACGACCGGGGTGACTCTCCGCCTGCATACTGCCTTCTAATTTGGTGGATGGCATTTGGGCCCGCACGCTGCATGGCTCGCATGTCGGTGAACAAAAGTATAACGGCATTCAGTAGAGGGAGACGTTTTGATGACCTAGGAGGAGCCAGAAGCGGTATTGTATCCACTGTGCTAGTAGTAATTGTTTTTCTGGGTAGGTGTAGAGTGTCTCCACTGTACTAGTAGTAATTGTTTTTCTGGGCCCAAGACAAAACAGCCCATCCACCCTAGTAAATAGTAAAATCAATTCAAAAGCCCATATATTTACTGAATGAGAGGCACTACCCACACCCAACACACCGCCCCCCCCCCCAAAAAACCTGGGTGCTCTTCTTCCTCCTCACTCCCACCCACCTCACGTCAGCTCGCTCCACTCGTACCCCCAAATTCCTCACCTCACTCCTACAGAAAACCCCAGCTCCGCTTCAAATCCGTGAGCGTGACGCAACGCCCTCGAGGAAAATGGAGTCGGCTGACCCCAGTGCCAAGAAGACGAGGCTCCTGCCAGCGGCGACGCCTGTTGTAGATCCCGCACCCGGCAGCTTGGGGAGAAGCGGTGACCCCGCCCCCACTGGATCCCAGGAACCCGTAGAATCTCGGATGGACCGCATCAGCGATCTCCCGGACGCATCCAAGTCCTCTCAATTTGGTGGCGCCCTCTATGGCGCGCCGTGCCCCTTAATCTCGACTGTCGTCAGCTATCTCTCTTCAATGATTTTGAAATCCCCAGAGCTATCATCTACTCCCACCAGGGCTCCGTTTAAAGCCTCTGCATCCCGTCATGCAACCTGAGCAAGCATACCATGCCCTGCACAGTGGACGCCTGGATGAAATCCCCTAAATTCACAGAACTACAGCTGCTTGAGTTCTACTATTCCCCTAGAAATCACATACCACATACCGAACGCCATGTACTTGTGCCCTCAGCACCGATGTCCATCTCGCGGTTTTCCTCCTCTCTCCACACTGCCACCTTTATTGCGTGCTACCTACTGCATAATCTAGTACTAAACCTTCGACTCCCATTTCTCAAGAAACTTTCACTTGGGTGGGTTCAGATATCGGAGGCCTCATTGCACAACATCATCCACTCCAGTTGCCCCTGCTCGAGTGCTTGGTGCTTGTTTTCACAGTTAGAATCGGTTGTCTCCAAATAAAGTCGCCTAACCTTGTAAGAATTGAAATTTCTTTTGATGAAAGGCAGCTCATCATCCAAGATGCCCCTTCACTTCAAAGGTTGATCCTTGATTCTAGTTATTCACCGTTGCAAATAACCATCCTCTCTGCGCCTAAACTGGAGACCTTGGGTGTAATACATGATCTCTGTGCTCATTTCAATATGGTGCTTGGCTCCACATTTCTTCAAGTACTTTATATTATCATCTACACTTGTAACCATAAGCTGCATTTTAAATTTCTGCGCATAAGTTATATATCATCTTGGAGTACACATTTTGTACTAATATTATGTTATATGCTCAATGAAGAGTTTCTCCATGGATGGCCTATCAATGGTGCTGGATTCTGTCAAGATCTTATATATCCAAATGAATAGTTTTGATGGATGGGTATGTGGAAGAGCAAAAAAAGGAGTTTCAGGTGGGCAAAAGAGCTTCTGAACATGCCGGGCTTCTATTTACAACATATTTTGGTCATAATCCAGTAAATTTTACGACCCAGAATGTTCATTCTATGGACCTGACCGATCCATTTGACTGTGGATCGCCGAAAACAGTCTTTGGAGTTAGATGTTGTTGCCCTTTTCAACCTGGTTTTTTTGTAAACCTGATGAACAATTAACCCTCGTGCTTTTGTACATTTTGTAAGCTGGGTTAGATGTTCTTTACCTTTTCAACTCGGCTGTGACTGTCTTTGAAACAAGGCAAATGGCTTGCCAGTCGTTTAATTTAGAGTAAAATATTGTAACAACTAACAAATCCCAACCAAGCGAAATAACATCACTCTTGCCGGCTACTTGAGCTCACTGTGCATTACAGAAGCCAAGTGATTAGCCCCCACCAGCACCCACAAACTTATTTCGAACTAGCACATCAAATGGGCTGTAAATTTTCATAGGAAAGGCTACATGACCATGACAGATTTGGATTCTGACATTTGGGACCCGCGAGGAACTAGCCTATCCAAGGTGGTGTCGACTTACTAGCCAGTCAACAAACGATTCTGCCTACCAGCCGTTGGATTGCCATCCAACATCTGTCGTGTATCTTTTATCTCTTGTCTTCTTCTTCCTTCACCCACCCAAACCAAACCACCCCGTCGGCTCTGCCTGCTCCCGCCTCCCATGGTCGGTCAAGGCCCGCCGCCTCTACCGTACGCATTCTCCAACGTTGGCGGTCCCTCCTCTATTCCCCACATGTCTTGTTATTCTCCAGCGACGTCAGCCCCAACACGCACCCGCACACGAACCAGTCAACCCTCGTACTCCCCTCCGCATGCGACTGGACCGGCGCATCTTCCACGGCTCCTCCATCCGAGGCCTTGCTGTCATCCTCCGCCTTGTGGCCTTGGTCCGCTCGCCGTGCGCGGTGCGCCGCCCTCTTGCGTTGTCAACGTCGTCAACAACCGAGAGGAACAAGGAGATGACTATACATGGAGAGGATGAAAGTAGGCACCCACCAGCGTCATGGCAGTACGCAAGCAAGTGCCTCTATATTACAAGCCCAAAAATATGGTTCCTCCTAATGGTTGGACATCTGGGGCTCACGCCATTGTCAACATAGTCAATAAAGGAGAGAATTACACTACGACTGGCTGACACCAGGGACCCAGCAAGTCGCGCAGTTTTGAGGAACAAGCAGTTGTTATTTATACTAGTTTTAGCGACAGATCAGGGTAACAACAGGGCTGTGCGGGGGCTGTGGCCTGTCTAGCCATGGTTTTATTTATGTTTACCACATCAAGAGCCCAGTTGTGTTTTTTCTTGCTGAAAATGGCTAGCCCAGTTCTATTTTTTTTAAAGAAATACCCAAACGAGGCCTACTTGCTTTATCAGCCCTGTTGGGCTGCAAATCTTTCAAGACGAGGAGAGTTTCATCCTGTTTGCCCAGAAATGGGTTGTACTTAAAACACATCAAACCAGGAATTAGTTTCAATTTTTTTCAGTACAAGATTTTAAATTCCATTGATTTTTAAGCGTGGACAATTATTTGGATTTTATATTTATATAAATTATTTTTCAAAATAGTTTGAATGTGAATCGATATTTCAGGATTAAAAACAATTGACCGCACCGAAATATGCAAAATTTCGTATACATTTTAACCGTGGCCACAATATGGGGTGTAATGCTAACAAAAAGAAGATGGATCCAAAAAAATTCTTAAGAATTAGCAAATGGGCTGTACATTATTAGAAATAATGGCAGATGGGATGTATGCTGTTTTCCACAGATTTGAGGCTGACTTGTGCGCCTACTACAGGTTGACGCATATGCTTTCTAAAAAAAAGGTTGACGCACAAGCAACGCAGTGTCAACTTAGTCAACACATGAGAGCAGTGACTGTTGGATGTCCATCCAACGGCTGTCATGCTTCTTCAATCTCTGCTCTTCCTGCTCCAAACGCTCAAACAAGCGCCGGTGGGACTACCTGCTCCCTCCTCCCGTGGCCGGCTATGCTGCCGCGCAGGCCTCACCGCCCCACCGTACTCCCATAGCTGGCCTAGCCATCCCTCTACTCACCCACACCTGCTGTTATTCTCCGGGGATGGCAGGCGAACCAGTAAACCCTCGTACTCCTCCGCGTGGGAAACAACTGCCGAGTCTTCCCTGGCTCCGTGTCATTCCCTTCCTAGGCCTCGCTGTCGTACACCGCCCTGGTGCTCTCGGCGCGGCCTGGTCAATGTGGTCAATGAATGACATCCATCGGAAGTGGACCGTACATGGAGAGGCTGACAGCTGGGTCCACGGCCGCACGCAAGGAAATGCCTCCTTATTACGTGCAAAATAATGATTCCTCCACCTGACAGCTAGGACCCACGGGAAGGGCTTCTGTATTTCGCGAAAAAAACGTTCCCCCCGCTGACAGGTCGGACCCACCAGCTATATCTTCGCACGCAAGGAAGTGCCTCCTTATGACGCACAAAAAAATGAATACCCCCTGCTAGCTGGGACCCACCATAGTGGGTGGCTGACTTGTGGGCCTACTAAGTTGACGGGGACGAAGGGTTTTGTCAACTTAGTCAATATGAACGATTCTAGCTCCAGTGACCGTACTATGTCCATCCAACGGCCACAGTGCTTCTTCAACCTCTGGTCTTCTTGCTCCAGCCGCCCAAAGCAGCGCCGGTCGTGCCACCTGCTCCTGCCTCCCATGGCCGGCTGTGCTGCCGCGGAGGCCTCACCGCCCCCATACTACTCCCACCGCTGGCTAGGCCATCCCTCCACTCACCCACACCCCCTGTTATTCTGCGGCGACGGCAGCCTCACACCGCAGCCGAACCAGTGAACCCTCGTACTCCTCTCCGCGTGGGCATCCACTGCCGGGTCTTCCCCGTCTCCGCATCGTCCCCTTCCTAGGCCTCGCCGTCGTCCACCGCCGTGGTTCTCTTGGCATGGTCAATGTGGTCAACGACCGACTTCCATCGGAAGAGTACTGTACGTGAAGAGGCTGACAGCTGGGTCCACGACAGCCGGAAGGAAGTGCCTCCTTATTACGCGGAAAATAATTATTCCTCCACCTGATAGTAGGGACCCACCGGACGGGCCACCGTATTTGGCAAAAAACGTTTCCCCCTGACTATTGGGACCCACTGGACTGGCCACCGTATTTTGCGAAAAAAAGTTCCCCCCGCTGTCAGCTCGGACCCACCGGAAGTGCCTCCTTATTATGCACAAAAAGATGAATACTCCCCCTGCTAGTTGGGACCCACCTTGGTGGGAGGCTAACTTGTGGGCCTACTAAGCTGACGGGGACGGAGTGCTTTGTCAACTTAGTCAATATGAACGACTCTAGGTCCAGTGACCGTACGATGTCCATCCAACGGCCGTAGTGCTTCTTCAACCTCTGGTCTTCTTGCTCCAGCCGCCCAAAGCAGCGCCGGCCATGCCGCATGCTCCTGCCTCGTGTGGCTGGCTGTGCTGCCGCAGAGTCCTCACCGCCCCCTACTATTCCCATCGCTGGCCAGGCCCTGCGGCGACGGCAGCCTCACGCCGCAGCCGAACCAATGAACCCTCGTACTCCTCTCCGCGCGGGCTTCCACTGTCACGTCTTCCCCGGCTCCGCGTTGTCCCCTTCCTAGGCCTCGCCGTCGTCCACCGCTCTGGTGCTCTCGTCACGGCATGCTCAACGTGGTCAAGGAACGACTTCCATCGGAAGAGTACTATATGTGGAGAGGCTGACAACTGGGTCCATGGCGTCTACAAGGAAGTGCCTCCTTATTACCAGCAAACTAATTATTCCTCCACCTGACAGTAGGGACCCACCGGACGGGCCACCGTATTTTGTGAAAAAAACGTTTCCCCCTTGACTGTTGGGACCCAACAGCTACATCTTCGCACGCAAGGAATTGCGTTCAGGCAAAAAAAAACGATTCACCCCCTTGACTGCTGGGACCCACTAGCTACATCTTCGCACGGAAGGAAGTGCCTGAAAGTCAGGACCCACCTGGTCGAAGCGTATGTAGCGTTGTCATTCTGGTCGCGAATGTGTACGTACATACTGGTCGATGTAGAGGCGCCCACGTGTCGTAGTAGAGGCGCACACGTAGCATGTACACGTACGTACAGTGGCTAGTGTGCAAGAAAGAAAATACGACCACGTACGTATATACGGGCGGGGTCTCGAACGCCTACCCACACATACGTACGGCCAGGGCTAGTGTACATGGCTGGGTCGGAACGGAGAAACAACGTCGTCATCATGTTCATGGGGAGCCAACCGGCTGGGTCGGAACGGAATGCGTCATCGTGTTCATCGGGAGGGCTTGGACGGAACAACCAATGGAAACGAGGCCTGGCGTACCGCAGAACGGAGGAAATGGCCTTGTGTTCGACCGGCCACGTTCAAAACGGGATCCTGTTCATTGGGAGGGGTCTGGCATACCGCAAAATGGAGGAAACGGACTTGTGTTGGACCTCCCTACGGTCAGCAGGGTCCTGTTGATCGGGAGGGTGTGGCGTACCGCAAAAGCGGAGGAAACAGACTTATGTTGAAGCGCTACGGTCGAAACGGGGTCCTGTTCGCCGGGAGGTGTGGCGTGCCGCTAAACGGGACTCCACGGATACCGTTCATCTCCAACGTCGACCCCCTCCTACCTCCACGGGCTTCTGTTCATCCACCGTCGACCTCCTCCAGCCTCCACCTGCGACTGTTCATCCACGGGCTCCTGTTCATCCAGCCTCCACCGCGCGCTACTCCACCGGCTACTGTTCAACCAGCCCTCTCCACGGGCTCCTGTTCAACCACCCCTCCATGGGCTACTGTTCATCCAGCCCTCCACCATCTACTGTTCATCCAGCCCTCCACGGGGTCGTCCTGTTCATCCAGCCCTCCACGGGGTCCTGTTCATCCAGCCCGAACCGGCTCGATCGATCAGGGTCCTGTTCATCCAGAGGCAACACCATGGGGTCCTTTTATCCACCCCCACCGGGAATAGTTCATCCAAAATCCCCCCCCCCCCAGCAACGCTCACTGTTCATCCAGAGGCAGCATCGATCGGCTTCAGTTATCAGCAGTAGCGAAGGAATCGCTTGATCGGGTTCAGTTAACAGCCATCGATCGATCGCTCGGGTTCTGTAACGCATAGCCTGCAGTGCAATTGCTCGGGTTCAGTAGGCAAACGCCTCGCTTGGGTTCAGTTAGATCCCAATGCATCGCACCCACGCGCGTGCGTGTACGAGCGAAACGCACAAACCTCCATGCATCACTCGGCCCCGACCACCCACCGTAACCGGGAACACCCTGATATTTTCCTCGCCCTCGCTTCTACCACGGTTTTTCCGTCATGGACGGCCCAAAGAATGTCATGCAGCTGCGTCTACGGCCCGCCCAGGATGAAAAGCCCATTTTCTGTCATGATTTTTTGTCATAGAAGTAGGAGCCTACCACATCTATGATGATACCGGGTTTTGTCACAATTATCGTCATAGAAGTGTCATAAGTATGACAAATTTTTTTTGTTCGGCCCAAAATGTCACGGATGTGTCTTTTTTTTGTAGTGTGATAGAGTGTTATTTATTCATAACTAGCAAGATGCCCATGCGTTGCACGGAAAATCAAGATGCATTTGTATGAGTAGTTTATGTTGTGGGAGAAAAGGATGAACAAGAGAAGGCCTTATCTGCAAATGTGGAGAGGGTGCGGGTAAATTGTCATAGTTTCCTTCCTATCCGTCAGACATAGATCGGACGACCTATATTGTAAGATGGTAGGCACACCATCATCACCAACTCTGCTTTTTATATGATTAGAGATAGAGAGTAGTTATTTTGCTACCAAATATCATGCGTGCAATGCACGTGTAGCTTACTAGTTGGCTACCAAATGTCCTCCGGGTTTGGCACGAGCTAGTACTACGGGAGCAGCACAAGGCCTGCCGCAGGAGTTACATTTCCCTCTCAAGGCCCACGGGACCGAGCTTCAGTGGCTTAGTGCACCGGCCTATGAGTCAATGACATGCGGACCTTAAATAAGGCTGGCCCACATGTCATTCTCGTGGTGGTGGCGTGGTTCACGACTCACTCATTCGAGATGAATCGACAGGTGGTGGCGTGGCCGTGGCGAGGGTGCCACAGCTGGGTGTCGAGGCGTTCCGTGGCATGGATGGCCAGACCGGCGGGTACTACCTGTAGTACAGAAGTACTCCAGCCGAGGATTGTTGCCCGGGACAAAATGTGTCAAGGCCACCGGATGAAAATTTGATGGTGTGGGAGTACGGATCGGAGCACAGGAGCGGAGCAGGCAAACCGCGTCGAATTGGGTGTGGCTGTGGTAGAAAGTTGATGGTCGCCGCACTTCAGCTGGCCTGCATGTCACGCACACAAAGGCAGAGGAGCGGCGGGGCCTAGAGGGATGGGGCGCATGTCGGGGGACGTCGTGTCGTGGGTTGGAGCGGCATCATGGGAATCGCGTGTGGGTGTTGCAGTGGTAGAAACAAGAAACGTGATGCTCGTCGTGGTTCAACTTCCATGGACAAGCTGTCATGTCTACTGACACATGCATTGCATACCGCTCACTGCAAGGAGCAGTAGTATAGAAAGCTTGTTCCGAAGATACCATTTTTCCGATAAAATTCTCGAGATATTATTAGTTTTTGCACATGGGATTACTCCTGCAAGGGTCAATTGATATGTCTCCGTCGTATCTATAATATTTGATTGTTCCATGCCAATATTATTCAACTTTTATATACTTTGGCAACTTTTTATACTATTTTTTGGGACTAACATATTGATCCAATGCCTAGTGCCAGTTCCTGTTTGTTGCATGTTTTTTGTTTTGCAGAAACCCATCAAACGGAGTCCAAACGGGACAAAAACGGACGAAGAATTATTTTGGAATATTTATGATTTTCTGGAGGAAGAATCAATGCAAAACGGTGTCCGGGGTGGCCACGAGACAAGGGGGCGCGCCCTCCCCCCTGGGCGCGGCCTGGGCTCTCGTCGGCCACCCTTAAGGCGGTAGACGCTCTTCTTTTGCCGCAAGAAAGCTAGTTTTTGGAAAAAAATCACGGCGAAGGTTTCAGGCCAATCTAAGTTACGGGTTTCCATATATACGCAAAACGGTGAAACAGAGCAGGACAGAACGCAGAAACAGATAGATAGATCCAATCTCGGAGGGGCTCTCGCCCCTCCCAATCCATGGGAGCCAAGGACCAGAGGGGAAACCCTTCTCCCATCTAGGGAGGAGGTCAAGGAAGAAGAAGAAGAAGGGGGCCTCTCTCCCCTTGCTTCCGGTGGCCGGGAGCGCTGCCGGGGGCCATCATCATCACCGCGATCTTCACCAACACCTTCGTCATCTTCACCAACATCTCCATCACCTTCCCCCTTCTATATTCAGCGGTCCACTCTCCCGCAACCCGTTGTACCCTCTACTTGAACATGGTGCTTTATGCTTCATATTATTATCCAATGGTGTGTTGCCATCCTATGATGTCTGAGTAGATTTCTATTGTCCTACCGGTGATTGACGAATTGATATGATTGGTTTGAGTTGCATGTTTTATTATTGGTGCTGTCCTATTGTGCCCTCCGTGTCGCGCAAGCGTGAGGGATTCCCGTTGTAGGGTTTGCAATATGTTTATGATTTTCTTATGGTGGGTTGCGTGAGTGACTGAAACACAAACCCGAGTAAGTAGGTTGTTTGTGTATGGGACAAAAGGGGACTTGATACGTTAATGCTATGGTTGGGTTTTACCTTAATGAATCTTTAGTAGTGTCGGATGCTTGCTAGAGTTACAATCATAAGTGCATAGAATTCCAAGTAAGGGATGATATGTTAGCTTATGCCTCTCCCTCAAATATTGCAATAGTGATTACCGGTCTAGTAACATAGTCAATTGCTTAGGGACAATTTCACAACTCCTACCACCACTTTTCCACACTCGCTATATTTACTTTAGTTGTGTCTTTATCTAAACAACCCCTAGTTTTATTTACGTGCTCTTTATATTCTTGCAAGCCTCCGAAAACACCTACAAAGTACTTCTTGTTTCATACTTGTTCTAGGTAAAGCGAACGTCAAGCGTGCGTAGAGTCATATCAGTGGCCGATAAGACTTGAGAGAGTATTTGTTCTACCTTTAGCTCCTCGTTGGGTTCGACACTCTTACTTATCGAAAGAGGCTACAACTATCCCGTATACTTGCGGGTCATCAAGACCTTTTTTTGGCGCCGTTGCCGGGGAGTCATAGCGTAGGGTGAATATTCTCGTGTGTGCTTGTTTGCTTTATCACTAAGTAATTTTTATTTGTTGTTCTAAGTTGTTCTCTATCTTTAGTTATGGATATGGAACACAAAATACCAAAAAAATTAGCTGTACTTGCTACTCATGAGGATGGGGTAACTCCTAAAACCCTCGATTCTCATTATGTGAAAGATATTAAGTACTACTTTGATAATCCTGAGAAAACCCCATTCAACTTTATAATGGGAAACACGTTGGATCAACGTGAATACTTTAGGGATTATCGCTCGACACAAAAAGGGAAACTATCGTGGGATCAATTTATTATTTGCGTTGGTTTGCTCGTCAATTATATGTGATGCATGATTATACTTGTTGCTCTAGGGTGGAGGACCCACACCTTCCCTTTTCATGCAAATTCAATGGTAATGAAACCTTGGCTTCTTATGCTAATGGTAGATATGATTACTATGATGTGGAACAAATAGAAGAATTTGTTGCTTTTATGGGTCCTTATGAGATTGAATCTATGTTTAAATCGTTTGATGATTTGGATATGCAGTTTGTAGGCCTGAAAATCTTTCTATAGATAGATATTGCTATGAAAACTATGAATACAATTACTATATTAATGCTTTTATGAAGGAAGTCTCCGCTGTCCAAGAAGATACTAATATTTTGCAGGAAGCTATGGAAGAAGAAATTGATGAAACAGTGAGCTCATTGGATGAGAAAGATGATGAGGAGAGCGAAGAACAAAAGGAGGAAGAGCGGATTAGCTACCCGTGCCCACCTTCTAATGAGAGTAACCTTCCAACTCATACTTTATTTAATTCCCCTTCATGCTTACCGAAGGATGATTTCTATGATCCCGTTGACTCTCTTGAAATATCCCTTTTTGATGATGCTTGCTATGCTTGTGGCCAAGATGCCAATATGAATTATGCTTATGGAGATGAACTTGCTATAGTTCCTTATGTTAAACATGAAATTGTTGCTATTGCACCCACAAATGATAGTCCTATTATCTTTTTGAATTCTCCAAACTACACTATATCGGAGAAGTTTGTGCTTATTAAGGATTATGTTCATGGGTAGCCTTTTATCATTGCAAATGATAATTTTGATAGATGTAATATGCATGTGCTTGCTGCTCCTATTTGCAATTATTATGAGAGAGGAACTATTTCTCCACCTCTCTATGTTTCCCATACTATGAAATTGCAAGAAACTGCTTATACTATGCATTAGCCTTTACTATGTGTGCATGAATTGTTCTCTTATGACATGCCGATGCATAGGAAGAGAGTTAGACTTCGTTGTTGCATGATATATGATACTTTGTGCTCACTACTAAATTACAAATCATTGTTAATTAAAATTGGCTTTGATATACCTTGGGATCCGGGTGGATTCATTACTTGAGCACTAAATGCCTAGCTTAATGGCTTTAAAGAAAGCGCTGCCAGGGAGACAA
Organism: Aegilops bicornis; assembly: GCA_021605145.1. Taxonomy (NCBI): domain Eukaryota; kingdom Viridiplantae; phylum Streptophyta; class Magnoliopsida; order Poales; family Poaceae; genus Aegilops; species Aegilops bicornis. The sequence goes on along the minus strand of CM038670.1, from coordinate 417,975,363 downwards.
CCCGGAAGTTTTAGAGAGTAATTTATTTCAGTTGAGTGCTTTCATATAGTTTAAAACAACAAAAATAAAGAGGGGAACCCAAAACTTTTTCAAAAAGAAAAGTGAAAGTGAGAGAGACGAGCATTGTGAAAGTGGGGGACGTCCTTGAACTTTGTTCATGCCCATGGGAACTTTGTGAATCTTGATTACAGAAAATTTTCAATAAAAATAATTATCCCCTTGTACAATTTCATTGTATTATAAAAATAATGTGCCAAGGTTTGCCTTTAGGATGTTTACAATGCTTGTTGGTTTGTGCGGCGCAGGACAGAAACTTTGGCTGTAGTGCGCGAATTTTAATTTTTTACTGGAACGTCAAATGGATCTGATTCCTTTTGAACTTTCTTGCTATACAACTTGTTTATTTTTCCTAATGTTGGCAGGATTTTTTTTCAAGTATCAGAAGTATGGTGGATGTTCAAATTTCTACAGACTGTTCTGTTTTTGACAAATTCTGTTTTTGATGCATAGTTTGCTTGTTTTGATGAATCTATCAATTTATATTAGTGGATTAAGCCATGGAAAAGTTATATTAAATTATACACAATGCAAAAAAGAAATATGAATTGGTTTGCAACAGCACTTAGAGTGGTGATTTGCTTTATTATACTAACGGATGTTACCGAGTTTTCTGTTGAAGTTTTGTGTGGATGAAGTGTCTAAACGAGGAGGTCTCGATATGAGGAAAAGGAAGAGAGGAAAGAGCTCAAGCTTGGGGATGCCCGAGGCACCCCAAGTAAATATTCAAGGAGACTCAAGCGTCTAAGCTTGGGGATGCCCCGGAAGGCATCCCCTCTTTCTTCAACAAGTATCGGTATGTTTTCAAATTCGTTTCGTTCATGCATTATGTGCAAGTCTTGGAGCGTCTTTCGCATTTAGTTTTTATTTTTATTTTTATGCACCATGCTGGTATGAGATAGTCCTTGGTTGATTTATAGAATGATCATTGCACTTCACTTAAATCTTTTGAGTGTGGCTTTATAGAATGCTTCATGTGCTTCACTTGTATTATTTGAAGTCTGGATTGTCTGTTTCTCTTCGCATAGAAAACCGCCATTTGTAGAATACTCTTTTGCTTCACTTATATTTGTTAGAGCGTGAGCATATCTTTTGTAGAAAGAATTAAACTCTCTTGCTTCACTTATATCTATTTAAAGAGATGTCAGGAATCGGTCATTCACATGGCTAGTCATAAAATCCTACATAAACTTGTAGATCGCTGAATATGATATGTTTGATTCCTTGCAATAGTTTTGCGATATAAAGGTGGTGATATTAGAGTCATGCTAGTGGGTGGTTGTGGATTAGTAGAAATACTTGTGTTGAGGTTTGTGATTCCCGTAGCATGCACGTATGGTGAACCGTTATGTGATGAAGTCGGAGCATGATTTATTTATTGATTGTCTTCCTTATGAGTGGCGGTCGGGGACGAGCGATGGTATTTTCCTACCAATCTATCCCCCTAGGAGCATGCGCGTAGTACTTTGTTTCGATGACTAATAGATTTTTGCAATAAGTATGTGAGTTGTTTATGACTAATCTTGAGTCCATGGATTATACGCACTCTCACTCTTCCATCATTGCTAGCCTCTTGATGCATCGCATTGCCCTTTCTCACCTCGAGAGTTGGTGCAAACTTCGCCGGTGCATCCAAACCCCGTGATACGATAGACTCTATCACACATAAGCCTCATTATATCTTCCTCAAAACAGCCATCATACCTACCTATCATGGCATTTCCATAGCCATTTCGAGATATATTGCCATGCAACTTTCATCATCATCATCATATACATGACTTGAGCATTCATTGTCATATTGCTTTGCATGATCGTAAGATAGCTAGCAAGATGTTTTCATGGCTTGTCCATTTTTTGATGTTATTGCTACGCTAGATCATTGCACATCCCGGTACACCGCCGGAGGCATTCATATAGAGTCATATCTTTGTTCTAGTATCGAGTTGTAATATTGAGTTGTAAGTAAATAAAAGTGTGATGATCATCATTATTAGAGCATTGCCCTAGTGAGGAAAGGATGATGGAGACTATGATTCCCCCACAAGTCGGGATGAGACTCCGGACTTTACAAAAAAATAAAATAGGCCAAAGAAGCCCCAAAAAAAGAGGCCAAAGAAGCCCACCAAAAATAAATAAATAAAAATGAAAAAAATGAGAGAAAAAGAGAGAAGGGGCAATGTTACTATCCTTTTACCACACTTGTGCTTCAAAGTAGCACCATGTTCTTTAGAGAGAGAGCCTCCTATGCTTTCACTTTCATACAAGTGGGAATTTTCATTATAGAACTTGGCTTGTATATTCCGATGATGGGCTTCCTCAAATGCCCGAGGTCTTCATGAGCAAGCAAGTTGGATGCACAGCCACTTAGTTTCAGTTTGAGCTTTCATACACTTATAGCTCTTAGTGCATCTGTTGCATGGCAATCCCTACTCCTCGCATTGACATCAATTAATGGGCATCTCCATAGCCCGTTGATTAGCCGCGTCGATGTGAGACTTTCTCCTTTTTGTCTTCTCCATACAACCTCCACCATCATATTCTATTCCACCTATAGTGCTATGTCCATGGCTCACGCTCATGTATTGCGTGAAAGTTGAAAAGGTTTGAGAACGTCAAAAGTATGAAACAATTGCTTGGCTTGTCATCGGGGTTGTGTATGATGTGAATATTTTGTGTGGTGAAGATGGAGCATAGCCAGACTATATGATTTTGTAGGGATAACTTTCTTGGGCCTTGTTATTTTGAAAAGACATGATTGCTTTATTGGTAGGCTTGAAGTATTATTGTTTTTATGTCAAATGGTAGACTATTGCTTTGAATCACTCGTGTCTTAATATTCATGCCATGATTAGATATATGATCAAGATTATGCTAGATAGCATTCCACGTCAATTTTTTTATCATTTACCTACTCGAGGACGAGCAGGAATTAAGCTTGGGGATGCTGATACGTCTCCGTCATATCTATAATTTTTTATTGTTCCATGCCAATATTATTCAACTTTTATATACTTTTGGCAACTTTTTATACTATTTTTTGGGACTAACATATTGATCCGATTGCTTGATGCAGTTCACATGTCATTTGCATGTTTTTGTTTCGCAGAAACCCAATATCAAACGGAGTCCAAACGGGATAAAAACGGACGGAGAATTATTTTGGAATATTTATGATTTTCTGGAGGAAGAATCAACGCGAAACAGTGTCGGGGGTGGCCACGAGACAGGGGGCACGCCCTCCCCCCTGGGCGCGGCCTGGACTCTCGTGGGCCACCCGTAAGGCGGTTGAAACTCTTCTTTTGCCGCAAGAAAGCTAATTTTCGGGAAAAAATCGCGGTGAAGGTTTCAGGCCAATCGGAGTTACGGATCTCCATATATACACGAAACGGTGAAACAGAGCAGGACAGAACGCAGAAACAGAGAGATAGATCCAATCTCGGAGGGGCTCTCGCCCCTCCCAAGCCATGGGAGCCAAGGACCAGAGGGGAAACCCTTCTCCCATCTAGGGAGGAGGTCAAGGAAGAAGAAGAAGGGGGCCTCTCTCCCCCTTGTTTCCGGTGGCGCCCGAGCGCTGCCGGGGGCCATCATCATCACCACGATCTTCACCAACAGCCATCATCTTCACCAACATCTCCATCACCTTCCCCTTCTATATTCAGCGGTCCACTCTCCCGCAACCCGCTTCATATTATTATCCAATGATGTGTTGCCATCCTATGATGTCTGAGTAGATTTCTATTGTCCTACCGGTGATTGATGAATTGCTATGATTGGTTTGAGTTGCATGTTTTATTATTGGTGCTGTCCTATTGTGCTCTCCGTGTCGCGCAAGCGTGATGGATTCCCGCTGTAGGGTTTGCAATATGTTTATGATTTGCTTATGGTGGGTTGCGTGAGTGACTGAAACACAAACCCGAGTAGTAGGTTGTTTGCGTATGGGATAAAAGGGGACTTGACACTTTAATGCTATGGTTGGGTTTTACCTTAATGAATCTTTAGTAGTTGCGGATGCTTGCTAGAGTCCAAATCATAAGTGCATAGAATTCCAAGTAAGGGATGATATGTTAGCTTATGCCTCTACCTCAAATAGAATTGCAATAGTGATTACCGGTCTAGTAACATAGTCAATTGCTTAGGGACAATTTCACAACTCCTACCACCACTTTTCCACACTCGCTATATTTACTTTAGTTGTGTCTTTATATAAACAGCCCCTAGTTTTATTTACGTGCTCTTTATATTCTTGTAAGCCTCCGAAAACACCTACAAAGTACTTCTAGTTTCATACTTGTTCTAGGTAAAGCGAACGTCAAGCGTGCGTAGAGTCGTATCAGTGGCGGATAGGACTTGAGAGAGTATTTGTTCTACCTTTAGCTCCTCGATGGGTTTGACACTCTTACTTATCGAAAGAGGCTACAACTATCCCGTATACTTGCGGGTCATCATCAATCACAACAGGTGTTTTGTAAAAAATGCATCTTGATGTTCCCTGCAATGCACGGGCATCTTCCTAGTTATAGAAGAAGCCCACACGGGCACTTGCCGCTGGGTGTGCCACCGGCCCAAACTCAATTTTTTTCAGACGATTAGGTGCACCGGATGCCGTGCCATGCTACAAAATGTAAAAAAACAGCTACAATTTTTTTGAAACCTGTTATCTTCAAACCATCAAAATAGCCCGAGGGATATATTTTGAGTGAAGCATGATTTAATTTTTACTGATATATGTATATCAAAACTAGAGTGTTTATATTTCAAGCCCGTGAACAAGTATTATTCTACTACTTTGGATCCATTGCAACACACGGGCCTGCTCATTGGTAGTAGTAGTCCCTATCTCTATCTCTACTCTACTCTTATAAAAAAACAGAGTTGTTGATGATGGTGTGCCTGCCATCCTGCAGTATAGGCCGTCTAATTTATATCTGACGGATAGGAAGGAAACTAAGGCAATTTTGCAAAAAAAATACCCACACCCCTCTTATACTAGCAAGATGCCTGTGCGTTGCACGGAACATCAAGATGCATTTGTATGAGTAGTTTATCTTGTGGGAGAAAAGGATGAACGAGGGAAGGCCTTATATGCAAATGTGGAGAGGGGTGTGGGTATCATTTTGCAAAATTGCGATAGTTTCCTTCCTATTCGTCGGATATAAATCGGATGTTCCGTGCAGAGTTGGTGATGATGGTGTGCCTGCCATCCTGCAATATAGGCCGTACGATCTATATCTAACGGATAGGAAGGAAACTATTACAATTTACCCGCACTCCTCTCCACATTTGCAGATAAGGCCTTCCCTCGTTCATCCTTTTCTCCCACAAGATCTTGATGTTCCGTGCAATGCACGGGCATCTTGCTAGCCTCTACTCTTATAAAAAACAGAGTTGGTGATGATGGTGTGCCTGCCACCCTGCAATATAGGCCGTTCAATTTATATCTGATGGATAGGAAGAAAAGCGTAGAATTTTGCAAAACGAAACCTACACCCCTCTCCACATTTGCAAATAAGGCCTTCCCTCGTTCATCCTTTTCTCTCACAAGATAAACTACTCATACAAATGCATCTTGATGTTCCGTGCAACGCATGAGGATGTTTCCTTGGGGGTCTCTCCAGCGCGGCGTGGCCGTAGTTGCAAGTTGACGCTCCTTGAGATGCCGACGTTGAGGGGCACTCGGATTTTGCCGATGAGCAGGTAAGATGAGTTTGATCACGTAGTAAATGCATTCTAAAGACTACTTACATGTCCATTTCCTAATTCTCCCCCTGCCCACTGTTTCACAGGTTAGGCTCGGTGCAAGTGGAGATTGGCTTGCATATGTACGGGAGGGTACCAACATCAATTTTCACGACATTTACAACGGTGACACCATGCCTGTAGAACCTTTGTCCAACATTTGGATCAGCCATGCAACGGGCCACCGCCTGAATTGGTACGATGGAACCACGGTGAGATTAAAGAACATAACACGAACCTTGCAAATGGCGGTTAAAGGTGGACGATGTTGTCTGCGGCCGATTTGTTGCCATACGAGTACGAAGATGATGTGCTCCTTTCTAACCGCCACTTCGCGGTGACAAACCAGGGGACTTGTTTCGCATGGGACACACCCTACGGTATACTCCCTCTCTCCTAGTTTGTTTGTTTTGAATTTTTTTCGTTTTATAAGTTCCAAATTCAAATTTAGAGCTCCCCATCACATGTCGAGATTACAATGTCCATTAAATCATTGCGTGCATGTATAGTAAAGAAACAAATCTCGAGTTTTCCATGAGTTCGTGCAGCGGTAGCACCACAAGGCCTGACGCAGGAGTTACATTTACCTCTCGGTGCCCTCGGGTCTGAGCTTCAGCGCCTTACGACACCCGCCTTTGAGTCAATAACATGTGGACCCGATAGGTGGCTGGTCCACATGTAATGCTCCTGAAGGCAGAGGGGCAGTGGGGCCAAGAGGGGTGAGCCACAGGTTGGGGACGTGTGGTGTCATGGGTTCGAGCGGCGTCGTGGGAATCACGTGTGGCTGTGGTAGAAACTTGGTGCTCGCCGCATTTCAGTTGGCCCACATGTCATGCACACAAAGGAAGAGGGGCGTTGCGGCCGAGAGGGGTGAGGCGCATGTCGGGAGACGTGGTGCCGTGTGTTGGAGCGGGGTCGTGGGAATTGCGAGTGGCAGTGGATGAAACATGATGGTCGCCATAGTTGAACTTCCATGGACAAGCTGTCATGTCTACGGACACATGCATTGCATACCAATCACTGGAAGGAGTAGTAGAGAAAGCTAGGTGGATAAATAGTTCCTTATAGTCAAGAGGATCCATGCTACTACTTGTTCCAAACACATGCACACCATCGAAATAGTCCATCTATATCAATATACATAGAGAGAGAATATTTTTTTACAAGAGAGGAAATGGTTCATCCATCCATAATGCCCTGCTGCTGGTGCAGCATCTTCTTCTTCTTCTTCTTCTTGTTCTCGTTTTCTATGGCAGACGTCTTTGCAACAAGCTCTCTGGACCTTGCAGCTATCTCAAAACTCACAGGGCATCGAGGGCAGCATATTTTATCTACTCTTACGTCAAGGGATAATTCTCCCATCCAGACGACCTTAATGCCAGTGTCTCTTCACCCTTCTTAAGATATGTTCCGAGCACAAAATTTGCTACGTCGAATAGGGATGGTGTCGGTTTATCACAATCTTCTACAGGAATTTTTATTTTGGCTTGTACGTCAGCGATGCTTTTCAAATCAAGGTTGTACGGCTCCAACTTCTGTTTGTCCCCTGCGATGGCTGCCCCACAGAAGTATATGTCCTCCCGAGACAAGAACTCGTGAAGCTCACCTGGTATTGAGGGTGCATGTATGATGTGGTACAACAAAACATCATCCTCGAGGCACAGCTGAAGGACGGCGGCGCGTTGGATCTTCCCAGTGGCACGCTTCGTGTAGTCTGCGTCGAGATCGATGACCTTCATCTCCACCTTTTGGAGGGAGTTGGATACATTGTTGATCCACTTCCGAACAACCCTTGGGTGGTCGGTGACTGTGGCAACTATGCTCAACGAGCCTTCAACGAGGACATGTTGGACGCTCAAAACCTGCATCTCGATCTCTTTCGCCATTTGGAACTGCTGGACTGGAGGGCTATGGTTTGGAGAATTAGGATTAGATGGCTAGTCTAACTAAAGAAGATGATTATTTATAGGGGCTTCAGAATTATTCCTGGAGGATGTGAAGAGGTTAAAACAATGTGAATGAAGTGTGGTTTGGATGCAAATGAAGATGAAGGAGTAGTGAAGAAGCCGAGGAAAATCGGTTCCCGATGGAGAAGTAAATGGGAGAAGTGGCCTGCAGGCAGTTGATTAGATGGCTAGGTAGACTAAACGAAAAGGCTACGCGGGTAGATTGAGGAGTGGGTCATGTCCCTATACGTGCCCATCCTTCTAGCGCTACATGTGCCACTGGCTAGTTGAGGTCACTCTTTCGAATCATCGTGGTGAGACATTTTATGATTCCTTTTTATTTCTGCACCCCTCCTGACAGGTGGGACCTATGCAAACGGATAAAAAATGTGTCGTAGCTGGTTTGGATGGATATCGGCGCATGCGTGGGAGACACAACATTCTCTAGTTAAGGAATATGCGGTTATCCTCAAAAAAGAAAAGTCCTTCATGATTGAGGGAGTCGTGGACTAAGGGGTCCTCGAACGTCCGGCCTGTTGGACATGGGCCGGACTGGTGGGCTATGAAGATACAAAACCGAAGACTCTCACTCGTGTCTGGATGGGACTCTCCTTGGCGTGGAAGGCAAGCTTGGCGTTCGGATATGAAGATTCCTTTCTCTGTAACCGACTTTGTACAACCCTAGTCCTCTCCGGTATCTATATAAACCGGAGGGTTTAGTCCATAGGGGTAATCATAATCATACAGGCTAGACTCCCAGGGTTTTAGCCATTACGATCTCGTGGTAGATCAACTCTTGTAAATACTCATATTCATCAAGATCAATCAAGCAGGAAGTAGGGTATTACCTCCATAGAGAGGGCCTGAACCTGGGTAAACATCATGTCCCCTGTCTCCTGTTACCATCGACCTTAGACGCATAGTTCGGGACCCCCTACCCGAGATCCGCCGGTTTTGACACTGACATTGGTGCTTTCATGGAGAGTTCCGTTGTGTTGTGACTAGAAGGCTCGATGGCCCCGTCAGTCATCAACAACGATGCTGCCCTGAGGGAGGTCTTTCTCCCCGGCCAGATCTTCGTATTCGGCGGCTTCGCACTGCGGGCCAACTCGCTTGGCCATCTAGAGCTGCCGTACGCGACAAAGCTCGCGCACGCGGTGACGGAGCCGCGAGAGGTCCAGAGGTAGAAGTAGTGGCGCAGCAAGGCCACTGAGGGCTGCGCCCCGACATGAGCCTCACAGTAGTAGGCGAAGATCGCCAGGAGAAGAACAGAGTTGGGGTGGAGGTGCAGAGCTTGCTGTTTGTAATGGCGGAGGACAGAAAAGAAGAACTCAGAAAAGGGAGGCACCAGACCGGCGGCAATGGCGCTCACGAAGAGCGGTTAGAAGGTGCTTCCTTGGTCCTCAGGAAGGGCAGAGCCAGCCTTGAGCACCGCCGCCCCGTCGTTGCCTTGCGCTGCCATCATCTGGCGCACCCGGGCAAGGCTCTTCTCCGACACATTCGGGGAGTCCAAAGCGGGTGAGTACCAAGCTCCGGCCGGGGTCTGGCGAGGCGCCATACCTTGCTAGGGCACGAGGTCGGAGTAGATCTGGGATTTCGGAAGCAGGAAGGATAGGAGCGGGAAAGGGGATCTGGGCAATGACTGGAGAAGGAAAATGAGGTAAAGCCTAGACGGGCACCGCTCTCTTGTCGATTCGTGCAGTTGTCAAGGCGTCGCGGGGAAGCAGAGACGCCCACGTCCAATCAACCGCCACACGGCACCCAAGGCCGCAGGCTGTTAGGGCCTGCGGCACTTCGCACTTGCCCCTTCGCTTCTCTGCTAAGCCAAGTCCAGGCGCTCCTTGGGCCCGGGGGCTACTGTCGGTGTTCTGGGAACGGGGGTACCCAGACATGCCTGCCTGCGGCCTGCGGCATGGCTCAAGGGGTGGCCCAGTGCGGCCCATCTTCATCAATACAAGCTCAAGACCCTCGCGAGGGGCCAAGCCTCATGGCGGACGACGGAAGCTTCCTCGTGCACGGGCGTCGTCAGCCGGGCTCGCGAGGAGGCGGAGAGATCAAGGCAGGGTACCTCACGAGGTGCCCATGACGCAAGCCATGACGACCAAGGGCGCCAGTAGCGCTAGCCCGCCAAGGTCCTCATTTCCTCTTTGGTGCAAAGGAGGCAAGCGCAGCGAGAGCATCAAGCAAAGGCAACCATTTCTGCAACAAGACCAAGACCAACACAACGGCAGGAAGGAGGTCACCGTGGAGCCCAAGCCAGGCGTCCTTTGTGAAGTCTTTGGCAGGCGAGGACTGACTTTAGTCAGGATAAGTGTACTAGATGTTCCCCTTCAAAATGGCCAATTGTTGGCGCCCTTCCCGCTCAATATTTGGGAAGAGGCCAGGGCCTTTTCCTATAAATAGGACTAGCCACCCACAGGGTAGAGGCATCTTGAATCGAGAGAGAGAGAGAAGCGACTGAACTCCCTCTAGCAGTTCATCGCACCGGCCAAGAACAGGCCCTCGCGAGGCTGTTCTTCCTTGTACTGTTCATCATCAGAGCCAGAGGCAATCCACCACACCACACACACTGGAGTAGGGTATTACACCACAATGGTGGCCCGAACCAGTATAAACCTTGTGTCCCTTGTGTTGCTCTTTGTGTAGTTTAGATCCTTGCGAGGCGACGAGGTTTAGGTAGGTTGGAGGTGAGATCTCCGCGTGCGCCCCAGAGTTTGAACCTAGAGGGTCTGCCGGAATCCGAAATCCGACAAGCAGGCTTCATCCCTGCATCCATCCGTGAGGCGAGAAGGCCGCACCGCAACTCCTTCGCTCGCCCCTGCTGGTTCTTCGTCCCGCGCGCACCGCGCTCCCATGGAGGCTCGAGCCGCGCTCATCGCGGCAAACGAGCTCCTGCGCTACCGCCCCGTCGACGACGTCTACGAGGAGTGGCTCGACCGCGTCGCCGAGCTCGTCCGCGCCGCAGGGGGCTCCCCCGCGCCGTCCCTCTCGCTGCCTCGCCCTTCACCCCGCGCGGGAGGCAGGGAGCCGGAGGTGCCCCCGCCACCTCCTTCCCAAGAAGGTGCACTGGCTCCAAGGCGCGCGGCCCCGGGCCGAGACCCTCTGCGTCCGGCGCCCACGCAGCAAGAAATGAGCTGCCAGGAGATCACTCGTCCCCAAGAAGGTGCTCGCGTGCTCCCAGCACCGGAGCGCCGCGATCATGCTCCAACGCCACCGCGTTAAGACACCGCGCTGCTCCAGGAAGCGGTGTGCGGGAACCCACAAGAGCAAGCTCTACATCAGCAGAGAGCCCCGGTAGCCACTTCAGGCTGCCGTGCCTTCACCGCCGAGCTACGCAGCGTCGCATGGCCCGCCAAGTTCAAGCTAGACCTGCCTCCTCGCTATGACGACACTGCCGACCCCGCGGAGTTCCTTCAGCTCTACGAGCTGGGCATCGAAGCTGCCAACGGTGACGAAAAGGTCATGGCGAATTGGTTCCCCATGGCGCTAAAGGACGCAGCCCGAACCTGGCTCCTGAACCTGGCCCCGGCACGATCTCCTCCTGGGACGAGATGCGCACCCGCTTCATCGCCAACTTCCAAGGCACTGGACGGCCTCCGGCCGTGGCGACATGCGCCGCATCAAGCAGCAACCAGAGAGACCTGCGAAGTACATCCGGCGCTTCAACAACGCCCGCCTCAAAATCCCCAAGGTGATCGAGGAAGCCATCATCTCAGCCTTCTCGATGGCGTGCGTGGACGTCAAGATGAAGGAGGAGCTAGCAATGCATGAAGACTGTGCACATCCTCGAGCTGTTCAACTTGGCGAGCAAATGCGCCTGTGGCTGAGGACGCGTGCCTCTCCCTCCGCGAGCTTCCAGCTGCCGATCCAGTAGAGAAGAAGCCCCAGGCCAAGGACGTGAAAGCGCAAGGGGTTGCCGTGCTTTCATGGCGTAACCAGACACCAAGCGAGGCAGGGATCATCCCGAGTCATCCAAGGGCAGCCGGTACTGCGTGTACCACGACCTCCACACCCACGACACCAACGAATGCAAGGAGCTCAGGGCCTTGCGATAAGGTCGTATCGGCCGACGCCTCGAGTGCAGTGATCGGGGCTACGGCCGAGGAGGAGGAAGAGGCGCAGGATGCTGGGAAGACCGTGGCCCTCGCCAGGGATGGCGTGACAGACCTCGCGAGGACCGCTGGCAGGACCAGCCTCGCGAGGGAGGTTGGAGGGACCAAGCTTGTGAGGATCGCCCTCAATGCAACGTAGGGCTCCCACCTTTGCCGCAGCCGCCAAGGAGGTACAAAGACAATCATCAGGACGAGGGGGTTGGGGGCTTCCAGGAGCCGCGCGCGATCGCTTGCATCCTGGGTGGTGCTCAGGCCCCAGCCTCTCAGCGCATCTTCAAGCAGTTTGCTCGCGAGGTGAATGCAGTCGTCCCCAAGCCAGAGGCCACTTGCCCTCTCAGGTGGTCGTCATGCACTATCACGTTTAGCTCAGCGGATCAGCTAAAGTGCGCGGCAACGGCAGGAGTCCTCCCCATGCTTTGCTCACCAGTCATCAGCAACGTGCAAGTCACCAGGACCCTCATCAACGGCAGAGCAGGACTCAACGTCCTATATGTCGAGACATTCAACGATCTCCAAGTGCCATACGATCAGCTCCAGCCGACCAAGCCTTTCTCAGGAGTCACTGATGGCTCCACCGTCCCGATAGGGCAAGTTCGCCTTCCCGTCACCTTCGGACAGCGCAACAACTACCGCACCAAGCTCATCGACTTCGACGTCGCCCACATTCGCCTGCCATATAATGCCATCCTCGGGTACCCAGCTTTGGCCAAGTTCATGGCAATGACTCACCATGGCTACAATGTCCTCAAGATGCCAGGAAACGGAGGAGTCATCACAGTGCCTTGTGAGGAAAGGGATGCAGTGTGCTCTCTTGAGCGTGTCTTCCAAGCCGCAACAATCGAAGACCCAGATCACAGGAGCGGGAGACTTCTCGAGGCGACCCCTAAGAAGAAGAAGGCTTCACCTGGTCCAAGCCCTCGTGGGGCAGGCACCTCCGGAGGCGTGGCAATAGGACCCGCGCCTGTTCAAGGGGCGCCACCCTCTGCCGCATAGGAAGGCGAGCTCGGCGCCCTCCTCAGGCAGGGCTCGGGGGCTCTTTCATGGCGAGCCACCGACCTAGCCGGGGTCACGAGGGAGGCGCTCGGGCACCACTTGGAGGCGTGCTTCGAGGCACGTTTCCCTCAAGAAGGTATGAGGCAAGGAGGGCCAAACCCTCAGGAGTTCATCACGAGGAGCACCAAGGAGCTACAGGAGTCAAGAGTCATGCGCGGCTGTCGCCGCTTGCCCGCCGTGGCCCCACATCCAGGCGAGGATGCTGGGCTGCGAATCTGCATCGACGTACCAGGGCTCAACCGGGCCGCGTCTCAGGAGCGCCTCTGGCCCTCACGCGTGGGGCGTTGCGAGGGTCCACCTCACAGCTACGTTCGCATGCCTTTCGGCCTGCCGAACGCGGTCGCCGCCCATCAGCGCCTGCTGAGGTGCGCTCTGGAGGCTCAGGAGGTCAAGCAACGCGCGGTCCTGGCAGAGATGGAGATGGCTCTCGAGGAACACCCCGTGCCCCCGGAGCCTCCCGAGGCTCCATGTCCGGAGGGCTCGTGAGGGTCGGCGTCCTCATCACGCGTTGTCCGCTACCTCAACACCCCGCTATCTCCGACCATATCAGGTGACACCTTTCCAAGTTTCGTTTTCGGCTGGGAGCGCCCCTCGGGCAGCATCATTCCCAGGCCGCGGGGGTCCGTCCCTGCGGCATGTATCCGTTTTGCTTATGTTCCTTGCTTACCTTGTTGGGGGCGCCCCTCGGGCTGCATTATCCCCAAGCTGCTTGGGCCAGACCCAGTGGCGTATGCTTTCTCCACACCTATCTAGATGGATTTGCTTATTCATACATAACATGCTTGACCTAATCGCCTGCTCGATTGACACCTACCTTTGGAGCCGCTCGCTCAGGCACGACACTTGCGCACGGGTCCGTCCCTGCAACACCGATAAATCTGAGTGGCTGAGCTCTGGCCGCGGCAGCCCCTCAAGGTGCCACCTCACCAAGCCCTCAGTGCCCCCGATCACTCCCTCGGAGCGACCAATGGTTGCCTGGCAACCGTAACGACGAACCGTGTTTCCCCTCGTGACTCGTACACAGGACCTGCTCCAGGATCAACGCTGGCGGCACCGCGAGCCTTCTCTCCTCCTCTCCGGCGCGATCTGCTTGCACGTTAAAAGGGGGGGTACCCGAGCATCGCGACTCATGGGCTCTTACTGGCTCTCCAGCCCTCACCCCCTAGCCTTGACCCACGGCATCACGACCTGTCATACCAGCAGCGGCTGAGCTCGCTCGAGGGCCAGGACCTGAGGACGTAGAGCATTAAGGAAAGCGCGGGGAAGAGGGAAGAAGCTCACGAGGTCCCAACCCAGCAACGCCTTAGTTGCCGTCGCGCAGACACGGCACCTCATCGAGCGCCGCTCCAAACCCGCAAGATAAGTCACGCAAAAACTGATCCGACTCAGCGCTAAACCCTCGCCTACTGCTGCACTGTCGCGGCAAAGATGCCTACCTTTCTTGCCCAGTGAAGGCTGCTTGAGTCCTAAAGGGGACCTCCTGAGCATTGCAACTCAGGGGCTCTTACTGGACCTCGGGCCGCTCACCTCCTGGCCTTGACCCACGGCATCGCGACCTGTCATACCAGCGACGGCTGAAGCCTACCTGGGACCGGGACTGTCGGTATGAGCACCAAGCCCTCGTGAGGAAAGAAAGGGGAGCTGAGCTGAGGCGTAACAAGCATCTCGCCGATTCATCATAAGGACATAATATTCACGAAAACATGGCGGCGCCTTACATACCCAGCTGGGTGCTACTTGACCTCTTTCTTTGCAGGTGCCGACACAGCCAAGAGAATACGGAGACATCAAGCCCGTGGCGTAAGCAAAGCAAAACACAGATCGAACACTTACTGGTCGCTGTCCGCGGGCTCAAGCAGCCTCCGACCGAACTTGAAGCCTGAAAGCCGGCAACTAGGGTCAGCCTTGGGAGGCCCAGAAGCAGCGGGCATGTCGGGAAGGCCGGAGCTGGCCTCAGACCGCCCTGGAGTCAGAACGGACCCTGGGAGAACCAGCCCCGACCTACCCTTCCTCGGAACCAGGGGAGAATCCTCCCCTCCTCGCCTGGCACCGGCTTTGTCGTCGTCCGGCATGGAGCGAAGGGCGCGGGACCTGCACCGAGGGAAGGAATCCCCCGACTCCTCGCCAGTCGTCTCGAAGTCAGACTCTTCTTTCTCCACCTCCTCTTCTTCCTCCTCACTCCCGCTGGAGTTGCTGGAGGAGATGTTCACCGTCGCCAACATCGTCAGATCCCCGGGAGCCCCGGCAGGCACCAGCCCCTCACCATTGAAGGTGGGCATGGCGCTCACCACTTTCTCCCAGTCGTCGCGAAGGAATAGGGGGACGGGAGCGCCCTCCGGCTTCGCCACGTCTCCCCCGACCAAGAAATGGAGAGCCGCGGCCAGATCTTCGTCAGAGAGGGCCTCGGAGCTCAGGCGAAGGGCGTCACCTGCCTCCCCAAGCCTCCAGAACGGGATCGAATGCTCCCGAAGCGGAGCCACCCGGTGTTCCAGGAACTCCCTCAGGAGCGTAGCCCCGGTCAGCTTCGCTGCCCCCAAGCTGCCTGGCCTCAGGTCCGCGTCCATCCTCTTCAGCACCATCTTCGCATGAGAGTCGACGAGCTCCACGCGAGACCACGCATCAACGGTCTCGGGCTGCCCCGACGGCAGCGCCAGTCGGGGGTGGATGCGCCCGACATCCACCATGACCCACTTGCTCCTGAAGCCTTCGATCCTCTTCCCGGGCTTGGAGATGGAGTTGGAGCTGGAATATGCGACAAAGCTCGCGCATGAAGTAATGGAGCCACGATAGACCCGGAGGGAAAAGTAATGGTGCAGCAAAGCCACCGAGGGCTTTATCCCAACGTGAGCCTCGCAGTAGTAGGCGAAAATCGCCAGGAGAAGAACAGAGTTGGGGTGGAGATGCAGAGCTTGCAAGTTGTATTGGCAGAGGACAACAAAGAAGAACTCGGAAAAAGGAGGGACCAGACCGGCGATAATGGCGCTCACGAAGAACGGGTAGAAGGTGCTCCCCTTGCCTTCAGGATGATCGGAGTCGGCCTTGAGCATAGTCGCTCCCTTATTGCCCTGTGCCACCGTCCTCTGGTGCACAAGGACGAGATTCTTCGCCGACACAGTCGGAGGATCCGGAGCCGGGAGGTACCAGGCCTCAGTCGGGGTCTTGCGAGGTGCCATGGCTTGCAGGATGGGAAGGATTGAGGTAGATCTGGAGGATTTCGGAAGCAAGGAGGAGAAGGGCGAGAAAGGGTATCTGGAGCAAGGCGAGCAAGAACGAGCACCAAGCCTGGCCCGGGCCTACTTTTTGTCAGAAGGATGGTTGCCGAGGCATCGTGGGGAACGGAGACGCCCACGAGCAATCAATCACCACGCGGCGCCCAAGGCCGTAGGCTGTTGGGGCCCGTGGTGCTTCACACTTGCCCCTTCGCTTCTCTGCTAAGCCAAGTCTGGGCACGCCTTGGGCCCGGGGCTCAGAGGTGTTCTAGGAACGGGGTCCCCGGACTTGCACCGCCTGCGGCTGGGCGTGGCTCAAGTGGGGGCCCAGCGCGGCCCAGCTTCATCAGCTCAAGCTCAAGACCCTCGCGAGGGGCCAAGCCTCACGGGGCAGACGATAGGAACCTTCCTCAGGAGCAGCCTCGTCAGGCAGGCTTACGAGGAGGCGGAGAGATCAAGGCAGGGTACCTCAAGAGGGTGCCCCGTGACACAAGCCATGACGATCGAGACCAGGCGGGCGCCGGCCTGCGCAATGTCCTCGTTTCCCCTTTGGTGCAAAGGAGGCAAGCACAGGCCAAGGCATCAGGCAAAGGTTACCGCTTCGGTGCAACAAGACCAAGACCAGCAGAGCGGCAGGAAGGAGGTCATCGTGGAGCCCAGGACGGCGTCACCGTCAGAGCCTTTGGCAACCGAAGACCAACTTTAGTCAGGGTAAGTGTACTAGATGTTCCCCTTCAAAATGGCCAATTGTTGGCGCCCTTCCCGCTCATTATTTGGGAAGAGGTCCAGGGCCTCCCACTATAAATAGAGCAAGCCACCACAAGGTAGGGGGGGGGGGTAGATCGAATCTGCTAGAGCCCGAGCAGAGAGAGAGAGGCGATCGAACTGAACCAAGCAGTTCATCGCATCAGCCCAAGAACACCCCTCGCGAGGCTGTCCTTCCTTTGTATTGTTCATCATCAGCCCAGAGGCAATCCACCACACCACACACTGGAGTAGGGTATTACACCACAACGGTGGCCCGAACCAGTATAAACCTCATGTCTCTTGTGTTGTTCATCGTTCGTAGTTTATATCCCTCGCTAACCATTCACGCGTGAGCTGGTAGGGGAAAGATCTCCGCGCGCACCCTAGTGTTCGAACCTCAAGGGTCTGCCGGAACCCAAAATCCGACAGTACGTCCAGCGCTTCAACAACACTCGCCTCAAGATCCCCAAGGTCACAGACGAGGCCATCATCTCCGTGTTCTCTGACGGCGTCCGTGACGTCAAGATGAAGGAAGAGCTCGCTATCCATGAGGGGCTGTGGACATCTCAGGAGCTGTTCAAACTGGCGATCAAGTGCGCAAGAGCTAAGGAGGGGCGCCTTTCCCTCCTCGAGCTGATAGCCGCGGGTGTCGGCATTCTGGGAACGGGGCTCCCCAGACTTGCCTGCCTGTGGCCTGTTGCGTGGCTCAAGTGGGGGCCCGGTGCGGCCCAGCTTCATCAGCTCAAGCTCAAGACCCTCGCGAGGGGCCAAGCCTCGCGGGGCGGACGACAGAGACCTTCCTCGGGAGCAGCCTCGTCAGGCAGGCTCACGAGGAGGCGAAGAGATCAAGGCAGGGTACCACACGAGGGTGCCCCGTGATGCAAGCCATGACGATCGAATTTCCCCTTTGGTGCAAAGGAGGCAAGCACAGGCCAAGGCATCAGGCAAAGGTTACCGCTTCGGTGCAACAAGACCAAGACCAGTAGAGCGGCAGGAAGGAGGTCATCATGGAGCCCAGGACGGCGTCACCTTCAGAGCCCTTGACAGTCGAAGACCAAGTTTAGTCAGGATAAGTGTACTAGAGGTTCCCCTTCGAAATGGCCAATTGTTGGTGCCCTTCCCGCTCATTATTTGGGAAGAGGCCCAGGGCCTCCCTCTATAAATAGGACTAGCCACCACAGAGAGAGGGAGAGGTCGAACCTACCAGAGAGAGAGAGAGAGAGAGAGAGAGAGAGAAGCGACTGGACTCACCCAAGCAGTCCATCGCACTGGCTCAAGAACAACCCCTCACGAGGTTGTTCTCCCTTTGTATTGTTCATCATCAGCCCCAGAGGCAATCCACCACACCACACACTGGAGTAGGGTATTACACCACAACGGTGGCCCGAACCAGTATAAACCTCGTGTCTCTTGTGTTGTTCATCGTTCCTAGTTCAGATCCCTCGCTAACCATTCACGCGTGAGCTGGTAGGGGAAAGATCTTTGTGCGCACCCCAGTGTTCGAACCTCAAGGGTCTGCCGGAACCCGAAATCCGACATTTGGCGCGCCAGGTAGGGGTGCGTCGGAATCCTTTCTCCGCAGCCTCGCGTTTCGTCGCCTCGTCGTTCCATGTCAATCGACCCGGCGGCCGACGCCGACCGCTGGGCGGCGTGGCCCGCCGCCAGCGTCAGCCCGGCCAGGCGACCTCAACCTTGCGCGTCGAGCAGCTCGCGCTCCGCAAGCGCTTACGGGCGCGGGCGACGCGGCCAGATGCCGCCTGCCCTCACGCCGCGGCAGGTGCGGTCGGCGGCCAAAGCCTCAAGCCACACCGCGGCCACGACGCCGCACACCCGACGGGAGCAGGCGAACTCCACGGCCGCGCTCACGGTGCCCCGAGAGCTGTTACGGTGCCGGCTTCTAGAGGGCGGCCGCGACATGCTGTTGGAACGGGTGGCCGAGCTCCTGGACGCCGCTGCCTCGGGAGCGCCTCCTTTCTGTGTCCGGCTGCCACCTCTGGCCTAGAGCGCGCCGTATGGCGGCCCCATGCGCGCCCATGCAACCTCAAGCGGGCCCCAGGGCCTACTCGACGCCAACCTGGCCAGCGGCACCACGCAGCAAGCCGCGCGGACCCTTTCTCCGGCCGGCGAAGGAGCGAACGCCGTGACCTTTGGCCTTGGTGGACCACCGCGCCACCACTCTCAAGACGACGCTCTGGGCCGGACTGCGTGGCATGTGGGGCACTACAGTGAGACCTATGGGGCGGCGTCCATAGAAGCTTATGTGCCCCGCATGATGGATCAAGAGTGCGCACGGGAAGAAGACCATGGCTCGTTCCTTGGGCCAAGCTGGGCGAGGAGACACCAAGCGAGCTCTTTGGGGAACCCCAAGAGGGCCTCGACAATCATGCCGGGCCGGTAGCAACTATCTGGTACCGTTAATTCCTCGAGAGCAAGCTTATGCTAACCATATGCCACAGGAGGTACAGGTCGCTGCAATGTGGCGGCCCCAACTGCAGCCTCTTACCCCTCGGGAGGAGGGCATCGGGCTGCAGGAGAGGCCGAGATCCGGTTCGTCCCATGGCGCTTGGCGCAAGATGTTCTCAGGAGGTAGGCCCTCTGCCGGAGAGGTGCCTCAGGGCCTGCCCCCGGTAGAGGACCCGTGGTCGTCGGGGGAACCGCTGGCGACCGCTCTACCCCATTGGGATCGTCCTTGGTCTCCGGCCGCCGTCAGTGGTGGTAGAGTGTGGCGCAAGGCGGGGCCCTCATCTGGCGATATGAAGCAAGGCGGTACACATGAAGAAGGCCCAGTGCCTGTGAAGCTCGCCGCCTCGTGACACTCTCACGTAATAATGAGTGGGGTTGTACACGCCCCGGAGTCTCAGGAGCGCCGGCCTCAGGCCCTGGGGCTCCCTCCCACGCCCCGTGGAAGCACTTAGCTCCGCGCTGGTGAGAAGACGTCGAAGACTAGACTAGGTGCCGAACGCGGCCTTTTGCTTTTTTGCATTTCCCTTTGTTGACAAGTCTCTTCGATTTGAATTTAAGTTGGATTTGAGTTCGAGCCTTGTGTGCGTTTGGGGAAGGGGTGTTTAGTATAATTCGAGCAATCTCTCGTGTTCTGGTTTTGGCTCTGCGTCCAAAGCTAGCGTCAGCTGCCCCCCCTCGCGAGCCCCTCGCGAGCCGGGCCGGGCCAATCGCGTCCACAGCTCGGACGGCTGTCGCCACTCCCTCTCCGGAGGTTCTTATCGCATGATCAATGGGTTCACCCATATGACACATATGGCGCTATGGCTCCCCACAGCCCCGCTCGGGGCTCGCCAAGGTCAAAAGGTAAACGAGCCAGTTGACCCACCACCAGGCCGGCCGTTAAGCTCACACGCAGCGTTAAGATTACCAAGGCATCTATTGCAAATCTTTACATGAGGGGCTTCCCCTCCCAAAATGCTCTCACAGTCTTTAGGGCCAAGCCTGAACCTCTTTTATACAGGGTAAACAACAATGACAAACAATCAGTCGGACATGTCGCTTGCTGCGCCTTCTGGGTCACCTCCGGAGGCGTCGCTGGCGTTGCTGACATCATCGCCGTCACCAACACCTCCGCCAACGCCAGGACCATCCACCACGCCGCCTTCATCGGCGGCCACGATCACGCCGTCATCATCAGATGTGAAGGCCCTGACAAGGTCGTCCATGTGACCATCCACCCACTGCACCAGGTCGCCCTGGACGGCTATGGGCACCGGTGCGATGGCGGCATCGAAGTCGAAGGGGGGATCCCTGTCCCGCAGATAATTGAAGACACGGGAGAAAGCGCGCCCGAGCAAGGCTCGGCTCCTCTCATCAACGTGCCAACGAGACCTCTCAGCGTGGTTCTCCAGGAGCGTCACCACATCAGCAAAATACCGTAGGTTGCCGGCATAGTTGGTCTCATGCGGCTCCTCGGCAGCGGCCTCGCAAATATTTCCCAAGGCCACGTTAGCCTGTTCCCTAAGCGTCCGGAGCATGGGGGCGTGCTCATGCTCCAGAACCCGCCGCCGAAGAATCTCGTCCTCGTTCTGCCGTGCAGTGGCCTCGGCGCCATCAACCCTCTATCGAAGAAGAAGCAGCTCGGCGCGGGAGGAGGTCAGCTCCGCCTGCGCTGCGCGAAGGGCGGCTGCGGAGGAGTCCGCACCCCGCGTCACTTCGTCCAGCCTGGCCTTGAGGGCCGCGGTCCTGCCCTCAGCTTCGGCCCTGACCAACTCCAACCTCAAGTTATACTGGCGCTCGAGGCCTGAGCGAGCTTCCGGTAAGCGGAAGTCGACCTCTTCTAGGGCTCGGGCCTCGCGCGCGGCGACTTCATCCTCCGCCTGAGTCACCAGGCGCTCCCTCGTCTCCAACCGCTCAAGGTCGAGGTTGCGCTCGGCGGCCTCCAGCAACAGTGCTTCTGGAGCTCCGCCTAGTCGAAGGAAGCCTCCTTCAGCGACACAAGTGCAGCCTGGCGCAACTCCACCTGCTGCTCCAGAGAGTTGCTCTAGGATTGGAGCTCACACGCATGCTCCTCCGCGTCCCTGCACCGCCGATCTGCTTCTAGTGCCTCCTCGACGGCTCGAGAGCAAGCCTCTCGCGAGGACGCCAGCGACTCCTCATCCTTCGCGTTGTCAAGGTCACGTTGGTGACGTGCGAGGGCAACGGCTACCTTCAGCTTGCGCCTCTCTTTAGCAAGGCGCAAACCTTCGGCCACGAGGCACGCATCTTCGCCAGAAAGCTCCGCCCCGAGCCGGGTCACCGCGTCCGTCGCCCCATGGAGAAACTCTTGACGAAGGGCGCGGCGTTCGCAAGCGCGCCTGAGCACGTCTCCCTCGTTGATACGTCTCCAACGTATCTATAATTTTTGATTGCTCCATGCTACTTTATCTACTGTTTTAGGCAATATTGGGCTTTATTATCCACTTTTATATTATTTTTGGGACTAACCTATTAACCGGAGGCCCAACCCAGATTTGATGTTTTATGCCTATTTCAGTGTTTCGAGGAAAAGGAATATGAGACGGAGTCAAAACGGAACGAAATCAACTGGAGAAGTTATTTTTGGAAGGAAACCCACCTGATGAACTTGGACCCCACGTCAGAAGATACGGAGGTGCTCACGAGGGTGGGGCGCCCACCCGGGCGCCCCACCTCGTGGGGCCCCGTAGCTCCACCGACGCACTCCTTTCACCCATATATGCCTCATTGCCCTAAAACTTCCGAGCAGAACCTAGATCGGGAGTTCCGCCGCTGCAAGCCTGTGTAGCCACCAAAAACCAATCGGGACCCCTTTCCCATTACCTGCTTGGGAGGGATCCATCACCGTGGCCATCTTCATCATCCCGGTGCTATCCATGACGAGGAGGGAGTAGTTCACCCTCGGGGCTGAGGGTATGTACCAAAGAGCTATGTGTTTGATCTCTCTCTCTCTCTCGTGTTCTCTCGTGTTCCATCTATGGCACGATCTTGATGTATCCCGAGCTTTGCTATTGTAGTTGGATCTTATGATGTTTCTCCCCCTCTACTCTCTTGTGATAAATTGAGTTTCCCCTTTGAAGTTATCTTATCGGATTGAGTCTTTTATGAGAACACTTGATGTATGTCTTGGTGATCAACTTGCGGGTTTCGTGACATTGGGAACCTATGCATAGGGGTTGGCACACGTTCTTGACTCTCCGGTAGAAACTTTGGGGCACTCTTTGAAGTACTTTTATGTTGGTTGGATGAATCTGAGATTGTGTGATGCATATCGTATAATCATGCCCACGGATACTTGAGGTGACAATGGAGTATCTAGGTGACATTAGGGTTTTGGTTGATTTGTATCTTAAGGTATTATTCTAGTACGAACTATTTTATAGATTGATCCGAAAGAATAGCTTTGAGGTGGTTTCGTACCCTACCATAATCTCTACGTTTGTTCTCCGCTATTAGTGGCTTTGGAGTGACTCTTTGTTGCATGTTGAGGGATTGTTATATGATCTATCAATGTTAATATTGTTGAGAGAACTTGCACTAGTGAAAGTATGAACCCTAGGCCTTGTTTCCTATCATTGCAATACCGTTTACGCTCACGTTTATCACTTGTTACCTTGCTGTTTTTATATTTATATTTTCAGATTACAAAAACCTTTATCTACCGTCTATTTTGCACTTGTATCTTCATCTCTTCGCCGAACTAGTGCACCTATACAATTTACCATTGTATTGGGTGTGTTGGGGACACAAGAGACTCTTTGTTATTTGGTTGCAGGGTTGCTTGAGAGAGACCATCTTCATCCTACGCCTCCTACGGATTGATAAACCTTAGGTCATCCACTTGAGGGAAATTTGCTACTGTCCTACAAACCTGTGCACCTGCAGGCCCAACAACGTCTACAAGAAGAAAGTTGTATAGTAGACATCACTCGTCACCCTCTGCTGCTGGTGAATGCGGAGGGCCCGGAGGCGGCGCGCCTCCTCCCGGTGCACGGCAGGGGGCTGGCGCCCTAAGAATCGCCGGACGGGCCTCGCCGGGGGCAGGGCCTGGCACTGGTCCGTCCCTAGAAGAAGAGCTCAAGATCGACCTCAACCAGTCCCATCCACGATCAAGGGAGGAGCACGGGGCAAGCTGGCTGTGCCCTGGGAGAACTCGTGAAGGGAAGACAGCAGGCGCACAGGCTCGGGACGCTCAGCTGAACGGGTCACCTCTCCGACCGGCTGATTGATGAGGGCACTGCTTGAGCCCGACGCACCAAGGACCGGCAATGAGGGTGAAGCTTGGGGAGATGGCTCCTTGGTCGTCTCCACGAATTTGGCAGGAATGGCCCTGAAAGGTCACAGTTAGCTGCGAGAACCAAGAAGTAGAGGAGCAGAGAGAGAAGAGGACTTACTCGTCCATGGCAAAGTACTTCCTACACTTCAGCAAGCGGCAAGGGCGATCGCCACCGCCCGAGGCCTCCTTCCTCTTGCGGAGGGCTGCGAAGTCTACGCGAAACCGGCCTAAGCGCTCGGCGCAGGGGTCGGTTCGTGGCATGGAGGAGACGGCAAGATGATCAGCGCCAATGGGACCAGCCTGGGGGACGCCCCCAGGCGCCACCTCATGAGGGACGGCCGGGGCCTCGGGAGCCCCAACCTCGGGAGCCCCAGCCTTGGGAGCCCCAACCTCGGGAGCCCGAGGCCGCAACTCCCCACCTTCGCTATCCCGGAACAAGCTCCGGGAGAGGCCGCCCTCGCGGCTCCGCGCGGCGTCACCACCTCAACATCGCCCTGTTCAACTCCTGACGGTTCACATCTCCCTGCTTCATCACCTGAGACAGATCCACTTTGGGCGACCGGAAGAGCTACCACAACAACTGGGTTCTCGCGAGGTCCCCTGAGGCCAACCGGGCGCAGCCCCCACTCATCAAAGCTGGGCATCTGCTTCATGAAATCGGCCCTGCCCGAACAGAGATACAAGAGGGCACCATCACGTCGAAGGCTGCCTGGGGAAGGGTCGCCAACCAGGACCCTAAGCACCGCCGTCAGCACCTCGGTAGCCAGGTCCCCTCCACGGTCGCATGCGGTCTTTGTGCCCATAAAGTCCCACATCCGATGAGAGTGGTGCTGGACAGGAGCAATGCGACACTGGACGAACTCCTTCACCACCTTGGGCGCCGTCACGTTGAGCGCCCTCAAGCTCTCGAAGCAGCGACAGACGAATGCAAGCCGGGGATCCGCGAGCGCCTCGTGACCACAGCCTGAGTTGGGAACATTAGGCGAGGTAGGATGCGAGAGCAGGGGGCTGAACACCCCAACATCCACATACAACCACCGCTCTCTGAACTTGGCCTCAGGGAGAGGGAGTCTGAAATCAATCCCTAAAGCAGCCGTCTCTGGCACCGCAAGGAAGCTCACACACCCCGAGCATTGAGTAGGATCACTCAGGCCCAAGGAGAAGAAGTGATGCAGCAGAGCAACGGAAGGAGGGATGCCCACCATTGCCTCACAAACAAAGGCGAAGACAGCCAGGAGGGTAATGGACTCAGGCCCGAAATGCATCATGTGGATCTAATAGTGGGAGAGCACCGCATTGAAGAAAGCGGAAACGGGGGGAACCAGACCTACCCATAGGGCATCAGCGAAGAACCGGACCTCCGTGACAATCCTGTCGGGGGAGGCATGGGACGCAGTCCATGCCGTGGTCCTGCCGCACTCGTTGAAGATGGTGGCAAGAGCAGAGCGGACCTTGCCCAAGGCCTCAGGGTTGAGTATGATAGATCGGCCGACGGCGGGGGCCACCGCCGGAGGCGAACGGGACGAAGACGCGGGCTTCTTCCCCTTTTCCTTCTTCGTTGGCACCATGACGACAGGAAGGGTGAGAATACGAGTTGGATTGAGGGCGGAAATTGGAGCCAGAGGAAGAAGGAAGGCCCGGGAGTGCGCGGACGGTGAAAGGGGAATAGCTGTGTGCAACCCTGGGTCCGCTTAGCCGGGCATGTAATGAGGCATCGTGGGGAAGCGGAGATGCCCACGACCAATCAATCACCACACGACGCCCAAGGCCGCAGGCTGTTGGGGCCCGTGGCGCTTCGCACTTGCCCCTTCGCTTCTCTGCTAAGCCAAGTCCGGGCGTGCCTTGGGCACAGGGGCTCTTGTCGGCGTTCGGGAGCAGGGGTCCCCGGACTTGCACACTGCGGCCTGAAGCGTGGCTCAAGTGGGGGCCCAGCATGGCCCAGCTTCATCAGCTCAAGCTCAAGACCCTCGCGAGGGGCCAAGCCTCTCGGGGCGGACGACAGGGACCTTCCTCAGGAGCAGCCTCGTCAGGCAGGCTCACGAGGAGGCGGAGAAATCAAGGCAGGGTACCTCACGAGGATGCCCCAGGACACAAGCCATGACGATCGAGACCAGGCGGGCGCCGGCCTGCGCAGTGTCCTCATTTCCCCTTTGGTGCAAAGGAGGCAAGCACAGGCCAAGGCATCAGGCAAAGGTTACCGCCTTGATTGCAACAAGACCAAGACCAAAGCAGAGGCGGCAGGAAGGAGGTCATCGTGGAGCCCAAGACGGCGTCACCGTCAGAGCCTTTGGCAGCCGCAGACCAACTTTAGTCAGGATAAGTGTACTAGATGTTCCCCTTCGAAATGGCCAATTGTTGGCGCCCTTCCCGCTCATTATTTGGGAAGAGGCCCAGGGCCTCCCTCTATAAATAGGACTATCCACCACAGAGAGAGGGAGAGGTAGAACCTACCAGAAAGAGAGAGAGAGAGAGAAGCGACTGGACTCACCCAAGCAGTCCATCGCACCGGCTCAAGAACAACCCCTCGTGAGGCTGTTCTCCCTTTGTATTGTTCATCATCAGCCCCAGAGGCAATCCACCACACCACACACTGGAGTAGGGTATTACACCACAACGGTGGCCCCAACCAGTATAAACCTCGTGTCTCTTGTTTTGTTCATCGTTCGTAGTTCAGATCCCTCGCTAACCATTCACGTGTGAGCTGGTAGGGGAAAGATCTCAGCACGCACCCCCGTGTTCGAACCTCAAGGGTCTGCCGGAACCCGAAGTCCGACAGCGGGCACAGAGGAGAAGAAATCCAAGGCCAAGGACGTGAAGCGCAAGGAAGCGGCAGTGCTCGCAGCGGAGCCCTACACCAAGAGGGGCAGAGATCCGCCCGAGTCATCCAAGAACAGCCGACCGTTTTGCGCCTTCCACAACCTGAACACCACAACACCAGTGACTATCAAGAGCTCAGAGCTATACAAGAACGACGCTTCGATCGACACCTTCAGCATAGCGACCGGGGCTACGACCGTGGAGGAGGATGTGGAGGCGGACGCTGGGACGACCATGGCCCGCGCCAGGAGTGGCGCGACAGGCCTCGTGAGGACCGCTGGCAGGACCATCCTCGCGAGGGCGCCTGGAGGGACAACCCTCGTGAGGATCGCCCTCAGGGAAACGCCAGTCTTCCTCCACTGCCGCCACCACCAAGCAGGAATGACGATCACCACCAGGACGAGGGGGCTGGGGGCTTCCAGGAGCCGCGTGCAATCGCCTGCATCTTGGGCGGCGCGCAGGCCCCAGCCTCTCGACGCATCTTCAAACAAGTTCGCTCGAGAAGTGAACGCGGTGCTCCCCAAGCTCGAGGCCACGCGCCTGCTCAGGTGGTCCCAATGCGCCATCACTTTCAACTCGGCAGATCAGCTCAAGTGCGCGGCCACCACTGGCGCCCTCCCGATGCTGTGCTCCCCAGTCATCAACAATGTGCAGGTTACCAAGACCCTCATCGACGGTGGCACAGGGCTCAACGTCCTGTCCGTTGACACGTTCGACAACCTCCAAGTGCCACATGAGTAGCTGCAGCCTACCAAGCCTTTCTCAGGAGTAACCGACGGTTCCACCACCCCGATAGGGCAGGTCCGCCTGCCTGTCACCTTCGGAGAGCGCAAGAACTACCGCACCGAGCTCATCGACTTTGATGTCGCGCACATCCTCCTGCCGTACAACGCCATCCTCGGGTATCTGGCCCTGGCCAAGTTCATGGCCGTCACCCACCACGGCAACAACGTCCTCCAGATGCCGGGAAGCGACGGAATCATCACGGTCCCATGTGAAGAAAGAGATGCGGTGTGCTCCCTCGAGCGCGCCTTTCAAGATGCAGCAATCAAAGACCCCGACAGCAGAAGTGAGGGCCCTCCGGAGGCCATCCCCAAGAAGAAGCAGCTGCGCCGCGCCGGGCCTCAGGAGGGCTGTGATGCGGCTGGAGCCTCGTTAGGATCAGCGCCCACTATAGGGGCGCCTCCCTCCATCGCATAGGAAGGCGCGCCCGGTGCCCTCCTCGGGCAGGGCTCGGGGGCTCTCTTCTGGAGGGCCTCATACCATGCCAACCTCGCGAGGGAGGCGTTTGGGCACCACTTGGAAGCGTGCTTCGCGGCACGTTTCCCTCTGGAGAACACAGGGCAAGGAGTGCCCACCACTCAGGAGTTCATCACCAAGACCACTCAGGAACTACAAGACGCAAGAGCCATGCGCGGCGACAGCCGCTCACGAGGCGCAGCTCCCCATCCAGGCGAGGATGCCGGGCTACGCGTCTGCATCGACGTCCCAGGGCTCAACAAGGCCGCATCTCAGGAGGCCAGGTACCACGCCGTCCTGGAGGAAATGGAGACAGTTTTCAAGGAGCCTCCAGAGCCCCCAGAGCCTCCCGAGGCTCAGGGCCCCGGTGGCTTGTGAAGAGTCATTCCTTCGACGCGCGCCTTCAGCTGCACCAACTCTACTTCGTCTACAGAACCAGGTGACATTTTCCAAGCTCGTTTAGCTGGGAGCGCCCCTCGGGCTGCATTATTCCCAGGCCGCATGGGTCCGTCCCTGTGGCATGTACCCCTTTTTTGCTTATGTATTTAGCTTACCTTGCTGGGGCGCCCCTCGTGTTGCATCATCCCCAAGCCGCTCGGACCGGACCAAGTGGCATGTATCTTCCTGCCTTTACCAAAGCTGATTTGCCTTCCATGCTTAACCTGCCTATGGTTACCACCTGCTCGGTTGCCACCGCCGCGGGTCCACGCCTCTCTGGTGCAGTCCGCTTGCGCGTTAAAAGGGGGGATCCTGAGCATCCCGATTCAGGAGCTCTTACTGGCTCTCCAGCCCTCACCCCCTGGCCTTGACCACGGCATCGCGACACAGCCGGTGGCCCGGCCGAGATCGCTCGAGGCCCGGGACCTGAGGACGTAGAGCGCTTGCACCTAACCGTCTCGCAGGAACACACAGCCGTCAAAGACTCAAGACCAGGCGCAACCCGCCTTGAGGTAGGGCCTCGTCAGTCTCCCGCTGGCTCACGAGTGCCCAGATACACCTCGCAGCCCTGCCGTGCAAGCCCCGTGTCAGGGCGGGGCTGTACACGCCCGGGGGGCTCCTCTCGGAGGGGGCCCCCCTCCCACGCACAAGTGGAAGCACCATGCTCCGCGCTGGCCATTGACACTGCTGAGGAGCGGCTATGCCCGTGCACAAGTGGAAGCACTATGCTCCGTGCTGGTGATAAGCAACTGAGGGCAGCTCCACGGTCGTACCAACATCAGGGAGCCCAGAGCTCAGCGTCCGGCCTCACCGCAACGCCTCCCCTCGGGAGAGCCTCGTGAGGGGGCTAGACACGGGGGCTGCGCTCGGGTCACGCCCAAGCGCTTGCCACCCAACCTGGCCTCCCGGGCCTAGGGGTTGCTCTCGGGTCACGCCCAAGCACACGCCGCCCAAACGGGTCTCCCGGACCCGGTCGTCGCACGCCCCTCCCGAGGCCTCGGCGAGGGAAGGTATGGAGATTGTTTGCACGTCAAGGGGGACTCCTGAGCATCGTGACTCAGGAGCCTAACTAGTCATGTAGCCCCTCACTCCTTGGTCTGTCATGGTCTCCGGTCGGCCCAATGGCGGTTGAGGTATGCGCGGGGCCGGGCTCTGCCGATGTAGAACATTAATCTATCCTTGCGTACTCTCCCTATAAGCTGTTTGCGGGTCAAGGGGGACTCCTAAGCATCGCGACTCAGGAGCCTAACTGGTCACGTAGCCCCTCACTCCTTGGTCCATCCTGGTCTCCGGTCGGCCCAATGGCGGTTGTGGTATGCGCGGGGCCGGGCTCTGCCGACGCAGAACACAAAGCGGATAGGAAGAAAATCGCAAAATCTCGAAGCAAATATTACAAACATACTGTCCTCACAATATCAAATGAAAAGTCTAAACGCCTCCACGAGGACCGACGCATGTTGTAGGAACAAAACAGGAAACTAGCCGCAGGTCACCCCTGGACACCGTCGTCGCCTGCAAAGGGTGCTCCATCCCGGGTAGCGATGCCTTCACCACCAGCCGCAGGGTCGGCAGCATCGCCAGACAAGGGTGAGGAGGCAAAGCCGTGGAACCTCTCCAGCAGGGCCTCCACTTGACCTTGCACAACTACGGCGGCGGCTTCGCAATGATCCTCAGCCACAGGCTCCAGCAGCTCGTCAAGGCAAGCGTTGGGGTCGAGGAGGTGCGGGTGGCTGAATACGCGGGTCAATGCAGCTGAAGACAGGATGCGAGCCTCTGCCTCCGCCATAGGACCGATGCCATCAACGAC
Organism: Aegilops bicornis; assembly: GCA_021605145.1. Taxonomy (NCBI): domain Eukaryota; kingdom Viridiplantae; phylum Streptophyta; class Magnoliopsida; order Poales; family Poaceae; genus Aegilops; species Aegilops bicornis. Next base: position 417,945,463 of record CM038670.1, on the reverse strand, counting down.
TTCCTCGAGCGCCTTCACCAAGAGAGGAAGCAACTGGGCGGGGCCGTCCTCATCAGTGGCCAAAGGCTTCTCCAGGCCGTGATCGTAGAGCGTCTTCAGCGCCTTGCGAGATCTCTCCTCGAGGTCGGCAAAGGCCGTGCGGTCTTCAGCCAGGACCCGCGCCTTGGCGTCAAGATCGGCCTCCTTCGCCTTAACCTTCCGCTCCAGCTCTTCCAACCGGTTGCGTTCGGCGGCCTGTGTTCTCCCCAACTCCGCCAGCTCGGCGTCGCGGTTCTTGACGGTGTCCTCCAGGGCCTTCACCTCCTTCTCCTTTGTCAGGCGGCCATGCGCTTCTTCGGTGTGCTTGTCGCGCAGGCTCTGCAGCTCATCCTCCAGCACTTGGCAGCGGTCACGGGCGGCCTTGGCGTCTTTCAGAGCCGTCTCGCGATCGGCTGCAGCATTGGTGGCACTTTGCTTCTCCTTCTCGGAAGCTGCAGCGGCCTGGCTCGCTGTCACGTGAACTGCCAGGTCGGAGTGAAGCCAGCCAGAGGCCAGCTCCAGGCGCCCGGCCACCAGGCGTGGGTCCGCACCCATGAGATCTTCCTGCAGCTGGGTCATCTCCAAAAGAGCACATTCTCGAATAGCAGCAGGAGCAGAAGAACCAGGGAGTGGAGGTGCAGTAGTGGGAGGAGCCGACGTCGTCGCCAGGACCTGGGAGATTGCAGGTTCCGGAGCAGCTGGGACCTCATCAACCGCGCCAGACGCCGGCACTTCCGAAGCCAGCGGGACCATGGGGGCTGATTACGCACGGCGATGCCCCTCTTGGCCTCGCGAGTGCGACCGGGTTGAGGAAGTACGAGTGCTACTGCTGCCTCCTTTCCCTGCGGAGGGAGGCGCGGCCGTCGCATCCTCCTTCCTTTTCTTTGCCGAAGGAGCCGGCCTGATCAACAAAGGGTGAACGTCAGGAAACAACAAGTACAAGCAGGAACAAGGCGAAGCTTAAAGGCACTTACTGATCCACTGCAACATATTTCTGCTTGGGGAGCTTGAAGCCTGACAGCATCGGGACCTGAGGAGCAGGCGTGCGGGCTCTGGCGGCGGCAGGCGGTGCGGAGGCAGGGCCGGAGCCAGCCCCAGGAGGTGTCAGGATGGAGGCGGCATCGCAAGGCAGCAGCGACGACCTGCCCCTTGTCAGGATGAGGGGCTGCTCCTTCTCCTCCTGGCGGGCGCCGGCTTCGGCATCGTCAGGCAGGGCATGGAGGATCTCGGCCTTGTTCAGAGGCGAAGTCTCCCCCACCTCTTCAAGAGTCTTCTCTGAGTCCACCTCCTCCTCCTCCCCTCCACGGGACTCGTCAGAGGACACCTCCACCGGCTTCAGTGCTGCAAGAACTCCTGCGAGCGCCGGCGGCACCAGGCCGCAGCTGGCGTCAAAGGTAAATCTGGAGGCGACAAGTTCCTCCAGTCCTTGCGGAGGAACAAAGGAACGAAAGGCACCCGGCGGGTACTCGAGTTGTCCCCAACTATGAGGCACAAGACAGCATCCAATTAAATGCGCCGCTGTGAAGGGCCCTAGGCCTCAGACGGGTCTTGTTCCCCTCTTCTTCAAGCTCCCACAAGGGGCGCGAGCGCGCCTGGAGAGGGGCAACTCGTAGCATCAAGAAATCCCTCAGGAGCATTGCCCCCGTCACCCTGGCTGCCTTCGCGTTGCCCGGCTTCAAGTCGGTCGTCATCTGCCCCAGCACAGACAACACCCGCTCATCGGCAAGCTCCACCTTGGGCCACCCCTTGTTGAGCTGGGGCGCCTACGTCGGTAACACCAGGCGCGGATCGATGCACTTGGCGTCCATCATGACCCATTTGGATCGGATATTGTCGACCCTCTTCCCAGTGCTCGAGATCGAGTTGGCCTTGCCAGACGCGACGAAGTTGGCGCATCCGGAGAGTGGCCCATCAGTGACGTGAAGGAAGAAGAAGTGGCGCAGAAGCGCCACGGACGGCAGCACGCCCAGGTACGCCTCGCAGTAGTAGGCGAAGATGGACATGAGGAGGACAGAGTTGGGATGGAGGTACAGCGCCAGCAGCCCGTAATGGTCGAGAACCTCATAAAAAAGTCGGAGAAAGGAGGGACCAACCCGACGGCAACGCTGCTCGAGAAGAAGGGGAAGAAGGTGCTCCCCTCAGGCTCCGGCACATCGGAGGCAAGCTGGAGCTCCGTATTTCCCCACACGTTGCTCTCCCCCGCCGTCAGCAGGCGCACGGAGGCGAGGCTCTTCTCTGCGACGGTGGACGCTTCAAGAGCCGGCTCATACTAAGCCGGCGCTGAGGAAGTCCTGACCTCGCGCGGCGCCATGGGTCGCAGATGCGGAGAGAGATTGGAGCAGATCTGAGGTAGCGGTGGCAAGGAGCGAGAAAGGGGATCTGGAGCAAGGCGAGGAAGAAACAATGAAGGCAAGCACTGTCCGCGCCAGCCTTTGGTCCAATCGAGCAGCTGCCGAGGCAGCGTGGGGAAGCAGAAATGCCCACGTCCAATCAACCGCCACGCATCAACCGAGGCCGCAGGCTTTGGGGGCCCGCGGCGCTCCGTACTTGACCCTTGGCTTGGCCGCGAAGCCAAGCCCGAGCGCACCTTGGGCCCGGGGCCTACTGTCGGCGTTCTAGGAACCATGGTCCCTAGACTTGCGTACCTGCGGCCACGGCTCGGCTAAGTCAGCGGGCCGTCCTGCCCATCTTCATCAACAAGGCATCGAAGACCCACGCGAGGCGGACGACGCAAGGCCTCCTCAGGAGTGGCCTAGCGAGGCGGGCTCACGAGGAGCGGAGATATCAAGGCGGGGCGAACATCACGAGGCTCTCGTGACGTGAGCCATGACGATCGGCACCAGGCGGGTGCCAGCGTGCGCAACGTCCTTGTTTCCTCTTTGGTGCTAAGGAGGCAAGCACAGGCAAGGAGTAGCGAGGCATCAGGAAAAGGTTGCCAAAATGGTGCAACAAGACCAAGACCAGAAGGACGGCAAGAGGGAGGTCATTGTGGAGCCCAAGACGGCGTCACCACCAGAGCCTTTCGCAGGCGAAGACCGCTTTTGTCAGGATAGCTTGTACTAGCTGTCCCCTTTCAAATTTGCCCATCGTTGTTGGCTCCCTTCCCGCTCAATATTTGGGAAGAGGACCAGGGCCTATATAAGTAGAGCTAGCCACCACAGTAGTTCATCGAGCAGTTCATCGGGTCTCGAACTCACCGAGTCCTCACCCACACAAGTGCGTTGAGCACAAGAACACCTCAACCTCAGGAGGCTGTTCTTCCCCTTGTCTTATTCATCATCGGCCCAGAGGCAATCCACCACCACCACACTGGAGTAGGGTATTACACCACAACGGTGGCCCGAACTAGTATGAATCTCGTGTCTTTCTGTGTTGCGAGTTCGTCGAGTTCGCCCACGAGATCTTAGTGAGCTAGGGCGTAGATCGGTAGGAGGGAAAGACTTCGCGCGCACCCGAGAGTTCGAACCTTAAGGGTTTGCCGGAACCCCACATCCGGCAATTTCTATTGTCAAACTCCTATGGCTAAGTGAGGGTGATAAAGCCACATAGTTCGATTGCCTGGTTCGTTGCGCTAAACACCTCCTTCAAGGACCAAGCTTTTGGATCAAGAGTGTTTAGATTCCATCCCGAACACCCTCGTACTACCTACGTGGGGGCTGAAGCCGACGACAGGCCAACTCTCAGATTTAACAAAATAGACGCACAGGAGGTAAAATTTTCAATAATATCAAATAATAGCAAGCATTATATTACATATCAGCTTTGTTTCACCATACAGGACAGGATAACATGAATGTATTCATTAAAAAATAATGTCCTTAACACATTGCCCCGCAACAATATGGGATCCCTCTAGGACATCATCAAAATACCGCTCGGGAGTGTGGTGCTCCTTGCCAACGGGCGGTCCCTCGGTCGCGAGCTTGACGACATTCATCTTTGCCCACTTCACCTTGACGTGGTAGAAGGCCATCCGCACACCCTTGATGCAGACGACCGCTTGATGACATCAAGCCGAGGGCAGGCATTAACCAGCCACTTCATGAGCCCGAAGTAACTGTTGCGTATGGCTTCGGCAGGCCACAGCCAGATTATCAAATCCTTCATGGCTAGTTCGGCTACCCTATGCAATTCTACCAGCTGTTTTAGCTGGTCGCTAAAGGGTAGGGGATGTTCTGGCGCAAGGTATTGCGACCAGAACAGCTTCTCCGTCGAGCTCCCCTCTTCGGCTCGGAAGAACTCTGCAGCATCGGCAACACTACGCGGTAAATCCGCAAACGCTCCTGGAGAACTCCAAATCTGGGTTAGTAAGAGATACCTCTTCTTCACATATTTGCTCTGCATAATGACGTCCTTACCCGCCGCGATTTTTTTGGCCTCTTGGATTTCCTAGAGGGCGCCCTGGGCTTCAACCCGGGCATCTTGTGTGCTTTGGCGAGCCTTGGCGAGTTCATCTCTTGATCCGCAATATTGCGCTCCAAGGACTCGCATTTCTTCACGGCGTCCTGGAGCTCCTGCTGGACCTCATCAACCCTGGCCTCGTGTTTTTCACGGGCGGCTTGTTCCTTTGTCGCTTTCTTTTGGGCCTCCGCCAGCACCTTTTTGAGGGCCTCCACCTCGGTCGCCTCTCCTACAAACATCATGGCACTCTGGTCAAACACAAATCATTCACCTTTTCTGCTATACAGAAGGTCATTACATACCTTGCTTGTCTTCCAGTTGCTTCTTCACTCGACCGAGCTCTTCCTCGGCCCGCTCCAGACTCTGCTTCAGTCTGGAGACCTCAGCAGCATGAGAAGTCGCAGCTAGCAATGACGCCTGCTTATTCACATAGACATGCCAAGTTAGTCTCCTGCGAAAGTTATTTGATCCTTTGTCCGGCTTTTCTTTCCGAAACAGCGGACAGAGTCTTAGGGTCTACTGTCTATACTATGGCATTCTTTTCATCCAATTGCGTCGCTTATCTCAAAGCTTGTCAGAAGGCTAGTGCAGGCTTCGGTTAGTCCCGCTCTTCGCGGACTGAATCTTCTCAATCACCGTACCCATGAGGGTACGGTGTTCCTCAACAATGGAAGCACTTCGCAGCGCTTCCCGTAGGGTATCCGGTGCCTCTGGTAGGACAGAGGTCACCGGCGGAATGGGCACACCTCCTTCTTTTGAAGGAGGCTGCTTGCCGGATTCCGGAGCCGTATAGGTCTCCGGGACCATATTCAGCTGGGGGCCAAATTGGATATGGCCCCTATCACCAGTCTCCATGGGGATTTGCTCCCCCATGTGTCCGGCGGCCGAGGTTTCACCCTCTGGCGCCGCCCTGATGGCCTCCTACGTCTCTCCCTGGCCTGGGAACCTTCAGGACAAGACCTTAGTGCCATCCATTGCCCTCGGAGAGGAGGCCGCCGGAAGGGACCCGCTGTCCATCACCTTCGGGTCCAGCGAATTCCCCGAAGATAAGGATCGCTCGAGGTCGAAACGAGCCGGACTGCAAGTGCATGATTCAACATGTTAAAACTATGAAGTAAAGAGGCTGATATATGAATGCGTCAGGGTCTCTGAGTACTCATGATTCGGCCAGAGGCTTATCTCGGGTGCGCCTCTCTGGGCTGCTATCGATGTCCCACGCGGAGTTATCCGCGAGGGAGACCTTCCACTTATTGGATGTCTCTGCCTCCATATTTGTGGAGGCCGCCCTCTTCTTCCTTCCCCCCTCATGGGGAGAGTTGCTCTCCTCCTCCTCCTCCTCGTCCTCGGCAGCGGGGGAGTGAGTCTCCGTGTCTCCGGACGTCACATCCGAAGCGCCCTTGCGGCGAAGACCACTTCTGGTCTCCTTGGCCTTTTTATTGGCCTTCTTCTCCAGCGCCTGGTAGGGCGCCGGAACCAGTATCTTCGTCAGACGCCGGATAGCTCCGTCTTCGGGAAGTGGAGCCGGACACCGGATCCCCTCCGCCTTCTTTGTCCAGCCCTGAACAGTTAAATGTGGAAGCTTAGACATCTACCTCGAATATACAGGTGGAGGATATACTGCGTAATATGGAGAAATCACCGGACTGGCTGGATGAGTCAGGTCATGACCGCGGTCCTCGGTCGTCTCTGGCCACGTCTGGTTTCCCTTGAATAGCACCTTCCAGATATGTTCGTGTGTGGTGCCGAAGAATTGTTGCAAGGTCTGGTGCTCGGCCGGTTCAAACTCCCGCAAATGGCAAGTTCGGCATTGGCAGGGAAGGATCCGACGAACAAGCATAACCTGGATCATGTTGACGATCTTAATGTTCTTGTCCACCATGCTCTTGATACGTGTTTGCAGCGGCGTCAGCTCATTTGACGAAAGCCGCATTGGGCCTCAGACTTAAATTTGGGAGCCGCGGCCCAGATAGTGTCGCGAGGCTCTGTGACGTAGAACCACAGTTGTTGCCACCCTTTTACGGTTGCTACGAAGGTACTTTTGGGCCATGTAACATTGGGCATCTTGCTCACCATGGCGCCTCCGCACTCTGCATGTTGACCATCCACCAATTTCGGCTTCACGTTGAATATCTTGAGCCACAGTCCGAAGTGCGGTGGGATGTGGAGGAAGGCCTCGCACACGACAATAAATGCCGAGATGTTGAGGAAGGAGTTGGGGGCCAGATCATGGAAATCCACCCCGTAGTAGAACATAAGCCCGCGGACGAATGGGTGGAGGGGAAATCCCAATCCGCAGACGAAGTGACGTATGACCACTACCCTTTCATGGGGCTCCTGGGCAGGGACGGTCTGTCCCTCGGTCAGAAGCCGGTGGGCGACCTCCTTGGCCAAATATTCGGCCTCCCGGAGCTTGGTGGTGTCCTTGTCCTTGACAGAGGAGACCATCCACTTGCCCTGCGCTCCGGATCCGGACATGATCGGAGTGCTTTCTTGAGGTGGAAGAGATGAGGACTTGTGTGCTGGAGCTCGAGAATGGGTGGGCAGAGAGAGAGAGAGAGAAGTTGTGGGCGAAAGGGGGTGGATCCTTATCCCCTTATAAAGGCAGTGAATATCAAGCGCCTTCCCACTCGCCTTAAAACTCACCTGTTTCCCAACTTCCGTGCAGACGGCGCGGTTGGATTACCCACGCTCGTATGGATGAGAATCCTGTAATAAGGGGACACGATCTCTGCTTTAACAAGACGTGCCAGTGAAACCGCATCTCAAAACGTGGAGCGGCAGGTCGAAAAAACGGTTCAAAATAATGACCGGGTGGTGATGTGGCGTCACGCTACAAAAGTTGTCAGTGCATTGGACTCGTGAAATATTATACTCTCTGCAGTTGTGTCTGGTACTTGTTTTGTAGAGCCGGACACGTTTTTTGTGTTCGAAGGCTGTTTTGGAGTATTCGGAGGAGGAACCCGCCTTGCAATGCCGAAGATAATCTGCACGCCGGACACCTCGTCATTGAAGCCTGGTTCAGGGGATACTGAGGGAGTCCTGGACTAAGGGGTCCTCGGACGTCCGGCCTGTTGGACATGGGCCGGACTAGTGGGCTATGAAGATACAAAACCAAAGACTCTCACCCGTGTCCGGATGGGACTCTCCTTGGCGTGGAAGGCAAGCTTAGTGTTCGGATATGAAGATTTCTTTCTCTGTAACCAACTTTGTACAACCCTAGTCCTCTCCGCTATCTATATAAACCGGAGGGTTTAGTCCATAGGGGTAATCATAATCATACAGGCTAGACCCCTAGGGTTTTAGCCATTACGATCGCGTGGTAGATCAACTCTTGTAAATACTCATATTCATCAAGGTGAATCAAGCAGGAAGTAGGGTATTACCTCCATAGAGAGGGCCCGAACCTAGGTAAACATCGTGTCCCCTATCTCATGTTACCATCGACCTTAGACGCACAGTTCGGGACCCCCTACCCGAGATCCGCCGGTTTTGACACCGACAATGCTTCCGCATGCACGAGAATTTGGTTATGCTCGCAATATGGACGATACCTGGAGGATGAAGTGAACCCAGAGGCATGCTAGCACGGGAGTACTACTCATGTTCCTACTATTCCTACTAGTAGTAGTACAACTGTGGCACACTTGATGGTCAAAATACTATTATTCATCCGGTTCTCACAGTGAAGTGACAAGACCCTACGAGGTGACACCAGTCCAGGCGGCGTGTCCGGGTTACCAAACTCAGACTCACCTTGTGCACTATGCAGTCACTGTCACCGCCGTTGTATAGCATGCCTCGCCTCGCCTCGTCTCCCTCTCCCCTAGCACCACTCCATCTCCATCTCCGCCTCGCCGGAGATCCTGAGGTCACTCTTCATCATCTCACTGTGCCCCCGCATACCCTTGCCTCGCTCGCCTCCCCCAGTACCACTATTCCCTCGCTAGCCGCTCCAGCATCGAGAGCCTTCTCCCCCATAAATCAAGCCCCCCATAACCCCACCTTCCAAACTCCACCATGGCCGAACGCAAACCGCGCAGCATCCATATGAGCCGAGATTGGAGCAATCTCCCCATTGACGTCCTCGACCTCTGTTGTTCGTGTATGGATGTGTTGAGCGCCCTGTGGCTGGCTGCATGCTCGAGGGGCATGCACACGGTCATCATTGAAGCGAGTGAGGGAGTCCTGGACTAAGGGGTCCTCGGGCGTCCGGCCTGTTGGACATGGGCCAGACTAATGGGTTGTGAAGATACAACACCGAAGATTCTCTCCCGTGTCCGGATGGGACTCTCCTTGGCGTGGAAGGAAAGCTTGGTGACCAAATATGAAGATTCCTTTCTCTGTAACCGACCTTGTACAACCCTAGTCCCCTCCGGTGTCTATATAAACCAGAGGGCTTAGTCCGGAAGGACACAGTCATACAGGCTAGACTTCTAGAGTTTTGGCCATTACGATCTCGTGGTAGATCAACTCTTGTAATACTTATATTCACCAAGATCAATCAAGCAGGAAGTAGGGTATTACCTCCATAGAGAGGGCCCGAACCTGGGTAAACATTGTGTCCCCTGTCTCTTGTTACCATCAACCTTAAACGCACAGTTCGGGACCCCCTACCTGAGATCCGCCGGTTTTGACACCGACATTGGTGCTTTCATTGAGAGTTCCACCGTGCCGTCCTCAAAAGGTTTGATGGCTTCGTCAATCGTCAACGACGATGCTGACCAAGGGGAAACCTTCCTCCCCAGACAGATCTTCGTGTTCGGCGGCTTCGCACTGTGGGCCAACTCGCTTGGCCATCTGGAGCAGATTGACAGCTTCGACCATGTCCATCAGGTCAGGTTTGGGAGCTTGAACTACGTCGCGGATGTCCGTGGAGACTTGATCTTCGACGGCTTTGAGACCACGGCAGCCGCTCCCTATCCCTATGATGAACATGACTTAAATATGTCATCGGACCATGCTCAGGGGATCGCACCTGTAACTACTCCGGCCTTAGATCCGAAGCAGATCGCGCCATCCGAGGACGGGAAGCTCAACCCCGCCACGGAGGCCACAGATCCCACGGTGTTGGAGCCGCACACAGACCTAACCTCAGGTGATATCTGTGTCTCCGGAACCTCGGACTCGTTTCCGGCCATAAGTTTCGAATCGTGTGTGTCCACGCACGACGAGCTAGATCAGCCATCGATCGTTGAATTTAGCACCGAGGACATCTTCCGACACTCGCCTTTAGGCGACGTGTTAAACTAATTAAAAAAATCTATCCTTAGCGGAGGGCTCACAGCCGAACTATGTCCGATTCGAACTGGAGGCTGATGACGGGTAATTCGCTTCCACCCGCCACCCACTACATAGCCACTGTCGAGGACTTGACCGACATGCTCGATTACGGCTCCGAAGACATCGACGGTATGGACGACGATGCAGATGACGAGCATGGCCAAAAGCCGCCGTTTACTGGGTACTGAACGGCCACCTCTTCATACAACGTATACATGGTGGATACAGCCAAAGAGAATAACGGCGAGGAGAAGGAAAATCCAGCTAAGGGCGAGCCTCCTAAGACACAAACACCAAAGTAATGGTGACAACACCGATGACATGACAGTCAATGCCGGATTCAGTGGTTCCAAGTCCGGTTAGCGGAAGAAGCCATATAAAAGAATCAATCAGGGACCATCCAGCTTGGACCGCATACTCGATCGTCCGTGCCAGATCCATGGCACCCCAGACAAACCAGCCAATCATACCAACAAAGATTGTTGGGTTTTTAAACAGGCCCGCAAGTTAAATGCCGAGAACAAGGAAAAGGGATCGCAAAGCAAGGATGATGACGAGGAGCCCTGGCAACCGAACACAGGGGGACAAAAGAAATTCCCCCCTCAGGTCAAGACGGTGAATATGATATATGCTACACACATCCCCAAGAGGGAGCACAAGCGCGCACTCACGGACGTCTATGTGATAGAGCCAGTCACCCTAAAATTTAATCCATGGTCTTCATGCCCGATCACTTTTGATCGTCGGGATCATCCGACCAGTATCTGTCATGGCGGTTCAGCCGCACTGGTCCTCGATCCAATCATTGACGGATTCCACCTGATGCGAGTCCTCATGGACGGTGGCAGCAGCCTCAATATGCTCTATCAGGATAGAATGCGCAAAATGGGCATTAACCCATCGCGGATCAAGCCCACAAAGACTACCTTTAAAGGAGTCATACCAGGTGTAGAGGCTCACTACTAGGGAAAAGCCTAGCAGCAGCGCGGGTTTTAGACCTATCAGTAGCGCGGGACGATGCGCTACTGATAAGGCGCTATAGCTAACGTGTAGCAGTAGCGCCTGTCGTCCCTCGCTACTGATATACATGAATAGCAGTAGCGCTCTTTGGTGAAGATCACTGCTGATATTATCTGCAGCGCTTTTTATAGGAAAGCGCTACTGGTAAGGCGGCGCTACTGCTAACTTTGTTCCCCTCGCTACTACTAGTTTTATTAGTTTTTTTCTACATATTTGTTTTGTATTTGAATAGGCTTTATACAATAATCTTTAGCATGTCATACACATACAAATGTAACGATAGCATATACATACAACTAGTCTCATCAAATCATGTCATCATCATAATCATCATCCAACACAAAGTGGTCTCTCGTCATCATCTCGAAAATAGCGATACAAGTCTCGATTACTTGCAACTACATCGTCATCCATCTAAACAATGATATACGCGAGAAGAGCAATCACTTTGAGTGAGAGCATAACTATGCAGTACATGAGTTCGTATCCCTCTCTCGCATTAGCGTGAACCTAAACTAACTACTGCCCGTTGCTCGGAAACCGGAAACCGGTACACCTGGGCCTGACACTCCGGCCACTCGTCGTATATATACTCCTGGCATAGAACTTCTTCGCCATCGATGATCTATGCACATGCATCGTCACATGAGTTGATGATATGCAACATATAAAGTTGAGCAACAGAAAGAGACAGACTTGGCAAAAATAGAAGCAACATATCATAAGCATAAATAACAAAGTTGATCGTACCCAAAATGCCCTAACTAGAGTGATCATCGCTAGTCGAGGAGGACGGTTTAATTACATCACAAAAAAGTTTAGTCGTGCATAGCTCAAAGTTTAGGTCATACGAAAGTATGGACTAAGCGGACACATTGTCATATATCGACAATCACTCCAACATGTCGTGCCATCCATCCAAGTCGGGAGATAGTCCCGAGCCTAGTGAAAGGCTTCAGGTCGAGACGCTGAGAGGCTACCCATGTTCGGACGTCTTCCCGCGACATTTGTCCTTCTTCATAGAACATCCCTGTTTTTCCGACGACCTCCTTCATGATGATTTGGGCAAGTTCCCGTTGGATGTGATAGAACTCAGCTCGAAGTCGATGATCCTTGATATCTCCTACGTTCGTTGCCCATTGCAGAATATGGGCATCGCTGTATGTAGCTGACATGCGAAGGTTCTGGTGATCTCGGCTGTACTCCGGCATGTGATGTAGGACATAGAATCCATCATTAAGAGAATCACTCGGTTGCTGGATGCAGCAGAAGTCGGTCTTATAGCCGAAGGCGAGCCTGCCGCCCCTTCTCTTGTTGTCCTTTACCTCTCCACCCCGTGCTTCATAGTAAAACATAGCACTGTGGAGAACATCCTTGATGTGGGTGTAATCATTTTTGTGAATGTTCTTCGACGAGTCCAAGTAAAGAGTGTGGGAGTATCGGGGGTAGAGGATGATGAGGACGGCGCGCCCGCCGCTGCGCAAAATAAGTACACCTCAACTTAATTAGCCTCCACCATGCAAATGAATGATTGAAATCGAAGGATGGATATCCACGCGAATGACTTACAAGGGATGATAAGGCACGAGAATCGCCTCCTTTTCCTTATTGGCGAGCATGAAACTGACGATGTATTCCCTCGCGTATTCACGGTGCTTTGCGCACACTCCCAAGAAGCCCTCGTGCATGGAGTACGGGTCAGCGACACAGATATGAGGTATCTGTTCGACCCCAATGATGTAGTTCATGTGCAAGGCATAAAGGTGGACAAACGTAAAATCCAGCTTCTTCACGTGAAACATGTCGAATATGTAATTGAATCGAAGGAAGAACCTATCCGCGGGGAAGAAGTCAACGTACGACAATTGCCGCGGAATGTTAACCACGTAGAGTGGGTATCCTGGATCTTTCGAGGCGATGAGGCCTCATATTATCTATCTTCTGTAGTTTCTCATTGTTGACGGTGGCGGTTGTCCGTACGATGCAGCCTATTTGATTGCCGCAGCACGCGCGCGCTTCTTCGGGCGCGATTTGCTCAAAATTACCGTCGTCCACCGACGTGACCACCAGTCTAATAGTCCTGAGTTGGTTAGGAAGTCGTTGCCTCTTTGCTTTCGGTTCTACACCGGCTCCGCTCCCCGAGGCAGCGCCGGCCTCAGTCTTAGTGCCAGTCTCAATGCCGGTCTGAGTCTCAGTGTCGGTCTCAATCTCAGCACCGGTCTCGATCTCGGCAAGATGCTGCGTGTCGGTCTCGGTCCCAGCGGCCACCGGTGGGCCCAACAACAACATCGGTTTATCGCCGGCAAGGCTCAAAATTCATCTGCCGCCGGTAGAGCGTCGTCGCAATTACGAACCACATCCTTCATTGTTGCTAGCCATGTTTCCTACGATTAAATCTAGTCAATTAATTCTAGACCTAATAAAATGAATAATGACATAAAAAGGCCTATGTTTTGCACGAACATTGACTCCTTCCCGGTGCAGCAAATCCCGGGCACTCGATATGTCCTAGTTTGTAGTACAAGTCATGCCGAAATTCACGGAAAATTCCGGCATGACCTTTGCTAAAGGGTGGACAAATCGAGAAGCTGAAATTTGCCGGAACGGAAATGAATCAACATTCCGGCAAAACATAGTACACTCAGCTTCATTCCCTGGAAACAACAAAAGGCCACTTGGGCACAATCGAAACATGGGCAAACACAATTGAGGAATTTGCATATATCCACGACCACTTCAAATTTGCATGTCCTAGCGTTTGACACTTCAAGAAAATCTACACAAATCTCATGCTCTCTCAAACTCAATTCAAAAACCAAATATAGATTATATTTAGTTAACTACTGAACTAAACATTACTCTAAACTAAACCCTACTGCCCTAATTAACATCTAGTTAAACAAACCCAATTCAAAAACTATACCCTACTGAACTAATTAACATCTACATTATCTACTACTTAACATCTATTATTACTCTAACTAAAAAACATCAACATTATCTACTACTTAACATTAACATCTATTAGTTTAACTAAAAAGGATGGGTGGGGGCTTACAGACAGGGGAGAGACGGTGGCGGGGAGGTGCTCGGCAACGGAGGTAGGGCGGCGAGGGCGGGCTCAGGATTGGGACGCGACAATCCTGGCGGGCTCGGGGGCGGTGAGGTCGAGGGCGGCAGCGGTGAGGTCGAGGGAGGCGTCGATAAGGTCGAGGGTGGCCAGAGAGGCGGTGGCGATGAGGCTGGGCGGCCTCGGTGACCTTGAGGACAGCGACATCGGCGCCCGGCAGGAGAAGCTGACGAAGTGGGGCGACGGCGAGAGTGGGGCGAGGATCGATTTGGGGAGAAGTGGTGGCGGGTGGAAACCGTTTTTGGCTAAGTCAAAAAGCAGTGGCAGCGTTACGAAAAGCAGCTCTTGCTACGTATTCATCATTTTTCCCTTTTTCATTTATTTTTCTTTACATTATATATTTTTCCTTTCTCCTTTTTCTATTTCTTTCATTTTCATTTACTTTTCTATTCGTTTTTCATTTTATTTTGTTTTCGTTAGCAATAGCGCTTTATGCATAAACGCGCTACTATAAGTACATTAGCTGTAGCGCGGTTCTTGGAAGATCGCTACTACTATGTGTAGCCCATCGGCTAAGTGATTGGAATTTTAGTAGTAGCGAGTTCCCGGCGAGACGCACTACTGATATATGTCCATCTGCAGTGCGCTTATTTTGCACGCGCTACTGCTGTCTAGCAGTAGCGTGCTTTTTTAACAAGTGCTATTGCTAAAGTTCTGTGTATAACGTTTTCCCTAGTAGTCGCTGTACGGGCTCGATCACGCTAGAAGTCGTCTTCGGATCTCTGGAAAACTTTCGAAGCGAAGAGTTAATCTTCGATATCGTCCCTTTTCGCAGCGGCTATCACGCACTGCTCGGACGAACCGCATTTGCTCGATTCAATGCGGTGCCACATTATGCTTATCTCAAGCTCAAAATGCCCGGACCATGCAGCGTCATAACAGTTAATGGAAACACGGAACGCTCGCTCCGCACCGAGGAGCACACCGCTGCCTTAGCCGCAGAAGTACAGAGCAGCCTTCTCAAGCAGAACCTCAATTCAGCGGCCGAACTCTCGGACACCGTCAAGAGGGTCTGGACTATTCTGTGGTAGGACAACCCTGCTCATTGAGAGCTCGATTAGCAATTTGGCCTCTGTCCCAATCCCGATCAAGCGGCGGCATTCGCACTGCACGTACATAACTACGCACTCAAAATACCATGGGCATAGACGGAGGCATGCCTACCTTGTGATCCACAATACGGCTCGACCGCTCCCGGAAACATATACTGTCACTGTTTCTTTTTCCCCTTTGCAGGTTTCTTTTCCACAGGCCTTCCCTAATAGCTTGATCGTAGTTCCTTTCGAAGAATAAATACACCAAGACGGCAGTCAGCCCGGACGTAGAGGGGAATTTCTAGGTGGTTTCTTTAACGACCACTCTACCTATTTTCAGGGCCCACATGCAGCTCTCCCTTGGTTGTGGCATGTTAAATAGCCCGTTGCTTATCGCACTATTTGTATCAATGCGCTTTGACGTATTAATCAAATCATAATGGAAACAGTTTGCGGCCCAAATTTTAGGGCCCCTGCTCATTACCTTTGCTCTTTTTCTGTTTTCCTTTTTCTATTAATAACCTTATCAGATAGCACCCGTACACTTTGGTACGTTTCACATTTGCGAGGGCATCATAGCGCCCGCACTTTCTGGCAACAAAGTCCGAACACTTCTTACAGTATAGTTCGGCACCCTGAATTTAGCATTATATGCATTGGCTCGAAATCATGTCTTTGGTCAATAGTTGGGTTGCCCGGCTCCTGTGCTTGCCACCTTACGTTCCGCTCTATCGGCTAAGGTAGTAAAGGGAGAACTACTGCGATTGTGCCCTAGTTTACCCGAAGGAGCACCTCAGTAGAGAAAGCCGAAAACTGACTGTCATGATATAGCGAGAGCCGGTCAGCTCATCGGAGGTTTCAAATCGTTAGAGATTTTTTCCACATTACACGAGGGATCGGTACTTCCCTATCAGGTGCTTACAGCACCCTAGTTCAGATACTAGGGGTTGTGCCCACATCTTTATTGTCAAACTCCAATGGCTAAGTGAGGGTGTTCAAGCCACATAGTATGATTGCCTGGTTCGTTGCGCTAAACACCTCCTTCAAGGACTGAAACATTGGATCAAGAGTGTTTAGATTCCATCCCGAACACCTCCGTACTACCTACGTGGGGGCAGAAGCCGACGACTGGCCAACTCTCAGATTTCATACAACACAGCCGCACTGGAGGTAAAAATTTTTAAACACAACAAAAATTATATCACATAACAACTTTGTTCTATTATACAAGGCAGAGACAATATGAATGTAATCATTCAAAGATAATGTCTTGCGCACATTTCGTCGCCACAATACGAGAACCCTCCAGGACGTCTTCAAAATAACGCTCGGGCGTGCGATGCTCCTTGCCTACGGGTGGCCCTTCGATTAAAAGCTTGATGGCTTCCATCTTCGCCCACCAGACCTTCACGCGGGCGAAGGCCATGCGCGCGCCCTCGATGCAGACCGACCGCTTGACGATGTCCAGCCGAGGATAGGCATTCACCAGCCGCTTCACGGGGCCAAAGTAGCTGCTGGGTATAGCTTCGGCAGGCCACAGCCAGATTATCAAATCCTTCATGGCCAGTTCGGCCACCACAATGCGACTTCGACCGGCTGTTTTAGCTGATCGCTAAAGGGCACCGGATGTTACGGCGCAAGATATTGCGACGAACAGCTTCTCCGTGAGCTCCTTCTTCGGCTCGGAAGAACTCCGCGGCATTGGGACGCCTTCTTGGCGGCAGATCCATAAGCAGCCTACAGAGAACTCCGAATCCGGGTTAGTAAGAAATACTTCTTCTTCACATACTTGCTTTGCATACTAAATGCCTTACGCGCCGCGATCTTCTTGCCCTCCTGAATCTCCTTGAGGGCGCCCTGGGCCTCAACCCAGGCTTCTTCCGCGCTTTGGCAAGCCTTGGTGAGTTTGATCTCTCGAGCCGAAACATCGCACTCCAAGGCCTCGCATTTCTTCACAGCGTCCTGGAGCTCTTGCTGTACCTCGTTAAGCCTGGCCTTGACCTTCTTACGGGCGGCTTGCTCCTTGGCAGCTTTCTCCTCGGCTTCGGCCAGGGCCTTTTTAAGGGCCTTGACCTCAGTCGGCGCTCCTACACATATCATGACACTACGGTCAATACACATCATTTATTATTTCCGAATACATAGAGATTCAGTGCATACCTTGCTGGTCTTCCAGCTGCTTCCTCGCTCGGCCGAGCTCCTCCTCGGCCTGCCCCAGTCTCTGCTTTAGTCCGGAGACTTCGGCAGTGTGTGAGGTTGCGGCCAGCAACGACGCCTGCTTATTCACATAAGACACATTTAGTTAGTTTCCTGCGAAATTTAATTGATCCTCTATCCGGCTTTTCTTTCCGAACACGGATCAGTGTCTCAGGGGCTACTGTCTATGTTGGGACTTTTTCTCTTTTGTGTCGCTTACCTCTAAACCTGTTAGCAGGGTGCTGCAGGCTTCGGTCAGTCCGCTCTTGACGGACTAAACCCTCTCAATCACCGTACCCATAAGGATACAATGTTCATCCATGATGGAAGCGCCTCGTAGCGCTTCCAGCAGATTATCTGGTGCCTCTGGATGGACAGGGGTCACCGGTGGAATAGGAACACCCCCTTCTCTCGAAGGAGGCTGCTTGCCGGATTCCGGAGCCGTATGGGGCTCCGGATCCGTGTTCGGCTGGGGTTCGAACTGAACACAGCCCTCGTCGCCAGTCTCCTTGGGGACCCGCTCCCCCAGGTGTTCGGTGACCGAGGTTTCGCCCTCAAGCGCCATCCTGATGGCCTCCTGAACCTCTCTCTGGCTCGGGAAGGTCCTTCGAGACAACACCTCATCGTCGCCCTTGGCCTTGGGAGAGTGAGCGACCGGAGGAGACTCGCTGGCCATCGCCTTTGAATCCAGCGAACCTCCCGATGAGGTTCGCAGGGAGCTGCCGTGGGCCGGACTGCAATAGCATGATTAACCATATTAATACCATAAAGAGGAGGGGACGGATACATGAACGCATATGGGCTTACTAGTGCTTACGATGCAGCCAGGGGCTTGCTTCGGGGGCATCACTCTGGGCTGCTGTCGATGTCCCACGCGGAGTTATCTACGAGGGGGCCCTTCCCCCTCTTGGGTGCCTCCGCCTCCAGGTTTGTGGAGGCCGCCCTCTTCTTCCTCCCCCCGTCAATGGGAGAGCTACTTTCTTCCTCCTCCTCATCGTCGTCTTCAGCGGCAGAGGAGGGAGTCTCGTTGTCTTTGGACGTCCTCTCCGAAGCGCCTTTGCGGCGAGGGCCACCCTTGGCCCCCTTGGCCTTCTTCTCTGGCGCCTTGTAGGGCGCCAAAACTAGCATCTTCACCAAGAGCGGGATGACTGGTTCCTCGGGCAGCGGAGCCGCACATTGAATCCGCTCCGCCTTCCTCGTCTAGCCCTGAAAAATGGATGGTGAAGCCTGAGTATCTTCGCTAAAATAAACAAGTAAAAGGATGCATCTTGAAACAGGGAAAACTTACCGAACTAACAGGACGGGCTAGGGCATGCCCACGGTCCTCGGTCGTCGCCGGTGGCGTCTCCTTGCCCGTAAAGTGCACCTTCCAGATGTCCTCATGCGTAGTTCCGAAGAACTGTTGCAGAGTCTGGTGCTTGGCCGGATCAATCTCCCATAAATGACACGCCGACTTTGGCATGGAAGAATCTGGCGAACTAGCATCACCTGGATCACGTTGACAAGTTTGACGTTCTTGTCCACCATGCTATGAATGCGCGTTTGCAGCGCTGTCATCTCGTCTGACGAAGACCAGTCCAAGCCCTTCTTCAGCCAAGAGGTGAGCCGCATTGGGGCACTAGACTTGAATTCGGGAGCCGCGGCCCAGGTGGCTTCGCGAGGCTCTGTGATATAGAACCACAGCTTTTGCCACTCCTTGACAGTCTCCACCAATGTGCCTTTGGGCCATGTGACATTGGGCATCTTGCTCACATGGCTCCTCCGCACTCCGCGTGTTGTCCATCCACCACCTTCGGCTTCACGTTGAAGATCTTGAGCCATAATCCGAAGTGGGGAGGGATGCGGAGGAAAGCCTCACACACGACAATGAATGTCGAAATGTTGAGGAAGGAGTTCGGGGCTAGATCATGGAAATCTAGTCCATAATAGAACATCAGGCTGCGGACGAAAGGGTGGAGTGGAAACCCTAACCCGCGGATGAAATGAGGGAGGAACACCACCCTCTCGTTGGGCTTCGGTGTGGGGATGACTTTCCCCTTGGCCGAAAGCCAGTGGGCAATTTCCTTCGCCAGATACCCGGCCTCCTGAAGCTCTGCTATGTCCTTCTCCTTAACGGAGGAGGCCATCCACTTGCCTTGCCCTCCGGATCCGGACATGGTTGAGTGCTTGCTTGAGGTGGAAAAGATGAGAACTTGGGCACTGGAGCTCAGTGATGGAAGGGCAGAGGAAGAGAGAAGGCGTGGGTGAAGAAAGGGAATCCTTATCCCCTTATAAAGTCAGTGAATATCGAACGCCTCCCCACTCGCCTTAGAACTCGCCTATTCCCAAGGGCTGTGTAAAATGGCATGGTTGGATTACACACGCCCGTATTGATGCGAACCTCACAATAAGGGGACACGATCTCTGCTTCGACAAGACGTGCCAATCTAAACCGCATCTTGAAACACGGAACGGCAGACGAAAACAGTTCAAAATAATGACCGAGCAGACATGATGTCATCTTGCAAAAAGTTATCAGCGGTTGGGACTCGTGAAATATTATACTCTCTGCGGCTGTGTGTGTGGTACCTGTGTTGCAGATCCGGACATGTTCGTTTCGTCCGAAGATTATCTTGAAGTATTCGGAAAGGGGAACCCGCCTTGCAATGCCGAAGACAATCTGCACGCTGCACACCTCGTCATTGAAGCCTGGTTCAGGTGCTACTGAGGGAGTCCTGGACTAAGGGGTCCTCAGGCGTCCGGCCTGTTGGACATGGGCCGGACTAATGGGCTGTGAAGATACAAGACCGAAGACTCTCTCCCGTGTCTGGATGGGACTCTCCTTGGCGTGGAAGGCAAGCTTGGCGACCAAATACGAAGATTCCTTTCTCTGTAACCAACCTTGTACAACCCTAGTCCCCTCCGATGTCACACAGGCTAGACTTCTAGGGTTTTAGCCATTACGATCTCGTGGAAGATCAACTCTTGTAATACTTATATTCATCAAGATCAATCAAGCAGGAAGTAGGGTACTACCTCCATAGAGAGGGCCCGAACTTGGGTAAACATCGTGTCCCCTGTCTCCTGTTACTATCAACCTTGGACGCACAGTTCGGGACCCCCTACCCGAGATCCGCCGGTTTCGGTGATGCGGTTTCCATATGGCAAAGATCGCCTAAGCTTTTCAAGACACCCTCTTGCTGCTATCTGGTCTTGTGAGGTTTTCTCACCATGATACAGAGGCGTACATGATGCCCCTCGACTTCAATCTGACCTCCATTAGCCGAAACTTCTTTGCAGGTATGTAGTGGGTCGCCTTACATCATTTCCCTCGACTTTGATGCGATCACCATCGCCCGAAACTTCTTCCAAATATGTACTGGGTCAACATTAACTCCCACTAGATGGCCGCCGTCAGAGAAGACGGGAAAAAGTTGGTGCTCATGAACTTCCAGACCTCCCATGAGATCATCCTTCCTCCATTGGATGATATAGAGTTTTACCGTCGCGGTCCAAGTCATCTAGATTACGTCGTCAGTTGGACGCACCTTGTTTTGCAGAAGATTGTAATTTGCCAAGTGCCCACACGACATGCAGATTACGCAGACTTCAAGCTAATTGCCTTGTTCGACAAGGGACTCGCCTATCTTTTCGTCGGTGCCTTCGTTAACTAGAGACAGCTCAGCTTGTAGTGGATCATCTTCAAAGCTGATACACGCTTCTGTGATGCTATTGAACACAATGGCATCATCTACGCGATCGACAAAGTAGATGGCACCATGTATTGCTGGGATGGTGCGTGTAAGTCGTTTCCGTTTGATGTTAATGATGACGCCATGACACTGTTTGAACTTTTTGTGATGATTGACATATCCCTGTTTGAGCAGAATTTGAGTAGAACTATGGAAATGTATTAGAGACGCCGTAAATCAACTATATTTGGAATGAGTTAATTCATGCGATTGTGACCATGTCATTACAGCCAATTTGTACCCCTGAATAATCAAACATGCGTCCATGCGATTGTGTCCATGTCATTGTGGCCATGTTAGTTTCCTCATTTTCATGATGTAGAAACATGCGTCCCACTATTGGTTTCATCTAACCATACATTAGGGAGGTAAATGTGCAGATGGAGAACTCTATATTTGGAAGTAGTGAAATCCTGTAATGCTTACCATGTGTGCATACCTATGTTCGCCCTTCAGCAATCAATGGCTAGAATAATATGCTCACTAAATTTTTTCGCACAGAACATGAGCATATAACAATGCATGGTCTGTTAGTTTCCTAGAAGAATTTGTTTGTGAGGACAGAACATGATTACATAACATGCATGACATGGAAGTTTCCTGTGAAGAATCTATTGTGAGATAACATGAGTATAACCATGCATGGCACTTATATATTTTCGAACCCAGTATACATTTCCCTGTATTTTCCTCCCAGTTCCAACAGGGACATATCAATGCTCTTTCTTGCATTATCCTACTCATAATCTAAACAATGCTGATCCTTTTTTATATGAAGCAGTGTCCCTACAGTTACTGCCCTTTGTAATCACACAACCTTTGCCAAAAACAGGGAAGCACAACTGGTTCCTCGCTCGATCAGACGACGACAAAAGACTGATGATCATTCAGACACATGAGCCGGAAAAGTTATATTGCAAAAACCCCATTGTATGCAAGCACCATGAAATACGTGAGTATCCGGACAGCGGCTGTTACATCTATGAGCAGGATACCAGCTTGTTGGGGCCTTCAGGATTTTTGAGTTGGAGGCGGGTAAACAGCCTTGGTTCACACTCTCTCTTTCTCGGACTCAGTTAACCGATTAACCAGGAGATCACCGTCGGCAAGGACCTTGATGGTAGAGAGGCTCTGTTTGCTATGGAAAACTGTGTCTACATGGTGAGCCCTAGGAGTTCGGGAGCAAACTCCGCTGATTGTCAATGATACAGCCTGCAGCCAAAAGAAGGTGAGAATGAGAAAGGCATCTGGATTAACTTTGATCCTTGGATGTGTCGAGTCCGACGGGTAATGATGTGGTTCAAGCCTTGAGGTTGATAGGTAATTGGGCTGTTGCGTTGAAAGGGTAGAGTACTGGTGTCTCTGGATCACTGGTTGCTGAACCGGGGCTGCAAATTATGATGGTGTTGGATCATCCCTCTTCGAATGACTTGTTGTCTTTGCTGCTTGTTCTGGATGGGTAGTTCTCTCTTTTGTTATGCATATTCCTTGTCATTTGGTCATCCTCGTCTATGTCACTCTTACTATGTAATAGTTGCCTCTATTTAGAATGCCATTCTAAATGCGGATCATGAGAGTACGGCCTTTGAGACGGGTGCATTTTGGTGGTGTAGCAAGACTTCTTACGAACTATCATGTCTTGTTGTTTATGTCGATAGTAGTCACTAGTCGGTGTTTGAATGTTGTATATATCGTTGTTTGAACTGTTTATTGTCTCGAACTGCTGGTGGGCTAAATGAGGGCATCACCATTCTCCGATGTTGAGTATATCTCCTTTTTCAAGTTATAAATTGAGCTCGGTGTCTTTTTCGATGATGTACGCTTGTTTGGGCGATGAGGTGTCGTTGAATATGGGCGAGTAGTAGCATAATGCCAAATAGGTCAATTATGACTCTCAGGCGGAGCTCTCAAAAGATCCTCAAAAAAGGTCAGGCTCTCAAAAAAAAGAATAGGGACTCTTCGGCCGACATGTGGGAGCCACCGGTGTTTTCGTGCGCTTGCACGCCAAGAGCATATTGGCGCGTGTTCGAAATTCATGCTACCTTTTCATCCCCAATCTCCCACCCCTCCCCCACCTCTGGAATCTCGATTCCTACTCCAGTTCACCCGAATCCCCCTCCTGTACTCCACATGTACCCAAGCGCACTATCATGTCGCGGTGTCTGCGGATCTCCAAGCGGAGATCACGAGGTCCATCTGCCTTGGCGCTGCGTCTTTGTCGCTCAACAGTGGCATGGCAGCGCTTGAGGAACAGCCTACCGTCTCGCTGGACGACCTTGTTGTAACGCCCCAAGACCGATGCTAGAGTTGCCTTCCATTTATTTTTTCGTTGTTGTCGTTTTTGTTTGTTTGTTGCATTATCATAATTATTTTGCATATTTCATTACTCTATGTTGATGCCATGACCATGTTGAGTGCCTTGTCATATTTTGCTTCTTGCATCATGTTCATCTTATATTATATTGCATTGCATCGTCCTTGCTTTCTTCTATGCTTCATGATATTGCCTATGTCATTTTTGTTGCATTTGCATCATGAGCATCATGCCTTGGTTTGCATCTTGAAGTCTGGTCGTGTGATCTTGGTGAACCCCCCCCCCCCCTTTTCTTCTAACCTCCACCTCACTCATGCAACATGCTCATACCAGCGACCATTCGTCAAATTCACCCAAGTTTTTATTCCATTCAAACTTCTCCTTTATCCTTTATTACATTCATTTTCATGTGACATTTTCCCTGTCCAGAAAATGTTCCATCTTTTCCTACAAACCCTACACCTTGCCGTTAACCCCTCTGTCAATTTTCAGCTCTTTTTAAGATGTTTTGGTTGGGTCCAAAAATGGCTCAAGTTTGAATTTAATTCAAACTTGAATTAGTTTTCTACCTCTAAAAATGCCCAAAAGGATTTTATCCAATAGAACATAATTCCTGGAGCATGAGGATACTCTTTTATCTGCCAAATTCATTACCTACCTCCCTGAACATTTCCTTTTCTTCAGCTGCGAATTTTTCAAATTTATAGAATTAAGAAGAAAAGGAAAAGCCCTCCCAATGTAGCCACTCGGGCCTTTTCCCTCACCCGCAGCCCAGCAGCAGCAGCCCGCCTGGCTTCTTCCTCTTTTTCCCATGGTAAGTTGCCACGCTGGTTACCCGCGACCCCACCTGCAGCGACCGTTCCCTTCTCCTTTTCTTCCTCCTCTCGCTACCTCCCCCTCACAGTAAAACAGAGGAGGAGCACACATGGCCACCGAGGCAGCCAGCCGAGCCGCGCCTCGCTCCTATAAGAAGCCCAGCCTCGCCCCCTAGGGTTTTCCCCTTCCTCTTCCCCTCTCTGCGCCGCCCAAAGGTAGGTCCAAGCCACGCCTCCATAATCGCCCCTTTTCGCCGGAGAGCTCCTGGAGCACTTCCACGGCTCTGCCACATCCATATCTCTCCTCCGTCGTCGTCTTTGCTCCGGGTCAACTCACCGACGTCGTCTCGTTCGTTTTCCAACAAGGCCAGGAGCCAGAAGGGCCAAGGCGACGCGATCGTCTTCCTCTACGTCGGCTGCTTCCCCTGCTTCGTCTTCTTCATGGAGCCGAGCTTCATCACGATCAGCGCGTCCTTGAGTTCTATCTGTCGCGTCTCCGACCGATTCGTCTTGTCCTACGGGACCTAGGTGAGCAGCCGCATCTCTCAGCCCTTTTATCCGCCTCGTTCGCATCCTCTAGGTGTCGATCTGTTTACGCGAAATCCCCGGCCACCGTACTTCGCCATGGACGCGCTGAACCCTCTGCTTCCAACGCTCTGCCGCGTATGTCCATGCCACGAGCATGCACCATATGCCCATGTAGCATCTACCCCCTGTTCTCGCACGCCCGTGGCTTGCCCTGCTTCTCACCCCGTGCCGCCAAGCCGCTGTAAATGCGTTCGCCGAGCCGTGCCGTGCCTGGGTCGAGTGCGATCTCGAACTCGAGCAACCCCACGCGCACCCTAGCATGTTTCCGCACGCCCGCCGCTGTAGCTCCTGCCTTGCCATGCATCGCCGCCATGGCCGTGAGCATCACGCTCACGCGCCCCACCGCGGAACCCCGTCGTCGGCGAGGAATCCGTTCACTTCCCGTTGCATGCTTGGTATGAATGGCTTCGCCCCGCTGCGTAGCTTCCATCCGCGCCCTCCGCCGCGTGTTTTGGTTGCCGGAACAGCTTCGACGAGCTCCTCCGCCGCTCTTTGTGCACAACGCCAGCTCCTCTGTTTCTTTCTCTCCTTCAACACACACACGACACCGGCGAGAAGCAGCCACTCGTCCCCGCCTTGCACATTCACACCCACACCCTCATCGTCTTCTGCACCCCCGCCAGCCCTTTGCAGCCGCGGTTGCCGCTGCTGTGCTCGGCTGCGTCGCCGGCAACCACCGTGAGCCATGGCTCCAAAGCTCGTCCGTTTCAGTCATTGGTTAAGAGATGCTGGCTCCCATGTGTTGCACAAGTAGAGCAGTAGCTGAATTGGTTAGCGCTCTGCTCCTCTATCCAGGAGGTTCAGGGTTCGATCCCTGGTTCTCCCGATTCTTTTTAGTCCCTGCTTCTCTGTTTTAATTCGAGCACACACACCCATAGCCGGTTGGGCCCGATTCCACTTCTTTAGTCCCTGCTTCTCTGTTTTAATTCGAGCACACACACCCATAGCCGGTTGGGCCCGATTCCACTTACAGGCATTTGTACTCTAATGCTTGGCCCTGCATATTTTTCCCCGATGCATGTACTTTAGCATTTTTCCAATGCATTCTTATTTCTGAGAAAAAGCCCTATTTTGCATTGTTAATAACTAAATATGCATGCATCCAAATTAAACAAACTATACATGTAAAATGCTTAGAATTTCATCTAGTTTCATAATATTCAATTTTCATCCATGTTTAAAATGCTTAAAATGCTGTTTGTTTAGATTTGTTTAAATGCCATGTTAAAATGATTTATTTCATAACTAAATAACCGTAGCTCCAAATTTAATAAACTTTATATGTAAATGGGGTAGAAAAATGCCTAGTTTAACATGGTGTACTTGCTTTGCATGTTTAACAACTCTAAAATTGTGTTTAGGGCAGAACAGTACCAATTTCATATTATGCATATGAGGAGTTTTCGGAATTGTTGTTTGTTGTTCCGGCCTCATTTTAACTTGCCTAGATAGGTAGTTTTCATATGCTTCACCCCTTGCCATGTTTAATAACATTTAATATTGTTGGGTAGCCTAAACAAGAGTGAACTAAATAAATGTTGTGAAGTTTCGTCAATATGCAACTCGTTGCATATTGAGCTCCACTTAACTTGTAGTATTGTTGGTTGCACTTTGCCATCCCATGAATCATTAAACCGGACATGCATCATACTTGATTGTGCATCATGCCATGTTTATGATTGTGTGTTTACTATGTTGTTTGCTTCTTTTCGGTTTGCTTCTCGCGTTAGCTTCGGTTTCGTTCCGGAGTTGTGAGGATTCGTTCGTCTACATCCTTTTGTCTTCTTCATGGACTCATTCTTCTTCCTTGCGGGATCTCAGGCAAGATGACCATTACCCTCGAAATCACTTCTATCTTTGCTTGCTAGATGCTCGCTCTTTTGCTATGCCTATGCTACGATACCTACCACTTGCTATATCATGCCTCCCATGTTGCCATGTCAAGCCTCTAACCATCCTTTCCTAGCAAACCGTTGTTTGGCTATGTTACCGCTTCGCTCAGCCCCTCTTATAGCGTTGCTGGTTGCAGGTGAAGTTGAAGATTGCTCCATGGTGGCCAGGATTATGTTGGGATATCACAATATCTCTTATTTAATTAATGCATCTATATACTTGGTAAAGGGTGGAAGGCTCGGCCTTATGCACAGTGTTTTGTTCCACTTTGTAGCCACCCTAGTTTTAAATCATCTACCGGTGTTATGTTCCTTGATTTTGCGTTCCTTACGCGGTTGGGTGATTTATGGGACCCCCTTGACAGTTCGCTTTGAATAAAACTCCTCCAGCAAGGCCCAACCTTGGTTTTAACATTTGCCACCTAAGCATTTTTCCCTTGGGTTCTGCACACTCAAGGGTCATCTTTATTTTACCCCCCCGGGCGGTGCTCCTCAGTGTTGGTCCAAACTAGAGCACCGTCTTGGGACCGTCCCTTAGCAACTTGGGTTACGTTGGTACATGCGGCTTAGCTTATCCGGTGTGCCACGAGAGCGAGATATGTGCAGCTCCTATCGGGATTTGTCGGCCATGGGTGGTCTTGCTGGTCTTGTTTTACCATTGTCGAAATGTCTTGTAGCCGGGATTCCGAGACTGATCGGGTCTTCCCGGTAGAAGGAATATCCTTCGTTGACCGTGAGAGCTTATGATGGGCTAAGTGGGGACACCCCTGCAGGGTATTATCTTTCGAAAGCCGTGCCCGCGGTTATGTGGCAGATGGGAATTTGTTAATGTCCCGTTGTAGATAACTTGACACCAGACTCGAATTAAAACGCATCAACCGCGTGTGTAGCCGTGATGGTCTCTTTTCGGCGGAGTCCGGAAAGTGAACATGGTTTTGGGTTATGTTTGACATAAGTAGGAGTTTAGGATCACCTCTTGATCATTGCTAGCTTCACGACCGTGCTTTGCTTCTCTTCTCGCTCTCTTTTGCGTATGATAGCCACCATATATGCTTAGTGCTTGCTGCAGCTCCACCTCACTACCTTCTCCTATCCATAAGCTTAAATAGTCTTGATCTCGCGGGTGTGAGATTGCTGAGTCCTCGTGACTCACAGATTCTATCCTAGCAGTTGCAGTGCCGATGATACCGGTCAGATGACGCATGGCCCGAGCTCAAGTGGGAGTTTGAC
This sequence comes from Aegilops bicornis, assembly GCA_021605145.1. Lineage (NCBI taxonomy): Eukaryota > Viridiplantae > Streptophyta > Magnoliopsida > Poales > Poaceae > Aegilops > Aegilops bicornis. The sequence goes on along the minus strand of CM038670.1, from coordinate 417,917,814 downwards.
GAGGACCTTGGTCGTTGCTATGTTTCGTTTCCTGATGATCAGTAGTGGTGCCCAATTGGGACGACCGGGGATCTAGCAGTTGGGGTAGTCTTCTTTTATTTTGGTACCGTAGTCGGACCTTGATTGTATCTGTATGATGTAATGTTTTACTCATGGATTGTGTGAAGTGGCGATTGTAAGCCAACTATGTATCTCTTTCCCTTATGAATTACATGGGTTGTGTGAAGATTACCTAGCTTGCGACATTGCTTTCAATGCGGTTATGCCTCTAAGTCGTGCTTCGACACGTGGGAGATATAGCTGCATCAAGGGCGTTACAAGTTGCTACCAGAGCCATCCCTGACTTAGGAGCCCCTGCTTGATCGAATCGCTGGCGTTGTTGAGTCTAGAAAAAAATGTTTTGAGTCTTAGGATTATATATATCGGAGGGTAGGATTCTTTTTACTCCTCAGTCCCTTCGTCGCTCTGGTGAGGCCTCCTGACGTAGAAGTTTTGACTCTACTCTCCTCAAATTTCACTAATTTTTTTTAGGATCACGCGGGTATCTTGGAATCGTTCCCATGGTTTTGTGACGAGAACATTGTTCTTGGTGCCTCCTGACATTTAGGGGTTGTGGTAGTGTCCCGGGGAGTTGAGCTCCGAGGTGTTGTCATCACAATTTTATCGTTCTGATTCTGGAATACACGAGTTTCACGACATCGAAAATCTCTTTTATGCAGTTGTTGGTGAGATAACCTCGATAACCCGATCTTTGAGGCGAGTTCGGGAGTATTGCCATAACTCGTATAAAGGATGCTTTTCGAAGGTTGAGGTAAACGATTTCCGGAGTTTTCTTGGTTATGTGTTGACGGGTGGATACAGCTGGATCTAGGTATTGTTAGTTGGGTGAGATATATTGTGTCCCCTGTAACCCCAACACCAGATTGCATAACCCTAAAGTTTCGGGAGTTTATAAGTGGGAATTCAAGTATCTCGTAGGATATCTTTCCAACACACACATGATACAATATGGGATCTATCATATGTTTGTTTCCGGCTTATTCTGCGAGCCAAATCCTTTGTTTTTGTTTTGAGTTGTGGTATTCGAGTTGCTTCGAAGTCAAATGTGGATTCCATACCTTTTCCTAAATGGTGTTCCCATATTTCTATGTGAATACTAATCCTTCTTGATCATGGAGGTTGCCATGTTAATTCCTTTCCAACCGACGTGCTTCTGTTCAAGTGGATCCGATCATTTCAACATTCGCGAGATCAATTCTAAGTTTTCTCAACGGTGTTCGTTTCATCTGTCCCAAGTTGCCTTTGTTTTTCCCGCCCTCCCACCCTTTTATTCAAGGACTCATATATCTTAATCAAGCATCCATTTTATTGCTGTGAACTCTCTTCATTATTTTGCTTCAATGTTATTATCTGGTGATTCTCATGAAGATGCTAAAGGAATCTCCAAGTTTATCATTCTTTGTTCTCTTATCTTCCCCGGTGGATTCAATTCAAGCTTTGTCGATCATATCCTTTTCCCCGTTTCAAATATTTTCCCATACCGGTGCACCTCATAATCTTTCAGTTCTTGTTATTCAATTGTTCCGTAGTGTTGAAGATATCTCAGAAGATTCGCATTTCCATTCCCAATCCATTCAAGCTATCTGGAGATAATTATCTCATTCAAGCCATTTAATTCAACCGGCGCAATCTCTCTTTAAATCGTTCAACGGTGTTTCTTTTGAGTGGGCCCTAACCCACAGGTCTTTTCCAGGATCTTACCCGACTCTTCTAATTTTTCCCGAAGCTATTCTCAAATTATTTTCAAAGTTTGACATAAGAATGCATTCCATCAGTCAAATGTTTTTCTCCAAAAGCTTTCATATTATTTTCATCGTTGGTTCAACCTTTCTATTCTTCATTTCGGAGTGCCACAACAATTGTCATGGTGGTTCTCATCACCATTCTCAACATGTGAAGACCGAAGAAGAATTACTCTTGAATCTTGGTCCTTTCTATTGAAGATTCATGGTTCTAGCTTCATGCCATCCTCTCATAATTGTTTTGTTTGCGAGAATTATTTTCACCCATCCGGAGCATTTCAGGAGTCTTTTCAGTTTGATTCTCCGGAGCCCATCATCTCAGAATTATTCATTCAAGCTTTCATCTCTCGTTCCCCAAATCTTACCGGTGCATCATTCAAATATCCTCTAATCAGTTCATGATCTCTTCGTTCTCATGTATCTAAATTCTGTCAAGTATCTTTATTCGTTTTCTAATTCTTCCCGGTGAATTGTGCCTTTACTACTTCCATTTCCAATTCTTACGATGGTTCGTTCAAGAGTTCTCTTCCTTGGTTATCATATCAATTCATTCGTTCTTTCCAATCCTACCGGCGGATCGTTGAAGACCTTCCCAAGTTTGTGCCATATCTATCTTAATCCTTTCTACGAGAATAAGTAGTATGCCAAATCCATTGCTTGTCATCAATTCAATTGGTGAAGGATGAGCATAATGTAATTCTTATTCTTGTTTCATCAAGTAAATTCAATTCCTTATTTTGGAGGTTCATCAAAATTCTTTATTTCATTTGTTCATCTTTCTTTCTGGAGTTCCAAGTTTTCTCGGTTATATCATTTCAAAGCTTCATCTTATCACTGCAAGGTTTCACCTTGTGTTGTCAACTTCTCTTTCTTTCTATCATCCTTTTGTTTACCGGAGTTCTTCATGGAGGCTCTACATGGTGGTTCGTAAAGGATTCATTTCTTTCTCGAATTGTCCTTCAAGTTTCTCTCGAAGTTATGACCCGCCAAGCTTTACTCAAAAATAAACACGGTGTTCAACACATGTTTTGTTTAGAGGAGTTCAAGCATTTCTTCATCTTGCATTCTGAAGTGCAATTCTTTCTACCTTATCTTTTGAGGTGGTGTTATGTCATTCTTCACAATTTCCCTTCATGCTTCCTGATTCACATGTTGTCAAGAATGAGGTATTTTAAATCCATCATTTTCTTCCTTGGAGTATTCTTGGTTTAGATTTCACCTAAAGCCTTCCCTAAGGATTGTTGCTATTGTGGTGTGTATCAATGATCCAAGTTTCTCCTTCTCTTCTCGGTGAAAGAGTTCTCATCTCCGTGTTGCTCTCAAGCAATCAATGGTTTCCGTTAGTGGCCGTTTGCCACCTCATAATTTTGAGATGTTTCCATAAGCCCGCAACAAGTTTATTCTTACCGTTGTTGTTTTTCAAACAACTCCGTTAAATCCTACTTCGTAAAGAAGCTCTTGCAAATTCATTTGTGGTGGAAGTTGTTGTTCTTTTCTCCGTTCTTTTCACTTCATTGTTTCATTTCTTCCGAAGGCATGGTGATGCTGCTCTCTTTGACACATCGTCTCGTTTTGGAGATCATGTTCTTTTCCTTGCTTATCCATTTAACCGGAGTGTCGTGTCCTTCATTCAAGTTCTCTCATCTTTTCAAGTTTTGCCTTCTTCCTCAACCGGAGTGCTATCTGAAATCATTCTTACCCCTTGTGTCATTCTTTTAAATGTTGTGGAGTTAGTGTTATGTTGATTTCGTCAAGTATCATCCAGTCTTCCCAAGTTCATGATTCTAATTCCTTCCATTTTCAGTCGGAGAGCTGCCCGAATTATTTCATTCTTATTCCTTCTCTATCTTGTTTTAACCGGAGTGGTTTCAATGTCTATCTTGTCACTTAAGCTCTTCTTTCTCGCCGTTTTCCTTGTTCCTTATCCAACGGAGTGTTTTCATTTCGTTCATCTCCATGGTATTCTTTCTTTCAATTTGTTCAACCTCTCAAGGTTCATCGATTTCACTCGTTTGTCAAAGAAGCAATTTTGTTTTACCTCTTCCTCTTCTGTTTCTCTCCGGTGCCATCCTAGATCTCGGGACGAGATCCTCTTGTAGTGGTGGAGTGTTGTAACGCCCCAAGACCGATGCTCGAGTTGCCTTCCATTATTTTTCGTTGTTGTCATGTTTTTTGTTTGTTTGTTGCATTATCATAATTATTTTGCATATTTCATTACTCTATGTTGATGCCATGACCATGTTGAGTGCCTTGTCATATTTTGCTTCTTGCATCATGTTCATCTTATATTATATTGCATTGCATCATCCTTGCTTTCTTCTATGCTTCATGATGTTGCCTATGTCATTTTTGTTGCATTTACATCATGAGCATCATGCCCTGGTTTGCATCTTGAAGTCTGGTCGTGTGATCTTGGTGACCCCCCCTTTTCTTCTTACCTCCACCTCACTCATGCAACATGCTCATACCAGCGACCATTCGTCAAATTCACCCAAGTTTCTATTCCATTCAAACTTCTCCTTTCTTCTTTATTACATTTATTTTCATGTGACATTTTCCCTGTCCAGAAAATGTTCCATCTTATCCTACAAACCCTACACCTAGCCGTTAACCCCTCAGTCAAATTTCAGCTCTTTATAAGATGTTTTGGTTGGGTCCAAAATGGCTCAAGTTTGAATTTAATTCAAACTTGAATTATTTTCTACCTCTAAAAATGCCCAAAAGAATTTTATCCAATAGAGCATAATTCACGGAGCATGAGGATACTCTTTTATCTGCCAAATTCATTACCTACCTCCTGAACATTTCCTTTTCTTGATGCGAATTTTTCAAATTTACAGAATTAAGAAGAAAAGGAAAAGCCCTCCCAATGTAGCCACTCGGGCCTTTTCCCTCACCCGCAACCCAGCAGCAGCAGCCCGCCTGGCTTCTCCCTCTTTTTACCGTGGTAAGTTGCCACGCTGGTTACCCGCGACCCCACCTACAGCGACCGTTCCCTTCTCCTTTTCTTCCTCCTCTCGCCACCTCCCCCTCACAGTAAAACAGAGGAGGAGCACACATGGCCACCGAGGCAGCCCGGCCGAGCCGCGCCTCGCCCCTATAAGAAGCCCAGCCTCGCCCCCTAGGGTTTTCCCCTTCCTCTTCCCCTCTCCGCGCTGCCGCCGCAAGGTAGGTCCAAGCCACGCCTCCAGAGCTGTCACCCCTTCCGTCGGAGAGCTCCTGGAGCACTTCCACGGCTCTACCGCATCCATATCTCTCCTCCGTCGTCGTCTTCGCTCCGGGTCAACTCACCGACGTCGTCTCGTTCATTTTCCAACAAGGCCAGGAGCCAGAAGGGCCAAGGCGACGCGATCGTCTTCCTCTACGTCGGCTGCTTCCCCTACTTCATCTTCTTCATGGAGCCAAGCTTCATCATGATCAGCGCGCCCTCGAGTTCTATCTGTCGCGTCTCCGACCGATTCGTCTTGTCCTACGGGACCTAGGTGAGCAGCCGTGTCTCTCAGCCCTTTTATCTGCCTCGTTCGCATCCTCTATGTGTCGATCTGTTCACGCGAAATCCCCGGCCACCGTGCTTCGCCATGGACGCGCCGAACCCTCTGCTTCCACCGCTCTGCCGCGTACGTCCACGCCACGAGCATGCACCATATGCCCATGTAGCATCTACCCCCTGTTCTCGCACGCCCGTGGCTTGCCCTGCTTCTCACCCCGTGCCGCCAAGCCGCTGCCGTCGTTCGCCGAGCCGTGCCGTGCCTGGGTCGAGTGCGAGCTCGAACTCGAGCAACCCCACGCGCACCCTAGCATGTTTCCGCACGCCCGCCGCTGTAGCTCCTGCCTCGCCATGCATCGCCGCCATGGCCGCGAGCATCAAGCTCACGCGCCCCACCGCAGAACCCCGTCGTCGGCGAGGAATCCGTTCACTTCTCGTTGCATGCTTGGTATGAATGGCTTCGCCCCGCTGCATAGCTTCCATCCGCGCCCTCCGCCGCGTGTTTTGGTTGCCGGAACAGCTGCGACGAGCTCCTCCGCCACTCTTTGTGCACAGCGCCAGCTCCTCTGTTTCTTTCTCTGCTTCAGCACACACACGACACCGGCGAGCAGCAGCCGCTCGTCCCTGCCTTGCACATTCACACCCACACCCTCATCGTATTCTGCACCCCGCCTTGACCCTTTGCAGCGCGGTTGCGCATTGCTTCTTTGCTTGTCGTCAACCACCGTGAGCCATGGCTCCAAAGCTCATCCGTTTAGGTCATTGGTTAAGAGTTGCTTTGGCTCCCATGTGTTGCACAAGTAGAGCGATAGCTGAATTGGTCGGCCTTCTGCTCCTCTATCCGTGGGGTTCGAGATTCGATCCACAGTTCTCCCGATTCTTTTAGTCCACGCTTCTCTGTTTTAATTGAGCACACACACCCATAGCCGGTTGGGCCCGATTCCACTTACAGGCATTGTACTCTAATGCTTCCGCCCCTGCATATTTTTTCCCAGTCTGTGTACTTTAGCATTTTTCCAATGCATTCTTATTCTGAGAAAATGCCCCTGTTTTGCATTGTTAATAACTAAATATGCATGCATCCAAATTAAACAAACTATACATGTAAAATGCTTAGAATTTCATCTAGTTTCATAATATTCAATTTTCATCCATGTTTAAAATGCTTAAAATGCTGTTTGTCTAGATTTGTTTAAATGCCATGTTAAAATGATTTATTTCATAACTAAATAACCGTAGCTCCAAATTTAATAAACTTTATATGTAAATGGGGTAGAAAAATGCCTAGTTTAACATGGTGTACTTTCTTTGCATGTTTAACAACTCTAAAATTGTGTTTAGGGCAGAACAGTACCAAATTCATATTATGCATATGAGGAGTTTCCGGAATTGTTGTTTGTTGTTCCGGCCTCATTTAAACTTGCCTAGATAGGTAGTTTTCATATGCTTCACCCCTTGACATGTTTAATAACATTTAATATTGTTGGGTAGCCTAAACAAGAGTGAACTAAATAAAATGTTGTGAAGTTTCGTCAATATACAACTCGTTGCATATTGAGCTCCACTTAACTTGTAGTATTGCTTGTTGCACTTTGCCATCCCATGAATCATTAAACCGGACATGCATCATACTTGATTGTGCATTATGCCATGTTTATGATTGTGTGTTTACTATGTTGTTTGCTTCTTTTCGGTTTGCTTCTCGCGTTAGCTTCGGTTTCGTTCCGGAGTTGTGAGGATTTGTTCGTCTACATCCTTTTGTCTTCTTCATGGACTCATTCTTCTTCCTTGCGGGATCTCAGGCAAGATGACCATTACCCTCGAAATCACTTCTATCTTTGCTTGCTAGATGCTCGCTCTTTTGCTATGCCTATGCTATGATACCTACCACTTGCTATATCATGCCTCCCATGTTGCCATGTCAAGCCTCTAACCATCCTTTCCTAGCAAACCGTTGTTTGGCTATGTTACCGCTTCGCTCAGCCCCTCTTATAGCGTTGCTAGTTGCAGGTGAAGTTGAAGATTGCCCCATGGTGGACAGGATTATGTTGGGATATCACAATATCTCTTATTTAATTAATGCATCTATATACTTGGTAAAGGGTGGAAGGCTCGGCTTTATGCCTGGTGTTTTGTTCCACTCTAGCCGCCCTAGTTTCCGTCATACCAGTGTTATGTTCCTTGATTTTGCGTTCCTTACGCGGTTGGGTGATTTATGGGACCCCCTTGATAGTTCACTTTGAATAAAACTCCTCCAGCAAGGCCCAACCTTGGTTTTAACATTTGCCACCTAAGCATTTTTCCTTGGGTTACGCACACTCAAGGGTCATCTTTATTTTACCCCAGCGGCCCGTGCTCCTCCGAGTGTTGGTCCAAACTAGAGCACCGTGCGGGACCGTCCCTTGGCAACTTGGGTTACGTTGGTACCTGTACGCTTAGCTTATCTGGTGTGCCCTGAGAACGAGATATGTGCAGCTGCTATCGGGATTTGTCGGCTGTGGGTGGTCTTCTTGGTCTTGTTTTACCATTGTCAAAATGTCTTGTAGCCAGGATTCCGAGACTGATCGGGTCTTCCCGGTAGAAGGAATATCCTTCGTTGACCGTGAGAGCTTATGATGGGCTAAGTTGGGACACCCCTGCAGGGTATTATCTTTCGAAAGCCGTGCCCGCGGTTATGTGGCAGATGGGAATTCGTTAATGTCTGGTTGTAGATAACTTGACACCAGATTCGAATTAGAACGCATCAACCGCGTGTGTAGCCGTGATGGTCTCTTTTCGGCGGAGTCCGGAAAGTGAACACGGTTTTGGGTTATGTTTTACATAAGTAGGAGTTCAGGATCACCTCTTGATCATTGCTAGCTTCACGACCGTGCTTTGCATCTCTTCTCGCTCTCTTTTGCGTATGATAGCCACCATATATGCTTAGTGCGTGCTGCAGCTCCACCTCACTACCTTCTCCTACCCATAAGCTTAAATAGTCTTGATCTCGCGGGTGTGAGATTGCTGAGTCCTCGTGACTCACAGATTCTATCTAGCAGTTGCAGTGCCGATGATACCGGTCTGCGGATGACGCATGGCCCGAGCTCAAGTGGGAGTTCGGCGAGGACCTTGGTCGTTGCTATGTTTTGTTTCGATGATCGATGGTGGTGCCCAGTTGGGACGATCGGGGATCTAGCAGTTGGGGTAGTCTTCTTTTATTTTGGTTCCGTAGTCGGACCTTGATTGTATCTGTATGATGTAATGCTTTACTCATGGATTGTGTGAAGTGGCGATTGTAAGCCAACTATGTATCTATTTCCCTTATGAATTACATGGGTTGTGTGAAGATTACCTCGCTTGCGACATTGCTTTCAATGCGGTTATGCCTCTAAGTCATGCTTCGACACGTGGGAGATATAGCCGCATCGAGGGCGTTACAAGTTGCTATCGAGCCATCCCGACTTAGGAGCCCCACCTTGATCGAATCATTTGGCGTTGTTGAGTCTAGAAAAAAATGTTTTGAGTCTTAGGATTATATATATATCGGAGAGTAGGATTCTTTTTACTCCTCAGTCCCTTCGTCGCTCTGGTGAGGCCTCCTGACATAGAAGTTTTGACTCTACTCTCCTCAAATTTCACTAAATTTTTTTTAGGATCACGCGGGTATCTTGGAATCGTTCCGATGGTTTTGTGACGAGAACATTGTTCTTGGTGCCTTCTGACATTTAGGGGTTGTGGCAGTGTCCCAGGGAATTGAGCTCCGAGGTGTTGTTCTGCTGCTTTCAGTTGCTGATTTTTTAATAGTTTGGTTGATGATCTTCCAATTTGATTCATGCAGAAAAGGGAAGATTCATGTGATTTGTATTTCTGGGAAGGTGCTGATGTGGGGGAATGCAACTACGCTAATGATTTGGTTAGCCGAGGAATCCCAATACCAGCAGGTTGGGGTGTTGGACAAGTAACTGAATGAACTGCAGAAGACGAAGATGCAGAGCAGAAGGTTAAAGATGCAGTTCATCTGATCATGGCCAAGCAACAGCTGCTGAACGGCCTTGACAACAATGAGGAGATGAAAGAGCTTGTGAAGATAATGGGAAAAATTGATGTGCTCTGTAGGATGATTGTCTCTTTATTTGCAGTGTATGTAGCACTCGTGATGTATTCAAAGGCTACGACATGAGCACTTTGCTGAAACTAGTAATGAGTGAAACCTGTGTAGCAGGCTGGGTGTAGTGTTGTGAACATCTAATGATTTCTATTAACGGAAATCAGGGGTATCCCCTTTTTGCTCATATAAATAAATAAATAGCAGAGGCCCTGTCGGGTCAGCTTTGTTCTCATTCGAAGACGTCGAGCAAATTGTAGTCCAACAGCAAACTATGTCATCAAATTCAAGTTTCACAACCAAATATGAGTACAAGTAAACAACAATGTCATCATGTTTTAGTGGTCATACAATCACCAAACACAAATCAGCATACATGACAAGTGATGTTCTCACAAAGAAAATACTAAACAACATGTTCATCGGGTTTTAGTTGTCGTAGCAAACACAATTTCACATAGTAGATAAAAACGTCTTGACGGTGCAAATACGACAAAAGCAATGTAATCATTATCCGCAGCAGCAGCGTCAACATCTTCGCCATGTGTATCGATGCAGAATCGTAATTCCCCACGGTGTCATCTTCTTGTTCGTCCTCAACGTCCTCGAGCGTTGGCTTCTTCTTGATCAACTCTTGTATGTCCACAGACGACGGGCTATCTTTTTCGCCAACGTCATTGGCGTGATGGTTCTCAAAGATATTAGGAACATATATGTTATCTTGTACATCGTGAGGCGATGTAAGCATCATCTTGTTGTGCAGCTTCATTAAACGAATTCCTCTGCTCAAACCTTTGCAATACTCTCCGATCATCGCTACGTGCAAATGTGTCTTCCAAGAAAAATATCTGTGTTGCTTGATTTGCCAAAATAAAAGACTCGTTGATGCAGTACACCGCCTTGACATTGATGGATTTGAAATAATCATCAGCTCTGGGTTTTGCGATCCTGGAAAACAGGTTATACCAACGACAGCACAACAGAACCACACACTGATGATCCTCGAAACTGGAGATATACTGCAACTGAACAATGTCTGTTATGTTAGCATACATTTCAGTTGTCTCTTTGTCATACGTATCCGTGCTCATGATGGCACTGTTTTGTGTCTTCCTGCCTTCTTCTCGTGCAAGGGTGTTGTAGCGCACATCTCCAACAACGCAAGATTCATAATGTCTTACCCGAGTATCAGGACCCATTGCTAGTGAGTAAAGGGCATCATCAACTGCCTGCCCATCCTCCCGCATCTTCTTAACCTATGGTTAGAAAATAGACAAGCTGATCATCTTATGTACTCAATATATTAAAAAAAGCGGCGGTGCACTTCAAAAGCTTACATGGTTCCTGAACCATTTCGCAAATCCTGCCATAACCAGTTTGTCAATGTTTCTTGGATTTTGTGGCAGTAACTCCTCTTTGTAGATGTTGCACAACATAGTGATCGCGCCAAACATCTAAATATATAAGAATGTGCTGCAAGTTTAGTAGATTATGATGTATAAGCTACAAGATCGCACTTACTTGATGTAAGGTAGTATCTCGGAATGCTTATTCAACACATACCAAACCATTTTGTCCAAATCTTTAGGTTTGTCCTCTTGTCGACTCTTCCACCTGTAACTCAAACAGAATAATCGAAAACATTGAGCCCGGGATTGTCTTCACCCACCTCTTTGCTAAGTTGATCAGCAGTTTCAATGTATTTTGAGCAGAATGTCAATGCTTCTGTAGCAATGTAGGCCTCTGCAATGGAACCCTTGGGTCCAGCTCTGTTCCTAACATAGCCCTTGAAAGTGCCTAGCCGCCTTTCAATAGGGTACATCTAGCCATCTTGTCTTTGGACCTCTAAGTAGTGCCTCATCGGTAGATGAACAACCAAATGCACCATCACATCAAAGAAGGCTGGAGGATATATCTTCTCAAGGTCGCATAGGATAGTTGGTATCTTGTCTCTAAGGCGGCTCCAAAGCATCTATCCTGATATTTCTCTTTAGAGTTCCACGAAGAATTTTTCCCAACTCTTGCAATCGCTCAGATAAGTCGGTGCCCAATCCTCTAAGAATAACAGGTAAAACCCTTTGAAGTAGGACGTGGCAGTCATGATTTTTCAACCCTTGTACCTTGTTTCCATCTGCACTAACTCTCCTTTCAGGGTTGGAAGCAGATCCATGTGGGAATCTCACACATGACAGGACCTCGCAGAATTCTTTTCTTTTTACCTTGTCCAAGACGCATTACCACCGGTGCCAGATCCCGTGGTTTACCTTCATCTTGCACCTGCAAATCCTTTCTGATACCCATGTGTGTCAAATCAATCCTAGATTTTAAGGTATCTTTCATCTTGCCTTCAATGTTAAGAAGTGTGCCGATAATGCTGTCACATATATTTTTCTCGATGTGCATCACATCAAGATTATGCCGTGGATCCAAATCTTTCCAATACTCCAAGTCCCACAAAGTGGACCTGCGGGTAAACAATAATCTCTCTTCTACCGTGCCACGCTTCCTTTTCCGCTACCATTACCGGGATGGTTTCACAGTGTAATATACTGACCTTCTCTAATGCCACTTGCACCTCATCGTCGGTGAGCCTCTTTGGTGCATCACGGTTTTCATGCTTTGCATTGAACACATGTCTGCGGTATTTTCTATGATGCGGCTTGTCCTTGGGAAGGAAGCAGCGGTGACCAATGTAATAGATCTTGCTAAGTATTGCATATGACAGCGGATTCCTGTCACAGCAAACACATGCATTGTAACCATGTGTCGTTCACCCTGACATAGTGCCCAAAGCCGGATAATCATGGATGCACCAAATTACAACAAGATGGCGTAAAGAAATCAGCTAGTGGGCTGCTATATAGGTCTCGAGTGAGAACACCCTTCCATAGCTATTGAAGTTCCTCCACAAGAGGCTCCATGAACAAATCAAAATCCTTTCCGGGACTTTTTGGACCTGGGATGAGCAAGGCCATCATGTAGTTTGATTCTTTGGTGCAGACATTTGGAGGCATGTTGTAAGGGATAACAAGCACTGGCCACATGCTATATGTGGCGCTCTCGTGGCCAAATGGGTTAAATCCATCTGAAGCTAAGCCAAGTCTAACGTTTCTCGGGTCAAGACAAACTCTTTGTGTTTATCATTGAAGCTTTTCCACTCACTACCATGAGATGGATGGCTCATTACATTCTCGATCTCTGTACTCCTGGTTCCTAGAATGCCACAGTACTCCTCTCTTGTTTCAAAGATCATGAAACAACCTCTGCAATCTTGGTGTAATTGGAAAATGTCTCGAGGCGTTATGAGGAATCCTCTTCACATCATCGCCATCTTTCCATCTTGATGATTTGCATTTCGGGCATTCACTTAAGTTGGCATAATCCTTAGGAGCGAACACAATTATTCTTACAAACATGGATCATATCATATCCAATTCCAACCGCACGAAGGAAATTCTTCATTTCTTGTAGGTGTTTGGCAGCTCGACGCATCTGGGAAAGATTTGCGGAAAGCAGCCAACATCGCATCGAATGATTTGTTGGTCATCCGCTCGGATGTCTTCACCTAAAGAAAGGTGGCCATAGCTGAGAATCTTGTGACTTATTTCCTGTGGTGACAACGTTGCATTGTTCCAACATGCAGGCCCACCATTTTTCTTCTGCGGTGAAAGTTCACGGAATGCACGAGCATTTCGTAGCATTGTTTCAATGTTGGTCAAACTCACGGCTCCGCCATCACCACCTCCTCCTCCTCTTCCACCGAGCATCGAGGCATATCAAGATGGTGATCTGCTGCTTCCACGTAGTCAGTAACATTGACGTTCACAGCTTCACCATGATGAACCCACCTAGTATATGTGACCGACATCCCATACAAGTGTAGATGATTTTGCACAGTTGACTGGGGTCTTGTAACTGAATTCATACAACTGCTACACGGGCAGAGCACATCTGATTTCGAACCACCGTACTCAGCTCTGATAAAGTTCATGAAGTTTTCAACCCCCTCGACATATGCAGCGGAGAATCTTTGAGCAGAAGTTATCCAAGTCCTGTCCATCATTAGACATACAAATTAGTTCTTCTACTAGATATTACAGGAAAAACATATATGCTTTTTTATGAAGTCCGGAAAAAAAATACCTAGGTCGATGTCTAAAGCTATGGCAAGATATTTGGACGAGCAGATCTAAGTAACAAAATATATGTAAAGCTAATTCAGCAAACAGATTTGAGTGCTAAATTATGGCAGGCTGTTTCAAAGATCAATGAGGCCGAGCACACAGCCATCAAACTATCGAAGGCCATCGCAGCAACAAAGATCGAGTATAAAAGCGGTGTAGAGCTATTTCACCTAACAGATTGGCTACTAGACCATGGCAATCTACGTCACAATAAATATATGGCAAGATATTTTAGCAACTAATCGGCACTGGCATGCCATCTCAGCTAAGCATTGAGTGCGAGCAGGGCAAGGAAGCTTCTTAAGCGAGCATATTGACAACAACTACTTGACAAGCGGTGAGATTAACATTGTCTATCAGCTAACATTCAGCGCTACACCGACATGAACGGGGCCTCAGTCTAGAATGCACGTACCGTGGGAGAAGCTGACCGTCGTGCGTCTCCACACGAACGTCGCCAGCGGTGGTGGCGCTGACCGTCGTGCGCCTCCACAAGAACGTAGCCAGAGGTGGCGGCGCGGCTAGAGGACGACAGTCTACGAGAGCGTGCTGTGGGAGAGAGAGGATCGTCGTGCATCCCATTGACGAACCGCGGTGCCGATGTATCGGCGCGGCAGGGAGGGCGGCTTTGGCGGAGAGAATGTAGTGGATGGGGGATGGGGGGGGAAGGTGGGTTTGGGGAATATTTGGCCGAAGGGCAGTTGAATCGGATTTGGGGGGAATTTTTGTGTGGGAGGGGGGGGGGAGGATTTTCGCGCGGTGGGCGGGGGGAGTTTGGCTCATGGTCGGTTTCTCCAAGTGCAGTCCCACATGTCAGTGAAGAGGCAAGCCGAAGCGCGTTCCGTTTACATGAGCCGTGTGCAGGACCGAACGTGTGTGGGGTGCAATGCGACCGCGACAGGAGTGTTGTGAGTGTGCCGCCTTTTTTTCCTTTTAAACTAGTAGGTGCTTCGCCCCCTCAAAAAAAATTTGTTGCTTCGCGCGATCCATCGATACTACTACTAGTAATCCAGTAATCCCGACTAAAGCAGTAGCGGCGGGTCTTTTCCTGCCGATATGCTTTGGGAGGTTGGCTTAGTTGGGTTTTAGATTTGTCTCGGTTCAATAAAAAGCAGAGTTGGTGATGATGGTGTGCCTGTCATCCTGCAATATAGGCCGTCCGATCTATATCTAACGGATAGGAAGGAAACAATGACAGTTTACCCGCACTCCTCTCCACATTTGCAGATAAGGCTTTCCGTCATTCATCCTTTTCTCCCACAAGATCTTGATCTTCCGTGCAACGCACGGGCATCTTGCTAGTACTCCCACAATATGTATATTATTGTGAAAGTTCATATACACCGGCCGAGATTAATGCAAACACGACAAATTTTCATTACATTTCCAACTTTTATAGGACAGAAAAATAAAAGAAACCCGACCCTAAACCTATTCTACGACGGCGATCGACGTCCTCCATCTGCGATCTCTATGTACGGTGGTGGGGTTCAAGACCCGTGAAGTGAAGATGTGGTCTCCGGCGAGGAAGAGTAGAACACGGGATACGGACCGGCCAGTTGGCACACCATGCCCTGCCGCCTCCCATGCCCTACTCATCCTCGGAGGAGCCCCTGACCTCGGCGGTGCCGGACATTGGATGGCGGCAAGTAGGACGCGTGGCTAACGGTGCTCCCGTCGTCGGCCGCCAGCATGGCCATCGCTTGTGCTGTCGCGTCCACGTCCGGCTACGCCGCTATTGCGTCGCGAGAGGTGACTTGAGCGAGGGCGGCGACCTCGAGCTTCATCCCCGAAGACAAGCTCTCCTGCAGAGCATTCACACTTGCGGTCATGGCGGATGTGGTGCCAGGTAGGAGGACGATGCGCTATGGTGTGGAGGTTAGCTGGGCGTTGCCGCTTTAAGTAGCGCATTCCGGTGAGGCCAAGCGTCTGAGTGCGTCATTAAGTCGCCGGAGCTGGCTCCTCGGGCACCGAGCCTCTTAACGACGACATACAAACGGACGACATGAATGCGGGCAGCTGGCGCCGGCTGGGAACGCACCGCGTGACGACGCGAGGGACGAGGGCTTTGGTGTGCTAGGGTAGTCAGCTGCGGTCGTGGCAACGTTGGAGATGCCCTTTGCTCAAATGCGATCCCCGCATGTCATTGAAAAAGCAAGACGACCCGGCATGGTCTCAAGTCGAGAGGACGCAGTTGGCCGCGCTACACCACTCCACGGACGCGTCGCGGTGCCCCGTGCATCCTCGACGAGCCGGGTGTTGCGGTGTGTTTGGATTGTGGCCAAAGTGCACCTTACCAAAATTTTGGTCATACCCAAAGATTGGTCTTTGTTTGGATGGTTGCCATTTTTTGGCATGCCAATGAACTCTAGCCAACTGCAGTTCATTTTTCTTGCCAATGTCGGCCAAATCATGGGCAACCAATACCTCAACCAAAACTTTGGTCATGACCCAAAGATTGTTCTTTGTTTGGATGGTTGCCATTTCTTTGGCATGCCAATGAACTCTAGCCAACTCTAGTTCATTTTTCTTGCCAATGTCGGCCAAATCATGGGCAACCAATACCTCAACCAAAATTTTGGTCATGACCCAAAGATTGGTCTTTGTTTGGATGGTTGCCATTTCTTTGGCATGCCAATGAACTCTAGCCAACTCTAGTTCATTTTTCTTGCCAATGTCGGCCAAATCATGGGCAACCAATACCTCAACCAAAATTTTGGCTGCCCAATGCTTTGATGGGGCAACCTTGGGCACAAACCAAACATACCGTTGGTCGTGCCACAACACTAACGCCACCCTCGGCACACTGAAACCGACCGTGTCTACCGACGATATGAGTGTGTCGCTCACCGCGGTTGCCGTGTCCAGAGGCGGTGCTGGAGCTGCGCCCCGTTGTTGGCCCCAACGACCCACATGAACGGTTGTCGGTGGCGAGAAGGTCATGGGCCAGCCCCTCCATTGGACTAGTCTGCGCTTACGTCGTCTGACGGGTGTGCCCCACATGTCGGTTTCCCTGTTTTCCGTGCCATATTCGAGCGCCGGTGCTCACGCGTTGCGCATTAGGCCTTTCACTATGTAGGCCAAGCGAGACAACTTATTGTTTATTTGAGCCGTTCAAGTGTAATCATGTGGCGTTTGCTTATTTCTCATTCCTCTCCAACCCTCTTCTCCATAGATCATGTCGCCCTCCAGTCGAGTCCATCCTCCCGCATGCCTCATTTGAACATTCCGCCAAGTATCATTCGCATGTACCCACCCTAGTCCTCTTTCAATAGATCTCCAGACCCCGAGATGAAATCGAGAGGGAGCGAGTGGGGGCACGTGATACCTAAGGTGGATTCAAAATTTTGAACCAGTGATCATAGCATCCGCAAATCATATATAAAGGGTATTCAATGTTCGTTTCATTTTTGAACGTACAATATACTCCCTCCTATCCCTACTTTACATATAAGTTTTATGTGTAGTCAAAGTATCTCTACTATGATAAAAAATGTATGAACATTCAACAACGCCTAATCAATATTGTTAGATTCAGACGCATTCTAGATTTGTACTCGAGATGGTTTCCAATTTGACTATTGACACGATTAATAGTACATGAGATGTATAATGTGAAAATTATATCATTGGAAACTACTTTCACATACAAAATTGACTGTATGCTTTGTGTAAGTTGCATGTCATATATTATTACTCTAACATTTGGTCAAAGTTAGCCTCGAAAAACGCATTAGACCCTGTATGCTTTGTGTAAGTTGCATGTCATATATAATTACTCTAACATTTGTGTAAGTTGCATGTCATATATTATTACTCTAACATTTGGTCAAAGTAGTATAGTGGAAGTGGATCCTCTGACGTAGGTATCCCTGCCTTACCCTCCCTTTCGGTCACTTACTGGCGGACCCCATGCTTGCTAGGCCACGTCAGGGGATCCTCATCCGTAGTATACTCCCTCTGTTTTTATTTACTCCGCATAAAATGGAGGGAGTGGTGGTATAATAAATGACGTGGGCGGGGGAGGGGGAGGGACGTCGGTTTGCTCTCAACTGCGGTCCCACAAGCGAGCGAAAACGCAAGATGAAGCGTGTTCCATTCGGTGAGCAACGTGGAGGGTCCAGCGTGCCGGGTTGCAATGCGAACGCAACAAGAGCGACGTACAGTCAAAACCGATTGACCGGTCGTCACCGGAACCTCTATTCACACTGTAACCTTGTTTGCTCGGCCTCGCCAGCTGCCCTAAAATCACACCAAATCTCCAGCCCATTCGCCCACCTTTCGATCCCCTAGCCCGCATCAAGCATCCCCTAGTTCGCCGGAAAGCCATGGTGCGCCGCAAGATCACTTACTACAAGATGCTGACGTCGGAGCGCAGCGCAGAAATCGCGGCGGCGGTCGGCGCCACAGACCTCCGTTCCCAAGCTCACTTTGCGGCGGGCCAATCCCCGAGTTCTCTGGAGCCAAGCTACGAGGAGGAGGAAGCCGATCCAATGTTCACTGCGGAGGTCGTGGCGCAGAAGGCCCCCGATGGGTATGAGACGATGGACGTCGACTTCGTGCCGGCGTCCGAGTCCCCCATGGTGCAGGCGGACCAGCGGTTCAACATGGCGATACTAAAGGAGGTCCGGGAGGCAGAGGCTCAACTCGACACAGAGCGCGCGCATGCCGCTGCCATCGAGGCTCCCCTGCAGGAGGAACCGGATGTCGTGGATGTGAACCGGGCGGCGGAGGCTCAACTTGAGGCGGAGCACGCGGATGCCGCTGCCATCGAGGCCCTCCTGCAGGCGGAACCAGACGTCCTGGACATGAACCGGGCAGCAGAGGCTCGACTCGACGCAGAGCGCGTGGATGCCGCTCTCATCGACGCCCTCCTGCAGGTGGAACCGGACGTCCTCGACTTGAACCGGGCTATGCTCTCGTCCGTGCAGAGCGCCCGCACACTCCGCTTAAACGAGTAGCTGGAGGCTGAGGACAACCACGGTGCAGAGACACACGTTGGCAGCGACGGCTGGTTCGCGCCGGAAGCCAAAGACGACGAGGCCGTCTCTTTCCGCGAGCAGTGATAGTTTTTCTTTATGTTGTTGTTTTTATGGATCTTTTGTTGTGTAAAAACATACTTTACTATATTTTTTGTTGTGTAAAAACATACTCTACCAGTTCAGGCGGTTGGATGAATATCCTACGTCTCCTAACCCTTCTTTCCTTCTTCCTCACCTCTTCTTCTTCCCCAACAGACCATCGCACGGGCCTTACAGATACTCCCCAACATGCGGTTGGATAAACATACTCTATGAACAAAAATTATGTGTCAGCGATAGGATGGCTGAGTTTGGTTTGTTCACATGCGACAAAGACGTGTCAGTGAGGTTGCGTTCCCTTGGTTGGGTTTGCGGCGTGCAGGAGCGACTGTGTGAGGGTGCGGTGCGACCGCGGCGTGCAGGAGCGACCGTGTGAGGGTGCGGTGCGACCGCGACAACCGTGCACAAGTGTACCTCCTTCTCATTTTGAAAACTTTAGGCAAGCTTGGCAAAAATGTGTGGCGAAGTTTGTCAATGCAAAGCCTAGACCCAAACAGGATAAGTACATACGTACTAGGAGTACTAGTGTTAAAAAAGAAAGGCGGGGTTTTCCTTCGCGGGATTTAATCGATACAAATCCTCGTTTCACGTGTCAATTAATGTGTATTTTTTTTGAAAGACCAAAGAGCTAACCATCTCACTCCTCATCGCTTGATTAATGCAGCGCCATGCAAACCAACCTTCTCACTTCCGCATGCATGCAGGGGATATTAATGTCCTTGGTTGCTAACCCCATCAATTTTGCCTCGATTAGTGTTAGTGGCCCTTTGCAAGTTGTAATTTTGATAATACTGGCCTTGTGTACAAAAAATGGAGGTAGTAACTATATTTGACTTCCTTCCCCATTGCTGTGATGTCGATGATTTGTTTTTTGTGTTTGGCGAAGTGCGTTCGACGGAGAACACCATTGAGGGAGACCACGGTAAGTCGTTCGCAAGTGCCGCCTGCAAGCCGAGACAACCGCCTTATTTGCATCCAAGAAGTCCTTTACTAGTACTACTACTAGGAGTACTAGTGCGGTGAGATGGTTTCTCGAAGAAGACGATGGAGAAGCGGAGTCAGCGAAGAGTGAAATGATGGTTGCTTCGTCCATGCTTTGTGATTTGACGCCTCACCGCTTTGTGATTTGTGATAGAAGGGACAGGGAGTAGACTACATGCTCTATACAGTACTACATGCGTCCAAGCATGGGAGAAAGAGGAGAGACGTTGCATTTTTCTATTCCTTCAATCAATCAATCAGAGCTTCGGTTCCATCTTTTTGGCTTTGGCAACACCGTCCGTAATGGTTCCCACGATGCCAAAAGCAATTTTCACATTTGGCTACACATTGTGGATGCCCTTAACCGTACCACTTGGTTTTGCTCCTGTGTGCTATCTATACAAATCTCAATTATATTGATCTAAAAAATTATAGAATCAAGATTAGTAAAAAGGAGGTGATTTTGCCGCGCGGATGGGTTTGCTCACATGCGGTCCCATGTGTCAGTGCTTTACCAAGCCGATCCGCGTCCCACATGAGGCAGAACAACGGCAGAAGCAACACGTGGTTAAGTTGAAGAAGATGAGGGAGAAGCGGATTCAAAGAACGAGTGAAATGATGGTTGCTTCGTCCTCCAACTTCTTTTTTAGCATTATTACTTCGTCCCTCCAACTTAACTGTGGGAAAGGTGCAACTTTGTGATTAGACGCCTCATTGCTCATTACTACGCCGGGCGCCATGGTAGGGTGCTTCACCCGGCTGCTCTGCATCAGTATTCGGTATGGCACGTGGACCCGGTAGCTTGATGTCCCACATGTCGTGAAAGGGACTAGAAGATTTATGAAAGCGGCGCCCACTCTTCTGACGGAGGAGTAGACGACCTGACGCCCGATGAACTGTCACTTGTACCGTATAGTACTATAGTTTTGCTGTTTCGCATACGATCCATCGATACAAACCTAATTAAACAGGAAAGGCGGGATTTTTCCCTTGCTAGATGATAATCTTGGCCATACATTTCAAATGCAATTTTAATGTATGCAAACTGAATAATTATAAGTAACAATATGATATCTAGTAAAACTAAAAACACATATGATTTATTGTGTTAGAGTGTAGTAGTAGTGCTGTATTGCATAGTTGTTAGATGTAACATGCGAGAAACGTGTAGAGATGTAGTTTTGGAGGGCCTACAGAGAGAAAAGCGTAATACGGTCACCGAACTTCAGAATAAGGTGATTACGGTCACTACATACGTTTTGCGGTGATTATCCGTCGATTGCTCACGATTCAAAGATCGGATTGCACTCTGGCTGACCGCCAAATAGTCTGCATGGCGCCATGTTGACTAGTTAAATTGACCATGTTCCTTGTGGGTCCCACAGCCGATTCGCATAGGGAAAAGGTCGATAAACACAAATTATCAGAGTGCGACAAAGGCTCCAACCCGTGCGCTGGAATCACCTGGTTGTGTATGTGTCTCGGGGCACGATGTGTGCGCATGCACGTGTAGGTTGAGCACTTGAGCGTGAGAGTGTGTGTTGGTCGTGTGGTGTACTGGTGTGTGCATGCATGCGTGCGTGTGTGCGTGTGAGTGTTGCGTGCGTGGCTGCATGTGTACATGTGGGTGTTCCGTGCGTGCGTGGGTGCATGTGTTTGTGTGAGTGTTACGTGGATGCAGTTCGTGTGCATGCGTGCGTGTGTGTATAATCACCACACCAGCTCATGTGTGTTAAAACAGACGGCTCAACATACCAATACAAGGCCACCTTGTCCGCTGTGCCCGCGGTCATGACTTCGAACCACCGTCAAAATATTTTTTTGTCGTTTGTTTTCATTCTTACTAGCAAGATGCATGTGCGTTGCACGTAACATCAAGATGCATTTGTATGACTTGTTTATCTTGTGAGAGAAAAGGATGAACGAGGGAAGGCCTTATTTGCAAATGTGGAGAGGTGTGTGGGTACCTTTTCGCAAAATTGCCATAGTTTCTTTCCTATGCGCCAGATATAAATCAGACGGCCTATATTGCAGGATGGCAGGCACACCATCATCACCAACTCTATTTTTATAAGTGTATTTTATGTATTTTATAAGAGTGTAGATGTAGAGTAGATACAAGTCGACAGGTGGGCTCGATGGTAGTGAGATAATGTGATGCAACACTAGAGGTGCCACGTGGAGAGTTTAACTGGTCAACTAGTCATGTCATGAGCAAATACAGAGTTGTACGGTGAGCACGTGACTGTATAATAACCACTAGACGTAAACGGTGACCGTAATGAGTGGATTATGAAGTCCAATGTATGTATCGTGCTTTCGCTTCAAATACAATGATCGTCATTGCATATATCGCGAGAGAAAGATGAAACACACGTGAATTTTCCGGGGCTTACTTTTAGAGGACACGGAGATAGTTTTGTGTGCATACGTGAAAGGGGCGATAGGGGGTGTATGCGATGGAGAGAGATGCTCTTCGTTTCTCTTTATTATGACTAACTTTGTATATAATATAAAAATATACAAATTCACAAAGTCTTGGAATAAATATCATTGTGGGCACCATGCAATGCAAATTAGCGTTCATACTCCTCCATATAACTTTGTAATGTTGTATATATGTAGAAACTCTAAAATAATTTTTTGGCCACACTTTATTCAAAAGGAATGTTGTATGCGAAATAAACGTGAAGAGAGGGCTCTTTAGATCAATGGGGTACGTGATGTAACATGTGTGAATGTGTAGTTGATGCATTTGGCGGGGCCTAGAGAGGTATGTGTGTGTATTACGTATTCGAGAGAGGCATGGATAGAGGGGCCGACGGGGGGGGCGTGGGAGAGATACCACGAGAAATGAGAGTGGTCTAGAGAGAGAGAGACGAATATGACGTCACGACAAGAGATTCCATTCCCTTGAGTGTGTATATGCAAGGGGGGAGGGAATAGAGGCACCAGGAGAAATTTTCTGTGTGTGTGGTGTTTGTGTTGGTATGTGTGGTTGTGAGAAGATAATGAGACGTGGGGGCAGAGGGTGTGTCACCGTGAGGTCCGGTGGGTCGAGGTGAGGCCCTTCATTCGGTTCCGCCTGCGCCACATTGGTCGGCCCATGACACATTTAGGAAGACCCATGGATGACTAGTCGTACAAGACAAAGATAGCAGAATTGTGAAGGACTCTGTGTCCACTGACAAAGCCGTCTAGGATTTGTAACCCTAGGTTCTCGGACTAAGGTAACCCCTTTATCTCTGATATTACTATTTATCCAACCTAACTTTAAGGGACATCCTACAGAATGCTCTGCTAGAATCATACTCGTCGATTAGGAAGAGAGGTGTGAGACAATGCGTGAGAGACAGGCGTAAAGATAATGTGCGTACATGAGACACGTAGGCAGGTCCATGTATATAGAAAGGGTCGATGAGGATTGTGCGTGTGTATGTTTGCGAGAGGAAGAGTGCTTGTGATAAAGGTTAGTGAAAACAGTTGTAAATGGTTACGAGAGGGAGGGAGGGTTATATCTAGAGCATGTGTGCGAGAAAGACACCTCGGGAGAGAGTGTTTGAGCATGTGTGAGAGACCACCGATGGAGAGTGAAACTACACGTAAAATACCGCTCTACACATTGATTAAAGATATAAATTGTATCCAATATTAGGATGGGATCATGATATTTGCAATTCGCGTAAGGAGCGGTCATTGATCCATCAGACATCTAGATTCTATCGAATTTGAGCATGTATATGTTATTATTCGACACAATTGATCCACATAGTTAGTATTTTGAACTCCGGACAATGCATCGCTTTAGCAATCGAATATAAACGCGAGTATAGTTCATGTTGTGTGTGTAAAGCACATTATACATACGTAAAGTTACACAATGGACACTATAAATAGCTACATATGAACTAGCATACATTTGAATTCAACTTAAGGTGGTTTAAAAAATCAAATTCAACATGAAGTCCATTCAATTATTTGAATTTGATATCATGGCATTTGTAAACCATACCTAAATTATGGGGGCACCAATCTTTGCTCTATTTTGTACATAATAGCATATGTAGTCGTGTACAAAATAGATTCAAATTTAGCTCCTCCATTCCAAAATAATCGTAGTTATAGGATTTTCAAGTGTCAAAATTTCAAAAAGAAGCGGATAATTTAATGAGGTTTTCGAACATACAAGGTCAAATATAATGTTGTCTATTTAGGTCAATCCTCATAGTTCAAGAGTACTCTAAACGTGAATGCTTGTGTTTCAAAATTTCGAGCGAAGCGCCTAAGAGCCTCTACTCGCACGAAACCGCGTGAGACCAATGTTTGGTAGTACAAGGAAATTACTTTTCTAATAACTCCGACCCGTGAAACCCGCCGGCCCGATGTCCAAAGGTCTAAACCGGGGTAGGTTTCTAGCTTCATCTAGACGCCACGCAACCGCCTCCGAAAAACATTCATACACAATGGCTGCCTAAGCACACATACACGCGGCCGAAATCGCTCCCGCCCACTATTTGGGACACTTGGGATTACCATCCTACCCCTGACCCACAGTAGGTCCGAAATTTAAGAGGGGGGCAAAGTTTGTACTTTCCCCAAATTTTAAACAAGCGCGTCCCATCTTCTGTTCAAAAAAGCCAAAAACAAGCGCGTCCTAGACCGAAAAATGGTTCCCCCCCACCCGTACGATTCCCCATTCGTACTCCGTGGGCGCCAAAACTACCTCTCCACAAGCCGCGAAACCCCGACATCCTCCGTCCGCCACCCCAACCCACCCATCAACCGCCGCCCGCCGCCATCACGCCGGAGCCGATACTCGACGCTGCTGCCCACCGCAACCTCAACCGCAACGCCCTCCACAGCTAGTAGTTGAAGCCGAGGCCGAGCCATCCGTACCCGAGCCAGTTCAACCACGCCATCATGCGCCTCACCGATGCTGCTCCAACTTCGCCACCCTCCACCGCACCGGAGCTATTCCTGCTGTGCCGTCCTTCGCCACCTCGGATCTGCTTCCCCTCCACCGACATACGGCCACGGCAACACAGTCAACAATTTGGCCATGGGTTCGTCCAAGCCTGCACCCTCCAGAACATCGGTTTCCCCGATAAAAAGAAGAAGATCGGCGCGACATGTGGAGGTGACCACACCGGCAACCGAAGAAGGTACTCCTCTTCCCTTATTCGTGCAAATCTTACGTCTCTGCTTGCATGGTATTCATCACACAGAAGACACTAGTTGACCGCTTCTTCTTCATACTAGATGTTCCTAGTAACTCGCGATGCACAAGGTTTCTCCTCATATACTATTTCACCTTAGCTAGAGGTCCGTCGCCCCCCTGAATTTCAATTTACGGCGATTGATTCCCAATTAATGGAAGCATTCCCTGGGGTAACAGGCGCTAGTACGACTATTACGCCGGGGAAGCAGCGCCTTGGTGTTTATTTTAGGGGCGTGTGCGGCCTAGAGCTACTGGAGCCCGATCTGGAGGTCGGCCGGGATTAAAGGGATGGCCTGTGGGCGCTGCCAAGCACGGCGGTGTTGTGAGGTCGATGGGAGGGCGGGGCGGCGGAGGCAGGGGTCTGGGCCAATGGTCGCTAGCGGTTCGAGAAAGATCGTCAACAGTGACTGGCGGGAGGTAGACGAAGGCCATCTGCCCATTCCTTATAGATCGGACGGTTCATAAAAAAAATCGACTGACCTATTTATTTTCAGTCGACTGTTATCTTGATAGGACCACATGTGGTGGTGTGCTGGAGGAGTACCTGCATTTCCTGTGCTCATATATTACAAAATCATACGGAGTAGAATCTAATTTTGTTTGCCATGCAATATTGTAAAGCTATCATATGTCTCCTTTCATTTATTTTTCAGCCACCTGCTATCTGCTACTTTTACAGTGCACTACTTCTGCACACACTTCACCCATACTCTCACTATTGTGTTTTTATGCAAGGATATTTCAGACCCTGCCTTCACGTAAGCGAGGAAAGAGAAGAGAGAAGTCGCTCCAGGCGTAGTGCAGCGGCTAGGCCGAGACACGTTTGAAGACTTTAAAGGGTGTAGTGTCGGCCAGATGGAGACGGGAACGTAGCTCGAGTTGATGATCTCGCTCGCCGTGAACCACCATCCCAGTGCTTGCTTTAACTTCACGGTGTCATATGTGCTTGCATGTTGCATATGGTGTCTAGCTTGTATTCGAAAGGTCAAGTCAGTCTTTATCAAGATAAGGAAAGATATTTTTTACATGAACCACCATCCGGGAGCACGTAAGACAAATAGCTAGTCGTAAGCCTTTGGCCGAGCCAAAGGACAAGCCCAAAGAAAGATAGGCATCACACGGAAGCCAACTAAAAAGCTGCGACGGTGGCAAGCAGCCCGCCTCCCACCGTGCTCTCGTGTCCTAGATGATCATGCTCACCACTCCAGCCGGATGTCTAGCTTGTATTGCTTCCAATTTGGTTAAATTGCATCTGCTTAGCTTACACATTATACCTTTGAATATGACATGCCTTTCTGTTTTTGGTACATACTAGTACATCTGTGTATTAACCATGTTCTTACATCAAACTAATGTTCTTGTGTAACCCTAATCAATCACTTATGATGAGGCAGGCAGGCAAGGGGACTACTCATTTAAAGAATGCAGCGTCAGCCTCCCGACATGATTCTCAAGAAACAGAAATGCTAGATGAAGATATTGAACGTAGCTAATAAGTTGATTACAGCATTTCCCCAACACTATCATAGCAGGTGCTTGCTCTAACTTGGCAGCGTGATATGTGGTTGCATGTTGCATATGGTGTCTAGATTGTAATTCTTCCAATCTGGTTAAACTGCATGTGCTAGTCTGCTTAGCTTATAGTACATTATACCTATTAATGTGACATGCCTTCCTGTATTTAGTACATAGTACATCTGTCTATTAAGCATGTCCTTACATAAAACTATTGTTTTTTGTATCCCGCATCAATCAATATGACGAGACACCTTTAGTATATGCAGTGCGATATTAGTTGCATCTTTCATATGATTTATAGCATGCAATCGCTTCTAATTTTTTGAAATTCCATTTATGATGGGACGCTTTTAACTTGGCGTAGTCATATTGGTTGCATCTTTCATGTGTTGTCTAGCTTGCATTGCTTCTTATTTGCTGGAATGGTTTCGCTTAGTTTACACAAACAGTTGTGAACATGCCATGCCGTCCTGTCTTTCGTACATATTCTATCCTGGTATCATGTGTTTGCCTTACATCAAAGTAGTGATTGTCAGTATCATGCATGAATGAGTTTTGAAGAGAGAATTTTATTGCTTTTTCTTGTCGTTTTTACTTGACAATTCAAAATCAATAAAGCGGAAGGAAGTTAGCAAGGCAGCGGATAAAGGTGCTCCTTCCGAACGGAGGGCCTCTACAGTTTCTACTCCTCCACACCCCCAAGATGATTTCCAAGACAACACATGCATAGACACTCAACAAAGCTGTGTTTATGATGAGCACGTCTCCCTAGTGCAGCATCACCGGTGCTCCCTCTAACTTGGCAATCGTTATATGTGGTTGCATGTTATGTGTGATGTGTAGCTTGTATTGCTTCTAATTTTTTGAATTCCATATGCTTACTTTACACATTATACTTGAATAAGACACGTGTTCCTCGCTTCTAGAACATACAATATCCTTCTATCACACCATGTTCTTACATCAAATTACTACTGTTGTGTAACCTGCAACAATCCCTTATCATAAGACACGTTTGACTTCAGAGTGTGATATAGGTTACATCTCACATTCTTTTCTAGCTTGTACTACTAATTTGTTGAAATGGCACTTATGACGAGACAGTTTTAACTTGGTAGAGTGATATTCATTGCATCTTTCATATGGTGTCTAGCTTTCATTGCTTCTAATTTGTTGAAATGCCTTCTCCTTAGTTTACACATCATAAGTTGTGAATATGCAATGCTGTGAATATGCAATGGCACTAATGACGAGAGACCTCTAACATGGTAGTGTGATGTTGTTTGCATCTTCCATATGATTTATTTCTTGTACTGCTTCACATTTGTTTAAACGCCATTTATGCTGAGACACTGTTAACTTGGCAGAGCGATATTTGTAGCATCTTTCATATGGTGTCTACCTTCCATTGCATTGCTTCTAATTTGGTCAAATGTCTTCTTCTTAGTTTACACATCATAGTTCTGGTTATCTCTTCCGTCCTGTTTTTCATACATATTACATCCTCCTATCATGTGGTTGTCTAACATCAAAGTTCAGTTCGTCTTCATCACGCATCAATTTGTTCTGAAGAACTAAATTGTTATTCGTTTTTCTTGTCGGCTTGACTTAACATGGCACAGAGAAAGACAAAGAAACACAGAATGGCAGGGAATGAGAAGCAGATGGATCATGCAGATTCTGCTGGTACTGATGGTGCAATAGAAGGTCAAAGTCCAGCGGAAAATTCTACAAACACGACATCCCATGCTACACGAGCTGCAAAAAAAGCCAAACAGAAACAAATAGCTGCCACCAAACAAGCAGAGACATCCCTAGTTCTTGCAACACCTACCACAGTACTACCAGCTGCACGACATACTGCAAGGCCAATCGAGCTAGCAGCACGTTCCTAAGCTCCCTTGCCACCTGACACTACTTCCCAAGCACTCTTGACACAAGACGATTTGGCAATATCAGATGAACCTTGTGAGCTTCAACGGCAAGAAGGAAGTTGCCGGAGTCAAGTTACAGTTCCATGCTTCTTTATATGTAGTCTCACAGTTTGATGTACACTAACACTTCCTATGTTCGTTGTTGGACTAGCACCTAGGCGCAAGAGGAAACAAACATCAGGGATAATGCTCGATAGGTTAACTAAATCTAGAGGAGGAAGAATGGAGATCCGTTTTGAGGCAGATTTAAAAAGGCCACGTGATG
This sequence comes from Aegilops bicornis, assembly GCA_021605145.1. Taxonomy (NCBI): domain Eukaryota; kingdom Viridiplantae; phylum Streptophyta; class Magnoliopsida; order Poales; family Poaceae; genus Aegilops; species Aegilops bicornis. The sequence goes on along the minus strand of CM038670.1, from coordinate 417,889,260 downwards.
CTACAGAGTCAGCCAAGTTAGTATCAGAGGCAGCGGTTGCCGTTAGGTGTCATGTACGTATCCTCCCAACATGGATTCTGTACAGGAATGACAAAGAGGAAACCTAGTTCAATACCTTCCTCGACCATTTATCTGTAAGTATGATTATGTATGGAAACCAGTAATATCGTCTTGCTTTGTCCCATACTTTCTAGGTTGCTGATAATGAGACTCCCATAATTTTCAACAGATGAGGTTCAAGTTGGATAGCCAAGATGATGCAACTAGACAAGCTTGCACCCATGTTTTCAAGTCTGCTCTGCGACAATATCGGTATAACTTGAGGAAAACTCACTTTGAAGGCAAGGCTAACGGTGAACTTTCCCAAACATCTCCAGTGGAAAATATATCGGATGAAGACTGGAGGGGCCTTGTTAAACACTGGTCTGATCCGAAGTATCAGGTCTATTCTGCTAATATTAGCAGAATAACTATTCTGCACACCACTTCGGCACTGCACGCTCAACAGAAGTGCACTGCATCATTTTGACGACGAGCACTGCAATAGAGACTAGTGAACATCGTGTCGAAAAAAATTGCATGCGGTGTTTTTCCGGTACTGTTTTCGCTCTAATTTTTTAACCGTTTATCGGAATGAGGCGTGTAATATACCATTGAAAAGCTATGGATTAGGCGCAACTTCGACATGTTGAACACTTTTCGAGATTCCACACGATTTAAGAGCAGTTTTAAAAATAGTGCGGCGGATGACGAGTGGCAGCGAGCGTTTTTTCGCGTTTTTTTCTAAACCGCTTGTCGGAATGAAGCAAATGATACGCCGTTGGATAGATATCGTCGAGGCGCATTTTTACATATATAAATCTTTCTCTAATTCATTACGGTTTAAGAGCAGTTTTGAATTTACTAAATCACGGAATTCTGTTTTTCAAATTTTCGGTACTGTTTTCGCTCTAGTTTTTTAACCGTTTGTCGAAACGAGGCATGTAATACGTCGTTGAAAAGCTATGGACGAGGTGCAACTTTCATATGTTGTAATGTTTTTGAGATTCCTTACGGTTTTAAGTTAATTTTGAAAAACGTGTGGCGGACGACGAGTGGCAGCTGCTGTTTTTTGTGAAATTTTTACAAACCGCTGGTCGGAATGATTCAAACGATACGCCGTTGGAAAGATATCGACGAGACGCAACTTTTTCATGTGGAACACTCTCTCTAATTCCTTACAGTTTAAGAGCAGTTTTAGATTTACCGAAATGCGGACACTCTGTTTTTCGCGACACCCAAATCGACGTGGGTACTTCATCCGACTGAAAACCGCACTGCAACGGACGAAAAACCCGCACTGCATCACATGGGTAAGAGAACTGCATGGTTTCTTTTATTCAAACGTATTTTTTTCAAGGACGAGAAAGTAGAGTGCACTTCACATCGGGTGTAAATGAACCATAACACTATCAAGAAGTGAACCACATTACTTTTCTTCGCTTCCCTAACAAGTTTTTTGCACCTACGGGATGAACAACACCATATGGCCGACCGCCTTTGCTTCAGAATGAAAATCGCACTGCATCGGACGGGCAAGCGAGTTGCATAATTTCTTTTGTCAGACGTAATTTTTCTCAGACGAGTTTTTGTTGTCTTTAAAAAGAATTATGAACGAGAGTGGACCGCAACACTTCTGAAAGTGACCCGCAATACTACCAAAAATAAACCTCATGAGTTTTTGTTGTCTTTTTTCATACTTTCGTTAGGCGTGTATTCCAACTGAGGTGTGAACTTCATCTAATAAGAAGCTAGCTTCTTTTGGAGATGTTTTTTTTCTATTTACTCAAAGGAAAAGAACTGCATGCCGGGATTTTTACGTACTTTTCTCACCTTCTCGTAGAGCGAACCTCTCTTGAGAAAATATAAAACTTCACTAGATACTATAGTGAACCTCGGACATACACTTAAACATTCGAATCACACATTTTTCTCCTTTTCAAGAGTGAACCTCTCTTGAGAAAATATACGTAACTTCACAAATACCTACATCCAGCCAACTAAAATGAGTATACAAAAAAATTGATGTCGGAACTGCGCACCCGCACTGAACATCCACAGCTAGCGCACTGCATGCACGAGCCGTCTGCACCGCCGGAGGATGCGGAGGCCACAGCCGCAGCGAGGCCACGCCCACCCCAATTCGGTAGGAAGTCAAAAGGTGAGGGAGGGGAACGTCGTCGTCGTGCCTAGCGACCTCCCCCGGATCGGCCGCCACGGATCTCACCGGCGGCGGTGGCTCAAGCTCGCCGGCCTCCTTTTCCCCTCGGCCCAATGGAGCCTGACCGGCGATCCGGTGCTAGTGCGGGAAGGAGGCGAAGTCTCGGAACAGGTCACGCTAGGGGTGCCTCGGTGCTCGCTCGAATCACACGTGACGCCGCCAATGAGATGCACGGCGTCGCCGTCCATACTGCATCTAGTCCAACACACACAACTTGACTCAAAATAAAAAGAACCGCACTTGCGCACTAACTGAGCCGCCCTGGATCTAGCCCGAGCGAGTACTACGCGCTTTGCAGCCCGCAGTGGTGCACGACCATGGAGGTGGAGGTGACGAGGGGAGGGGAACTTGCGGCAGAGTGCCATGCCGCTCGCGCTCGGAAGCCGACCTCACGGCGGCAAGGGACGACCTGCAGCCCACCGAATCTCGCGCGGGGGGAGGGGGGAGTGCCGGCGTGCTGCGTGCACCTAAGTAGTGGACTGCACGGGCGCCCTTGGATCGACCGGGGCAGAGCCACATCTGCCGGCGTGCGCCGCTCGTTGTCCTTCCTCTCCGAGGTTGGGCTCCCTGTCATGGCCAGCAGGTGGAGGGGAGGAAGATGGAGACAGATCCGAGGCGGGCATTTAACTGCACGGCTCATCGGGGTGAGCTGCTGCTGTGCGAGTTGGGGATTCGCCGCGGTACTGGTGGTGGGGTGATGATGGGGAGTGGAGGGGCGGCAGGATTGGGCACCAGAGGAGGAGGTGGATTCGTCCGTCGGGGTGAGGAGTGGCGGGGCGGCTCACCGGGAATGAGAGTGGCGGCAGGCCGCGCCAGATCTAGGGCGGATACGCCGGATCTCACATGATCCGGCAGGGCGACTGCTGCTGGAGGTAGCTGGGCGGCCGCGGGGTGAAGAGCAATGCGGCGCGCGCGGGAGGTGGGAGGTGGCCGCGTTGGTGCTTGGTGGGCAGGGAAAAGAAGAAGTACAAGGGCTAGGGAGGGCACAGGGTGCACCGGCGGCGGGAAGAAGTTTGGAGGATTTGGGAGGAAGAAGGTAGGAGGAAGAGGGAGGTGTCCAGTGGAAGTTTTGGTAGGGCGTGGGGGTCGGCTGGGGTGAGGGCGTACCTCCTACCGGTGCTGGGGAGGAAGGTGTGGTCGAAGTGGGGAGGGGCTGCGCTATACGCGCCGGCGGCAGAAGCTACGGGGGTTGGGGATCGTGCGGGGCGGAATGGGGAGGAAGAAGGCAGCGGTGGGTAGCTACGATTCTGTTTCGGGTGGGTGGGGTGGTCGGTTTTGCTGGTTTTCGCAGTCCTCGGGTGTTAGCAGAATAAGCGGGTTTGATGTGCATAATAAGGTCTTAAGGGGTGTTATCATAATAGACCCACCCTATATATATATATGTGTGTGTGTGTGTGTGTGTGTGTGTGTGTGTGTGTGTGTGTGTGTGTGTGTGTGTGTGTGTGTGTGTGTGTGTGTGTGTGTGATCAGATCACATGTTGAAGTCCTATTTACGCATGTGTCACACAAATCTATCTTCTTGTAGGTGAACTGTTCAAATAACAAGGCCAACCGTATAAAAGTGAAATTCCAACAGACGACATGATCTCGTAGCTATATTGCACACTGCGAGGCTCTTGTAGTTAGCTGCTGTTTCACTCTTTTCGCTATACCATATTATCAGATCTATATTGACTTGTTCAAAATGCAGAGGAAAGCCCGCAAGGACCAAAAAGTACCTGAACGAAATGCTGTGGAAATCTTCAAGGACTGTCACACCAGCAAGAAGAAGGGCATGACTACACCAGTCAAAGCCGCTGTTGTAAGTCCTTAATCCTCATGCCTTTTAACTACTACTTACTCTGACTTGTGCCTTGAACTGCATGGTTTGCAGCCAATGTCTACTACTCTTTTCAATTTTATACACAATTGTGTTAGCGTATCATTACACCTTACAAGGTTTAAAAGAGAGGAGTGATGTTCCTTTGATCTTGACCCGTAATCTAGTTCCGTGCTGAACTTTCCCACAGAACGTTAAAATTGCCTGTTTGTCTGTTCTCAGTTGTTTTTGTGATATGAATGATGTCATACTATGCTTACCGTATTATAAACTTCATCTCTTTATCCTTAGCCCTCAATACAATGTGAAGAAATAGACAATACATTAGCGATGGTACATGGTCATATGTTTTGAACCTGGTTTTATTATGTACTTTGCAATAAAATACAACTAATATTTTACATGGGTTCACCGTAATAAGTTACGTATATAGACCAAAGCTATTTTGTTTGGTTTTGCTGCCTCCTTAATATCTTCTCTCGCTCGTACTACTAATGTAAAACCTCAACTTTTCAAAGTGAGCTATGGAAAAATGGTGGAATCGCCACCTTCCGAAGGTGGCGACGCAACTATAACCGCAATGTCAGCTCTTGCTGCGGTGGGTCAAGACTGTCCACTAACAAAGGCCAAAAGCACGTTCCTACGTAATCTTGGGTTGGTTGTTAAGGCAATATCGTCCAAACTGCCTCATGATCAAGATATGCAAGCTCAAAGCAATGTTGTATCTGCGCTCCAGACACAAGTCCATTCCCTAAAAGAGGCCCTTTGTGAAACAAGGAGAAACATTGCTCAATGTCGTCAAGATATGCATGGTTTTCAAACCAGACTATCAGACATTTCATATGTTGTTCAGGAGCCTAGGGAAATGAAGGTGACGGTTATGGTGCTCCATCGGACAATCTTGCATGAAAGCATGTAATACCAGTCAAATGAACTGAAGCTTCAACTTCGGTGGTGCATTTATACGCTAGACTGTTAAGTTTTATGCCAACCTTCCTTTTGTTATATAGTTGTAATTTGTTTTGGTGCGATACAAAATTTATTCTTAACGTGCAGCCACAGGCTGAAGAAAACAGCAAGCCATTTTTGTATAGTGTAGGGTGTTCCCTATATTTGCACTGGTGGCAATCTTTGATGCCGAGTGGATGTAATCTGTGCAATCGCCTTAATAGCCTAGCGTTAGTTTCGGCCTTATTTATTTCCTAGTCTTCTTTTTCCCTGGTTTGCTAGTGGCCGCAACTACCATGGGCCATATACGGGCCGTAGGATCCATGGGTCTCCTACGGGCCGTCGGTAAATGGGCCTATAATCGGTGGGCCTCGGGCCATCGATAAATGGGCCTGTAATCGGTGGGCCACGGGCCGTCGGATAAATGGGTCTACATGGGCCATAATCGGGCGTAATTGGTATCGGCCCAACACGGTAATGGGTTGTTAACAGGCCGTAGGACTGCAAAGGCTTAATTCTGTCACAGGCATAACGGGTCGTTAATGGGCCAGAATATAGGACGGGCTGGATAATGCGCAACGGGTTAATAGGCTAGAAACAGGCCGACTCTTGCCATGGGCCGAATTTGGCCCATTAGGGCAACAAGCCAGTAATGGGCCGACTCTTGCAATGGGCCGAATTTGGCCCATTTGGGGAACATGCCAGTAACGGGCCGACTCTTGCCATGGGTTGAATTTGGCCCATTAGAGGAACATGCCAGTAACGGGTCGGAAGTAATCGAGGGCCGAAAAGGAGCCCAAGAACGTATGGGCCGTCAATAGGCAGAAAGCTAACACGGGCTAGAAACGGCCCATGTAAATCACGGTCCAATAACGGGTACAAAGAAAATTACTGTTCATTATGGGCTAGAGTCACCGTGGGCTTGTAAAGGGCCAAAAGATACGAAGGCCTCATATGGGTCGAAATACATCGTGGGCCATACATGGGACGAAAGTGAAATGGGCTGGTGTTATACTCAACGGCCCACATGACGTTGTTGGGACGATTTCCTTTAGGGCCTAACGGTTCGTGAGTTAACGGGTCGTAAAATGGGCTATTTGCGAAGAGACCATTAACAGGCTTTTCATGGGCCAGCCCGTTAACTTTTGACCAAGTCAAACGGGCCGGCTTTGTAAGCTAAATGGGCCAGTGGTGGGCCGTGGCACGTGTCAACTTATCATAGCGCCTATCTGACCCACTGACGAGCTGACACGTGTTTCGTCTGGCCAATAAGAATTTTACATGTGGAAATTTCCCATTCGTCGGGGCTGTTAACGGGTTATCGGATCCAAAACCCGACTCGATAGCTTAACGGTGTTCCGTTACAGTGGATGCCATGTGTCGGTCACCCTTGACAAAAGCACTTCTGTGACGCGCGATTTATCGTCACGGAAGTGGACACTTTCGTGATGATAATTTTCGTAATGTCATGGAACACTTCTACGACAGCACATGTATGACTATCTTGATTCTGTCATAAATTTGTCATGGATGTACATGCATGACGAAAAACGCGACCTACTGTGACAAACACGTATCATCACGGAAGTGTATTTTTTATAGTGAATGCAACTGGGCCGAAAGTTGTACACAATCCGGGTCAACTTGTTATTCTCCGCCCCGCTGGCTGCAAATCTTTCCTAGGAGGGATGCATTAGGATTAACAAGAAAATGGGCTTTAAGAAATAATAAATGGGATGTAATTATAAAAACTAGATAGTAACTATAAAAAATGCACCAAACACGTAATTACTTTATAAAATATTACTTTTGGATTTTGAAAATTTTAATTTCATTAATTGTTGCACGCGTAATGTTTCATTGGATTTTTACGTAATACATTTATATTGAAATTGTATTTAATCTGACTAGAAATTTTGGGACAAAAATATTTTGGATCCCATCAAAATGGGGGAAATTTTATTGAATTATGTTTTGAACAGTTGGTTGAAATTATTAATCATTGTCCTAGCTAGAAAATGGGTTGTACTTTTAGCAAACTGTAAATGGGTTGTAGTAAATTCCATTAGAATTCAAAAATAGGTTGTACATTCTTAAAAATCGCAAATGGGCTATAAGTTCTCTGCCACACACTTGTGGGCCTACTAAGTTGACGCGTATGCTAGGCTTTGTCAACTTATAGTCAACACATGGTTCTAGCGGCAGTGTCCGTTGGATGTCCATCCAACGGATGTCGTGCTTCTTCTTCAATCTCGGATATTCTAGCTTCAGCCGCACAAAAAATGATTCCTCCCCCTGACATCTGGGGTGCACCATTTCGGAGGCTGGCCTGTGGGCCTACTAAGTTGATGCGTACCAAGGGCTTTGTCAACTTAGTCAATATAAACGATTCTATCTGCAGTGACCGTACGATGTCCATCCAACGGCCGTCATGATTCTTCAACCTCTGGTCTTCCGCCCAAAGCAGCACCGGTCGTGCCGCCTGCTCCTGCCTCCCATGGCCGGCTGTGCTGCCGCAGAGGCCTCACCGTCCCCCACCACTCCCACCGCTGGCCAGGCCCTGCGGCGACGGCATCCTCACACCGCAGCCGAACCAGTGAACCCTCGTACTCCTCTCCGCGTGGGCATCCACTTCCGCCTCTTCCCCGGCTCTGTGTCGTCCCCTTCCTAGGCCTCACTGTCGTCCACTGCCTTGGTGCTCTCGGCGCGGCGTGGTCAATGTGGTCAACGACCAACTTCCATCGGAAGAGTACTATACATGGAGAGGCTGACAGCTGGGTCCACGGGCGCAGCGAGAAAGTGCCTCCTTATTACGCGGAAAATAATTATACCTCCAGCTGACAGCAGGGACCCACCGGACGGGCCACCATATTTCGCGAAAAAACTTTTACCCCCTGACTGCTGGGACCCACCAGCTACATCTTCGCACGCAAGGAAGTGCGCCCATATTACGGGCAAAACAAATGATTCGCCGCCTGACTGCTAGGACCCACCAGCTACATCTTCGCACGCAAGGAAGTGCCTGACAGTCGGGACCCACCTGGTCGAAGCGTACGTAGTGTTGTCATTCTGGTCGTGAACGTGTACGTACATACTGGTCGATGTAGAGGCGCGCACGTGTCGTAGTAGAGGCGCGCACGTAGCATGTACACGTACGTACAGCGGCCAGGGTGCAAGAAAGAAAATACGGCCATGTACGTACATACGGGCGGGGTCTCGAACGCCTACTCGCGTATACGTATGGCCAGGGCTCGTGTACATGGCTGGATCGTAATGGAGAAGTTGCACCGTCTCGTGTTCATGGGGAGGCAATGCAACGCGTTGTGTTCATCAGGAGGCAACGGAATACGTCGTGTTCATCGGGAGCCAACCGACTTGGACGGAACAGCTGATGGAAACGAGGCCTGGCGTACCGCAGAATGGAGGAAACGACCTTGTGTTTTACGAGCCATGGTTGAAACGGGATCCTGCTCATTGGGAGGGGTCTCGCGTACCGCAAAATGGAGGAAACGGACTTCTCTTGGACCTCCTACGATCGAAACGGAGTCCTGTTGATCGGGAGGGGTGTGGCGTACCGCAAAACAGAGGAAATGGACTTGTGTTGGAGCGCTACGGTCGAAACAGGGGTCCTGTTCATCGGGAGGGGTGTGGCGTACCGCAAAACGGTACTCCACGGGATACTGTTCATCTCCACCGTCGACTACCTCCATGGGCTCCTGTTTATCCACCGTCGACCTCGTCCAGCCTCCACCTACGACTGTTCATCCACGGGCTCCTCTTCATCTAGCCTCCACCGTTCGCTCCTCCACCTGCTACTGTTCAACCAGCTCTCTCCATGGGGTGCTGTTCAACCACCCCTCCACGGGCTACTGTTCATCCAGCCCTCCACCGGCTACTGTTCAACCAGCCCTCCACGGGGTCCTGTTCATCCAACCCTCCATGGGGTCCTGTTCATCCAGCCCTCCACGGGGTCCTGTTCATCCAGCCCCCAACCGGCTCGATCGATCGGGGTCCTGCTGATCCAACGACAATGGCCTCTACTACCACGGGGTCATGTTCATCCAACCCCCCACCGGGAACTGTTCATCCAAACCCCCCAACAATGCTCACTGTTCATCCAGGGAAGGAGGCAGCATGATTCGATCAATTTCAGTTAGCAGCAGTAGCGAAGGAATCACTCGGACGATCTCTCGGGTTGAGTAACGTAGCTAGTGCAACCGCTCGGGTTCGGTTAGAGCCCAATGCCTCGCTCGGGTTCAGTTAGAGCCCAACGCCTCACACACGCGCGTACGTACGATAGAAACGCACATCGCTCGGCCCCAACCACCCACCGTAACCGGGAACTCCCCCGATATTTTCCTCGCCCACGCTTCTACCACGGTTTTTCCCATCATGGATGGCCCAAAGAATGTCATGCAGCTGCATCTCCGGCCCGCCAAGGACGAAAAGCCCATTTTTTGTCATGATTTTTTGTCATAGAAGTAGGACCCCACTGAGGGAGTCCTGGATTAGGGGGTATCCGGACAGCCGGACTGTATACATCATCGGGACTATTGAAGCGTGAAGATACAAGACTCAAGACTTTGACCCGTGTCTGGATGGGACTTTCCTTGGCGTGGAAGGCAAGCTTGGCGATCCGGATATTATATTTCCTTCCTTGTAACTGACTCCACGTAAACCCTAGCCCTCTCCGGTGCCTATATAAACCAGAGAGGTTGGTCCTTAGAAGGCCGATCACAATTACAATCATACCATCATAGGCTAGCTTCTAGGGTTCAGCCTCTATGATCTCATAGTAGATCTACTCTTGTACTACCTATATCTTCAATATTAATCAAGCAGGAAGTAGGGTTTTACCTCCATCGAGAGGGCCCGAACCTTGGTAAACATCTGTGTCCCTTGCTTCCTGTTACCATCAGCCTGAGATGCATAGATTGGGACCCCTACCCGAGATCCGCCGGTTTTGACACCGACATTGGTGCTTTCATTGAGAGTTCCTCTGTGTCGTCGCTACAGGGCTCGATGGCTCCTCCAGTCATCGTCAACAACACGATCCCGGGTGAGACCTTTCTCCCCGGACAGATCTTCGTGTTCGGCGGCTTCGCTCAAGGGCCAACTCGCTTAGCCATCTGGAGCAGATCGACAATACGCCCACACCAGATCACGTTCGGAAACTTGAACTGCACGGCGGACATTCGCGGAGACTTGATCTTCGACGGATTCGGGCCTATGCCCGGAGCACCGGACAGTCACGACGAGCACGGCTTAGACCTATTGTCGGACAAAGCTCGGGGTATCACCCCCGCAGTAGTCTCGGACCTAAATCCGGAGCAGGCTGCGTTGCCTGAGGACGGAGGGATGGACCCCGCCCCGCAGGTCGCGCACTCATTGGCAGTGGAGCCGAACACGGGTCTTACCTCTGTGGTGACCTGTGACTCCGGACCTCCGGATTCGTATCCGGATGTTTGTTCCAGTCTGCGCACTCCCGAACTAGTCGAGACAGGCTGGGCTCCAGTAATGGAGTTCACCACTGCAGATATCTTCCAGCACTCGCCCTTCGGCGACATGCTGGACTCATTAAAGTCTCTCTCTTTGTTAGGAGGCTCTCGGCCGAACTATGTCCGGCTCGAGTGGGAGGCAGGTGATGAAGGAATTCGTTGCCCACCCACCACCCACTTTATTGCCATGGTCGATGATTTAACCGAGGTGCGGGACTTCGACTACGAAGACATCGACGGTATGGACGATGATGCAGGAGAAGAACATGAACCACCGCTCACTGGGCGGTGGACAGCCACTTCTTCCTATGATATATATATATATATATATACGGTGGACACTCCGAAGGAAACAAATGGCGATGAGGCAACGGAGGATAAAACCTCAGGGGAAAAAGCAAAGAATGGGCGTCGTCGGCGCCACTCCAAGCCCCGCCACAGCAATACCGGCCAGAGACGAAAACAATCCGACCATTGTGCCGAAGAAGAATACAACCTCGATCATCCCGCCTTCGAAAGCATCAACAGGAGGATGAGCAGGTCAGCCTGTAAGAACAGGCGACGGATGAATACCCGGAGGAGGACAGCTACATGCCCTCCGAAGACGAGATTAGCCTCGGCGACGACGAAGTTCGGGCGTGCTCAAGATCCGTGAGAGCAGAGCGCTTCAAGCGTCGGCTTATAGCCACTGCGAGGAGCCTGAAAACGAAGGAGCAGCAACTCCAAGATGATCAAGACCTACTCGCAGATAGATGGACTGAAGTCCTGGCAGCCGAGGAATACGAACTCGAGCGCCATACGGCTGACCGGCCACCTCGTGGCCGGGATAAAACGGCATATCAGTCTGCATACCAGCCAACACCCCCACGCCAACATACTACGGCCCGGGGCAACAAAACAGGACAGCCAAGATCGATCTACGGATCGCGGGGGCGCGCCTCGGCACGCGACGACGACCGTCACGCCGGATACACCTTCAACAAGTCCGGCCGGGCCGAACATAGCCACCCAGAGCAATTCGACCTGCGTAGCCACATAGCCCGGCACAGAGGCGCCGTGCACCCCCTCTGCTTCACTGACGAAGTAATGGATCATGAATTCCTAGAAGGGTTCAAACCCGTAAACATCGAATCATACAATGGCACAACAGACCCCGCAGTATGGATCGAAGATTTCCTTCTCCACATTCACATGACCCGCGGAGACAAGCTACATGCCATCAAGTATCTTCCCCTTAAGCTCAAAGGACCAGCCCAGCACTGGCTAAACAGCTTGCCAGCAAATTCCATTGGCAGTTGGGAAAGCCTGGAAGACGCATTCCTCGACAACTTCTAGGGAGCATACGTGCGACCACCGGACGCCGATGACTTGAGCCACATTACTCAACATCCCGGAGAGTCAGCCAGGAAATTCTGGACTCGGTTCCTAACTAAAAAGATCCAAATAGTCGACTGTCCGGACGCTGAAGCCCTGGCGACTTTTTAAGCATAATATCCGTGATTTAGTGGATCGCTCGACACCTCGGCCAGGAAAAACCCAAGTCCATGGCAGCTCTCACAACACTAATGACCCGCTTTTGCACGGGCGAGGACAGTTGGTTGGCTCGCAGCAGCACTACGCCACATTCTGGCACTTCAGATGGCCGCGACAATAACGGCAAGCTGATACGTCTCCAACGTATGTATAATTTTAGATTGTTCCATGCTATTATATTACCCCTTTTGGATGTTTATGGGCTTTATTTTACACACTTATATCATTTTTGGCACTAACCTAGTAACCGGAGGCCCAGCCCATATTGCTGTTTTTTTGCCTATTTCAGTATTTCGAAGAAAAGGAATATCAAACGGAGTCCAAACAGAATGAAACCTTCGGGAGCGTGATTTTTGGAACGAACGTGATCCAGAGAACTTGGAGTGCAATTCAAGAAGCAGCCGAGGCCTCCACGAGATAGGAGGTCGCCCCCCCTATAGGGCGCGCCCCTGTCTCGTGGGCCCCTCGGGCGGACACCGACGTACTTCTTCCTCCTATATATACCTACGTACCCCGAAAACATCCAGGGGCACCACGAAACACAATTTCCGCCCAGAACCTTCTCAGATCCGCAAGATCCCATCTTGGAGCCTTCGCCAAGCACTCTGCGGAGGGGAATCAACCACGGAGGGCCTCTAGATCAACATCCTTGCCCCTCCGATGAGTTGTGAGTAGTTTACCACAGACCTACGGGTCCATAGTTACTAGCTAGATGGCTTCGTCTCTCTTTTTGGATCTCAATACAATGTTCTCCCCCTCTCTTGTGGAGATCTATTCGATGTAATCTCTTTTTGCGGTGTGTTTGTCGAGATCCGATGAATTGTGGGTTTATGATTAAGTTTATCTATGAATAATATTTGAATCTTCTCTGAATTCTTTTATGTATGATTAAGTTATCTTTGCAAGTCTCTTCGAATTATCAGTTTGGTTTGGCCTACTAGATTGATCTTTCTTGCCATAGGAGAAGTGCTTAGCTTTGGGTTCAATCTTGCGGTGTCCTTACCTAGTGACAGAAAGGGTTGTAAGGCACGTATTGCAGTGTCCTTAACAAGATGGGGTTTATATCATATTGCATGAGTTTATCCCTCTACATCATGTCATCTTGCTTAAAGCGTTACTCTGTTCTTATGAACTTAATACTCTAGATGCATGCTGGATAGCGGTCGATGTGTAATAGTAGTAGATGCAGGCAGGAGTCGGTCTATTTGTTATGGACGTGATGCCTATATACATGATCATGCCTAGACAATCTCATAACTATGCGCTTTTCTATCAATTGCTCGACAGTAATATGTCCACCCATCGTAATAGTTATGCTATCTTGAGAGAAGCCACTAGTGAAACCTATGGCCCCTGGGTCTATCTCTTATCATATTTGCTCCCAATCTACTTTTGTTTGCATCTTTACTTTTTGCATCTATATTATAAAATACCAAAAATATATTTATCTTATCATACTTTCTTTATTAGATCTCACTTTGGCAAGTGGCCGTGGAGGGATTGACAACCCCTTCATTGCGTTGGTTGCGAGTTCTCAGTTTGTTTGTGTAGGTGCGTGGGACTTTTGAGAAGCCTCCTACTGGATTGATACCTTGGTTCTCAAAACTGAGGGAAATACTTACGCTACACTTGTTGCATCACCCTCTCCTCTTCGAGGAAAACCAACGCAAGCTCAAGACGTAGCAAGAAGGATTTCTGGCGCCGTTGCCGGGGAGGTCTTCGCTCAAGTCAAGACATACCAAGTACCCATCACAAACCCATCTCCCTAGCATTTACATTATTTGCCATTTTCCTCTCATTTTCCTCTCCCCCACTTGACCCTTTTCGTTTTATTCGCCTTCTCTTTCCCAATCTCCTCTCTCTTTTTGCTTGCCCTTTGTTTGCTCATTTGGTTGGAGTAGATGCTTATTTATTGCTAAACAGAACCTAAGATCTATGGATCCTCAACCGCTTGCTAATCTTTTTAAGAGATCCAATTATGATGAACCAATTGCTAGTGAGTTTTGTGCACTAGACTATCTTTATGAAGTTTTGCCTGAAATTCGTGAATCTGAAAATTGTGATGAAGAAATTTATGAAGAGATTCATGATGGCTCCTTGAATAAAAAGCATGATTGCAATGATTTTACTATAAATTCTCTTGATGTCAATTGTGCTAATAATATGCAAAACCCTAAGCTTGGGGATGCTAGTTTTGCTATGTCTACTACTTGTTTCAAGGATCATGATTGGGGTGATTCTTCTTATAACCTTGAAAATTTATTTAAGCCCCATGATGAATATGAGATTGATAATAGTGTTTGCAATAATATTGAAAGTGGGTTCGGAAAGGTCATGACTTTAGTTAATGTTAATCCCACTATCTTGGAAGAGTGTCAACTTTGCATGCATGTGGATCATGTTGAGAATATGTTTTGTGATAGTTATTTTGTTGAATTTGCTTACGATCCTACATGTAATTATTATGAGAGAGGAAAATATGGTTGTAGAAATTTTCATGTTACTAAATTACCTCTCTTCATGTTGAGATTGCTACCATCTCTTTGTTCTTCCTTGCATATGCTAGTTTTTGCTTGCCTTCATAATTTGTTTGCTTACAAGATGCCTATGCACAGGAAGTATGTTAGACTTAAGTGTGTTTGTCACATGTTTTATGATGCTCTCTTTGTGCTTCAATTCTTGTCTTTCATGTGAGCATCATTGAAATCTCAACGCCTAGCTAAAAAGGCTTTAAAGAAAAGCGCTTGTTGGGAGACAACCCAATATTTTTCCTTGCTGCTTAAGAATAAATAATGCATATACCTTATGTTTTGATGTGGTTTTATCTTTTAATTAGTGTTTGTGCCAAGTTAAACCTATAGGATCTTCTTGGACGATAGTTATTTGATCTTGCTGTAATTTCCAGAAACTTTCGGTTCACGAAAACAATTGTTAAAAATCACCAGAACGTGATAAAATAGTGATTCCAATTGCTGCTGATCGCTAAAATAATTTACTAGGTCGTCCTATTTTTGCTGAAGTTTTTGAGTTCCAGAAGTTAGCGTTAGTTACAGATTACTACAGACTGTTCTGTTTTTGACAGATTCTGTTTTTCGTGTGTTGTTTGCTTATTTTGATGAATCTATGGCCAATAAAATAGTTTATAATCCATAGAGAAGTTGGAATACAGTAGTTTTAACACCAAAATAAATAAATAATGAGTTCATTGCAGTACCTTATGTGGTGGTTTTGTTTTCTTTCACTAACGGAGCTTATAAGATTTCCTGTTGAGTTTTGTGTGGTGAAGTTTTCAAGTTTTGGGTAAAGATTTTATGGACCATGAAATAAAGGGTGGAAAGAGCCTAAGCTTGGGGATGCCCAAGGCACCCCAAGAAATTCAATAATAGCCAAAATCCTAAGCTTGGGGATGCCCCGGGAAGGCATCCCCTCTTTCGTCTTCGTTAATTGGTAACTTTACTTGGGGCTATATTTTTATTCACCACATGTTAAGTGTTTTGCTTGGAGCGTCGTGTATTATATTAGTCTTTGCTTTTTAGTTTAACACAATCATACTTGATGTACACACCTTTTGGGAGAAGCCTATTTGATTAGAATTTGCTAGAATACTCTATGTGCTTCACTTATATCTTTTGAGCTTGATAGTTTTTGCTCTAGTACTTCACTTGTATTTTTTAGAGCACGGTGGTGTCTTAATTTTGAAGAAATTTCTAGTCTCTCATGCTTCACTTATATTATTTTGAGAGTCTTTAAGAACAGCAAGGTATTTGCTATGGTCATAAAATTGGTCCTAGAATGGTAGGCATCCAAGTTGGGTATAATAAAAACTATCATAGGAAGTGAATTGGATGCTATGATCAACTTGATACTTGATAATTGTTTTGAGATATGGAGGTAGTGATATTAAAGTCATGCTAGTTGGGTAATTATGAATTTAAAGAATGCTTATGTTGAAGTTAGCAAGTCCCATAGCATGCACATATGGTTAAAGTTGTGTAACAAATTTGAAACATGAAGTGTACCTGGCTTGTGCATCCTTATGAGTGGCGGTCGGGGACGAGCGATGGTCTTTACCTACCAATCTATCCCCCTAGGAGCATGCGCATAGTCCTTGATTTTTGATGACTTCTAAATTTTTGCAATAAGTATATGATTTCTTTTGACTAATGTTGAGTCCATGGATTATACGCACTTTTACCTTTCCGCCTTTGCTAGCCTCTTGATGCAGTGCATTGCCCTTTCTCACCTTGAGAGTTGGTGCAAACTTCGCGGTGCATCCAAACCCCGTGATACGATACGCCTATCACACATAAACCTCCCTATATCTTCCTCAAAACAGCCACCATACCTACCTATTATGGCATTTCCATAGCCATTCCGAGATATATTGCCATGCAACTTTCCACCGTTCCGTTCATCATCATGACATACTTTACTTTTGTCATATTGCCATTGCATGATCATGTAGTTGACATCGTATTTGTGGCAAAGCCACCATGCATTATTTTTCATACATGTCACTCTTGATTCATTGCACCATCCCGCACATCACCGGAGGCATTCATATAGAGTCATATTTTGTTCTAAGTATTGAGTTGTAATTGTTGAGTTGTAAGGAAATAAAAGTGTGATGATCATCATTTTTAGAGCATTGTCCCAAGTGAGGAAAGGATGATGGAGACCATGATTCCCCCACAAGTCGGGATGAGACTCCGGACGAAAAAAAAGAGGCCATAAAAAAAGAAGAGAAAGGGCCCAAATAAAAACAAATGAGAGAAAAAGAGAGAAGGGACAATGCTACTATCCTCTTACCACACTTGTGCTTCAAAGTAGCACCTTGTTCTCCATGTAGTGAGTCTCATATATTGTGCTTCAAAGTAGCACCATGTTTTTCATATAGTGAGTCTCATAAGTTGTCTTTTTCATACTAGTGGGAATTTTTCATTATAGAACTTGGCTTGCATATTCCTACGATGGGCTTCCTCAAATGCCCTAGGTCTTCATGAGCAAGCAAGTTGGATGCACACCCACTAGTTTTCTTTTGTTGAGCATTCATTCATAGCTCTAGTGCATCCGTTGAATGGCAATCCCTACTCCTCATGTTGACATCAATTGATTGGAATATCCATAGCCCGTTGATTATCCTCGTCAATGTGAGACTTTATCCTTTTTTGTCTTCTCCACACAGTCCCCATCATCATATTCTATTCCACCCATAGTGCTATATCCATGGCTCACGCTCATGTATTGCATGAAGGTTGAAAAAGTTTGAGATTATTTAAAGTATGAAACAATTGCTTGGCTTGTCATCGAGGGTATAGAAGTTGGGAACATCTTTGTGTGATGAAAATGAAGCATAGCCTAACTATATGATTTTGTAGCGATGAACTTTCTTTTGCCATGCTATTTTGAGAAGACATGATTACTTCGATTAGTATGCTTGAGGTATTACTATTTCTTTTATCAATATGAACTTTTATTTTGTATTCATTTGGATCTGAACATTCATGCCACAATAAAGAAAATTACATTATGAATTATGCTAGGTTGCATTCCACATCAAAAAAAATCTTTTTATCATTTACTTACTCGAGGACGAGCAGGAATTAAGCTTGGGGATGCTTGATACGTCTCCAACGTATCTATAATTTTTGATTGTTCCATGCTATTATATTACCCCTTTTGGATGTTTATGGGCTTTATTTTACACACTTATATCATTTTGGGACTAACCTACTAACCGGAGGCCCAGCCCATATTGCTGTTTTTTTGCCTATTTCAGTATTTCGAAGAAAAGGAATATCAAACAGAGTCCAAACGGAATGAAACCTTAGGGAGCGTGATTTTTGGAACGAACGTGATCCAGAGAACTTGGAGTGCAAGTCAAGAAGCAGCCGAGGCCTCCACGAGATAGGAGGGCGCCCCCCCTATAGGGCGTGCCCCCTGTCACGTGGGCCCCTCGGGCGGCCACCGACGTACTTCTTCCTCCTATATATACCTACGTACCCCGAAAACATCCAGGGGCACCACAAAACACAATTTCCACCGTCGTAACCTTCTATATCCGCGAGATCCCATCTTGGAGCCTTCGCCGACACTCTGCCGGAGGGGGAATCAACCACGGAGGGGCTTTACATCAACATCCTTGCCCCTCCGATGAGTTGTGAGTAGTTTACCACAGACCTACGGGTCCATAGTTATTAGCTAGATGGCTTCTTCTCTCTTTTTGGATCTCAATACAATGTTCTCCCCCTCTCTTGTGGAGATCTATTAGATGTAATCTCTTTTTGCGGTGTGTTTGTTGAGATCCGATGAATTGTGGGTTTATGATTAAGTTTATCTATGAATAATATTTGAATCTTCTCTGAATTCTTTTATGTATGATTAAGTTATCTTTGCAAGTCTCTACGAATTATCAGTTCAGTTTGGCCTACTAGATTGATCTTTCTTGCCATGGGAGATGTGCTTATCTTTGGGTTCAATCTTGCGGTGTCCTTACCCAAAGGATGTAAAGGGTTGCAAGGCACGTATTGTATTGTTGCCACCGAGGATAACAAGATGGGGTTTATATCATATTGCATGAGTTTATCCCTCTACATCATGTCATCTTGCTTAAAGCGTTACTATGTTCTTATGAACTTAATACTCTAGATGCATCTTTGGATAGCGGTCGATGTGTCGAGTAATAGTAGTAGATGCAGGCAGGAGTCGGTCTACTTGTTATGGACGTGATGCCTATATACATGATCATGCCTAGATAATCTCATAATTATGCGCTTTTCTATCAATTTCTCAACAGTAATTTGTCCACCCACCGTAATACTTATGCTATCTTGAGAGAAGCCACTAGTGAACCTATGGCCCGCGGGTCTATCTCTTATCATATTTGCTCCCAATCTACTTTTGTTTGCATCTCTACTTTTTGCATCTATATTATAAAATACCAAAAATATATTTATCTTATCATACTTTCTTTATTAGATCTCACTTTTGCAAGTGGCCGTGAAGGGATTGACAACCCCTTTATTGCGTTGGTTGCGAGTTCTTAGTTTGTTTGTGTAAGGTGCGTGGGACTTTTGAGAAGCTTCCTACTGGATTGATACCTTGGTTCTCAAAACTGAGGGAAATACTTACGCTACACTTGCTGCATCACCCTCTCCTCTTGGAGGAAAGCCAACGCAAGCTCAAGACGTAGCACAAGCCACGACATAACAGACATAAGCGACGGAACAACAGCGACAACACTGAAGACACGACAGTCAACGCCGGATTCAGCGGATCCAAGCCCGGTCAGCGGAAGAAGCCGTTCAAAAGAAATAATCAGGGACCGTCCAGTCTGGACCGCATACTGGAGCGCTCGTGCCAAATTCATGGCACCCCGGACAAGCCAGCCAACCACACCAATAGAGATTGCTGGGTATTCAAACAGGCCAACAAAATAAACGCCGAAGACAATGACAAGGGGCTGCATAGCCGATGACGAGGAGCCCCGACGTCCGAACACGGGGGGACAGAAGAAATTTCCCCCCAGGTGAAAACGGTCAACATGATCTACGCCACGCACATCCCCAAGCGGGAACGGAAGCGGGCACTATGGGACATCTATGCGATGGAGCCAGTCGCCCCCAAATTCAACCCATGGTCAGCTTGTCCGATCACCTTTGATCGTAGGGATCACCCTACTAGCATCCGTCATGGCGGCTCAGCCGCATTGGTCCTAGACCCAATCATCGACGGATTCCACCTCACGCGCGTCCTTATGGACGGTGGCAGCAGCCTGAACTTGCTTTATCGTGACACAAGGTCGCTAAAATGGGCATTGACCCTTCAAGGATCAAGGCCACCAAAACCACCTTTAAAGGTCTGATTCCTGGAGTAGAGGCCCGTTGCACGGGCTCTATAACATTGGATGTGGTCTTCGGATCTCCGGATAACTTCCGAAGCGAAGATTTAATCTTCGATATCGTCCCTTTCCGCAGTGGTTACCACGCACTGCTCGGACGAACCACATTCGCTAGATTCAATGCGGTACCACACTACGCATACCTCAAGCTCAAGACGCCAGGACCACGTGGGGTCATAACAGTGAACGGAAATATGGACCTCTCTCCGAACAGAAGAACATACTGCAGCCCTCGCGGCGGAAGTACAATGCGGCCTCCTCCGACAAAACAATCCAGCGACAACAACTTCAAGCACCGTCAAGAGAGTCCGGAGCACCCCGCAACAGGATCATCAGGAACGCCAAGAGCGCGACTAGCAGTCCGGCCTCCGCATAAGCCCCATCAAAGCAGCATCTGTGCCACACGTACACAATTACGCACTCAAGATACCATGGGCGTAGGCGGAGGCGCAACAACGACTCAGTCAACAGTGCGGGATAACTGCCACATACCTTCATAACCCGTCCTTCTTATTTTTCAGGACATTGCTTTAGAGCAGCCTCTTTAGAAGAGCCGGATTGCCAGACTTACATAGGAGAGAAAACCAAGGAGGCAACATGCTTCGCGCACAGAAGGAAACACCCAGGTGGAATCTATTTATGATCGTTATACCTGTTTTATATATCCATACGCGGCCTGCCCCTGGATAGGACATGTTAAATAGTCATATTTATCTTCGCTTAATGCATTCATTGTAAACATACACTTAAACTTATTTTCATCAATGGGAGATTATATATAGCGTCAACTCATTTTTCTTATTTGAACATTTTTCTTACAAATGTTTCTTTGATATTGCATCCGTACACTTTGGTACGGTCCGTTTGCCAGGGGCTTCCTATGGTGCCCCGTTGTACGGCAAATAAAGTCCGAACACTTTGCACAGTGCGGCACCCCGAACTTATAGCACTATATGCATCAGCTCCGAATCATGTCTTGGATCTACAGTTGGGTTAGCCCGGCTCCCTTGTTTTGGTACCTTACATTCTGTTATATCGGCTAAGGTACCGCAGGGAGAACTACTGCGATTGTTTCCCGGTTCTTCCGGACGAGCACCTCAGTAGAGAAAGCCAAAAACTGACCGGCATGATGAGGCAAGAGCTGGTCGCTATTCGAGAGGTCTTAAAATCCTTAAAGATTTTTTCCGGTTTAGGCGATGAGTCGGCCTTGTCCGATTTAGGCGTATATAGCGCCCCAATTTGGCCCTCCGAATTCTAGGGGCTTCACCGAAATTTAAAATTATAGACTTCTATGGCTAAGTGAAAGTTATAAAGCCGCATAGTCTGATTGCCTTGTTGGCTGCGCCGGATACCTCCTTAAGGGACCAAACATATGGATGAAGAGTATCCGGGTTTTTCCAGGAACACCCCGACACTAGTTGCGTGGGGGCGGAAGCCGACGGTAGCCTACTTTCAAGATTCTATAAACAGCCGCAGTAAGGTAATATTTTAAATCAAATAGTGCTACATAGCACAAGTAACTTCGTCTTTAAATTGCAACAATGGGCAGAGGTACATTTAGTCAAAGATCTTGTCCTTGGAACACTCATCGGCCACGAGACGGCGCCTTTCATAACGCCATCATAGTACTTCTCGGGATGGCGATGCTCCTTGCCCTCCGTGGACCGTCCTTCACCGGCTTCTCCGCATCCAGCTTGCCCCAATGCACCTTCGCGCGGGCAAAGGCCCGGCGGGCACCCTCGATGCAAACGGATCGCTTGATTACTTCAAGCCGCGGACAGGAATTCACCATTCGCTTGATCAGGCCGAAGTAGCTAGTGGGCAGGGGCTGACCAGGCCACATCCGGACTATGAAATCTTTCATAGCCACTTCAGCCGACCTGTGGAGTTCGACCAACTGCTTCAGTTGGTCACTCGAGCGTTAGTGTTCGCCCCAGACATCGGGACCGAGAACAGCTTCTCCGTTGAGCTCCCCTCTTGGGCACGGTAGAACTCCGCGGCATCTGATACGCCGCGTGGCAGATCTGCGAATGCCCCTACAGAGCTCCGAATCCGACTAAGTAAAAGAAACGCCTCCTCCACATGTTTGCTTTGCACAAAGAATTTCTTACCTGCCGCTATCTTTTTTGCCTCCTGGATCTCCTGCTATGCCTTCTCGGCTTCGGCCTTGGCGTCTTTCATACTCACAAGGGCCTTCGCAAGCTCGGCCTCTTTCATCTTCAGATCATGCTCCACGGACTCGAACTTCTTGCCGAGGTCCTGGAGCTCTTGCTGTACCTCGCCCACTCTAGCACTTTGCTTCTCGCGCTCTTTGCATTCCAAGGCTGCCTTGTCTTCGGCCTCGGATAGCGCTTTCTTCAGGGACGCCACTTCGGCTGTGGACCCTGTCACAGAGTCACGACGCTTTATCGTCAGACTAAACAATTTTATCTATCTTTACATACATAACAGCGGAGAATCACTCACCTTTGCTCTCTTCGAGCCGCCTCTTCGTGAGGTCGAGCTCTCCCTGCGCCTGCTCCAGGTCCCACTTTAGTTCGGCAACCTCAAGTCGGGCAATGGCGGCAAGCAAAGACGGCCTGCTTATTCACATAAATGCTTATTAGACTCCTGCGGATTATAATTGACCCTCCGTTTGGCTTTTATTTTGAACACCAAATGCAGTATCGGGCTACTACCTATCGGGTGGTAATTTCACACATTTTTATTACTTACCTCGAAGCCTGTCAGGAGGCTTGTGCAGGCTTCGGTTAGTCCGCTTTTGGCGGACATAACCTTTTGAATCACCGCACTCATAAGAGTACGGTGCTCGTCATCCATGGAAGCGCCTCGAAGCGCTTCCACCAGACTATCCGGCACCGCTGGCGTGACGGAAGTCCTCGGCACGGACGGCTCACCCTCCCAAACGAGGGGCTGCCCGCCTAAATCCGGAACCGTCAAGGGTTCCGGAACAGTGTTCGGTCGAGAGTCCGCCTTGCTGCGGCTCTCATCGACGCGATCCGCAGGGATCTTGAACCCCGCGTGTCTGACATCTGGAACTCCACCTTGGGGCATCTCTAGGATCACCTCCCCCTGTTCAGGGAACCTTCGGGACAACACCTCCGTGTCATTCGCAGGCTGAGGAGTGGTGGCCGTCGGAGCGAAGTTCATCTTCGAGCGCCAGGACCCATCCGAAGACGACACCTTCGGATGAGCCCTGGCCGGACTGCATATATGTTTGGCATCATTAAACAACTATGAAGTAAAATCACGATAGAGTGTGGACACTTATGATCGAGCTAGGGGCTTCCCCCTGGGCGGCCACTCTTCCTCGCTATGAACGACCGTGGCGGATTAGTCCGGAAGGGACGTCTTTCCCTTCTTGGACGTCCCAGCCTCCCCCTCTGGGGCGGCTTTCCTCTTTTTCTCCTCCCAAGTGCAGGGAGGTAGAGTTTCTTCTTGCTTCCCCCCGCCTCCGTGGGAGGAATCTGTTTCGTCGTCATCGGACGACATGGGTATGACGGCCTTGCGTCGAGGGCCTCTCCCGGCCCCATGGCTCGTCTCCCCAGGCCCCTGATCCTTTCCAGATGGGGCGGCTTCTTCTTCTTCCTCCTCCTCTTTGGGGGAGGAGTGCGCCTCCTCATCTTTGGACGAGGCTTCCGGCACAATCTTATGCCGGAGACCCTTCTTGGTCCCGGGGCCTTCTTTTCGGCCCTCTTCACCGGTGCCTTGTAGGGCGCCGGGATCAGCATCTCTGCCAGGAGAGCATCAGCTGGATCTTCTGGCAGCTGAGCTGGACAGTCAATCTGCTCTGCTATCTCCACATAGTCCTGATCAAATATACACAAATACTTAAGACTCCCCCATGAATGTATTGGAAAAAACCGAATCCGGTGGTAGTCCCAAAACTCACCGGACGTGGGGGCCGTGCTGCATGACGTCCGCGGTCCTCGGATGTGGGAGGAGGTACTTCGGAGGCCTTGAACAACGCCTTCCACGCGTCTTTGTGCTTCATGCCATAGAGCCTCTGGCGTCACGGTGTTCGGCCGGGACGAACTCCCACAGATTGAATGCCCGCCTTTGGCACGGCAGAATCCGGTGAACGAGCATGACCTGGATCACGTTGACGAGCTTGATGTTCTTGTCCTTCATGCTCTTGATGCAGGTTTGGAGTCCGGTCAGCTCTGTAGGTTCGCCCCAAGTCAGACCCTTCTTTTCCCAGGAGGTGAGCCGCATGGGGGCTCCGGATCGGAACTCGGGGGGCCGCCACCCATTTGGCGCCACGCGGCTCGGTGATGTAGAACCACCCCGATTGCCACCCTTTTACGGTCTCTGCAAAGGAGCCGTCCAGCCAGGTGACGTTAGGCATCTTGCGCACCATGGCCCCTCCGCACTCCGCTTGCTGGCCGCTTGCAATCTTCGGCTTCACGCAGAAGATTTGCACCCACAGGCCGAAGTGAGGCCGGATGCGGAGGAAGGCCTCGCATACGGCGATGAACGCCGAGATGTTGAGGATGAAATTCGGGGCTAGATCATGGAAATCTAGCCCATAGTAAAACATGAGCCCGCGGACGAAGGGATGAATTGGAAATCCCAGTCCACGGACGAAATGGGTGACAAACACGACCCTCTCGTGGGGTCCTGGGGTCGGTATGACCTGCCCGACGCCCGATGGCCAGTGCGCTTATGTCTGCGCCAAGTATCCGGCCGCCCGAAGATTTGCGATATGCTTCTCCTTGACGGTGGAAGCCACCCACTTGCCTCCTGCTCCGGACATGTTTAGCTGTGCGGAGAAGACTTGGGCTTGGGCGCTGGAGCTCGAGGAGGCAAGAGTGGGCAAAGGAGGAAGAAGGCGTGGGTAAAAATGGGGAAATCTTATCCCTTTATAGAGGCGACGAAAGCGGTGCGCCTCCCCACTTGCCGTTAGAATCGCTTGCTTCCCAAGCGCCACGATTGATGATGTGGTGGGATTACCCGTACTCGTATTGATGAGAATCCCGTGATAAGGGGACACGATCTCTGCTTTGACAAGACGTGTCGAGGAAACCGCCTCACAATATGCGCTGTGGATGGTTGTGGGAAAACGGTTCGAATAATGACCCAACCGTAATGACACGTCGCGTTGCCTAAAAAGTTGTCAGCAGATTGCATTTGTGAAATACCGTTCTCTCTACGGTGGCATGTGAAGATCATTTTGTGGATCCGGACATGATTCAAGTGTTGGATAATTACTTTGCATTACTCAGAGAAGGAACCCGCCCTGCAATGCCGAAGACAAGATCATGCTACCGGACTCATCGTCATTGAAGCCTGGTTCGTGGCTACCGAGGGAGTCCTGGATTAGGGGTATCGAGACAGCCGGATCACATACATCGTCCGGACTATTGAAGCGTGAAGATACAAGACTCAAGACTTCGACCCGTGTCCGGATGGGACTTTCCTTGGCGTGGAAGGCAAGCTTGGCGATCCGGATATTATATTTCCTTCCTTGTAACCAACTCCATGTAAACCCTAGCCCTCTCCGGTGCCTATATAAACCGGAGAGGTTAGTCTTTAGAAGGCCGATCACAATTACAATCATACCATCATAGGCTAGCTTCTACGGTTTAGCCTGTACGATCTCGTGGTAAATCTACTCTTGTACTATCTATATCTTCGATATTAATCAAGCAGGAAGTAGGGTTTTACCTCCATCGAGAGGGCCCAAACCTGGGTAAACATCTGTGTCCCTTGCTTCCTGTTACCATCAGCCTAAGACGCATAGATCGGGACCCCCTACCCGAGATCCGCCGGTTTTGACACCGACACCCACCACATCTATGATAATACCAGGTTTTGTCACAATTATCGTCATAGAAGTGTCATAAGCATGACAGAAAAAAATACGTTCGGCCCAAAATGTCACGGATGTTGTCCGCGTTCTGGCGACGGGGGTCCCCAGACTTGCCTGCCTGTGGCCCACGGCGTGGGTATGCAAGCAGGTCGTATGGCCCATCTTCATCGACAAGGCATTCAAGACCCTCGCGAGGGGCCAAGCCTCGCGGGGCGGATGACGCAAGATCTCCTCAGTAGCGGCCACGCTCGGTAGGCTCGCGAGGAGCGGAGATATCAAGGCTGGGCAAACCTTGCGAGACTCTTGTGACATGAACCATGATGATCGACACCAGGCAGGCGCCAGGCGGGCCCAGCGCGCGCAACGTCCTTATTTCCTCTTTGGTGCTAAGGAGGCAGGCGCAGGCGCGGAGTACCGAGGCATCAAGCAATGGTTTCCTTATCGGTGCAATGAGACCGAAGACTAGCAGGACGGCAAGATGGGGGTCACCATGGAGCCCAAGACAACGTCACCATCAGGGCCTTTTGCAGGCGAAGACCACTTTTGTCAGGATAGCTTGTACTAGCTGTCCCCCTTCAAAATTGCCCGCCGTTGTTGGCTCCCTTCACGCTTAGTATTTGGGGAGAGGACCAGGGCCTATATAAGTAGAGCTAGCCACCACCTTAGGGGACAAATCATTCAGAGGCATCTCGCCCGCACAAGTTCGTCGAGCACAAGAACACCACAACCTCAGGAGGCTGTTCTTCCCCTTGTACTGTTCCTCATCAGCCCAAGAGGCAATCCACCACTACAACACTGGAGTAGGGTATTACACCACGACGGTGGCCCGAACCAGTATAAATCTCGTGTCATTATGTGTTGCGAGTTCGTCGAGTTCGTCCGCGAGATCTTAGCGAGCTAGGGCGTAGATCGGTAGGAGGGAAAGAACTTCGCACGCACCCCAGAGTTCGAACCTTAAGGGTTTTGCCGAAACCCGAGATCCGACATGTGGCGCGCCAGGTAGGGGTGCGCTGTAGATTATCCTCCGTCTATCTGCGCTTCGCCCTCATGGCAGACGCCCCGCCACCGGCTCCAACAGCC
Organism: Aegilops bicornis; assembly: GCA_021605145.1. Taxonomy (NCBI): domain Eukaryota; kingdom Viridiplantae; phylum Streptophyta; class Magnoliopsida; order Poales; family Poaceae; genus Aegilops; species Aegilops bicornis. The sequence continues at coordinate 417,862,410 of CM038670.1, read as the reverse complement.
GGTGCTGACGACGGGGATAGGGGGCTCCGAGCCCTGGCCCCTGCCCTTCGGCAGGTGCGATGGCCACCCAAGTTCAGGCCGGAGATGCCGCCGCGCTACGACGGCACGGCGGACCCGTTAGCATTCCTGCTGGCATACGAGTAGGCCGTCCTCGAGGCTGGGGGCGACGACAAGGTCATGGCCAACTGGCTCCCCATGGCCCTCGCCGGCGAGCCACGCGCCTGGCTGCTCAACCTCCCTGGATCCACGGTGGCATCCTGGGGGGAACTCCGCGACCTCTTCACTGCTCGCTACGCGGTGCCGGCGCACCACGCAGTCGCAGCCCTGCTGGGCGGCTCTCAAGCACCGCCTTCAGATCGCCACATGAAGCCGTTCCTCCGCCAGAATTGTGCCGCTTCCAAGCGCCTGGGGGCTCCGCCGGGTTGGGCTGCGCCAGAGGCCGACCTCACCTTCGGCTCAGAAGGCCACCCCAACTCTACCGCCAGCTCGGGCAAGCTCCCAATGCTCTACATGCCCACCATCTGCAACATGGCTATTACCAGGACCCTCATCGATGGCGGTGCAGGCCTCAACCCGCTCTCCTAGAGGCCTTCAGCCTTCTTCACGTGCCACTCGAGCGGCTCAGTCTCAGCAAGCCTTTCTTAGGAGTTGGTGGCGGCACTGCCTGCTCTCTGGGGCAGATCCGCCTCCCGGTCACCTTCAGCCCATGCGACAACTACCGCACTGAGCTGGTCGACTTCGACATCGCCCGCATCGGCCTCCCGTACAACGCCATCCTCGGGTACCCAGCTCTCGCCTAGTTCATGGTGGCGACTCATCCGGCCTACAACCTCATGAAGATGCCAAGGAGCAAAGGCGTCCTCACCATCAAGGGGGACACCAAGGAGGCCATGACGGCACTCAAGCTCACCCTCAAAACCGCTGCAGTGGCGCAGCCTGCCGACGTGGGCGCCTCCGAGCCCAAGGGAGCCATAAGGACCAAGAAGAAGCAGTTGTTCACACAAGACAAGGCGGAAAACAAGCAGGTGCCGGTCAACGAAGACAGGCCCTCAGGAGCCACCTTTACCATAGGTGCCAGCCTCGACCCAGGTCAAGAGGAAGCATTGGTGAAGTTCCTGCATGCAAACAAGGATATATTCGCGTGGGAGCCCAATCAGCTGGTAGGAGTCCCGAGAGAGGTGATTCAGCATCATTTAAGGGTATGCCCCAATGTACGCCCCGTGAAGCAGCGGGCGAGACGGCAGTCCACTGAGAAGCAGGCCTTCATCGTCCAGGAGACCCGCAAGCTGGAGGCGGCGGGTGCCATTCGCGAGGTTCGGTATCCCGAATGGCTGGCGAACCCCGTCGTAGTGCCGAAGAAAGGCGGGAAGGAGCGGATGTGTGTCGACTTCACCAACCTTAACAAAGCCTGCCCCCAAGATCCGTTCCCGCTGCCACGCATTGATCAGATCGTTGACTCCACCGCCGAGTGCGACATGTTGTGCTTCCTGGATGCGTTCTCAGGGTATCACCATATCAAGATGGCGGTTGAAGATGTGGAGAAGACGGCCTTCCTGACTCCGTGTGGGGTGTACTGCTACACCTACATGCCCTTTGGACTGCACAATGTGGGCGCAACCTTTCAGCGACTGATGCACATCAGCTTGGGGCGGCAGCTCGGGAGAAACACAGAGGCCTACGTCGATGACATTGTGGTGAAGTGTCGGGAGGCGAGGACCCTGATTCAAGACCTAGAGGAGACCTTCGTGAGCCTGCGCCAAGTGAACTGGCGGCTCAACCTGGAGAAGTGCGTGTTCGGCGTCCCTTCCGGCAAGCTGCTGGGCTTTCTCGTGTCCCACAGAGGGATCGTGGCGAATCCAGAGAAGATCAAGGCCATCGAGGACATGAGCTCGCCACAGACCCTTAAGGAGATGCAGAAGTTGGCTGGTCGGGTAACTGCGTTGGGACGCTTCATCTCCAAGCTAGGGGAACGCGCCCTACCCTTCTTCAAGCTGATGATGAATAAGGGCCCATTCGAGTGGACCTAGGAGGCCGACCGAGCTTTTCAAGACCTCAAGAGATACCTGACCAGCCCTCCAGTGATGGTGGCACCACGGCCCCTCGAGCCCCTAGTACTCTACCTCGCCGCTACCTCGTACTCCGCCAGCGCAGCACTGTGGCAGTTCGGGAGGAGCGCCAAGCCAAGAGCGCACCGCACCGAGCTACAGCTGAAGCAATGCAAGATCAGGAAGTCGCCGCAAGAGCCGTGGCAGCGCCGACAGAAGACCAACCTCAGCAGGATGACGCCGTCAAAACTCCCGCAAACCATCAGGTGTTAGGAGTCCCATCACCTCAGGAGACATGTCAACTTCCGGAAGGCGCGAGCCCAGATAGCGCGCCAGCCCTCGTCGAGCACCCGGTGTATTTCGTCAGCACCGTGTTGCGAGATGCGAAGGCGCGATATCCCATGCCTCGGAAGCTCCTGCTCGCACTCTTGGTGGCCTCCTGCAAGTTGCGACACTACTTCCAGGGACACCCCATCAAGGTTGTCTCGGCCTACCTGTTGGAGAGGGTGCTCAGGAGCCCCAATTCTGCTGGAAGGGTCACTGAGTGGAACATCAAGCTGCAAGCATTCCAGTTAGAGTTCAGCACTACCAGGGTCATCAAGGGAGCCGCGCTCGCTGATTTTGTGGCGGAATGGACTGACATCCCGGTGATTGAAGTAGGCACCAGACGGTTGGGTCATGTACTTCGATGGCGCCTTCGCGCACCAAGGCACAGGGGCCGGAGCAGTACTCATCTAGCCCACTCAGGATAAGCTCTACTACGCCGTGCAGCTCTGCTTTCAGCATGGAGAGAAGGTCTCCAACAACATCAGAGAATACGAAGGCCTCATAGCTGGCCTGAAGTCTGCGGCAGCTCTGGTGGTGAAGTGCCTTACCGTTAAAGGCGACTCGCAGCTCCTCGTCAACTTCTCCAACAAGGTATACGAGTCGAAGGACGAGCATATGGAGGCCTACCTCGCGGAGGTGCGCAAGATGGAGAAGCAGTTCTTGGGCATGGATCTGCAGCACGTGCCCCGGGGCACCAACAAGGAGGCCGACGACATCGCCAAGAGGGCATCCAAGCGGCAGCTGCAACAGCCTGGCGTCTTTGAGGAACGGCTCTTCAAGCCATCAACGACACCACCAATTTCAAGCACGGCTCAGCCTCGGGAGGAGCTCCCACAGCCTCCTGCCATAGGAGCCCCGGCCTGTGGCCCGACCTCAGGAGCTCGCTTGCTCCTGGCACTCGAGCCCCAGGAGGGATGTTGGACCAAGGAATTCAAGGAATATCTGATGCAAGGGGCGCTGCCGAAGAAGGAGGAGGATGCAGAGCATGTAGTTCGGCAAGCCACGACGTACTGCATCCAGGACGATCAGTTGTACAGGAAGTGGCCAAATGACGTTTCTCTGCATTGCATTTCCAGGGACCAGGGGAAGGATCTGCTAACTGACATACACGGTGGGGACTGTGGGCACCACTTGTCATCACGGACCCTCGTCGGCAAAGTATTCCTTAGTGGGTTCTATTGGCCCACTGCGCTCAACGACGCAGCTGAGCTGGTGAAGTCCTACGAAGCCTGCCAGTTCCACGCCAAGCAGATTCATCAGCCGGCTCAGGGTCTCCAGACCATTCCGCTCACGTGGCCGTTCGCGGTCTGGGGGCTGGACATCTTGGGCCCATTCCCTCGAGCGCCTGGGGGCTACCGCTACCTCTACGTCGCCATCGACAAGTTCACCAAGTGGGCGGAAGTGGAAGCTGTCCGCACCATACCAGCCGGCTCTGCTGTCAAGTTCAGCAAGAGCCTCGTGAGCCGCTTTGGGGTCCCCATCCGTATCATCACAGATAACGGCTCACAGTTCATTAGTAACCTCTTCAAAATCTACTGTGCTAACCTTGGAACACAGATTTGCTATGCTTCGGTGGCGCACCCGAGGAGCAATGGTCAGGCCGAACGCGCCAACGCGGAGGTCCTGAGGGGCCTCAAGACCAGGACCTTCAAGAAGAAGCTCGAGGGCTGTGGCAGGGGCTTGCACGACGAGCTCCAGTCCGTGCTGTGGTCCATCCGCACCACCGCCAGCAAGCCAACGGGCGAGACCCCATTCTTCCTTGTCTACGGAGCTGAACGGTCCTTCCTCACGAGGTCAAGCATCGCTCGCACGGGTCCTGGCATTCCATGAAACGCAGCAGGACGCCACACGGGGGATGGACCTTGTGGTGGGGGAGGAACGTCGTCACAAAGCTGCGCTGAGGGTGGCAAGGTACCAGCAAGCGTTGTGGCGATACCACTGCCGCAACATCCGCTCCAGGACGCTCGAGGTGGGTGACCTTGTACTGAGGTGGGTCCTCTCCAGGGAAGGGCTGCATAAGCTTTCACACATGTGGGAGGTCCCGTTCAGGGTCGTCCATGTCTCCAGCCCTGGCACCGCGCGCCTGGAGACACAGGAAGGGGTACTCATCCAGAACGCCTAGAACATCCAGCACCTCCAAAAGTTCTACCCATGAAGCAAGGCCCAGAGCATGTGAAGAAAGGCCCAGAGCCTGTGAAGAAGGCCCGGTGCCTGTGAAGAATCGCTGCCCGTGACACTATCACGTAATAATGAGTGGGGCTGTACATGCCCCGGAGTCTCAGGAGCGCCGGCCTCAGGCCCTGGGGCTCCCTCCCGCGCCTAGTGGTAGCACTTAGCTCCGTGCGGGTGAGAAGACGTGAATACTAGATTAGGTGCCGGACGCGGCTTTTCGTTTGCTTTCCGTAGTTGGCTCGCTTTTCCTTAATCAAAGTTTTCTTCTGGTGTCGCTTTTCCTTAATCAAAGTTTGCCTCTGGTGTTCCTTGCTGATTCGACTCCCCCATCTCTTGCCGCGTTTTCCGGCTCTGGTTCGCTCGTATTCTCTCTCTCGCATACCTCACGACGGGGGCTAGGCAGGTGCCCTCGCGAATGTTTTTTCTCTCTGCCTTCTCTTGAGCATTTTTCCTTCCCTCTGCCTTCTCGCGAGCTACCCTCGCTCGAGCCCGAAAGCTGGTGCATCTCTCCTAATCTGTGCCCCTCGGGTACCGCGATACAAAGCGCCGGGTCAAGGCTTGGGTGGACGACAAGTCTCCTGGCAAACTACCTAATGAATTTATTGCAGTTCCTGAGCAATAGTGGGACACAGGGTCAAGATGGACACAAGGAAACAAGCACCTCGTGAGGAGGAGGGCGCCTCGAGTGCACCAGGCTAAGCTATATTTGCACAAAATAGGAACACAACACTAAAGCAGCAAGCGTAGCTTAATGGTTAATAAGTTATAGGTTTGATACACGCCCCTCCGGGCCCATGCTGGTTTCATTTTGATGCAGGAGGGAAAAGGGGAACAAGACAAAAGCGGCGCTCGCCCCTGTAGCAGCCGATGAGGGCAGGGCCTAGGTAACGTCCCGGGACTAGTCGGACCCCTCCTCGCGCTTCACCGATGCGCGAAGACGAGATGACCCTCTACTGCCTTCGAAGCGGGCACGGTAGCGTGGCGGCTGGTCAAGGCCGCCGCTGCTAGAACTGTCACCAAGGGAGGAGCCACCATAGCCAGACGTGGTGCGGTCGGCGGGTTCGTCCTCCTCCTCATCCCGGCCATTGCCAAGGCCGAGTACCTCCTCGCCGTCGTTCGACTCGAGGCAGCATCCGGCGCGATAACCGCCTTCCCCGAACACCCTCACGTAGAGGGTCGCTGTCACGCCCAAGATGCGACCCTATCCTAAAGGAACTCGTAGGCCCCACTAAGGATAGAAGCGCATCTTGAAGACGCTTTAGCAAGGTGGATATCATTACATCGTACCATTACATAATAGTGGGGATACATCCAAGACATACAATGCCACATGAATACAACAATAGAACATGCATGAGAACACATCCGGCGAGGCGAGCACGATGCCGGCGAGCGCGCGGGGACGGCAGAGGAGGCGAGGGGCGGCGCGGGTCGGAGCGGCGGAGCTTGCACGGTGGAGCGGAGGCCGGCGGTGGCACCCTGGGCGGCTAGCTGTGGCGGACGGGCAGCTGGAGGGGTGACGGCCGGCAGGAGCGCGGCGTGTGGCGGGGACGCAGCGAGCTCGGGCAGCGTGGGGGCGAGGAAGGCGGCGCGAGGCGCTCCTCACCGGGCGGCGGCGCGCGCCGCTGCACGTGGCAGCCGGGCGGCGAGGCGGCGGCGGCGTCGCGCTGGCGCGGGCGGCGGAGCGGAGAGTGGCGGCGACGGCGGCGGCGATGGCCGATTGCATGCATCGGGCAATGGCTCAGCGGCGGTGGTTCGCCCGTCTTGGCGCTTCCGGATGGGCCCGGCGGGCCAGCACGGTGGAGACGGCGGCGGGCGCATGTCCGGGCGCCGAGTGGACGCGTCCGGCGACGCGAGGAGGGAGAGGGCTAGGGTTCATCCGCGTAATTCGGAGGTGGGGGTTTATTTATAGGTAGAGGGAGCTAGGAGACTCCAAATGAGGAGCGGTTTTCGTCCACACGATCGTGATCGAACGACCGACAGCATGGAGGGGGTTTAGATGGGCTCCGAGGGCTGAGTGAAAGGGTGTTGGGCTACAAGAGAAAAATGGGTTTCGCTTAGCTCGGTTAACCGTTGGGGCATCAAACGACCTCCAAATGTACGGAATTTGACAGGCGGTCTACCGGTGATATACCAAGGCCACTCGGCAAATCTCGGTCCATTTCGAGAAAGTTTTTCTCCCGCTCACGAAACAAGGCCTGAGAGGTGCGACGGGCGCGTGCGAGTGTCAGATCGCGAAACAGACAACATGGAAAGTGACCGGATGCGAGTTTTGAAAAACATGATGATGCAATGCAGATGATGACATGGCAAAATGCAACACGCAAGCAGCTGACATGGCAACGACGGAGAATAACTGGAGGACACCTGGCGCATCGGATCCGGGGCGTTACAACTCTCCTCCACTAACAAGAGATCTCGTCTCGAGATCTTAGGAACGAGACGGGGGGAAAAGAGGATGAGGTGAAAAAAAACACAAGAGGGAAAAAGAACAAAGTCGAGAGCACTCAGGTAGAAAAGAGGAAGTATGATTACGACGGGAATCAACATCTCAACGAACAAGATAGACTCTGAAAGCACTCCGTTTAGAACAAGCTAGAAAAAAGGAATAAGGATGACAGATTTAGGCAGGACTCCGGCTGAACAAGGAAAGAATAGAACATGAACTTGAGACGATGGAATAATACTTGACGAGAGGAACGACACAATGCCTCCGGACAACTAGAAGGAGTTGAATGAAAAGAGCGGAGAAGAAACGATATCATGTACCATAATTGAGTTTGAAAGCATCCTTAGAATGTTGGATTGAATGGAGTTGTTGATACTATCAACAACAAAAGAATAAGCTTGTTGTGGACTTATGGATAACATCTCAAAATTATGAGGTGATAACCAACCACAAGTGGAAAAGATTGAATAGCTGAGAGGACCGAAGAAATGCATAACTCCACTTCAAAAGAATACGGAGAATTAATTGCACCTCGCAAAGCAAGAAGAAGAATACTTGAGCTCCTCCAACAAGAATCTTGATGGAAACTTGAAGAATGAATTAAATCATGATGAACCACCATGAAGAACTCCGGTAACAAAAGAATGATGAGATAGAATTGAAAGATGAAACTAATAAGATAGAAGCCTTGCGATGATTTAGATGGAGGTTCGCGACGAAACCAGCGAGAAGCTTGGAACTCCGGAAGGGAAAAGATGAACAACTTATAACCAAGAGATTATTCGTCCTGAACAATCTCCGAAAAGAAAATTTAATCAACTTGATGAAAGAAGAATAAGAATTATGTTATGCTCATCCTCCACCAATTAAATTGATGAGAAGCAATGGATTGCATACAACTTATGCACATTGGGAAAAGATTAAGGGGAGATATATCGCAACACTTGGGAAAATCTTCATGAACCACCGGTAGGACTGGAAAGAACGAATTAGTTGATGTGATTACAAATGAAAAGGGATCTTTGAACGAACCACCATTTAGAAATGAAAATGGACGAAGAAAAGGGGATGAATCGCCGGGAAGAATTAGAAAAGCACGAAGATACTTGAGGGAATTTAGAGACAAGAGAATGAAGAGATCGCGAACTGATTGAAGAATGCTTGAACGAAACATCGGAAGAATATCGAGACGAACGAAGGGGCACGGATATAGAATAATTGAAGACCGAATTTGACAACTTAGAACGAAGAAATATTCCGAAAAGATGGCCTCCAGATGATCGAGAGAGACATCAACTCCTGAAATGCTCCGGATGGATGAAAATAATTGCACAATTTGAAATAATTTGAGAGGATAATAACAAGCTAGCACCGCGAATCTCCGGGAGAAGGGGCAAGATTTAAGAGAAACTCTACTTCGGTCTTCAAATGTTGAGAATGACGACGAGGAACACCACTAAAATTGTTGAAATACTCCAGAAGAATGAAAAGAGGAAAGATTGACCCGAACATGGAAGAATTTTGAAAACGATCTTGGAGAAAGCATCTGACTGATGAAATTCATACTTACACCAAACTTCAAAAGAACTTGAGAATACCTCCGGGAAAATTAGAAGAGTCAGGTAAGATCCTGGGAAAAGACCTATGGGTTAGGGCCCACTGAAAAGAAACACAGCTGGAAAGGATTGTTTGAATGAGAAATGATGCACCGGAACGATTGAAAGATTTGAATGAGGTGACAACCTCGAAATAATAGAATGCAAACATGAATCTTCTGAGATGTGTTCAACACTCCAGAACGATGACGAGAGGTGAACGGGCAGCGGGAAACATTTGGGCCGAGGGAAAGAATATGATCAACAACGAAAAACTTGCATTGGATCCACCGGAAAAGGAAATGAGACAAACATTGATGAAGTCGACGAGAATTCGCCGGTTGAGACAGCCGAGGAAGAACTGAAGATACTCCGCATGAATGAAATTGATTCTCGAATAGAGGCTCGGACTCCGGGAAGAAAAATGGTTGGGAGGGCGGGAAAAAATACAGGCAACTGGAACAACGAATAATTGAATAGAAAAGCGCTGGTTGAATTGATTGAGGAGAGAATGCAAAGGCTTCACACGAGTAGGATGGATACTCGATTTCGGACTCCGGCTCCGAGAAGAACAAGGGGTGGGCGGGTGGGAAAAAGAAAGACAACTTCGGAGAGGGAAACAATGTCGAAAGAGAAAGAACTGACGACTGATCTTGCAAAAGATGACGAGGATTGAAACCACTCGAAGAGAAGTGTGCCGGATTGAACAGAGGATGGAAAACGAACAAAAACTGACCGCATGATCCTAAAGAAAAATTTGAAGGGGAAGAGGAGTAGTTCAAAACACCTACGTCAAGATTTCTCACCAGAGCGACGAAGGGGCTGAGGAGTAAAAAAAATCCTACTCTCCGATATAACTAGACTATGAAAAAGTTTTTTATTCTAGACTCGACAACGGCCAACTACACGATCAATCAAGGGGGCTCCTAAGGTCGGTCGAGGCTCTGATACCAACTTGTCACGCCCAGATGCGACCCTATCCTAAAGGAACTCGTAGGTCCCACTAAGGATAGAAGCGCATCTTGAAGACACTTTAGCAAGGTGGATATCATTACACCGTACCATTACATAATAGTGGGGATACATCCAAGAATACAATGCCACATGAATACAACAATAGAACATTCATGAGAACACATCCGGCGAGGCAAGCGCGACGCCGGCGAGGGCGCGGGGACGACGGGGTAGCGGAGGAGGCAAGGGGCGGCGCGGGTCGGAGCGACAGAAGCTCATGGGCGAGCGGCGGCACGTGGCGCCTGGGCGGTTGGTGGCAGCGGACGGGCTGCTGGAGGGGCGGCGCGCAGAGCGCTGCGCTGGGCGCGGCTTGGCGGCGGGATGCAGCAAGCAAGTCGGGCGGCGAGGCGAGGAAGGCGGCGGCGGAGGCGCTCCTCACCGGCGGCGGCGGCGCTACGGAGCGGCAGCCGGGCGGCGTAGGCGGCGGCGGCCCGGCGCCAGACGCCGCGCGGCGGGCGGAGAGCGGCAGCGGCGATGGCGGCTGCGGGCGCAGGGCGCGGGCCTATGGCGGCGGCAGTTCGGGCCCGTGCGGGCTCCGGATGGGCCCGGCGGGCCAGCGCGGTGGAGATGGTGGCGGGGGCGATGCGGGACACATGGCGGGCTCCGATTGGCTGCGGGCGCATGTCCGGGCGCCGAGTGGACGCGTTCGGCAGCGCGAGTAGGGAGAGGGCTAGGGTTCATCCACGAAATTCGGAGGTGGGGGTTTATTTATAGGTAGAGGGAGCTAGGAGACTCTAAATGAGGAGCGGTTTTCGTCCACACGGTCGTGATCGAACGACCGAGAGCATGGAGGGGGTTTAGATGGGCTAGGTGGGCTGTGTGAAAGGGTGTTGGGCTGAAAGAGAAAAGGGGGTTTTGGTTAGCTCAGTTAACCGTTGGGGCATCAAACGACCTCCGAATGGAACGAAATTTGACAGGCGGTCTACCGGTGATATACCAAGGCCACTCGGAAAATCTCAGTCCATTCCGAGTATGTTTTTCTCCCGCTCACAAAACAAGTCCTGAGAGGTGTGACGGGAGCGTGCGAGAGTGTCGGATCGCGAAACGGACAATGTGGAAAGTGACCGGATGCGAGTTTTGAAAAACATGATGATGCAATGCAGATGATGACATGGCAAAATGCAACACGCAAGCAGCTGACATGGCAACAACTGCGAATAACTGGAGGACACCTGGCGCATCAGATCCGGGGCGTTACAGTCGCATCATCGTCGAACTTGAAGCGGAGGGTGTACGGCTTGCCCAGCAAGGCTACAGCGAACGCTCGCCAACCGCGGGCGAGCTATATTTGCCCGCGACGGAGACCTCGACCGCGACCTAAGAAGCCCGGCTACAAGAATCGCACTGCGCAGCGAGCCCGCTGGACCGGAGGCCGGCAGCTCACCGGCAAAGAAGCGAGGGAGCAGGAGCCAGCTGCCGGCCGGACCCTCCGACCAGACAACGAACTCCCGTAGCACCTCTGACGCATGGAACCGCGGTCGGGGGGGGGGGGGGGGCAACCACGGCGCGTCTTCTCGTCGGCCGACGGACTGCCTCGACCGGGCGGCTCACGCCACGCCTCTGGCGCCACCCGAGGGCGGGGGCGGGGGCATGGCGGGGTCGTGGCATGCTTGCGGGGACGGCCACATCCTCGCTTGGGTGTCGGGGAGCCGGGTCCCTCCCGAGGGGCTATGCCCTTCTCTGCGGCAGAGAACCTCTTTGATGGCGCCATTGCTTCTTGCGGTGGAGCAAGAAGGAAGAAACAAGCGAGCAAGGAATAGATGGGGGATGGGGGCTCCGCCCCCCTCCCCATTTATAGCGAGAGAAGGCCAACCAACGCCCCCCACGATCATAGGTAATAATGTTTTTCCTGGCATGCCGCAGGGACTTGTCAAGTCGAGCAGTTGCCGAGGCGGCATGGGGAAGCGGAGATGCCCACGTCCAATCAGCCGCCACGCGTCAACCGAGGCCGCAGGCTTTTGGGGCCCGCAGCGCTCCGTACTTGACCTTTGGCTTCGCCCCGAAGCCAAGCCCGAGCGCGCCTTGGGCTGGGGGCTACTGTCGGCTTTCTGGGGACGGGGGTCCCCAGATTTGCCTACCTGCGGCCCACGGCGTGGCTATGCGAGCAGGTCGTACGGCCATCTTCATCAACAAGGCATTCAAGACCCTCGCGAGGGGCGAAGCCTCGCGGGGCGGACGATGCAAGACCTCCTCAGGAGCGGACACGCTCGGTAGGCTCGCGAGGAGCGGAGATATCAAGGCGGGGCAAACCTTGCGAGGCTCTCGTGACGTGATCCATGACGATCGACACCAGGCGAGCGCCAGAGCGCGCATCGTCCTTATTTCCTCTTTGGTGCTAAGGAGGCAGGCGCAGGCGTGGAGTACCGAGGCATCAAGCAAAGGTTTCCATATCGGTGCAACGAGACCGAAGACTAGCAGGACGGCAAGACGGAGGTCACCATGGAGCCCAAGATGGTGTCACCACCAGGGCCTTTTGCAGGCGAAGACCACTTTTGTCAGGATAGCTTGTACTAGCTGCCCCCCTTCAAAATTGCCCGCCGTTGTTGGCTCCCTTCCCACTCAGTATTTGGGGAGAGGACCAGGGCCTATATAAGTAGAGCTAGCCACCACCTTAGGGGACAACTCATTCAGAGGCATCTCGCCCACACAAGTTCGTCGAGCACAAGAACACCACAACCTCAGGAGTCTGTTCTTCCCCATGTACTGTTCATCATCAGCTCAAGAGGTAATCCACCACCACTACACTGGAGTAGGATATTACACCACAATGGTGGCCCGAACCAGTATAAATCTCGTGTCTTTCTTTGTTGCGAGTTCGTCGAGTTCGTCCACGAGATCTTAGCGAGCTAGGGCGTAGATCGGTAGGAGGGAAAGAACTTCGCGCACACCCTAGAGTTTGAACCTTAAGGGTTTTGCCGGAACCTGAGATCCGACAGATGTGTCTTTTTTTTGTAGTGATGAGAGTGTCATGACCGGAGACCTTCCCAGGCACGGGGCCTTGCTTCATGGGTAGAACTTCCGGAGGTGCTGGATGTTCCAAGCGTTCTGGATGGGGATCCCGTCCTGCGTCTCCAGGCGCGCGGCTCTAGGCCTTGAGACACGGGCGATCCTTAATGGGCCCTCCCACATGGGTGAGAGCTTGTGCAGCCCCTCCTCGGAGAGCACCCGCCTTAGGACGAGGTCACCCACCTCGAGCATCCTGGAGCGAATGCTGCGGCAGTGGTACTGCCGCAGCGCCTGCCGGTACCTTCCCGCCCGGAGCGAGGCTTGACGGTGGCGTTCCTCCCCCAGCACGAGGTCCATCCCCCGCGTGGCGTCCTGGCGTGCCTCGTCAAACGCCAAGACCCACGTGGAGCGATGCTTGACCTCGTGAGGGAGAACCGCTTCGGCTCCGTAGACGAGGAAGAATGGAGTCTCGCCCATCGGCTTGGTCGCGGTGGTGCGGATGGACCACAACACGGACTGGAGCTCATCGAGCTAGCCCCAGCTCCAGGCCTCAAGCTTCTTCTTGAAGGTTCTTATCTTGAGGCCTCTCAGGACCTCCGCGTTGGCGCGCTCGGCTTGGCCGTTGCTCCTGGGGTGTGCCACTGAGGCATAGCATATCTGCGTTCCAAGGTTAGCACAATATGTTTTGAAGAGGTTGCTAGTGAACTGCGAGCCGTTGTCGGTGATGATACGATTTGGGACCCCGAACCGGCTCACGAGGCCCTTGATGAACTTGACTGTCGAGCCGGCTGGGATGGTGCGAACAGCCTCCACCTCCGCCCACTTGGTGAACTTGTCTATGGCAACGTAGAGGTAGCGGTAGCCCCCGGGCGCTCGAGGGAATGGACCCAAGATGTCCAGCCCCCAGACCGCGAACGGCCATGAGAGCAGGATGGACTGGAGACCCTGAGAAGGCTGGTGGATTTGCTTGGCATGGAATTGGCAGGCTTCATGGGATCTCACTAGTTCGGTGGCATCGTTGAGCGCCGTGGGCCTGTAGATTCCGCTCCGGAACGCCTTGTCCACGAGGGTGCGTGATGACAAGTGATTCCCGCAGTCCCGCCATGTATGTCGGCTAACAGCTCGCAACCCTGCTCCCTGGAGATGAATCACAGAGAAACGTCGTTTGGTCATTTCTGATAGAGCTGACCGTCCTGAATGCAGTAGGCAGAGGCCTGTCGAGCCACGCACTCCGCGTCTTCCTCCTTCTCCGGCAGGGTCCCCGAAGCAGATACGCCTTGAACTCTTCGGTCCAGCATCCCTCCTAAGGCTCGACCACGAGGAGTAGACGCGCTCCTGAGGTTGGGCCGCAGGTGGGGGCTTCCAAGGGGGATGCTGGGGGGAGCTCCTCCTGAAGCGGTGCTGCTTTCGTAGCAGGAGGGGATGCTTGTAACACCCCGGATGTAACTTTCCATATTTGCAACTCCAACTCTTGCCATTTTCGGCATTGTGATATGATATTCCCTCCGTGGTTGGGTTTTGTCTTTCATTTTGCATTTTGTCCTTGTCATGCATTTCATATCATGTCATCATGTGCATCTCATTTGCATACGTGTTCGTCTCATGATTCCGAGCATTTTCCCCGTTGTCCGTTTTGCAATCCGGCACTCCTATGTCCCCCAGCGTCCCCTTTTACATTTTTCCGTGAGCGGTACTAAACTTTCTCAGAATGGACCGAGGTTTGTCAAGTGGCCTTGGTACACCACCGGTGAACCACCTGTCAAGTTTGGTCATTTGGAGCTCGTTTGGTACTCGAACGGTTAACCGCACTCTCGCAAAGGCCTTTTTTAAGTTGCAGCCCAACACCCCTCCAAAACAGCCCAATAACCCATCTAAGTCACTTCCATGTCCACCGCCGTTCGATCACGATCGTGTGGGCGAAAACCGCACCCCATTTGGAGTCTCCTAGCTCCCTCTACCTATAAATACACCCTCCCGAAATCCCGGATCATTCCACCCTAACCCTAGCCCGCGCCTCTCCCGCGCCGCGGGACGTGTCCGATTTGGGCGGTTTCCGTCCGCCCGCGCGCCCGAACCCAGTCAGCGCCACGCATACGTGGCCGCGCCACACCCGCCGCCCGGCCAGCGTAGCCCGCCACGGGCCCTCCCGCTCCCTCCGGGCCGCGCCCTTCGCCTCGCCGCCGCCTCGGCCGCCCGGCGCCAGCGACCCGGCCGCCGCCGCCCGCCGCCGACCGGCCGCCTGTCCCGGCTGCCGCCGCCCGTCGCCTCCGCCGCCCTCACACCCGCCGCTTGTGACCTCGCCGGCCTCGCCGCCACCTCGGCTGCCTCGGCCGTCGCCTCCTCCGGCCCCGAGCTCTCCCGCTCCGGCGAACCTCGGAGTCCGCACCGGATCTGGATCCAGATCCACTGAGGGTTGACCTCTTCTCCCCCGAATTTTCCTCCGTTTTTATTCTGTCAGTATTTTGTTGCATATTCATCGTGTCATAACTTCGCGCCCGTGGCACCGTTTCGGGCGTATAGCATACCAAATTGTTCGCCTCGAAGAGTAGATCATTTCATTCCATTGCATTATTTTCATTTGAGCTCATAGTGATGCCCTAAATGCTGTTAGAAGAGGGCTATGTGATGTTAGTTTCTGTTTCTTAACAGAACATGCACTTTTATCATTTTTGCCATGATTGATGTGTGCACGCTATGAACTTGAGTCCTACATGTGTTTTGTAATATGCCATGCCAACTTTACAGGGGTGTATGCCATGTATTTTTGTGATCTCTGTGGTGACTAGCACAAGCATGCAAACTAGGCTTCATGATGTTGCTGATTTCAGCCCCAGTTTTGCTGATATTTTTATGCCACGTTAACTTGATGCTACCGAGAGAACCATGCATATTTTGAGATACTTCATTAAGGATGTTTTGAACATATGGTTATGCTCTATCCATCCATGCCCTTGTTTGCAAT
The DNA here is from genome assembly GCA_021605145.1 of Aegilops bicornis. Taxonomy (NCBI): domain Eukaryota; kingdom Viridiplantae; phylum Streptophyta; class Magnoliopsida; order Poales; family Poaceae; genus Aegilops; species Aegilops bicornis. The sequence goes on along the minus strand of CM038670.1, from coordinate 417,846,900 downwards.
TATGGAGTGCCATAGCTTGAGTCAATCGAGCAATACTTTTGCTATAAAATGTTTCCTGGCAGATTGTTTACATGATATTCAATTTTGCCAAGGTTGTTGTAGTTGATCTGTGTATGCTATGATGTTGTTATTGCCATGTATATCTTGTATGCCATGTCTTCTTGATGGATGTATGCTTAGTTTATCATTAAATGCTCTGTAGTGAGTGCATCGAGCTCTTAAACATGCCTACTTGTTATCTGTTTTTGTCATGCCCTGTTGCTGAATCTGTTAACGAAACTTGCGATGTTTACATGGGTGTTATTAAGTTTTCTGATCCCTTTTGGCTCATGGTCAGTAAGGGACTTTTGTTCTATGCTTTGAGTAGATTCATGCAATTCCTTGTTTTGCTATTATAAGTTCCTGTAGCATATAGTTTGCTTGCTCTGAACATTGCTTCCTGATGCTAATTCTGCCATGTTCAGTATTTTCTCTAAGTCTGTGAAGCTGATATATTTTGCACTTTTGCCATGCTTGTTTGGACCTGTTATGTTGTGAATTAGCCGTAGCTCACTGTTCATCTTTTGTCAACCATCTTGAGTAGATCACTGCCATATGATTTTCTGGTACGTTTGGGTGCAGTAGCTTAATTTCTTGTTGCTTGCTAAGTGGTATCATGCTGTTAATGGCAGATTTGTGCCATTCTTGTTTTGCTTGTCATTTGCAAACCGTGCATCCGATTCCGGTGATCTTTATATCGATTTCAACCGAAATCATCTCACCTTTCCAGCGGCATACTTGGTTTGCCAAGTTGATGCCTGGTTCATCATTTTCCTTCCGAAGCACGTGATACGCATTGCATATCACATCTCGCATATCATGCCATGTATTGCATCATGTTGCTTGTGCATTGCACCGTGATTTATTGTGGTTTCTTTGTTTGTGTTCTTGCTTTGGGTAGAGCCGGAGACGAGTACGTGAACGAGGAACCTGTTGAGAACGCTTACGAGGATCAAGCTTTCGACAACTCTGAGAACTTTGCAGGCAAGATGACCATACCATCGGAATCACGTCTATCTTTGCTTGCTAGATGCTCGCTCTTTTGCTATGACTATGCTACGATGCCTATCACTTGCTATATCATGCCACCCATATTGCCATGTCAAGCCCCTAACCATCCTTTCCTAGCAAACCGATGTTTGGCTATGTTACCGCTTTGCTCAGCCCCTCTTATAAGCGTTGCTAGTTGCGGTGAAGATGAAGTTTGTTCCTTGTTGGAACATGGAGATGTTGTTCCTTGTTGGAACCTGTTTACTTGTTGGGGATATCACAATATATCTGCTATAATTAATGCATCTATACATTTGGTAAAGGGTGGAAGACTCGGCCTTATGCCTGGTGTTTTGTTCCACTCTTGCCGCCCTAGTTTCCGTCATGCCGGTGTTATGTTCCTTGATTTTGCGTTCCTTACACGGTTGGGTGATTTATGGGACCCCCTTGATAGTTCGCTTTGAATAAGACTCCTCCAGCAAGGCCCAACTTTGGTTTTACCATTTGCCACCTAAGCATTTTTCCCCCGGGTTTTCGCGAGCCCGAGGGTCATCTTTATTTTAACCCCCCCCGGACCAGTGCTCCTTCAAGTGCTGGCCCGAAACGAGCAGACTGCGGGGCCACCTTGGGGAAACTTGAGGCTTGGTTTTACTCGTAGGATGTCTCATCCGGATGTGCCCTGAGAACGAGATATGTGCAGCTCCTATCGGGATTGGTCGGCACAATCGGGCGGCTTTGCTGGTCTTGTTTTATTGCTGTCGAAATGTCTTGTAGTCCGGGATTCCGAGATTGATCGGGTCTTCAGTAGAAGGAAAATCCTTCGTTGACCGTGAGAGCTTATAATGGGCTAAGTTGGGACGCCCCTGCAGGGTATTATCTTTCGAAAGCCGTGCCCGCAGTTATGAGGCAGATGGGAATTTGTTAATGTCCGGTTGTAGAAAACCCGAAGTTGACCTTAATTAATACACATCAACCGCGTGTGTAACCGTGACGGTCTCTTCTCGGCGGAGTCCGGGAAGTGAACACGGGGTTGGAGTTATGTTTGACGTAAGTAGTTCAGGATCACTTCTTGATCGCTACTAGCTTCACGACCGCGCTTTGCTTCTCTTCTCGCTCTCTTTTGCGAATGTAGCCACCATATATGCTAGTCGCTTGCTGCAGCTCCACCTCACAACTCTGTCCTTCCTATAAGCTAAAATAGTCTTGATATCGCGGGTGTGAGATTGCTGAGTCCCCGTGACTCACAGATTCTACCAAAACAGTTGTAGGTGCCGATGATGCCAGTGCAGATGACGCAACCGAGCTCAAGTGGGAGTTCGACGAGGAACGTGGTCGTTACTATGTGTCTTTTCCTGATGATCAGTAGTGGTGCCCAGTTGGGACGATCGGGGATCTGTGTAGCATTTGGGGTATCTTCTTTATTTTGGTTGCGTAGTCGGACCATGAGTGTAATCTGAATGATGGATGTTTATTTATGTATTGTGTGAAGTGGCGACTGTAAGCCAACTATGTATCTCTTTCCCTTATGTATTACATGGGTTGTGTGAATATTACCTCACTTGCGACATTGCTTTCAATGCGGTTATGCCTCTAAGTCGTGCTTCGACACGTGGGAGATATAGCCGCATCGAGGGCGTTACAAGTTGGTAATCGAGCCATCCCCACTTAGGAGCCCCCGCTGATTGTTTGCTGGCGTTGTTGAGTCTAGAACAAAAATGTTTTGAGTCTTAGGATTATATATATCGGAGAGTAGGATTCTTTTTACTCCCTAGTCCCTTCGTCGCTCTGGTGAGGTCTCCTGACGTAGAAGTTTTGACTCTCCTCTCCTCAAATTTCACTAAATTTTTTTTTTAGGATCACGCGGGTATCTTGGGATCGTTCCGATGGTTTTGTGACGAGAACATTGTTCTTGGTGCCTCCTGACATTTAGGGGTTGCAGTGTCCCGCGGAGTTGAGCTCCGAGGTGTTGTCGTCACAATTTTATCGTTGCAGTTCTGGAATACCTGAGCTTTGCCGACATCGAAAATCTCTTTTGTGCAGTTGTTGGTGAGATAACCCCGATAACTTGATCTTTGGGGCAAGCTCGAGTATTGCCATGACTCATTATAACGGATGCTTTTCGAAGGTCGAGGTACACGATTTCCGAAGGTTTCTTGGTTATGTGTTGACGGATGGATACAGCTGGATCTAGGTATTGTTAGTTTGGGTGATATATTTTGTGTCCCGTGTATCCCCAACACCAGATTGCATAACCAGAAAGTTTCGGGAGTTTATAGGTGGGTTTCAAGTAGCTCCTAGCATTTCTTCCCGCAGATATTTGGTTTGTGATTGGGTAATCCTTACCACTTATTTTTTCCAGTCGTACCTTGTTATTTTTTCATCAACCCTTAATCAAGTGGCTTCTCACCTTAATGGACGTGTGATGTTAGCTTTTGGAATTCATTCGTTCATCCTTGTTCGAATGTTTATTGTGAAGACTATATGTTGCAATTTCTATCCGTTGATTCAACTTGTCTATCTATCTATCAAAGTGCTAACGGATGTCGCCCTCTTCAGGATGGCTCCGCCAATGCGTCTGAATCCGGATCGCAATGATGAGAGTCAGTCGAACCCTCCACCTCCACCTCCGCCTCCGGAGGCATGGCAAGCTATCATGGGAGCCACCAATGCCAATGCTCAGATGATTTTGCAACTCTTGCAAGAGCGTACCCAAGGGCAAGGCAATCAAGGAAATCAAGGCCAAGGCAACAACCAGCCGCACTTTGCTACCCTCAATCAGTTCCTCGCTAATCAGCCGAAGTCTTTCGGTTTACGTAGTCGAGGCCACAGACGCCGACGATTGGCTTGTGGACATCTGCAAACATTTTGAATGTAGCAATGTCGGACACTGAGGACTTTGTCAAGTTTGCTTCGTTTCAACTCAAGGACCAAGCTGCTGAGTGGTTCCAAGCAATACAAAGATTCCAGAGGAGGTCGTGTCATTACAGGATGAGTTCCGCCGAGACTTCGTGAGCTCACCACATTCAAAAGTGTTGTTGAGAGCAAGCGTGAGGAGTTCCGCAATCTCAAGCAAGGCAACATGTCTGTGTACCAATACAATATCCAGTTCAGAACTCGCTCGCTTCGCTAAGCAAGACGTCCCTGATGAAAAGAGTATGATCTATCAATTCAGAGGTGGTCTCAGAGAAGATCTGCAATTAGCTCTCGTGCTTGTTGAGCCAGAAAAGTATGATGAATTCTACAACATGGCACTGAAGCAAGAAGCTTCCCGGCTCAAATGTGAGGCTTCTAAGAAGAGAATCAGGGATGCAGTTCAGTCTTCTTCTTCCTCTCAAGTGGCAGCTAAGCAGAAGTTCTACCTTCCTCCTCCTCCGTTCCGTCAGCCTTATCAACAGAAGAACTCAGGTGGTCGTGGATCTTCCCACCCGCCCAACCCGTGCTATCGTAACAAGTCTAATTCTCAAGCTCCAAGGTCAAATGCTCCTTATCATCGTCCGCTCTCAGAGGTGACTTGCAACAAATGTCGGCAGAAAAGGTCACTATGCGAACAAGTGCTTCAACCTAAGGCGCCTTCCGCCTCCTCCTCCTGTGAGATCTTCCAGCAATGCAAAGGGTCAAGCATAATCCCAAGTCTGCAAAGGTGAACATGATGAATGCAGCTCAAGCAGAGGAATCTACTGATGTGATAATGGGTAATCTTCCAGTTAATGATATACCTGCAAAAGTCTTATTTGATACTGGTGCATCGCATTCTTTCATGTCATATCCTTTTGCATCAAAGCACAATGTTGACAGAGATTTTGTCCAAAGTTATGCAAGTTGTTTCTCCCGGAAAGCTTATGACTTCTAGTTTGATTGCTCCCGATGTCACTATCAAGATGGGTGACTATAGATTTCTGGCTAAACCAATTGTCCTTGGTGACTCGGATATTGATCTTATTCTCGGGATGGACTGGCTTTCTCAGCACAAAGCTCAGCTTGATTGTGCTGCCAGGTAAATTCAATTGACACACTCTTCTGAGGATGTGATCATCTATGCCGCTCTTGATGAAACCATTCGGTTGTTTTCTCTCAATGAGAAGGGCGAATTGGATGCTATCTCTCAGATTCCAGTTGCTTGTGGGTACCAAGATGTCTTTCCAGAAGAACTTCCAGGAATGCCTCCTCACCGGCCAGTTGAATTTGTTATCGATCTTGAGCCTGGCACTGAACCCGTTTGCAAGTGTCCATACAAGCTTGGACCTAATGAGCTGAAGGAATTGAAGAAGCAGCTCGATGAACAAGAGCGTCTGGGTTTGATCAGACCGAGTTCATCTCCTTGGGGTTGTGGTGTTCCTTTTGTCCAGAAGAAGGATGGCACGGACCGACTTTGTGTCGATTACCGTCCATTGAATAAGAAGACTATCAAGAACAAGTATCCACTTCCCAACATCAATTCGAGCAACTCAAAGGTGCTAAAGTGTTCTCCAAGCTTGACCTTCGTATGGGTTATCATCAGATTCGCATTCGTGAACAAGATATTCCCAAGACAGCATTCAGAACAAGCTTTGGTTCTTATGAATATACTGTCATGTCTTTCGGCCTTGTCAATGCTCCTCCAATATTCTCTCGAATGATGAACTTCATCTTCTACCCCTACACCAATGAATTCGTCTTGGTCTATCTTGATGATATTTTGGTCTTCTCCAAGAATAAGAAGGATCATGCCAAACATTTGCGATTGGTGCTCGACAAGCTCGTAGAGCATCAATTCTATGCGAAGTTTTCCAAATGTGAATTTTGGCTTGATGAAGTGCTTTATCTTGGTCACATCATCTCCGCCAAGGGCATTGCTGTTAATCCCGAGAAGGTGTCTGCAGTTGTGAATTGGGAACCTCCTCAGAATGTCAAGCAGCTTCGCAGTTTTCTTGGTCTTGCAAGCTATTGCCAAAGATTCGTTGAGAATTTCTCCAAGATTGCAAAGCCTCTTTCCAACATCCTCCAGAAGCATGTGAAGTATGTCCGGTCTCCACGAGTGTGACGTTGCTTTCAATACTCTCAAAGAGAAACTCGTCACAGCTCTGTCTTGACTCCTCCCGATGAATCCAAGCCATTCGAAGTTTTTTACGTGATGCTTCTCTTCAAGGTCTCGGTCTGTGTTAATGCAAGAGAAGAGGGTTGTGGCCTATACCTCTCGTCATTTGAAGCCCAACGAAAAGAACTACCCCACTCACGATCTTGAGTTGGCGGCGGTTGTCCATGCATTAATAACATGGAGACATCTCTTATTGGGAAGGAAAGTGGACATATTCACCGATCACAAGAGCCTCAAGTATATCTTCACTCAACCCAACCTCAACCTCGAGCAAACTCGATGGGTCGAAATGATTCAAGAGTACAACCCAAGTATTGAATAAACTCCGGCAAGGCCAATGTGATTGCAGATGCTTTGAGCAGGAAGGCTTATCGCAGCAGTTTAATCCTCAAGCCCTTCCAACCGGATCTCTGTGAAGCTTTCCGCATAGCTGAATCTTCAAGTTGTTCCTCGTGGCTTTATTTCCAACCTCATAGTCTCTCCTACTTTGGAAGACCAAATTCGTGAGGCTCAACTCCTGGATACCATGGTGAAAAAGGTGAAACGTGGTATCGACAAGGGCATTTCAAGTACAAGTGCTTCCACATTGATGACAAAGATACTCTTTTCACGAGGACCGGATTGTGGTTCCAAAGGGTGATCTACGTAAAGTCATTATGAACGAGGCGCACAATTCCCTTCTATCCGTTCATCCTGGAAGTACGAAGATGTACCATGACCTCAAGCAATCATATTGGTGGACTCGAATGAAGCGAGAAATTGCTCAATTCGTGAATGAGTGTGATGTCTGCGAGAAGAGTGAAAGCGAGAACACCAACGACCAGCTGGTCTCCTCCAACCTCTTGCTATTCCGAATGGAAGTTTGATCATATCGAAATGGACTTCAGAACTGGATTTCCAAAGTCCAAGCGTGGAAATGATGCTATCTTCGTTGCCATTGACAAGCTTACTAAAGTGGCTCATTTTCTTCCTATCAAAGAATCTATCACAGCAGCTCGGTTGGCGAGAGCTATACACCTCGAGATTGTCTCCTTGCACGGCATTCCACAAGTGATCTCTTCAGACCGTGGCATCATCTTTACCTCCAAGTTCTGGGATTCTTTTCGGAAGGCCATGGGCACTAACATTCGTTTCAGCACAGCTTTCCATCCTCAAACAAGTGGCCAAGTCGAGCGAGTCAATCAAATCCTTGAAGATATGCTCAGGGCTTGTGTCATTTCCCATATGCCGAGTTCTCCTACAACAACAGCTTCCAAGCGAGTTCGGGCAAGGCCCCAGTCGAAATTCTCGATGGGAAAGTGTCGTACTCCTCTCAATTGGTCCGAGACAATTGAACGCCAACTTCTTGGCAACGACTTGATCCACGAAGCGAAGAAATGTGCAAAGTCATTCGTGAGAATCTCAAAGCCGCATAATCGCGCGGAAGAGCTATTATGATGACAAGCACCGTGATGTGGCTTTTGAAATCGGAGACCATGTCTACCTCCGCGTCTCTCAATGAAAGGCACTCGTCGCTTCGGTATCAAAGGAAGCTTGCCCCTAGATACGTGGGTCCTTTCAAGATCATTGGCAAAAGAGGCGATCTCGCCTATCAACTTGAGCTCCGTCCAACTTCGCGAGCGTGCACGGCGTGTTTCACGTGTCACAACCGCCAAGTGCTTCAAGACTCCTGAGCGCACTATCAACTTCGAAGAAATTGGCCTCCAAGAAGATCTCTCTTATCATGAGCACCCCGTCGCTATTCTTGAAGAAACCGAGAGCAAGACTCGCAACAAGTCAATCAAATTCCTGAAAGTGAAGTGGTCACACCATTCCGACCGAGAAGCCACACAGGGCGCGAGGATCACCTCCGTTCCGAATATCCGGAGTTCTTTCAGTCCTAGATCTCGGGACGAGATCCTCTTGTAGTGGTGGGGTGTTGTAACACCCCGGATGTAACTTTCCATATTTGTAACTCCAACTCTTGCCATTTTCGGCACTGTGATATGATATTCCCTCCGTGGTTGGGTTTTGTCTTTCATTTTGCATTTTGTCCTTGTCATGCATTTCGTATCATGTCATCATGTGCATCTCATTTGCATACGTGTTCGTCTCATGATTCCGAGCATTTTCCCCGTTGTCCGTTTTGCAATCCGGCACTCCTATGTCCCCCGGCGTCCCCTTTTACATTTTTCCATGAGCGGGTACTAAACTTTCTCAGAATGGACCGAGGTTTGTCAAGTGGCCTTGGTACACCACCGGTAGACCACCTGTCAAGTTTCGGGTCATTTGGAGCTCGTTTGGTACTCGAACGGTTAACCGCACTCATAAAGGCCTCTTTTAAGTTGCAGCCCAACACCCCTCCAAAACAGCCCAATAACCCATCTAAGTCACTTCCATGCTCTCCGTCGTTCGATCACGATCGTGTGGGCGAAAACCGCACCTCAATTGGAGCTTCCTAGCTCCTTCTACCTATAAATACACCCCCTCCCCCGAAATCCCGGATCATTCCACCCCTAACCCTAGCCCCGCGCCTCTCCCCGCCGCCGAACGTGTCCGATTTGGGCCGGACACGTCCTGGCCGCCGGACGAATCAGGCGCGCCGGTGGCGCCGCCCGCGCCAGCCCGCCGCCCGGCCCGCGAGGCCCGCCCGCAGGCCCTCCCAAGGCTCCCTCCCGGGCCGCGCCCGCCATGCCTCACGGCGCCCGGCAGCCCGGCGCCCGCGACCGACCGGCCCGCCGCCGCCGCGACCCGGCCGCCCGTCCCGGCCGCCACCAGCCGGTCGCCTCCGCCGCCTCACCCCGCCGCCGCCGCCTCGCCGCCTCGGCCGTCGCCTCCTCCGGCCCCGAGCTCTCCCGCTCTGGCGAACCTCGGAGTCCATGCCGGATCTGGATCCAGATCCACCGAGGGTTGACCTCTTCTCCCCCGAATTTTCCTCCAAGTTTTTATTCTGTCAGTATTTTGTTGCATATTCATCGTGTCATAACTTCGCGCCTGTAGCTCCGTTTCGGGTGTATAGCATACCAAATTGTTCGCCTCGAAGAGCAGATCATTTCGTTACATTGCATTATTTTTATTTGAGCTCATCTTGATTCCCGAAATGCTGTTAGAAGAGGGCTATGTGATGTTAGTTTCTGTTTCTTAACAGAACATGCACTTTTGTCATTTTTGCCATGATTGATGTGTGCACCCTATGAACTTAAGTCCTACATGTGTTTTGTAATATGCCATGCCATCTTTACAGGGGTGTATGCCATGTATTTTTGTGATCTCCGTGGTGACTAGCACAAGCATGCAAACAAGACTTCATGATGTTGCTGATTTCAGCCCCAGTTTTGATGATATTTTTGTGCCACGTTAACTTGATGCTACCGAGAGATCCATGTATATTTTGAGATACTTCAGTAAGGTTGTTTTGAACATAAGGTAATGCTCTATCCATCGAAGCCCTTTTTTGAAATTATGGAGTGCCATAGCTTGAGTCAATCGAGCTCTACTTTTGCTATAAAATGTTTCCTGGCAGACTGTTTACATGTTATTCAATTTTGCCAAGGTTGTTGTAGTTGATCCATGTATGCTATGATGTTGTTCTTGCCATGTATATCTTGTATGACATGTCTTCTTGATGCATGTATGCTTATTTTATCATGGAATGCTCTGTAGTGAGTGCATCGAGCTCTTAAACATGCCTACTTGTTATCTGTTTTTGTCATGCCCTGTTGCTGAATCTGTTAACGAAACTTGCTATGTTTACATGGGTGTTATTATATTTTCTGATCCGTTTTGGCTCATGGTCAGTAAGGGACTTTTGTTCTATGATTTGAGTAGATTCATGCCATTCCTTGGTTTGCTATTATAAGTTCCTGTATCATGTAGTTTGCTTGCTCTGAACATTGCTTCCTGATGCTGATTCTGCCATGTTCAGTATTTTCTCTAAGTCTGTGAAGCTGATATATTTTGCACTTTTGCCATGCTTGTTTGGACCTGTTATGTTGTGAATTAGCCGTAGCTCAGTGTTCATCTTTTGTCAAGCATCTTGAGTAGATGACTGCCATTTGATTTTCTGGTACGTTTGGGTGCACTAGATTAATTTCTTGTTGCTTGCTAAGTGGTATCATGCTGTTAATGGCAGATTTGTGCCATTCTTGTTTTGCTTGTCATTTGCAAACTGTGCATCCGATTCCGGTGATCTTTATATCGATTTCAACCGAAATCATCTCACCTTTCCAGCGGCATACTTGGTTTGCCAAGTTGATGCCTGGTTCATCATTTTCCTTCCGGAGCACGCATACGCATTGCATATCACATCTCGCATATCATGCCATGTATTGCATCATGTTGCTTGTGCATTGCACCGTGATTTATTGTGGTTCCTTTGTTTGTGTTCTTGCTTTGGGTAGAGCCGGGAGACGAGTACGTGAATGAGGAACCTGTTGAGAACGCTTACGAGGATCAAGCTTTCGACAACTCTGAGAACTTTGCAGGCAAGATGACCATACCCTCGAAATCACTTCTATCTTTGCTTGCTAGATGCTCGCTCTTTTGCTATGACTATGCTACGATGCCTATCACTTGCTATATCATGCCACCCATATTGCCATGTCAAGCCCCTAACCATCCTTTCCTAGCAAACCGTTGTTTGGCTATGTTACCGCTTTGCTCAGCCCTCTTATCGCGTTGCTAGTTGCAGGTGAAGATGAAGTTTGTTCCTTGTTGGAACATGGAGATGTTGTTCCTTGTTGGAACCTGTTTACTTGTTGGGGATATCACAATATATCTGCTATAATTAATGCATCTATACATTTGGTAAACGGTGGAAGGCTCGGCCTTATGCCTGGTGTTTTGTTCCACTCTTGCCGCCCTAGTTTCCGTCATACCGGTGTTATGTTCCTTGATTTTGCGTTCCTTACACGGTTGGGTGATTTATGGGACCCCCTTGACAGTTCGCTTTGAATAAGACTCCTCCAAAGAAGGCCCAACTTTGGTTTTACCATTTGCCACCTAAGCCTTTTCCCCGGGTTTCCATGAGCCCGAGGTCATCTTTATTTTAACCCCGGACCGGTGCTCCTTCGAAAGTGCTGGCCCTAAACGAAAGGCAGATCAAGGGGCCACGTTAGAAACTTGAGGCTTGGTTTTACTCGTAGGATGTCTCATCCGGATGTGCCCCGAGAACGAGATATGTGCAGCTCCTATCGGGATTTGTCGGCACAATCGGGCGGCTTTGCTGGTCTTGTTTTATTGCTGTCGAAATGTCTTGTAGTCCGGGATTCCGAGACTGATCGGGTCTTCCCGGTAGAAGGAAAATCCTTCGTTGACCGTGAGAGCTTATAATGGGCTAAGTTGGGACACCCCTGCAGGGTATTATCTTTCGAAAGCCGTGCCCGCGGTTATGAGGCAGATGGGAATTTGTTAATGTCCGGTTGTAGAAAACCCGAAGTTGACCTTAATTAATACACATCAACCGCGTGTGTAACCGTGACGGTCTCTTCTCGGCGGAGTCCAGGAAGTGAACACGGGGTTGGAGTTATGTTTGACGTAAGTAGTTCATGATCACTTCTTGATCGCTACTAGCTTCACGACCGCGCTTTGCTTCTCTTCTCGCTCTCTTTTGCGAATGTAGCCACCATATATGCTAGTCGCTTGCTGCAGCTCCACCTCACAACTCTGTCCTTCCTATAAGCTTAAATAGTCTTTATATCGCGGGTGTGAGATTGCTGAGTCCCCGTGACTCACAGATTCTACCAAAACAGTTGTAGGTGCCGACGATGCCAGTGCAGATGATGCAACCGAGCTCAAGTGGGAGTTCGACGAGGAACGTGGTCGTTACTATGTGTCTTTTCTTGATGATCAGTAGTGGTGCCCAGTTGGGTCGATCGGGGATCGGTGTAGCATTTGGGGTATCTTCTTTATTTTGGTTGCGTAGTCGGACCTTGAGTGTAATCTGAATGATGGATGTTTATTTATGTATTGTGTGAAGTGGCGACTGTAAGCCAACTATGTATCTCTTTCCCTTATGTATTACATGGGTTGTGTGAAGATTACCTCACTTGCGACATTGCTTTCAATGCGGTTATGCCTCTAAGTCGTGCTTCGACACGTGGGAGATATAGCCGCATCGAGGGCGTTACAATGCTCAAGGCTTGAAGAGCCGCTCCTCGAGGACGCCGGGCTCCTGAGGCAGGCACCGGGACACCCTCTTGGCGATGTCGTTTGCTTCCTTGTTCCTGTCGCCGGGCACATGCTGCAGTTCCCGGCCCAAGAATTGTTTCTCAATTTTGCATACCTCCGCAAGGTATGCCTCCATGTGTTCATCCTTCGGCTTGTATACTTTGTTGGAGAAGTTGCCGAGGAGCTAGGAGTCTCCCTTGATGGTAAGGCACTTCACTCCCAAGGCTGTTCCAGCCTTGAGACCGGCGATCAAGCCATCGTACTCCACGATGTTGTTGGAGACCTTCTCGCCCTGCTGGAAGCAGAGTTGGACAGCTAGTACAGCTTGTCCTGGGTGGGCGAGATGAGCATGGCTCCAGCCCCCGCGCCCTGACGCGTGAAGGCGCCGTCAAAGTACATGACCCTGCCATCTGGTGCCTCACTCCCTGGCGAGAGGGGTCGGTCCTCGCCTGCTTCGGGGTTGGGAATGTCAGTCCATTCCACCATGAAGTTGGCAAGTGCAGCACCCTTGATGACCCTGGTGGTGCTGAACTCTAGCTGGAATGCCTGCAATTCAATGTTCCATTCAGCGACTCTCCCCGCGACATTGGGGCTTCGGAGCACTCTCTCTAGCGGGTAAGCCTAGACGACTTTGATGGGGTGGCCTTGGAAGTAGTGGCGCAGCTTGCGGGAGGTGACAAGGAGTGCAAGCAAGAGCTTTTGCGGCATGGGGTAGCGCGCCCACGCGTCGCGCAGTACCGTGTTGACAAAGTACACCAGGTGCTCGACAAGGGCAGAAGTGCTGGTGAGGTCTTGTAATTCCTGAGGCTAGAGGACCTCAGGAGCATGGCTGTTTGCGGGGGCTGCCTGAGCCTCAGGAGCACCATCCTAAGGATCCTAGTCAACTGTTGGTGCTGCCGAGGCCTCGGGTGTGCCGTCCTGCGGACCCTTGGCCTGGCGCTCTTCCCGGACGGCCACCAGCGCCGCGCTGGCGGAGTGAGGCGTGGCGGCCAGGTAAAGCACCAGGGGCTCAAGTGGACGCGGCGCCACCATCACCGGTGGGCTGGTGAGGTATCTCTTGAGGTCTTGGAATGTCGCGTCAGCCTCCGGAGTCCACTCGAACGGCCCCTTCTTTTTCTTCAGCTTGAAGAACAGGAGGGCGCGTTCCCCCCAGCTTGGAGATGAAGCGCCCAAGCGAGGTCACATAGCTCACCAGCTTTTGCATTTCCTTGAGAGTTTGTGGTGGGCTCATCCTTTCTATTGTCTTGACCTTCTCTGGGTTCGCCTCAATTCCCCTGTGCGACACCAGAAAGTCCAGCAGCTTGCTGGAGGAGACACCAAACACACATTTCTTGGGGTTGAGCTGCAGATCCACCTTGCGTAGACTGGCAAATGTTTCCTCCAGGTCCTCGATGAGGGTCCTTGCCTCCCGAGACTTCACCACTATATTATTGACGTATGCCTCGGCGTTCCTCCCGAGCTGCTAGCCCAGAGCGGTGTGCATCATCCACTGCAAGGTTGCTCCGGCGTTGCGCAGGCCAAACGACATGTAGGTGTAGCAGTACACCCTGCATGGGGTCAGGAAAGCCGTCTTCTCAACATCTTTCACCGCCATCTTGATTTGGTGATAGACCGAGAAGGCGTCCAGGAAGCACAGAAAGTCGCACTCGATGATGGAGTCGACGATCTGATCGATGCACGGGAGCGGGAAGGGGTTTTGAGGGCAAGCCTTACTAGGGTTGGTGAAGTCGACGCACATGCATTCCATCCCGCCTTTCTTGGGGACGACGTCTGGGTTCGCCTGCCATTCTGGGTACCGCACCTCCCGAATGACACCAACATCTTGCAGCTTGCGGGTCTCTTGGACGATGAAAGACTGCTACTCTGTGAACTGCCGTCGGGCCTTCTGCTTCACCGGTCGCACATTGGGGCACAACCTTAAGTGGTGCTCGATTATCCCTCTCGGAATCCCAACCAGATCCTTGGGCTCCCATGCGAACACTCCCTTATTCACAAGTAAGAAGTCGACAAGCGCCTTTTCTTGATCCAGAGGGAGGTTGGCACCTATGGTGAAGGTGGCACCCGACGCGCCATCTTCATCGACCGACACCTGCTTCGTCTCGGCCCTATCTTTCGAGAACAGCTGCTTCTTCTTTGCTGGTGCAGCCCCCGGGGTCTCTAGGGGGGGGGGGGCTCCCTTGGTTGGGCGCGTAGCTGCCGTGGCCCTGAAGGCGAGCTTGAGGGCCATCAGCGCGTCCTTGGTGTCTCCAGTCACGGTGAGGACGCCGCTGCTCCCCGGCATCTTCATGAGGTTGTAGGCAGGGTGAGTCGCTGCCATGAACTTTGCCAGGGCCAGGTACCCGAGGATGGCATTGTACGGGAGGCTGATGCGAGCGATGTCGAAGTCGATAAATTCAATGCGGTAGTTGTCGCAGGTGCCGAAGGTGACGGGGAGGCGGATCTACCCGAGGGGGCTGGTGGAGCCATTGACAACCCAGAGAAGGGCTTCATAGGGCGGAGCCGGCCTTGGGGCACATAAAGCAAGCTGAAAGCTTCCACGGAGAGCACATTGAGGCCAGCTCCTCCGTTGATGAGGGTCTTGGTTACCGCCACGTTGCATATGGTGGGGGTGCAGAGCATCGGGAGCGCGCCTGCACCCGCGGTGGTCGATGGGTGGTCCCTTGAGTTGAAGGTGAGGTCGGCCTTGGGTGCCGCCCATCCCGGAGGAGCCCCCTGCTGCATGCGAAAGAACTGCTTGACGTGGCGGTCCGTGGGCGGCGCCTGCGAACCACCGAGGAGGGCTGCGACGGCGTGGGACGCCGGTGCCGTGAAGTGCGCAACAAAGAGGTCGCGCAGCTCCTCCTAGGAGGCCACAGAAGATCTCGGCAAACTGAGCAGCCAAGCGTGTGGCGCGCCTGTGAGGGTCATGGGAAGCTAGTTTGCCATGACCTTGTCATCGCCGCCGGCCACCAGAACTGCCCCTCATACGCCTGGAGAAACACCACCGGGTCCGCCGCGCCGTCGTACCAAGGCGGCATCTCCGGCCTGAACTTGGACGGCCACTACACCTGTCGCAGGGCGGGGGTGAAGGCTCGAAGGCCCTCAGTCCTTCCGACAGCCCGCATTGATCTAGTCGATGGAGGAGCGTCCGCCATGAGGGCCGAACAGCGGAGCGCAGCGGATGGAGCGGCCGAATTTCGACGCACCCCTACCCGGCGCACCAAATGTCGGATTTCGGGTTCCGCAAACCCTTGAGAGGTTCGAACTCTGGGGTGCGTGCGAAAAACTCGTCCTCCCTAGTCTGCCCGCTCACTAATCTCACGACCTAGCTTGATGAACTGAATGAAAAAGAGACACGGCAGTTTACCTGGGTTCAGGCCACCTTGCGGTGTAAAACCCTACTGCTTTGTGGTGGATTGGCCTTGTGGGGCTGAGGATGAACTAGTACAGTGGGAGAACAACCTCGGGAAGAGAGGTGTTCTTGTGCTCGATGAGCTGGTGGGTGTGAGAATGATCTGAATGATCCATCCCCCTCTATGGTGGTGGCTAGGTCCTATTTATAGTGGCCTTGGTCCTCTTCCCAAATGTAGGCGGGAAGGGATCCCACATCAGCCAAATTCGAAGGGGGGCAGCTAGTACATGCTATCCTGACAAAAGTAGTCTTCGCCTGCAAAAGCCTCTGGTCGTGACGCCATGGTGGGCTCGGTGATGACCTCCGTCCTGTCGTCCTGGCGGTCTTGGTCTTGTTGCACCGGAATGGAAACCTTTGGCTGATTCCTTGAGACTCCGCGCATGCGCTTGCCTCGTTAGCACCAAAGAGGAAACTGGTACACTGTGCCCGCTGGCGCCCGCCTGGCTTTGGTCGTCATGGCTCACGTCATCCGAACCTCCCGAGGTGAGCCTTGCTTAGAGATCTCCGCTCCTCGGGAGCCAGCCTGAGGAGGCCGCCCCTCATGGAGGTCTTCATGTCTTCTACCTCGCGTGGGTCTTGAGTGGTTGGTGTTGAAGCTGGGTCGTACTAGGCCGTCGATGGAGCCACGCCATGGGCCGCAGGCAGGCAAGTCTGGGTACCCCCGTTCCCAGGACGCCGACAAGGTCCTGCTCCACCTCATGCTCGTGATCATAACCATCGTCATGTCCCCCTTGGTTATAAAACTTTTCAAGTATAGGGGGTGGAATGTCCACAGGACCTTGGAAACACAAGAAGGTTAATTTTTAAAGGGAAACTAGCTAACCCGTATGCATGTGGATGAAACAATTATAATTATGGTGGAAGACAAACGTACCGAAACCATAAGGATTCCATGCAAAAATAGTGCCACGAGTGTTGGCAGCAAACACAAGATGCTCGTATTGAATTGCATCATAGTACTCATCCATGTACAGAAATTGATTTTTGAGCAATATCCATCGAGGCATGGAAGTAAGGACGGCACCAACCTTCTCGGAGATAGAAACAACTTCATAGTCTGTGTAATTCCAAGAGCGGTTGGGAACTCGACAAATTGCTACCTTCCATAGACGATAGTCACGATGATCGTATTTGAACGTACGTAGATCATCTGTGTGCTCAATCTCAGGGCACTCTGAGATTTTGGAAGTGGAATCTGCTGATGAGTGTACACATTCACAAGTTCCCACTCGCAGTTGTACCCAATATAAACAACCCAATCTCCATTTTCCCCTGCCCAGGCCTTACCCTTCAGCGATGACATCTTAACATCACACGTATCAATACCAAACGGCATCAACTTGCACAAGGCGAGGCTTCCGTCGTCCGTGTGCGAGCGAGCATGGTCATGACGAAGAAGATAGGGGAGATCAAACCGCTCCTGGACCCTTGGGTTCTTTGTAATGATGGTATTAGTTGAGTCGAGAATGGTCTTGAACGAACCTGCCATGCTAGCCGAGGTGATGACATCACACCGGTCAATGAGTTCCTCCATCACATCATCTTTCAGATTGGGGCAAGAATAATGGGTTCGTTTCAGTCCTGTTCCCTCCATGGAGAAGACGATCGAACAATGCTAGAAGGAAGGGTGAAGGAAAATGGAGGAGGGAGGAAGAGTGTGCGACATCAGTTCCAAATTGAGAGGGAAAGGCGAAGAGGCGGTGGACGATTGGCACGGTACAGGAAGAGGTGCCTCGGCCTACATAGACGTCTGTTCAGAAATTGTACAAAAGGACTCATCGTCGTCTCACTGGCATGTTGGAATGGGACCACATGTCAACGAAACATGGTGTGTCATTTCTCGTGCAAAATGCGATATGGACGCGTTGGCCCGAGGTGCTCCATTATTTCTCGATTTTATTTTTTTAATGGTGTGTCGTTCAGTTTTGAAGCACGACTAACTGGTACTGTATGCAGAGAAAATATAAACTACTCTACTACTACTACTCCTCCTCTAGTACTGGTATCAAAAAAGAGATATAGGCTAGAGCTTCAGCACTTGCTTGCTAAGGGCTGCCCACTTGCTTCTCACACTATCACCCTCTCTCCAGATTGTCGGGGAAAAAGACACCTATGGGACCAGGAGGATCCCTTCTACGGTTGGCGGGGGCGTGGAGCTGCGCAAAGAGCAGGTCTACCAATCAGCGCGAGGGGATTTTTACCTAGGTTCGGGCCACAAACAATGCGTAAAACCCTAGTCCCGCTTTACTGTATATTTAGTGTTCTTGAGCTCTTGAACTACATGCAGTGCATGCCCAGTCCAAAAAGTCTGAATCCTTCCACAGTACGCCTCGAGCCTCCTTTTATATGTCAAAGGGGTCGCCACAGCGGCACACAGGAGGTGGAAAGTATCTACAGTGTACAAGTTTATCGCCTGACACCGTAGGACAAACACATTTAATGGGTTGCCTACGTGCCCCCTTGATTTATCGGGGGCGACAACAGAGCTCGTCCCGTCCGTCGCCGCCTCGCCATGCTTTGACGCGCGTCCAAGCTGACGAGGCATGCAATGCCATGCTGGCTGGCTGGTTGCTCTGCTAGTGCTATGACAAGGACTTCACGAAGATCTACATGCCACCACACAGGTGCTTGACTAGTTCACCTAGAAGTTGCATGCTGCCACATAGGCGCTTGCCTAGTTGACGAGCTAGTTGTCGTGTTGGAACGGCCGCGGGGCAGCAAAACTTTGGTGGGTGCGGGCCTAGCCGTGGACCCGCAGATGCCCCCGGCAAGGGTCTTGCCGGGGTCTCGCGGGCGTCCCTGGCAAGGTTCGTGCCGGGGGTCTTCGGCCGTCCCCGGCAAGGATCTTGCCGGGGGTCTTCGCCTTCTGGTTCTTATCTAGACTCGCAGGCCTTTGGTCTTCACAAAGATCTGCATGCCACCACGCGGGTGCCCCTGAGTCTTGGTCTCGACATTGTCGATGGTGTCAGAGTTCTCAGCCTCAAGGGTGGCGGCCTCGCTTGTGTGGGGCAAGTCGCCACGGCAAGAGCCAGGCCGCCTCGGCAAGGGTGTTGCAGGGGGAATCCCATCTTGCCCCTTCGCTCTTCATGCCTCTGGCTTGAGTGCTGCCTTGGCAGTCTCATACCTTTGCTTCTTCTGCCTCGCCAAGCATGGCTGCAGGTGTGGCTACGACTGCCCGTGCACAAGTAAAATGGGTACAAAAAGGCCCCTACTTTTTTACACCGACAAAGATCTAAAAAAGAAGGCCTCTCTCTCCCTCCTCACTGGTGGTCACAGATCCTCCAGGGAAGAAAAGGACGTGAAGCGTTGACGCACTCGTCGTCGGCGAGCGAGGTCACGCACTGACGACAAGGCCGTCCTCTCAGACCTAGCACCCGCGTGGGATGGCCTCCATCCCTAAGCTTGTTGCCGTAGTGTGTGCGGAGGACGACGACCACGAGCGAAGCCACTTCCCGCCGACCCTCAGGTATGCTACTTCTTTTCGAACCATACCCTTGTTCTATTGCCCCATCTGCCACGTTGCTGTATGTGGATCTTTTTCCACTCCACCATCTTCCCAATTTGCTATCCTCTGCTCTGCTGGTCACGCAGACGAAAACCTTAATTTGCACTATTAAAGGAAACCCTACTTCATGCAGACTAATCCATGTCTGGGTTGAATAAGGAAAGGAAGGGAGGAAGTACTGTCGAAGAGACTAGGCATCAAACCCGCATCTAGGTTGAAAAGGGGAAAATCAGAAGCTAAGGAACGAGTCTCGTGTCTCTTGGTTGAAAAAGAGTGAAAAAAGGGTAGAAAGGCATGACAACGCAATAGACAACGACCAGGTCGATCGGTTTGTTGTCCTCACATAGGAAAAGGTGGATAAAGAGAACAAAAAAGGGACGTAATCCACATATGCTGCCTGGATATTTCTTGCTCTGGGCAACCATACCTCCCTCACCACTCTATGCGTCCGTGGAGGTACACCGTACTGGTGCGCCTACTGTCCGAATGGGCCTCCCATGCTCGTATTGCCGCTTTTTGCTGTTAGTATAACGCCAGCGGTAAAGTCAAGTGATGCTACTGCTAAATTGATGCCACATTTAAATAATGCCGCACTCAGTCTAATGCCACCGATAAATTTAAGCAATGTCATTTACTGTCACTGGATTATTTCTGGGTTAGCTATTGATTGTGGATGTATCAAAGATTTTTCAGCTAAGGCATTCTAATGCTGTTGCACAACCATTATACCAACAATGAAACTTGCTACTACCTTCAGATTTTTGCACTGATAATGCATATAGATTACATACCTAACTTTCATGAGGTAAGTCAATTTTTTGTGCAGTGTCACTAAAATGCCAACGCGCTGATGTCATTTTATTTTGGTTAAACTGCACAAAATATTATGAAGAAAAAAGGAAAGGTCAAGAGTGGGCACCTCATCCTCCGGTTGTTCTCTTGATTCGTTCGATCAAGTTTCTATGTTTGATCGATTATCAAGATTGGGATAGCAATTTTGAGGTCCCCTCGAGCTCGTAATGATATTTACCTTGAAGGTACATGGTTTAGTATTTTTTATACTGTCATTAGTTAATAATGCTAGTTACCTTCAGACTTTTGTATTTTGTTTAATGTTGTTGCACAGCTAGTATACCAATGCTGAAACTTGTTACCTTTACACTTTGTATTGTTAATGATTATAGAAACCTTCCATTGCTAGCTTATGGAAATATGTTCAGTAAGACCATTGTACTGTTTTTCAAAATACTAGACGTTTGGGTACTTTTATATTAAGGAACAGAGGGTGTAGAGTTCACTCAAATTATCCCGGTAAAGCTAGTCACACAGTTGTTAAATTAATGTTCATTATGTTATCGGAGGAGGTCTACATGTTTGCCTCTAATGCATATCGATTACATACCTGACATCATGATGTAATGTTAAGTCATTTCTTTTTGTACAGTGTCACTGAATTGTCAAGGCGGCGATGGCATTATATTTTAGTTGAACTGCACAACATATGCTTAAAAGAAGAGGAAAGGTCAGGACTGGTTCAGTTTTTAAGAAAATACTATGTATGACTTCCTGACATCAGCCGTTGTTGCTTCCCATTATGAAATTGGAATGTGTCGGATTCTGGGTTCCGGCAAACCCTTGAGGTTTGAACACTAGGGTGCGCACGAAGATCTCTCTCTTCCTAGCTCCTCTCGCAATGATCTCGAGGCCTAGCCCGCCGAACCCAAGGAACAAGAGACACGAGAGTTTATACTGGTTTGGGCCACCGTTGTGGTGTAATACCCTACTCCAGTGTGGTGTGGTGGATTGGCTTGTAGGCTGAGGATGAACAGTACAAGGGATGAACAGCCTCCTGAGGAGAGGTGTTCTTGAGCTCGGTGAGCTTGTGTGTGTGAGGATGGACTGAATGATCCGTCCCCTTGCTAGGGTGGTGGCAGCTAGTCCTATTTATAGAGGCCATGGTCCTCTTCCCAAATATTAGGCGGGAAGGGATCTCACAACGGCCAATTTTGAAGGGAGACAACTAGTGCAAGCTATCCTGAACAAAGGTGGTCTTCACCTACCAAAGGCTCTGGTGGTGACGCCGCCATGGGCTCCGCGATGACCTTCGTCCTATCGTCCTGCTGGTCTTGGTCCTGTTGCACCGATATGGAAACCTTTGCCTGACGCCTCGGGACTCCTCGCCTGCGCTTGCCCCTTTAGCACCAAAGAGGCAATGGGTACTCCGCGCCCGCTGGCGCCCTCCTAGCCTTGGTCGTCATGGCTCACGTCACGCGCTCCTCGCGAGGTGTCCCTTGCATAGATATCTCCACTCCTCGGGAGCCAGCCTGGGGAGGCCACCCCAGGGAAGGTCTTGGTGTCGTCCGCCTCGCGCGGCTTGGCCCCTCGCGAGGGTCTTGAGAGATTGCTGATGAAGATGGGTTGTACCAGGCCGTCGGTGGAGCCACGCCCTGGACCGCAGGCAGGCAAGTCTGGGTACCCCCATTCCCAGGATGCCGACAGTAGCCCCCGGGCCCAAAGTGCGCGCGGACTTGGCTTCGAGGCAAAGCCAAAGGGCAAGTGTGGAGCGCCGCGGGCCCCAATAGCCTGCGGCCTTGATGGACAAGTGGCGATTGACGGGACGTGGGCGTCTCCACTTCCCACGCAACCTCTATTTCCGCCTGGCTGGGCGGCCACCGCTGCATACACAACTGTGCCTCCATTCATCTGTAGCATGCTCTGTAGCTCCTTCGCCTTCCAAAAAGCAGCGGATCCCCTCCCTCAGTCCGACCTGACACCAACTCTCCCCGCCGCCATGGCACCCAGCCAAAAGAAGAAGGAGAAGAAAGAGTCCCATACCTTGGCCCCTGCGTCGTCGGTCTTTGAGCCCGCCATCGAGCGGACGGTGGTGCTCCACCAAGAGGCGATGGGCAAGGTGCGCTCGCCGCTTGCCGCCGATTCCAATGAGTGGGGGCGACGGTGGCCTGGCCCGCTTCCCGGGCCGAAATTGATAGGACTGCCACCGAGGTCCCCATCCATCTTCACGCTCTCTGGGCAGGCCTAATTCCTCCCTTCTTTGATTTCTTCAATGATGTGCTCTCGCATTACCAGATCGACGCGTTGCACCTCGATCCCCAATCCATCATCCTCCTTGCTGTTTTCGCCTTTGTCTGCGAAGCCATGGTGGGCATTGCCCCTTCTGTGGCCTTGCTTCGCCACTTCTTCTCGCTGCACCTGACAGATGCCCTCCAGTATTTCGGGATGTGTATCGCCTTCAGCCGCCACGGCGGCGGCAGCTCGAGATCGACTTCGAACTTTCGCCGGTCGTCGGATGCTTTAGGAAGCGATGGGTGTATGTGGATGTTGGTGTGTGCAATCCCTTGCTGCTGCTCCCGCGGGTTCCGGCTGCCCCAAGCTCCGGCTGGGGGCACGCAAGGCTCACCGACCGGCGGCTCGCCCATGTCTGGCACCGGCTGGCCAGGCTGAAGGGCCTCAGGGTGACGGCGCCTATGGTGGTGAAGGATTTCATCCGGTGCCGCATTGCTCCGCTTCAGCATCACACCCAGTGATGTGGGCCTTCTTTGGCTACGGGGTCCGCATGAGGCTTCAGGTGCCGGCTCTTGCCCTTGAGGCACGATGCACGGTGCTCGAGCTCCTGACGGGTGACCCAACGCTAGCCAGCCTGCCGGAAGAAGGTTTTCTTCTATACTGCTGCTCGAACAAGGTGGAGTTCGTCAAGCAGATGCCCCCTTTCGACGAATGGGGACTACGCCCGGTTGGCCTTGAAGGGCCTCACGAGAGCCCTGTCTTCGTGGCTTCCTTGCCCGCCGCCGGCGCGATGATCTCCCCGGAAGCGGGCGCAGGGGGGCGACCACCGTTGGCTGCTGGCGACGTGGCCGCCGAGGAACCAGCGCCGCTCGGGGCTCCTGAAGGGCCGTCCCCCGAGCTCCGAGAGAGCCTCCTGAGGAAGCTGTCGGGTGTGAGGTTCCGGCAAAACCCTTAAGGTTCGAACTCTGGGGTGCGCGCGAAGTTCTTTCCCTCCTACCGATCCATGCCCTAGCTTGCTAAGATCTTGTGGACGAACTCGACGAACTCGCAACACAGAAAGACACGAGATTTATACTGGTTCGGGCCACCGTTGTGTTGTAATACCCTACTCCAGTGTGTGGTGGTGGATTGCCTCTTGGGCTGATGAAGAACAGTACAAGGGGAAGAACAGCCTCCTGAGGTTGAGGCGTTCTTGTGCTAGACTAACTTGTGTGGATGAGATGCCTCTGATTGCATTATCAGATCCGAGCCCCCTACTGTGGTGGATAGTTCTACTTATATAGGCCCTGGTCCTCTCCCCAAATATTGAGCAGGAAGGGAGCCAACAACGGCGGGCAATTTGAAAGGGGACAGCTAGTACAAGCTATCCTGACAAAAGTGGTCTTCGCCTGCAAAAGGCTCTGGTGGTGACGCCGTCTTGGGCTCCACGGTGACCTCCGTCCTGCTGGCCTACTGGTCTTGGTCTCGTTGCAGTGATATGGAAAACTTTGCTTGATGCCTTGGTACTCCACGCCTGCACCTACTTCCTTAGCACCAAAGAGGAAACCAGGACACTACGCGCGCTGGCGCCCACCTGGCGCCCCGCTGGTGTCAATCATCATGGCTCACGTCACGAGAGCCTCGCGAAGTTTGCCCCTCCTTGATATCTCTGCTCCTCGCGAGCCTGCCTGGAGAGGCCGCTCCTGAGGAGGTCTTCATTGTCTGCCTCGCGAGGCTTGGCCCCTTGCGAGGGTCTTGAATGCCTTGTTGACAAAGATGGGACGTACAGGCCCGCTAGCATAGCCACGCCATGGGACGTAGGCAGGCAAGTCTGGGGACCCCCGTTCCCAGAACACCGACAGTAGCCCCCGGGCCCAAGGTGCGCTCGGCCTTGGCTTCGCGGTGAAGCCAAGGGCCAAGCGCGTAGCGCCGCGGGCCCCAAAAGCCTGCGGCCTCGGTTGACGTGTGGCGGTTGATTTGACGTGGGCGTCTCCACTTCCCCATGCTGCCTCGGCAACTGCTTGATTTGACAAGTCCCTGCGACATGCAAGGAGAACTATCATTAGTTGTGATCGTGTGAGGCGCCGGTTGGCCTTCTTTCACTATAAATGGGAGGGGGCCGGAGCCCCCGTCGCCCATCCCTTCTTGGTTCACTTGCTTCTTCCTCCTTGCTCCACCGCTAGCAGCAATGGCGCCGCCGAAGAGGTTCACCGCCGCGGAAAAGGGGAAGGCCCCTCGGGAGGGACCCGGCTCCCCGGCGCCGAAGCAAGGACGTGGCCGTCCCCGCAAGCATGTCGCGACCCCCGCCGTGGCCCCGGCTCTCGAGGTGGCGCCGCAGTGCGTGGAAGGAGTCGCTCTGGTCGCGGTAGTCCTATCGGCGAAAGGAGACGCGTTGTGGTTGCGCGTCCTCCCCGACCGCGGTTCCATGCGTCAGAGGTGCTGCTGGAGTTCGTTGTCTGGTCGAAGTATCCGGCCAGCAGCTGGCGCCAGCTCCCTGCTTCTTCGCTGACGAGCTGCCGGCCTTCGATCCAGGCGGGCTCTGGCTGCAGGCAGACGGTTGCTGCAGCCGGGCTTCTTGGGTCGCGGTCGAGGTCTCCGTCGCGGGCAACACTGCTCTAGCCCGCGGCTGACAAATGTTCGCCCGCGCGCGCGGCCTAGGCAGGCGGTGCACCCTCCACTTCAAGTCTGACGGCGACGCGACCCTCTTCGTGAGGGTGTTCGGGGAAGACGGTCGCCGCGCTGGATGCTTCCCCGAGGTGAACGACGGCGAGGATGTGTTCAGCCTTGGCGATGGTCGGGGCGAGGAGGAGGACGAACCCACCGGCCGCGCCTCGCCTGGCTATGGTGGCTCCTCCCTTGGTGACAGTTCCAGCAGTGGCGGCCTTGATCAGCTGCCTCGCTGCCGCGCCCGCTTCGAAGGTGGTACCGGGTTGTCTCGCATCGGTGAAGCGCGAGGAGGGATCCAACTAGACCCGAGACGTCGCCAAGGCCCTGCCCCGGTCGGCTGCTGCAAGGGCGAGCGCCGCTTTTGTTACATTTCCCTTTTCCTTCCTGCATCAAAATGAAGCCAGCATGGGCCCGGAGGGGCGTGTATCGAACCATAACTTATTAACCATTATGCTACGCTCGTTATTTCAGTGCTGTGTGGCTATTTTGCGCAAAGATAACTTAGCCTGATGCATTCGGGGCGCCCTCCTTCTTACGAGGCGTTTACTTCCTCGTGTCCATCTTGACCTTGTGGTCTGCGATTGCTCAGGAACTGCAAAAATTCATTAGGGAGTTTGCTAGGAGATTCGTCGTTCACCCAAGCCTTGACCCGGGGCTTTGTATCGTGAAACCCGTGGGGCACGGATTAGGAGAGATGCGCCAGCTTTCGGGCTCGAACGGGGGTGGCTCGCGAGAAGGCAAAGAGAAGAAAAACACTCGCGAGGGCACCTGCCTAGCCCCCCTCGCGAGGTATGCGAGAGAGAGAACATGAGCGAACCAGATTCGGAAAATGCGGTAAGAAGCGAGGGAATCGAATCAGCAAGGAATACCAGAAGCAAACTTCGATTAAGGAAAAGCAAGCCAACTACGGAAAGCAAATGAAAAGCCGAGTCTGGCACTTAATCTAGTCTTCAAGTCTTCTCACCAGTGCGGAGCTAAGTGCTGCCACTAGGCGTGTGTCGGGGGGATGAACCCCGGGCAGGCAACGGAACCCGGATCTATTTCAAAAACAGCGAGGCCCGCATGGCCTCACAAACCGGCGTGCGCTAGGCCGGGTCGCTCGACCCGGCAAGGCACGCGACCCGGCCAAGACCCTCGACTCGGCAAGGAACGCCAACCCTGCCGCAGCGGCTGGCGCAAGGCAACTTGACCCAGCGCAGCCTTGGCTTCCCAAGTAAGCCAACCCACCCGTGGCGTCCACGGCAACCCAGCCACGAGTCAGCTCCCGTCCAATCCAGGCCGTACGATGGGACGAGACCTCAGTCACTGATGACCAAGACTACAGTGCCACCGCCCATGCCCGTGGTCAGCCAGACCGTGGCAACAGTGCCCCTTACCTACCCGCGACCGGCTGGCACAACAACAAGAGTTCCCGCCTCTTGTGCACGACGACAAGAAGCGGAGGTCTGACGGAGAACAACATGGCGCGACTCGACCCGCCACGCCACGGCGATCGACAAGACGGCGCACAGTACCCCTAGGCACGTGGGGCCCGCACCTAGGGGAACCCGGCGAACCACGAGCCCCCAAGCGGGACCCAGCCCGGCACCCCGGACACCGACTATACGGACCCACTGACTCGGCATATTACCATTGTAACCCTGGGTGGGTTGGTCTATAAAACCCCCCAGGAGTCCGCGCCAACACAACAGACAACACAAGATATTCAACAGAGACATAGCGACACCAAGGAGAAGGAGCAGCCGGAGCCTTGGCCAGTCTCCTTCCTCCTCCAAACAGCTCCAGGAGCAACATTGTACTATCAACCATCCAACTAAACTCGGCAGGACTAGGGGTGTTATCTCTCCGGAGAGCCCCGAACCTGGGTATGTCCGGCGTCCCGCGCCCGCGCATATCAACCTTGCCTCCGAAGCCCACCAGTGCCCTCAAGCCTCCTCCTCTCTTTAGCCATCCATTGGCATCTACCGTGCGCCCACCACGACAGTTGGCGCCCACCATGGGGCAGCTCGAGGAACTGGCCGGAAGCATGCTTCGGACGGGGCCCTTCTCCTACTCTGATGAGTCCGTCGCTCTGGCGGATGACGTCATCGGCGCGCTCGCCGCCTCCTTCACCGCGCTGCACATCTCTGACGTGCCTGCGGCCTACGAGTACCCTAGCGGGGTGCTCAGCTACAACGACTCCCCGCTTTCTCTCAGCGGCGGATTCACTGCCGGGGCGATGGGCATACGTAGAGGTTCGCCGTCACGGCGATGGCGCCTCTTCCTCGTCGAGCAAGACGAGAAGAGCTGCCGAAGCCGCGGCCGCTGCGGCTCAGACTGAGATGACTGACCCGCTGCGCGCCACGATGCAGAGCCTCCGCATTCCCATCGGCACCAACGTCGACACCACCAACGTTGTTGAAGCCCGAACCCAGCTCGAGGACAGGCGCCAGCAAATGCTGGACCTGTCCGATGTCTTAACCGCAACCAGACGCCGCTGGAAGCTGCTCAGATGGAGCACGATGCCACCCATGGATTCACGCCCGCCGAGGCTGAGCCGAGCTGGGCCGCTGATACTCACGCCCGGGGAGGAGCGATCGGCCGGGGCTTCGGCGCCGGCCTGACCGTCTACGAGACCCCAGTCAAGAACATGCGTGCTGCGGAGGCAGCCGCGGTCGGCCTCAACCAACTCATGGGCGAGAGCTTCGAGGCGCGCCGAGCGGATGCGCGAGCTCCTCCATCCTGCCAACACTCAGCAGGATCACCTCAACCAGCTCGCCAAGCCAGCGGGGTCCGGCTCCGCCCGCCTTGGCGGACCCGGCGAACTCTTGCACACGGCCTCTTCGCCGCCCGGCGAGGCGCACTCCGGCCGGGGCCGAACCCGGCGCAACCCGGCCGGCACCGCCACCGACGCTCTGGGCAACGAGCCCGCCCCAGAGACCCAGCATGGACCCGGCCAGCCTGGCCGGCGTCCGGCTCCAGCCGACTCGGCCCCTCGGGGTCTGGCCGCCAATCGACTCGGCCCGCGAGCCATCGACGATGCCGACGCGTGCCACTGCCTCGATCAGCTCGCTCGCTCCATGTAGGTGGAGGAGAGCGGCGCTATTGGGCAGCGTGTTTGACCACGCATCCGGGAGAGCCCTTCCCCAAAGGGATTCGCGCTCCCCGCGACACCCCCAAGTACAATGGGACCGTGAAGCGAAGACTGGCTCACCGGCTACACCGGCCATTGGCATCACAGATGCCAATCGCCCGTCTCGCCGTCGCGCTTCGCACCGCTCATGCTCCAAGGATCGGCTCGCACATGGTTGAACAGCTGCCGGCGGCAGCATCAATGCATGGGTCGATTTCGAGGAAGCGTTTGTCCGCAACTTCACGGGACGTACAAGCGACTTCGATGCGCCCCGATCAGCTTCGCCATGTGCGTGCGAGGGCCGGCAGAGACCGGCCTTGAAAGTACCTCGCACGCTGGACCGAGCTCCGGAACAGCTGTGAGGGCATTCATGAAGTCCAGGCGATCCAATACTTCATCAACGGGTGCCGAGACGGCACCCTCCTCAAGCACAAGCTTCTACGCTCCGAGCAGGCCACCATGGCCGCGCTCATGGTGACGGCGGACAAGTACGCCAATATCGACTCCGCCATGAAGATCCAAGTGGCGCTGGACGAGGCCGGCAAGGCGAAGCCGGTCCCTCCACAGAAGTCGGCCGGCGAAGGCAGCCGGCAGCAGCACCACCAGAACAAAAAGCGCAAGGCCGAGTAGCCGGCGCAACGTCATGACAACCGGCTCGTCGCGGCCGCCGAGCCCGTGGCGGACCCGGCAGCGAAGCGCCGGCAGACCGGCAAGATGGCATGGCAACCCGCCATGAGCTTTGAAGAGATGCTCGACGCTTCGTGCAAGCACCACAGCGGCGCAAGACCCTCCACGCACACGCTTCGGCAGTGCGCCATCACCAAGCACCTCATGAGGGGCGACGTCCCGCCTCCTCCGGCTCCGGCTCCGGCTCCGGGCACGGGACAACCGCCTCCGCCTCCACCGCCCCCCCCCCCCCCCGCCGGTGGCGTGATGCGGAACGACGCCTACCCGGACCAGAACGCGGCCTACATCGTCTTCACCAGCCTCGGCGACGACAAGCGCAGCGAGCGCCTCCTCCGGCAGGAGGTGAACACCGTCGTCCCGGCCAAGACGGATTTCATGCATTGGTCGGAGCGCCCGATCACCTGGACCCGGGAGGATCACCCGGCAGTCATGCCGAGTCCGGGTGGTACGCCCTCGTCCTCAACCCTCGATCGTCGCGCGCGCACTGCAAGTTCTCCCGAGTCCTCATCGACGGCGGCAAAGATCAACATCCTCTACCACGACCACGATGACCAAGCTCGTCCTCAAGGTCAAGACACTGGAGCCAACCTGCCGTCTTCCACGGCATCGCATTCGCCTTTCCTGTTTGCCCATTGGCGGGTCCGCTCGACGTCTGTTTGGCGGCAGCAGCCACTTCCGACGCCGAACCAATCTGGTTTGAGGTGGTGGACCTGTCCAGCGGCGTACCCACGCTCTGCTTTGGGCGGCCAGGCCGCCAAGTTCATGGCGGTCCCCCACTCTGGCGTACCTGAAGATGAAGATGCCGGGTCCCAAGGGCCTCATTACTGTTACCGGTGACTACCGCAAGTCTCTGGAGTGCGCCCGAGACGGCGCCAAGCTGGCCAAGTCGCTGGTCATTGCCGAGGACCTCCGTGACCTCCGTGAGAATCGGTTTCATAATGGAAGTGTTTCACCCCGAGTGGCTGGCCAATCCAGTCCTCGTCCTGAAGAAGAACAAGACCTGGCGCATGTGTATCGACTACACCAGCCTCAACAAAGCCCGTCCCAAGGATCCGTTCGCCCTCCCGCGGATGGACCAAGTCATCGACTCGAACACTGGGTGCGAGCTGCTGTCCTTCCTGGACGCCTACTCCGGCTATCACCAGATCAAGCTGGACCCGGCCGGTTCCCTGAAGACGTCCTTCATCACGCCCTTTGGAGCGTACTGCTACATCACCATGTCATTCGGGTTGAAGAACGCTGGCGCCACCTTCCGCGAAGGCGACCTTGTCCTCCGACTCGTCCAAGAGCAGGCAGGCCATCACACGCTGTCCTCTTCATGGGAAGGCCCGTTCATAGTGAGCAGGGCTTTGCGCGACCGCAACGCCTACTACCTCATCGATGCACGCAAATCGAAGAAGCGCAAGAGGGACATCGCCGGCAAAGAAACGACCCGGCCGTGGAACGTGGAACTCCTTCGTCCGTTTTGCAGTTAGCCGAACGAATGTATGTATCCACGCCTTTTGTAAGCATATGAAACTATGGGGTCCCCGAACGAGACTCGGGGGCTGCCTTTTGCTGACCAATTTATTGCGTCCATATTTCACACCACCTCACTACCGAACCCGACCGCCGGCTCGACAAGCTCGACCGGGGCTCGAGAACTGGCAACGGCAATCATCACCCGCCGCTTCGCTTAGTGATTCCTGATAAGTTAGGATGCCCCCCCCCCCACTTCGCCCTAAAACCGCAGATCCAGCTCTGGCTGACGGCGGGCAAGTGCAACGAGCTAAAGCTCCCCTACGATTCATACACTAAGTCAAAGCCTCCGGGTAGACCAACCCGGCCCGACGCTCGTCAACTAAGTTAGCCGCACGACCGGCTGCTCACCAACCGGCCAAGCCGAATTGCCACCAGCCGGCCCAGTGGGTGTTTCGCTCGCGCTCAACGTTTTTAAAGGACCCAACTCCTGCAGCCGCCTCTCGAAGAGCCGAAGCCCTTGTCATGGACCGGAGCCTCGGCCGTCTGACTCGCGAGGGGGGGGGGAGCTTTAGGGAGAAGCAACGCATGAAATAAGTTCGAAAAAAGCAGAAGGCAAATAGCAAATAAACACTCACAACATTTACACATAAATGTTTCAAGCAAAGGCCAACGGCCCGAGTTCATTACACCACAAAACCCCAGTTGGTGGGTGGACCTGCTACTTAACAGAATTTCCTACTAAAGATTCTCACGCATTCCCAGCGCCCGCCCTTGATGTCGACAGCTCCCGGCCGCCTCGGGTCCAGCGAAGCACCGGTGTCCTCTCCGACCTCCAGCGTCGCCAGAGACGCCCGTCTCCTCCGAGCTGCCCTCCGGTCGCGAAGAAGCAAGTCGTAATCGTTGCGGCCATGACCAAGGCCGTCTTCCGTCCGTTCGAATGGAACTCCTCGTGGAAGGAGAACCGGCGATGTAGCTGGCGGGGAGGCGATCCGGCCGCATGCTCCTGCAGCAACGGCTCGAGCCAGTAGCGCTGACCCATCAGCGCGTCCAGCTGAAGATCCGGATGCCAAGACAATGCGATCCGGAGCGCCATCTAAGCACCGGCCCGGGCGGCAGAAATGCACCAGTCGCTAAGGCGATCCGGGCCCATCTCCAACCAACGCGCCAGACGCGAGAAGCTGCGCGGATGGACGGAACCCGGCCACAAGGCCGCCGTCATCGCGGTACCGGCTTAGGACAGCCGCTCCATCTGCGTTCCCAAGGCCCCCAGCCGGGCCTCAGCAGCGGCAACGATCTCCGGGAAGGTCCAAGCCATCAGCGGATCCGTCCCGGACCCGACAATGCCAGTCGGGTCGCGCTGATAGTGGACGGCTTCCTCCGCCAGCCGCTGCGTCTCCGGAAAGGCCCCTGCAGCCAAAGGCGAAGCAAGTCAGAAGGGCAACATGGAAGAAAGGGCCGGGTCCCGACCCGGCAAACAACAAAGAAGCAACACTTACTAGAGAAGGACTCTTCTAGGTGTTGTGCCTCGAGCAACGTACCAGGTCACTCCCGCTCCAAGACATGGTCCCGCTCCCTGAGCGCCTTCTGTAGGTCGGCCGCCTTAGCAAGGGCCGCCTTCAGCTCGGCGTCCTTGTCTTCGGTCGGCTTCTCGGCCGCCTCACAGTGGCGAGCCTCGGCTTGGCGGGCCTCATCTGTCGTGGTGGCTTGCTCCCGCAGACGCTCCACCTCGGCCTGGAGCCGGCCCTTGCCATCGGCCAGCTGGCCGCGCTGCTGGTCAACCTCGATCAGGGCCGGCTGCGCCTCCACCGCCTTGGCGGCCTCCGCCTTAAGAAGCTCCACCTCGGCCTCGAGGCGGCTCTTGTGACCCTCCAGCTGCTCATGCACCCGGCTGGCCTCGTCAAGAGACCGCCGGGCCGCGGCCGCCCCCGCCCTCGCATGCACCGCCTCGATGCCGAGACGGCCGGAATCAGCAACGAGCCGGTCATAGTGATGACCGGCCCGGAACAGCCGGGTCCGCCAAGACAGCACCTCGACTGCAAAGAAGAAGAACTCAGCAGGAAGGAAAAATAAGACAAGGCCTAAGATTTGGCCCAACTATTTACGCTTGGCCCGAATCTCGAGGCTACACCGATGGAGTGCGCTAAGCGCGCCCCACTAGAAGAGAAGAGCTCAGCAAAGTACCTGCCAGTGGCCTTGAAGCTCCTCCTCCTTGCCGACAAAAGCCGCGCCTTGAGCTCCCGATGCTTGCCCGAGCCGGGTTGTAGGCCTCAACCCGGAAGCGTCAAGATGTGGAAAAGAAGACCAAAGTCAAGACAAGGCCTAAGATTTGGCCCAACTGTTACGCTGATTGGCCCGAATCTCGAGGCTACACCAGTGGAGTCTGACGCCCCACAGAGATAAAATTTCAAGAAAACAAGAAGAAGAAGGACTTACCAGGACGGCGCGCTCCAGGTCGCGCGTCCGCTTCATCTCGGCCTGGGCGAAGGCCTCAAAGCGCTCCGTCCGGCCTCGCAGACGGCGGTTGACGGCATCTAGCGCCGCCTCCTCCTGGGTCTCGGGCCCGAAGATGGCCACGCCCCTGCTCCGCGCGGGCTGTGGCACGGCAGATCGGCGCCCGCTCTGCCGAGGCACCAAGGTGTGCCCCCTGCTGGCCGCTGCGGCAGCGGCCCGGCACCTCCTCTCAGCGCTTCTTCCGGCGTCGACGGCGTTCTGGACACCAGGGCGCCTTGCGTCGCCACCTCAGGCACCGCCGCCTGCGGTGCCTCCTCCATAGCCGACGGCGCCTCCGGCGCCGCCGCCAGCGGCACCCCCCTCCGGGACGCCGCCTCCACCACCATCAGCCGCCGCTCGCTCGACAATGTTAGCTCACGGCGGGGTATCGCCCCCACCTCCACGACCTCCTGGTCGAGGAGAACCACCTCGGGCCGGCCCCCACGGCCACGCTCTCTCACTGACGACGGTTCAAAAACCGTCGCCTCCACCACCATGCCCTCCGGCATCTCGCGCCCGAGTCGGCTCCGCGCCACAGATCAAGCCACGCCCGCCAGCGTGGTCCAAGCCTGGACCGATGCCGCCTCCAGCTCCGCCTCGGCTTGGTTCCTGTCATGCCAGGCCAAGGCCTCGGCGTCGTCCGGGTACAGGCGGAGGTCCGAGTCGCCTCGCCCCTCCTCCCCGGCCAGACCGGTGAGGTCGGACCGGCTCTTGCGGAACGCGGTCCCCTCGGTGGCCGTAGCCTCCGCCGCCACCCTCGCCAGGGCGATCGGAGACCTGAAGAAGAAGGCAAAATAAGCAAAAAAGACAGGAAACCCAGTCGCAAGCGGCGAACAGAACTTACCCCGTCAAGACCGGGACCGGGATCGGCTTCGCGCGCTTCTTCTTGGACGGCCTTCCGGGCTCGGCCGGGTCCGCTGCGCGCTTTGATCCACGGGGTCGCGGCGCGACACTCTCCTTGCCATGCGGGCGGCTCGGCGCCGCCCCATGCGAGGGCCCGGCACCGCCTACATCGCCGCCTCCCCCGCCCAACGCCGCTGCACCAAGCAACCGGCGTCAGCATCACCTTCACCGCGACACTGGCAACAAATCAAGACAAAATGAAGAAGAGAAAGACTCGAAGCTTACCGGCTCGGCGCATAGCGCCGGCGTCGGACTCGGCCACCTCCTCGCCGCCTTGGGCCACGGGCTCCTCTGGTGCCACCGGCGCCACCTGCAGCGGAGCCCGGGCGTAAGGATGCCGGCTCGCATGCAAAAGAACCGCCCGCGAAGCATCGGGACGAACAAGAAGATGTGCGGCGGCAAAGTAAGGAGACCAGGTGCTCACCTACGGTGCCGGGATCGCCTGGCTATACGGTGCCTTGCCGAATCACCAATCCTCTCCAAGATTGGCCCTGGAGATGGTGTTGACGGCACGCCTGGCCTGCTCCCCAGACAGCCGCGTCGGCAACATTCGGTTGGGGTCCTGCAGGCCGATCATCTCGCCGATGAGGCAGGAGCGCCTCTGAAGCGGGAGGACCCGGCGGGTGATTAACGTGGCGAGAAGATCCGTGCCGGTGAGCCCCTCCTGCATCCTCATCACCGTCACCCGCTCTCAGAGGCTGACGATCTCCTACGACGGGCGCCGGGGCGATTAGCCCCAGTTCGTCTTCGCCCGCGGCGGCGCCATGGCGAAAGGGGGGAGATTGATGTGGCCCGCGCCAAGATTGCGGACGTATAAGAAAGAATTCTGCCACTTCTTGGCAGAATCCTCGAGCGGAATCTTGGGGAAGTCTGCCCCCGACCGCTTGGAGATGACGGCGGCGCCGCAGTCGGCGAACTCCCCGGCCGACGGGCCCTGCTGCTTCAAGGAGAAGAAGCGCGCCCAGAGGTCGATCGTCGGCTCGACCCCCAGGTACCCCTCGCATAGGGTCACGAAGCCGGAGAGTTGGACGATGGGGCCGGCACCGAGATGGTGCGGTTGAAGCCCGAAGAACTCCAGAAAGGCGTGGAAGAAGGCACTCGCCGGCAGCCCAAGCCCGCGCTCGAAGTGGGTAAGGAAGACGACGCGCTCCTGCCCCATGGGTCGGGGCCTTTGCTCGCTGCGCGGCACGCGGACACCAATGTTCGTCTCCCGCGGAAAGAGCCGCGAAGCTCGAAGCTGCGTGATGTCCTCGTCGGTGACATTGGAACCCATCCAAGAGCCCGACGGCAGCGCCATGGATGGAAGCGGAAGGAAGAAGGACGACGGAGAAGAGCTACGCTTTCGAGCTGCGGGCGCAGCGTCGTCGATAACAAGGAGCAGCGGCGAGAGCGAGGGGACAGGAGGCGCGAGCGAGAATAATGCCCGCCGCTCCCTTGCCCCCCTCAATTTATAAGCCCCGGTTCAAACGTGGGGAAGTGGAATCGTCTGCACGCGCCCGTTCCAATACCCCACAATAAGTGCGCATGTACGCACGCACTAACTGCGCGGGGAAGTGCAACCGGCCCCCAGACGCCGCAATAAATCCGCACTCATGGACAAGGGCGCGCGACGGCGGGCCCCCGGCCCGTCGCCCGGTCCCATCACGCGCGTGGCCTGTCAGGCCCCTCCGGCTTCCGAGCACCACGTGGCACCAGCGCGAAGCCCGAGGGATCGCCTCAAGGTTCGGCGGACTCCTCGGTTCCCGCCACGACCGGGACGTCGCGATCCGGTTTCCAAAAAACTCGGCACACAGTGGGTGTTGCCGGACCCGGCGTTCACAGATTCCGCCTTGCTCAAGGGGGAAGCTGCGAAGGCCCACTCATCCGAAGACGGCGGACCTTCACAGCTTCGGGGACTACTGTCGGGGGATGAACCTCGGGCGAACCGCGAAACCGGATCTATTTCAAAAACAGCAGGGCCCGCATCGCCTTGCAAACCGGCGTGCGCCAGGCCGGGTTGCTCGACTCAGCAAGGCGCGCGATCCGGCCAAGACCCTCGACTCGGCAACGAACGTCAACCCGGCCGCAGCGGCTGGCGCAAGGCAACTCGACCCGGCGCAGCCTTGGCTTCCCCAGTAAGCCAACCCACCCGTGGCGTCCACGGCAACCCAGCCACAGGTCAGCTCCGCCCCATCCAGCCGTGACGATGGGGCGAGACCTCAACACCGATGACTAAGACTACGGTTCTCGCCCATGCCCGTGGTCAGCGAGCGTGGGCAACAAGGTTCTTACCTACCCACGACCAGGGTGGCACGTCAGCGGTGTTCCCGCCCTTTGCCGATTTGACAGAAGCGGAGGCCTGACGGAGAACACTGCGCGCCTTTCGACCCGCCACGCCTCGACGATCGACAAGACGGCGCATAGTCCCCCTAGGTATGCGGGGCCCGCACCTAGGGGAACCCGGCGAACCACGAGCCCCCAAGCGGGACCCAGCCCGGCACCCCAGACACTGACTATACGGACCCACCGACTCGGCATATTACCATTGTAACCCTGGGTGGGTTGGTCTATAAAACCCCCCAGGAGTCCGCGCCAACACAATAGAGAACACAAGATATTCAACAGAGACATAGCGACACCAAGGAGAAGGAGCAGCCGGAGCCTTGGCCAGTCTCCTTCCTCCTCCAAACAGCTCCAGGAGCAACATTGTACTATCAACCATCCAACTAAACTCGGCAGGACTAGGGGTGTTATCTCTCCGGAGAGCCCCGAACTCGGGTATGTCCGGCGTCCGCGCCACAAGATATCAACCTCGCCTCCGAAGCCCACCAGCGCCCTCGAGCCTCCTCCTCTCTTTAGTCATCCCTTGGCATCTGCCGTGTGCCCACCACGACAGCGTGGGAGGGAGCCCCAGGGCCTGAGGCCGGCGCTCCTGAGACTCCGGGGCGTGTACAGCCCCACTCATTATTCCGTGAGAGTGTCACGGGAAGCGATTCTTCACACGCGCCGGGCCTTCTTCACAGGCTCTGGGCCTTTCTTCACAGGCTCTGGGCCTTGCTTCATGGGTAGAACTTCCGGAGGTGCTGGATGTTCCAGGCGTTCTGGATGGGTATCCCGTCCTGCGTCTCCAGGCGCACGGCGCCAGGCCTGGAGATGTGGACGACCTTGAACGGGCCCTCCCACATGGGTGAAAGCTTATGCAGCCCTTCCCTGGAGAGGACCCGCCTCAGGACGAGGTCACCCGTCTCGAGCGTCCTGGAGCGGATGTTGCGGCAGTGGTATCAGCCCGCGGCGCTTCTTTGGTACCTTGCTGCTCTCAGTGCAGCTTCGCGACGACGTTCCTCCCCCAGCACGAGGTCCATCCCCCGTGTGGCGTCCTGCTGCGTTTCATCAAACGCCAGGACCCGTGCAGAGCGATGCTTGACCTCGTGAGGAAGGACAGCTTCAGTTCCGTAGACAAGGAAGAATAGGGTCTCGCCTATTGGCTTGTTGGCGGTGGTGCATATGGACCACATCACTGACT
This sequence comes from Aegilops bicornis, assembly GCA_021605145.1. NCBI lineage: Eukaryota > Viridiplantae > Streptophyta > Magnoliopsida > Poales > Poaceae > Aegilops > Aegilops bicornis. The sequence goes on along the minus strand of CM038670.1, from coordinate 417,809,929 downwards.
GGAGCTCATCGTGCCAGCCCCTGCCACAGGCCTCGAGCTTCTTCTTGAAGGTCCTGGTCTTGAGGCTCCTCAGGACCTCCGCGTTGGCGCGTTTGGCCTGACCATTGCTCCTGGGGTGCGCCACCGAAGCGTAGCAAATCTGCGTTACAAGGTTAGCACATTAGGTTTTGAAGAGGTTACTGGTGAACTACGAACCGTTATCGGTGATGATGTGGTTGGGGACTCCGAAACAGCTCATGATGCCCCTGATGAACTTGACCGTGGACCCGGTTGGGATGGTGCGAACAGCTTCCACTTCCGCCCACTTGGTGAACTTGTCGATGGCGATGTACAAGTAGCGGTAGCCCCCTGGTGCCCGAGGGAAGGGGCCCAAGATGTCCAGCCCCCAGACTACGAACAGCCATGTGAGTGGTATGGTCTGGAGGCCCTGAGCTGGATGATGTATCTGCTTGGCATGGAACTAGCAAGCTTCGCAGGACTTCACCAACTCGGCAGCGTCATTGAGCGCCATGGCGATCAAGAGAACCCATCGGAAGACCTTGCCGACGAGAGTCCAGGACGAGGAGTGGTGTCCGCAGTCCCCGCCATGTATGTCAACCAGCAATTCCTTTCCTTGGTCGCTGGAAATGCAGCACAGCGAAACATCGTTTGGTCGCTTTCTGTACAACTCACCGTCCTGGATACAGTATGTCGTGGCTTGCCGGGCCACGCGCTCTGCGTCCTCTTCCTTCTCCGGCAGCGTCCCTTGCATCAGCTACTCCTTGAATTCCTTGGTCCAGCATGCCTCCTGAGGTTCGAGCGCCAACAGCAAGCGAGCTCTTGAGGTCAGGCCACAGGCCGGTGCTCCTGTGGCAGGAGGTTGTGGGAGCTCCTCCCGAGGCTGAGCTGTGCTTGAGAGTGGAGGCGCCACCGATGGCTTGAAGAGCCGCTCCTCGAAGACACCAGGCTCCTGGGGCTGCCACTTGGATGCTCTCCTGGCGATGTCATCGGCTTCGTTGTTGGTGCCCCGGGGCACATGCTGCACCTCCAGTCCCATGAACTGTTTTTCCATCTTACGCACCTCTGCGAGGTAAGCCTCCATGTGCTCGTCCTTTGGATCGTACACTTTGTTGGAGAAGTTGACGAGGAGCTGCGAGTCGCCCCTAACAACAAGGCGCTTCACCCCTAGAGTTGATGCGGCCTTCAGGCCAGCTATGAGGCCCTCGTACTCTGCGATGTTGTTGGAGACCTACTTGCCCTGCTGAAAGCAGAGCTGCACGACGTAGTAGAGCTTGTCCCGAGTGGGCGAGATGAGTATCGCCCCAGCCTCATACTCGATGCGCGAAGGCGCCGTCGAAATACATGACCCAGCCGTCCGGCGCCTCGCTTCCCTGTGAGGTGGACCGGTCTTCTCCTACTTCAAGTGCCGGGGCATCCGTCCATTCTGCCACGAAATCAGCAAGCGCGACTCCCTTGATGACCCGGTTAGTGCCGAACTCCAGCTGGAATGCTTGCAGCTCGATGTTCCACTCAGCGACCCTTCCAGCAGAGTTCGGGCTCCTGAGCACTCTCTCCAACGGGTAGGCTGAGACGACCTTGATGGGGTGGCCCTGGAAGTAGTGCCACAGCTTGCACGAGGCCACCAAGAGGGCGAGCAGGAGCTTCTGAGGCATGGGATATCGTGCCCTTGCGTCCCGCAACACCGTGCTGACAAAATACATCGGGTGCTCGACAAGGGCTGGCGCGTTGGTGAGGCTTGTGTCTCGCGGGGGCCCGGACGTCTCCTGAGGTGGTGGAACTCCTGGTGCCTGGTCGCCTGCGGGGGTCCTTATGACGTTGTCCTGCTGAGCTTGGTCTTTTGTTGCTGCCGCTACGGCTTCCGCAACGCCTTCCTGGTCTTGCGTCATTTCAGCTATAGCTTGGCGCGGCGCGCCCTTGACCTGGTGCTCCTCCCGAACCGCCACCAGTGCTGCGCTGGCAGAGTATGGGGCCACCATCACCGGTGGGCTAGTTAGGTACCTCTTGAGGTCTTGAAGGCTTGGTCGGCCTCCGGGGTCCACTCAAACGGGCCTTTCTTCTTCATCAACTTCAAGAAGGGCAAGGCGCGTTCTCCTAGCTTGGAGATGAAGCGTCCCAACGCAGTCACCCGACCGGCCATCTTCTTTGGTTTCGCCTCGATTCCTCTGTGGGACACGAGGAATACCAGCAACTTGCCGGAAGGGACACCGAACTCACACTTCTCCGGGTTGAGCCACAAGTTCACCTGGCGCAGGCTCTTGAAGGTCTCTTCCAAGTCTTGGATCAGGGTCCTCGCCTCCCGACGTTTCACCACGATGTTGTTGACGTAGGCCTCTATGTTTCTTCTGAGCCGTCGCCCTAAGGCGATGTGCATCAGTCGCTGAAAGGTTGCGCCCGTGTTGCGCAATCCAAAGGGCATGCAAGTGTAGCAGTACACCCCACACGGGGTCAGGAAGCCGTCTTGATCTAGTGATATCCTGAGAACGCGTCCAAGAAGCACAACAGGTCGCACTCGGCGGTGGAGTCGATGATCTGATCGATGCGTGGGAGCGGGAACGGATCTTGGGGGCAGGCTTTGTTGAGGTTGGTGAAGTCGACGCACATCCATTCCTTCCCACCTTTCTTCGGCACTACGACGGGGTTCGCCAACCACTCGGGATACCGAACCTCGCGAATGGCACCCGCCGCCTCCAGCTTGCGGGTCTCTTGGATGATGAAGGCCTGCTTCTTAGTGGACTGCCGTCTCGCCCGCTGCTTCACAGGGCGTACATTGGGGCATACCCTTAAATGATGCTGAATCACCTCTCTCGAGACCCCTACCAGCTGATTGGGCTCCCACGCGAATATATCCTTGTTCGCATGCAAGAACTTCACCAATGCTTCCTCTTGCCCTGGGTCGAGGCTGGCACCTATGGTAAAGGTGACTCCTGAGGGCCTGTCCTCGCTGACCGGCACCTGCTTGGTTTCCGCCTTGTCTTGTGTGAACAACTGCTTCTTCTTGGGCGCCCGCGTCGGCAGGCTGCGCCGCCGCGGCGGTTTTGAGGGCGAACCTGAGCGCCGTCACGGCCTCCTTGGTGTCCCCCTTGATAGTGAGGATGCCTTTGCTCCCAGGCATCTTCATGAGGTTGTAGGCCAGATGAGTCGCCGCCATGAACTGGGCGAGAGCTGGGTACCCGAGGATGGCGTTGTATGGGAGGCCGATGCGGGTGATGTCGAAGTCGACCAGCTCAATGCGGTAGTTCTCGTGCGTGCCGAAGGTGACGGGAAGGCAGATCTATCCCAGAGAGCGGTCAGTGCCACCGCCAACTCCTGAGAAGGGCTTGCTGAGGCTGAGCCGCTCGAGTGGCATGTGGAGAAGGCTGAAGGCCTCTATGGGGAGCAAGTTGAGGCTTTCACCGCCGTCGATGAGGGTCTTGGTAACAGCCACGTTGCAGATGGTGGGCGTGTAGAGCATTGGGAGCTTGCCCGAGCCGACGGTAGAGTTGGGGTGGTCTTCTGAGCCGAATGTGTGGTCGGCCTCTGGCGCAGCCCCACCCGGCGGAGCCCCTGGACGCTTGGAAGCGGCACCAATCTGACGGAGGAACGGCCTGACGTGGTGATCTGAAGGCGGTGCTTGAGAACCACCCAGCAGCGCTGCGACCGCGTGGTGCACCGGCACTGCGTAGCGAGCAGTGAAGAGGTCGCGGAGTTCTTCCCAGGACGCCATCGTGGATCCAGGGAGGTTGAGCAGCCAGGCGCGCAGCTTGCCGGCGAGGGCCATGGGGAGCCAGTTGGCCATGACCTTGTCGCCGCCCCCGGCCTCAAGGACGGCCTCCTCAGTATGCCGCCAGAACGCCATAGCGGGTCCGCCCGTCAGAAGCGCCGGGCGGCATCTCCGGCCGGAATTTGGGTGGCCATCGCACCTGCCAAAGGGCGGGGGCCAGGGCTCGGAGCCCCCTAGCCCCGTTGTCAGCACCGGCTGTAGGACCCGGTGGCGAGGCGCCTTCCATGATGGCGAAACGCAGATCGTTGGAGGAGAAGCTATGGCGCACCCTACCTGGCGCGTCAAATGTCGGATATGAGGTTCCGGCAAAACCCTTAAGGTTCGAACTCTGGGGTGCGCGCGAAGTTCTTTTCCTCCTACCGATCCACGCCCTAGCTTGCTAAGATCTCGCGGACGAACTCGACAAACTCGCAAAACAGAAAGACACGAGATTTATACTGGTTCGGGCCACCGTTGTGGTGTAATACCCTACTCCAGTGTGTGGTGGTGGATTGCCTCTTGGGCTGATGAAGAACAGTACAAGGGGGAGAACAACCTCCTGAGGTTGAGGTGTTCTTGTGCTCGACTAACTTGTGTGGATGAGATGCCTCTGAGTGCGTTATCAGATCCGAGCCCCCCACTGTGGTGGCTAGTTCTACTTATATAGGCCCTGGTCCTCTCCCCAAATATTGAGCGGGAAGGGAGCCAACTACGGCGGGCAATTTGAAAGGGGATAGCTAGTACAAGCTATCCTGACAAAAGTGGTCTTCGCCTGCAAAAGGCTCTGGTGGCGACGCCGTCTTGGGCTCCAAGGTGACCTCCGTCCTGCTGGCCTGCTGGTCTTGGTCTCGTTGCACTGATATGGAAACCTTTGCTTGATGCCTCGGTACTCCGCGCCTGCGCCTGCTTCCTTAGCACCAAAGAGGAAACCAGGACACTGCACGCTGGCGCCCGCCTGGTGTCGATCATCATGGCTCACGTCACGAGAGCCTCGCGAGGTTTGCCCCGCCTTGATAGCTCCGCTCCTTGCGAGCCTGCCTGGAGAGGCCGCTCCTGCGGAGGTCTTGCGTCGTCCGCCTCGCGAGGCTCTTGAATGCCTTGTTGACGAAAATGGGATGTACCGGCCCGCTAGCATAGCCACGCCGTGGGCTGCAGGCAGGCTAGTCTGGGGATCCCCGTTCCCAAAACACCGACAGAAGTGGCCGGGGGACGACGCAGTCCGATGCTCGTGGGGCTGAAGCCCCCGAGGCCCCGATGAGTCGCCACGAGGCGGGGGCCAAGGTCTGCACGCAGTCCAGCACCCCTGAGGTCGCCTCCTTAGGAGCCACACCAGCCGCGCCCGTCATTGGCGACTGCACCCAGGACATCGGCCGGCTCCGACCGAACTTAGAAGCGCTCAGCAATAGGAAGGGGTCTCCGAGCTGCAGTAGTGCCGCCTTCCGGCCATTGAAGCAGAGGAAGTACATCGCTATTGACGAGTGAGTACCTTATCTTTTTAATTTCTTGAGTGCCGCTTCTCCTCCTGACCGTAGTTCCTTAGGGTCCCTCCTTCTAGGGCGATGAAGTCTCCCAAGAAGCCGCCTCCGCCTGTCTCAGGCTTCCTGCTGACCCTGGGTGCCTCATGTCGACCTGTCGCGCATGGCGAGGCCTGCCGGGGAGGCAGACACACCAGCCTGGCTTCTTGACCCTGCGCTCTTGTCGTCCCTCCTTCGTGGTCCTGCCTGGGGAACGGCTCTGGCTTCACCTTCAAGCAACGAGGCTCCGCCCTGCCGGGCCTCCGCCGAGGCCCGAAGGGCGGCCAGAAAAGCACCAGCCCCAAGCCCCCTGCCAGGAGCGGGCGAGCCACTTCGAACTTCTCCAACACATCATGGCGAGGAAGATGGACCCGGCCGCACGTTCGAGCTTGCACGCGACTGCGGAGCAGTCCGCCATGAGATCTTCCGGGAGGCGATGAGCGCGCTGAGCCGGCTCGGGGAAGAGCTCGTGGATGTTGACGCCCGCCTTGAAATAGAAGGCCTTCGGTTGGCGGATGAAAGGCATCAGCTGAAGGTAGCCATCGACCTTGGGCGTCTCCAGCATGAACGCACCAACGCGAAGGCCGAGGCATCCCTTTCTACCTCGCACGAGGCCAGTGCCCGAGCCTTGGAGGAGGCCAGGGAAGATGACCACCGCCGCGAGGCGGCAGAGAAGTGCGAAGGGGAGCTCCGGGACCTGAACGCCTCCGTGGAGCGGCAGGTCGTGGCGCGGAGAGCTGCCTTGGCATCGATGAAGTTGGCATCCTCCAAAGAGGGGGAGTTCTCGAAACATGAGGAGGCGCTGATGCTGGAGGCCACGGAGCGCCTGGAGCTTGAACGGTTGGAGACAAGGGAGCGTCAGGTCGCCCAGGCGGAGGAGGCCACCAGCGCGCATGAAGCCAGGATCCAGGAGGAAGTCGAGCGCTGGGTGGCGGAGGCTCAAGTGGATCTTGCGAGCAGGTACGACCTGAAGCTGAAGCTCATGGACGCTGAAGATGAGGGCAGGACCACTGCACTCAGGTCAAGGTTGGATGAAGCAGAGAAGTGCAAGAAGGCCGCTGCAGGGGCCCTGATCTCCGTCCAGGCCAAGCTGGCCTCCGCCCGCGCCGAACTGCTCCCGCTCCAGCGGCGGGTTACTGATGCCGAGTCCCTCGCGCAGCAGAGCAGGGAGGAAGCGCTCCGCTGGAAGACGTTGCTGCGCGAGAACACCCCCATGCTCCAGGCTCTCAGGGTGAGGGCCAATCAGGCGTTGGTTGCTATCAGGATGAACATGCCCCTCAACCCGACGCAGAAGACTATGCCAGCCATCTCCGCTTCTTCACCGACATCGTGACGCGCTTGGAGGACCGAGCCAAGAGGGCTCGCGAGCTTGTGGACCAAAATAGCCGAGGCCTCCTTGGGCGTGCGTTCTCCTGTGTCTTCAGCCATCTTCAAAATGCTGACCACAACTGCCGCCATTGCCCCAGTGTCGGGGGCTATCAGGGACAACCTGGCGCGCTGGGTGGACGATAATGTGGATGCCCTGGTCAGGGCCTTCGCTTCCGAGGACGACGCGGTGGTGGTCGTGGCGGATGAAGGAGGCGTCCGGGAGCGATTCGGAAGATGCTGCGAGACATCCGATTAAGCCCATGCTCCTTGCTTTGAACCTACGTGCAAAAACTTGGGCACGGCCCCTCAAGGTGTAAGAGAATTTTGGGGAGGGGGAGCCCCTCATGTAATCGAACTACTATTTCATTCTTTAGGCCGGACTTTATCATGCTTTTGTGGGCCCACAAGCTCTTCCGCGGGCTTGCTGTTGTAACTTACCTCAGTCCGGGCAGGCCTCGGACCGGTCTTGTAGTCCGTCGATGTGTATTTCTCCTGAGGGGAGTCCTTCATGGGCCCGCAAGGTTTCGGGCTTCTGAGGAGCCTACTAGTCCGCCCGAGAGGGCCTCGCAAGGCGCGAGCGACAGATCATGGCAGGGTGTGCGCGCAGTGGGCGCATAATGCGCCCAACTCCCGCTCGCGAGGGGCTCGCAAGGGAAAGGTTAGTAGGCGCGGTCCTCAAGGCGAGGCACGGAATCTAGAAAACTCAGAAAAACCAACACAAACAAGAAAGGATGCCCCCATGCTTGCCAACAAAAATACAATTTCGAGTTCAAATCCAAAAAGGCGACAAACCGAGCAAGAAAAAGGGTTTGAAAGCAAATGGCCGCGGCCGACACCTAGCTAGTCTTCTTTTCTTCCCACCAGCATGGAGCTAAGTGTTTTCACAGGCCGTGAGCATAGTCATTAGGGGACAGTGTCGACGGCCGGTATGAGCATCTTGCTTCCACTACGACATGGGCGGGAGCCCCGAGGCCCGAGGGCGGCTCTCCGGAGTCTCCGGGGCGTGTACATCCCCACTCATTATTACGTGAGAGTGTTACGGGCGGAGACCTTCACAGGCGTGAGCCTTGCTTCATATCGCCAGACGAGAGACTCGCCTTGCACCACCCCCGACCACCGTTGGGGCGTCCAGAAACCAGGACGGTGCCAAGGGGCAAAGGGGACCCTAGCGGCGCCCTCGGCGACCACGGGCCCTCTGCCAGGGGGAGGGCTCGCCGGCGCCTCCCCGGCAGAGGACCTACCTCCGGGTTACGCCTTGCTCCGTGTGGCACGGGGGAGGGCCTGGCTCCAGACCCCTCCAGTGCAGCCCCCAGTGCGCTACCCTAGTTGGAGCGGGGCTGCCACGCCGGGGTCGCCGTCCGCCGATGTAGCCTTGTTTACCTGCGACCCATGGTTAGCATAAGCTTGCTCCTGAGATATCAGTGGTACCCTGCGGTTGTTGTTATCGGCGGGGTCGGCGAGGCTCCTGGGTGTCCCATGGAAGGCCTCGATCTCCAGCATCTCTTCCTCCCAGCCCGACTCAAGAAACGAGCAGGGGCCATCCTCTGGTGTGTACTCTTGATCCACCATGCAAGGCACATAGGCTTCTAGAGCCGCCGCTCCTGAACTCCCGTCGAGTTGCCCTGCGCCCCAAGCCGCCGGGCTCAGCGCGCCCCCTGGTGGCCATAGGGTGGCGTTCCATTGGGACCGCGAGGAGCAACACCCGTACCTATGCCACCCGGGGGAAGCACAGGCGCAGCCGGATGTTCGGCACCGTTGGCCGAGCTGGTGCTGATGATCCCTCCTGGTGCACCTGGGAGTACGCGGGTGCGACGAGGCCCACCGTGCGATCTGGCCACAACTTGAGATGTAGGTAAGGAGAAGAAAGGCGGCGTACCCCTGGATGCAGCGTCCAACAGCTCAGCGACGCGCTCCAGCAATGCATAGCGGCGGCTCTCCGCCAGCCGACACCGCAACAGCTCCCGTGCTACTATAAGCGTGGCTAGCATGTTCGCTTGTTCCCGTCGAGTGTGTGGCACCGTCGCTACTGCGTAACTTGAGGCCCTTGCGGCAGCCCACGCGCGCCGCGGTGTGAGCATGGAAGGCGTCGGTCCGTGCCGCCCACATCCCGCGGCATTTGGCGGTGTGCGGGCCACCTGGAGTGCGGAGTTGAGGTCTCCTTGGGCGGATGGTGCCACCCTGACGGGCCAAGCTGCCCAATGGTTAGCGCTGGTCCTCGGGTCTATCTGCAGACGTAGCATGTCACGCAGTCCCGTCTATATCGTGTACACGTATGTACAACTAGGGTGCAAGAAAGTAAATACGGCCACATACGTGCATACGGGCAGGGTCTTGAACGCCTACTCGCGCATACGTATGGCCAGGGCTCGTGTACATGGAGAGGCAGCGGAGAGCAACAACGGCATCCTGTTCATCGGCAGCGAACCGGCTGGGTCGGAATGGATAAACTATGTCGTGTTCATCGGGAGTCAATGGAATGCGTCCTGCTCATCGGGAGGCAACCGGCTTGGACGGAAAAGCCGAAACGAGACCTAGCGTACCACAGAACGGAGGAAACGGCTTTCTGTTCGATCGCCTATGGTCGAAGCGGGATCCTGTTCACCCGGAGGGGTCTGGCGTACCTCAAAACAAAGGAAACCGACTTCTCTTGGACCTCCTATGGTTGAAATGGGGTCATGTTGATCGGGAGGGGTGTGGCGTACCGCAAAACGGAGGAAACGAACTTCTCTTCGACCTCCTACGGTCGAAACAGGGTCCTATTCATCGGGAGGGGTGTGGTGTACCGCAAAACGGGACTCCATGGGCTACTGTTCATACACCATCTACTGCCTCGCTCCAACCTCCACGGGATACTATTCATCCACCGTCGACCTCCTCCAGCCTCCACCTGCGACTGTGCATCCACGGCGTCTCCCTCCTGCCTCCACCAGCTACTGTTCATCCACGGACTCCTGTTCATCCAGCCTCCACCGGCTACTGTTCATCCAGCCCTCCACGGGCTACTGTTCATCCGACCCTCCACCGGCTACTGTTCAACCAGAGCTCCACAAGGTCCTTTTCATCCACCCCCAACCGGCTCGATTGGGGTCCTGTTCATCCAGCAGTAAGGGCCTCTACTACCATGGGGTCCTATTCATCCAACCCCACTGGGAACTTTTCATCCAACCCCCAACAACGCTCACAGTTCGTCAAAGAGGTAGCAGGTTCGATCGGCTTCTGTTAGCAGCAGTAGCGAAAGAATCCCTCAAACGGATTCAGTTAACAGCCAACGATCGATCGATCGCTCGAGTTCAGTAACGCGTAGCCAATGAAATCGTTCGGGTTCAGTAGGCGAAAGCCTCGCTTGGGTTCAGTTAGAGCCCAATGCCTCGCACACACGCGCGTACATGTACGAGAGAAACGCCCAATCCCTCCATGGATCGCTCGGCCCCGACCACCCACCGTAACCGGGAACTCCCCGATATTTTCCTCGCCCTCGCTTCTACCACGGTTTTTCCATATGGACGGCCCAAAGAATGTAATGCAGCTGCGTCTCCGTCCCACCCAGGAGGAAAAGCCGATTTTATGTCATGATTTTTTTGTCATAGAAGTAGGAGCCCACCACATCTTTGATGATACCGGGTTTTGTAACGATTCCAGTCATAGAAGTGTCATAAGCATGACAGAAAAAAATTGTTCGGCCCAAAATGTCAAGGATGTGTCTTTTTTTTGTAGTGACACAAGCATATATGCAGTGCTAAAGAAGATAACTTGCTATGTTTAGTTCAATTTACATGGTATGAATAAGGAACTAGGTTGTACAACTAAAACTGTAATTGAGAAGGACAAACTTATGTTTATGTACTTCTTCGTAAAAAACTTTGAACATGCAATTTGATGCAAATGAAAAAAACAAACAACATTTGCAGTCATATCTATCTAAATAAACACAAAAAAGTTTGAAGGGTCAAGGAGGACAAACTTATGTTAGTAGTGAAGACCGGCTCTATAAAGCCCTTGTCCATATTGATGGGGGGCAATTCAAGAAGTTTACCACAGAGTCTTCTTCATGAGCATTGCCATTATTCTACATTTTGTTAATACTAAATATAGATGTGATAATATAGGAACAAATGGAGATCACTTAAGCTAAGAGGCAGACTATAAATGTATGTACATTATACAGGCAAAAGGCACTGACAAGAGCAATGCAGAGCTAAACTTCTTCTGTAGCATTTGTTTTATTCAACAATTTGGCAAGAGTAAATATAGATATGATGTGTAGAAAATGGAGGGCAAGGGAAAATAAGCTGCAAAGTGTACATGAACAACTAGCTGACAATATAAGTAAAGTGATGAAGGACAACATATACTTACAAGAACAATGTAGAGCTAAACTTCTTCATAAGCACTGGGTTTATTCTACATTGATGTAAGCATTAATATAGATCTGATAATTTGGAGTGAACAGTGGATAAGCAAGCTATAATGCACAATGATGTCATATAATCCACCAGGTATAAATGTAAGTACAATGATAGGATAACATGTACTAACAAGAGGAAAGCAGCAAGCAACATAGTTGCGATATCCTAGGTTTTGCAACGTTGGTTCTATCACCAATATAAGTGGGGTGCTATCTGATTTCTTCAGTACCACCACCTTTTTCAAGGACTTTGCTTGTACTCCTTCAGGTTCTGCAATAACCCTCTTCCTTTTGGATGTCTAATACATAGAAACAACATTTGAATGGAAAACATGGTATGATGACAAATGTAATAGGTATTGATAATGGATGGGCATGTTATCTTCACATATATCATGAGTAAACTACGCAGATGCTGGCGTAATGAAGCAGAAGAAATGCAAGATACGTGAAACTAATAAAATCTTACCAAATTAGAACATACACCCTATTGGGTGAACATGATAGGATCACATTCTGAATACGAATCTGTAGGTTGGGAGCATGTGGGTTTCATTGCATCCAGAATGGACCTCGATCCCTTGATGCCAAGTTCGTTACCCATTGAACTGTTCCACAATATTCTTCTGGTGTACGCATTCTTATATTCATTGTGATTACGTGCAATATCTGAGAAGCATGAAAACATAAATAGTAGTGATATTATCTTTGTAATGAAGAGGATATTCTAATATAATAGGGGCTCCCTATAAACCGTTGTGTGCTATCACTGGATTCTGATGAGAGAGCCCATGTGTGCTGTAATATGGTGTGTACATTAATATAATCTAGCACAACTACACAAAAAGTAGGCTCCCTATTGGGAGCTCCAGATGTAAGGATAGTTGGCATATGATAGGTTCATAATATACCGTATAGAAAGTTTGTTGCTAAACCATGATAACGAGAGCGCTCTGCCACTAGGCAGATCGTAGTGTAGATAAAAGGGGTACACCATAACCATCATAAATAAATCGGGAAAGCGGAGCTGGTTGGAAAATACGGGGTTGTATTACCACTACTAATTGAAATCCTATCCATCACCTACAGGCCTACTCTATTCACCTGAAGGTGCACTACTATTACTATCAGTCTAATCTATCAAAGACCGCACAGTTCCTACCATTTCCTGGATATTATGGCAAACCAACTCGAAGTGCTGAAATCATCTAGCAGAAGCGTCCCAATCGAGATGTCGACTGCAGATGTCCCTGCTCCCATTCCTAATAAGGACCATACTATACTTACTAAAGAAGAACAGAAGATGAACATGTTAAAGAATAGAAGGGGATGCATATTATTGAGATTCCGCTTCTTCCTATACAATGTCGGTTGTCCACCCATGATGAATCAGAGCCCCCAAAGAAATGCAATTCCATGATGTCTCTCTATATGTGGCCACATGCATTTGGAAACTCAAGTAGGAGCATTACCTGACAAAAATGGGCAGCCATATGAAGGTGTGTTTCGGGCTTCGAGCCCAGAACCATCAATTAATTTTGAGCATGTTTCTCATCACATCCAGATTACCATGTAATAAGTAATTGCAAATCTGTTCACACCGGTCAAACCTAAACATGTCCACACTTAGCACCGGGCTATAAAAACTACCCACTCAAAAATTACTTCACAGTTCCTCTCCTCATCAACCACAAAATTGGTGTTTCCTATCAAGTCGTTCCGCCATGACCGATAGGAGGAGTTTCGGGTCAACATATAACCAGGGAGCAAAGATCAAGGTTGCGAAAGCACTAGAGAGGTCCCACCGGTGTGCGACGGCCGCAACGGAGATGTCTTGGCACGCCACGGAGCCCTCGAACGAGCTCTCACTGGCACGCGAGGGCTCTCACAAGCGCAATCGCCACGTCGGTGATTGCGATGAGATGGCGGTGCTGAAATCCTTGGCTAGCGACAAAGACATTCTCACTAGCCTAATTAAGCAGCAGGAGTTGATCGACGGCTTGATGAAGCTGCTCGATATTAGCGACGCCTCGGTTGAGAAGGCAACTGTCGGATTTCGGGTTCCGGCAGACCCTTGAGGTTCGAACACTGGGGTGCGCGCGGAGACCCGACCCTCCACCGTCTCGCACCTCGCCGAATCGCTGGGACCTAAACTACTAAACGGAACAGCACAAGAGACACGAGATTTATACTGGTTCAGGCCACCATTGTGGTGTAATACCCTACTCCAGTGTGTGGTGGATTGCCTCTTGGGCTGATGAGGAACAATACAAGGAAGAACAGCCTCGTGAGGGTCTGTTCTTGGTGGGTGCGATGAACTGCTACGTGGTGTTCAGTCGCTCTAGCTACCGGTTTCTTGATGAGGATTCGGATCCCCCCGCCCTGGGGGTGGCTACTCCTATTTATAGGCGAAGGCCCTGGGCCTCTTCCCAAATATTGAGCGGAAGGGCGCCAACAATTGGCCATTTTGAAGGGGAACAACGGGTACACTTATCCCGACTAAAGTTGGTCCTCGCCGCCAAAGGCTCGTGATGACGCTCGCTTGGGCTCCACAATGACTCCCTTCCTGCCCGTTGGGCTGGTCTTGGTCTCGTTGCACGAAATGGATGCCTTTGCTTGATACTCTCGCCGCGCTTGCTCCCTTTGCACCAAAGAGGAAGGGAGGACATCTGCTGGTCGGGCGCCAGATCGGGCGCCCTTGGTCGTCATGGCTTGTGTCACGGGCTCCTCGCGAGGTACCTGCCTTGAACTCTCCGCCTCCTCATGAGCCACTGACGAGGCCGTGCACGAGGAAGCTCCTTGTCGTCCGCCTCATGAGGCTTGGCCCCTCGCGAGGGTCTTGAGCTTGCGTTGATGAAGATGGGTCGTCTTTGGGCCTCCTTCGAGCCACACCGCAGGCCGCAGCAGTGCAAGTCTGGGGACCCCTGCTCCCGTAACGCCGACAAGAGTCCCGGGCCCACGGGCGCGCCCGAACTTGGCCGAGCAGAGAGGCGAAAGGGCAAGTGCGAAGCGTCACGGGCCCTAACAGCCTGCGGCCTTGGACGACGCGTGGCGGTTGATTGGACGCGTGCACACTGCTTCCCCACGATGCCTCGGTAACCACCCGGATTCGACAAGTCCTTGCATGCAGAGTCGGTAATGATTACTAGTGATCGTGGAGGCCGACGGTTGGCCTTCGCCGGCTATAAGTACGGAACGGCGCGCGCCCTTCCAGTCTATCCTTTCTTGTCTCTCCTTCTTCTCCATGGCTCCACCAAGGAAGTTCTCGGCCGTAGAGAAGGGGAAGGGCCGTCAGGTCGAGTCTTCCTCTCCTCCGCCTAAGCGTGGTCGAGGTCGCCCTCGCAAGCATCCCGTGGCCTCCACGGCGGTCCCCCGTGGTCGTGGGGGAGGCTCTCTGCATGGCGACGAGCGGCTGGCCATGGTCGGAGGGCGTGCCCCGGCCGCGCGTCCCCCGAGGCCGCGCCTCCATGTCACTGCGCTGCCAGAGTTCATGGTGTGGGCGGAGGAGCCGTCCGGCGTCCGGCTTCAGCTCCGCGCTTCCTCTGGGTGAGCTCCCGGTGGCGCCTGGGTGGCCTCTCGCTCAAGGCGGATGGCTGCTGCAGCCGGGCGTGGGCTTCTCTGGAGGTCTCACATGAGGAATCTGTTCCTGACCCGCGGCTGGCAGACGTTCGCTCGCGCGCGTGGTCTTCGCCACCGGTGCTCCCTGCACTTCAAGTACGACGGCGACGCCACCCTCTACGTGAGGGTGTTCGGGGAAGACGGTCGCCGCATGGGGTGCTGCCCTGAAGACGACGACCGCGGCCGAGGACCCAGCCGCGGCGTGGATGGAGAGGGCGGCGCGCGGGCGGCTGGCGATGCCCGTGACTCCCCAAGCTTCACCAGCTCTTCTTCGGTGGTGATTCTTCCAGCAGCGGCCGCGGCCAGCCCCCACGCCGCCGCGCCTTCTTGGGGGGTGGCAGCGGGTCCGCTCGCTGCCGCGCCCCGGTGAAGCGCGAGGGTGAGTCCGCCTGAGCTCCGGAGACGGCTCGAGCCTTCCAAGAGGGTCGGCACGGGGCGTGCTTCACCTGCTTTTGTCCTTTTCCTTTCTTTTCTCCTGCGCAAAAAGACAACAATGTGTGGCCCCGTGGGGGCGCGTTTGGTTAACGCCGTTAATTATTGTACCGCTTTTGTTATCCTCGACATCGTTCCTTTCATTGTACGCCCATTTGCAAGTGAACTCCATCCGTGGCAGCGGGGCGACCGATCCAGCCCCGTGTTCACGTTGTGCTGCCCGTGAGGCATGGTCGGAGGGTGCTCGGTATGGACCAGGGCCGTGAAAACTTGAGCGATAGGGGCCGCGAGGGCTCCCGAGGCTTCTGCCTCGCGAGTCCCCACGCAAGAGAAATCGAGGCAGGAGAGTGAAAAAGATCGAAGAACCACGGACCAAAAGATGGCGATAGTTTCGATAAAAACTCCAAATGGGAATAACTAGTCAACTGCAGAAAGCAAATGAAAAAGCCGCGTCCGGCACCTAGTCTAGTCTTCGACCTCTTCTCACCAGCGCGGAGCTAGGTGCTGCCACTGGGCGTGGGAGGGAGCCCGGGGCTGAGGCCGGCACTCCTGAGACTGCAGGCGTGTACAGCCCCAACTCATTATTACGTGAGAGTGTCACGGGCGGCGAGCTTCACAGGCATTGGCCCTCTTCACAGGCTCCGGGCCTTTCTTCTAGGAAGCAAGCTTCACGGTCGTTGGCCCTCTTCACGGGCTCCGGGCCCTTTCCAGAACGCGACAGCTTCACAGGCGTTCGCCTTCTTCACAGGCTCTGGGCCTTTCTTCTGGGAAGCAAGCTTCACGGGCGTTGGCCCTCTTCACGGGCTCCGAGCACTTTCCAGAACGCGACAGCTTCACAGGCGTTCGCCTTCTTCACAGGCTCTAGGCCTTTCTTCTGGGAAGCAAGCTTCACGGGCGTTGGCCCTCTTCACGGGCTCCGGGCCCTTTCCAGAACGCGACAGCTTCACATGCGTTCGCCTTCTTCACAGGCTCTGGGCCTTTCTCGAAAAAGATGAACTTCACAGGCATTCGCCTTCTTCACAGGCACTGGGCCTTTTCCAAAAAGAATGAGCTTCACAGACATTCGCCTTGTTCACAGGCACTGGGCCTTTTCCAAAAAGAATGAGCTTCACAGGCATTCGCCTTCTTCACAGGCACTAGGCCTTTTTAGGGGTAAAACCTCCGGAGGTGCTGGATGTTCCACGCGTTCTGTATAGGTACTCCCTCTTGAGTCTCCAAGCGCACGGAGCCGGGCCTGGAAACATGAACATCCTTGAACGGGCCCTACCACATGGGAGAGAGCTTATGCAGTCCCTCCACAGAGAGGACCCGTCGAGCACGAGGTCCCCTACCTCGAGAGTTACAGGCGGATGTTGCGGCGGTGGTATCGCCGAGTGCCTGTTGGTACCTTGCCGCCGCAGCTTCTCGACGGCGCTCCTCCCCCAGCACGAGGGCCGTCCCCCGCATGGCGTCCTGCAGTGTTTCATCGAACGCCAGGACCCGCGCGGATTGACGCTTGACCTCGTGAGGGAGGACCGCTTCGGCTCCGTAGACCAGGAAGAAGGGGGTCTCTCCAGTTGGCTTGGTTGCGGTTGTGTGGATGGACCACAAAACGGACGGAAGCTCGTCATACCAGCCTCTGCCGCAGGCCTCCAGTTTCTTCTTGAACGTCCTGGTCTTGAGGCCTCTCAGGACCTCTGCGTTGGCCCGCTCGGCCTGTCCATTGCTGCGAAGTGCGCCACCGAAGCGTAGCATATCTGCGTCCCAAGGTTAGCGCAGTATGTTTTAAAAAGGTTACTGGTGAACTGTGAACCGTTGTCGGTGATGATGCGGTTCGGCACTCCGAACCGGCTCACGATGCCCTTGATGAACTTGACCGCAAAACCAGCTGGGATGGTGCGGACGGCCTCGACTTCGGCCCACTTGGTGAATTTGTCCACGACGACGTATAGGTAGCGATAGCCCCCTGGGGCCCGAGGAAAAGGGCCTGTGATGTCCAGCCCCTGCACTGCCGAATGGACAAGTGAGGGGGATGGTTTGCGCACTCTCTGGCCGGTGGATCTGCTTGGCATGGAATTGGCAAGCCTCGCAAGCCTTCACGAGTTCAACAGCGTCATTGAGCGCAGTGGGCCAATTGAAACCGCTGCGGAACGCCTTGCCGGCGAGGGCCCGTGACGACGAATGGTGCCCACAATCTCCACCATGTATATCTGCCAGCAGTTCCTTCCCCTGTTCCCTGGTGATGCAGCGCAGGGATACGTCGTTCGGTCGTTTCCGGTAGAGCTCTCCATCCATGATGCTGTATGCCGTGGCTTGCCGCGCCACACGCTCTGCCTCCTCCTCCTTCTCCGGCAAAGTTCCATGCGTTAAGTAACTCTTGAGCTCCGTGATCCAGCACCCCTCTTGAGTTTCCATCGTTAGGAGCAGGCGTGCTCCTGAGGCCGAGCCACAGGCTGGGGCTCCCGAGGCAGGTGGCTGAGGGAGCTCCACCCGAGGGCTGAGGGCTTGAAGAGCCGCTCCTCAAAGACGCCCGGCTCCTGGGGTAACCTCCTGGAGGCTCGTTTGGCGATGTCTTCGGCCTCTTGGTTGGTGCCGCGGGCACGTGCTGCAGCCTCCAACCCCAGGTGTTTCTCCATCCTGCGGACCTCCGCAAGGTAGGCCTCCATGTGTTCATCTCTTGGCTCGTACACCTTGTTGGAGAAATTGACGAGGAGCTGCGAATCGCCCTTGATGGTAAGGCGCTTCACCCCAGGCGGCGACAGCCTTGAGACCGCTATCTCGGCCCTCGTATTCTGCTATATTGTTGGAGACCTTCTCGCCTGCCGAAACAGAGCTGCAGCATAGTAGAGCTTGTCCTGGCGGGAGATATGAGCACCGCCCAGCCCAGCGCCTGTCTGGAGAACGCCCGTCAAGTACATGACCCAACCTTCTCGGGCGCTTTCGCTTCACGGGAGAGGGATCAATCCTCGCCGGCCCCTAGGCCCGGTGCTTCTGTCCATTCGGCCACGAAATCTGCCAGCGCGGCCCCCTTGATGACTCTGGTTGTGCTGAACTCGAGCTGGAATGCTTGCAGCTCAATGTTCCACTAGGTGACCCTTCCGGCCGAGTTGGGGCTCCTGAGCACCCTCTCCAGGGGGTATGCCGAGACAACCTTGATTGGATGACCCTGGAAGTAGTGCCGCAGCTTGCGCGAAGCCACCAACAGCGTGAGGAGGAGCTTCTGCGGCATGGGTTACCGTACCCTCGCATCCCGTAACACTGTGCTGACAAAGTGCACCGGGTGCTCGACGAGGCTAGGGGCGTCGGTGCTGGTGGCGTCTTCCGGAAGCTGTGGTGCCTCCCGAGGTGTGGCGCCTCCAGCTGGGTGCTTGGATGGAGGCCTCTCCGCCCTTGGTGTGCTCTCTCACGACGGCTGATCTTCTTCTGTTGTGGTGCCTGGCTTCATGAAGTTCCTTCTGATTCGGCCTTGCCTTAGCTCGGGTGGCCGCCGTGGTCTTGGCCTCACGCTCCTCCCTAATCGCCACCAGGCTGCGCTTAGCGGAGTAGGGAGTGGCGGCGAGGTAGAGTACCAAGGGCTCTGAGGCGCTGGGCCACCATCACTGGAGGGCTGGTCAGGTACCTCTTGAGGTCTTGGAACGCTTTGTCGGCCTCTTCAGTCCATTCGAAGGGCCCCTTTTTCTTCATCATCTGGAAGAAAGGAAGCACCCGCTCCCCCAATCGGGAGATGAAACGGCCCAGCGCCGTTACGCACCCCGTGAGCTTCTGTATTTCCCTGAGGGTCTTTGGTGGGCTCATGTCCTCAACTGCCTTGACCTTTTCTGGGTTGGCCTCGATGCCTCGGTGGGACACGAGGAAACCCAAGAGCTTGCCCGAGGGAACTCCAAACACACACTTCTCCGGGCTGAGTCGCAGGCTCACTGCGCTGAGGCTCGCGAAGGTTTCTTCCAGGTCTTGTATCAAGGTCTTGGCCTCGCGAGACTTCACCACGATGTCGTCGACGTAAGCCTCCACATTCTTCCCGAGCTGTGGGCCCAAGGTGATGTGCATGAGCCGCTGGAAGGTTGCCTCCGCGTTGCACAGCCCGAATGGCATGCATGTATAGCAGTACACTCCACACGGGGTTAAGAAGGCCGTCTTTTCCACGTCTTCCACCGCCATCTTGATCTGGTGATACCCGAAAAAGGCGTCCAAGAAGCATAACAGGTCACACTCGGCGGTGGAATCGACGATCTGGTCGATGCGAGGGAGCGGGAACGGATCCTGCGGGCATGCTTTGTTGAGGTTGGTGAAGTCGACACACATGCGCTCCTTTCCTCCCTTCTTTGGCACCACCACGGGTTGGCCAGCCAATCTGGGTATCGGACCTCGCGAATAACCCCCGCGGCCTCTAGCTTGCGGGTCTCTTGGATGATGAAGGCCTGCTTTTCAGTGGACTGCCTTCTCGCCTTCTGCTTCACAGGACGCACGTTGGGGCACACGTTGAGGTGGTGCTCGATTACACCCCGTGGGATCCCCGCCAGCTGATCGGGCTCCCAGGCGAACACCTTCTTGTTCGCACGCAGGAACTTGACCAGGGCTTCCTCCTGTTCGGGCTCGAGGTTGGCGCCTATGGTGAAGGTGGCGTTTGTGGACCCGTCCTCGTCGACAGGTATCTGCTTGGTCTCCGCCTTGTCTTGAGTGAACAACTGCTTCTTCTTGGTCGGCGCAGCCCCCTTGGGCTTGAGGGCTTCCGCATCGGCGGGCTGCGCTGCGGCCGCCGTCTTGAGGGCGAGCTGGCCTCATGGCCGCACCTTCGGTATCCCCGCACGCAGTGAGGACGCCGCTGCTCCGGGCATCTTCATGAGGTTGTACCCGGGTGGGTTGCGGCCATGAATTTGGCCAATGCTGGATAGCCAAGGATGGCATTGTAGGGGAGGCCGATGGGGGCGATGTCGAAGTCGACCAGTTCCGTCGCGGAAGTTGTCGAGGTGCCGAAGGTCACTGGAAGCTGGATTTGCCCCAAGGAGCTGGATGACCCTCCTCCTACGCCCGAAAAAGGCCGGCTGGGCTGCAGCCGCTCCCTGGGTATGCAGAGGAGGTTGAAGGCCTCGACTGAGAGTACGTTGAGGCCGGCGCCGCCGTCGATGAGGGTCCTGGTGACGGCAACCTGGCAGATGGTGGGTGTGCAGAGCATGGGGAGCGCACCCGAGCCGGCCGAGTTGGTGGGGTGGTCCCGAGAGTCGAAGGTCAGCCCGGCCGACGGCTCCGTCCGGCCCGAGGGAGCCTCGCCGCAGGAGGCGTGGCGCCGACCAGCGGACGTATGTCTTGACATGGCGGCTGGAAGGAGGCGCCGCGAGCCGCCAGAGGGCCGCGACGACCGGAGGAACCGCGCGACGGGCGGGTGACGAGGAAGCTGCGGCTCCTCCCGAAGGTTGTCGAGGCCGCAGGGCGGTGCTTGTTGCCCGTTCCCGCCCGGTCCGGTGGCGGTGTTGACATGGGCGGTGAGGAACGACGAAGCGCCCGCCGTCGGAAGCCGTCCGGCGACATGGGAGGCGAGGGCGGCTCAGCGCTCGGCGCGAGCCCGACGAGCGTCAGACATGGTTGCGGTGGTCGGGGAAGAACGAGGCGACGAAAGGCAGATTCCAGCGCACCCCTAACTGGCGCGCCAAATGTCGAATTTCGGATTCCGGCAGACCCTTGAGGTTCGAACACTGGGGTGCGCGCGGAGATCCGACCCTCCACCGTCTCGCACCTCGCCGAATCGCTGGGACCTAAACTACTAGACGGAATAGCACAAGAGACACGAGATTTATACTGGTTCAGGCCACCATTGTGGTGTAATACCCTACTCTAGTGTGTGGTGGATTGCCTCTTGGGCTGATGAGGTCCCACCGGTGTGCGACGGCCGCAACGGAGATGTCTTGGCACGCCATGGAGCCCTCCAACGAGCTCTCATTGGCACGCGAGGGCTCTCACAAGCGCAATCGCCACGTCGGTGATTGCGATGAGATGGCGGTGCTGAAATCCTTGGCTAGCGACGAAGACATTCTCGCTAGCCTAATTAAGGAGCAGGAGCTGATCGACGGCTTGATGAAGCTGCTCGATATTAGCGACACCTCGGTTGAGAAGGCAACTGTCGGATTTCGGGTTCCGGCAGACCCTTGAGGTTCGAACACTGGGGTGCGCGCGGAGATCCGACCCTCCACCGTCTCGCACCTCGCCGAATCGCTGGGACCTAAACTACTAAACGGAACAGCACAAGAGACACGAGATTTATACTGGTTCAGGTCACCATTGTGGTGTAATACCCTACTCCAGTGTGTGGTGGATTGCCTCTTGGGCTGATGAGGAACAATACAAGGAAGAACAGCCTCGTGAGGGTCTGTTCTTGGTGGGTGCGATGAACTACTAGGTGGTGTTCAGTCGCTCTAGCTACCGGTTTCTTGATGAGGATTCGGATCCCCCCGCCCTGGGGGTGGCTACTCCTATTTATAGGGGAAGGCCCTGGGCCTCTTCCCAAATATTGAGCGGGAAGGGCGCCAACAATTGGCCATTTTGAAGGGGAACAGCGGGTACACTTATCCTGACTAAAGTTGGTCCACGCCTGCCAAAGGCTCTGGTGATGACGCCTGCTTGGGCTCCACAATGACTCCCTTCCTGCCGTTGGGCTGGTCTTGGTCTCGTTGCACCGAAATGGATGCCTTTGCTTGATACTCTCGCCTGCGCTTGCTCCCTTTGCACCAAAGAGGAAGGGAGGACACTGCGCGGGCTGGCGCCAGACTGGCGCCCTTGGTCGTCATGGCTTGCGTCACGGGCACCTCGCGAGGTACCCTGCCTTGAACTCTCCGCCTCCTCATGAGCCAGCCTGACGAGGCCATGCGTGAGGAAGCTCCTTATCGTCCGCCCCGCGAGGCTTGGCCCCTCGCGAGGGTCTTGAGCTCGCGTTGATGAAGATGGGCCGTGCTGGGCCTCCTTCGAGCCACGCCGCAGGCTGCAGGCAGGCAAGTCTGGGGACCCCCGTTCCCAGAACGCCGACAGCAACCAGCCTCCTCGAGCAACTCGTGGGTGACAATGCAAAGCTCCTCAAGGCGCTCGTTGAGACGGAGGAGGAGGCCACCGACTGGAAGAAGTTGCATGAGAAGAGCAGTGCCTCGGGGATGATGCTAAAAGTGGCCGTCGAGGAACTGATGGGTGACATGAGGAAGCTCTTGATCGAGCGTGAGCAGGAGGTGGAGTAATCTGTGGCTACTATCAAGCAAAGTCGTGAGGAATTTAAGAAGGAGCTGGAGGATCTCTTTGCCCGGCAATCCATTGAGGAGTAGAGACAGTAGCGACCCAGATCATTGAATGCGATTTCCTTCTTCTCTTGCCCCCGTGTATTCCTGGCGGTGCCACATGTGGCATTTTAAAATATCCAGAATATGTAAGACAATTATTATCCGCACCATTGTAAATTTGTCGTCGTATTATCCATTGCCATTTTATTTGTCGCCGTATTATTCATTGCCACGTGTGGTATTTTAAGTTATCTTGAATAAGAGTTGAAAACATGAACAAAGCAAATGCTAACGTTGAGCAGGCCATGGGATCACAAGCAAACACCCTCCATCCATGTGCTTTAATTAACCGCGTGTTAAACAGCGCCTCGGCCGCCATTAATGGAGAAGTTGTGAGGGAGGCGGGCGGCTGGTGGATGGAGGTCAAAGAGATCGCTTCCCAGTGAGCCTGCGCGGCCTTGGCTGCTCGCACGTGTCTCGTCGAACCTGCGCGGTGGATAGGTCGCACGCGTCCTGTCGAGCCTGTGTGGCAGACTGCTCGCGCGCGTCCCATCGAGCCTGCACAGCGGACTTCTCGTGCTCGTCCCGTCTAATCAAAAAGCTGCATGCACGCCACCGAGTATGGTTAAATTTTGGCACAAAATACAAAGATGACAAATGAACGAGGACCTAGGTAGTACTCTCCCATAAGATAAGAGGGATGAGTGGCCGCACTTAAATGGTTACGAGAACACACACGGTTCATATAATACAACCATTTGCTATATTAACATGTCAGCTATTTGTTTCAAAAGGGCTTCGTTGGCTATTAATGGGTGCGCCTTGTCTCAAACTGGACGATTTTTTACCACGCCATATATGTGCCATGTCATGAACCCATGCCAAGTTTCATGATTTTTGGTTGAGTTTTGGATTTACTGGGATTTAAAAACCGATAATCTCAATGTTTCAAGACAACAAGATGATTGTAATTAATTCCCATTCCTTCAATGAGACCTAAACAAACATGCACCCAATGACACATGTACGTTTTTTCACCCATTTTGCATCACTTGAGCATGTGCTTGTAGTTCAAATTTGAATTATGGACGTTAAATGCCTAGAAAACTCAATTAATATATAAAATAGCCAAACGAACCCTGAATAGTTTCAAAGTTCAGCATGATACTCCCGTTATTCTATGTTGCCTCTAGAAAACAAAATACAAGGCAAGAAGAGGCAGCAATTATCGTTTCACCCACAAGAGGGGCATGTTTCCCTACCAGAACCCAAGGATTGTGAGAAGCTCCGGTTTGTAAGAGGCTTGTAATACAGCTTTGCCCAAATTGGACATTTTTTACTATGAAATATATGTGCCATGTCGTGACACCATGCCAAGTTTCATGATTTTCTGGGGAGTTTTGGATTTACAAAGATTTAAAAACCGAGAATCGCAATGTTTGAGGTTGAGACAGGACGTCCAGATGGTTGAATTCATCCCCATCATTCCATGGGACCTAAACATGCACCCAAGGACACATGTACGATTTTCTAACCATTTTTGTGAACTGGAGCATGTATTTGTAGTTCAGATTGGAATTATGGACATTAAATGACGAGAAAACTCAGTTAATGATAAAAAAGGTCAAACGAACCCTGAATAATTTCAAGTTCAACGCGAATCTCCCATTGTTACATGTTACCTGTAGAAGAAAATGCAAGGCGAGAAGAGGGAGCGATTATCGTTTCACCCACAAGGGGACACGTTTCCCTGTCAAAACCACGAGGGTTCTTGCGAGAGGCTCCGGTTTGTAAGAGGTTTGTAATAAAGCTTGGCCCAAATTGGACAATTTTTTTAGCACGACATATATGTGCCATGATGTGACACCATGCCAACTTTCATGATTTTCTGGGGAGTTTTGGATTCACGGGGATTTAATAACCGAGATTCCCAATGTTTGAGGACGAGCCAGGACAGTGATACGGTTGTAATTCATTCCCATTCTTTGCATGGGACCTAAACATGCACCCAAGGACACATATATGATTTTTTTCTAGCCATTTTGGTGAACTAGAGCATGTATTTGTAGTTCAGATTGGAATTATGGACAGTAAATTCCTAGGAAACTCAATTAATGTATAAAAAGGCCAAACGAACCCTGAATAATTTTAAATTTCAGCATGGATATCCTGTCATTCCATGTTGCCTGTAGAATAAATACAAGGCGAAAAGAGGAAGCGATTATTGTTTTGCCCACAAGGGGGACACGTTTCCCTATCGGAACCATGAGGCTTCTTGAGAGAAGCTCCGGTTTGTAAGAGGCTTGTGATAAAACTTGTGTTTTTTCCATGACATATATGTGCCATGTTGTGACACCATGCCAAGTTTCACAATTTTCGGGTGAGTTTTGGATTTATGGGGATTTAAAAACTGAGATTCTCAATGTTCGAGGCCGAGCCAGACGCCGAGACGGTTGTAATCCATTCCCATTCTTTGCATGGGACCTAAACATGCATCCAAGGACACATGTATGCTTTTTGTAGCAATTTTTGTGCACTAATTTGAATTGAGAACATTAAATTAATGCTTACAAAAGTTAATTATAATGTATAAAAAAGCCAAACAAACCCTGAATTTTTAAAGCGGTTCTGGTCAATCGTCTGTCACCCGTGGGTAAGCACTGTGCACATGCGTCGTGCTAGCTCACGCTTCCTTCTTTACTAAGTTTTCCATATTAATTGTGTTTTATATCCAAACACGCTATCGTTTCCTGCCACTCCTCCCATCAGTTTCCCGCCTCTTCACCCATCGGTTTGCCGCTGCCGGTGTCAGCAAATAGAAGGCTAGGCGACGACACACCAGCCATGTAAATATTGCACACAGTTTCTAAAAGCACAAACATGTGTGATAGTAGGGAGTAGGTCCCATAAGGTGACCAGCGTGAAACGCCTTAAAGGCAAGAAGGCAAGTCTTGTCAGCAAGGGGCGGCTTCCCATCCGCTAACCGAGTCGAATAGAATGCAGAAGTTAAGTGTGCTGGGGCTGGAGTAGTCTAAGTATGGGAGACTCGGTGGGAAGTTGCATACACTGGTACAACGAGGTGCTATAAAAATGATTTTTAACCCCTTTCCACAACGGCATTTGGAACCGTCGCCAAGTGAGTGACCTCGATAAGGGGTCCTTCCCACATGACCCAGAAACCGTGGGGGATATGGAGCCATGATCCAGAGGCCTTGCAAAATGTAACCGTGTGCGATGCAGCACGCACTAAATTCTTCCGCACGTGTGGGATCAGTGATTAAACATTTCCAATGACGCAATGAAACCAAACAGTGTGTCTGTAGGACCTTGAAGTATGTCTAGAGGGGGGGGGTGATTAGACTACTTGACCAATTTAAAAGCTATGCCTTTTCCCAATTTTAAACTTTGGCAGATTTTAGCTATCTTTGAACAATTCAAGCAATCATCACGCAATTCAAGCAAGCATGCAAAGAGTATATAGGCAGCGGAAAATAAAGCATGCAACTTGCAAGAATGTAAAGGGAAGGGTTTGGAGGATTCAAACACAATTGGAGACACGGATATTTTTGTCGTGGTTCCGATAGGTGGTGCTATCGTACATCCACGATGATGGAGACTTCAACCCACATAGGGTAACGGTTGCGCGAGTCCACGGAGGGCTCCACCCACGAAGGGTCCACGAAGAAGCAACCTTGTCTATCCAACCATGGCTGTCGCCCACGAAGGACTTGCCTCACTAGCGGTAGATCTTCACGAAGTAGGCGATCTCCTTGCCCTTACAAACTCCTTGGTTCAACTCCACAATCTTGTCGAGGCTCCCAAGTGACACCTAGCCAATCTAGGAGACACCACTCTCCAAGAAGTAACAAATGGTGTGTTGATGATGAACTCCTTGCTCTTGTGCTTCAAATGATAGTCTCCCCAACACTCAACTCTCTCTCAGGATTTGGATTTGGTGGAAAGAAGATTTGAGTGGAAAGCAACTTGGGGAAGGCTAGAGATCAAGATTCTTGTGGTTGGAATGGAATATCTTGGCCTCAACACATGAGTAGGTGGTTCTCTCTCAGAACTGGTAAGTTGGAAGTGTAGGTTTGTTCTGATGGCTCTCTCCACGAATGAAGAGGAGGTGGAGGGGTATATATAGCCTCCACACAAAATCTAACCGTTACACACAATTTACCAAACTCGGTGGGACCGAATCATAAAACTCGGTCAGACCGATTTAGTAAACCTAGGGACCGTTAGGGTTTTCGGTGGGACTGACATGCAACTCGGTAGGACCGATATGGTTAGGGTTAGGGCATAACGTAATCTCGATGAGACCGATTACACAAAATTTGGTGAGACCGATTTTGGTAATTAGCTAACCAGAGAGTTGGTGAGGTAAACTCGGTGGGTCCGATTCACTCTTTCGGTGAGACCGAAATGTTACAAAAGGGAAACAGAGAGTTTACATTGCAATCTCGGTGGGACCGATCGCTCACTTCGGTTAGACCGAAACGTTACGAAGGGAAACAGAGAGATTACAATCCTATCTCGGTGAGACCGAGATCCCTATCGGTGAGACCGATTTGCCTAGGGTTTGTGGCAGTGGCTATGACATTTGAACTCGGTGGCGCCGGATAGAAAGAATCGGTAGGGCCGAGTTTGACTTTGGGTTTAGGTCATATGTGGATGTGAGAAAGTAGTGGAGGGTTTTGGAGCATATCACTAAGCACATGAAGCAAGAGGCTCATTAAGCAACACCTCATCCCTCCTTGATAGTATTGGCTTTTCCTATAGACTCAATGTGATCTTGGATAACTAAAATGTAAAATGTAGAGTCTTGAGCTTTTGAGCTTGAGCCAATCCTTTGTCCTTAATATTTTGAGGATCCACTTTCATCATCCATGCCATTCCATTCATTGAGTTTTCCTGAAATATTTGTCTTGGAATAGCATTAGCTCAATGAGTTATATGTTGTTATGAATTACCAAAACCACCTAGGGATAGTTGCACTTTCAATCTCCCCCTTTTTGGTAATTGATGACAACATATAGATCAAAGCTTCGACAAATGATAATAAAATTGAAAAGCATCATCGCTTTGAGAAGTATGTGATAAGCAAGAGCTCCCCCTAAATTTGTGCATATTTTAAGATTTGCTTTGGACTGCAAATGCACAAGGAATTAGGCTCATGGGTTACTCTTCCATGTCACATACATCTTGGTGGAGCGCTCAAAACAATAAAGATTGAATACATGCACTCATCACCAAGCACAGTGAATGATCATATAAGAATAAGTAAGATAATATCATAACAAGCATAAGTGTAGCTTATGATCAAACACATGATCATCAATGTCTCAGGGTAAAAGCATAGTATCTCAAGCAATCAAAGCAAACGAAGTTCAACCAAGAAGACAAGAGAGAACAAAAGAAAATCTCTCTCTTTCTCGAAGCCTATGATCTATACATTTTTCTCCCCCTTTGGCAATAAGTTACCAAAAAGTTCCTAGAAAATGCATAGGACTATATCGTCTCTCAGGCTTGGTCTTCTGGTGGTGGTGTAGATAGGACTCCAAGGACGAAGGCATCAGTTGATGTGGAGGGAGCTGAAGGAGTTGGTGCTGGAGCTGGTTCTTGTTGGAGCTGTAGCCGGAGCTGAAGAAGTGACTCGTGGTAGCTCTGCAGGTGATCTCTGAGCTCTAGGCACTCCGCAAATGCATCAATCGTTGTTCGCCCTTCCTCTCCGTGATGTCATCCTCAGTAGCTGCTCCACACCGATCAATCTCGATTACCTTGACATCAAGATCATAGAATTTTATTCCATGATTCTTTCCGTGCTCTCCTGGTTTTGAGTTAGGGTGGCCAACCCCTTCTCAATCCGCAGAGTTGATGTTATCAAGTAACCAAGCTGCTCCTGCTTGTTCTTCAGAAAGTAATCAGATGCCTCTGCTTGAGTTGGCATCTTGGCAGGCTTCTCTTTCCTTGCTTTCTCCTTCTTCTCTTGTGCTTGCACTGATGATGGTTCATTCTCAGTCATGACAACTTGATTGTCCTCAAAGTCAGGATAGAGAACCATGTGTTCCTTATCCAACAGATACTTCCCTGTGCCCATCTTTGAGTTTATCAACTCCTGAATCTGTGTGGCATATCCACAGCTCCTCTTCTCGTCTGCTACTGTCCTCTTGATAGTTTCAACTATGAGGCTCATGACTTTGAATTTTTGAGGCACATCAAATATGTGAAGCAAATTGATTGCATGCCCTCTAATCATGTTGTGGTCACCTGATTTGGGCAAAAGAGTGTGCCTTAGGATCCAGTTGATCGTAGACAGCCCTGACAGGAGATAATGAACTGATCCAAACTTGAAAGTCTCAAGTGCATCATCTGGGATTTCCTTGTACATGTGTGACATTTAGTTGTGACCCATCTTCTTCTTGGCATAAATGTGCAAGTCATCTTCACTTTCCTTGGGGGCATTGATCAGACTTGCCCATTCCTCTATGGTTGACTGATATCTTGTTCCTTCATACATCCAGAAGATCCCGCCATCTGGATAGAAATGTGTTGTGGAGTAGAATTGCATGATGAGCTCGTCATTCTAGTTTGTGAGCTTCTGCCCAACAAAATCTGCAACTCCACAAGCACTGAAGATGTCATATACTCCAGGATAGTGTTCTGCGTTCTCCTGAATGTAGGTCCAGTCGACCCACCTCATATCACAAACTATGGGCTTCTTATCCAATAAGATGGTCTCATAGAAGTCCTGCTGCTCCTTGGTGTGGAACCTGTAATCTACAGCAGTCCTTCTCCTGGTGGCATATGGATCTGACTCTCTCCATAGCCTCATCCCTTGATCTCTCCTGATCTTCATGTTCTCAGCCACAGGATGAGCATCATTGTGGTCTGGAATCTTGGGCTTGAGCTTCCTTAGGACCTGCCCTTCTTCATGTTCCTCAAGATCAACTTCGTGCATTGGAGCCTTGTTCTTCTCGATTCTTGGTATACTCCTCGTATTCCTCTTTGGTGCACTCTTGGGATTAGGGGCAGCTTTGGGCTTTGAAGTTGCAGCCTCGATTTTATGGCATCACCCATCGCCTTTTGTGCCTTGGGTGCTTTGGCTCGGCCAACCTCTTCTTCTTCCTCTTCCTCCATCATAGAAGGTTTCCCAATCACTCCGCCATGGTCTTCATGACCCTTTCTTTCCTTTTCTTTCCTTCAAAGCAGCAGTGTTCTTTATGCGTTGGGATTCCAAAGAAGCTTGAGTGGAGACTCGCTTTGGACATTGGTTGTCTTCCTGCTGGCCTTTTGATTTTCATTCCGTGCTTAATCTTTGTTGAGCTGTACTCCTTCTTGAGCACTTTCTTCTTTGAGCTGGCCTCATCCTCAACTGCCACATAATCTTCATCCTCAGACTCTGAGGTCTTCTTCTTCCTTGTTCTTGTGGAAGCCTTGGGCAAATTACTGGGAGTTCTTCTGCTCCCCTCATCTGAGTTGCTTGAGGGACTAGTGCCCGCACTCATGTGAATCTGCTCTTCTGACCTATTCTGGCTGTCACTTTGGACTGACATGCTGCTCTTACTGACTGCTGACCCTGTGAATGGTTATAGATGAGGCAAAGTGGATGAGCATCACAAAATGCAGAGATTTTTGCAAAAGAATGATTCAAAAAACTTAGTTTTAGTTTCCACAGAAAGCATTTCGGATCTACCAATTTTCAAACTCGGTGATACCGAAGCAATTTTGGGACCTAAACTAGTGAACTCGGTCAGACCGAGTCACAGTTTGGTGGCACCGAGACTGCTAGGGTTTCACAAAGTTCTAAAATCGGTCACACCGATTTGTAATTCTCGGTCAGACCGAGACTTACTAGTGCAATGGCGTTAGCCAAATCGGTGGGACCGAGTTTTTCAACTCGGTGGGTCCGAGATGGATTCGGCAGAAACCTAACCCTAAATTTTCGAATCATACCTATTCTAAGGATTGTTTTGACTGGATAGAAGTGTTTCAATCGTGGCAAGATGCATAATGAACACAATGTGCTGAGAATCAGACGAGGATAGTACAGTGATCGAGTTCATACCCTAGTTTGGCGGTGAACTCACTACGGCGGCAACGGCGGAGGAGAATTTCGTTGACGGCGGCGGAGACCAGCGGCTGGAGGCGGCTGGTGACAAAGTCGACGATCCGTAGACCAAGTAGGCAGAGCGAGCTATGCGCGGGCGAGGAGTTTCGGAGAAAGTTTTCCAAAATTTGCCCGTGTGATATATATAGCCCGACATCGCTTGTGACCGAGTTGAACAACTCGGTGGCACCGAGATGCATAACTGTTAACAGTTTCAGCAACTCGGTGTGACCGAAAAGTTAAAATCAGTTGCACCGAGATTGAAAACCTAGATCGACTTAGTGATCTCGGTATGACCGAAAGGGAGGAATCGGTCAGACCGAAAATCACAAAGAAGTTTTGGAAGTTTAAGTCTATGACGAATCGGGGACTCCGAGTGCTCCTCAGTCAGAGTGGTTCGAATCTGACTTGATCAAATTTTGTGATGTAGCATGAATATATTTTGAGATGAGAAAAGCATAGATAGCTAGAGAAGGTTCTTAGACATTCTTGTCCATCCACTTGGCCAAAGAAAGAGAAGCCAATTAATCAAAACAACAAGTGGATGTCCTCGAATGAGTAAAATATGCAACCAACATGCTCACACAATAAAATGACAAATGAAATATGTGACAAAGCATGCACAACCAATTCTAGCATCTATCAAACAATTGGCGATGACTAGGTCATCTATATATGAGTATATTGACTTAGGAGTCAAATGAGAACATTTGATCATAGGTCATACTCATCGCTTAAGCTCAAGTGGGGTTACCACTTTTACATAAAGCATTTATGTGTTCACATCATTAAAGTTGCTTTGACTCAATTCTTAGAGTTAAGCTCCCCTAGATGTGAGATCCCCCTTAGAGGGATAAACTAACCTTGGGTTTTGTCGATGATGACTTCATGTAGGTGTTGAAGATGTGGATGCTCAATGTTGATGTAGATCTTTTGGAGCAATCCTTTGGAGTGAGTTGCACTTTCAATACCTACATGGGTTGGTCCCACAAGGATCAAACAAGAATATCCATAGACATAGAGTGATGCACACACAAAATGATGTCCATGAAAACTTCAGGTTACCTTGTCCCTTGCCTTACCAACATGAGGGTTTTGTGACTCCTTGAACTAGTGCAAGATATGGAAGTTGATTGCACTTGTCTTTGCCATAATGATGTGAGTAAAAAATGTTGGCGGAGTCACCCTCAAGAACTCTCTAGTTCTTCTTCTTTGGAATCCACATCATCTTGATGGGAATCCTTGGTGTAGTAGTTGTACTTGATGAAGTAGAACTTGACGTAGTCTTGGGAACCCACTTGACCAAGGCCTTAGGTGCTTCTTCAAATGCATCAATCTCCTCTTGAATCTTGTCCTTGCCTTTGTTCTTGTGGTCTTGTGGTGGAAGATCATCTTGTGCTTGTGTTCCCTTGAAGGAAGTAGGATCATACTTCTCTTGTTGAGGAACAAGCTTCGTCTTGGGGTATTGATCTTCTTCCCACTCAACTCCATTGGCATTGAATTTTCACTCAAAACAAACACCTTGATTCTTCCGGTGCCTTCCTTGCTTGCGTACAATTTCCTCAAATTGCTTACTCCCGGCAAGGCTCTTGTATACACCTTTCTCTATAATTCCCTTCAATAAGCTGTTTTCTTGCTCAAGTGTAACTTGGCTAAGAGAACCATTAGTGGAATCAAGAGAGCTACTAGAAGCAACAATATTGGATTTAGCATTGTTATTGTTACTACTAGAAAGAGAATCTTTCTTGTTCTTGTTGCTAGACTTGACTTGAGGCATGTAAGTAGATAAGAGTAAACGCTTGGCAATATAATAAGAACTTTTCTTACGGAGATCATCATTGATCGCTTTTAGGAACTCATGCTCTTGCTCAAGATTTAGCTTTTCAAAGCGTAACTTTTCATGAGCCCTTAAAAGTTCTCGATGATCTTCGAAGATAGTTTCATGAGCTAACTTACGAGTGTTTAGTTCTTTAGTTAGACGCTCAATCTTCTCCTTATCATTGTCATTCGTTTCATCTTGATTAGCATGATCAATTCATGTTTCATCATAGTATTCATCACTAGAGTTGTCAATAAGTAAATCATCATCACCTAGCAAGTCATCTTCATCACTATTAAAATCAACATACTCGGAGTGTGTTACCTTAGGACCTTTGGCCATGAAGCATCTTCCAATTCCTTCATTTGGTGATTCAAATATGTCGTAGGAGTTGGTTGACACAAGTGCTAAACCGGCAACACCTTCATCTTGAGTGTATTCAGAGTCGGAGTGATAGCTTCTCTCGGAGTGATTGTCGGAGTCGGAGCCGGATACCCATTCACCAACATGAGCTTGATGTCTTCGTTTTGTGTAGCTCTTTGATGACTTATCCTTTCTTTCCGAATCTTTGCTTCTCCGTGAGTGTCTTCGTTCATAACGATCATCTCTACTCCTTCTCTCTCTTGGTGGTGATTCTTCTCTTCTACTTCTTCTCTTGGGAGAATCTTCTCTTCTTTTGTAGGGTGTCGTACACTCATTGGAATAGTGTTCGGGTTTCCCACAATTGTAGCAATTGCGCTCTCGACTAGAAGATCTTTTGTCATTGTAGGACCTTGACTTGGAGCTTCTTTCTTTGCTTCTACTCTTGTAGAATTTGTTGAAGTTCTTCACCATTAAGCTAAATTCTTCATTGAAGGTTTGTTTCTCACTTGATGATGTGGGGCTTCACATGAGGCTTTGTAAGCACCACTTGACTTGTTGTGAAGTTCCTCCTTATCCTTGAGTGACATCTCATGAGCAACAATTCTTCAAATTACTTCCGTTGGCTTGAGATATTTGTAATTTGGCATCATTTGGATCAATGTGCACACGGTATCATATTTTCCATCCAATGCTCTTAGGATCTTCTTGATGATGGATCTGTCGGTCATCTCTTCACTTCCTAAGCCGGCAATCTTATTTGTGATAAGAGCAAGCCTAGAGTACATTTCAGCGACACCTTAACCATCCTTCATTTTGAACTTGTCAAGCTGACTTTGGAGCACATCCAACTTGGATTCCTTGACGGAGTCGGTACCTTCATGCATATCAATCAAAGTATCCCAAATTTCCTTTGCATTCTCAAGACGGCTGATTTTGTTGAATTCTTCGGGGATCAAGCCATTGAAGAGGATATCACAAGCTTGAGCGTTGTATTGCAACATCTTCAACTCTTCCGCACTAGCTTCACGGTTCGGTTCTCTCCCATCAAAGAATTCACCTTGCAAACCAATACACACAATAGCCCAAACGGCAGGGTTATGTCCAAGAATATGCATTTTCATCTTATGCTTCCAACTAGCAAAATTAGTTCCATCAAAGTAAGGACCTCTACGGTGATAATTTCCCTCGCTAGACGCCATACTCTCCTAGGTTGTGAAACCAAGGCTATGATCACCAAAAGCTATGGAAATCAAAGCAAATGCAGACAAAAGCTCTGATACCACTTGTAGGACCTTGAAGTATGTCTAGAGGGGGGGTGATTAGACTACTTGACCAATTTAAAAGCTATGCCTTTTCCCAATTTTAGACTTCGGCAGATTTTTGCTATCTTTGAACAATTCAAGCAATCATCACGCAATTCAAGCAAGCATGCAAAGAGTATATAGGCAGCGGAAAATAAAGCATGCAACTTGCAAGAATGTAAAGGGAAGGGTTTGGAGGATTCAAACGCAATTGGAGACAGATGTTTTTGTCGTGGTTCGATAGGTGGTGCTATCGTACATCCACGTTGATAGAGACTTCAACCCACGTAGGGTAGCAGTTGCGAGTCCACGGAGGGCTCCACCCAAGAAGGGTCCACGAAGAAGCAACCTTGTCTATCCCACCATGGCCGTCGCCCACGAAGGACTTGCCTCACTAGCGGTAGATCTTCACGAAGTAGGCGATCTCCTGGCCCTTACAAACTCCTTGGTTCAACTCCACAATCTTGTTGGAGGCTCCCAAGTGACACCTAGCCAATCTAGGAGACACCACTCTCCAAGAAGTAACAAATGGTGTGTTGATGATGAACTCCTTGCTCTTGTGCTTCAAATTATAGTATCCCCAACACTCAACTCTCAATCACAGCATTAGCATTTGGTGGAAAGAAGATATGAGTGGAAAGCAACAAGGGGAAGGCTAGAGATCAAGATACATATGGTTGGAATGGAATATCTTGGCCTCAACAGATGAGTAGGTGGTTCTCTCTTCGAACTGGTAAGTTGGATGTGTAGGTTTGCTCTGATGGCTCTCTCCACGAATGAAGAGGAGGTGGAGGGGTATATATAGCCTCCACACAAAATCTAACCGTTACACACAATTTACCAAACTCTGTGGGACCGAATCATAAAACTCGGTCGGAACGATTTAGTAAACCTAGTGACCGTTAGGGTTTTCGGCGGGACTGACATGCAACTCGGTAGGACCGATATGGTTAGGGTTAGGGCATAACGTAATCTCGGTGAGACCGATTACACAAACTGGGTGAGACCGATTTTGGTAATTAGCTAACCAGAGAGTTGGTCGGGTAAACTCGGTGGGTCCGATTCGCTCTTTTCGGTGAGACCGAAATGTTACAAAAGGGAAACAGAGAGTTTACATTGCAATCTCGGTGGGACCGATCGCTCACTTCAGTTAGACCAAAACATTACAAAGGGAAACAGAAGGATTACAATCCCATCTCGGTGAGACCGAGATCCCTATCGGTGAGACCGATTTGCCTAGGGTTTGTGGTAGTGGCTATGACATTTGAACTCGGTGGCGCCGGATAGAAAGAATCGGTAGGGCCGAGTTTGACTTTGGGTTTAGGTCATATGTGGATGTGAAAAAGTAGTGGAGGGTTTTGGAGCATATCACTAAGCACATGAAGCAAGAGGCTCATTAAGCAACACCTCATCCCTCCTTGATAGTATTGGCTTTTCCTATAGACTCAATGTGATCTTGGATCACTAAAATGTAAAATGTAGAGTCTTGAGCTTTTGAGCTTGAGCCAATCCTTTGTCCTTAATATTTTGAGGGATCCACTTTCATCATCCATGCCATGCCATTCATTGAGCTTTCTTGAAATATTTGTCTTGGAATAGCATTAGCTCAATGAGCTATATGTTGTTATGAATTACCAAAACCACCTAGGGATAGTTGCACTTTCAGTGTCGTAATGAACTGTTTGGGAAACAATATGTAAGGCACACGGGTCAACATATGAACTGTGTGGGATATGTGCCCCATCGCACACGAGTTTTTTGCGGAACCCGTCTGCCATGCAAGACTCCATCGCACATGTTTCCCAACAATTACCTTGTGCAATAATTTTCTATCACAAATGGTTCAGGAGCCCCTTCGCACACATACAAGTGTTGCAGACCGTTTGTGATTTATTGTGTATCACCGGCGGTTGCGGCAAGAGTGACGTGTGCTTTTCATTTGGGATCCCACACGTTTCCTGAAAAATTTACGACTGGGTGTGGCACCCCGGCTCAGAGCGGCCGGTTTGCCTTGCATTGCCAGCCCAACGATCAAGTGTTCTGGCAACACACAATAACTTGGTACAGAAATACAACCGCTTTATTGATACTAGCGGAACATAGAGCTTGATATTACATCAAGTAGCGAGGCCAAGCGGCACACTCGGTGTGACTGAACTTATGTACATTATTTAGTAGACATGAACAGTGGCCTCGACATCATGATAAGACTACGCGGCAGCGGAATGACGATGTAGAAGAACTCCATCTCAAAGGGACACTGATGAGGACACGGTCTAGACTGCAATACGGTATGCAACTCCAACTCCGGTATGACTTCTCCTGATACTGGCATGACACGCCAGGTCAGTACATTGAATGTACTTGCAAGCTCACACAAACAAAACAACAATGGCAAACAACAACAATGATATTTAAGCAGGTTTAATGCAAGAATTAACATGCTACTCATGAAGTGATCGTGCTCATAACAGGGCCTTTCTGACCCGCTTACCATCTCAGTCACCTTGTAACCACGAACCTCATCATATCAAGGTGATAACTTCCGGATCACAAACGAAACCACCTCGGCGGTCCCAACAATTTCACCAACATAACCAATGCCACGAATATTCATTTAGTGTGCAAGTTTAATATTTTTGTTGATCTACGGTGTGACCTACCACGAACTAGTGTCCATGACCAGGGACGCGGCTATCGATAGATTAAATACACTCTGTAGAGGTTAGCACACTGTACCCACACCATAGAACCCATGGCCTTGAACTCCCATTCGGGTGGACCAATGGCGTTCCGACAGAACCAGTCTATTGCCATGACACTCTCTCGGCCACTCCGACCAAGTCCCCTTTAGGCTAAGTCATGGGTGGCCCCGATGCCACTCCGGACATCCAACAGCCACCGTCGTGGCAAAACAATCGTCACAAACGGGGACATGGAACCAAAATAACTATGGGCAGACAAGGTTATACCTGCCTACTGGGCCAGGGTAGCGCTAGCGCATAACCTTCCCTAGTTGGAGGCACCGCGAGAGGCATAACAATAGATCGAGAAAGGGCCCCCCTCATAAAGGCAAATGTGGTTGCACTTTGGGAAGCTCAATCCGGTGGCACCATGACTCGATCAACATCATGTTCAAGTTGGTTTATTATCAGGTTTCACTTTGCACAAAATTTCACCGAGTCATAGTATGCCATGAAAAATGCATTGACAACTTCTGCATCGTTTTCAACATAATCTCAATATTAAATAAATCAAGCATAATGTCACATTATTCTACTGCATAAACTTAACCATCCAACTACAATGCTACTGATAATAGAATAATCACAGCAAGAACATGCACCTAGCATCAAATGAATTTATATGAAATTTCTATATGCATTTAAAATAATCATATTCAAGTGAAAATCATAGTTATTGAAATGAAATTCTTGCAAATATTTGTGATGGCTTGCCTTAGTGCAGAGGAGGGTCACACTCCTCCAGGTTATCTTCAAGGCAACAATTTCCATCTGGAAAGAATTAAAATGGCAAAAAGAAAATGTCACATAACATTGTTTAATTCACCGCAAAATAATCAAAACAAGAAAAAATCTCATCTTTTGCATGATAATAGAGAATTTCAACACAAAACCAATGCAAAAAGAATCATGTCATTTGGATTTATAGAATAGGAGTTATAGCTGGTCAAAGTTCAGTCAGATTTCTGAATTTAAATTGATTTTTTAGAAAATCAGAGAGGGGTGACGTCGAAGGCGTATTCTAGCGAATACGCCTCCACTCGTACCGCTTCGGGCCCGTCAGGTTTTGAGAGAGGGGGAGAGAAACATGGGAAGGTGGCTCGTTGCTGGGGCTCTCTCTGGCGAGGAGGGCACAGCGGCCGTCCAGGAAGGGAGGGATCAAGAGAGGGGGTCCTGGCGCACCTGCTCGTAGACGTGGCAAGGCAGGTGGTGGACGGAGTCGACCGGAATGAGCGTCTCCAGCAGCGGCTGTGGACGAGGCTCGTCGGAGATGAAGAAGACGACGGGGATGGGAGACTCCAAGGGCTCCAGGGGGTTTCTCTCGCACCAATGAACTGCTAGGGAGGCTCTGGAAGAGTGGATTGAGCGCGAGGGGCACTGGAGAGTGGATGGCCCAGGGAGGGGATCGCCGGCGAGCTCGGGAGGGGAATGGCGGCCAGAGGCGCCTGCTGATAATCCCCAAGTGCAAGGAATCATCATAGCAATTTCCAAAGGTGGAAGTGATAAGTATGGAGTGTCGAACCCACAAGGAGTTAAAGGTAAGATCAATATTCTCTCAAGTCCTATCTGCCACTGATATGACTCTACGTACACCGAACATTTGCTTCCATCTAGAAACAATAAATAAAACTATGTTGTGGGTATGAAGAGGATAAATTTGCATGATATCAGAGAACAAAAATATAAACGTAGGTGTTGTTAACATAAAGTGAGAATATATTACTATATATTATAAATAGCGAGTGTGGAATAATGATGGGTCGGTGTGAGGAATTATCCTAGGCAATTGTTAACAAGATCGGTAGTCGTCATTGCAAATTCATTTGAGGGAGAGGCATAAGCTAACATACTTTCTCTTCTTAGATCATATGCACTTATGATTGGAACTCTAGCAAGTATCCGCAACTACTAAAGATCATTAAGGTAAAACACAACCATAGCATTAAAGTATCAAGTCCCCTTTATCTCATACGCAACAACCCCCTTACTCGGGTTTATGCTTCTGTCACTCAAGCAACCCACTATAAGCGAATCATGAACGTATTGCAACACCCTACAGCGGGAATCCTTCACGTGTGCGCCGCACGGAAGGCACCATAGGACAGCACCAAAATAAAACATACAACTCAAACCAAACTATATCATCAATCAACCCGAAGGACAAAAGAAATCTACTCAAAACATCATAGGATGGCCACATATCATTGGATCATAATATGTGGCATAAAGCACCATGTTCAAGTAGGGGATTACAGCGGGGTGCGGGAGAGTGGACCGCGTAAAAGAGATGAGGATGGTTATGAAGATGGTGATGTTGATGAAGACGATCGCCACGGCGATGGTTCCCCCGATGGCACTCCGGCGCCACCAAGAGAGAGGGGGAGAGGTTCACCCCCTTGTGCTTCCTCCACCATGGTATCCCCCCTAGATGGGGAGAGGTTCTCCCTCTAGTCCTTGTCCTCCATGGTTATGATGCCCCCTCCGGGATCCTCCTCCATGGCCTCCGGTGATGATGGCCCCCTCCGCCAGGGTGTCGGAGAGGGCCTAGATTGATTTTTCGTGTCTACAGAGGCATGCGGCGGCGGAACTCCCGATCTAGGTTTCATTCTTGAGTTTCCTCAATTTATAGGAGTGTTTGGCATCGGGGACAAGTTAAGGTGGCCCACAAGGCGACGACAAGATAGGGGGCGCCCTAAGGGGGTGGGGGCGCCCCCACCCTTGTGGTTACCCCTGGGCTCCTCTCTGGTATCTTTTCGCTCTAGTATTTTTTATATTTTCCAGAAATATTCTCCATAAATTTTCAGCCCATTCCGAGAACTTTATTTCTGCACAAAAAACAACACCATGGTAGCTCGACTGGAAACAACGTCAGTCAGGATTAGTTCTAATCAAATCATACCAAAACCATATAAAATTGTTATAAACATGGCATGAATACTTCATAAATTATAGATACGTCGGAGACGTATCAGCATCTCCAAGCTTAATTCCTGCTCGTCCTCGAGTAGGTAAATGATAAAAGAAATAATTTATGAAGTGTGAATGCTAGCATAGTGTATAAGTTTGATCAATGATAGTTCCAAACACTTTTTCTAGCATCATTATATATCATAAACAGTAGCTCATCTCATAAATCTTCTCATGATCAAGTAACAAGCTATTCACATGTTAAAGTATAGACCATAAAGTTTCTTGAAAACTAGCAAACTATGTTTTCAGTCACCAAACAATTGCAGTTCATCTTATTTTCAGGAAGTGTTTCTGTAAGAGCTTTGATTTAGCAAATTCCACATACTCAATGTAGCGAACCGACCTCAGACGGTCAAATCTCTGTGCATAAGTGTCATCCCTGGATCGGTAATGCTGACACACACAATACTCGAGGATTTATAACAAAGTGCAATCAACCACTTATAACATCGAATATCTCAAAGAGAGTACTTAATACAATAATATGGCTGAAGGCCATCTAAATAAGATAACAGCGAAAGCTTCGAAGGTAAATGAGTCCCTCAACTCCAACGGCATAGCTGAGTGCACGACAACGACCTAGCGCACCTTACTCTTCATCTGAAAACTCTGCAACATAATACATTACAGGTAGTGTAGGTCAGCACATGGAATATGCTGGCAAAATAACATTATAGAGCAATGAACAGATAACAGCTATCACTACATGCATATATGGCTGGTGGAGGCTCTATGGTTATCATTTTGTGTAAAGCCAGTTTTTTCCTACAACAACGGAATATGTTTTGTTTAACTACAAAGTTTGTTGAAAACATTGAGAATGGTAACCCCGTCTCAATCCCAAATTAATAATCAATAACCCAGCAAATTAATTAAGTAAAGTGATGAGATCAACATAATAATTCAAGCACCAGATACTCAAGATGTCCATAACTGGGGACACGACTAATCATGATTAGTTTGTACACTCTGCAGAGGTTTGTGCACTTTTCCCCACAAGACTCGATCTCCTCAACTTTGAATTTCTCGCACTACATGGTGCTTGAAAAATTGATGACCGTGACACCGTCTTTCAGAAGCATTAGCTCGTTACGACGGGTAGACAATACCACCTACATCCCCTACATCTGCTAGTCTACCACTGTAAGAGATCACACAACATACTCAACTATGCCAGAGCCCATAATGGCTTCTGGCTGCACACGAAAGTTTCCAGCATGAATAACATAATGATCCCTTTGAGCCTGGGTGGCAAACCATAGGATGATCACACGGATTCCCCGGGATCTCCTTGGACAACACTGGGTTCCCCAGGTGCCCACAAACAATCCACCCAGATGTGTATTTAAGTAGCCACCTTAAGTTAAACCTTAATTAACAATAATCTCTCACATTTTTCATGAATCACTCAAACCAAACCACGTCTACGAGCAAAGCATAGCAGTACAAGCATAACGTAGCAACTCCCAAGGTTTGAATAGAGGACAATAGGTGCTACCTCATCAACTACTTCCCAACACCCACATGTTAATCAGATCCTACTCATGCAATGTTTGAGGGTTGAATCTAATGCATAAAAACTGGGTAATAAAGGGGTATGATCAAAGTGTTACTTGCCTTGCTGACGATCTACAAACCCTAGTGACTCGTAGTAGCACGCTTCACACTCCGGAAACTCTATCATGGACAAAAAATAGTATACTTAAGCACTCAAGCATAATATGCAAATTTAAAACCCAAAAGAAAAGATTCAAACTGAAAGTTCAACTGAATAGCTTCGATTTGCAAAAAGAATCAATCAAATCGGGGCTAAGAAACACAAACTACGATCAAAAGAAGTTCGAATTCAAACCTGCTTGAAACCAAATTTTAAATTGTCAAAATCATGTTCAAGTTGTTTAACTGGAAAGAAGGGAACAAGATGACGATTTTGGCGTTGGTTTCAGTGGATTTGGAAAACGAGTAAGAACTAGCGAGGGCTTGAAGATGAGGGACTAATCTGTGATAAAAGTATTCGCGGATAGGTCCCAGGCCAAAAATTAAAATAAAAAGAAAAATCTAATGAACGAAGGTTCGCTAACAGAACGAAACAAACGAAAACCATTTGTTAAAATAAACTAACGGGTGAACGTTAGTCAAATAACGAACTAAAAATAAAACCAATCTAAACCTAACTAACCGAAAAACCGACGTTTTTCGGTTAATCGGACTTTCAAGCACAACAGCATGAGGCGACGGCGGCGGTCATGAGCACAAGGCGCGCGTCTGTGGGCGGTGGGCGATGGCGTGGCAAGCGGTAGGCGTGGCGGCTCGGGAGGCGGCAGCTGCGGTTGGCGGGGGTGAGGAGGAGGCGGTTATAAAGGGGGCAGGGGGTCTTCTTGGAGGAGGGGGCGCGACGGGGACCCGGAGTCCGGCTCGGACTCCGGCAGTGGGCGGCGACGGGATTCCTCCCGCGGAGGAAGGCGCCGGTAGCAGCGGGCCGGCCTGGCTCGGCAAGGCCTTCGGCCCAGTCGGGCGAAGAAACTTCTTTAAAAAAATTCGGCCGAGAGAAAAAATCCTAATAAAAAATAAAAACAATTCTAAAAATACCAGAAACAATTTTCACCATCCAAACCTAATATTAAGGACAAGATGAACATTTTTCTGGCCTAAAATGCAATTTTCAAAAATGCATATTTTTTCTAATTCAAATAAAATAACAAATAAAATCCAAATAAAGTGATAATTTGATTCTAAAATTTCTTCTCCAATATTCCTTTCTTTTTGAAGAAGTCATTTTATCTCCTCTCATTTATTTTTATTATTGGAAATAATTGGAGAGAAAATATTAAAATCAAATTTGATCCTCTTTTCAAATTTGAGAAAATTCAAATATGAAAATTTGTGAAATCTCCAACTCTCTCCTTGGGTCCTTGAGTTTCTTAAGATTTCTAGGATCACAACCAAGATGCAAAGAAAATATGATATGCATATGATGACCTATGTATAACATCGAAATTGAAAATTGGGATGTTACAAACCTACCCCCCTTAGGATGAATCTCGTCCTCGAGATTTGGGTTGGCTCTTCCTCTTGCTCCCAGGTGGCTTCTTCCTCGGTATGGTGGCTCCACTGAACTTTGCAAAACTTGATAACCTTGTTGCTTGTAACTCGGCAGGCAAACTCAAGAATCTTGACGGTTTTCTCCTCGTAGGATAGGTCACTATCCAACTGAATTGCTTCCAGGGGCACTGTATCTCTCAGAGGAATATCGGTCATCTTAGCATGACACTTCTTCAACTGGGAAACGTGAAACACATCATGAACTCCTGACTATCCTTCATGTAATTCCAACTTGTAGCCACCTCTCCCATACGTTCCAAAACTCGGTATGGTCCTAAAAATCTCGGGGCTAACTTTCCCTTA
Organism: Aegilops bicornis; assembly: GCA_021605145.1. NCBI lineage: Eukaryota > Viridiplantae > Streptophyta > Magnoliopsida > Poales > Poaceae > Aegilops > Aegilops bicornis. The sequence continues at coordinate 417,766,906 of CM038670.1, read as the reverse complement.
ACTCCAAATCGTTTAACTCCTCACAGTGGTGACACACGAAGATATGCTTTATCTCCGATTTCGTAGACTACCTCCTTGCGTTTAGTATCGGCATAACTCTTCTTCCTGGAATGAGCTACCTTCAGTCTATCCTGAATCAACTTAACCTTCTCTTCAGACTCCTTAATTAAATCTGGTCCAAACAACTGACGGTCTCCGACTTCATCCCACATTAACGGTGTCCTGCACCTCCTTCCATACAAAGCTTCGAAAGGGGCCATCTTCAAGCTACCCTGGTAATTGTTGTTGTATGAGAACTCTGCGTAAGGAAAATTATCATCCCAACTGGATCCGTAATCTAGTGCACAAGCTCTCAACATGCCCTCCAGAATCTGATTGACTCTCTCTGTCTGTCCATTAGTCTACAGATGAAAGGCTGTACTGAACTCTAGGCTGGTACCCAAAGGCTGGTGCAGCTGATTGCAAAACTTTGAAGTAAACTGTGTTCCTCTATCCGATACGATGGTCCTGGAACTCCATGCAGACATATGATCCTGGTCATATATATCTTGGCCAACTTCACGCTTGTATAAGTAGTTTTCACGGGGATAAAGTGAGCCACTTTTTTCAAGCAATCGACTACAACCCAGATAGAATCATATCCCGATCGTGTCCTGGGTAATTCGGTGATGAAATCCATGCCAAGTTTGTCCCACTTCCATTCGGGTATCGGCATAGGCTGTAATAATCCTGCTGGCTTTTGGTGTTCTGCCTTAACTCGCTGACATACATCACATACTGCTACATACTCGGAAATATCCTTCTTCATACCTGTCCACCAGAAATGTTCCTTCAAATACAAATACATCTTGGTGTTTTCGGGGTGAATGGAGTATGGCGAGTCATGAGCTTCCTGAAGTATTAACTTCCTGATCTCTGCATTATTGGGTACATATACATGATCCTCAAACCATAAAGTTTCATGCTCATCCTCACGAGAACCCTTGGCTTTTCCTTTGCTCATCTTCTCCTTTATCTCAGCAATTTCCTTATCATCCTTCTGAGCTTCTCAAATATTTCCCAATAATGTGGACTGAACCTCCATTGCTGCAACAAAACCTCTTGGAACTATCTCCAAACGAAGTTCCTTGAGATCGTCAACTAACTCCTGCGGTAATCCTCCTCTTACGAGGGTATTGACATAAATCTTGCGGCTCAAAGCGTCGGCTACAACATTGGCCTTTCCTGGATGATAATGCAACTTCATATCATAATCCTTTATCAGTTCCAACCATCTCCTCTGCCTGAGATTCATCTCCTTCTGTGTGAAAATGTACTTCAAACTCTTGTGATCCGTGTACACGTCACAACAGTTTCCAATAAGAAAATGTCTCCAGGTCTTGAGTGCATGCACTACGGCTGCTAACTCCAAATCATGTGTGGCATAATTTAACTCATGAGGTCGAAGCTGACATGAGCCATATGAAACAACTCTTTCATCTTGCATAAGTACACCTCCAAGTCCCAAGCGAGAAGCGTCGCAATAAACTTGGAAATCCTTGCGTATATCCGGAAGAATCAGCACTAGGGCTGTAACCAAACGTTCCTTCAACTCCTGAAAACTGGCCTCACATTCCTCGGTCCATTTGAACTTGGTGTCCTTCTTCAACAAGTCCGTCATAGGTTTCGCAATGTTGGAAAAATTCTCAATGAATCTCCTATAATATCCTGCGAGTCCCAGAAAACTGCGGATCTCTCCAACTGAGGTGGGTGCCAACCACTCAGTGACCGACTGAACCTTGGTAGGGTCTACTGCTATACCTTCTCCTGATATAACATGTCCAAGAAATCCAACTTCCTTCAACCAAAATTCACATTTGCTGAACTTGGCATATAGCTGATGTTCCCTGAGCTTCTCGAGAACTAGTCGCAACTCGCAAATGTTCCTTGTGTTCCTCTTCAGTCTTCGAGTACACCAGAATATCATTGATGAACACCACAACAAACTTATCCAAAAATTCCATGAACACCTTATTCATCATACTCATGAAATAGGCAGGGGCATAACCGTGTACTCATATAGCCCATACCTTGTGGTAAAAGCTGTCTTGGGTATATCCCGTTCTTGGATCTTTAGCTGGTGGTATCCTGATCGAAGATCGATCTTGGAGAATACTTTAGCTCCCTGCAGTTGGTCAAACAAATCATTGATCATCAGTAGTGGGTACTTGTTCTTGATCGTCACTTCATTCAACGCCGATAATCAACAACCATTCTCAAAAATCCATCCTTCTTCTCAACTAAGAGCACTGGGGCTCCCCGCGGTGATGAACTTTGTCGGATGTAACCTTTCTCCAATAACTCTTTAATCTGCTTCTTAATTTCCTCTAGATCATTCGCGGGCATCCGATACGGTCTCTTCGATATTGGTCCGGTGCCTGGCAACAACTCTATTAAAAACTCTATGTCTCGATCTAGTGGCATGCCTGGTAATTCCTCTAGAAATACATCCGGGTAATCCTTCACAACAGGCACTTCTTCCTGAACAACTCCCGAGAGGGAATTTACTTGGGTCCTCCTTGGCGCATGCCTAGATACATACTTGATCCTCTTTCCCTCCGGAGTGGTGAGTAAAATTGACTTACTAGCACAGTCAATGTTTCCTTCATACTTCGATAGCCAATCCATGCCTAGTATTATATCGAATCCTTGTGACTCCAAAATTATTAGGTTTGAGGGGAAAACATGGCTACCAATGGTTAAAGGTAACCGATCACACCATTGGCTGGCCATATACTCTGCTCCTGGCGAGCTTACTAACATGGGTGACCTAAGGGCTAAGGTTGGCAACTTAAACTTGTCCACAAATCCCCTTGATATGTATGAATGCGATGCACCAGTGTCAAAAAGAACGAGAGCGGTAAATGACCTAATCAAAAACTTACCAATCACTGTGTCAGGCTGATCCTCAACTTCCTCCACGTTGATGTGATTAACCTGACCTCTGATGAGGGGGTTGGGCTTCTTCCCATAGCTTCCATTTCCATTGCCATTCTTCAACTCAGAACAATCATTGGCGTAGTGTCAAGTCTTCCCGCACTTGTAACAGGTGACATGACTCAGGTCCTTCTTAGCGGGTGTTGCTGGGTTGGAACCGCTCTGGTTGTTGTTGCCTCCATTCCCATTTCCATTCTTAGGGCCACTATGGTTATGTGAGCTTCCTCCATTGTGAGTGTGGCCTCCATGGTTATGGTGGGTATGTCCTCCCGAGTTAGGGGTAAAACGAGGCTTCTGCTGAGCTCCAGAGTTGTACTTCCCCTGTCCATACTTCCTTTTGCGGCTCTCTATCTGCAGCTTCTTGCCTTCAATCATAAGGGCCCTATCTACCAACTCCTGGTAGTTCGCAAATGTTGCCACCATCAACTGCATACTCAGCTCATCATTCATCCCTTCCATAATCTTCTCCTGCTTTGCGGCATCTGTGGCCACATCATCTGGGGTATAACGAGCTAATTTGCTGAAATCATCCATGTATTGTGCCACAGTATGATTTCCCTAGCGTAAGTTGCGAAACTCACGCTTCTTCATACTCATTGCTCCAATTGAGACATGTGTTGTGCAGAAAGCTTGCTAAAACTGATCCCAAGTGACATTTGCTATGGGGAAAGTGATTGTGTAATTCTCCCACCATGAGGTTGCGGGTCCATCCAGTTGATGTGCGGCAAAGCGCACCTTCTCAGCATCTGTGCAACCTGCGGTGGTCAGCTCCCTTCCAATCCTGCGGAGCCAGTCATCAGCAACAATCGACTCGGTGCTACTGGAAAACACCGGCGGATTCAACCTCAGAAAACGGGCTAAGTTGTCCACTTGAGGTGGTGGCGGTGGGTTGTTGTTGTTGTTGCCTTGGTTCTTAGCTACATCAAGCATTCTGTTGTTGGATCAACCGAGTGAGCTCCGGTGGGAAGACAAGTCTGGGGTCACGTCTCGGAGGCATCTGATAGGTTTAGAGGGATGAGAATAGAATAGAGTGAGGTCTAAGGAGAAATCACTACCCATATGCACATGAGATAAACACATTCATTTCACACCACTCAATTCAAACAAGATCATACAAACAATCTAATCTACCTTTGCAAACACTTGGACTATTACTGTATACATGGCGGAATACTACTAATAACATGGTGGTCGACTTGAAATTTCGATCGGTGGAAGACTCCATGATATCCGCTCCAGCTTCATCTTCATAATCATCATCACTATTGGGTTCGGAGTCGGTGTCGTCGATGATGATGTAGTCTTCGGGATGGTTGTCCTCCTCAGGTGCGGGACCTCCCATGAATATTCCTAACTTCTTCTTCAGGTCTTCATACTTCTCCAGTAGTACCGAAATTTCCTCTTCGTATCCACCGTGTGTATACTTGAGTTCTTCTTCTAGCTCCATGTTCCTGGTCATCACTTTCTTCATGTCTAGAATGCTTGTCGGATCACGGGTTCCAGCAAAACCATTAAGGTTCGAACACTGGGGTGCGCGCGAAGTTCTCCCCCTACCGATCCACGTCCTAGCTTGCTAAGATCTCAAGGGCAAACTCAACGAACTCACAACACGAGGGACATAAGATTTATACTGGTTCGGGCCACCGTTGTGGTGTAATACCCTACTCCAGTGTGGTGGTGGTGGATTGCCTCTTGGGCTATGGATGAACAGTTACAAGGGGAAGAAAAGCCTCCTGAGGTTGAGGTGTTCTTGCGCTCTGTGTGTGGGTGAGGATTGCTCTCTCTCCCTCTCTACTTTGGTGGCTGGTCCTATTTATAGAGGCCCTGGTCCTCTCCCCAAATATTGAGCGGGAAGGGAGCCAACAATGGCCAATTTGAAAGGGGACAACTAGTACAGCTTATCCTGACAAAGCGGTCTTCGCCTGCAAAAGGCTGTGGTGGTGACGCCGCCTCGGGCTCCATGGTGACCTTCGTCTTGCCGTCCTGCTGGTCTTGGTCTCGTTGCACCGATATGGAAACCTTTGCTTGACACCTCGGTACTCCGCTCCTGCGCTCGCTTCCTTAGCACCAAAGGGGAAACAAGGACACCGTGCGCGCTGGCGCCCGCCTGATCTTGATCGTCATGGCTCACGTCACGAGAACCTCGCGAGGTTTGACTTGCCTTGATCTCTCCACCCCTCACGATCCAACCTGGTGAAGCCGCTCCTGAGGATGTCTTGTGTCGTCCGCCTCGTGAGGCTTGGCCCCTCGCGAGGGTCTTGAACGCCTTTTTGATGAAGATGGGTCGTAGGGCCCACACGCAGAGCCACGCCGTGGGCCGCAGGCAGGCAAGTCTGGGGACCCCCGTTCCCAGAATGCCGACAATGCTGGCGCACATCTGGTTCTCCTGCCGACGAATGTGATGGTTTAATTCCTGGGTGTAGGCTGCAATGGATTTATCCCTCCTGGTGCAAATCATCTCCCATTTCTCATCTCGGCGTCCACATATCTGGTAGATGGTGTCCTTAAGATCCCTGTGCTATACCTTGCCGATGCGTCCCATGGCGATGTGGGATGCCATGCTCTTTCCTAGACTCTAGGTTGGTGCGTCAAAGGAAAACTCTATGGGCTCAGTAACTGGCGTGAATGTCCTTCCTGGAACATGAACTCGAATCATCCAACGCTCCTCTTCTGGTAAAGTGGAGGTGTAGGTCCCGGTGAAGCTTGGTATTCCGATGTTCAGGTACCTAGTGACTTCCTTCAAGTGTCGTCCAAAAGGGGTGTCTTCATCCGGTTGAGCAAACTTGTTCCTTGGGTTCGCCATATATAGAGTAGAAAATGGAGAAGATCAGAAATGAGTAGAGAAGAGTGTCCTATGGCTTTTCTTAATGGTCGCGTCCTACAGTCAGCGTGTGCTCTGATACCATCTTGTAGCGATCCGACCTCAATAGGTCAAGTCTCTGTGCATAAGTGTCATCCCTGGATCGATTATGCTGACACACACAGTACTTGAAGATTTATAATAGAGTGCAATCACACACTTATTACATTGAATATCTCAAAGAGAGTACTTAATACTATAATATGGCTGAAGGCCATCTAAATAAGATAACAGCGGAAGCTTCGAAGGTAAATGAGTCCCTCAACTCCAACGGCATAGCTGAGTGCATGACAACGACCTAGCACACCTTACTCTTTGTCTGAAAAATCTGCAACATAATACGTTGCAGCCTGTGTAGGTCAGCACATGGAATATGCTGGCAAAATAACACTATAGAGCAATGAACAGATAATAGCTATCACTACATGCATATATGGCTGGTGGAGGCTCTATGGTTATCATTTTGTGTAAAGCTAGTTTTTCTATACAACAACGAAATATGTTTTGTTTAACTACAAAGTTTGTTGAAAACATTCAGAATGGTAACCCCATCTCAATCCCAAATTGATAATCAATAACCCAACAAATTAATTAACTAAAGTGATGAGATCAACATAATAATTCAAGCACCAGATACTCAAGATGTCCATAACCGGGGACACGGCTAATCATGATTAATTTGTACATTCTGCAGAGGTTTGCACACTTTTCCCCACAAGACTCGATCTCTTCCGTTGAATTTCTCGCACTACATGGTGTTTGAGAAACGGATGACCGAGACACAGTCTTTCAGAAGCGTTAGCTCGTTACGACGGGTAGACAGTACCACCTACATCCCCTACATCTGCTACTCTACCACTGTAAGAGATCACACAACATACTAAACTATGCCAGAGCCCGTAATGGCTTGTGGCTGCACACGGAAGTTTCCAGCATGAATAACATAATGATCCCTTTGAGCCTGGGTGGATAACCATAGGATGATCACACGGATTCCCCGGGATCTCCTTGGACAACACTGGGTTCCCCAGGTGCCCACAAACAATCCACCCAGATGTGTATTTAAGTAGCCACCTTATGTTAAACCTTAATTAACAATAATCTCTCACATTTTTCATGAATCACTCAAACCAAACCATGTCTACGAGCAAAGCATAGCAGTACAAGCATAACGTAGCAACTCCCAAGGTTTGAATAAAAGGACAATAGGTGCTACCTCATCAACTACTTCCCAATACCCACATGTTAATTAGATCCTACTCATGCAATGTTTGAGGGTTAAATCTAATGCATAAAAACTGGGTAATAAAGGGATATAATCAAAGTGTTACTTGCCTTGCTGACGATCTGCAAACCCTAGTGACTAGTAGTCATGCTTCGCACTCCGGAAACTCTATCATGAACAAATAATAGCAGACATAAGCACTCAAGCATAAGATGAAAAGACTTAAACTGAAAGTTCAACTGAAGAGCTTCGATTTGGAAAAAGAATCAATCAAATCGGGGCTACAAAACACAAACTACGATCAAAAGAAGTTCGAGTTGTTTAACCGGAAAGAGGGGAACAAGACGAAGATTTTGGTATTGGTTTCACTAGATTTGGACAAACGAGTAAGAAGTAGCGAGGGTTTGAAGATCAGGGACTATCTGTGATAAAAGTATTCGTGGATACGTCCCTGGCTAAAAACTAAAATAAAAAGAAAAATCTAACGAACGAACGTTCGCTAACAGAACGAAAACCGTTTGTTAAAATAAACTAACGGGTGAACGTTCGTCAAATAACGAACTAAAAATAAAACTGATCTAAACCTAACTAACCAAAAAAACAAAAAGAAAACCGACAGTTTTTACCGGTTAACTGGACTTGGCCAGCGGCGGTCAACGGCAATGGCGAGGCGAGGGCGGCGGGCAGCGACGGCGCTGCAAAGCGGCTGAGCACAAGCGGCGCGGCGACGGCGAGTGGTGGGCGGCAGGCATGAAGCGGCGATGGCGATGAGCTGGCGCGGCAAGCGGCGGTTCGGGGAGGCGGCGGCGGCTGCGGTTGGCGGGGTGAGGAGGAGGAGGCGGGGCGGGGCGGGTTATAAAGGGGGTCGGGGGTCTTCTTGGAGGAGGGGCGCGGCGGGGACCTGGAGTCCGGCTCGGACTCCGGCAACGGGCGGCGACGGGATTCCTCCCGCGGAGGAAGGCGGCGGCGGCTACGGGCCGGCCTAGCTCGGCTGGGCCTTCGGCCCAGTCGGACGAAGAAACTTTTTTTAAATAAATTTTGCCTGAAAGAAACAACCGTAATAAACTATAGAAAAATCTAAAAATACCAGAAACAATTTTCACCGTCCAAACCTAATATTTTGGACAAGATGAACATTTTTCTGGCCTAAAATGCAATTTTCAAAAATGCATATTTTTTCTAGTTCAAATAAAATAACATATAAAATCCAAATAAACTAATAATTTGTTTTTAAAATTTCTTCTCCAATATTCCTTTCTTTTTGAAGAAGTCATTTTATCTCCTCTCATTTATTTTTATTATTGGAAATAATTGGAGATAAAATATTATCATCAAATTCGATCCTCTTTTCAAATTTGAGAAAATTTAAATATGAAAATTTGAAATCTCCAACTCTCTCCTTGGGTCCTTGAGTTGCTTAGGCTTTCTAGGATCACAACCAAGATGCAAAGAAAATATGATATGCATATGATGACCTATGTATAACATCCAAATTGAAAATTGGGATGTTACACTCAACTATCATATAGTCTTCGATGATTGCTAACACTCAAAGCATATTTTTACAACAAATAGCATCCGTCAAACACAGAGAAAGATAGGGGCTTAATGTTTCGCCCCCCCAACTTATTTATCATATAGATAATTGTCAACAATAATAATTCAGGATCAAATATATTTGAATGGCCATATATGCTTGGATCTTTCCCCACCACATGATGCTTGCCAACTAAAGAAAAATTGAGATTGAAATAGGAAGGGATACTATTGACACTTGCATAAAAGTAAATACATGAAAGTTAAAGATAGGACCTTTGCAGAGGGAAGCAGAGGTTGTCATGCACTTTTAAATGTTGGATGTGCAAACCCTTAATGCAAAGGAACGTCACGTTGTATTGACCTTTGTGATAGCAACCTTTATTATGCAGTCCGTCGCTTTTATTTCTTTACCACCACCAGTTTGTACAACGCTTATTTTCCCTTACAATAAAAGATCATACATATTTAGGAGAAATTTTTATTGCTTTTTGCACCGATGACAACTTACTTGAAGGATCTTATTCAATCCATAGGTAGATATGGTGGACACTCATGGGATGAAACTGGGTTTAAGGGTTTTGGATGCACAAGTAGTATCTCTATTTAGTACAAAATTTTGGCTAGCAAAAGATCCTAAGCAAGCACCACATGTTAGAGGATCCATAATAATATAACTACTATGCAAATATACCCAAACATAACTCACTACGTTGTCTTCCTTGTCCAACTTCAACTAATTTGCTCAAGTTTGAAAATAATTAATGGGGCTCACAGTCATAGAAAATTTCCAAGATAGTATATTTATATGTGAAATATCTCTTCCTTCAATATTCTTTCATGAATTGTTCAAGTGACCAATGTTTAGTTTGCTAACTTTCAATAAATTTTACCACCTATACTTCTTATAAGTGAAGTCATTACTCCCCATGGGATAAGCATATGAAGCATATATAGTTTCAGATCTATGACATTCAATTCACTCAACCATTTACTCATAGGATATAAATGAAGCACATGAGTAAATGAAAAACTAATCCAAAAAGATAGAAGTGAAGAACACTGAGTAGTCAAATAATTAACTAGCCATGGGAGGACTCTCTCTCATTCAAGATTTTAGATCCAATGATTTTATTCAAACATCAAGTAAAATGAAAATACGCTCCAAGCAAAACACACATCATGTGACGAATAAAAATATAGCTCCGAGTAAGGTATACTGTCAGGGATATACCCCGCGGTATGACCCGGCTGGAGTTATAACCCGGCTGGTACTTGGTAAACCGGCAGGAGTTAAGTCAGATGATAACCCGGCAGGAGTTAAGTCAGATGATAACCCGGCAGGAGTTAAGTCAGATAATAACCCGGCAGGAGTTAAGTCAGATGATAACCCGGCAGACAATCATAAACTGGCAGACCATCATAAACCGGCAAACCATCATAAACCGGCAGACCATCATAAACCGGCAGACCATCATAAACCGGCACTAGTCATAACCCGAGCATGTGATAATCGGGTTGCCGAAGTTATGAAGCTTAGACATTATGAAGCCTGAGACGTTGTGAAGCCCAAGATGTTAAGAAGCCCATGAAGAGAAGTCATAATAGTTAAGTCTTAAGTCCGAGTTGGACTCTACATGTAACCCGCCCCTTCAACTTATATAAGGAGGGGCAGGGCTCCCCAAGGAGGGACAGACAAGAAAAATCAATCTTAGGGCTAGACATAACTGGGAGAGCCGGTTTACGGCGACTCCCTCGTGATGAAAATAAGACCTAGCCTCAAACAACATGTAGGGTTGTTACCGGATGATGGTTCCCGGGGCCCGAAGCTGTCTAAACCCCTGTCTTGTGTTGCGTCTCTCGATTTTGCTCAACCCCTCTCAAGATACCACATAGATGCGTTGGCCTCACGACTAAGTCCTTACACTAGGACATCTGCCGTGACAATTCTACGACAGTTGGCGCCCACCGTGGGGGCCGGCGCACGATGGTGTTGAGTTCTTGGAGGGATCTCTCCTAGGGATCGAGAAGTTTGCAATTTTCCGGAGGGAGATAGACCCAGCTCATTCGAGGATGGATTATTCAAGTCAGCCACAATCTGGAGAAGGGTATGATGACCCGCCTTGATGACTCGCCGACATGATGACCCGCCTTGATGACTCGCCAACGTGATGACCCGCCTTGATGACTCACTGGTGTGCCTTGGTTGCAACATCCAAAGTTGCCAAAACGCCTCTGCTAAATCGCTGCACCTCGGAATTGCCCCGTTTCCGCCGGGTTATCACGTTGATGCGTCAGGAGCTAGCACCTGCCGCTCCTGCTGCAATTACCCGGAGAAAGTCACATGGAATCTGTACTTCGGTCAATCCCTCATACAGTACAAGCGTCGGATGAGTTCCTGGCACGATGGATTTATTCGGCGGACGATATTAAAAAAAATCCCAGGAGGAGTCAAGGATGGAAAGTCACGAACTCAACCTCCGCCCATCTCTGCTGCCTCGCTCGTCGACGACCCGGAGTCGCCGTAAACCGGCCTGCATCACGCCGGCCCTGCTGCCTACGGCCATGGCCCCCAAGCCAGGGACAATGGCCGCTTCAATCCGAATAATCACCGCGCGCCTCCGATTCTGCGTCGCCATGTCCTTCGCTTCAGCTATGAGCCGGCCCACCGAGCCCTGCGTCGAGCAAGTCGCCACAATCACGCTCCATCTCGCCAAACAGTCCTGCTGTCAAGTCGCCGCGCCTGCGCCCCCGAGCTACTGGCGACCGATGAGGTCTCCGTTGTCACATCTACGGCCTCGTGTCGAGTTATGCGCCTCCGTCGCTTCCGTTGAACCGCCGCCGGGTCAAGCCCCTATTATAAGCCGTCTTCTTCCTTGCCGGGTTGTGCCCCGCCTTGGCCGTGCTTCTCCGTAAGATCTCAACCGCCTCGCGCTCGAGCAGCTGCGACTGGAGAAGCTTGAGTCGTCGCCTTGCTTGGCCATAATCCGGCGTCATTGAGCCGCCTTGCGTCGAGCAGCCACCAATGAGCCGGCCCGCACCGCGAGTCGCCGCCATGATCCTGCATACTCGACCGTCCGCGCTCTGCTGCCGAGTCGCCGCGCGCCCGCATACTGCCTTATCCTGGGGCCATCTCCCCTGCCGCTTGACTCGCCTCATCGATTGCAAACTGCCTCTGCTGCGGCCTCGCCCCGCCTCAAGCCGGTCTCCTTCGGAGCTGGTCGGATCACCTGCGGCCCCACCCGCTTTACCACGAGTTTTTTCACTTGTGGCCATGCTGAACCGCCGCCATAGAGTGCTCTACCTCTGCTGCACTCCAACGCCGACGGGTCGCCATTGCCACACGTCGTTTCGTCCTTGAGCCGCCAGCTCCCACTGCAAGCCGTTGACGTCGTCTCGAGGGCCGGCCCCTGTTCTGCTGACCTACGGACCAGCCGACTGCTGTGGTTTGCCCTGCCGGGTCAGCTCGTCCCGTTGCGGCCATGACCGTGCATTCTTAAACCGCCAGTCTCGCGCTGAGTCGTCGCCACCACCGCCTGGGCACAGCTGGACCCAGCCTCGCCGGATCACCCACACAGTTGCACGTCGCTACTGCCGTCATGGCTTCATCCCAGCCACGTGGCCGAGTCGCCGCCGGTTCATCCCAATGTTTCGGGCCGCCGATGACTCACTCCCTGCATTGAGTCGCCAGGGGGGGCCCTCCGACGTTGTTTTTCGCGTCCGAGTCCGGCTCCACTTCCACCCGTGAGCCAGCCGTCCCTGATGAGTCGCGGCTACACCTCCATTGTCCTGCTGTTCTAAGTCGGCCCTGCATCACCACTTCTGCCTCCAAATCGTGGCTGCCTCTTCCACCCACATGCTGAGCAGCGCCCTTTGCTTTCCGCTATTCTGACTCGCCGCGGCATAACCCTGTGCGGATCTTCCCCCATCGGGTCCCCGTCGGTTGTTGCTATTCTAAACCACCATGCGCGACCCGCCTTACTCTGCCGTGCTAGCCACCCGCTGGGTTCTTGAGCCGCGGCGCTCCTGCCCTTGCCCTGCTTCTGAAGCTCATCTATGAGCTGGTTTTGAAGCGCCCCTAATACAACAGTTTGCTAAGGAAGGAGAGACAAATCGGAGAAAGGTCTGTTGAGTACTATACTAGCGAGTTGCACGTACGGCTATGAACGGTGGTTATTGTTGATCAATCAACCTGGTTGTCTGTTTGCTTACTAGCGTTGAACACACAGCGGATTAAAAGAATGCGGGCGTTTGTGTCATGCCGTGTCGCCACGGTGTCTGATATTACAACTTGTGAAGAACTGACATCCAAAGATAAATACCAGTATTAATGCATTGAGTCATCTGGCTAAAGTATTTGTTAAGGCTCAGCAAGATATGAAGGATAAGAGCTATGGCAGCATTTTGCGAGGTCCTCAAGGGGATCAGTGAAAAATACTTTGGGCATATATATAAGGGCCTGATGATTCAAGACAAGGCTGGAGCTGGGGAGGCCACTAGCAAGCTATGTGTGTATGTGTTCCATATCAAAAAGCAAATCATGCCAAAAGGAAAAGGGAGCAAGCTCTCACATAGAAACAAGCTAAAGGACTCATGGTCTGAACTAAGTATGCTACTGGGTGATGGGAATGACCCATTTCAAAATTTGATGGATAGGTGGTTAGTTGATTGGACGTGCAGGCCTTCACTCGGTCAACATTTACTACCTCCAAAAAATAGATCAGGTGCTATCCACTTTATTTATTTTTTCAATGTACTTTAAATTCCTCTGAGAACAATTATCCTCTCCTTTATTATTTTTTGATCAAGACAGAGACGACAAGATCATCTGTCATCCAAATACATCAGGACAATTATTCACCGCTGAAGTGGAGTTATATCGCGGATATGGAGTGCATAGCATCGTCATTTTGCACTAACATTTATCCGTGTTGCCGTGCTCAACGGAAGTGCTTACGCTACCACCCTTGCGGTCTGGTCTACATCAATACACTAGGCCGCACCTGTCTGCATGAGTTGTCTATTGAGTATGATAAAGTCACTGCTTGGGTAGCCCGGTTTTCTTCCAACAAATTGGAGGCAAATTATCATCAGCCGCCATCTGCGCTAGATGGTTCAATGGACATGCGCACAAATCGCTGCCACTACAGTTTGGTCAATTTTAGACAACCAGTTGGAAGGAACCATTGGTCGAGTTGCTGACACGGCTCATATGGATCATTTATAACCCGCCGCAGTCACCTCAACCTTCTGTGGATTTACATGGCGTTATTAATACCAATGATATATACCTTCTGCTATGGTCAAGTACGGAGAATCTCAAGACAACTCCTTGAGTCATCATAAGACTCGGGGGCTACGATGATATGACTCAGCAAGTCTTGCCAGTTTCAGCAAATTCAAGTGCCCGGGATGTCGAAGGGAAAGATAAACTGGTCCCGGAGGCTATTGTTATATTTATGAAAATTTAAAGGTCGTTAGAAATATTCCGGCTAACAATGATGCTTCCGGTTTATAGTCCGGTTTAAGGGAAATCCCATCTCCCACACAGCGCTGAAGCCCTTAGTATCTGGTTCAAATCCGGTTTAAGAGGAAACTATCTCTTGGAAAGCTCTGACGCTCTCAATATCCAGTTCAAAAATCCTGGTTCAAGAAGAATTTATATCTTGCAAAAAAGTTAAAGGTTGCCGCAGAGGACCTGTTGCAATGTTGTGCGGTTCAAACATGGGTATCCTATCTTATTGGCTTATCATATTATTGATTACATGGGGGCTTTTGTTATAAAGCGGAGTCTTGTTTGCTCATTTGATCCGGCTTATAAAGCCATATATGAAGAATCGCTTGGGGTCTTGGTCGTATTCGAACCATAGCTACACCTCTTGATCGGCGTAAGGCCAGAAGGAAATCATTTAGGGGCCAAAGAGAGTGTTGCAAAAGCACAACTCCCCATAGGCACCCACTGAGCACAGTTCAAAATATTTCTTGGGGATTCTTTGCTATCGTAATGAACAAAGAATCTACACTTGTAATAGGCTATCAAGCCACGGCTTGGAAGCCTGGTGTATACACCTAAAACCCCGGGTTAGCCTGCCTTTTTTAAGTAAGTCACTCCGTCCGAGTAAACTGGTATGACCCTTAACTTTGACAAGTCAATCTCATAAGACCCTGAACTTGTCAAAGTTAAAACGACTATTGGTTAAAGATTGAGGTCCATCTTAAAAGGCTTTGTAAAATGGTTTAACTCAGCGGCCTGGCAGCCCATGAAAAGCCTCAAATTTGGGGCCTGGCAGCCCGTGAAAAGCCTCGAATACAAGTTTTCATATGCTTTTATTTGCCAAGTTTTTTCTCCTTTGATGAGATTTATAATGTTTTTGATAAACCGCGTCTATTGACCCGGCTTGGCTTTCAACTAAAAGTTGTCAGTACATGATCAGTTATAATCCGGTGCTTATTGACCCGGTCTGGTTTCGACTATAAGTCGCCAGTATAACATCAATCGGTGTTTATTAACCCGGTCTGGCTTTGGACGTTAAGTCGCCAGTATATATTGGGATTGCGCCATTGGAATCATGCGCTTATAAATCATTTGATTATATTATTCAAATTTTTAATAGCCAACATGGCTGGATTTTTATTATGGTTATCAATAACCAATATTATGTTTGAAGTTTTCAAAGTCGCTTTTAGCGCAACGGTTATTATTTTATCAATGGATATGATTTATTCTACAATGGAGGGAGTAGTCCCGAGTCGCTGAAGGCTTACGACCCGGCACTTGGGGGCTACATTATTTAAGTTGAGATTATATCAAATATGCAAGTCTCATGTCGCTGCAAGCATGCACCATGACACTTGGGGGCTAATGCAAAGTCATTTTTGCTCACCTCATCGAAGACCCGACTCATCACATCATAATGAGCCGGCCCTTCGGGGCTACCAATTGCTCCTATCAAAATTCAAGGTACACTAGTTTTAATCCATTATATTGAGAGATTCATTGCTCAGTTGGTAAAGCACAAAGCTCTTAACCTTGTCGACGTGGATTCAAGCCCCGTGATGAGAGTTACATCATATGATGTTATTTTCAATGAAGTATACATAAAGTCCCAGCTCAAGATTATATTACTAAACCGCCCTTGGGGGCTACACGTTCTTTGTTAAAGTCTACATGATCATATTTTCAAAGTCCCTGCTCATTATTTGCATAATGACCCGCCCTTAGGGCTACACTGGTTGAAGTTTTTATGAGCATCGAGTAATTACAAGTCCTGTTCTTTGCAAGCATGACAACCCGACACTTGGGGGCTACATATGTGGAATACTCAGTTCTGACTGGTGATTGAGATGAACAACCTGGATTTCTTCAAACTTGCGACATTCATATTGAAGCAAATCTTAAGCGGTTACTATGTTACCTTCTTTAGACATGGGGGCTACAAGTGATACGCATATAAGAGGTATATTTTCAAGCCTCATGTTAACTACAATTATGACCCGGTGCTATCAATATTTATAAACTGGTATTTTTTTGCAATGATAAACCGGCAAGTTCTACATTCTTAAACCGGCTGAAGATCAGATGAGTATTTCAAAGACCAATATTTTTGTTAAGCATTTGGAGCTGAGTCAAAGGAGTTACTCTTCACAATATTTCTCTATGACAAACCAATGTCAGCAAATTGATTATGAAGCTGGCCTATTGACCCGGATTTTCTAGAAGAAGGAAATGACAAGGACTTAAGGATGATCAGGATCAGTTTAACATGGATAAATCCAAATTAAACTGGGGCTAATGTCAGGGATATACCTCACAGTATGACCCCAAATGAGTTATAACCCTACCGGTACTTCAGAAACCGGCAGGAGTTAAGTCGATGATAACCCGGCAGAGTAAAGTCGGATGATAAGCCGGTAGGAGTTAAGTCAGATGACAACCCATCAGGAGTTAAGTCAGATGATAACTCAGTAGACAATCATAAACCGGCAGACCATCATAAACCGGCAGACCATCATAAACCGACAGACCATCATAAACCGGCACCAGTCATAACCCGGCAAACAGTGATAACTGGGTTGCCAGGGGTTAAGAAGCCCGAGACATTATGAAGCCCGAGACGTTGTGAAGCCCAAGATGTTAAGAAGCCCATGAAGAGAAGTCAGAATAGTTAAGTCTTAAGTCCGAGTTGGACTCTACATGTAACCCGCCCCTTCAACATATATAAGGAGGGACAGGGCTCCCCAAGGAGGGACAAGCAAGAAGAAACAATCTTAGGGCTAGACATAACTGGGAGAGCCGATTTACGGTGACTCCCTCGTGATGATAATAAGACCTAGCCTCAAACAGCATGTAGGGTTTTTACCGGATGATGTTTCCCGGGGCCCGAAGCTGTCTAAACCCTTGTCTTGTGTTGCGTCTCTCGATTCCGCTCAACCCCTCTCAAGCTGCCACATAGATGCGTTGGCCTCACGACTAAGTCCTTACACTAGGACATCTGCCGTGACAATTCTACGACAGTTGGCGCCCACCGTGGGGCCGGCGCATGGTGGTGTTGAGTTCTTGGAGGGATCTCTCCTAGGGATCGAGAAGTTTGCAATTTTCCGGAGGAAGAAAGACCCAGCTCATTCGAGGATGGATTATTCAAGTCAGCCACAATCTGGAGAAGGGTATGATGACCCGCCTTGATGACTTGCCGACATGATGACCCGCCTTGACGACTCGCCGGTGTGCCTTGGTTGCAACATCCAAAGTTGCCAAAAACGCCTCGGATAAACCGCTGCGCCTCGGAATTGCCCTAGTTCCGCAGGGTTATCACGTTGATGCATCAGGAGCTAGCACCTGCCGCTCCTGCTACAATTACCTGGAGAAAGTCACATGGAATCTATACTTCGGTCAATCGCTCATACAGTACAAGCGTTGGATGAGTTCCTGGCACGATGGATTTATTCGACGGACGATATTAAAAAAAATCCCAGGAGGAGTCAAGGATGGAAAGTCACGGACTCAACCTCCGCCCGTCTTCCTTGAATATTACCTTGGGGTGCCTTGGGCATCCCCGAACTTAGGGTCTTTCCACTCCTTACTCTCCTCGTATCGATATCTCACCCAAAACTTGAAACCTTTAATCACACAAAACTTAACGAAACTTCGTGAGATGGGTTAGTATGGTAAAGAGTAAATCATTCACTTTGGTACTGTCAAAGACAAGATTCATAATTGTTCTCACGCAATGCCTACTATACCATATCATTTCTACAATTTATATTCAGCAATATAAGCCATAGAAACTAGAAAACAAGCAAACTATGCATTGAAAACAGAATCTGCCAGAAATAGAATAGCCTGTAATGATCTGAACAACAACCATACTTCTGATACTCCAAAAATTCTGAAACATTAGGACAACCTAGGAAATTTGTATATCAATCTCGTGTAAAAAATTCAGATCAAAAGAACGCTTCTGTGATTTATTAAAATTCTGGCAATGAGCGCAAAAGTTTCTGTTTTTCAGCAAGATCAAATCAACTATCATCGTAAGCCATCCCGAAGGTCTTACTTGGAACTTTGTTGGAACAAAAGCTATAAAACATGATTACTACAGCAGCTTAATCATGTGAAGTTGTGAACACACAAAAACAGTAAGGATATAGATTTTCCAACAAGCGCTTTTCTTTAATGCCTTTTTAGCTAGGCATGATATTATAATGATACTCTTCCAAGCCCAATTCCGATGATAGTCTTATTCATACTCCAAAAGATATAAGTGAAGTTCATGAAGCATTTTACAATTAATATAGATTTTCCAACATCCAAGCTCAAAATATGTAAGTGAAGCACATGAAGCATTCTATAAAGCCATGCTCAAAAGATTTAAGTGAAGCACAAAGAGCATTCTATAAAGCCATACTCAAAAGATTTAAGTGAAGCACAAAGAGCATTTTACAAATCAATGAAGGGATATCTCACACTAGAATGGAGTATATAGGAAAATAAACGAGAAATAAACACAAAATACACATATCATGTGAACAAAATAAAAACCAAGGTATACCGATAATTGTTGAAGAATAAAGGTGGGATGCCAACCAGGGCATCCCCAACCTTAGATGCTTGAATATCCTTGAAATATTTACTTGGGCTGCCTTGGGCATTCCCAATCTTGAACTCTTGCCTCTCCTTATTCTTCTCATATCGGTAACTCCTAGTTCTTCGAACACTTCATCCACACAAAACTTAACAGGAAACTTTGTGAGATCCGTTAGTATAATAAAGCAAATCACTACCTTTAGGTACTGTTGTGAACTCATTCCAATTTCATATTAGCACTACATCTACTGTATTCCAACTTCACCATGGTTCATACCCCCCCCCCCCGATACTACCCATAGATTTATCAAAATAAGTGAACAACACATAGAAAACAGAATTTGTCAAGAATAGGATAGTCTGTAGCAATCTAGAACTTTTGTATACTTATGTAACTTAAAAAATTCTAAAAAATAGGACAATATAAACAATTTGAATAGCAGTACTGTGTAAAATTCTCAAGATTTTATCACGCTCCAGTAAAAAAATGAAAATTCAAATACTACAGCAAAAGTTTCTGTTTTTTCTGCTACACATACCAAACAAGCAATTTAAACATTCTAAACGTAAACCTTGGCACATTATTTTTATAATACAATGGATATATACAAGGGCATACTTATTTTTTAGAAACTTCCATGAAAAAATCTACATTGTTTCCATGATCATGAACACAAGTGTTCAAGGTCGACCCTCACTTCTCCAATGCATAACCTTCCAATCACTTCTCTTTTTGAAAAAGTTTTTAGGCAAAAGAGTCAAGTAAATTTTTTTGTATTTTCATTCTTTTATTTTTTTTGTTTGTTTCACCCACAACTAAACAAAATCAAAACGAAAAACAAAATCTACTTAGTGAAGAAATCAAATAAGCATACACGAAAATATCAACCCACGCTATTGCTCCCCGGCAACGGCGCCACAAAAGAGCTTGATAATTCCCAAGTGCAAGGAATCATCATAGCAATTTCCAAAGGTGGAAGTGATAAGTATGGAGTGTCGAACCCACAGGGAGTTAAAGGTAATATCAATATTATCTCAAGCCCTATATGCCACTGATACGACTCTACGTACACCGAACGTTTGCTTCCATCTAGAAACGAGCAATAAAAGTTGTGGGTATGAAGAGGATAACTTTGCATGATATCGGAGAACTAAAATATAAAAGTAGGTGATGTTAACATAAAGTTAGAATATATTACTACATATTATAAATAGCGAGTGTGGAATAATGATGGGTCAGTGTGCGGAATTATCGTAGGCAATTGTTAACAAGATCGGTAGTCGTCATCGCAATGTCATATGAGGGAGAGGCATAAGCTAACATACTTTCTCTTCTTGGGTCATATGCACTTATGATTGGAACTCTAGCAAGCATCCGTAACTACTAAAGATCATTAAGGTAAAACCCGACCATAGCATTAAAGTATCAAGTCCCCTTTATCCCATACGCAACAACCCCCTTACTCGGGTTTATGCTTCTGTCACTCAAGAAACCCACTATAAGTGAATCATGAACGTATTGCAACACCCTACAACGGGAATCCTCCATGGCCTCCGGTGATGATGGCCCCCTCTGGCAGGTTGCCGGAGAGGGCCTAGATTGATTTTTCGTGGCTACAGAGGCATGCGACAGTGAAACTCCTGATATAGGTTTCGTTCTGGAGTTTTCTCAATTTATAGGAGTGTTTGGAGCCAGGGACAAGTCAAGGGGGGCCACGAGGCGACGACAAGATAGGGGGGTGCCCTAGGGGGGTGGGGGCGCCCCCCACCCTTGTGGTTACCCCGGGGCTCCTCTCTGGAATCATTTTGCTCCAGTATTTTTTATATTTTCCGTAAATTTTCAGCCCATTCCGAGAACTTTTATTTCTGCACAAAAGAACACCATGGTAGTTCTGTTGAAAACAGCGTCAGTTCAAGTTAGTTCTAATCAAATCATACCAAAACCATATAAATTTTTTATAAACATGACATGAATACTTCATAAATTATAGATACGTCGGAGACGTCTCACCTGCCGGGTCGCGACTATCTAGGAGGAGTTGTGGATGCAGAGGACTGTGGTGAGATGCTCGGGGGCGAGGGAGGGGCTCTATATATAGGGGAGCCGAGGCCGGTTCGCGAGCTCTCTGGAGTCTTCGGAACCGACGAGGAGCGTCAGTGAGAGAGGGGAAAGACTCAACAGCTCCGCAGCCACTGTGGGAGGACGCGGAGGAGCACGGGATGCGGGTCGAGACGAGCACAAGGGTACGACGCACTGTGCACTTGGCCTCATCGTGCACGTGCTTGCTGCAGCGAACTCCGGCGTCGGCGAGCGGCAGGGAGGGGTCAAGGGCGATGAGTCGAGGGTGGTGGCGCGGTGCGTCAGGCTGAGGCAAGCTCCAACGTGGGCACGAGCGAAGCAGAGGCGCTGGTGCGACGTAGAGCGCGTCGACCGCATGCCAGGGGCCTTGTCCTCGCACGGTCACTGCGTGAACTCCAGCTACGCGACACGCTGGGTAGTAAATGCATCTCTTGGTTGTTGTCTTTGCAAGGCCAGGTCTATCCAAGCATCTATGTTAATGTCAGGGCGACTGGGTGAGGCCGTAGCTTCTTGGCAAGTATCCGGACAGAAACTTTAGAGCTTAATAGAGAAAAATCTAGAGAGAGTTAAGAGCTTATTTTTGGTATCTAGGGGTTACTTAGGAGGGTAATGAAGCCCTAAAATTTCCAACTCCATAAGATCAAGGAAAAATACACTTCGTTCACAACATGCACTTTCTGACAAGAATAGAAAAGATTTTCTGTAGCAAAAATATTCGAAATAACAATGAAATATTATTGCACAGGGAGGTGTGCCAAGGTCCAAAGAATATTCTAGAATTTTCTCAGATTTTTGTGGGCAAGAAAAATGAGGGATGCTTTGGAGAAGAAGTGACTGAAGTGCTATTTTAGAGAGAAAATGAATATTTTTCTTAAAAGAAAAATATTCCCAAGGTTATATTTGGGTATATTAGAGGGCAAGGGATGAGTTTGGAGGTGAGATGAGTCACTTGGGTGAAAATCAAAGAAATTCCCAAGTGATGAAGTCCAAATGAGTTGATTCAAAAACTCAAATTCAATTCAAAATGCAATAAAACCCAGAAAAAGCAAAAGGGAAAAGAAATAGGGTGTCACAAACCTCCCCCTCTTAGGATGAATCTCGTCCTCAAGATCCGGTTTCTCAGGAAAAAATTGGGATATGCCGTCCTTAAAAAGTCCTCTCTTTTCCAAGTAGCTTCACCTTCGGTATGGTGTTCCCACTGCACTTTGTAAAACTTAACTGACTTGCTGCGGGTGACTCTTTCCATCTCATCCAATATTCGGAAAGGTTTCTCTTCATATGTCAGATCATTAGCAAGCTCTATTTCTACCATATCAGTCCATTTCTCAGGTGGTGAGATACACCTTCGCAATTGTGATACGTGAAAGACAGCATGTATCTCTCATAGTTCCGGAGGAAGTTCCAATTGATATGCCACTGTGCCAACCTTGGACATAATTGGAAATGGACCAATGTACCTTGGTGCAAGCTTTCCTCGAGTCTGAAATCGCTATACTCCTTTCATAGGTGTGACTCGGAGGTAGACATATTCACCAGGTTCAAAACTGATATATCGGTGCTTAGCATCATAGTAGCTCTTCTGTCGAGACTTGGCTGGTTGTAATCTGTCTCGGATTTCCCTGACTTGCTTCTCAGCTTCCATCATCAAGTCAGTCTCGAAAATACGACTGTCTCTAGTCTAGGACCAGTTTAAGGGGTACGACACTTTCGTCCATACAAGGCTTCATATGTTGACATCTTGAGGCTGGCTTGATAGCTGTTGTTGTAGGAAAACTCAGCGCAGGGTATGCTATCTTCCCATTTGGGTCCTTGAGCAAGAGCACATGCCCTGAGCATGTCCTCCAGTATTTGATTGACTCGCTCCATCTGGCCATCTGTCTGAGGGTGATAAGTTGTGCTATATTTCAATGATGTCCCCAAGTCTTGGTGAAGACGTGACCAAAATGCTGAGGTAAAAAGGGATCCTCGATCTGAGGTGATAGTTCTAGGTACGCCATGCAAACTAATGATTCGGGACACGTAGAGTTGAGCCAGTTGATTTGCACGGTATGTGGTCTAGATAGGAATCAATGGGCCATCTTGGTCAGCATGTCCACCACGACCCATATAGTGTTGTTTCCATGAGGGGTGGTTGGAAGACCGGTAATAAAGTCCATGCAGACATCGTCCCATTTCCATTATGGAACGGGCAAAGGATGAAGTAACCCGGCGGGTTTTTTATGTCCCGCTTTAACCCTATTGCACATATCACAGCAGGCGACGAAGTATGCAATATCCTTCTTCATACCATCCCACCAAAACGTTTGCTTGAGGTCCTTGTACATTTTTGTACCTCCGGGATAGATCGAGTATGAGGATTCGTGTGCTTTCGTTAATATCTTCTTCCTCATCTTCTAATTTGGGTACACATATTCGTCCTCGAAATCGTAGGGTACCCTGCTCATCCATCAGGAAGTCTTGAGTCTTGTCGTCTTTTATTCGAGTGACCTGGTGTTGCAAGAACGTATCTTCCAACTAAGCTTTACAAATTTCTTCTTCTAGAGTGGGAGTGACTACCATCATATAGGTGCAGTTAGTCACAACAATGATTAGATTGAGCTAGTCCATTTTCTTCTTGTAGCTCGCGCGGCTAAGATGTCATTAATGCATTAACTGTGACTGGCTTGCGACTGAGAACATCCGCGACCATGTTAGCTTTACCCGGGTGATAGTTTATCCCGAGGTCATAATCGTTAACCAACTCAAGCCATCTTCTTTGTCAGAGATTCAAATCAGGTTGAGTAAATATGTACTTGAGTCATTTGTGGTCGGTGAATATTTTGCACTGCTTGCCATAATGCCTCCAAAATTTTAAAGCATGCACAACAGTTGCTAGCTCCAAGTCATGAGTAGGATAATTCCCTTCATGTGGTCGTAGCTGTCGAGATGCATAAGCCACAACCTTGTCCTCTTGCATGAGTACACATCCTAGGCCCCTTCTTGATTCGTCGCAGTATACATCAAAGCTTCGATTGATGTCTGGGAGTGTCACATGGGTGCTGAGGTCAACCGAGTCTTTAATTCGTTAAAGCTCTTCTCACAATCTTCTGACCATGTGAACTTTTGGTCTTTCTTGAGTAACTCTGTCATGGGCTTAGCAATCTTGGAGAAGCCTTCAATAAATCGACCGTAATAACCAGCAAGCCCTAGAAAACTTCTGATTTCTGTCACTGACGTGGGTGCTGGCCATTTTAGCACATCCTTAATCTTTCTTAGATCCACAGCTATTCCTTCGGCAGAGAGTATGTGCCCCAAAAATCTAACTTCCTTAAGCCAGAATTCACACTTACTGAATTTTGCATATAACTGGAGGTCACGAATCCTTTGCAATACTTCTCGGAGATGTTGTTTATGCTCTTCTTCTCCCCTGGAGTATATGAGAATATCGTCGATAAAGACCACCAAAACTTTGTCCAAGAAATCCATGAACACTTTGTTCATCATATGCATGAAAAAGGCAGGAGCATTAGTCAGCCAGAATGACATAACTTTGTATTCATATAGACCGTAATGAGTGGTGAATGCGGTCTTAGGAATATCTTCCTTCCTGATGTTGAGTTGATGATACCCGGTCCTTAAATCAATCTTGGAAAAGATTTGAGCTCCATGCAGTTGATCGAACAAATCATCAATTCTGGGGAGCGGGTACTTGTTCTTGATAGTAACATCGTTGAGCTGACGGTAGTCTATACACATTCGACGACTACCATCTTTCTTGTTTACGAATATGGCAGGTGACCCCCAGGGCGAAGAATTGGGGTGGATGTATCCTTTCTTGAGCATCTCATCGACTTGTTTCTTTAGCTCAGCTAGTTCAGATGAAGGCATCCGGTAATATTTCTTGTATATGGGTGTCGTTCTTGGCACGAGATCAATGGCAAACTCGAGTTCCCGATTTGGTGGCATTCCTGGTAATTCTTTAGGGAATACATCTGGAAACTCACTGACCCCTAGTATTAATTCCACATCTAAGGATATTGCTGCAAAAACCATTTCCTTTTTAGGCATGGTTCTACGAGCCACAAACCTCATTGTCTGTCCTGCCGGATTTGTTAATGTAACTTCCCTTGTTGCACAATTGATGCAGACCTGATGCTTTGTCAGCTAATCCATTCCTAATAAGGCGTCTAGCCTTGCGGATTCAATGGCTACCAGTGTGGTAGGAACATGACTCCAAGAATCATTATTTCCAAGTCACGGCGTACCAAATTTGTTTTCAGCATGGATCCCGGGGATTGCACCATCATTCTTTTGTGAAGAATAGAGCAAGAAAACTTGTTTTGGGCAACAAAACTCCGTGAAATAAAGGAATGGGAAGCCCCCGAGTCGAATAAAATTATTGCAGGTATGATATTAACAGGAATCATACCAATGACCACTTCGGGGTTTTCTTGGGCTTCTTCAAGGATGATGATGCACCTGGCCTTGGATCAGCTCCTCCTCGGTGTAGGATTCCACGTGGTTGACTTGAGGCTTGAGGGGTGCATTCGGCTTGCTGTTTTTGGGACACTGTTTTGCATAGTGTCCGATCTGCCCACAAGAGAAGCATGCGTTGTTGCGCTGATAGTCCTCCCGGACAAGATTGGCCACAATGTTCTTGACTTGTTTGTTGGTCTTGTTGGTATTCTACTGCCAGGTTGGTTTAAACTCAAACTGAGGCTGCTGCCAGGTACGAGCCTTCTGAACTGGCTGTCCATCCTTCTTGGGCTAAAACTTGCGTTTATGATCATTATAAACTGGCTTATTATCGTGAACCAACTTGTGTTCCCTTTCTGCTATAAGGGCCTTGTTTACCAAAGTTTGAAAGTCGGGGAAGTCGAACATGCTGAGTATGCATCGAAGGTGCTGATTGAGTCCACCAAGGAATCGATCGATCTTCCTCTCTTAAGTGGCCACATCATAGCGGGAATAACGAGCCAAGTGATTCAATTTATGCAAATACTCACTTACTGACATGTTTCCTTGAGTGAGAGCGAGAAACTCACCCTTCTTGACTTTCATGATACCGGCGGGAATGTGGTACTTGCGGAAATTGTCCTTGAATTTATCCCAAGTGAACTCATTGTCCGCAGGCCACATAGCCTTAGTATTATCCCACCATATAGCACCAGCTACTTCGAGATAGTGTGTAGTAAATGGCAATTTCTCGGCTTCTTTGGTGCGGGCAATTTCAAGCTTCTTCTCAATAGTTCACAACCAATCATCGGCTTCCAAAGGATCGAGAACTTGACTGAAACTGGGAGGCTTAGTCCTCTAAAAGTCTAATAGCTTGGAGTGATTGCCATACTGATTTCCATTCTTCCCAACCATAGGTTGCACAGTTCTTAGTAATTCAAGTACATCTTGGTTTCTCCTTTCTTCGAACATTCTCATCATCTGCTCTGTTGTAGGTGGTTGCGGTGCAGGAGGTGGTGGTGGCTGATATGGTTTGGGGGAATGCCCTGCTTGTCGGGTGGAGTGACGAACAGGAGTATCGTCACCTGCCTGACTGCAGCTACCTCGTGTCATCCTATTTTCCCAATATGAAGCATCGAGATGAGCAACATCCATGAATGGGGAAGAAAAGCAAGCGACAAAGCCTGAAGAGAAATGACAAGAAACCAAGGCGGGAAATAACGGAGAAAGGTTCCATCATAATTATACATAGACTCATACATGAAAGGAAACATCATGACAGGTACGACTACACTCATACATAAAAGGAAACATCATGACAGGTACGACTACATTCATACATCCAAGCATCATGACAACCTCGGATACTCTGGTTATCTAGTGCTCAGCTGGACCTACTGGGTCCTCCCCTGACCCGGAATCAGATCCTGAACTGACGATGTTAACGGAAACCTCCGGGTTAAAGGTAACATGACAGTGCTACCTCGAGGGCTCTCCCTCAGTGGCGGGTGCTGGATGAGTCTGGAGCAGAGGGGCTGCAGGAGTAGCAAGAAGTGAAACCCACTCGGCAGGGGACCCATGGGGAGTCACTGTCGAGGTGCCCGAGTTACTCGGAGGGGTAACCGGGGTAGCTGGGGAGCTAGAAGCTGGGGGAATAACAGGGGTAGACCCTATGGAAGGTGGAACGAAACTGGACCTAGCGGCCACCAAAGCGGTGCAGCACGAAGTCAGCTCTCGGCAAGCTCAGAATCAGCGAGATAGCTATGAGTGATATAGCGGGAAAGGTAGCTAGAGGGACTATCGCTCGCCGGATCAATAACAGAAAAGCAGACACACCCATCATCGTGCAGGTATGGGTAGTAGTCAAAGCCTGGATGAGTCTGCATTCGGACCTCGTTATAGCATAACTCAACGAGAATCTCGAACATAGCAAACTGAACAGCCTGAGCGGGTGTAGGAGTGAAACCGCTCCTAGAAGACCGGGTGTATGTGCCAGATGTCAAACTGCAACGCAAAGTAACCACCGCGTGATACTCGAATACGGAGGCTGCAAGGCGCTCCCAGTACACCCGATACACCGGGTCATCACCATGATGGTAGAGTCGACGCCATACGTTCCAAAGAAGGTGCGGCGAAGTGTACGATGCCAGCTCCAACTGACACGCATACTGCACTAGAGCCATTTACACTCACAACCATTAGTCGGTTAGTAATAAAATAAACTATATTCCTGCAATGCAACAACCAAAATCACACAAGCACTATGGCACTCAGATCTAATGTCTATCGTTTGAAGTAATGCATTAGCTGTCTAGCATGCCCTATAGTCAGCGCGGCTCTGATACCAATCATTGTGGCACCCCGGCTCAGAGCGACCGGTTTGCCTTGCATTTCCAGCCCAGAGATCAAGTCTTCTGGAAACACACAACAACTTGGTACAGAAATATAACCGCTTTATTGATACTAGCGAAACATAGAGCTTGATATTACATCAAGTAGCGAGGCCAAGCGGCACACTCGGTGCGGCTGAACTTATGTACATTGTTTAGTAGACATGAGCAGCGGAACGATGACGTAGAAGAACTCCATCTCACAGGGACACAGATGTGGACATGGTCTAGACGGCGATACGGCATGCAACTCCAACTCCGGTTTGACTTCTCCTGAAACTGGCATGACATGCCCGGTCAGTACGTTGAATGTACTTGCGAGCTCACACAAACAGAATAATAATGACAAACAGCAACAATGATATTTAAGCAATTTTAATGCAAGAATTAACATGCTACTCATGAAGTGATCGTGCTCATAGCAGGGCCTTTCCGACCCGCTTACCATCTCAGTCACCTTGTAACCACGAACCTCATCATATCAAGGTGATCACTTCTGGATCACAAACGAAACCACCTTGGTGGTCTCAACAATTTCACCAACATAACCACTGCCACAAATATTCATTTAGTGTGCAAGTTTAATATTTTTGTTGGTCCATTGTGTGACCTACTAAAAACTTGTGTCCATGAATGAGGACGCGGCTATCGATAGACTAAATACACCCGGTAGAGGTTAGCACACTGTACCCACACCACGGAACCCATGGCCTCGGACTCCCATTCGGGTGGATGAATGGCGTTCCGACAGAACCAGTCAATTGCCATGACACTCCAACCAACCCCCCTTTGGGCTAAGTCATGGGTGGGCCCGATGCCACTCCAGACATCCAACGACAATGTCGTGGCAATACAATCATCCCAAATGGGGACATGGTACCAAAATAACTACGGGAACACAAGGTTATACCTGCCTACCGGGCGAGGGTAGCGCCAGCGCATAACCTTCCCTAGTTAGAGGCACCTGTGAGAGGCATAACAATAGATCGAGAAAGGGCACCCTCATAAAGGCAAATGTGGTTGCACTTTGGGAAGCTCGATTCGGTGGCACCATGACTCGATCAACAAATATGTTCAAGTTGGTTTATTATTAGGTTTTAACTTGCAAACAATTTCACTGAGTCATAGTATGCCATGAAAATGCAATGACAACTTATGCATCATTTTCAACATAATCGATATTAACTAAATCAAGCATAATGTCACATTATTCAACTGCATAAACTTAACCATCCAACTACAATGCTACTGATAACAGAATAATCACAGCAAGAACATGCAACTAGCATAAAATGAATTAATATGGAATTTCTATATGCATTTAAAATAATCATATTCAAGTGAAAATCATAGTTATTGAAATGACATTCTTGCAAATATTTGTGATGGCTTGCCTTAGTGCAAACGAGGGTCACACTCCTCCTGGTTATCTTCAAGGCAACAATTTCCTTCTCAAAAGAATTAAAATAGCAAAAAATAAAATGTCACATAACACTGTTTAATTCACTAGAAAATAATCACAGCAAGCAAAAATCTCATCTTTTGCAAGCTGATAGAGAATTTCAACACAAAACCAATGCAAAAAGAATCATGTCATTTGGACTTATAGAATAGGAGTTATAACTAGTCAAATTCAGTTAGATTTCTGAATTTAAATTCATTTTTCAGAAAATCAGAGAGGGGTGTCGTGGAAGGAGTATTCTAGCGAATACGCCTCCACTCGTACCGCTTCGGGCGCGAGTGGAGAGGCTGACAGTGGGCCCCGCCCATTGGGTTTCGAGACAAACAGGGGACGGCGGCTTGTCGCCGGGGCTCTCTCCGGCGAGGAGGGCACGGCGTCCGTCGAGGAAGGGAGGGATCGTGAGAGGGGGTCCTGGCGCACCTGCTCGTACCCGTGGCAAGGCAGGAGCTGGACGGAGTCGACCAGAACGAGCGTCTCCAGCGGCGGCTGCGGACGAGGCTCGTCGGAGATGAAGAAGACGGCGAGGATGGGCAACTCCAAGGGCTCCAAGGGGTTTCTCTCGCACCAATGGACTGCTAGGGAGGTTGTGGAAGAGTGGATTGAGCTTGAGGGGCACTGGAGAGGTGGATGGCTGAGGGAGGGGATTGTCGGTGAGCTGGGGAGGGGAATGGCGGCCATAAGTCTGCCCTGCCGGGCCGAGGTTATCTAGGAGGAGTTGTGGATGCATAGTACTGCGGTGAGATGCTCGGAGGGGCGAGGGAGGGGAACTATATATAGGGGAGCAGAGGCGGGGTCGCGAGCTCTGGCAAACTCTCTGGAGTCTCCAGGAAGCGACGAGGAGCGTCAGTGAGAGAGGAGAAAGACTCCATAGCTCATGCGGCCACTATGGGAGGACGTGGATGAGCACAGGACGCGGGTGGAGACGAGCACTGGGGCACGAGCGCACTGTGCACTTGGCCTCGTCGTGCGCGTGTTTGCTGCGGTGAACTCCAGCATCGGCGAGTGGCAGGGAGGGTCAAGGGCGATGAGTCGAGGGTGGTGGCGCGATGCGACATGCTGACGAGCTCCGATGCGGGCACGAGCGAAACAGAGGCGTTGGCGCCATGTAGAGCGCTTCAACCGCATGCCAGGGGCCTTGTCCTTGCACGGTCACCACATGAACTCCGGCTACACGACGCGCTAGGTAGTAAATGCATGTCTTGGGTGTTGCCTTTGCAAGGCTAGGTCGATCCAAGCATCTAAGTTAATGCCAGGCCGACTGGGTGAGGCTGTAGCTTCTTGGCAAGTTTTTGGACAGAAACTTTGGAGCTTAATACAGAAAATTCTAGAGAGAGTTAAGAGCTGATTTTTGGTATCTAGGGGTTACTTAGGAGGGTAATGAAGCCCTAAAAATTTCATCTCCAGAAGATCAAGGAAAAATACACTTCGTTCACAACATGCACTTTCTGACCATAAGAGAAAAGATTTTCTGTAGCAAAAATATTCAAAATAACAATGAAATTTTTTTGCACAGGGAGGTGTGCCAAGGTCCAAAGAATGTTCAGGAATTTTCTCAAATTTTTGTGGGCAAGAAAAATGAGGGTTGCTTTGGAGCAGAAGTGACTAAAGTACTATTTTAGAGAGAAAATGAATATTTTTCTTTTAAGAAAATATTCCCAAGGTTATATTTGGGTATATCAGAGGGCAAGGGATGAGTTTGGAGGTGACATGAGTCACTTGGGTGAAAGTCAAAGAAATGCCCAAGTGATAAAGTCCAAATGAGTTGATTCAAAAACTTGAATTCAATTCAAAATGCAATAAAACCCAGAAAAAGCAAAAGGGTAAAAACCAGGGTGTCACATTGGGATTGTATTTTACATTGGGTACGGTTTACTCCGAGCTCTCGTGTGCGATTACGTGATATCACAAACGGTTTCGGAGACCCTACGCACATGTAGTAGCGCTGCAAATCATTTCCGATTTGCTGTGTACAACCGACGGTTCCGCTACGATTGACGTATGCTTGACGATGTGGATCACACACACTCATTTAGTTGAACCATGTGCGGAGCAATTGCCAGGTTAAAACAAAAATATCCAATTTTGAATCGGCATGCAAAAAGCAAATTCACCACAGTATTAAATTGAACAAATAGTGTCAATAGGAAGAACATTCATCAGATTTCACAACAATTGCAATTGAACATATGGCAGCTGAATTCCAATGATTTGTCGACACATATATGCATTACATAGTAATCATAGTGTACGAAATACGAAGACCTCATCAGATGGAAAACAATGGATCCATTATTATATGTTTAATGGCTAACTCTTAGTCAATGTTTCAGGAGAACGCATGCTCAAATCTTCATTATCACCAGTGGGATTGATGTAGTGATTCAGGAAAAAGTCATTGATAAATCTCCGAACCATCAACAATTCACCAGCGGGGAGCGGTTGAGGGGTCCTCGGTTCTAAGATGAGCTGCAGTATTTTTAAGATCATGTGTCTACAAACATAGTGTCCACAAAGGTTCGTCCCTGCTTGTTGCTGAGAACACTGCAATTTTTTGTACAGAATTAGTCATGTAGGAATAACCTAACCGGTATTAGATGTATTTTTTCTTTGGACAGAAATAGAAAGAGGTCTATTTAGAAGCTTGAACATTTAACTAGTGTAAGAAAAGGCATTTGCAGACTATTGGATAAATTTTCCGAAAATAACAGATTTTGGTGTGTTACCGGAGAAACGATCTTGTGCTGTAGAGGTAGTTCCCTCTTGAACAGGTTCCCTGGTTTAGTTTTCCACAATGCGAGCACACTGCAAATGAAGATGGATTTTGACAACATCAATTATTGAACCACATATGAATGCAAATTAATTTCAACATCATAGAATTCAATACCTATCCATGAACTGTTGAAGATGCGTCAGATCCTGAGCGTTTGTTGACTCTCCGAGAGAATCCATGTAGTAAACTGTGTTCTTGTTTGGAACAATGAATACCATATCCAGTGATTGCTACATATTAAGAAAGCCATGTTACGAATTATGTCAAAATCTGAAAAGACAATCAATGTATGCATGGTTGTTTACTTGACTTACCGTTCATGATATGGCCAGAGAAATGATTCTACATGGGACGTGTTTTCAAAGATATGGATGACCGTGTTAATGGCCCAGTACCGTAGGTCCTTACATTCTAATGTTGTGCCATTTGCTAATGCAGGATCTATGAAATACACACTCTCCCTTTTTCTTCTCTGTGTGTTCAATCCCTTGATAGGAATAAAATGCAGTTAGATGTTTATCATTTACAGCCTTGTATGGAGAAGTTGATCAGAGTTTGTTAAGTACTTACAAAATCAGGCATCTAACAAGAGTGGCATCGAGCTAGTTGAAGTTGAAGAAGAGATGTAAGTCCTCGAAACTCACATTGATGGAACCAGCATCGTGTCGGAAATGATCTCTGTTGTAGTGGACTAGCAGACCATGATGACCTGCTGACATTTGATCCATGCAATATTCATGTAAGTCGCGGCAACTGGAGCTGCACTCATAAAAGTATTTGCCAACAAGAAATGGCTGGCCATGGACGTAATTGCGTGCTTCAAGTATGTCTGCTTTATTTTTAGCAAGCTGCAAGCTATTTCTTCATCATCCATGCCGTCAGAAATAATATTACTCCCCGATTCGAACAACCTGCTGTTAATTTGGTTCTGGGTGATGAGTGCTTTAATTAAGAGGCAATCGTCCTCTTTCCTCTTCGCCCTCCCGCTGCGCTTCCTCGCTGGTGCAACCTTTTTGGCTGCTTCCTTCTTGGTACTTGAAGCATTTCTGGTACAACGTCTAGTTGGTTGCAAGGTAGACTGTCAAGCAGATGGTGAA
Organism: Aegilops bicornis; assembly: GCA_021605145.1. NCBI lineage: Eukaryota > Viridiplantae > Streptophyta > Magnoliopsida > Poales > Poaceae > Aegilops > Aegilops bicornis. The sequence continues at coordinate 417,733,989 of CM038670.1, read as the reverse complement.
GCTTCGACGGACTGCTTAGTAGACGGTTTATCCATGCCAGACCACTGAGCTGGTGGTGCTTCTATGATGGAATGCTGGGTTGTAGGAGCAGCGGCATCGGACTACTGACCATGCGTTGAAGCTATGTCAGGTTTCTGCGTAGGTGGTGCCAACTTATCAGTGTGATGAGGAGGTCGTGCCAACACGTTGGTTTGCAGAGCAGGAAGTGCTGACGCATTGGTGTGCTGATCACGCGGCTGCGGACCGACGGACTGATGAGCAGTTGGTTCTGGACCTACAGAATGCTTAGCAGGCGGTTCCGAAGCATCAGACTGCTTAGCAGTCCATTCCACCAGGTTAGTCTGCTGAGCATGTGTTGTAGCTGGGTCTCCCCCCGCTGCTTCAGCGGCCGACATCTGAACCGGTGGTGCGTCTTCAGCAGTTGTAGGCCTTGCCACTGGCTGCTCTGGGGCGGGGGATGGCATGGCCTGTATGGCACAAAGTCGGGCCGATTGATCATAGGTTGATGCATCAGCCGTCGGATTACGAGTATTAGGTTCTTGGAGAGCACGCTGAGCTTCTGTGGCAAGGAGAGAGTCACCAGTTGAGGGGCGGCATTGGTTGCTCTTGGCGGGGCTTCAGGGATCTCATCGATGAACTCTATTTACTTTCGTGGCCACTGGATGTGATGCAATAGTGTTTCTACCAAGGTCCTTTGCTCATCAAAGTCTCCTAGGACATTCTTCGGGGCAAATTCATTGAATCTAGGCTTTACTTTAGTGACGTAGCACTTCACACAGCCCGGCTTCAATGGCACATTGTCCAACAAGAGGCCCTCTTCCAAGAAGGGTGGGCAATCCAAGGCTGTTGCACATTTTAATGTACGTTCATAATGTGTAAGCACGCCCTTCAGTCTGTCTTTCATTCCAGATAGATCAGATATAGCATCATCATGAGCAGCTGCAGTCTCAATGTCGCTGGGGTCAGCTGATGCACAACTACTCTTGTGCGGTGTTGTCGCGCAATAAGTAGCATCCTCCATGCCCACCTCCCCTCCCATCTGTTGGCTATCTATTAGTATTAGAGTCTTCTGCATCATCATTGACTCCTCAATATCCTTTCGAACAGCCGGATACATGTCCTTCCTCAACCCTTCATACAATTCATTCTGCTTCATTTCACTCCTCGCTTTTTTCATGCTGGGCCTCTCTATTTGTTGAGTGTGAAAGCCCTCTTGTGCGGGACATTAACACCTATACCCCTGGCATGGCCAGGGGGCTCTCTTGTTTCCAGAGCATCAGACAGAATGTCACATGGCCCTGAGTTCCTGTAGAACCTTCCAGGGATCTTGGAAGCCTTTAACATCACTTGATACAGTTCTTCGTCACGTGAGTTTTCAAATTAATAAGTTTTGTCAGCACGCCTCCTTGCACGTGCCCGCAAGTAGTCTCTGGCGCGTTTGCCCCTGATTTCACTAAAGGCCGGTTTCCCACCCGCCATTACTGCTTATTTGTCCTCCTGGTCCCATATCAGTTTCATGCTGTAGTATCCTGCCACACCCATAAGATGGGGGTGTGTGTTCCTCTTCTGAAGTTTTGATTGCTTGGCACTTGTCCTAGCAAACTCTGTAGTTTCCCTGACCCTTTTGAATTCTGCCCAGTCTGCCTTTGTAAATTGGGGGTATGCGGGGATTGGGTCCCTGCCTTCACTCAAGTACTTCTTGTACAACACGTGCTTCCAGTTTCTCCAAGCATCCCTAGCCTTCTTCAGTGCAGTGTGTTCCACCTGCATTCTCCACTGCTAAGGAACGTTGAAGTGATCCATGATCTCCTGGACTATCCTTTGCCATGTTTCTGTGTCAGCCTTCCGAAACCCTGGCAGATTAATATTGAGCCTTGCCCTGCCAACAAATCCACACACACTCCTGAACGTCGTGTGTGCTTTATCTGGTTTAGTTGGAGCCCAAGACTTTAAATCGATCTCGGTTACTTCATATACACCTTTAGGCTGGTGTGTGGGCTTCCTTGGAGTGTTCCTCCATGTCCTGACCAGAAGGGTAATTGCTGCAGCTCTATCCCGTTAAAGATTACTTGATCCCTCACCATCTGCTGAAGACCTAGGGTTGTCAGAATCAGATGAAGATACATCGCCTGAAGCATGAGTGATGTCGCTGCTACTCGGCATCTACAGAGAACACATGTGAAACTCAGGAAAGGAGGATAGGCATAAAACCAACAACTTGGTATCAAGCTGTCTAAACAGTCATGCAATAATTTAGAAAATGTATGGCTTATTTGTTAAGTTTATATGACTCGGGCGCCCATGATCTGTAAATCAGCAGTAACTTATTGGAAGAAATACAGCTTACATGTCTAGTTAGGAAGGTAGACAATGAACATATATACGCACTCCATTATTTATTAGCCAATTTGGGAACATACGGAACGAAATAAGAAGAGGGATTGCGAGGAAATATGCCTCACCGCGATGGAGAGCAGTAACTAACAGGTTTCTTAATGCAAACCCGGCCAGACCACAGGAGAGGCGAGGGTTACAGGATTGATATGCTCGAGGATGGCTGGCGACCAAACAAAGACGGCGAGGTGCTGGCGGCCACGTGCTTGGAACGATAGTGGAGATAGGCTTGTCACCGAAGAGCGGGCACATGGCCGGGGTGAGCACGCCGACGCCGGAGAGAATTCTGCTATGGATCTGGGGGAGGGGGAGCTGGCGATGGAGATTGGGTGGACTAGTTGAGCGAAACGCGGGCATGCGGTGGGGGGGTGGCGGCCTAGGTGAAAAGGGTGAAAAATATCCCCAGTCGCTGCATGGAAAGGCCTATGCAAACGGTTGCCTCTAAGTGCCCGTGTGCACAAAGAGAATAATTTCGTTTGAAAGTAAGACGTACTAATTTTGAAATGAAGACACGAATTCATCTTTTCGCCTCTAAATTTTTCCCACGTTAAGCAATCACCATTATACCACGGGTTTGATTTGCTGGCGCATTTCAGGCCTCACGTGCTATATTTAAGACATTTTTTGGCATTTACCGTGCATTTTGGCATATAAATCAAATCCTAGCCAGACTGCATTTGCCGTCGACAGGGATGAGGATTGTCGTTTGATCTGGGAGCATCCAATGGTGCAGACGTACGATCCGTGGGGTTTGGGTTCTGGTCAATCAGAACGCACGACTCAGATCACGCATGCAGCAAAGGGGGGGGGGGGTATCGACCACGGTTTGGTAGGCACACGGCATTCGTGAGTGAATCGTGTCCTATTTGAAAACATTTACATGAACTAACAGCATATTTCGTTTAAATGAAAACAAGAGTTCATCGTTTCTCCTACAAATTGTTTTCCACGGTAAAAAATCACCATTGTACACTATGGTTCGATTTTCTCGTGCATTTGAGGTATCGTGTGTTATAATTGAGTCGTTTTCTATAGTCACAACTACACGTGGGTGCTAGCTAGCAAGATCATTTGTGTGTCTCTTTGGAATTTTTCATTCATTGTTCGAGAAATGGGAAAAAATTCAAACAGTTCGGCCGCAGGGTGCGGCCACAGGCGTAAGCCTTGTTGGTATCCTAATTACAGGAAATGCATATAGAGTCTGGAAATAAGGAAAATTGGTGTGTCACCGTGGCGTACTCTCAGGATCCCATGGAACTTTTTTGGTAAAGATGTCACAAGTTTTGATGCTCACACCTTCCAAATCGGAGCATCTCACAAGAAGGATCATAGTTTCCAAAAGGAGACGCGGCAGTTCAGACTCCGATCGTCAATGACTACCACTACAAAAAAAAGGCACATCCGTGACATTTTGGGCCGAATGAATTTTTTTTCTGTCGTACTTATGACACTTCTATGACGATAATTGTGACAAAACCCGGTATCATCATAGATGTGGTGGGCTCCTACTTCTATGACAAAAATCATGATAGAAAATGGGCTTTTCGTCCTGGGCGGGCCGGAGACGCAGCTGCATGACATTCTTTGGGCCGTCCATGACGGAAAAAACCGTGGTAGAAGTGAGGGCGGGGAAAATATCGGGGAGTTCCCAATTACGGTGGGTGGTCGGGCGCCGAGCGATGCGCGTTTCTCTCGTATGTACGCTTGTGTGTGCGAGGCATTGGGATCTAACTGAACCCGAGCGATTGCACTGCAGGCTATGCATTACTGAACCCGAGCGATCGATCGATCCCTTGCTATTAACTGAACCCGATTGATTCCTTCGCTACTACTGCTAACTGAATCTGGTCGATGCTTCCTCTAGATGAACAGTGAGTGTTTTGGGGGGTTTGGATAAACAGTTCCCGGTGGGGGTTGGATGAACAGGAACCCGTGGTAGTAGATGCCGTTGCCGCTGGATGAACAGGACACCGATCGTTCGAGCCGGTGGATGAACATGACCCCATGGAGGGCTGGATGAACATGACCCCATGGAGGGCTGGTTGAACAGTAGCCGGTGGATGAACAGGACCCCATGGAGGGTTGGATGAACAGGACCCCATGGAGGGTTGGTTGAACAGTAGCCGGTGGAGGGTTGGATGAACAGTAGCCTGTGGAGGGGTGGTTGAAAAGGACCCCGTGGAGAGGGCTGGTTGAACAGTAGCCGGTGGAGGAGCGCACAGTGGAGGCTGGATGAACAGGAGCCCATGGATGAACAGTCACAGGTGGAGGCTGGAGGAGGTCAATGGTGGATGAACAGGAGCCCGTGGAGGCAGTCGACGATGGATGAACAGTATCCCGTGGAGGCAGTCGGCGTGGAGATGAACAGTATCCCATGGAGTCTCGTTTTGCGATACGCCACACCCCTCCCGATGAACAGGACCTCCGTTTCGACCGTAGTGCTACAACACAAGTTTGTTCCCTCCTTTTTGCGGTACGCCACACCCTTCCCGATCAACAGGACCCCGTTTTGACAGTAGGAGGTCCGTTTCCTCCATTTTGCGGTATGCTAGACCCCTCCCAATGAACAGGATCCCGTTTCGACCGTGGGCGGTCGAACATAAGGCCGTTTCCTCCATTCTGCGGTATGTCAGGCCTCGTTTCCACCGGATGTTCCGTCCAAGCCGGTTGGCTCCCAATGAACAGCACGCGTTCCGTGGCCTCCCAATGAACACGACGCATTTCGTTGCCTCCCCATGAACACGACGATGATGCAGGTTCTCCGTTCCGACCTAGCCATGTACATGAGCCCTGGCCATACTTATGCGTTAGTAGGCATTCGAGACCCCGCCCGTTTGTATGTACGTGGCCGTATTTACTTCTTGCACCCTGGCCGATGTACGTACGTGTACATGCTACGTGCGCGCCTCTACTATGACACGTGCACGCCTCTACATCGACCAGTATGTACGTACACGTTCGCGACCAGAATGACAACGCTACGTACGCTTCGACCAGGTGGGTCCCGACCGCCGTGCACTTCCTTGTGTGCGAAGATGTAGCTAGTGGGTCCCAGCAATCGGGGCGAATGAATTTTTTTGCCCGTAATATGGACGCACTTCCTTGCGCGAAGATGTAGCCGGTGGGTCCCGAGTCGTGGGGAACGTTTTTTTCGTGAAATACGATGGCCCATCCGGTGGGTCCCTGCTGTCAGGTGGAGGAATCATTATTTTCCGCATAATAAGGAGGCATTTCCTTGTTGCAGCCGTGCACCCAGCTGTCAGCCTCTCCACCTACAGTACTCTTCTGATGGAAGTCGTTCATTGACCACATTGACCATGCCGCGCCGAGAGCACCAGGGCGGTGGACGACGGCGAGGCCTAGGAAGGGGACGACACGGAGTCAGGGAAGACGCGGCAGTGGATGCCCACGTAGAGAGGAGTATGAGGGTTCACTGGTTCGACTCTGGTGTGAGGATGTCGTCGCCGCAGGGCCTGGCCAGCGGTGGGAGTGGTAGGGGGCGGTGAGGCCTCCACGGCAGCACAGTCGGCCATGAAAGGCAGGAGCAGGCGGCACGACCGGCGCTGCTTTGGGCGGCTGGAGCAAGAAGACCAGAGGTTGAAGAATCATGACAGCCGTTGGATGGACATCGTAAGGTCACTTCAGCTAGAATCGTTTATATCGACTAAGTTGACAAAGCCCTTGGTACGCATCAACTTAGTAGGCCCACTGTGTCGACCTCGAAACGGTGCGCCCGGATGTCGTGGGGAATCATTTTTGGGCGGTGAAGCTAGAATATCCGAGATTGAAGAAGAAGCACGACATCGCTTGGATGGACATCCAATGGCCACTTCTGCTAGAACCGTGTGTTGACTATAAGTTGACAAAGCCTTTCATACGCTGGCGTCAACTTACTTTTTTAGGGACGCACAACTTAGTAGGCCCACAAGTGTGTGGCAGAGAACTTATAGCCCATTTGCGATTTGTAAGAATGTACAACCCATTTTTGAATTCTAATGAATTTACTAAAGCCCATTTACAGTTTTTTAAAAGTACAACCCATTTTCTAGCTAGGACAACGATTAATAATTTCAACCAACCGTTCAATACAGAATTCAATAAAATTTTCCACAATTTGATGGGATCCGAAATATTTTTATCTCGAAATTTCTAGTTAGATTTAATACAATTTCAATATAAATTTGTATTACGTAAAAATCCAACAAAACATTGCACGTGCAACAATTAATGAAATTAAAATTTTCAAAATCCAAAAGTAATATTTTATAAACTAATTACGTGTTTGGTGCATTTTTTTATAGTTACTGCCGAGTTTTTATACTTACATCCCATTTATTATTTCTTAAAGCCCATTTTCTTGTTAAGCCTAATACATCCCTCCTAGGAAAGATTTGCAGCTCAGCGGGGCGGAGAATAACAAGTTGACCTGGATTGTGTACAACTGTCGGCCTAGTTGCATTGCTGATGTTGAAAAAAGGCCTGTGTAGTACAATACAATCTTACATGGCTACTCAGCCCACATTCAGCGACGCCGGACAGGCCCAAACAAGGCTTCTGTACAACTTTTTGAAGTCACTGAGCTCAGTTAATAACTTAAGAAAAAAGTTAGAGTACAGTGGAACCTAATTAAAAGTTGTCACGAGCGAAAAAATAATTCAACGGGTCCCACTTGTGCGAGTTTGTGTGTTTGTGTGTGTGTGTGTGTGTGTGTGAGAGAGAGAGAGAGAGAGACCCATCGGTCGATGCTCGTAAATACATCTTTCAGCCATATGCATTGATGATGCTCAGTAAAAACTGATATAGTTGACACAATCATATAGAACATCATAGCACACTGAACTTGCATATAAAAATTTCATGCAGGCGGCACAATCAGGGTGGAAGCAGTGGATCGCTACGGGTAGGGCTATGTTGAAACCAACGAACTCGTACATAATGGTTCATCGTGTTTATCAATGATGGGGAAATATCTTGAATGTTGTGCAAAGAAAACAGACACACAACACAATATATAGGTTCTGCTAGAACATTAAGTTGACATACAACCCTTTCTAAAAAAAGTTCAGGTAAAAGAATAGAACAGGTCACAATCAAATGTACTTGCACATCAGTGCTTCACACCCATAGCTCGGATTTAACTAGTACAGTATCTGACAAGATTCAGTTGTTACTCAAATTAGAGCACATCCAGGAAGCCAGCCCTGCCTCTTCTCCCAAAGAAGCAGTGGCCTCCGCCGCATGATGGAGTAGGCCCTGTGCCATCCATCGTTCCAAGCAACATGAGGAAAATCTGATGTTGACTCCTGTAATGGACGTCGTCGACGAACCCGTGCACCAGCGGCGGCGGCAGGACTTCGATTGATGGATTGACCACTTCTTCGACATGCACGAACACTCGATACAGGTACATCCCTAACGTGCTCCGCTACGGCCTTGGTGGCGATGAATAGTACAACCTCGATTCCTGCACCAGTATCTCAACACCAATCACCTTCGATACGGTGGACGACTTCTTCATCCATGCCATAACCGTCAGAGCCCAACTGTCTGGAGGAACAAACATACTTACGAGCTCACCTCCAAGGTCGTTGATAATCTCATTCATGGACTCGCTGTTCCAAGCACGTCGATGCATGTCGTGGAAGGTAAGCTTTGTTAAAAACTCAAGCTCAGAGGGCACTGAGCCCCATCCTGGGTGCCACCGATCAAAGCTCACCAGCACGCCATCAAAGAACAACCGCCGCGAAGATTCGAACACACGACTGCAGTCGAAAGTTGTCCGGAACCTGACGAAGAAATCAGCCGGTGGAGAACAGACTTCGACGAGCAAGTCAATTATTTGGATGCCGTGCACAATGCCAAGAGCTTTGACAAGGTCGTCCGGCTAGACGGGAGGCCGGTCACCGTTAAGCTTACCATCCACTCTTTGCTGGCAAACTGGTCGTCAAGCACCGCCATGCCACTGTTGAGCGACAGCACGCAGCGCCTGAAGGCAGGACGGACCTCAGGATCTCCGCCTCGGAGATCCGACTTGACCAGCGACATGATAGTGCGCTTGAGTACAGGGAGTGCAGGAGGGGGATTTGGGGGAACTGGAGTAGGAATTGGGATTCCAGAGGTGGGGGAGGGGCGGGATATTGGGGATGAAAAGGTACCATGAATTTTGAACACGCCCAATATGCTCTCGGTGCACAAGCGCACGAAAACACCAGTGGCGCCATGTCGGCCTAAGAGTCCATATTCTTTCTTTTTTTGAGAGCCCGGCCTTTTTTGAGGATCTTTTGAGAGCCCGTCCTGAGAGTCATAATTGACCTATTTGCCATTGCGTTACTACTCGGCCCATATTCAACGACACCTCACTGGCCCAAACAAGTGTACATCATCGAAAAGACACTGAGCTCAAATTATAACTTGAAAAAAGGAGATATACTCTGAATAGTGGAGAATGGTGATGCCCTCATTTAGCCCACCAGCAGTTCGAGACAATAAATAGTTTGAAACAACGATATATACAACATACAAACACTGACTACTACTGACATAAACAACAAGACATGATAGTTCATAAGAAGTCTTGATACACCACCGAAACGCACCCATCTGGAGCGCTCAGACTCTCATGATCCAGACGAGAATGACATTCTAAATAGAGGCAACTATTACATAGTAAGAGTGACATAGACGAGGATGACCAAATGACAAGGAATATGCATAACAAAAGAGAGAACTACCCATCCAGAACAAGAAGCAATGACAACAAGTCATTCGAAGAGGGATGATCCAACATCAACATAATTTGCAGGCCCGGTTCAGCCACCTGTGATCTGGAGACACCAGTACTCCACCCTTTCGACGCAAAAACCCAATTACCTATCAACCTGAAGGCTTGAACCACATCACTGACTGTCGGACTCGACACATCCAAGGATCAAAGTTAATCCAGATGCCTTTGTCATTCTCACCTTCTTTTGGCTACAGGCTGTATCGTTGACAATCAGGGGAGTTTGCTCCCGAACTCCTAGGGCTCGCCGTGTAGACACAATTTTCCATAGAAAACAGAGACTCTCTGCCATCAAGGTCCTTGCCAATGGTGATCTCCTGGTTAATCAAATAATTGAGTCTGAGAAACAGAGAGTGTGAACCAAGGCTGTTTACCCGCCTCCAACTCAAAAATCCTGAAGGCCCCAACAAGCTGGTATCCTGCTCATAGACGTAACAGCCACTGTCCGGATACACACGTATTTCAAAGTGCTTGCATACAGTGAGGTTTTTGCAATGTAACTTTTCCAGATCATGTGTCCGAATGATCGTCAGTCTTTTGCCGTCGTCTGATCAAGCGAGGAACCAGTTCTGCTTCCTGTCGTGGTTTTGTCATGACAGATGTCCTAGTGTGAGGACTTAGTCGTTGAGCCATCGCAACATAGTTAGCTTAAAGGGGTTAAAGCGGGACAAAGGACACAAGGAGTTTATATCTTCGGTTTCCTTGCGGTGAAGGTAAAAGCCTAATCCAGTTGATGTGGAATTGCTAGGGTTTCGATGACCAGGAGCAAATACGCTTTGCCTGGGTCTCGATCTGTTGTTTCTTGTCCCTAAACCGCCGCCGGGTCATACCTTTATATACACAGGTTGACGCCCGGCGGTCTACAGAATCCTGGCTGGCTCATAAACGCGTCCGACTCAGTTTCTACCCTTTCGTATCTTTCATACAAGTTATACATCATATGGCAGTTTATATCTACGGGCCCTAATCCGCCTTTGGGCCTCGGGCCTTCTCATTAGATCTCCTCCATAAAGCACCATATTCCTTGTCTTCGTGGGCTTCAATTTGAATAATCCACTATGAGTATAACCCAGCCCCTCCTGGGCGGTTTATACTCAACAGCTATATCCCCAACATTAGACCCCAGATTGATTTGAACTTGTTCATGTCAATCTTTCAATACTTAGAAAATTCCTCCTTCAACATCTTCGTGAAAATCTTGTAACTCGCCATGACGTCACCTTCCAAGATCATGATAATCTGCCGTGACGTCATCTTCTATTAACTTTACATAGAACCCAAATCTTTTAATACTTCTCCTTTAATGAATCTCCGAAAATTGAGGTGTTTTTTCGACCTCCTCCATTCCCGCGCCTGCCACTTATCCATTCACCTTATAAATAGGACCGGGGGTCATTTTCACTTTTCCCCCTCGTGCCTCTTCACTTCATCTTCTTCCTCGCGTCGACCTAGCGCTCAAGCTCAGTTGCCGCCGCCAGGCCTTCGTCTTCGACCTCAACTCCGGCCACTGCATCACCCTGATCGTACAAGAGAATCGCGACGCCACTCCGTTGTTCCATCAGCATCAGTAAGCCTTCTTTCTTTCCACCCCAGATTTGTTACTAGGGTTTCAGTGTTCAACGGTGTTCGTCGGTGTTCATTGCTGCGCAATAGCTCCTGACTCAAACCTTGACTTTTATCCCATATAACAATATATGTAGTCCTTCTTTCCATTAGTGCATCTCATCTAAGTAGAAAATCTCATCTGTATCCTTCAACTGTTCAAGTACCAGAATATTTAACCCTGAATATTTTTCCACTTTCTGACACGCGGTAGATCCAGATTTGTAATACCAACTTGTGAAACATGTTTTTCCATCACTTAGTTATTTCAGAGTTGTACCTTCAATACTAACGTACGTGGTTTAACTTTTTAGAGAATGATAACCCGCCAGGTACCTTTAGTCCCCTCATAAACCGCCAACCGCTTGTCATTGTAATTTTGATAATATCACCCTCTGGTTTAACAATCTTGCACACTTTAACAACTCTCTCTTAACCTGTAACACTTTATGCTTGCCAATCATGAATCTTAAACCGGCACAATCCTTCCTTCAGGTTTGTTGAACAAATGGCCAAGTATTTTTATGCTTGCAACTGGGTTCCTTCCCGAGTTACTGAAGAAAAACTGAATGGGTGCGTCGCAATAGACTCTTTAGCAAAAAAGGAAGTCATACACTTGAGAGCCCCTGGTCCAGAAAATCCTCCTGAGCCCAAGGATGGAGAAGTGATTGTATTCGTTGATCACCTGGGTCGAGGGTTCACCCCTCCCGGATCAAAATATTTCCGCAATGTGCTTGCTAGCTTCCAACTCCACCCTCAAGATATTGGACCTAACTCTGTGTCCAATATTTGTAATTTTCAAGTGTTCTGCGAGGCTTATCTGCAGGAAGAACCCACTGTTGAACTGTTTACAGACTTCTTCTATTTGAACTGCCGTACTAAATTTACAGATGGGCCCAATACTGAACTTGGCAGGGTTTCAATTCAGAAGAAGAAAGATGTCAGTTTCCCTCACGCCAAACATCATACTCACCCAAAAGATTAGAATCAGACTTGGTTCTATCGCCGAGATTCGTCTCCAGCTGAAGAAAATCCTCTACCGGGTTATCGCGCTCACCGGCTTACCAGCACACATCCATTCCCCCAACGACTGAACGCAAAGGAACGAGCCAAGTATGCACCACAGCTTTCGAAGCTCCGAGCCTTTGTGACAAACGGTTTAATAGGCGTCGACTTTGTCCATTGCTGGGTTTCTTGGAGTATCTTGCCTCTAAGTCGTCGCCCCGGTTTAATGTGTGAATACACAGGGAATTTAAAAGACCCTCAACGCCATATTGATATCCAGCTATCTGATGCTGAAATTACGGAAGCTGTTAAGAAGATGCTGGATGAACCGGTGGCCGAATGCAGTAAAACAGGGCTTAGCCCTTTCTGCGTTTATAATAAACCGCCAGCTGTAAGAATTGCGTAACTCTTATTTTAATCCGACCCTTGTTAATATTCCCTTATAACTTTTATCAATCCTTGATAGGGTGATGATCCGTTCTGGAAGAAGAAGCCGCAGGATAAACCGGTGAAAACCCCTCGTGTCAAGACTAAGGTCACCAAGAAGCCTGCCAAAAAGAAAACCGCCGACTCCACCGATTTACAAGTTGATGATGACGATGAAAATCACGAGTCAGAGGTAGAACTTGATTAACTTGGTTCCCTCTTCATACATCTTATTGATAATGAGTATTATCAGGAGGACGCAGAGGCTAGCCAAGCTGGTGATGTAGAGGTAATTATTCTTTCCTCCGGCTCAGAACCTCTGCCAACTCCGAAAACCCGTCAAGCAAACCGGAAAGTAAGATTTTCTCACCCTCTAGCTCACATGGATCCAAACTTTCTTTTGAAGAAACAGCAACACGAAGCTCGCCGCACAACTCGGCATAGCGGCCATGTGGTAACTTCTTCCGGTTTACCGAACACGCCGGTTCGTAAACGTCGCCCAGAGGTCTCTTATAATTCTGACCCACATTATCCTAAGGCGGGTTATTTCCGGCAACCTCTTACTCCGTCTGATTCAGATTATTAGGGAACTTCCCATTCCTCTTCTGGCGAATCAACAGAAACGCAACTTCCAACCTTCAATACGGTTCCTGGGTGAGTTATGCTTTAAATTTACCCTTAACACCTTATGTTTGCCCGATGTACTAACATTTATGCTTGTTCTTCTCAGTGCCAAGCCTAGACCCAGCAAAAAGGCCAAATTGAATAAACCGGCTGATGACAATACGGCCACTGAACCTTAGAGAACTCCAGAACCGGAAGAAACAAATGCTGACGCTATGCTTGATGATCCGCCACCGCAAGATCATGACTTTCTTGTTGAACAAGTGGAAGTTGATCCAACGGGCCATGCTGACAAACCGACAATCCCAGTCCGAGCTGCTGATAAACCGTCAAGTCCAGTCAAGGCTGCTGATAAACCGTCAAGTCCAGTCAAGGCTGCTGATGACAAAGCGGATGATATTATGATTACTGGCTTTGGCCACACCACCCCTTGCAATCCTGTCGCTTTATCAAAACATAGTGCCAAGAATTTTCTGCTATGGACAAGGGCAAGTAGAATACAGATTTGTCAAGCTATGCCCATCTCAACGCCCAAGACATTCATTCTGGGTTTTTAAACCGCATGTACACAAGACGCGACTATGAAGCCAGTTTAGTGAACATGATGAAAGAGCGATATGAGGTATATACTGTTTTAATTATGCATCACTTTTCTTCCAATTTATAATATCAACTCCAGTAGCCCCCAAGGGCCGGTTTATATTATCCGTATAAGCCGGGACTTTGTAATACTTCAACTTTGCCTGCCTAGCCCCCAAGAGCCGGTTTACTCTTCAAGATGAACCGGGACTTTTATCCTGCAAAACTTCTTGTTGAATATCTTTGTACACCAATCGTCCACTAAGCTGATTGATGGAAGAACACCCATAATGTTAACTTTGAGCAAATATACATTAGCCCCCAAGTGCCAAGAATAATACTTGTATTGAGCTTGGGACTTGTAAATTTTTTGATAACAAGCAAATAGGCATTAGCCCCAAGTGCCAAGTGTATAACTTGTTATGTCCTTAGTACTTCAAATGTATGGTGCCAACTCATCACATGTATGTCTCTTACAGGCTAACCTGAGCAAAAAGGAATCCCAAACCGCTGACCTTCAAGAAAATATCAAGTCCCAACAAGCAAAAACCTCCAAAGCCAACAAGGAGTTGACCAATGCCTTAGCAGCCATGGAAAAACTGAAGGAGAACTTCAAGAAGGAACGGGCAGACTGGGACATAGAGAAAGCCACACTTCAGAAGAGGGCTGAGGATGCAGAAGCAGCCCTTAATCCAGTGGTAGAAGAAATGACTGGTTTGAAGCGGCAAATAAATGCCATGATCACTGTCGTGTTTGGTAAATATCCTTATTTATAAGCTTTTAACATGTATTATCCCATAAATTGTTGGTTTATCGACATTCGTAATGATGCATGATCACGCATTACCCATCTGGGCTTTGATATGCAGAAGAAATTGAAGGTTACCTATACTCTTACAGAGCAATTATATACCGGCGCGCAACGGATCATATGTGCTGCCTCTCATAACAAGCCGCCCCCAACTTTAATCAAGGTTACTTAAGAGAGGTTGTCGATGTTGCCTGCACGGTTTGAAGAGTTAAAAAGATCAGCTACAAGGGCAGGTGCTCTGACCGCGCTAACCCGGGCTAAAGCGTGGGTACCTGATCTTGATTTTGATAATGATGATCTCCGAGCTTTGACGAAGGAAATGTGCCCCTTGGCTAGCAAATTGGCTGAAGAGACCGATCTTTCTCATTACCAGTCGATTTACGACGCCGACAACAAGCGGGTTAATGCACCAACTTATGATGTGCAAAATCTTATCCCGCCAATCCGTAAGCATACCTATGCCCATGATGTTGAACCCTCCACACTTATAAGAGATGAAGCTGTATTCTAAGCCCTAACTGGGATTGATTGGGCAACCATTGACTTCCAGCCACTGTGTGGAGAGGAGGAGGATGAAGCGGCACAGGATGATCCACAACCGTCAAGTCAGCCTGGCGATGATTAATGAACCGGAGGCCGGTTTAGCTTTCTGCATACTGCAACACTTGTTGAAAACAATTATCCTTTTGGGCATCAAAGTGCCTTGTAATAGGCTAGTTTAAACACTTGGTCTGCTATGGCATCGTGTATATCCACTTTGCATGACACTGTTAATCCGCCATGATGAAGATATGCTATGTCTGCTTATAACCCTTAGCAGTTCATTCAATCTGTTCCTGCATACAACAAGTTGGAAAGTGTCCTGGCGGTTTACCGCCGGACGAGTCATAATCCCCAACATATAGCTAAGGTTTATAACCAAGGCTGTATTTAAGAATACTTAAGTATGAAATATATCATACCTGTGATATTGAATCACGTCGTTGGCTTACCAACTTATTATGGTAAGGGTAATAACCCAATCCTCCTATGTATTGCTGGTTTATAGCAATGCCGGACCGGTTTTAATAAACACCGGATTATCCTTATATCATACTGGCGACTTGTAGTCGAAAGCCAGACCGGGTCAATAAACACCGGATTATAACTGATTGTATGCTGACGACTTCTAATCGAAAGCCAAGCCGGGTCAATAGACACCAGCAATCTTGTCAGTTTGTATGGCCGACTTATAATCAACAGGTAGACCGGGTCATTAAACATCGGATGAACATAAACCTCATCAAAATTAACCGCCAAAAGAAATAACTTCAAAAGAAAACACATGCAAGAATTCGAGGCTTTTCATGGGCTGCCAGGCCACTGAGTTAAACACTTTTACAAAGCCTTATAAGATGGACCTCACATTAACCAATCGTCATTTTAACTATGACAAGTTTAGGGTCTATATAAGATTGACTTGTCAAACGTTCGACGGGTCTTACCAGGATTACCTGGGTGGAGTGACTTACTTAAAAAGGCAGGATAACCTGGGGTTTTAGGTGAATACACCTGGCTTCCTGATACGTCTCCAACGTGTCTATAATTTTTTATTGTTCCATGCTATATTATATTCTGTTTTGGATGTTTAATGGGCTTTATTTTACACTTTTATATTTTTTTTTGGGACTAACCTATTAACTGGAGGCCCAGCCCAAATTGCTGTTTTTTTTGCCTATTTCAGTGTTTCGAAGGAAAGGAATATCAAATGGAGTCCAAACGGAATGAAACCTTCGGGGACGTGATTTTCGGAACAAACGTGATCCAGAGGACTTGGAGTGGACGTCAAGAAATGAACGAGGAGGCCACGAGGCAGGGGGCGCACCTACCCCCCTGGGCGCGCCCTCCACCCTTGTGGGCCCCTCGTAGATCCACCGACCTACTTCTTCCTCCTGTATATACCTACGTACCCCCAAACCATCAGCAGGGGAGAAAAAACCCTATTCCCACCGCCGCAACATTCTGTACCCATGAGATCCCATCATGGGGCCTTTTCCAGCGCTCCACCGGAGGAGGCATCGATCACGGAGTTCTTCTACATCAACACCATAGCCTCTCTGATGATGTGTGAGTAGTTTACCTCAGACCTTCGGGTCCATAGTTATTAGCTAGATGGCTTGTTCTCTCTCTTTGGATCTCAATACAAAATTCTCCTCGATTCTCTTGGAGAACTATTTGATGTAACTCTTCTTTTTGCGGTGTGTTTGTCGAGATCCCATGAATTGTGGGTTTATGATCAAGATTATCTATGAATAATATATGAATCTCCTCTAAATTCTTTTATGTATGATTGGTTATCTTTGCAAGTCTCTTCGAATTATCAGTTTGGTTTGGCCTACTAGATTGATCTTTCTTGCAATGGGAGAAGTGCTTAGCTTTGGGTTCAATCTTGCGGTGCTCGATCCCAGTGACAGTAGGAGAAATGACATGCATTGTATTGTTGCCATCAAGGATAAAAAGATGGGGTTTATATCATATTGCATGAGTTTATTTCTCTACATCATGTCATCTTGCTTAAAACGTTACTCCATTCTTATGAACTTAATACTCTAGATGCATGCTGGATAGCGGTCGATGTGTTGAGTAATAATAGTAGATGCAGGCAGGAGTCGGTCTACTTGTCATAGACGTGACGCCTATATAAATGATCATACCTAGATATTCTCATAACTATTCTCAATTCTATCAATTGCTCGACAGTAAATCGTTTACCCACCGTAATACTGATGCTATCTTGAGAGAAGCCACTAGTGAAACCTATGGCCCCCTGTCTATCTTCCATCATATTAATCTTCCATCAACAAGCTATTCCTATTACCGTTTATTTTGCTTTCTTTACTTTTACTCTCTACCATAAAAATACCAAAAATATTATCTTATCATCTCTATCAGATCTCACTCTCGTAAGTGACCGTGAAGGGATTGACAACCCCTTTATCGCGTTGGTTGTGAGGTTCTTATTTGTTTGTGTAGGTGCGTGGGACTCGAGCGTGGTTTCCTACTGGATTGATACCTTGGTTCTCAAAAACTGAGGGAAATACTTACGCTAATTTACTACATCACCCTTTCCTCTTCAAGGGAAAACCAACGCAGTGCTCAAGAGGTAGCAAGAAGGATTTCTGGCGCCATTGCCGGGGTTTCTACGCACAAGTCAAGACATACCAAGTACCCATCACAAACTCTTATCCCTCGCATTACATTATTTGCCATTTGCCTCTCGTTTTCCTCTCCCCCCACTTCACCCTTGCCGTTTTATTCGCCCTCTTTTCCGTTCGCCTCTTTTTTCACTTGCTTCTTGTTTGCTCATGTGTTGGACTGCTTGCTTGTCACGATGGCTCAAGACAATACTAAATTGTGTGACTTTGCCAATACCAACAACAATGATTTTCTTAGCACTCCGATTGCTCCTCTTACCGATGCTGAATCTTGTGAGATTAATGCTGCTTTGCTGAATCTTTTCATGAAAGATCAATTCACCGGCCTTCCTAGCAAAGATGTCGCTACCCATCTAAATAGCTTTATTAATTTGTGTGATATGCAAAAGAAGAAAGATGTGGATAATGATATTGTTAAATTGAAGCTATTCCCGTTTTCGCTTAGAGATCGCGCTAAAACATGGTTTTCGTCTTTGCCTAAAAATAGTATTGATTCTTGGAATAAGTGCAAAGACGCTTTTATCTCTAAGTATCCCCCCCCCCCCCGCTAATATCATCTCTCTTAGAAACGATATTATGAATTTCAAGAAACTTGATCATGAACATGTTGCGCAAGCTTGGGAGAGGATGAAATTAATGATACGTAATTGCCCTACTCATGGTTTGAATTTGTGGATGATTATACAAAAAATTTATGCCGGATTGAATTTTGCTTCTAGAAATCTTTTAGATTCGGCCGCGGGAGGCACTTTTATGGAAATCACCTTAGGAAAAGCAACTAAACTCCTAGATAATATTATGGTTAATTATTCTCAATGGCACACCGAAAGATCTACTAGTAAAAAAGTGCATGCGATAGAAGAAATTAATGTTTTGAGTGGAAAGATGGATGAACTTATGAAATTGTTAGCTAATAAGAGTGTTTCTTCTGATCCTAATGATATGCCTTTTGTCTACCTTGATTGAGAATAATAATGAATCTATGGATGTGAATTTTGTTGGTAGGAATAATTTTAGTAACAACGCATATAGAGGAAACTTTAATCCTAGGCCTTTCCCTAGTAATTCCTCTAATAATTATGGTAATTCCTACAAAAATTTTGATCTAAATTTTAATAAGATGTCCTCTGATTTTGAGACTAGTGTTAAAGAATTTATGATTGCGCAAAAGAATTTCAATGCCTTGCTTGAAGAAAAATTGCCTAATATTGATGAGTTGGCTAGGAACGTTGATAGAATTTCTCTTGATGTTGATTCTTTGAAGCTTAGATCTATTCCACCTAAGCGTGATATCAATGAGTCTCTCACAGCTATGAGAATTTCATTGATGAGTGCAAAGAAAGAACCGCTAGGATGCGTGCTAAGAAAGATTGCTTTGTGAAGGCGTTTTCTTTAAGTTTTTATGAGAATAAAGATGAAGATATAAAAGTTATTGATGTGTCCCCTATTAAATCTTTGTTTTGCAATATGAATCTTGATAATGATGGGACTGGAGATGAGTCAACTTTAGTTCGAAGGCGTCCCAAAAATTCAGAGTTTTCAGATCTTGATGCAAAAATTGATAAAGGTGGGAGTGAAGACGTTAAAACTTTACATAGCAATGAACCCACTATCTTGGATTTCAAGGAATTTAATTAGAATTGCTCTTTGATAGATTGTATTTCCTTGTTGCAATATGTGCTAAATTCTCCTCATGCTTATAGTCAAAATAAAGCTTTTACTAAACATATTGTTGATGCTTTAATGCAATTTTATGAAGAAAAGCTTGAATTGGAAGTTTCTATCCCTAGAAAACTTTATGATGAGTGGGAACCTACTATTAAAATTAAAATTAAAAATCATGAATGCTATGCTTTGTGTGATTTGGATTCTAGTGTTTCCACGATTCCAAAAACTTTGTGCGATTTGCTAGGTTTCCGTGAATTTGATGATTTTTCTTTAAACTTGCACCTTGCGGATTCCACTATTAAGAAACCTATGGGAAGAATTAATGATGTTCTTATTGTTGCAAATAGGAATTATGTGCCCATATATTAATGATTGCAATCCTTCATGTCCTATTATTCTTGGTAGACCTTTCCTTAGAACGATTGGTGCAATTATTGATATGAAGGAAAAGGGAATATTAGATTCCAATTTCCGTTAAGGAAAGGCATGGAACACTTTCCTAGAAAGAAAATAAAATTACCATGTGAATCTATTATGGGAGCCACTTATGGATTGCCTACCAAAGATGGCAATACCTAGATCTATCCTCGCTTTTATGCCTAGCTAGGGGCGTTAAACGATAGCGCTTGTTGGGAGGCAACCCAATTTTATTTTAGTTTTTTTATTTTTGATCCTGTTTAGGAATAAATTTTTGATCTAGCATCTGGTTAGATTTGTTTTTGTGTTTTAATTAGTGTTTGTTCTAAGTTAAACCTATAGGATCTTCTTGGATGATAGTTATTTGATCTTGCTGAACATTCCAGAAACTTTCTGTTCACAAAAACAATTGTTTAAAATCACCAAAACGTTATAAAATACTGATTCTAATTGCAGCAGATCAATAAATAAATTATTTAGGTCGTACTATTTTGGTATATTTTTCTGAGTTCCAGAAGTTTGCGTTAGTTACAGATTACTATAGACTGTTCTGTTTCTGACAGATTCTGTTTTTCGTGTGTTGTTTGCTTATTTTGATGAGTATATGGTTAGTAAAATAGGTTATAAACCATAGAGAAGTTGGAATACAGTAAGGTTAACACCAACATAAATAAATAATGAGTTCAATATTGTACCTTGAAGTGGTGTTTTGTTTTCTTTTGCTAACGGAGCTCATGAGATTTTGTGTTAAGTTTTGTGTTGTGAAGTTTTCAAGTTTTGGGTAAGGATTTGATGGATTATAGAACAAGGAGTGGAAAGAGCCTAAGCTTGGGAATGCCCAAGGTGCACCCCAAGGTAAATCTAAGGACACCAAAAATCCAAAGCTTGGGGATGCCCCGGAAGGCCTCCCCTCTTTCGTCTTCGTCCATCGGTAACTTTACTTGGAGCTATATTTTTATTCACCACATGATAAGTGTTTTTCTTGGAGCATCTTGTATGATTTGAGTCTTTGCTTTTAGTTTACCACAATCTTCCTCGCTGAATACACTTTTGAGAGAGACACACATGATTCGGAATTTATTAGAATACTCTATGTGCTTCACTTATATCTTTTGAGCTATATAGTTTTTGCTCTAGTGCTTCACTTATATCTTTTAGAGCACGGCGGTGGTTTTGTTTTATAGAAACTATTGTTCTATCATGCTTCACTTATATCATTTTGAGAGTCCTACAAAAACAACATGGTAATTTGCTTAAGTTGATAAATTAGTCCTAATATGATAGGCATCCAAGATTAGTAAAAACTTTCTTGTAAGTGCGTTGAATACTAAGAGAAGTTTGATGCTTGATGATTATTTTGAGATATGGAGGTAGTGATATTAAAGTTGTGCTAGTTGAGTAGTTGTGAATTTTAGAAATAATTGTGTTGAAGTTTGCAAGTCCCGTAGCATGCACGTATGGTAAACGTTGTGTAACAAATTTGAAACATGAGGTGTTCTTTGATTGTCCTCCTTATGAGTGGCGGTCGGGGACGAGCGATGGTCTTTTCCTACCAATCTATCCCCCTAGGAGCATGCGCGTAGTGCTTGGTTTGTGATGACTTGTAGATTTTTGCAATAAGTATGTGAGTTCTTTATGACTAATGTTGAGTCCATGGATTATACGCACTCTCACCCTTCCATCATTGCTAGCCTCTTCGGTACCGTGCATTGCCCTTTCTCACCTTGAGAGTTGGTGCAAACTTCATCGGTGCATCCAAACCCCGTGATACGATACGCTCTATCACACATAAACCTCCTTATATCTTCCTCAAAACAGCCACCATACCTACCTATTATGGCATTTCCATAGCCATTCCGAGATATATTGCTATGCAACTTTCCACCGTTTCGTTTATCATGACACATTTCATCATTGTCATATTATCTTGCATGATCATCTAGTTGACATCGTATTTGTGGCAAAGCCACCATGCATATTATTCATACATGTCACTCTTGATTCATTGCCCATCTCGATACACGGCTGGAGGCATTCATATAGAGTCATACTTTGTTCTAGTATCGAGTTGTAATCATTGAGTCGTAAATAAATATAAGTGTGATGATCATCATTCATAGAGCATTGTCCCAAAAAAAGAGAGAAAGGCCAAAAAAAGGAAAGGCCCAAAAAAACAAAAAAAGAAGGGACAATGCTACTATCCTTTTTTCCATACATGTTCTTCAAAGTAGCACCATGATTCTTATGATAGAGAGTCTCTTGTTTTGTCACTTTCATATACTAGTGGGAATTTTTCATTATAGAACTTGGCTTGTATATTCCAACAATGGGATTCCTCAAATGCCCTAGGTCTTCGTGAGCAAGCAAGTTGGATGCACACCCACTTAGTTTCTTTTGTTGAGCTTTCATGCATTTATAGCTCTAGTGCATCCGTTGCATGGCAATTCCTACTCCTTGCATTGACATCAATCGATGGGCATCTCCCTAGCTCATTGATTAGCCGCGTTAATGTGAGACTTTCTCCTTTTTTGTCTTATCCACATAACCCCCATCATCATATTCTATTCCACCCATAGAGCTATATCCATCGCTCACGCTCATGTATTGCGTGAAAGTTGAAAAAAGTTTGAGATTACTAAAGTATGAAACAATTGCTTGGCTTGTCATCGGGGTTGTGCATGATGAGAGCATTCTTGTGTGACGAAATGGAGCATGACCAAACTATGTGATTTTGTAGGGATGAACCTTCTTTGGCCATGTTATTTTGAGAAGACATAATTGCTTAGTTAGTATGCTTGAAGTATTATTACTTTTATGTCAATATTAAACTTTTATCTTGAATATTTCGGATCTGAATAATCATACCACAAATAAGATAATTACATTGAAAATTATGCTAAGTAGCATTCCACATCAAAAATTCTATTTTTATCATTTACCTACTCGAGGACGAGCAGGAATTAAGCTTGGGGATGCTTGATACGTCTCCAACGTATCTATAATTTTTGATTGTTCCATGCTATATTATATTCTGTTTTGGATGTTTAATGGACTTTATTATACACTTTTATATTATTTTTGGACTAACCTATTAACCGGAGGCCCAGCCCAAATTGCTGTTTTTTTTGCCTATTTCAGTGTTTTGAAGGAAAGGAATATCAAACGGAGTCCAAACGGAATTAAACCTTCGGGAACGTGATTATTGGAACAAACGTGATCCAAAGGACTTGGAGTGCACGTCAAGAAACGAACAAGGAGGCCACGAGGCAGGGGGCGTGCCTACCCCCCCTGGGCGCACCCTCCACCCTCATGGGCCCTCGTAGCTCCACCGACCTACTTCTTCCTCCTATATATACCTACGTACCCCCAAACCATCAGCAGGGGAGCAAAAGCCCTATTTCCACCGCCGCAACCTTCTGTACCCATGAGATCCCACCTTGGGACCTTTTCCGGCGCTCCGTCGGAGGGGGCATCGATCACGGAGGGCTTCTACATCAACACCATAGCCTCTCCGATGATGTGTGAGTAGTTTACCTCAGACCTTCGGGTCCATAGTTATTAGCTAGATGGCTTGTTCTCTCTCTTTGGATCTCAATACAAAGTTCTCCTCGATTCTCTTGGAGATCTATTTGATGTAACTCTTCTTTTTGCGGTGTGTTTGTCGAGATCCGATGAATTGTGGGTTTATGATCAAGATTATCTATGAACAATATTTGAATCTTCTCTGAATTCTTTTATGTATGATTGGTTATCTTTGCAAGTCTCTTCGAATTATCAGTTTGGTTTGGCCTACTAGATTGATCTTTCTTTCAATGGGATAAGTGCTTAGCTTTGGGTTCAATCTTGTGGTGCTCGATCCCAGTGAAAGTAGGGGAAATGACACGTATTGTATTGTTGCCATCGAGGATAAAAGGATGGGGTTTATATCATATAGCATGAGTTTATTCCTCTACATCATGTCATCTAGCTTAAAGCGTTACTCCATTCTTATGAACTTAATACTCTAGATGCATGCTGGATAGCGGTCGATGTGTGGAGTAATAGTAGTAGATGCAGGCAGGAGTCGGTCTACTTGTCACGGACGTGATGCCTATATACATGATCATACCTAGATATTCTCATAACTATGCTCAATTCTATCAATTGCTCGACAGTAATTCGTTTACCCACTGTAATACTTATGCTATCTTGAGAGAAGCCACTAGTGAAACCTATGGCCCCCGGGTCTATCTTCCATCATATTAATCTTCCATCAACAAGCTATTCCTATTACCATTTATTTTGCTTTCTTTACTTTTACTCTTTACCATAAAAATACCAAAAACATTATCTTATCATCTCTATCAGATCTCACTCTCGTAAGTGATTGTGAAGGGATTGACAACCCCTTTATCGCGTTGGTTGCGAGGTTCTTATTTGTTTGTGTTGGTGAGTGGGACTCGAGCATGGTCTCCGACTGGATTGATACCTTGGTTCTCAAAAAGCGATTGAAATACTTACGCTACTTTACTGCATCACCCTTTCCTTTCAAGGGAAAACCAACACATTGCTCAAGAGGTAGCACTTCCAAGCCTGGATTTTATAGCCTATTACAAGGTTATAGACTATTTGTTCTTGTAGAAGCAAAGAGCCCCCGAGCAATATTTTGAGCTGTGCTCAATGGGTACCTATGTTTGAGTTGTGCTTTTGCAACACTCTCTTTGGCCCCTTTCGACTTTGGGTAACAAGCCCCCAAGTTTTTTTATAGCTTATAAGCCGGATCAATGGGCAATCAGAACTACGTTTTATAAACAGAAGCCCCCATGTAACGAAAAAGCTTTTAAGGAAGAACGGCAGAGGCCCCGCTTTAGTAGGGATGCCGGTTTATTATATTGATCATAATATATACATTGTCAAGAATATGTTCATAAGAAGAACCTATGGCTCAGGTGTAGTAAGGCCGAAGATGAGCGATATTCCACGTCCGGTGGTTCTCCTCCTCCGATTTACATGAGTCTTTGTGCTCTCGAACATCGCTAAGGTAGTATGACCCGTTGTTCAGAGTCTTGCTGACCACAAAGAGTCCCTCCCAAGGCGGGGATAACTTGTGCATATCAGTCTGATCCTGGATGAGTTGGAGCACCAGATCGCCTTCTTGAAAAGTTCTGGTTCTAACCCGGCGGCTGTGATAACGATGCAGATCTTGCTGGTAAATCGCTGAACGAGCTGCGGCAATGTCACGCTCCTCATCTAACAGGTCAAGTGCTTCCTGACGTGCTTTCTCATTGTCAGCTTCAACATAAGCCGCCACACGGGGCGAGTCATGACGGATGTCACTAGGGAGAACCGCCTCTGCTCCGTAAACCATGAAAGAAGGTGTGTAACCCGTAGACCTGTTAGGTGCGGTATTGATACTCCATAACACAGAAGGTAACTCTTCCACCCAACAACCCGGCGTCCTCTGTAAAGGAACTATAAGCCGGGGCTTGATGCCTCTCAGGATCTCTTGATTGGCTCTCTCCGCTTGACCATTAGATTGGGGTGAGCCACTGATGACACGTCAAGACGGATGTGCTCACGTTGACAAAATTCTTTCATAGCACCCTTGGAAAGATTAGTGCCATTATCAGTTATGATGCTGTGTGGAAACCAAACCAGAAAATCACCTTCGTGATGAATTGAACCGCCGTGGCTGCGTCACACTTACTGACTGGCTCTGCTTCTACCCACTTAGTGAACTTATCAACCGTCAACAAAAGGTGGGTCTTCTTATCCTTGGACCTTTTAAAGGGTCCAACCATATCCAGTCCCTAGACTGCAAACGGCCAAGTAATTGGAATCATCCTAAATTCTTGAGCCCGTACATGAGCACGTCGTGAGAATTTTTGACAGCCATCACACTTTTTAACCAAGTCTTCAGCATCAGCATGAGCCGTCAGCCAATAGAAGCCGTGACGAAAAGCTTTGGCTACCAGGGACTTCGAACCGGCATGGTGACCACAATCCCCTTTGTGGATCTCACGTAAAATCTCACAACCTTCTTCAGGAGACACGCAACTTTGAAACGCCCCTGTTACAGTGTAATGATGCAATTCTTCATTGACAATGGTCATTGACTTGGATCGCCGGATTATCTGCCTGGCCAGAGTTTCATCCTCAGGTAACTCGCCCCGGGTCATATATGCCAAATATGGGACTGTCCAATCCGGGATAACATAAAGAGCCTCCACCAACTGAGCCTCTGGGTCAGGAATAGTCAAATCCTCCTCTGTAGGTAACTTGACCGACGGGTTATGTAAGACATCCAGAAAAACATTGGGCGGCACCGTTTTACGTTGAGAACCCAAACGGCTTAAAGCGTCTGCCGCTTCATTCTTTCTCCGGTCCACATGTTCAACCTGATAACCCTTGAAGTGACCAGCAATAACATCCACCTCTCGTCGATAAGCTGCCATGAGTGGATCTTTGGAATCCCAAGTACCAGATACTTGTTGAGCTACCAAATCCGAGTCACCAAAGCACCTAACCTGGCTTAAGTTCATCTCCTTTGCCATTCGAAGACCATGGAGTAAGGCCTCATATTCAGCTGCATTGTTAGTGCAAGAAAATATTAAACGGAGAACATAACAAAATTTATCACCTCGAGGGGAAGCTAGCACAACTCCAGCCCCCGAGCCCTCCAATTGCCTGGACCCATCAAAGTGAATAGTCCAGTACATGTTATCCGGTTTTTCCTCCGGTGCCTGCAACTCTGTCCAGTCATTGATAAAATCCACCAGTGCTTGGGACTTGACCGCCGTGCGAGGCACATATTTTAACCCGTGAGGCCCAAGCTCAATGGCCCACTTGGCAACCCGGCCAGTTGCCTCCCTGTTTTGGATTATATCTCCCAAAGGGGAAGAACTAACCACAGTGATGGGATGACCCTGAAAATACTGCTTAAGCTTCCGGCTTGCCATGAAAACTCCATACACCAGCTTCTACCAATGTGGGTACCTCTGCTTGGAATCAATAAGCACCTCACTGATATAATAAACCGGCCATTGAACCGGATACTCCTTGCCAGCCTCCTTGCGCTCTACCACAATAGCCACACTGACAGCCCGGGCATTGGCAGCCACATATAACAACAGCGGCTCGTTATCGACCGGAGCAGCAAGAACAGGTGGCTCAACTAACTGCTTCTTCAAGTCCTCAAACGCCGCATTAGCAGCATCACTCCAGACAAACTATTTGTCTTTTTCATCATCTAATATAGAGGGATAGCTTTCTCTCCCAACTGGCTGATAAACCGGCTTAGCGCTGCAATACGACCCACCAGACATTGAACATCATTGACACACGCCGGTTTAGCCAAAGACATAATAGCTTTGATCTTTTCCGGATTAGCTTCAATGCCCCTGTTAGACACCAGAAAACCCAAGAGCTTGCCTGCCGGTACACCAAAGACATACTTGGCCAGATTAAGCATCATCTCATAAACCCGGAGTTTATCAAAAGTTTCCTTCAAATAATCTATTAACGTCTCCCTCTTCCTGGACTTCACCACAATATCATCCACATAAGCATGAACATTGCGCCCAATCTGATTATGAAGACAATTCTGCACACAGCGCTGATAAGTCGCCTGGGCACTCTTGAGCCCAAAAGGCATAGACACATAGCAGAAGGCTCCAAAGGGAGTTATAAACGTTGTCTTCTCCTGGTCCTTAACTGCCATCTTGATCTGATGATAACCAGAGTATGCATCCAGAAAACTCAAACGCTCACAACCCGCCATAGGATCAATGATTTGATCAATACGAGGGAGAGCAAAGGGATCAGCCAGACAAGCCTTTTTCAAGTCTGTGTAATCCACACACATACGCCAAGTGCCATTCTTCTTAAGTACTAGCACTGGGTTAGCTAACCACTCAGGGTGAAAAACCTCCACAATAAACCCCGCTGCCAAGAGCCGGGCTACCTCCTCACCAATGGCCTTGCACCTTTCTTCATTGAAGCGGCAGAGAAATTGTTTAACCGGTTTAAACTTGGGATCGATATTAAGAGTGTGCTCAGCGAGTTCCCTCGGTACACCTGGCATGTCAGAAGGTTTCCATGAGAAGATGTCCCGGTTCTCAAGGATGAATTCGATGAGCGCACTTTCCTATTTTGGATCCAGATAAACGCTGATGCTAAACTGCTTGGATGAATCGTGGAGAACGAAATCCACCAACTTAGTCTCATCAGCTGATTTAAACTTCAACGCCGGATCATGCTCAATAGTCGGCTTTTTCAAAGAAGTCATATCCGCCGGATCAACATTGTCCTTATAAAATTTTAACTCCTCTGTTGCACAAACCGACTTTGCATAAGCCGGATCACCTTCTTCACACTCCAAAGCTATCTTACAGCTCCCATGTACCGTGATGGTCCCCTTATGACCCGGCATCTTGAGCTGCAGATAAACATAACAGGGCCTTGCCATGAACTTAGCATAAGCCGGCCGTCCGAACAGGGTATGATAATGGCTCTTGATTTTCACCACTTCAAAGGTCAATGTCTCTGATCTAGAGTCATGATCATCTCCAAAAGCAACCTCTAGGGCTTTCTTACCGACCGGATACGCCGACTTACCAGGCACCACACGATGGAAAACAGTGTTTGACGGTTTAAGATTCTTATCTGTCAACCCCATGCCACGGAAGGTCTCATAATAGAGAATATTGATGTTGCTCCCCCCATCCATGAGTACCTTGGTGAACTTATACCCTCCAACCTGAGGTGCCACCACCAGCGCCAGTTGATCCGGATTATCAACCCGGGGCGGGTGATCTTCCCGACTCCATACGATGGCCTGCTCAGACCAGCGCAAATAACGGGGAATCGCCGGTTCAACGGAGTTCACTGCCCTCTTATGAAGCTTCTGCTCGCGTTTGCATAGGCTAGTGGTGAAGACATGGTACTGCCCACTATTCAACTACTTCGGGTTGCTCTGATAACCCGACTGTTGCTGCTGTTGACTCCCCTGATGATTATAACCACCTTGGTTGCCATGACTGCCTTGATTGCCTTGATTGCTTTGACTACCTTGAAACCCTGAACCAGAACTGCCTCCACCGTAACCCGGCCCATGGAAACCGGGTCCTGAACCGCCGCCCGGCCCATGACCATCTTGGAAAAGATTTGAGTTTTTGAACTCCCTCATGATAAAGCAATCCTTCCAGAGGTGCGTAGCTGGCCTTTCTCGCCTTTCGTGTCTTGGGTAAGGCTGGTTTAATAGGTGTTCAAGATTGATACTTGATCCTCCACTCGGCGGGGGGCGGTTTACCCTTACGACGCTGACCATTATTCTATGTGTTGGTGTTAGCCACGAAATCCAAACTGTTATCCGCCTTGCGCTTACCGTTGTTTCCATGGCCCGGCGGGTTATGTTGTTGCCCTCTGGTGCTGCTGCTCTTCTTTCCCTTTCCCGGCTTTTCATTGTTAGACTCGGGGTCCTTGGTACCATCAGAGTCAGCGTACTTAACCAGAGCTTCCATAAGCGTCCCCATGTCATTGCAGTGACGCTTAAGCCGTCCTAACTTCTGCTTCAGAGGCGCGAACCAGCAATTGCCTTCCAACGTTAAGACTGTTGTATCGGCATTGATGCGGTCCAATGAATGCAGGATTGCTGAGACCTGGTGCACCCAATGAGTTGTCGATTCACCTTCTTCTTGGACATAGGCGGCTAAGTCCACAGTTGACATGGGCTGCTTGCACATGTCCTTGAAATTCTGGATAAACCGGGCCTTTAACTCGGCCCATGATCCAGTGGAGTTAGCTGGCAAACTTTTCAGCCAAGTATGAGTTGTTCCTTCCAACATCATGACCAAGTATTTAGCACATGCCGCCTCGTCCACATCCAGCATCTCCGTCACCATCTCATAGCTCTCAACCCATGATTCGGGGGGTAAGTCAGTGTAATTGAGCACTTTACAAGGACCTTTGAAATCCTTGGGCAGCCACACATTACGTAGAGCCAGGGTAAGACATGGCACTCCCAAAGAACTGAAAGCAACACCTGGTTCCACCGAAGTTGTTGGACGAACCGGAGTAAGCTGACGGGTCGCATACTGCGCCGTTAACTCGGCCTCGCAACGTGCTCTACTGCGATCTACCACGTCCTGAGCATTAGCACCACCGCCCGTCGGGTTATGCCCTCGAGGCGGGTTACGGTTCCGCGCACTGCTAGACATAGCCGGTTCATCAATATGCCTGCTGTAAGGCTTGGGCGGGGGTGGAATGAATCCTCTCACGGCTGTACAAATAAGCCTGCTGCTGAGTCATGGCTGTCTGAAGGAGCTCCCTAGCCCGTCTCGTCTCAACCGCTACTGGGGACTCGCCTTCGACTGGGAGGGCCGCCAATCGTAAAATGGCGGCGACTATGTTATCCAAAGGGTTAGAGTAATGACCTAGAGGCGTTGATATGTGTTGTAACAGGACATTTTTCTGACGAGGCGGATCCGTCGTGCGCGGCTGAAGCGGCGCCCCCGTTCCAGGTGCCTCTACCTGGTTTACCACTGGCTGGTTACTGGTTTCTGCTCCCTGCGTTTTAAAGAGATTCCTTGCCTCATAAACCGGAGGCATGTGAGATCGGTACCTTCTCCTCATGACATCATTTGACGCGTTCTGATCCAACATAAGCTGGTAAGCCTGTGCATCCAACTCGGCCCGTTCTGCAGCCATCCTGGTGTCAGCTGCCAAGTCTGCCTTGGCTTGAGCTATCTGATCCTTCACTTTTGCAACATCCGTGTTATGCTCATCCTGATTCGCCGGGTTAACTTCTGCCGCCAGCAGCGTTGCCAAAGCGTCAAATAAGTCGGATAAAACCTACCTCCTGCCTCGGCTGTTATCACCGTTGTTGAGCCAGAGATCATCGCCGCTGCAGTCGAAGAGTGTTGCGCTGGCTGTGTACCGGCCATGAAGATCGCGACCCGGCTCGGCAGATCGAAGGGGTCCGGAATACTGTCGGCATCGGAACAGCCCCCAAGCCAGTCATCTTGCAGTTGGTACAATGACTCGGTCTCTCCGGTAGATGACTCGTGATCAGAGTAAACAACGGTTTCACCACCAGATTCCGATCTAACCTCAGATTCCGCTCCGTGGATGACCCCCACGAAGGCACGCTTCATGGCAGGCTGAACCCGGGCGGATCTAGCATGCTGAGCCATTTCGACGATGTCGGTGCAGATGTCCGGCTCAGGGCCCAGTTCGCCGATCTTTCCAATGAAGACGTGAATACCGCCGAAGGGGACCCGGTACCCTTACTCAATTGAGCCGGCCTCGGGGCCCTAGCATGCATCATTGATGTAGAGCTTGCCACGACGACTCTTGGTCATCCGGCCCACAGCGTATCCCTTGAGCCCTTCAAAGCTGCCCTCTAAGAACTTGAAACCATCGTGCGATAGCCCCACGATGGGCGTCAACTGTCGTGGTTTTGTCACGGCAGATGTCCTAGTGTGAGGACTTAGTCGTGGAGCCATTGCACATAGTTAGCTTAAAGGGGTTAAAGCGGGACAAAGGACGCAAGGAGTTTATACTGGTTTGGCCCCTTGCAGTGAAGGTAAAAGCCTAATCCAGTTGATGTGGAATTGCTAGGGTTTCAATGACCAGGGAGCAAATACGCTTTGCCTGGCTCTCGATCTGTTGTTTCTTGTCCCTAAACCGTCGTCGGGTCGTCCCTTTATATACACAGGTTGATGCCCGGCGGTCTACAGAATCCCGGCCGGCTCATAAATGTGTCCGGCTTGGTTTCTACCCTTTCCTATCTTATCATACAAGTTATACATCATATGGTGGTTTATATCTACGGGCCCTAATCCGCCTTTGGGCCTCGGGCCTTCTCGTTAGATATCCTCCGCAAAGCGCCATATTCCTTGTCTTCGTGGGCTTCAATATGAATAATCCACTATGAGTATAACCCGGCCCCTCCTGGGCGGTTTATACTCAATAGCTATATCCCCAACACTTCCCTGTTTTTGGCAAAGGTGGTGTGATTACAAAGGGCAGTAACTGTAGGGACACTGCATCATATAAAAAAGGACGAGCATTGTTAATGTAAGATCAGCATTGTTCAGAGTATGAGTAGGATAATGCAAGAAACAGCATTGATATGTCCCTGTTTGGATCTGGGAGGAAAATACAGGGAAATGTATACTTGGTTCGAAAATATAGAAGTGCCATGCATGGTTATACTCATGTTATCTCACAATCGATTTTTCACAGGAAACTACCATGTCATGCATGTTATGTAATCATGTTCTGTCCTCATAAACAAATTCTTCAAGGAAACTAACAGACCATGCATTGTTATATACTCATGTTCTGTGGGCAAAAATTTTGTGAGCATATTATTTTAGCCATTGATTGCTGAAGGGCGAACATATGTATGTACACATGGTAAGCATTACAGGATTTCACTACTTCCAAATATAGAGTTCTCCATATGCACATTTACTTCCCTAATGTATGGTTAGATGAAACCAACAGGGTGATGCATGTTTCTACATCATGAAAATGAAGAAACTAACACGGCCATTGATACACACTCATATTTAGTAGTATATAGATTACTATAAAATAAGGAGATTATCAATATCTTCCTAACCGTTTGATTATTCAGGGGTACAAATTGGCTGTAATGACATGGTCACAATCGCATGAATTAACTCATTCCAAATATAGCAGATTTACGGCGTCTCCAATACATTGCCATAGTTCTACTCAAATTCTGCTCAAACAGGGATATGTCAATCATCACAAAAAGTTCAAACAGTGTCATGGCGTCATCATTAACATCAGACGGAAACAACTTACACGCGTCGTCCCAGCAATACGTGGTGCCATCTGCTTTGTCGATCGCATAGATGATGATAGTGTGTTCAATAGCATCACAGAAGCGGGTATCAGCTTTGACGACGATCCACTACGAGCTGAGTTGTCTCCAGCTAAAGAAGGCACCGGCGGAAAGATAGGCGAGTCCCTTGTCAAACAAGGCAATTAGCTTGAAGTCTGCGTAATCTGCATGTCGTGTGGGCACTTGGTAGATTAGAATCTTCTGCAAAACAAGGTGCGTCCAACTGACGACGTAATCTAGATGACTTGGATCGCGACGGTACAACAGTGTATCATCCAACGGAGGAAGGATAATCTCATGGGAGGTCTGGAAGTTCACGAACACCAACTTTTTCCCATCTTCTGTGACGTTAGCCATCCAGGGGGGTTCATGCCGACCCAGTACATACCTGCAAGAAGTTTCGGGTGTTGGTGATCGGATCGAAGTCGAGGGAAATGATGTACGGCGACCCACTACATACCTGCAAAGAAGTTTCGGCTAATGGAGGTCGGATTGAAGTCGAGGGGCATCATGTACGCCTCCGTATTATGGTGAGAAAATCTCGCAAGACCAGATAGTAGCAAGCAGGGTGTCTTGAAAAGCTTAGGCCTCGCTTCGACGATGGCCGTGTGCATGCCCCTCGAGCATGCAGCCACCTTGAGGCGCTCAACATATCCATACACGAACAACAGATGTCGAGGACGTCACTGGGGAGATTGCTCCAATCGCGGCTCATATGGATGTTGCGCGATTCGCGTTCGGCCATGGTGGAGTTTGGAAGGTAGGGTTTTGGGGGGCTTGATTTACGGGGGAGAAGGCTATCGGTGCTGGAGTTGCTAGCGAGGGAATAGTGGTACTGGGGGAGGCGAGCGAGGCGAGGGTACGCGGGGGCACAGTGAGATGATGAAGAGTGACCTCAGGATCTCCGGCGAGACGGAGATGGAGATGGAGTGGTGCTAGGGAGAGGGAGACGAGGTGAGGCATGCTATACAAGCGGTGACAATGATCGTGCCAAAGTGCACAAGGTGAGGCTGACTTTGGTAACCCGGACACGCCGCCTGGACTGGTGTCACCTCGGGTGCAGGGTCTTGTCACTTCACTGTGAGGACTGGATGAATAATAGTATTTTGACCATCAAGTGTACCATAGTTGTACTACTACTACTACTACTACTAGTAGTAGGAGTAGTAGGAACATGAGTAGTACTCCCGTGCTAGCATGCCTCTGGGTTCACTTCATCCTCCAGGTATCACCCATATTGCGAGTAGAACCAAATTCTCGTGCATGCGGAAGCGCGAAGGACTTTTCTTTTTTGAGGATAACCGCATATTCCTTAACTAGAGAAAATGTTGTATCTCCCACGCACGCGCCAATATCCATCTGAACCAGCTACGACACATTTTTATTTATCCGTTTGCATAGGTCCCACCTGTCAGGAGGGGTGCAGAAATAAAAAGGAATCATAAAATGTCTCGTCACGGTGATTTGTAAGAGTGACCTCAACTAGCCAGTGGCACATGTAGCGCTAGAAGGATGGGCACGTACAGGGACGGGCCCCACTCCTCAGTCTACTGATACGTCTCCAATGTATCTATAATTTTTGATTGCTCCATGCTATATTATCTACTGTTTTGGACAATATTGGGCTTTATTATCCACTTCTATATTATTTTTGGGACCAACCTATTAACCGGAGGCCTAGCCCAGAATTGTTGTTTTTTGCCTAATTCAGAGTTTCGAAGAAACGGAATATCAAACGGAGTCCAAACGGAATGAAACCTTCGAGAACGTGATTTTCTCACCGAATATGATCCAGGAGACTTGGACCCTACGTCAAGAAAGAAAGGAGGTGGGCACGAGGTGAGGCGCACCCACCCCTGTATGCGCGCCCACCACCCTCATGGGCCCCATGTTGCTCCAACCGACGCACTCCTTCCTGCTATATATACCTACGTACCCCAAACAATCAGATACGGAGCCAAAAACCTAATTCCACCGCCGCAACCTTCTGTACCCACGAGATCCCATCTTGGGGCCTGTTCCGGAGCTCCGCCGGAGGGGGCATCCATCACGGAGGGCTTCTACATCATCACCATAGCCTCTCCAATGAAGTGTGAGTAGTTTACCTCAGACCTTCGGGTCCATAGTTAGTAGCTAGATGGCTTCTTCTCTCTTTTTGGATCTCAATACAATGTTCTCCCCCTCTCTTGTGGAGATCTATTCAATGTAATCTTCTTTTTGCGGTCTGTTTGTTGAGATCGATGAATTATGGGTTTATGATCAAGATTATCTATGAACAATATTGTCGGATTTCGGGTTCCGGCAGACCCTTGAGGTATGAACACTGGGGTGCACGCGGAGATCTTTCCCCTACCAGTTCACGCGTCGATGGTTAGCAAGAGATCTAAACTACGAACGATGAACAACACAAGAGACACGAGGTTTATACTGGTTTGGGTCACCGTTGTGGTGTAATACCCTACTCAGTGTGTGGTGTGGTGGATTGCCTCACGGGTTGATGATGAACAATACAAAGGAAGAACAGCCTCGCGAGGGGTGTTCTTGGGCTGGTGCAATGAACTGCTTGGGTGAGTTCGATCGCCTCTCTCTCTCTCTGCTCAGGCTCTATCAGATTCGATCTACTCTCTCTGGTAGGTTCGACCTCCCTTCTCTCTGTGGTGGCTAGTCCTATTTATAGAGGGAGGCCCTGGGCCTCTTCCCAAATAATGAGCGGGAAGGGCGCCAACAATTGGCCATTTCAAAGGGGAACATCTAGTACACTTATCCTGACTAAAGTTGGTCTTGGCTGCCAAAGGCTCACAGCGGTGACGCCGTCCTGGGCTCCACGATGACCTCCTTCCTGCCGCTCTGCTGGTCTTGGTCTTGTTGCACCGAGGCGGCAACCTTTGCCTGATGCCTTGGCATGTGCTTGCCTCCTTTGCACCAAAGGGGAAATGAGGATGACAAGGCAGTCGGCGCCTCACTGGCGCCTTTGGTCTCGATCGTCATGGCTTGCGTCATGGGGCACCCTCGTGAGGTACCCTGCCTTGATCTCTCCGCCTCCTCGTGAGCCTGCCTGATGAGGCTGCTCCTGAGGAAGGTCCCTGCCGTCCGCCCCGCGAGGCTTGGCCCCTCGCAAGGGTCTTGAGCTTGAGCTGATGAAGCTTGGCATTGGGCCCCCACTTGAGCCACGCCCACAGCCGCAGTGCAAGTCTGGGGACCCCGTTCCCGGAACGCCGACAGTAGCCCCGGGCCCAAGGCGCGCCGGACTTGGCTTAGCGAGAGAAGCGAAGGGCAAGTCACGGCGCCATGGGCCCCAACAGCCTCCAGCGTTGGGCGCCGCGAGGCGATTGATTGGTCGTGGTCATCTCCGCTTCCCCACGATGCCTCATTACACGCCCGGCTAAGCAGACTCGGGGTTGCACACAGCCATTCCCCTTACGCCGTCCGCGCACTCCCGGGCCTTCCTTCTTCCTCTGGCTCCAACTTCTGCCCTCAATCCAACTCGTATTCTCACCCTTCCTGTCGTCATGGCGCCAACGAAGAAGGAAAAGGGGAAGAAGCCCGCGTCTTCATCCTGCTTCGCCTCGGCGGGCCCCCCCGCCGGTCGATCTATCATACTCAACCCCGAGGCCTTGGGCAAGGTCCGCTCTGTCTTGCCACCATCTTCAACGAGTGCGGCAGGACCACGGCATGGCCTGCGTCCCATACCTCCCCCGACAGGATTGTCACGGAGGTCCGGTTCTTCGCTGATGCCCTGTGGGCCGGTCTGGTTCCCCCTTTTTCGCTTTCTTCAATGCGGTGCTCTCCCACTATCAGATCCACATGATGCATCTCGGGCCTGAGTCCATTACCCTCCTGGCTGTCTTCGCTTTCGTTTGTGAGGCAATGGTGGGCATCCCTCCTTCCGTTGCTCTGCTGCGTCACTTCTTCTCCTTGGGCCTGAGTGATCCTACTCAATGCTCGGAGTGTGTGAGCTTCCTTGCGGTGCTAGAGACGGCTGCTTCAGGGAGTGATTTCGGACTCCCTCCCCCTGAGGCCAAGTTCATAGAGCGGTGGTTGCATGTGGATGTTGGGGTGTTCATCCCCCTGCTCTTGCATCCTACCTCGCCTGTTGTTCCCAACTCAGGCTGGGGTCACGAGGCGCTTGCGGACCCCCGGCTTGCATTCCTCTGGCGCCGCTTCGAGAGCTTGAGGGAGCTCAACGTGACGGCGCCCAAGGTGGTGAAGGAGTTCCTCCAGTGTCGCATTGCTCCTCTCCAACGCCACTCTCATCAGATGTGGGACTTTGCGGGGCACAAAGACTGCATGCGACTTCAGGAGGGGGACCTGGCGCCTGAGGTGCTGAAGACGGTGCCTGTGGTCCCTCAAGCGACCCTTCCCTGTGCAGCCTTCGACGTGATGGTGCCCTCTTGTATCTCTGTTCGGGCAGGGCCAATTTCGTGAAGCAGATGCCCAGCTTTGATGAGTGGGGGCTGCGCCCGGTTGGCCTCAGGGGACCTCGCGAGAACCCAGTTGCTGTGGTAGCTCTTCCGGTCGCCCAAAGTGGCTCTATCTCAGGTGATGAAGCAGGGAGACGTGAACCGTCAGGAGTTGAAGAGGGCGACGTTGAGGTGGTGACGCTGCGCGGAGCCCCGAGGGCAGCCTCTCCCGGAGCTCGTTCCGGGATAGCAACAGGTGGGGAGTCGCGGCCTCCGGCTCCCGAGGTTGGGGCTCCCAAGGCTGGGGCTCCCGAGGTTGTGGCTCCCGAGGCCACAGTCGTCCCTCATGAGGTGGCGCCTGGGGGCGTCCCCCAGGCTGGTCCCATTGGCGCTGATCATCTTGCCGCCTCCTCCATGCCACGAACCGACCCCTGCGCCGAGTGCTTAGGCCGGTTTCACAGAGACTTCATGCCCTCCATGAAGAGGAAGGAGGCCTCAGGCGATGACGATCGCCCTTGCCGCTTGCTGAAGTGCAGGAAGTACTTCGCCACGGACGAGTAAGTCCTCTTCTCTCTCTGCTCCTCTACTTCTTGGTTCTCACAGCTGACTGTGACCTTTCAGGGCCCTTCCTGCCGAATTTGCGGAGATGGCCAAGGAGCCATCTCCCCAAGCTTCACCCTCGTTGCCGGTCCTTGGTGCGTCGGGCTCAAGCAGCGCCCTCATCAATCAGCAGGTCGGAGAGGTGACCCTTTCAGCTGAGCGTCCCGAGCCTGTGCGCCTGCTGTCTTCCCTTCACGAGTTCTCCCGAGGCACAGCCAGCTTGCCCCGTGCTCCTCCCTTGATCGTGGATAGTGACTGGTTGAGGTCGATCTTGAGCTCTCCTTCTGGGGACGGACCTGCGCCAGGCCCTGCCCCTGGCAAGGCCCGTCCGGCGATTCTTGGGGTGCCAGCCCCCTGCCCTGCACCGGGAGGAGGCGCGCCGCCTCCGGGCCCTCCGCATTCACCAGTAGCAGAGGGTGACGAGGGAGACGTGCTCAGGCGCGCTTGCGAATGCCACGCCCTTCGTCAAGAGTTTCTCCATGGGGCGACGGACGCGGTGACCCGGCTCGGGGCGGAGCTTGCCGGCAAAGATGCGCGCCTCGTGGCCGAAGGTTTGCGCCTTGCTGAAGAGAGGCGCAAGCTGAAGGTAGCCGTTGCCCTAGCGCGTCACCAGTGTGACCTTGACAACGCGAAGGCTGAGGAGTCGCTGGCAGCCTCGCGAGAGGCTTGCTCTCGAGCCGTCGAGGAGGCCCTGGAAGCAGATCGGCGGCGCAGGGACACGGAGGAGCGTGCACGGGAGCTCCAAGCCTGGAGCAACTCTCTGGAGCAGCAGGTGGAGTTGCGCGAGGCTGCACTTGTGTCGCTGAAGGAGGCTTCCTTTGACCAGGCGGAGCTCCAGAAGCGCGAGGAAGCGCTGTTGCTGGAGGCCACCGAGCGCAACCTCGACCTTGAGCGGTTGGAGACGGGGGAGCAACTGGTGACTCAGGCGGAGGACTAAGACGCCGCGCGCGAGGCCCGAGCCCAAGAAGAGGTCGACCGCCGCATAGCGGAAGCTCGCTCAGGCCTTGAGCGCCAGTATGAGTTGAGGTTGGAGCTGGTCAGGGTCGAAGCTGAGGGCAGGACCGCGGCCCTCGGGGCCAGGCTGGATGAAGTGACGTGGGGTGCGAACTCCTCCGCAGCCACCCTTTGCGCAGTGCAGGCGGAGCTGACCTCCTCCCGCGCCGAGCTGCTTCTTCTTCAATAGAGGGTTGATGGCGCTGAGGCCACTGCACGGCAGAACGAGGACGAGATTCGTCGGCGGCGGGTTCTTGAGCATGAGCACGCCTCTATGCTCCGGACGCTCAGGGAACGGGCTAACGCGGCCCTGGGCAATATTTGCGAGGCCGCTGCCGTGGAGCCGCACGAGACCAACTATGCCGGCAACCTCCAGTATTTTGCTAATGTGGTGACGCTCCTGGAGAACCGCGCCGAGAGGTCTCGTTGGCTCGTTGAGGAGAGGAGCCGAGCCTTGCTCGGGCGTGCTTTCTCCCGTGCCTTCAGTTATCTGCGGGACAGGGATCCCCACTTTGACTTTGATGCCGCCATTGCACCGGTGCCCATAGCCGTCCGGGGCGACCTGGCGCAGTGGGTGGATGGTCACGTGGACGACCTTGTCGAGCCTTTCACGTCGATGATGATGGCGTGATTGTGGCCGCCGATGAAGGCGGCATGGTGGACGGTCCTGGCGCTGGCGGAGGTGTTGGTGACGGCGATGATGTCGGCTGACGCCACGACGCCTCAGGTGACCTGTATATGCGACAAGCGACATGTCTGACTGATTGTTTGTCACCGTTGTTTACCCTGTATAAAAGAGGTTCGGGCTTGGCCCTAAAGACTGTGAGAGCATTTTGGGAGGGGAAGCCCCTCATGTAAAGATTTATGATAGATGCCTTGGTAATCTTAATGCTGCGTGTGAGCTTAAGGGCCGGCCTGGTGGTGGGTCAGCTGGCTCGTTTACCTTTTGACCCTAGTGAGCTCCGAGCGGGGCTGTGGGGGGCCATAGCGCCATATGTGTCTTCTGGGTGAACCCATTGATCCTGCAATAAGAACCTCCGGAGAGGGAGTGGCGACAGCTGTCCGAGCTGTGGACGCGATTGGCCCGGCTCGGCTCGCGAGGGGCTCGCGAGGGGGGGGGGGGCAGCTGACGCTAGCTTTGGAAGCAAAGCCAAAACCAGAACACGAGAGATTGCTCGAATGAGATTAAACACCCCTTCCCCAAACGCACGCAAGGCCCGAACTCAAATCCAACTTAAATTCAAATTGAAGAAACTTGTCAACAAAGGAAAATGCAAAAAAGCAAAAGGCCGCGTCCGGCACCTAGTCTAGTCTTCGACGTCTTCTCACCAGCGCGGAGCTAAGTGCTGCCACTGGGCGTGGGAGGGAGCTCCAGGGCCTGAGGCCGGCGCCTCGAGACTCCAGGGCGTGTACAGCCCCACTCATTATTACGTGAGAGTGTCACGGGGCGGCGAGCTTCACAGGCACTAGGCCTTCTTCACAGGTACCGACCTTGCTTCATATCGCCAGATGAGGGCCCCGCCTTGCGCCACACTCTACCACCACTGACGGCGGCCGGAGACCAAGGACGACGCCAATGGGGTAGAGCGGTCGCCAGCGGTTCCCCCGACGACCACGGGTCCTCTGCCGGGGGCAGGCCCTTAGGCACCTCCCCGGCCGAGGGCCTACCTCCTGAGAACATCTTCCGCCAAGCGCCGCAGGGACGAACCTGGATCTCGACCCCTCTCTTGCAGCCCCCGATGCCCTCCTTCTGAGGGGTAAGAGGCTGCATCGTTGGGCCGCCACCAGTTGCAGCGACCTGTACCTCCTGTGGCATATGGTTAGCATAAGCTTGCTCCTGAGGAATTAACGGTACCAGATAGTTGCTGCCGCCGGCGCGGTTGTCGAGGCCCTCTTGGGGTTCCTGAAAGAGCTCTTCTTGCGGTGTCTCCTCGCCCCAGCTTGGCCCAAGGAACGAGCCATAGTCTTCTTCCCGTGCGCACCCTTGATCCATCATGCGGGGCACATAAGCTTCTGGAGAGGCCGCCCCGTAGGTCTCACTGTAGTGCCCCACATGCCACGCAGTCCGGCCCGGAGCGTCGTCTTGAGAGTCGTGGCGCGGTGATCCGCCGAGGCCATAGGTCACGACGTGCGCTCCTTCGCCGGCCGGAGAAAGGGTCTGCGCAGCTTGCTGCCTGGTGTCGCTGGCCAGGTTGGCGTCGAGTAGGCCCTGGGGCCCACTTGAGGTTGCATGGGCGCGCATGGGGCCGCCATACGGCGCGCTCTGGGCCAGAGGTGGCAGCCGTACGCAGAAAGGAGGCGCTCCCGAGGCGGCGACGTCCAGGAGCTCGGCCACCCGTTCCAACAGCACGTCGCGGCCGCCCTCTAGAAGCCGGCACCGTAACAGCTCTCGGGCCACCGTGAGCACGGCCCTGGAGTTTGCCTGCTCCCGTCAGGTGTGCGGCGCCTTGGTCGCGGCGTGGCTTGAGGCTCTGGTCGCCGACCGCACCTGCCGCGGCATGAGGGCAGGCGGCGTCTGGCCGCGTCGCCCGCGCCCTGCAGCGCCTTGCGGAGCGTGAGCTGCTTCAGGTGCAAGGTTGAGGTCGCCCTGGGCTGGCGGCACGGCATGGGCGGGCCACGCCGCCCAGCGGTCGGCTTCGGCTGCCGGGTCGCTTGACATGGAACGACGAGGCGACGAAACGCGAGGCGGCGGGGGAAGGATTCTGGCGCACCCCTACCTGGCGCACCAAATGTCGGATTTCGGGTTCCGGCAGACCCTTGAGGTTCAAACACTGGGGTGCGCGCGAAGATCTTTCCCCTACCAGTTCACGCGTCGATGGTTAGCAAGAGATCTAAACCACGAATGATGAACAACACAAGAGACACGAGGTTTATACTGGTTCGGGCCACCGTTGTGGTGTAATACCCTACTCCAGTGTGTGGTGTGGTGGATTGCCTCAGGGGCTGATGATGAACAATACAAAGGAAGAACAGCCTCGCGAGGGGTGTTCTTGGGCTGGTGCTATGAACTGCTCGGGTGAGTTTGATCGCCTCTCTCTCTCTCTCTGCTCGGGCTCTATCAGATTCGATCTACTATCTCTGGTAGGTTCGACCTCTCTTCTCTCTGTGGTGGCTAGTCCTATTTATAGAGGTAGGCCCTGGGCCTCTTCCCAAATAATGAGCGGGAAGGGCGCCAACAATTGGCCATTTCAAAGGGGAACATCTAGTACACTTATCATGACTAAAGTTTGTCTTCGGCTGCCAAAAGCTCTGACGGTGACGCCGTCCTGGGCTCCACGATGACCTCCTTCCTGCCGCTCTGCTGGTCTTGGTCTTGTTGCACCGAAGCGACAACCTTTGACTGATGCCTTGGCCTATGATTGCCTCCTTTGCACCAAAGGGGAAATGAGGACACTGCATAGGCCTGCGCCCGCCTAGCGCCCACCTGGTCTCGATCGTCATGGCTCGCGTCATGGGGCACCCTCGTGAGGTACCCTGCCTTGATCTCTCCGCCTCCTCGTGAGCCTGCCTGACGAGGCTGCTCCTGAGGAAGGTCCCTGTCGTCCGCCCCGCGAGGCTTGCCCCTCGCGAGGGTCTTGAGCTTGAGCTGATGAAGCTGGGCCGCGCTAGTCCCCCACTTGAGCCACGCCGCAGGCTGCAGGCAGGCAAG
Organism: Aegilops bicornis; assembly: GCA_021605145.1. Classification (NCBI taxonomy): domain Eukaryota; kingdom Viridiplantae; phylum Streptophyta; class Magnoliopsida; order Poales; family Poaceae; genus Aegilops; species Aegilops bicornis. Next base: position 417,691,990 of record CM038670.1, on the reverse strand, counting down.
TCTAGGGACCCCCGTTCCAGAACGCCGACAAATATATCAATCTTATCTGAATTATTTTATGTATGATTGGTTACCTTTGCAAGTCTCTTCGAATTTCAGTTTGGTTTGGCTTAGTAGATTGATCTTTCTAGCAATGGGAGAAATGCTTAGCTTTGGGTTCAATCTTGCGGTGTCCTTTCCCAGTGAAAGTAGGGGCAGCAAGGCACGTATTGTATTGTTGCCATCGAGGATAACAAGATGGGGTTTTTATCATATTGCATGAATTTATCTCTCTACATCATGTCATCCGTCTTAAGGCGTTACTCTGTTTTCATGAACTTAATACTCTAGATGCATGCTGGATAGCGGCCGATGAGTGGAGTAATAGTAGTAGATGCAGGCAGGAGTCGGTCTACTTGTCTCGGACGTGATGCCTATATACATGATCATACCTAGATATTCTCATAACTATGCTCAATTTTGTCAATTGATCAATAGTAATTCGTTCACCCACCGTAAAATACTTATGCTCTTGAGAGAAGCCACTTTATTATTGCCTTTGCTTTTTATTTTACTTTGGATCTTTATCACAAAAATACCAAAAATATTATCTATCATCTCTATCAGATCTCACTCTCGTAAGTGACCGTGAAGGGATTGACAACCCCTTATCGCGTTGGTTGCGAGGAGTTATTTGCTTTGTGTAGGTACGAGGGAATCGCGCGTAGCCTCCTACTAGATTGATACCTTGGTTCTCAAAAACTAAGGGAAATACTTATGCTACTTTGCTGCATCATCCTTTCCTCTTCAAGGAAATCCAACGCAGTGCTCAAGAGGTAGCAACAAGAATTTCTGGCGCCATTGCCGGGAGTCTACGCAAAAGTCAATATACCAAGTACCCATCACAATCCCTTATCTCCCGCATTACATTATTTGCCATTTGCCACTCGTTTTCCTCTCCCCCACTTCACCCTTGCCGTTTTATTTGCCCTCTCTTTTCCGTTTGCCTTTTTTTCTCGCTTGCTTTTTGTTTGCTCGTTTGTTGGACTGCTTGTTTGTCACGATGGCTCAAGATAATACCAAATTGTGTGACTTTACCAATACCAACAATAATGATTTCCTTAGCACTCCGATTGCTCCTCTTACCAACACTGAATCTTGTGAAATCAATACTGCTTTGTTGAATCTTGTTATGAAAGATCAATTTGCCGGCCTTCCTAGTGAAGATACCGCTACTCATCTAAATAGCTTCGTTGATTTGTGTGATATGCAAAAGAAGAAAGATGTTGATAATGATATTGTTAGATTGAAGCTATTTCCTTTTTAGCTTAGAGATCGTGCAAAATTTTGGTTTTCGTCTTTGTCTAAAAATAGTATTGATTCTTGGAACAAGTGCAAAGATGCTTTTATCTCTAAGTATTTTCCTCCCACCAAGATCATCTCTCTTAGAAACGATATTATGAAATTTAAGCAACTAGATCATGAACATGTTGCACAAGCTTGGGAGAGAATGAAATTAATGATACATAATTGCCCTACTCATGGTTTGTATTTGTGGATGATTATACAAAAAATTTACGCCGGATTGAATTTTACTTCTAGAAATCTTTTAGATTCGGCCCCGGGAGGCACTTTTATGGAGATCACTTTAGGAGAAGCTACTAAACTCCTAGATAATATTATGGTTAATTATTCTCAATGGCACACTGAAAGATCTACTAATAAAAAGGTGCATGCGATAGAAGAAGTTAATGTTTTGAGTGGAAAGATGGATGAACTTATGAAACTATTATCTACTAAGAGTGTTTCTTCTGATCCTAATGATATGCCTTTGTCTACTTTGATTGAGAATAATAATGAATCTATGGATGTGAATTTTGTTGGTAGGAATAATTTTGGTAACAACGCCATTATAGAGGGAACTTTAATCCTAGGCCTTATCCTAGTAATCCTTCTAATAATTATGGAAATTCCTACAACAACTCTTATGGAAATTTTAATAAGATGCCCTCTGAATTTGAGACTAGTGTTAAAGAGTTTATGAATTCACAAAAGAATTTCAATGCTTGAAGAGAAATTGCTTAAAGTTGATGAATTGGCTAGGAACGTTGATAGAATTTCTCTTGATGTTGATTCTTTAAATCTTAGATCTATTCCTCCTAAGCATGGTATCAATGAGTCTCTCAAAGCCATGAGAATTTCCATTGATGAGTGCAAGGAAAGAACCGCTTAGGATGCGTGCTCTGAAAGATGCCTTTATTAAAGCGTGTTCTTCCAATTTCCATGAAAATAAAGATGAAGATCTAAAAGTTATTGATGTGTCCCCTATTAAATCTTTGTTTTGCAATATGAATCTTGATAATGATGGGACTGAATATGATCCACCTTTACCTAGAAGGCGTTCAAAAAATACGGAGTTTTTAGATCTTGATGCTGAAATTGATTAAAGTGGGATTGAAGAAAGCAAAACCCTAGATGTTGCTAACCCACTATTTTGGATTTCAAGGAATTTAATTATGAAAGTTGCTCTTTAATTGATTTTGTTTCCTTGTTGCAATCCGTGCTAAATTCTCCTCATGCTTATAGTCAAAATAAAGCGTTTACTAAACATATCGTTGATGCCTTGATGCAATCTTATGAAGAAAAAGTTGAGTTGGAAGTTTCTATCCCTAGAAAACTTTATGATCAGTGGGAACCAACTATTAAAATTAAGATTAAGGTTTGTGAATTTTATGCTTTATGTGATTTGGGTGCTAGTGTTTCCACTATTCCCAAAACTTTGTGCGATTTGCTAGATTTCCGTGATTTTGATGATTGCTCTCTAAACTTGCACCTTGCGGATTCCACTATTAAGAAACCTATGGGAAGAATTAATGATGTTCTTATTGTTGCAAATAGGAATTATGTGCCCATATATTTTATCGTTCTTGATATAGATTGCAATCCTTCTTGTCCTATTATTCTTGGTAGACCTTTCCTTAGAATGATTGGTGCAATTATTGATATGAAGGAAGGGAATATTAGATTCCAATTTCCATTAAAGAAAGGCATGGAACACTTCCCTAGGAAGAAAATAAAATTACCATATGAATCTATCATGAGAGCCACTTATGGATTGCCTACCAAAGATGGCAATACCTAGATCTATCCTTGCTTTTATGCCTAGCTAGGGGCGTTAAACGATAGCGCTTGTTGGGAGGCAACCCAAATTTATTTTCAGTTTTTTTTGCTTTTGCTTCTGTTTAGGAATTAATCTTAGACCTAGCCTCTGGTTAGATGTTTTTTTATTTTTTAATTAGTGTTTGTGCCAAGTTAAACCTATAGGATCTTCTTGGATGATAGTTATTTGATCTTGCTGTAATTTCCAGAAACTTTCTGTTCACGAAAACAATTGTTAAAAATCACCAGAACGTGATAAAATAGTGATTCCAATTGCTGCTGATCAATAAAGAAAATGCCTAGGTCGTCCTATTTTGGCTTTTTGGAGTTCCAGAAGTTTGCGTTAGTTACAGATTACTACAGACTGTTCTATTTTTGACAGATTCATTTTTTCGTGTGTTGTTTGCTTATTTTGATGAATCTATGGCTAGTAAAATAGTTTATAAACCATAGAGAAGTTGGAATACAGTAGGTTTAAGACCAATATAAATAAATAATGAGTTCATTACAGTACCTTGAAGTGGTCTTTTGTTTTCTTTCGCTAACGGAGCTCACGAGATTTCTGTTGAGTTTTGTGTTGTGAAGTTTTCATGTTTTGGTTGAAATCTTTTGATGGATTATGGAACAAGGAGTGGCAAGAGCCTAAGCTTGGGGATGCACATGGCACCCCCAAGATAATATAAGGACACCAAAACTTCAAAGCTTGGGGATGCCCCGGAAGACATCCCCTCTTTCGTCTACTTCCATCGGTAACTTTACTTGGAGCTATATTTTTATTCACCACATGATATGTGTTTTGCTTGGAGCGTCTTGTATGATTTGAGTCTTTGCTTTTTAGTTTACCACAATCATCCTTTCTATACACACCTTTTGAGAGAGCCATACATGATTTGGAATTTGTTAGAATACTCTTTGTTCTTCACTTATATCTTTTGAGCTATATAGTTTTGCTCTAGTGCTTCACTTATATCTTTTAGAGCATGGTGGTGGAGTTGTTTTATAGAAACTATTGATCTCTCATGCTTCACTTAGATTATTTTGAGAGTCTTAAATAGCATGGTAATTTGCTTAATAATCTTAATATGCTTGGGATTCAAGATTTGTAAAACTTTCTTTTGAGTGTGTTGAATACTAAGAAAAGTTTGATGCTTGATAATTGTTTTGAGATATGAAGATGGTGATATTAGAGTCATGCTAGTTGAGTAGTTGTGAATTTGAGAAATACTTGTGTTAAAGTTTGTGATTCCCGTAGCATGCACGTATGGTGAACCGTTATGTGATGAAGTCGGAGCATGATTTATTTATTGATTGTCTTCCTTATGAGTGGCGGTTGGGGACGAGCGATGGTCTTTTCCTACCAATCTATCCCCCTAGGAGCATGCGCGTAATACTTTTCTTTGATAACTTGTAGATTTTTGCAATAAGTATATGAGTTCTTCATGACTAATGTTGAGTCCATGGATTATACACACTTTTCTTCCTCCCACCATTGCTAGCCTCTCTAATACCGCGCACTTTTTAGCGGTATCATAAACCCACCATATACCTTCCTCCAAACAGCCACCATACCTACCTATCATGGCATTTCCATAGCCATTCCGAGATATATTGCCATGCAACTTTCCACCGTTCCGTTTATTATGACACGCTCCATCATTGTCATATTGCTTAGCATGATCATGTAGTTGACATCGTATTTGTGGCAAAGCCACCGTTCATAATTCTTTCATACATGCCACTATTGATTCATTGCATATCCTGGTACACCGCCGGAGGCATTCATATAGAGTCATATTTTGTTCTAAGTATCGAGTTGTAATTGTTGAGTTGTAAGAAAATAAAAGTGTGATGATCATCATTTTTAGAGCATTGTCCCAAGTGAGGAGAAGGATGATGGAGACTATGATTCCCCCACAAGTCGGGATGAGACTCCGGACGAAAAAGAGGCCATAAAAAAAGAGAAAAGGTCCAAACAAAAAAATGAGAGAAAAAGAGAGAAGGGACAATGTTACTATCCTTTTACCACACTTGTGCTTCAAAGTAGCACCACGATCTTCATGATAGAGAGTCTCTCATTTTGTCACTTTCATATACTAGTGGGAATTTTTCATTATAGAACATGACTTGTATATTCCAATGACGGGCTACCTCAAAATGCCCTAGGTCTTCGTGAGCAAGCGAGTTGGATGCACACCCACTTAGTTTCTTTTGTTGAGCTTTCATATACTTATAGCTCTAGTGCATCCGTTGCATGGCAATCCCTACTCACTCACATTGATATCTATTGATGGGCATCTCCATAGCCCGTTGATACGCCTAGTTGATGTGAGACTATCTTCTCCCTTTTTATCTTCTCCACAACCACCATTCTATTTCACATATAGTGCCATATCCATGGCTCACGCTCATGTATTGCGTGAAGATTGAAAAAGTTTTGAGAATGTCAAAAGTATGAGACAATTGCTTGGCTTGTCATCGGGGTTGTGCATGATTTAAATACTTTGTGTGGTGACGATAGAGCATAGCCAGACTATATGATTTTGTAGGGATAACTTTCTTTGGCCATGTTATTTTGAGAAGACATGATTGCTTTGTTAGTATGCTTGAAGTATTATTATTTTTATGTCAATATGAACTTTTGTCTTGAATCTTTCGAATATGAATATTCATACCACAATTAAGAAGAATTACATTGAAATTATGCCAAGTAGCACTCCGCATCAAAAGTTCTGTTTTTTTCATTTACCTACTCGAGGACGGGCAGGAATTAAGCTTGGGGATGCCTGATACGTCTCCAATGTATCTATAATTTTTGATTTCTCCATGCTATATTATTTACAGTTTTGGACAATATTAGGCTTTCTTATCCACTTTTATATTCTTTTTGGGACTAACCTATTAACCGGAGGCAGCCCAGAATTGCTGTTTTTTGCCTATTTCAGAGTTTCAAAGAAACGGAATATCAAACAGAGTCCAAACGGAATGAAACCTTCGAGAACGTGATTTTCTCACCGAATATGATCCAGGAGACTTGGACCCTACGTCAAGAAAGAAAGGAGGTGGGCACGAGGTAGGGGGCGCGCCCACCCCCCCAGGGCGCGCCCTCCACCCTCGTGGGCCCACTTTGCTCCACCGACGTACTTCTTCCTCCTATATATAGCTACGTACCCCCAAACGATCAAATACGGAGCCAAAAACCTAATTCCACCGCCGCAACCTTCTGTACCCACGAGATCCCATCTTGGGGCCTGTTAGGAGCTCCATGGGAGGCATCCATCACGGAGGGCTTCTACATCATCACCATAGCCTCTCCGATGAAGTGTGAGTAGTTTACCTCGGACCTTCGGGTCCATAGTTAGTAGCTAGATGGCTTCTTCTCTTTTTGGATCTCAATACAATGTTCTCCCCCTCTCTCGTGGAGATCTATTTGATGTAATCTTCTTTTTGTGGTGTGTTTGTTGAGACCGATGAATTGTGGGTTTATGATCAAGATTATCTATGAATAATATTTGAATCTTCTCTGAATTATTTTATGTATGATTGGTTATCTTTGCAAGTCTCTTCGAATTTCAGTTTGGTTTGGCCTAGTAGATTGATCTTTCTAGCAATGGGAGAAGTGCTTAGCTTTGGGTTCAATCTTGCGGTGTCCTTTCCCAGTGACAGTAGGGGCAGCAAGGCACGTATTGTATTGTTGCTATCGAGGATAACAAGATGGGTTTTTTATCATATTGCATGAATTTATCCCTCTACATCATGTTATCCGTCTTAAGGCGTTACTCTGTTTTCAAGAACTTAATACTCTAGATGCATGCTGGATATCGGCCGATGAGTGGAGTAATAGTAGTAGATGCAGGCAGGAGTCGGTCTACTTGTCTCGGACGTGATGCCTATATACATGATCATACCTAGATATTCTCATAACTATGCTAAATTCTGTCAATTGCTCAACAGTAATTCGTTCACCCACCGTAAAATACTTATGCTCTTGAGAGAAGCCACAATTGAAATCTATGGCCCCCGGGTCTATCTTCATCATATAAATCTTCCATCACTTTATTATTACCTTTGCTTTTTATTTTACTTTGCATCTTTATCACAAAAATACCAAAAATATTATCTATCATCTCTATCAGATCTCACTCTCGTAAGTGACCGTGAAGGGATTGACAACCCTTATCGCGTTGGTTGCGAGGAGTTATTTGCTTTGTGTAGGTACGAGGGACTCGCGCGTAGCCTCCTACTGGATTGATACCTTGGTTCTCAAAAACTGAGGGAAATAGTTATGCTACTTTGTTGCATCATCCTTTCATCTTCAAGGAAATCCAACGCAGTGCTTAAGAGGTAGCATCTACCCGCGTATCCTTTTCGTTTAGTCTACCTAGCCGTCTAATCAACTGCCTGCAGGCCACTTCTCCCATTAACTTTTCCATCGGGAACCGATTTTCCTCGGCTTCTTCACTACTCCTTCATCTTCATTAGCATCCAAACCACACTGCATTCACATTGTTTTAACCTCTTTACATCCTACTGGAGTAATTCCGAAGCCCCTATAAATAATCATCTTCTTCAGTTAGACTAGCCATCTAATCCTAATTCTCCAAAACGTAGCCCTCCGGTCCAGCGGTTCCAAATGGCGAAAGAGATCGAAATGCAGGTTTTTAGCGTCCAACATGTCCTCGTCGAAGGCTCATTGAGCATAGTTTCCACAGTCACCGACCACCCAAGGGTTGTTCGGAAGTGGATCAACAATGTATCCAACTCCCTCCAAAAGGTGGAGATGAAGGTCATCGGTCTCGATGCAGAGTACACGGAGCGTGCCACTGGGAAGATCCAACGTGCCGCCGTCCTTCAGCTGTGCCTCGAAGATAATGTTTTGGTGTACCACATCATACACACGCCCTCCATACCAGGTCAGCTTCACGATTTCTTGTCCTGGGAGGACATATACTTCTGTGGGGCAGCCATCGCAGGGGACAAACAGAAGTTCGAGCCGTACAACCTTGATTTGAAAAGCAAGAAGAAGAAGAAGAAGAAGAAGAAGAAGAAGAAGAAGAAGAAGAAGAAGAAGAAGAAGAAGAAGAAGAAGAAGAAGAAGAAGAAGAAGAGGAAGAAGAAGAAGAAGAAGAAGAAGAAGAAGAAGAAGAAGAAGAAGAAGAAGAAGAAGAAGAAGAAGAAGAAGACGTAGAAGAAGAAGAAGAAGAATAAGAAGAAGAAGAAGAAGAAGAAGAAGAAGAAGAAGAAGAAGAAGAAGAAGAAGAAGAAGAAGAAGAAGAAGAAGAAGAAGAAGAAGAAGAAGAAGAAGAAGAAGAAGAAGAAGAAGAAGAAGAAGAAGAAGAAGAAGAAGAAGAAGAAGAAGAAGAAGAAGAAGAAGAAGAAGAAGAAGAAGAAGAAGAAGAAGAAGAAGAAGAAGAAGAAGAAGAAGAAGAAGAAGAAGAAGAAGAAGAAGAAGAAGAAGAAGAAGAAGAAGAAGAAGAAGAAGAAGAAGAAGAAGAAGAAGAAGAAGAAGAAGAAGAAGAAGAAGAAGAAGAAGAAGAAGAAGAAGAAGAAGAAGAAGAAGAAGAAGAAGAAGAAGACGAAGAAGAAGAAGAAGAAGAAGCACCAGTAGCATGGCATTATGGATGGATGAACTATTTCCTCTCTTGTAAAAAAAATATGCCCTCTCTATGTATATTGATATAGATGGACTATTTCGATGGTGTGCCTTCCTCTGTCACAGAGGAAGACATCAAGAAGCTAAGAGAGGCTAGGTATTTGACCGGAGAAATCTCGCATAGGTTGCCTGCTCGAGGGCAGGTTATTCCCACTCCCGAACCCGGCGAGAGCGTTGTATTCATCTCTCACTTCCTCCGAGGGCTAGGCCTTGCTCTAGATCCCTTTGTAAGGGGGCTCATGTTCTATTACGGGCTGGATTTCCATGACCTGGCCCCGGATTCCATCCTTCACATCTCGTCGTTCATCGTCGTGTGTGAAGCTTTCCTCCGCATTACCCCACACTTCGGCCTATGGCTCAAAACTTTCAGTGTGGAGCCGAAGATGATTGAGGGGCGACACGCAGAGTGCGGAGGTGCCATAATAAGTAAGGGCGTCGAAGTTCCATGGACAAAAGGTTCCTTCCTGGAGGTGTCCAGTTTATGGCAACGGGAGTGGTTCTATATCACAGCTCCCCGGGGCACCAAGTGGGTAGCTGCCCCTGCCTTTCGCTCGAGCCCCCACCACAACTGACGTCGTGGATCACCAAGGGGCTAGACTGGGGGCCAGTAAATGATGTGCCGATATTGCAGAGCCGCATCCGAGACCTCCTCGAGAGAAATGTCGGCTTGGTCACGGTAATGCAAGTCATGCTAGTCCGTCGGGTCCTGCCTTGCAAACGTCGACCCCACCGAATGTGGGAGTTCAACCCGGAAGGACCCCGAGCTATTCGGCACTTCTTCGGCATGACGCCAAGAGATGTACAAATTGTTCTTCTGACCACGATAAGGAGTCCGGACCTCACCGAGGATGCGGGTCCGAGCTGCAATCGCCCAGACACCCAAGTAAGTAATCCCATGGACGAATACGCTGTTTTCTTTTATTTATCTCAACATCATTCTGAAAAGTCGCTCTTTGACCAGGACTGGGTAACAAAGGCGAAGATGATCAGGTGTCCGTCTCCCCTTCCCGAAGGCACAGCAGATCCGGTACTAGCTGAATGCTCGAGCCGCGCCTCATCAGCGCCTCGTGAAGATAAAGGGGGGAATAAAGAGGCTGAAAGCGGGCCTCACTCGTTATCTATCCAAACTGGGGGAATTAGCGCCTCCGCGAAGGAAGATGACCGGGGAGAAGGATTCGAAACCCCCTGTCCCCAGGGAAGGAAGAGGACCACCTCTGGAGACCCGGAAACCAAGGTTTCCAAACGGGGGAAGAAATCTTCACCAGAGGGTCCTGCCTCGGAGGGCGTCCTTGCCGCACAGTGTCCGCAAGGGGATCAGCCTCCCACCGAGCTGTAAGTAAATGAAAAGTGCTTAATAGTGAAAAAATATCATGCTTTACCTTTGATTACCATAACCGAAACATAAATCTTGCAGTTCGGATCGTAGCCCTTCTCGACAGGGTTCGTCATCAGGGGATCTTCTTCCGGAGATGATGGAGAGCGAAACACCTCCCCATGCCACCCCGCCTCATGAGGCGGGCGACGCTGAAGTGTCGTCGCGAAGGGCTTCTCCTGATCCGCCAAGGCCAGAGGGTAATCCCTTGGCACGCCTCAAGTCCTCAGATTCGCTCCTAAGGAGAGCAACAGAAAGAGTCCGAACTGCGGTGTGCACTCGGGACGCTACCAAGGATCTTCTGGAGCAAGCGGCTATCTCGGAGGTGCATCGTACGCTAATGGGTATGGTGATTCAGAGGATTTCATCCGCCAAAAGTAGGTTGCATGAAGCATTTATGAGTCTGCTGGAAGGCTTTGAGGTACGTGAAATAGTGTGTATTTTTGGCAGTACCGCACATGTTAGGTGTGCCCTATGCAGATAGTAGCCCCTGAGACTCTGGTTGCTGTCGAGAATGGCGCCAAAGGGAGGATCATAGTCCCAGGTAATAATCAGTCCGCCTTCATGTGTAGGTGGCTGAAGGTCCGGCGGCTAGCCGGACTGGTGAGCTTGCCGAGCTGAAGCGGCTTATCAACAAGCGGCTTGACGAGGCATAGGGTATGTGATTTCTCTAGTGATCAACACGTAGTAAGAGGAGCATAGTGCCAGTATATTTAATATGTTGTGACTGCAGATGGAGCTGCGGCCGTGGAGACCCTTCGGGTGGAACTTGCCCGAGCCAAAGAACAAGCCAGGAATAGTGATGTGGCCGCTCTAAAGGTGGACGAAGAACTGAGGCCGAACAGGCTGCCCATTGCCAAAGCAAGGAAAAAATGGCAAGATGGTCGTTGAGTTGAAAGATGCCGCCGACCGTTACCAGCTTCTTGAAAAAGAAAACCGAGCGAAGGCAACGGAGCTGGAGAAGGCCATGGTAGCAGCCAAGGAAGCCCGTTCTAAGATCAGAGCATCGAAGGAGAAGATATCGCGGCTGGGAAGCCCTTCTTGTTGCGGACGAAGTTCGGAGATCCGAAGTATGCCCCTCTTGATCAACTATGGAGTTCTGCGGACGCATATGCGGATCTGGCAGCTAGTGCAGCTGATGCGGCCGAGTACTTCAAGGATCAAAAAGATCGTGAAGTGGAGAAGCTATTCTGGTCACAGTTCGATGGTCCAGTGCATCCACTGCTGTTAAATGAGCGAATGACCGAGTGGGCCGAGCTCCATAGGTTGTCCGGGCTTGCCATGGTGTCTGTTGTGGATCACCTGTGGCCGAGAGGGCCACGGCCGAATAGTTATTTTGGTTTGGTGCAACGATTCCTTGGTGTTGTGCCGCATATCGATGCTATGAAGAGGTCAGCGTGCATAGAGGGTGCGCAGATGGCACTTGCCCGTGTCAAGACATACTGGGCAGACATGGAGGCCACCGCTATTGCAACCCAGGGTTCGGTCGTGGGTCGTAGAGTAGCCGAGCACTACTTTGAAGAAGTCCTTGAAGGCGCCGTTCAATAGAAGCTCGTGCTCAAGAATATTATGTTCTAGTGACATGTATTCCCATTGTAAAAACAATGTTTTATTGAATTATAAAGGTTGTGTTTATACTTTTGCCTGAAAGGATTATGATGCCTCCTGTGCGGCTGTTTATGTATATATGTATATAACCTGAAAGTTTGCAGTCGTCGGCTTCAGCCCCCACGCATATAATGCGAGGGTGTTCACAAAAAGCGCGTATTCCCACTTGATCTAACGTCTTGGTCCATTAAGGAAGTGGTAGCGCAGCGAACAAGGCAATCAGACCATATTGCTTTAACACTTTCACTTAGCCATAGGAGTTTGACTGTGGGACTACTAGATAGCCCCTAGTACCCCCGCGCTCGTCCGAATATGGGGCGCGTACATACATGACCGGGAAACGGCCCTTCGTTAATGCGGAGGAATCCCGAAGATTCCAGTAAGTCATCGAGTGGTTGACCAGTCTCGCGCTTTATCATGACAGTCGGCCGCTTTTTTCATCGAGGTGCTCATCCGGATGAACCAGACACAATCGCAGAGTTCTCCGGTGCCACCTTAGCCGATAGAGCGGAACGTAAGGTAGCAAAACACGGAGCCGAGCAAACCCAACATTTGACCAAAGACAATGATTCGAGATGATGCATATAGGGCCAAACTCGCGACGCCGAACACTCCCTAAGGTATTCGGTCTTTATAACATATACCGGGTTGAACAGTGCCCTTGATAATGAACCCCTAGTGTCCAGGTACGTGCAATGCTCGGACATGGCGAAGTGCCAATAACGTCAGCATCCTTCTCGGTTATATTAAGTATCCGGAGGATGTGAACAACAAGAGACAGTAAAAAAGGTTTACGCAGGGTCTTAATCTAAAAAGAAACCTTTGAGCGGGTACCTGCTGCACGTCTGCGCATGTGTCTCCGTTGTGCCGTATCCTGGACGGGTGTGGTGCGATTGTCATCTGTAAAAAGAGAAGAACTTAGGTTAAAAGTTCTTGTGCCAGAAAAGATTGGTTATTCTCAATAAACCATTAAAATTCAAGATAAGTTAAGTTGAGCCAAACTAGCCCCGATTACACGTGGGAAGCCCCTGGTGCCGTCTATGGGGGTATAACTATCAAACTAACCTCGGGTTTGCCGAAGCTGTTATAGCTAGTAATGCGCCGGACTCGTCTAACCGTGTCCGCGGTCTTGACGACCGATCCTTTATTCTGGCTGGGGGGGGCCTTTTAGTGTTCGGCGGGTAAAGCCGTCGCACATTCTTCCGCTTGTAAGGAATGTTCAATGTTTCCACTAATGGTGATGATGCCACGTGGACCGGGCATCTTAAGCTTGAGAGAAGCGTAATGCAGTATTGCATTAAAACGAGCGAAAGCCGCTCTTCCGAGTAATGCTTGATAGCCACTTCGGAATGGAGCGATGTCGAAGGTTAACCTTTCGCTTCGGAAATTGTCGGGAAAGCCGAATACAACTTCTAGTAATAGAGAGCCCGTACAACGGGCCTCTGGGCCTGGTATTACTCCCTTGAAGGTAGTATTACTGTGGCTGATTTTTGTTGGGTCTATCCCCATTTTGCGGACTGTGTCCTGATATATCAGGTTTAGACTACTGCTTCCGTCCATGAGGACTCTTGTGAGATGGTATCCATTTACTATTGGGTCTAACACCAAGGCCGCCAATCCTTCGAGCCAGATACTTGTCGGGTGATCCTTGCGATTAAAAGTGACCGGGCAGGCCAACCAGGGGTTGAACTTAGGGGTGACGGGCTCTAGGGCGTGTGTGTCTCGGAGTGCAGGTTTGCTTCTCCTCTTCGTCACATGGATCACGTTTACTGTTTTAACCTCTGGTGGGAATTTTTTCTGTCCCCAGGTGCTTTGTTGGCTTGGCTCATCCTCATCTTCACTTGGTGTCTCCCTTCCCTTGTGTTCGACGTTTAGCTTACCGGCCTGCTTGAAGACCCAAAGATTCTCTCTGTGGGTGTGATTTGCGGTGTTTATCGGGTGCCATGAATCGACATAGTTTGTCTAGAATCTTGTTTAGGCTGGACGGTCCATCTCTGCCCTTTGACAGGCTTTTTTCCACGACCTGGTTGAGAGCCCCCGAATCCGGCGTTCTTGCCGTGTATCTGGGCTGTCTTCTGTATTTCGACGCTTGCTTTTACTACGTCTTGGTTTTCCATTGCCATCCCTGACTTTGGATGTGCTTGGGTTGCTGGTGCTTCTGCGGGCTAACCAACTATCCTCGCCCACGCAAAAGCGGGTCATGAGGCTTGTTAGGGCTGCCATTGTTCTCGGTTTTTCTTGGCCGAGGTGTCTGGCGAGCCATTCGTCTTGGACGCTATGCTTGAAAGCTGCTAAGGCTTCAGCGTGCGGGAAGTCGACGATTTGGCTCTTCTTAGTGAGAAACCTGTTCCAAAGCTTTCGGGCTGACTCTCCGGGCTGTTGAATTATGTGACTCAAATCGTCTGCATCCGGAGGTCGGACATAGGTCCCTTGAAAATTAGCCCGAAAAGCATCCTCGAGCTCCTCCCAACTTTTTCGGGGAGGCTTTTTAGCCAGTGCCGAGCTGGTCCTTTAAGCTTGAGGGGCAAGTACTTGATGGCGTGGAGATCGTCTCCGCGAGCCATATGTATATGGAGGATAAAGTCCTCAATCCAGACCCCAGGGGATGTGGTCCCATCGTATGCCTCTATGTTCACTAGTTTGAATCCTTCTGGAAATTCGTGGTCCAGCACCTCATCGGTGAAACATAGGGGGTGTGCGGCACCCCTGTATTTAGATGTATCAAGGCGTTCAGACGGTTGTGGTATTCGGTTTTGATATTGTGCCATAGCGCGCTTTCTAGATCCATAGATGGATCTGGTCATACTGGATTTTTGGCGCAAGTCCTCACGTAGATCGTGTGTTGACTTATGTGCGGCCATGTTAGACGCTCTATCGCGGCCACGAGGTGGTTGATCCGACCGGTTGGCCGTTTTGTTTTTCGGCTGTGTGGGCTCTAAGGCCTCGTCGTCGAATTCGGGCAATAGCTTGCGCTTTGGATAGCTCTTTGTGTGGTAACTTCTACCATACTTTTCTTCATTGTCGAGCACTTCGTTCCATCTGCTGTTGAGTGTATTTTGTGCGGCCTTAATCCTTTGCTTCTGCCTCCTCAGACTCCTCGCTGTGGCAATAAGCCTTCTGTGAAGGTTCTCTTGTTCCAAGTGCCTTTCCGGGATGATGTGCACATCTTCGTCCGGACTATTTTCCTCCTCGGAGGGAGTTTTATGAGCTTTATCCTCGGCGTCACCGTGTTCGGACATCGGATCCGTACTATGTTCACCGTTCATGGCTTCATTTTGCTCTGCCCATTGGTCGTTGTGGTCGCTGCTTCCTCCGAGTCGACCGGGGTGTTATTTTCTCTTTTATTGTTATCGCTGCTTTTGCCGAGGTGGGTTTTAGAGCGGCGCCTATGTCGACGCTTTGTTTGCTTCTCGATGGAGTTGTTCTTCGCTGCTTCTTTCCGTTCCTCGTCATTGTTTTCTTTGGGTGTATCCACCATGTATATGTCATGTGATGGAGTGGCAGTCCAGCGCCCTGTGGGCGGTGGTTCCTGTTCGTCTCCTGCATCGTCGTCCATACCGTTGATGTCTTCGGAGTCGAAGTCGAGCATGTCGGTTAGATCGTCGACAGTGGCTACTAAGTGGGTGGTGGGTGGGAAGCGAATTTCTTCTTCGTCTGCATCCCATTCTAGCCGGACATAGTTCGACCAAGGTTCTCCTGACAAGGAGAGAGACCTTAACGAATTTAGCACGTCGCCGAAAGGCGAGTGCTGAAAGATATCCGTGGAGGTAAACTCCATGATCGGCGCCCAATCGGATAAGATAGGCACGGGCGCAGGCGGCTCGGAGTCCGTGGTCGGAGATGAATCCAGTGGTTCGGCATCACGGCTCTCATGAGGGGTAAGGTCAGTATCTGGCTCTATCGCCGCTGAGAGTACGGCCTCCATGGCGGGGTCTACCCACCCGTCCTTGGATGGCGCAATTTGCTCCAGATTGAAGGCCAGAGTAGTTGCCGGTGTGATCTCCCGAACACTGTCCGACGGCAGAGCTATATCATGCTCGTCGTGATCGTGCGGTGCACCTGGCAAGGGCTCGAATCCGTAAAAGATCAAGTCTCCATGGATGTCAGCAGTGTAATTCAAGTTCCCGAACCTGACCTGGTGGCCAGGGGCATAGCTCTCGATCTGCTCCAGATGGCCAAGCGAGTTAGCCCGTAGGGCGAAGCCGCCGAATACGAAGATCTGTCCGGGGAGGAAAACCTCACCCTGAACCGCATCGTTACCGATGATCGAAGGAGCTATCAGGCCTTATGGTGACGACGCAGTGTAACTCTCAATGAAAGCACCAATGTCGGTGTCAAAACTGGCGGATCTCGGGTAGGGGGTCCCGAACTGTGCGTATAAGGCGGATGGTAATAGGAGACGGGGAACACGATGTTTACCCAGGTTCGATCCCTCTCGATGGAGGTAATACCCTACTTCCTGCGTGATTGATCTTGATGATATGAGTATTACAAGAGTTGATCTACCACGAGATCATAGAGGCTAAACCCTAGAAGCTAGCCTATGGTATGATCGTTGTTGTCCTACGGACTAAACCCTCCGGTTTATATAGACACCGGAGGGGGCTAGGGTTACACAAAGTCGGTTACATGGGAGGAGATCTACATATCCGTATTGCCAAGCTTGCCCTCCACGCCAAGGAGACTCCCATCCGGACACGGGACGAGGTCTTCAATCTTGTATCTTCATAGTCCAACAGTCCGACTAAAGGATATAATCCGGCTGTCTCGAGACCCCCTAATCCAGGACTCCCTCAGCGCCTCTACACTAACACGTCAATGCATTATGTTTAAAGTAAATAACCAATGGCACTAAATTATCTATTTACACGAGAAATACATAGGTTGAGCGTTTGATCCCTTTTTTGTGAACGCGCCTCTACACCCATACGATTGGTCGCGCCCGTGTGAACGTCCAAGTTATCGGCGCATCATCCCAAGTTATTGTCTTTTTTTCTGGGGTGGACTTTACACCAGTTATTAACTACTCATGCGTGCCCCTTGTACACAGTCTCGCATGACCTTCCTGTTAGCCCGGTGAAACTGGCTACGAACGATCCCGCGGGCGGCAAAATCTCCCGCCTCCTTCTAAAATTTCTGCCACCTAGTCTTTAGCATGCGAAATTCCCCTTTTGTCATTGCTGCATGAAGAACAACAGTAACAATACCGCCCTCATCTACATAATAGGTCGGGGCTGCTTTGGTAACTTCCTGCTCCCCCCACCACACGGCACCCCCATTTCCTCTCCCCCTCCCGCAAAAATGACTAACTCCACGGCACTAGAGCATCTTACATCACGTCGTCCGTACTTCATCAGCCTTTCTACCCTTCCCCTCTCGAAACCCTAGACTGCTCATCCACCGGCATACCAGAGCCCATTCACTGCCAGCGGCGTCCACCTCGCGGGATCTGCTTCTGCGGATGCATCTACCCCTCCCACCTCCACTAGAAACAAGTAGACTGCTTATCCACCACTATACCACAACCCATTCAGTGCCGGCCTTATCCACGGTGCCGGATCTACTTTATTTCCAGATTTCGCCAACCGCAGTCAAGACTCCAAGAAGAACTCATTCGTACTCCCCACCGGAGACGCTTCGTCCACACCCCCCCCCCCCCTAGAGCCTCCCCACTGACGCCCTCATCGACGACCTGTGATCGTCTTCACCGACACCTTCCTCAACCCTACCGGAGCCGCTTTGCCAACACCATCATCAACCCTACCGGAGTAGCTTCGCCTATACCATCCTCAACCCTACCGGGGCTGCTTTGCCAACTCACAAGTCCACGGCCACAGATCTGCTTTGTTGCACCCTCATCCAACCTACTGGAGCAGCTTCCGACGCCCCATCTACAGCCGCAGATCCGCATCGTTGACACCATCCTTAACCCAACCATCGGAGCAGCTTCACCGATGCCCTCGTCCACGGCCATAGATCTGCTTCGCCCACACCGTAGTCCACCCTACCGGAGCTGCTCCACAAACACCCTACTCAACGGTTCTAGATCTCCTTACGGACTCCACAGCGGCCCGGTATGGCGTCATCACCCTTGACGCGTTTCTAACTCTGATTCCCACCGTCTGGCAAGATGCCAAGCACCCGCCACGACCTAGGTACTTCACCTTTAAACCCGTCCAAAGATCACACCGATGTACTTCAAATATACTAACATGTCGTTGTTACCTGTTATGCAGCTGGCAAAAACTACAAGGACAATGTTTCTTCTGGATCTAACAGCTTGTCCAACCAAGATCCTGTACTGAACATTGATATGATCTTGTAAGTGCGTCTCTCTCTTGTATTGTTGTGTGCCTGCCAGCATGCTTTGTTAGGATTTTCGGCCAGTAATCCCTTTGTGCAGACAATGATTTCTACTACTGGCTGCTAAATTAGATATGTAGATGTCATACATGATACTACCTCGTACCTCTGTTCCTAAATATAACTCTTTCTAGAGATTCCACTATAGGCTACATACGGAGCAAACTGAGTCAATCTACACTCAAAAATGCATCTATATACATCTGTATGTGGTCCATACTGGAATCTCTACAAAGACATATATTTAGGAACAGAGGTAGTACATTGCACAAAATCGTAGGTGGCATGTAGGAATTCCAGTGCACTACATTAGGCTCCCTTAGAGTGCCTGCTAGTCCAGCACACAGAGTCATGGCTAGTTTATGCTACACACACAATCGTTAATTGGTGGTTTAAATATGCGCAAGGGATATGAAATGTATTATCATTTAGAGATGTCTAAAATTAGTCGTATCAATTTTGCAAATAGGGTTACAAAATGAAAAAGTACAAGATGTATGTGGCAATTTCGTGGAACATCACAAAAAAAGGAGAGGCAGCGGTGAGCCTATACAGTGCGCTATGGTAGGTCACTCCTCCATTGCAATCATCGTGACATGTTATTTGTATGTCAGTTCTATTGGCCAAGTTTCTTAGGGACAGTTATTACGAGTTATCCTAAGAAAATAAGCACATGTGAATATAAGCTCCAGGTAATAAGCCAACCAGTTCTTTTCATTGCCTTCCTTTTCATCTTATCTTTGGTATGATCAGTGAAAAGTCTAGATTGCATTATATTTTGTCCTTTTTCTGCCCATATGAAAATTAATTTGACTTCCAAACATCACAAATTGAACCCACTGCAGTAATTAATATGATAGGAAAACAAACCATCACTATTTGTTCAAAATGCAAATACAAAGATACCATCTACTTGGCACAATCTACTTTGGTCAATGTCTTCCATAGAGATCACATTGCCTAATTTAAATGAAGAACGCATGACCCACATTTAAATCAAGAACAATTATTTATTGAAATTCGATGGTCCAAGTGGTTGGTTATTATTATCATATAGCAACACCACCTGAAAGCATCATATAGCAGCAGCAACTCATAGCAACTCATCATACAGCAGCAGCAGCAGTAGTGTGCAATTCATCATATACCACCAGCAGCTCATAGCAATTCATCATATAGAAGCAGCAGCTCATAGCAATTCATCATATAGCAGCAGCAGAAGCAACTCATAGCAATTCATCATATAGCGGCGGGAGTAGCTTATAGCAACTCATCATATAGCAAAGCTTTGCTCATAGCAATTCATCATATAGTAACAACGACTCATAGCAATTCATCATTTAGCGGCGTGACGAAGCAGCTCATAGCAATGCATCATATAGCGACAATGAAGCAACTCATACCAATTCATCGTATAGTGGATCGTAATGAAAATTTGGCAAAAATAAGAGAGATCCTCACCTTGTTGGATGAGCTCATCCTTCATGACACCTCAAGGCCCACGGCACAGGAGGAGGGAGGGGAATAAGGTGCCTTCTACCGCAGTGTGGCATCAACCGTAGTTGTGCGGCGCCCGCCAGAGTAGTGCGTTGGACGGACCACAATGGAGCAGCTACTGGAGACCATGAGAATGAGGGGCGGCGCCAGAGGGAGGAGCAGCTGGGGAGATTTTGCCCTATCCGTCGGCCATGTAACCTAGCTGGACAGAGCATCATCGAGGACCCGGGCGAGATGGGACCGATGGCGGCAGCTCGTGGAGGAACCCTAAGCCAGCAGTGAGGATCAAGGTAGAGGGAAAGGGGAGACGAGATGCAAGAGGGCAGCGCAATTGCATTTTGAGTGTAATATAGAGAGACAACAGAGTCATTTCACTATTCCCCTTCCCTTCAATTTTTAGTGAGCTTCTACCCTAAACACCCCATCCAAAGCGGAATAAGATAAGCCCAAGCCCATAACTCAAAAATGACTTCTTTACATCTTTTATGGCTTATTTTGACAATAAGCTCTGAAAAGGCGGAATAGAACTGGCCCTTAACCTGCAATTCAATTCTGCGTGCAATAATGAATCACTCCAGCCTGCTATAGTGTACATTTAGGCATCATCATACATGGCATAACCTAATACATGTGCATTCCATTGTAGAATCTGGAATATGCAATGTTTATGTTAGTTCATACGTTGCACATGATGTTTAAATGTCCCTTAAATCTGGTCAGTCAAGTGATGGTCTTTAAGCCTCTTTCTTTGCTTCTTTTCTTGATACATCTATTCAATTGCTTGTTTGCATCAGCCAGCCATACCAGAACTTTTTGCTTTGATTACTTGTTGTTCTTGACCTAACACTCTAACAAAGCTTGTCAACAATTTAAACACTAAGGGCTGCTGCAGTGGGGGCTTGTCTAACTCATAGGTGACATAAAGGTTTGGCTGTACACTAAAGTAGGCTCTCCAAGAGTGCCTGGAGATCCAGTTCTAAGGTATGCCTAGTTTTTACATAGTGCACACATAGTAAATGCTCATTTCATTGTGTGCAAGGGCAAGAGATGTGGCATGTTTCATTATGTGGTGTTGTTTTGTTATAATCTCATCCTTTTGTGTTGTTCACAGACTAGAAAGTATGCATATTTATCTTCCAAGGAGACGAGTAACTAGCTTGTGTCACCTTGCAGAGGGGGTGCAGTGAAGATAAGATTGAGGATTTCCAAGTACAAGATGTTAGGAAGGAGCCTTGCAAGAGAAGTAGGAGCAGCGCTGAGCCTGTTCAACCAGTTAAGGTAAGTCACTATATCCAACTCAATAGTTCAATTCCTTGTTTGTTTCAGGCATAGTTAATTTGCTCTTTTCAATTGCTTTATTTGCCCTTAGTTAATGAGATGCCCAAACAATTATGCCTGATGTTGGGTACTTGTATAACTATTAGTTGACATAATTAAAGGCACTACCATTTAATTACTCTAGTGAAGTGTGCCTGAAGCTTTGAAGCCTATTAACCAACTATTAATGCATGAGGCTCACAATCTAGTTTATACTAGGCTAATGATTGCATAGCTTTGCTTGCTGTAGTAGGTTTGTATGAATCCCTCTGCTGCTCATTATGCTCCCCAAGACTTTAATTGAGCTACAGAATGGCCAACTGCTTGCTTACTTATACGCAACATGCTGTCTAAATTTGTAACTTGTCTGTGTTTTGGATTTGGCCCCAACATCATGCTCCTCTGGTGAGCTAAGAGAGATTTCTGTGTGTAGACTGCACAGACTACCATTTTTATAATTTTTAAAATATCACCTGCTTATGCTTCATGACGTGTAACATTATTGTAAGTCCTGTTTTGCCATGTACAAAATAGTCTGTCTTGCTTGCTTCACTGTTGTAATTATATTTTTGCCCTAGTCATGTGTACTTACAGAAACATTTCAGGATGAAGTGACATCAACGCAAAGATCTGCGAGCAGTGCGGCATGGCCGTTACTGAAATACTATGGATTGGAATTGGAATGTGTTGATGTTCTCGAGCATCAACTAGAGGTGGCAAGACAACGTGTACATGATTCTCAGGGTACAATCAACAAACTGAGACTGGACATGTAGGTATTATGCAGGAGTCAAAAAATGAAACAAGACACTGAGGTAACCACAAAGGAATTGGAGATTTTGCAGGCTGAAATTTGTGCTATCTGAATCCGACCAATCCTATTTCTGAAGAGATTATAGTTCAAATGGTAACTTCCGTTGATGCGTGTCCAGGATGTATGAGCTTTATTTGTCCAGTATGTAATTTGTTGTTTGTGTACGCTTTATTATCACTGGTGCCGACGATAATGCCCAGTGGGTATATTCGGATGTAGTTTCTTTATTGTGCAGTGTAGGATTATTCTACGTTTCTATGCCTTAGTATTTTTATTGTATAGTGTATGTTTTTTTAGAGGTGATAGTATAAAGTAGGATAATTCTTGAATATGTTATATCGTTTAAACGGGGGCCCACACGCCCAAACATTTCTTGGACGCCATACAAACGAACAAACATGTGTAGTCAAAGCGGGCCTTATTTGGGCTGGTCAAAATAATATTAAGTGGATCCCAAATGATGTGGCCCACCGTAACAACGACTCTTAGCAGGCCGTTAACAGGCCAAAAGCTTGATAGGGCCGAATAAATGGAAATGGCCCGCGAGCCTCTAGCAGGCCGAAATAGATGTCAATTTTGTCTCGGCCCTTTTACTTTACGGGCCAGTAAGAGGCCGAAACTGTTATGGGCATAGGAGGCCAGTTTGCAAACTAGGCTTTTAACAGGCCGAAAGTCGCTACTGGCTGAAATGATGCCATCTTTGAGCGTGGGCCCCTAATGGACCCTAAAGTCAAAGGCCCAACTGTTGTGCGGGCCATTAACAGGCCGAGAGACAAAATGGGCTAGGAGTTGGCCCATTTACCAAATGGGCCGATTACAGGCCTAAAGTCACAGCGGGCTAGAATTGGACCAACTGTAGAATGGGCCGAGAAAAGGCCGAAAGAAGTTACAGGCTGTTCACAGGCTGGAACTAACGATGGGCTGCTAACAGGCCGAAAGAAGCTCGGGCCGCAATTTGGCCTAAAGATGTAGCGGGACGTTAACGGGCTAAAACTGACGATGGGCTGGAAATTGTCAAATGTAGAATGGGCCTTTGATGGGCCGATTCTGTGTAACTTGTATGGGCCGTGATTGTAAATGGGCCTGACTCAAGTAGGCCGCTAATGGGTCGGCCCGCTTATTTTGACAGGCCCGGCCTTTTAACTTGAATGGCCACTGTAGGGCCGGTCCACGTGTTGACATATCATAGACGCATCTCACCCATTGGATGAGTGACACCTGTGCCAACGCGAAGCTGACACGCGGTTCCCTCGGCCAATGAGAATTTTACACATGGAAAATCGTCATTGGTCGTGGCTGTTAGCAGGTTATCAGATCCAAAACCAGCCCCGATAGCTTAACGGCGACCCGTTATGGTGGATGCCATGTGTCGGTCACCCTAGACGAAAGCACTTCCATGACGCGACATTTATCGTCATGGAAGTGAACACTTCTATGATGATAATTTTGGTAATGTCATGGAACACTTCTACGACAGCACATGTATGGCTATCTTGATTCTGTCATAAAATCGCCATGGATGTACATGCATGACAGAAAACGTGACCTACTGTGACAAACACGTATCATCATGGAAGTGTATTTTTTTGTAGTGTAGATCATTCTGCCTCAATTTTTTTTCACGGTAAACAATCACATATATACCCTAGGTTTTATTTTCTGGCCCATTTCAGGTGTCATTGCTATATTTAAGTCATTTTTTCGCACTTACCTTGCATTTAGTGCATATAAATTCAAAACCGTTCTACAACTACATCTGGTTTTGGTTAGCAAAGAAGGTGTACAAATCATTTGTGTGTCGCTTTGCGAGTTTTCATCCATTGTCCGAGAAACGGGGAGAAGTTTCAAACATTTCGGCGCGAGGTCCGGCCAACAGCGTATCCCTAGTTGGTATTTTAATTGCAGGGAATTCAGATGGAGTCCAGACATCATCAAAATCGGTGTGTGCCCGTGGTGTGCTCTCACGACCCTGGGGAAAAAATTGGTAAAGTTTGGCACATGTTTTGATGATCGCTCCTTCCAAACCGGAGCATCTCACATGAAGGACCATGGTTTCCAAAAGGAGACGTGTCAATTCAAACTCCAGTGGTCGGTGACTTCATCGTTTGGCCTCGTAAAAATTTTCATGATACGCAATCACCATTATACCACGGGTTTGATTTTCTAACGCATTTCAGGTATCTTTTTTATATTTAAGATTTTTTTGAATTTAACATGCAATTTGTGGATATAAATAATATCACAACTGGAACTGCATGTGTTGTCCAAAGGGATGAGGATTGTCGTTCGATGAAGGAGAATCCAATGGTGCAGACGTACGATTCGTCAAGTTTGGGTTCTGGCCAATCAGAACACACGACTCAGATCACGTGCGTGGCAGGGGGGCATCGGCCACGGTTTAGTGGACACGCGGCTTTCGTAAGTGAACCATGTGCTATTTGAAAACATTTTCATTAACTAACAACATATTTTCGTTTGAATGAAAACATGAGTTCATCATTTTGCCTGCAATGTTTTTCCACGGTAAGAAATCACGATTGTACCCTATGGTTCAATTTTGTGGTGCATTTTACCAGGCGGCAGGCCTGGCTAGCAATCTCAAACTTTGAATATGCAAAAAAGAGATCTCGTTTGCTATATTTGAGTCATTTTTTGCACACACACACAAACATACATACATACATATATATATATATATATATATATATATATATATATATATATATATATAGTCGCAACTACATGTGGGTGTTAGCAAGATCTTTTGTGTGTCGCTTTGTGAGTTTTCATTCCTTGTCCGAGAAACGGGAAAAAACTTCAAACAGTTCAGCCGCAGGGTGCGGCCAGAGGCGTAGGCCTTGTTGGTATTTTAATTTCAGGAAATTCATATAGAGTCCGGAAAATAACGAAAATCTTTGTGTGAATGTGGTGTGCTCTGTCAGGACCCCGATTCCAAGTCACATCGATCTAGCCGGTAGC
This sequence comes from Aegilops bicornis, assembly GCA_021605145.1. Taxonomy (NCBI): domain Eukaryota; kingdom Viridiplantae; phylum Streptophyta; class Magnoliopsida; order Poales; family Poaceae; genus Aegilops; species Aegilops bicornis. Next base: position 417,667,252 of record CM038670.1, on the reverse strand, counting down.
ACCTCATATCACTTTGCGGCCTCACACACGGTATTCCCACGGGTGTCGCCTTACCATGGCCCGGGACCGTTTGCGCCTTTTGGCTCACGTATATGATAGTGTCGCTAGCATCCCTATGACAGAGAACCCGGGCCGTCATGACTAGTCGTGAACCCAAAGTGGCACTAACTTACGGGAACAAGCATACATGAATCAACATCGAGCATGTCGGCCAGCAGCGTGCAAATCCGGGATGTAGCACTGGGCTAACAGGACTCCGGTGAACCGGGCTGTAGCAGGCTAGGCAGGACTCCGAATGTCACCGCGTGACATTTCCCTGAAAGGCAGAACCACGAGGCAAGTGAATCACATGCCGGCCAATCAAGTGTTCGGGAGCGGTAGTCTTTGGGCTAGCAGGACTCCGGTGAACCGGGCTATAGCGGACTACTATGGCTCATGGAAGCACAAGAATACATTTCCCCATAAGAGAGGCTACCAAGGATAAACAACTAGGTTGTCGGATCCCACACATACCAAGCATTTCAATCATACACACAATATGCTCGATATGTGTAAATACAACATGGCATCACAACAAAACTCTACGACTCAAAGTATTTATTCATTAGGCCCCGAGGAGTGAGATATTACAAACATTGGTCTCATGACCCAACATTCAGAGCATACAAGTCAAAGCACATGCAGAAGCTTAACATGTCTGAGTACAGACATCTACAAATGAAAAAGGCTGAGAAGCCTGACTATCTACCAGATCCTGCCGAGGGCACAAGATCGTAGCTGAGGTATCAAGCTAAACATCGAAGTCCACACGGAACTACTAGCGATACTGACATCTCTTTGTAAAACATAAAATAGGCAAACGTGACTACAAATGTACCCAGCAAGACTTACATCAGAACTAGCTACATATGCATCAGTATCAACAAAGGGGGTGGTGGAGTTTGACTGCAGCAAGCCAGCTTTGTATCAGTGGCTATCCTAAACTATGACTGCAAGTAACTATTTTGAGGTGGCGCACACGAGTCCACATATTCATCATATCAATACACCACTATGGATCCGCTCCCGTCTCCCTACGACAGGGCCATCCATAGCACTCACGCTTATCTTGCGAGTTTTAGAGTATCCACTTTCACTTGTCTATGGACTGTACAAGCAACCCAGAAGTCCTTTACCGCGGACACGACTATTCGAATAGATCATTTATAACCCTGCAGGGGTGTACTTCTTCACACACGCTCTCGTCGCTTACCACCATGTACACGTCGTGTATCTCGGCAATCTTCAAGCGGAAGCCTGTCAAGGGAGTCGGCCACGACCTGACTAACCACGCAAGTCTCTAGTCCAGGTTTATCGCCTATTCGGGTTCCATCCGCGAGGAGATCCGGTCAGGGTTTCGCTCACAGCCCCAAACGATGTGTGCAGGGTTCCTGAGACACCAAATGGGCGTCCGGTACACCGGGCCACGGTGTGTCTACCGCATCATAGCCCACCGCTAGGGTCAGTGCTACGCACGGCCTCCAACACATATCCTACAAACACCAGAAACTAGTTGCAACTCCTGGACAGAGATCAAGGCGATTAATAAGTTGAGAGAGTCAATTAAGGATCCCAATGTGTGGTAGTAGCTGTTCATGGATCACAAACACATAACTCAGTTCCTGAGGACGGTTTCAATGAGACAACCCACCATGTACTCCTACATGGCCTCTCACCACTACCTTTACCAAATCGTGTTCACACACTTAGCTCACACACAGTAGGACATGTCCATCACCATTCCAATTCATTCCTGATGAATCAGACCTTTCTCAACTCTAAGCAGTAGCAGGCATGAAAAACAAGCATGGATGAGTAGGCACATCAGGGCTCAAACAACTCCTACTCATGCTAGTGGGTTTCATCTATTTACTGTGGCAATGACAGGTCATGCAAAGGAAAAGGGGTTCAGCTACCACATCATGTAACAGTGTTGTCCTAATACAGTAAAAGAGAGCAGGAGCGAGAGAGTGGGATTGTATCGGAATGAACAAGGTGGTTTTGCTTGCCTGGCACTTCTGAAGATAGTATAGTTCTTCATCGGTGTCATCGATCTCATCGTCGAAACCACGTCTATCGAGAGGGGACAAATACCGGCAACAGAGAAAGAAACACAATCAGATGCAATGCACAATATGATGCATGATCATGACATGGTAAAATGAGTGTGTTGGGATAATGCAACTACAACCAGATGGGTTTGAGCTATTTTGAACCAAAGATTCAAAGTTCAAAATCATTTGTGATCTTAAATAGTGCTTTATCATGTTTTGCACTAAACAACAAGTTAACTTGTTTAAACATGCATGAAACCAGTACAGATGGATAGATTGGATTTTTTGATAATTTTTCATATATAACACTTTGCATTTGGAGTTACAGCTTAATTTCTATGAATTTTAGAAGTTTTGGGCATTTTCTAGAATTTCCTGAATGAATAAATCCAGTAAATGATTTATTGCGTCAGCATTGCATCATTGTGACATCAGTAGGTCAAAGGCGCCAAACCAGGTCAAACCTGACGGCTGGGACCCACACGTCAGTGAAGCAACTAATTAACAGGGTTAAGTTAATACTAACTAAACTGTCAGTGGGGCCTGGGCCCACATGTCAGTGACTTAGTGGGTTAACTAAAAGTTAATTAGCGCTAAGCTAAAATTAGCAGGGCTCTAGGCCCACCTTTCCTTGACCCAGGGGAGTCAAACCCCAGGTCAAACGAGGTCAACTCACCGGCGGTTTGACGCCGGCGATGACAGACGCGACGGAGGGCTTCGGAAAACACCCACATGGCTCGGTTTTGGATGTGGTTTGCGGCTACGGAAAGCTGGGAGTCTCACGCATCCAATGGAGGCAACAGCTCGCGCCAGAGTGGACTAAATCGACGGCGGCGGCAACTTTTGCGGCGGCCGGAGTTCGGGTGACGTCGGGCTTGGCGTTAGAGTACACGGGAGGAGGAGTTGGTGGGTGTTCCATGCTCCTGGGAGCGTGCAGAGAACAGTGACATGCTCGGTTTCGAGCCTTAGCGACTGCAGCGCGGCGGTGACATTGCCGGCGACGTGGAGCTCTCGGTTCCGGCTGTGGAGCTAGCTAGAGGATGCGCGCGACGACGAGGTAAGGGGGGTTTCGACCGGGGGCTCACAGAGGTTTGTTTGGCGCAGACGGCGAGGCCGGGGAGGGTCGAGGCTTAGCGGGACGCCGAGAGGGATCTCCAGCGACCGAGGTTGACGAAGATGGCGGTGAGGGCGTTCGGGGGCGTCCGGCATCGCGCAGCTCAGTGGAGAGGACGAGGCAGACGTGGCGGAGATCGAGGATAGGTCGGAGGGGCTCGAGGGCAGCTATGGGCGCGACTACGGTGGCGATGAGCTCGGGCGTGCGTCGGCCATGGCGTGAAGAGAGCGAGGGAGCGAAGGGGAAAGAGTGAGCGAGGGTTCGGTGGGTTCTGGAGGCCATGGGGAGACGAACCCAGCGTCACGCTGGCCAGGGAGGGGCCAGGCAGGCAGCTGCGTGCCCGCACACGCGAGCGCCGTGCACTGCTTCCCCTCTACCTTCTGGAAAGAGGAGGAAGACAAGCTGGCGGGGAGGTGGCTGGGTGGGCCCGGCTTGACGAGCCGCATGGTAGGCTCGGTGAGTTCCTCTCTCTCTCTTGTTTTCCTATTTATTTATTTTTGTTTGTTTTGATTTAGTAGGAGTACTAAACCAATTTATTTACTTCTGTAAATTATTGTATGGACTAGGGATATTACTCTAGAGCCCCACAATAATTTCCAAAATTATTGGACATGTATTTCTCTTATAACAGAAATAAAGCCAATTCAAATACATTATGATTTAATTCAAATGCCCAAATTAATTACTCTTAATGCTCTAAAAATATCGGTTTGGATTTTTACCTCCTGCCAATATTTCCAGGGATTAAAATCAACATTTCCTTGGGCTCATTTGAAGAAATTTTTAACTTGCTCATTTTTAAAAGGTTTATGAGGCTTTGAGAATCTTCCTCAATTCAAATTTCTTCGAATTTACATGATGCATGCTCACTGATGCAACTATTTACAATCATGAATCTAGGGCTATGACATGCTCTCATGATCGCATGGAAAAAAATTGATAAAGTTTGGCACAAGTTTTGATGCTCGCACCTTCCATACCGGAGCATCTCACAAAAAGGATCATAGTTTGCAAAAGGAGAAGCGGCACTTCAGACTCTAAATCGTGAGTTACTACATCGTTCCGCCTCAGAAAAAAATCATGGTAAAGAATCGCGGATATACCCTTGGTTTGGTTTTCGGCACATTTTAGGTCTCGTCTGCTATGTTTAAGTCATTCTTTGCACTTACCTGGCATTTAGTGCATATAAAGTCAAAAAGCCTACTACAACTACATGTGGGTGTTTTAGTTAGGCTATACTTAGGCTACTCATAGTGGAGAGTATCATATACTAATATCATGCATATATATGATACTAGTGTATGATACTACCTTTAATTATAGTGCATAGTATAATAGAGTAGTACCATAGATGATCATATTTTTTGCCATGCATGACACAAATTAGCATCGCATTTAACATGATACGGTACCTACATATATGTTAACTCTAACCCTCTCTATCTTGTTTAATTCTTTGCCACATCAACAAACTTGCTATTTCCGAGTGCATGATACCGGCTCTGATACCACCACTATGGCCAGCCTTATAGTGGGGAGTATCATATACTAGTATCATGCATATGATACTAGTGTATGATACTATGTACGTACCTTCATAGTGCATAGTATCATAGAGTAGTATCATAGATGACCATATTTATGGCCATGCATGACACAAAGTAGTATAGCATTTACTATGTTACGGTATCTACCTATGTTACTTTAACCCACTCTCCCTTCTATAATTCCTTGCCACATTATCATATTTCTTATTCCCAAGTGCATGCTACCGGCTATGATACCCCCACTATGGCCACCCTTATCAAAGAAGGTGTACAAATCATTTCTGCGTCGCTCTACGAGTTTTCGTCCGTTTGTCCGAGAAGCGGGGAGAAGTTTCAAACATTTTGGCCGCGAGGTGCGTCCACTGGCGTAGGCCTAGTTGCTATTTTAATTATAGGAAATTCAGATGGAGTCCGAACATCATCAAAATTGATGTGCGCCCGTGGCGTGCTCTCACGACCCCGTGGAAAAAAATTGGTAAAGTTTGGCACAAGTTTTGCTGATCGCTCCTCAAACCGGAGCATCTCACATAAAGGATCATGGTTTATGAAAGGAGACGTGTCAATTCAAACTCCAGTGGCCGGTGACTTCATCGTTTGGCCTCATAAAAATTTCCACGGTACACCATCACCATTATACCACGAGTTTGATTTCCTGGCGCATTTCAGGTATCGTTAGCTATATTTAAGACATTTTTTGAGTTTAACATGCAATTTTTGCAGAAAAATAAAATTACAACCGGAACTGCATGTGCCATCGAAAGGGATGAGGATTGTCGTTCGATTTGGGAGCATCCAATGGTGCAGACATACGATCCGTGGGGTTTGGGTTCTGGCCAATCGGAAAGCACGACTCAGATCGCACGCGGCGTTTGGTCGACACACGGCTTTCATGAATGAACCGTGTGCTATTCGCAGACCAGATTGCATATTTTTGTTCACACATACTGTAGTGAGATCAGCTGAGTGTGCTACCTCTATGATATAATAATAATAATAATAATAATAATAATAATAATAATAATAATAATAATAATAATAATAATAATAATAATAATCATAATAATCATAATAATAATAATAATAATAATAATAATAATAATAATAATAATAATAATAATAATAATAATAATAATAATAAACATCTCATATTCATTGCTTGAGCTGACAGGATATCAAGGTCAACATATTAACAGTTCTTACAGCAACAGAAAACCAGACATAGCTCACAAATTTAGTACACGCGATAGTTCTAAATTGAACAAATTAAGTTGCAGGGTAGGCATAAAGACTAGTCTTACGGCTTAATTCCCATGTACATGGGGGAACTGGGATCATTACGATGACCCCGAATGAACTTGTGTTTTCTGATGATTTTACGCTTCTCTATTACATTGGTGAATGATCCCTTGGCTGGCAACTCAGCAAATTCATCCTACTCGTCCTCATCGGCAACATCCTCGACACCCAGTACCCTCCTCTTCCCATCCATCACTATATTGTAGTTCTTATGCAAGGGGTCTTCCGCATAGAAAATCTGAGTAGCATCGCTGGCAAGAATGAACGGGTCCGCGTGATATGCCATCGTTGTCCTGTTAACACAGGTCTTCCTATCATCATCAACCCTTACATGACCAAGAGGGATCCATGCGCACCTAAATAATGCCACCTTAACTTTCACATAGTCAAGCTCCCAAATCTCTTTGATGGTTCCATAGTATACCCTTTTATCAGCTTCATCTATAGTCATGCATTCTATTCGAACAGAGTTGTTCTGATATGAGGTCTTCTCATCACATTCCTCGGTGTAGAACATGTATCCATTTATGTCATATTATTGGTACGTCAACACCGTAGGTGATGGCTTTTCTACCAACCATGTAGCAATGTCATCGATGGATCCTTGTGCCAAACGATTCTTCAGCCATTCGGCGCAGTTCTTAGTCCTTCATCTCCACATCTAATGAAGGCACCATTGGTAAGAAGCTTTGGCGTATCTCCGCCAAGTGTTCTTCGGCATAAGTGCTGAGAACTGGGCTATTAAGCAGTACTGTCAAATGGGCTTTCTCTGCCAATTCTCCGGGTGTAGCCATTTGCGTAGGATGCTTGCCTTGTAGGATGCTTGCCTCTGGATGGTATAACCTTGTAGGATGCTTGCCTCCGGATGGTATAACCTTTCCCCGTTTCTTGAACAAACGGATGAAAACTCACAAAGCAACGCACAAATGATCTGTACACCTCCTCCACGGTATAACCTTGTAGGATGCTTGCCTCCGGATGGTTTCGGTTCCGACAAAAGCGCTTCAGTATTCCCATGAACCGCTCGAAGGGATACATGTTGCGAAGAAACACAGGACCACAATACTTTATCTAAATCGACAAGGTACACAGTGAGATGGACCATGACATCAAAGAATGACGGTGGGAAAAACATCTCTAGGTTGGAAAATATTCTTGCAATATCATCCTGCATATGATCCAACTCTTCAGGATCTACAACTTTCTGCCATAGTTGGTTGAAGAAATCGTAGAGCTCAATGAGTGTGTTTCTTATATCTTTGTCCGTCAGATTCCTGATGGCCACCGGGAGGATCTGTGTCAACATTACGTGGCAACCATGTGACTTCATGTGTCCCAACTTCATTTTACTTGAGCTCACATCCACGAGACTCCTGATGTTTGCGGAGTAGGAAGAGGGTGTCTTAACTGACAACAAATAGGTGAAGAACTGTGTTGCTTCTTTTATACTGAAATTGTAACCCTGGCGAGCTTTGATGAATTTGTCATCATCTCCTGCTTCACTCTTGCGTTTTTATTGATCAGCAAGCATATCAAGCTGTGAACCATCACCATCCTTTGTTTTACCTTTAATCTTGAGTAGAGTACCAAGGATGCTTTCACATACGTTCTTCTCTACGTGCATGACATCGATGCAGTGACGTACACGTAGAATCTCCTAGTAAGTTAATGTCCAGAACATCGATTTCTTCTTAAACACTTGAGCCTTGGGTGTTTGTTTCACCGTCAAAGCATGCTTCTTGCCAAGCACAACATTAATTTGTTTAGCCATGTTGTGGACCACCTCCCCATCATAGGGTCTTGGGCCCACACCTACCTCTGCCATACCATGAAATTCATATTTCATCTTTCAGTATGGGTGATTTCTCCATAAGAATCTACGATGACGCAAATACATGGTTTTGTGCGAGTTGGGAAGAAATCCGCTAGCTGTCCTATCCATGCATGTGACACACCCTACATCTCCCTTTGTTTTCTCCCCTGCCTAATGTCGACATATCTTGAATGGTGTGCACCAGCATCGCATGTAGATCAAAAATCTCCTTTCTGTAAGCATCATAACATTTTACAGCAGGCGCATCTATCCACATTGTCAGCAATTCTTCTACTAGTAGCTGAAAGTAAATGTGGATGTCATTTCCAGGTTGCTTCGGGCCTTGGATAATCATTCACATCATAATGTATTTTTTCTTCATACACAACCAAGGAGCTAGGTTATATATGCACAGAAGCACCGGCCATGTTCTGTGATTGGTGCTCATATCGCCAAAAGGATTCATCTCGTCGGTACAGTCCCCGAGCCTTATACTTCTAGGATGCTTGGCAAAGTCTTCAAACTTGCTGTCGATTAATTCCCACTGAGCCCCATCTTTCGGGTGCCTCGTATACTTATCCGCAATTCACTCATCATGATGCCACCGCAACCTCTTTGCCTCTCTAGTGTTTGCAAACAAATGCCTCAATGTTGGAATTAAAGGCAAGTACCAAACAACCTTGAACAGGATTCCTGTCTTGATCTCATCTTCCAATTTGTACTTGTCCTTTGCTCTCTTATGCTTGTATCATGCATGCTTGCATGTGGGACATGCACGCAAATCTTTGTACTCACCACGGTACAATATACAATCATTCACACAAGCGTGTATCTTCTGTACTTCAAGTTCCAATGGGCAAACAATTTTCTTCGCTTCATTCGCGCTTCTGGGGAGCACATTATCTTCCAGAAGAATTTCTTTGAAAAGACCTAACATCTCTGTGAAGCCTTGTTTGATAGACCGTTTGCTGCTTTAAATCTGAGAAGTGCAAGGGTGGCACTCAACTTCGAATATTTCTTTTTGCAACCTGGATACAATTCTTTCTTGGAGTCTGCATCAATTGTTGGCAGATCCTTGTACCCAATCATATCCTATTTGGGCCCTCGAAATCTGCAATCATAGCAGAAAAATCTGGCATATCAAGATCGTCGTCGTCTGCGTCGATGTCTTGGTTTTCCCGTGGGCGTTTCCGCTTTTCGGTGTTCCATTGGTAGGTTGACGCCTCTGCCCCGATGTTAGATTCAACATCCATGTGACACTGATCGGGGTTTGGCATCTCGCAACCCTGTGTATATTCATCCATGACCTCCTCTTCACCGTGTCTGGTCCAACGTGTATATCCATCCATGAATCCCGAGATACTAAGTGCCCTTTGGACATACAGAACTTCACATGACTCTGTATTGGCACAATCGATTACATGGACACGGGATGTAATCCGCATCACCAGTTCTCCTCTTTGTACTTTCAGCCAAATTCATGAACTCTGCCATGCCACTGATAAAATATGTGGTTCTCCGATTCTTCATCCATCGAGATCGCTCCATCTGCACCACATGAATGGTAATTAAAAACAAAACAACAACATTAATGCATGGATTAACTGATGCCCAAAGATGGGTGCATAAATCACAAGCTTTTATTTTCATAATTACTGAGGGCGCTCCATATTGTTATCCAGACGTGCAATGAAAAAAATCAAAGGTCAGTCAATTTACACGCATAGTACTAGTACATCACTACCCTTAGGAATTGAATACCTTAATTAAGCCACTCACGCAAAGAATACCTTAATTAATTAGCCGCACGACGACCTCCACCAGCAGGCAGAGAAGCGCGATGCGGCAGCATGCCGAGACAGCAGGGTCAAGGAGCAAAGCTTAGTGTGGCTGCCGCCTGAAGTTCGACCTCCACTATCCCGGCATCGACCATGATGGATGTGCTCGAATCACGCCGGCGATGACCTCGATGGTTGAGCTCCTCCTATCTCCCACTGCAGACCGAGGATTGACCTCCTATGACGCCGCCACCGCCCACCGACCGAGGATTGACCTCTTCTCCGGTAGCCGCTACCTAGGCTGCCGCCGCCATCTCTATATGTAGAGCGGCTATTTTATTTTTTTGATAGATATCCGCAGAGCGGTTGTTTACATGGTATCACTGTAACTCAATGATACATCTCCGTCGTATCTACTTTTCCTAACGCTTTTCCTCTTGTTTTGGACTCTAATTTGCATGATTTGAATGAAACTAATCAGGGTGGCACCTGGGTGGGCACAACCCACCAGGGCACCCCCCCTCCAGGCGCGCCGAGGTGGGTTGTCCCCACCTGGTGGCCTCGCAGACCCTGAAACCGACGCTATAAATCCTATTTTTCCAGAAAAAAATCAGGGAGAAAGAATTATCATGTTCCACGAGACGGAGCTGCCGTCTTCTCCTGTTCTTCATCGGGAGGCCAGATCTGGAGTCCGTTTGGGGCTCCGGAGAGGGGGATCTTCGATCTTCGTCATCACCAACCTTCTCCATCACCAATTCCATGGTGCTCCCCACCGGGAGTGAGTAATTCCTTCGTAGGCTCGCTGGTCGGTGAGGAGTTGGATGAGATTCATCATGTAATCTAGTTAGTTTTGTTAGGGCTTGATCCCTAGAATCTACTATGTTCTGAGATTGATGTGGCTATGACTTTGCCATGCTTAATGCTTGTCACTTTGGGCCCGAGTGCCATGATTTCAGATCTGAACCGTTTATGTTATCACCATTATATCTATGTTCTAGATCCGATGTTGCAAGTTATAGTCACCTACTATGTGTTATGATCCGGCAACCTCGGATTGACAATAGTCAGGACATTTCCCAGTGATGACCGTAGATTAAGGAGTTCATGTATTCACCGTGCGTTAATGCTTTGTTCCGGTTCTCTATTAAAGGGAGGCCTTAATATCCCTTAGTTTCCAATAGGACCCCACTACCACGAGAGGGTAGGACAAAAGATGTCATGCAAGTTCTTTCCATAATCATGTATGACAATTTACAGAATACATGCTACATTATATTTATGAACTGGAGCTAGTGCCGTATCGCCCTAGGTTATGACTGTCACATGATGAATATCATCCAACAAATCATCGATCCAATGCCTATGATTTTCCTACATATTGATCTTGCTAAGTTACTATTACTATCATTACTGTTGCACTTGCTATAAAACTACTGCTATCACTATTACCGTTACTATTGATGCTGCTGCTACTACAATCAAAACTATCATACTACTTTGCTACTGATCACTTTGTTGCAGATAATTAATCTCCAGGTGTGGTTGAATTGACAACTCAGCTGCTAATACTTGCAAATATTCTTTGGCTCCCCTTGTGTCGAATCTATAAATTTGGATTGAATACTCTACCCTCGAAACATGTTGCTATCCCCTATACTTGTGGGTTATCACTCAATTACATGTACAGGGTAGTACATCACATACGGTTATGTAACAGTAACCGTGTCTGACCTACATTGTCTTCTCACACGGTTTGGTGTGGAAATCATGTGTGAAATTGTAATACCTAACACAAACGACATGTATAAACAGTGTGCCATATACAACATATAGTGCCATAAGTAGTTCCTGACTGTTAGCTTATCCCCACAGTTTCCCCATTTCCCCCAAATCCCTAGATAACCTCCAAATTTCCCCGCATGGCACTAACATTGGGGGAATGCAGACAAGTGGTGTTGATGGTTTCGGTGCGGCTGCTCCTGCTCGTATCGCCGCCACAACGGCGGTCACCGACGAGCACTTGCCTAAGGTCATCAGAAGGCTGGTGTACTATGGATCCTAATCACCCTGTCAGGTTCCAATCTATCCCGATCTTTTTTAGCATGTCCAAAGTAGCTCCTTGCTGAATCCGTCCTCAATGACCCCCCCCCCCACCAGGAAAGTGATCTGCTGCCGGATCCGGAGCATGACTCTAGACTCTCGCAACACGAGTTCAACTCCGAGTTTTGCGCCACCGAGAAGTACCAAAAGATGAGTTGTGTGTACAGGCACACTCCCGCTCTACGTGTATGCACGGAAGTATTCGACATTGGCAGGTGAGGGAGTCCTGGACTAAGGGGTCCTCGGGCGTCCGGCCTATTAACCATGGGCCGGACTGATGGGCTGTGAAGATATGAAGACCGAAGACTAGACCCGTGTCCACATAGGACTCTCCTTGGCGTCGAAGGAAAGCTTGGCGACTGATTATGAAGATTCCTCCCTCTGTAACCGACCTCATGTAACCCTAGATCTCTCCCATGTCTATATAAATCAGAGAGCTAAGTCCGGATAGGGACACATAATCATTATCATAGTCATACAAAATAGACCTCTAGGGTTTAGCCATACGATCTCGTGGTAGATCAACTCTTGTAATACTCATATTCATCAAGATCAATCAAACAAGAAGTAGGGTATTACCTCCATAGAGAGGGCCCAAACCTGGGTAAACATCGTGTCCCCTGTCTCCTGTTACCGTCGACCTTAGACGCACAGTTCGGGACCCCCAACCCGAGATCCCCGGTTTTGACACCGACATTGGTGCTTTCATTGAGAGTTCCACTGTGTCGTCCCCAAAAGGTTTGGTGGCCCCTTCAATCGTCAACGACAATGCTGTCCAAGGAGAAACCTTCCTCCCCGGACAGATCTTCGTATTCAGCGACTTCGTACTACGGGCCAACTCACTTGGCTGTCTGGAGCAGATCAACAGCTACGCCCCTGGCCATCAGGTTAGATTCGGGAGCTTGAACTATGTCGCGAATGTCCGTGGAGACTCGATCTTCCCAGGATTCAAGACCGCGGCAATCGCTCCTGATCACCCCAATGAACATGACCTAAATCTATCATCGAACCACATCCAGGAGATTGCTCCTATAAATGCTCTGGCCGTAGATCCGGAGCATACTGCGTCATCGAAGGATGGGAGGCTCAATCCCACCGTGGAGGCCACAGATTCCATGGCGTTAGAGCCGAACATAGACCTAAAGTCACATGACGTCTTTGTCACCGGAACTCTGGACTCGTCTCTGGTCATAAATTCGGAGCCATGCGCATCCGCGGACGCCGAACTTGATCGCTTATCGATCTTTGAGTTTAGCGCCGCAGACATCTTCCAGCATTCGCCCTTGGGAGATGTGCTAAATTCGTTAAGAAATATGTCCTTGGTGGGGGATTCACGGCCGAATTGTGTCCGGTTCGAGCTGGAGGCTGATGATGGGGGAGAATTTCGCTTCCCACCCACCACCCACTTCATAGCCACTGTCGAAGACTTAACTGAGACGCTTCACTATGACTCCGAAGACATCGACGGTATGGACGACGATGTCGGAGACGAGGAGGCCCAACACCCGCCGTTTACTGGACGATGGACAGCCACTTCCTCATATGAGTATACATGGTAGATACGCAGAAAAATAATAGCGGCAATGACAAGGAAAACCCAGCAAAGGAGGACCCTCCTAAAACACAACCAAAGAGCCGGCGTCAGCGGCGCCGCTCTAAACCACGCCGCAGCAAGGACAGTAACACCAGCACAGGAGACGACAACACCCGGACGGTGCTGAAGACGTAGAAGACCTCGACGAACAAATCGCCGAACAGGACAATCAGAAAGATGGGAAAGTCAGCCCTGATGAACAGGCCATAAATGAAGACTTGGAGGACGGTAGTTGTCATCCGCTCTGCAAGGAGGAGGTGAGCCTCAGCAACGAGTATTTTATCGTGCCTGAGGAGCCCCTCGAGCAGGAGCGCTTTAAGCGCCAGCTAATAGCCACTACAAGCAGCCTAAAAAATAAGCAGCAGCAGCTTCAAGCTGATCAAGATCTGCTCAACGATAAATGGATTGATGTCCTGCCAGCTGAAGAATATGGCCTTAAGCACCCAGCCAAAAGTTACCCGCAGCGTAAATTGCTACCTTAGTTTGATGGTGAGGCGTTGGAGCCCATACTGTCATCGCGCAATGCGGCTGACCGACCACCACGGGGTCGGGACAAAGCGGCAACTCAAGCCGAACACCAGCCTGCTCCACCTCACCGTAAGGGTAGAGATAAAACAGCTCGGGGACATACCTACGACCTGCGGCAAAAATTGGATAACAATGCAGGACATACTAGATCGATCTACGGATCGTGAGGGTGTGCCCCGACACGTGACAACGACCACCTATTCGGACACAACAAGTCTAGTCACTCCCGGGCCGAACTCCGCAGACGGACTCCATCGGAGCTACGTCGCGACGTGGCCCGATATAGAGGCGCCGCACACCCTCTTTGCTTCACTGATGAAGTAATGGATCATGAATTCCCATAAGGGTTTAAACCCGTAAACATCGAATCATATGATGGGACAATAGACCCCGCGGTCTGGAACGAGGATTTTCTCCTCCATATTCATATGGCTCGTGGTGATGATCTCCACGCCATCAAATATCTCCCATTAAAACTCAAAGGACCAGCCCGGTACTGGTTGAACAGCCTGCCAGAAAACTCTATCGGTAGCTGGGAAGATTTGGAAGAAGCCTTCCTGGACAACTTCCAAGGAACATACGTCTGGCCTCCGGACGCAGATGATTTAAGTCATATAGTCCAACAGCCTGGGGAATCAGCCAGGAAATTCTGGACTAGGTTCTTAACTAAAAAGAACCAGATAGTCAACTGCCCGGATGCCGAAGCCTTAGCGGCAATTAAGCATAGCATCCGCGACGAATGGCTCGCCCGACATCTCGGGCAGGAAAAGCCGAAGTCCATGGCGGCCCTTACGACACTTATGACCCGCTTTTGCGCGGGTGAAGATAGTTGGCTAGCCTGTTGCAATAATAATGCAAGCGAACCCGGCGCCTCTGAAGGCAAGGATAACAACGGCAAGCCCCGATGCAACAAACACAAGCGTCGAATCAATGGCAACCATACCGATGACACGGCGGTCAACACCGGATTCAGTGGCTCCAAGTCCGGTTAGCGGAAGAAGTCGTACAATAAGAACAATTCGGGCTCATCCAGTCTGGACCGCATACTCGATCGTTCGTGCCAGATACATGACACCCCTGAAAAACCAGCCAACCACACCAACGGAGATTGTTGGGTCTTCAAATAGGCCGGCAAGTTCAACGCCGAGAACAAGGAGAAGGGGTCGCAAAGCAAGGACAATGACGAGGATACCCGGCCACCAAACATAGGGGGACAGAAGAAGTTTCCCCCTCAGGTCAAAACGGTGAACATGATATATGCCACACACATCCCCAAGAGGGAGCGCAAGAGCGCACTCTGGGATGTCTATGCGATAGAGCCAGTCGCCCAAAAAGTCAATCCATGGTCGTCGTGCCCGATCACTTTTGATCGTCGGGATCATCCGACCAGTATCCGGCATGGCGGATTAGGCGCACTAGTCCTCAACCCAATCATTGATGGATTCCACCTGCCGCGAGTCCTCATGGATGATGGTAGCAGCCTTAATCTGCTCTATCAGGATATAGTGTGCAAGATGGGCATAAACCCATCCCGGATCAAACCCACAAAGACCACCTTCAAAGGGGTCGTACCAGGTGTAGAGGCCCGTTGTACGAGCTCAATCACACTAGAGGTTGTCTTCGGATCTCCGGACAACTTCCGAAGCAAGGAATTAATCTTCAATATCGTCCCCTTTCGCAGCGGCTATCACACACTGCTTGGACGAACCGCATTCGCTCGATTCAATGCAGTGCCACACTATGCTTATCTTAAGCTCAAGATGCCTGGTCCACGCGGCATCATCACGGTTAACGGAAATATAGAACGCTCCCTCCGTACAGGAGAGCACACAGCTGCCTTAGCAGCAGAAGTATAGAGCGTCCTTCTCAAGCAGAACCCTAATGCGGCTGCAAAGCCCACGGACACCGTTAAGAGGGTCCGAACTACCCCGCAGTAGGATAGCTCGGCTCGTCAGGAGCTCGATTAGCAATCCGGCCTCCGTCTCAGTCCCGATCAAGCGGTGGCATTCGCACCGCGCGTACATAACTACTTACTCGAAATTCCATGGGCATCGATGGAGGCACAACTAGCTTGGGATCCATGGTGCAGCTCAACAGGCACCGGATACACACATACTTTCACTTTTACTTTTTCCTTTCAGGTCTCAATCCCGCAGACCCCATCCGATGGCCTGATCAAGGATCCTCTCGAAGGACAAGCACACCAAGACGGCAAGAATCAGAGCGGTCAGTTGACCCTGTCGGGTGGTATTATACAAGTTTCTAAGACGGGAGAGCCAGCAGACATATGGGGGACTTCTTTAGGTGGTTTCGTTAAACAATCACTCTACCTGTTCTTCAGGACCCATACTCAGCTCTCTCTTGGTGAAGGCATAGTAAATAGCCTCTCTACTTATTGCACCACTTGTACGAACGCGCTTCAACGCACCAATAAAATTATAACAGAAACAGTTTGCGGCCTAAATTTCCACGGCTTTAGCTTACCACTGGTTCTTCCTCTTTCTTTCTTTTTGCCATTTTCTTCCTGGTAATTCTATCAGATAACACCCGTACACTCGGTGTGTTCTACCTTGCCAGGGGCTTCATAGCACCCCACAACATGGCAACAAAAGTCCGAACACTTTCACAGTATAGTTCGACACCCCGAATTTAGCATTCTATGCATTGGCTCCGAGTCATGTCTTTGGTCAGTAGTTGGGTTGCCCGACTCCTGTGCTTCCTACCTTACGTTCCGCTATATCGGCTAAGGTAGTAAAGGGAGAACTGTTGCGATTGTGCCCTGGTTTATCCAAAGAAGCACCTCAGTAGAGAAATCCGAAAACTGACTGTCATGATACGGCGACAGCCGGTCAGCTGTTCGGAGGTTGCAAATCATTGGAGATTTTTCCGCATTACGTGAAGGATCGGTACTTCCCGATCAGACGCTCATAGCACTCTGGTTCGGATACCAGGGGCTGCACCCATGTTTTATTATAAAATTCCTATGGCTAAGTGAGGGCGTTTAAGCCGCATAGTCTGATTGCCTGGTTCGTTGCGCTAAACAACTCCTTCAAGGACAATATAATTGGATCAAGATTGTTTAGATTCCATTCCGAACACCTCCGTACTACCTACGTGGGGGCTGAAGCCGACGACTGGCCAACCCTCAGATTTCATATAACACGGCTGCACAGGAGGAAAAAATTAAAACATAACAAGCATTATATTATAAACCGAATTTGTTTCATCATACAAGGTAAAGACAACACGAATATATTCATTCGAAAATAATGTCTTGCCCACACTGTGTTGCCACAATGCGAGACCCCTCTAGGACGTCCGCAAAATAGCGCTCGGGTGTGCGGTGCTCCTTGCCCTCTGACTTGCCCCTCGCCACCTCGACGGTGTCCATCTTCGCCCACCACATCTTGCAATGGGCGAAGGTCATGCGCATACCTTCAATACATGCCGATCGCTTGACGACGTCCAGCCGAGGACAGGCGTTCACCAGCCGCTTCACGAGTCCAAAGTAGCTGCCGGGCATAGCTTCGGCTGGCCATAGCCGGATTATAAAATCCTTCATGGCTAGTTCGGCCACCCTATGCAGCTCCACTAGTTGTTTCAGCTGATCGGTGAAGGGCACGGGATGCTCTGGCACAAGATACTGTGACGAGAACAATTTCTCTATGGAGCTCCCTCCTTCGGCTCGAAAGAACTCCGCGGCATCAGACACACTACGCGGAAAATCTGCGTAGGCTCCTGGAGAACTCCGAATCTGGGTTAGTAAGAAATACTTCTTCTTCATACACTTGCTTTGCATACTACATGCCTTACCCGCTATGATCTTCCTGGCCTCATGGATCTCCTGGAGGGCGCCCTGGGCCTCATTCGGGGCTGTCTCCGCGCTCTGACGAGCCTTGCGAGTTCGGTATCTCGAACCAACGCGTCGCGCTCCAAGGTCTTGCACTTCCTCACCGCATCCTGGAGCTCTTGTTGAATCTCGTTGACCCGGGCCTTGAGCTTCTTACGGGCGGCCTGCTCCTTGACAGCCTTCCCCTCGGCTTCGGCCAGAGCCTCTTTCAGGGCCTCGACCTCGGTCGTCGCTCCTATATACATCTTGACACTTCAGTCAATGCATATCATTTTACCTTCTTAATATAAAATGGTTTATCACATACCTTGTTTTTCTTGGAGCTGCCTCCTCACCTGACCGAGCTCCTCCTTGGTCTGCTCTAGTCTCTGCTTTAGTCCGGAGACTTCGGTAGTATGTGAGGCTGCGGCAAAAAGCGACGCATGCGCATTCATTTCAGACAAGTTTAATTAGTTTCTTGCCATCAGGGATTGATCCTTTGTCCGGTTTTTCTTTCCGAACACCGGACAGTGTCTCAGGGGCTACTGTCTATATAAGGATTTTCTCCTTTTTGCGCTTACCGCCAAAACACAGCCAGGCTGCTGCGAGCTTGATCGATCCGCTCATGGCGGACTGAACCCTTTCAATCACCGTGCCCATAAGAACACGGTGCTCGTCCATAACGGAAGCGCCTCGCAG
Organism: Aegilops bicornis; assembly: GCA_021605145.1. Classification (NCBI taxonomy): domain Eukaryota; kingdom Viridiplantae; phylum Streptophyta; class Magnoliopsida; order Poales; family Poaceae; genus Aegilops; species Aegilops bicornis. The sequence goes on along the minus strand of CM038670.1, from coordinate 417,648,861 downwards.
CGCTTCCAGCATATTATCTAGTGCCCCTGGTTGGACAGGGGTCACCGGTGGAATAGGCATACCCCCTTCTTTCGAAGGAGGCTGCGTGCCGGATCCCGGAGCCATACCGATCTCCGGAATACAGTCCGGTTGAGGGCCGAATTGAATACGACCCTCACCCCCAGTCTCCATGGGAATTGACTCCCCCTGGTGTTCGGCAACGGGGGCTTCGCCTTATGGCGCCTCTTCCCGGCCTGGGAAGGTCCGTTAGGAGAGCACCTCATCGTCTCCCTTGGCCTTGGGAGAGTAAGCGGCCGGTGGTGTCTCGCTGGCCATCTCCTTCGAGTCCAACGAACCCTCTAATGAGGATCGTTGGGAGCTGTCGTGGGCCGGACTGTAATAGCATGATTGACCATGTCAATATGACAAGGAGGAGAGGTTAGATCAATGGGCATGTACGAGTCTTAACACTTACGATGCGGCCCGGGGCTTAATACGGGGGCGTCGCTCCTGATTGTTGTCGACGTCCCATGCGGAGCTGCCCACAAGCTGGCCTTTCCCCTTCTTGGGCGCCTCCGCCTCCAGAATTGTGGAGGCCGCCCTCTTCTTTCTCCCTCCTTCAGGGGGTGTAGGATCGAAAGTATGACTAGAGGGGTTTGATTAGACTACTTGACCAATTAAAAACTTATCCTTTTCCCAATTTTAGTCTATGGAAGATTTTAGCTATCTTAGCACAAGTCAAGCAATCTTAACACAATTCAAGCAAGCATGCAAAGAGTATATGAGCAGCGGAAAGTAAAGCATGCAACTTGCAAGAATGTAAAGGGAAGGGTTTTGAGAATTCAAACGCAATTGGAGACACAGATGTTTTTGTCGTGGTTCCGATAGGTGGTGCTATCGTACATCCACGTTGATGGAGACTTCAACCCACGAAGGGTAATATTCTTGCTGAGTCCACGGAGGGCTCCACCCACGAAGGGTCCACGAAGAAGCAACCTTGTCTATCCCACCATGGTCGCCGCCCACGAAGGACTTGCCTCACTAGCGGTAGATCTTCACGAAGTAGGCGATCTCCTTGCCCTTACAAACTCCTAGGTTCAACTCCACAATCTTGTCGGAGGCTCCCAAGTGACACCTAGCCAATCTAGGAGACACCACTCTCCAAGAAGTAACAGTTGATGATGAACTCCTTGCTCTTGTGCTTCAAATGATAGTCTCCCCAACACTCAACTCTCTCTCACAGGATTTGGATTTGGTGGAAAGAAGGTTTGAGTGGAAAGCAACTTGGGAAGGCTAGAGATCAAGATTCATATGGTAGGAATGGAATATCTTGGCCTCAACACATGAGTAGGTGGTTCCTTCTCAGAAACAGCAAGTTGGAAGTGTAGGTTTGTTCTGATGGCTCTCTCCATGAATGAAGAGGAGGTGGATGGGTATATATAGCCTCCATACAAAATCCAACCGTTACACACAATTTACCAATCTCGGTGAGACCGAATTGAGAAACTCGGTCGGACCGATTTAGCAAATCTAGTGACCGTTAGGATTTTCGGTGGGACCGACATGCAATTCGGTAGGACCGATATGGTTAGGGTTAGGGCATAACGTAATCTCGGTGAGACCGATTACACAAACTCGGTGAGAACGAGTTTGGTAATAAGCTAACCAGAGAGTTGGTCAGGTAAACTCGGTGGGACCGATTCGCTCTTTTCGGTGAGACCGAAATGTTACGAAAGGGAAACAGAGAGTTTACATTGAATTCTTGGTGGGACCGATCGCTCATATCGGTAGGACCGAAACGTTAAGAAGGGAAACAGAGAGATTACAATCCCATCTCGGGTGAGACCGAGATCCCTATCGGTGAGACCGATTTGCCTAGGGTTCGTGGCAGTGGCTATGACATCTGAACTCGGTGGCGCCGGGTAGAAATAATCGGTAGGGCCGGGTTTGACTTTGGGTTTAGGTCATATGTGGATATGAGAAAGTAGCTGAGGGTTTTGGAGCATATCACTAAGCACTGTGGAGCAAGAAACTCATTAAGCAACACCTCATCCCTCCTTGAAAGTATTGGCTTTTCCTATAGACTCAATCTGATCTTCGATCACTAAACTATAAAATGTGGAGTCTTGAGCTTTTGAGCTTGAGCCAATCCTTTTATCCTTAACATTTTGAGGGACCCACTTTTCTCATCCATGCCATGCCATCCATTGAGCTTTTCCTGAAATATTCATCTTGGAATGATGTTCGCTCAATGAGCTATATGTTGTTAGGAATTACCAAAACCACCTAGGGATAGTTGCACTTTCAATCTCCCCCTTTTTGGTAATTGATGACAACATATAGATCAAAGCTTCGACAAATGATAATAAGAGTGAAAAACATTGTCGCTTTGAGAAGTATGTGATAAGCAAGAGCTCCCCCTAAATTTGTGCATAGTTTAAGATTTGCTTTTGACTGCAAATGCACAAGGAGTTAGGCTTATGGGTAACTCTTCCATGTCACATACATCTTGGTGGAGCGCTCAAAATGATAATGATTAAATACATGCACTCATCACCAAGCAAAATGAATGATCATATAGGGATAAAAGGATAATGTCATCCAACAAGCATAATTGTAGCATATGATCAAACACATGATCATCCTAGTATCACATGCATATAATGTATCTCAAACAAGCAAATAAAGTTTAACCACCAAAGCAAGAGAGAACAAAAAGCAACACTCTCTCTCGAAGCCTATGATCTATACATTTTTCTCCCTTTGGCAACAAGTTACCAAAAGTTCATAGAAAATGCATAGTACTAGATCGACTCTCGGGCTTGATCTTCGTGTGGTGGTGTAGACAGACGCCAAGGATGAAAGCATCTGTTGATGTAGATGGAGCTGGTGGAGTAGGTCTTTGAGCCGGTGGCACCAAGTCAGAGTGGTGCGTATGAAGTGGCTCTGGTATTTGTCATCGGCACTGCAATGATCTGTGAGCTCTAGGCACTCAGCAAATGCATCTGTGGTTGTCTTGCCCTTCCTCTCCTGCATGTCATCCTAAAGCTGCTCAACAACAGACTAGATCTCAGTTACCTTTATATCCATGTCATAGAACTTCTGCTCCATGATCCTCTCCAAGCTCTCGTGGTTTCGAGTCAAGGTGGCCAACACCTTCTCAATCCTTAGAGTGGATGCAATCAAGTAGCCAAGTTGATCTTGTTTGCTCTTCAGAAGGTACTGGGATGCCTCTTCCATTGTTGGCATCTTGGCAGCCTTCTCTGCCCTTGCCTTCTCCTTTTTAGCTTGTGCTTGCACTGAGGATGGTTCATCCTCATCCATAACCACTTGGTTGTCCTTGAAGTCTGGATAGATAGGCATATGCTCCTTATCCAACAGGTATGTGCCTCGTGCCCATCTTGGAGTTTATCACTCCTGGATCTGGGGCATATCCACAACTTCTTTTCTCGTCAATTTGTCCTTTTGATAGTCTCAACTATAAGGCTCATGACCTTGAACTTCTGTGGCACATCAAATATATGTAGCAAGTTTATTGCATGACCTCTGATCATCCTGTGATCACCAGACTTGGGCAAGAGAATGTGCCTAAGGATCCAATTGATTGTAGGTAGACCTGACAGCAAGTGTTTCACTGATCCAAACTGGTGAGTCTCAAGATCTGCTTCAGGAATCTCTTTGTACATTCGTGCCATAGTGTTATGATCCATCTTTTTATTGGCATAGACATCCAAGTCATCCTCTTCCTCCTTAGGTGCATTGATCAGATTGGCCCGTTCCTCAATAGTTGATTGGTACCTTGTACCTTCAGACATCCATACTATCCTGCCATCTGGATAGAAGTGGGCTGTGGAGTAAAATTGCATTATGAGCTCCTCATTCCACTTTGTGAGCTTCTGCCCAACAAAGTCTACAACTCCACAAGCACTGAAACTATCGTACACACCAGGATAGTGTTACTCATTCTCCTTTATGTAGGTCTAGTCAACCCACATCATATCACACACTATAGGCTTCTTGTCCAACAAGATTGTCTCGTAGAAGTCATGTTGTTCCTTTGTGTGGAACCAGTAATCAACAGCAGTCCTTCTTCTGGTGGCATATGGATCTGACTCTCTCCATAGCCTCAACCCTGAGTCTCTCCTGATCTTTATGTTCTCAGCCACAGGATGAGCATCATTGTGGTCCTGGAATCATTGGCTTCAACTTTCTCAGGATTTTCTCTTCATCTTCTTCTTCAGCAGCAACAGTCTCATGCACTAGGTCCTTGTTCTTCTCAGCAGCAGATATGTTCCTGGTATTCCTCTTTGGTGCACTCTTTGTTTTGGAGGCAGCTTTGGGTGCTTATTTGGGCTTTGATGATGCAGCCCCTGACCTAATAGCATCACCCATAAGCTTCTGAGCCTTGGGTGCTGGTGCAGCAACCTCTTCTTCTTCCTCCTCTTCCATCATGGAAGGCTTTCCAATAACTCTGGCCATGGTCTTCTTGACCCTTTCCTTCCTTTTCTTTCCTTCTGCAACAGCCTCTTTGGGTTGGGATTCCAAAGCTGCTTGAGTGGAGGCTCTGGCTTTAGACATGGGTTGTCTTCCTGCTGGCCTTTTGGTCTTCAGACCTGGCTTAACTGCAGCTGAGCTATACTCCTTCTTGAGCACCTTTTTCTTTGAAATGGCCTCATCCTCTATTGCCACATAATCTTCATCCTCAGATTCTGAGGTTTTCTTCTTCCTTGTCCTGGTAGCAGCTCTGGGCAGGTTGCTAGGGGTGCTTCTGCTACCCTCATCTGAGCTGCTAGAGGGACTAGTGCCCTCACTCATCTGAATCTGCTCCTCTGACTTGTTCTGTCACTCTGGCCGGACATGTTGCAAAACACCGCAGACCACGTGAATAGTTATAGATGAGATAGAGTGGACGAGCATCACAAAATTCAGAGATTTTTGCAAAAGAATGAGTCAAAAACTTAGTTTTAGTTTTCCACAAAAAAGCATTTCGGATCAACCGATCTGAAAACTCGGTGGTACCGAAGCAGCTTTTGGAACCTAAACTAGTGAACTCGGTCAGACCGAGTCACAGTTTGGTGGCACCGAAACTGCTAGGGTTTCACAAAGTCCTGAATTCGGTCACACCGATTTGCAATTCTCGGTCAGACCGAGAACCACATGTGCAATGGCCTTGGCCGAATCGGTGGAACCGAGTTCTGCAACTCGGTGGGTCCGAGATGGTTTCGGCTGAAACCTAACCCTAAATTTTCAATTCAACTCTAATCTACGGAGTGTTTTGACTGGATAGAGTCGTTTCAATCGTGGAAAGAATCATGATGAACACAATGTGCTAGGAATCGGACGGGGATAGCACTGTGATCGAGTCCATACCCTAGATCGGCGATGAACTCGCTACAGCGGCAACGACGGGGATGAATTCTGTTGACGGCGGCGGAGACCAGTGACAGGAGGCGGCTGGCAATGACGAGGACGATCCGGAGACCCTGGAGGCAGAGCGAGCTATGCGCGGGCGAAGTGGTTCGGAGAAAGTTTCCAAATTTTTGCCCGTGAGTATAGATAGCCCGACCCTATCGGTGTGACCGAGTGGAACAACTCGGTGGCACCGAGATGCATAACTGTTGACAGTTACAGCAACTCGGTGTGACCGAAAAGTTCAAATCAGTTGCACCGAGATTGAAAACCTAGATCGACTTAGTGATCTCGGTATGACCGAAATGGAGGAATCGGTCAGACCGAAAAGCACAAAGAAGTTTTGGAAGTTTAAGTCTATGACGAATCGGGAACTCCGAGTGCTCCTCACACAGAGTGGTTTGAATCCGACTTGATCAAATTTTGTGATGTAGCATGAATAGAGTTTGAGACGAGAAGAGCATAGATAGCTATAGAAGGTTCTTAGGAATTCTTGTCCATCCACTTGGCCAAAGAAAAAGAAACCAATCAATCAAAACCACAAGTGGATGTCCTCGAATGAGTAAAATATGCAACCAACATGCTCACGCAATAAAATGACAAATGAAATATGTGACAAAGCATGCACAAACAATTCTAGCGTCTATCAAACAATTGGCGATGACTAGGTCATCTATATATGAGTATATTGACTTAGGAGTCAAATGAGAACATTTGATCATAGGTCATACTCATCGTTTAAGCTCAAGTGGGGTTACCACTTTTACATAATGCATTGTTGTGTTCACACCATTAGAGTTGCTTTAGCTCAACTCTTTAGAGTAAAGCTCCCCCTAGATGTGATATCCCCCCCTAGAGGGATGAACTAACCTTGGGTTTTGTCGATGATGACTTCATGTAGGTGTTGAATATGTGGATGCTCAATGTTGATGAAGATCATTTGGAGCAATCCTTTTGGAGTGAGTTGCACTTTCAATACCTACACGGGTTAGTCCCACAAGGAACAAACAAGGATATCCATAGACATATAGTGATGCACACATAAGGTGATGTCTATGAAAGCATTCGGTTACATTGTCCCTTGTCTTACCAACAAGAGGGTTTGTGACTCCTTGAACTAGTGCAAGATGTGGAAGTTGATTGCACTCATTGTTGCTAAAATGATATGAGTGAAATATGTTGGTGGAGTCACCCTCAAGAACTCTCTAGTTCTTCTTCTTCGGGATCCACATCATCTTGATGGGAATCCTTGGAGTTGTAGTCGTACTTGATGAAGTAGAACTTGTCGTAGTCTTGGGAACCCACTTGACCAACTCCTTAGGAGCTTCTTCAAATGCATCAATCTCCTCTTGAAGCTTGTCCTTGCCTTTTGCTTGTGGTCTTGTGGTGGAAGATCATCTTGAGCTTGTGTCCCTTTGAAGGAAGTAGGATCATACTTCTCTTGTTGAGGAACAAACTTCGCCTTGGGATATTGATCTTCTTCCCACTCAACTCCATTGGCATTGAACTTTCGTTCAAAACCAACACCTTGATTCCTCCGGTGCCTTCCTTGCTTGCATAATTTCCTCAAATTGCTTACTCCCGGCAAGGCTCTTGTAAACACCTTTCTCTATAATTCCCTTCAATAAGCTATTTTCTTGCTCAAGTGTAACTTGGCTAAGAGAATCATTAGTGGAATCAAGAGAACTACTAGAAGCAACAACATTTGATTTAGCATGATTATTGTTACTACTAGAGGAAGAATCCTTCTTGTTTTTGTTAGTGGACTTGACTTGAGGCATGTAAGTAAATAAGAGTAAACGCTTGGCAATGTAAGAAGAACTTTTCTTATGAAGATCATCATTGATTGCCTTTAAGAACTCATGCTCTTTCTCAAGATTGAGCTTTTCAAAGCGTAACTTCTCATGAGTCCTTAAAAGTTCTCAATGTTCTTCTAAGATAGTTTCATGAGCTAACTTAAGAGTGTTTAGTTCTTTAGTTAGAAGCCCAATCTTCTCCTTATCATTGTCATTCGTTTTTTTCTTGATTAGCATGATTAATTGACGTTTCATCATAGTATTCATCACTAGAGTTGTCAACAAGTAAATCATCATCACCTAGCAAGTCATCTTCATCACTATTGAAATCAACATACTCGGGGTGTGTTACCTTCGGGAATTTGGCCATGAAGCATCTTCCAATTCCTTCATTTGGTGAATCAAATATGTCATGGGAGTTGGTTGACACAAGTGCTAGACCGGCAACACCTTCATCTTGAGTATATTCAGAGTCGGAGTGATAACTTCTCTCGGAGTGATTGTCGGAGTCGGAGCCGGATACCCATTCACCAACATGAGCTTGACGTCTTCGTTTTGTGTAGCTCCTTGATGACTTTTCCTTCCTTTCCGAATCTTTGCTTCTCCGTGAGGGTCTTCGTTCATAACGATCATCTCTACTCCTCCTTTCTCTTGGTGGTGATTCTTCTCTTCTACTTCTTCTTTTTGAAGAATCCTCTCTTCTTTTGTAGGGTATCGTACACTCATTGGAATAGTGTCCGGGTCTTCCACAATTGTAGCAATTTCTCTCCCGACTAGAAGATCTTTTGTCATTGTAGGACCTTGACTTGGAGCTTCTCTCTTTGCTTCTACTCATGTAGAATTTGTTGAAGTTCTTCACCATTAAGCTCAATTCTTCATTGAAGGTTTGTTTCTCACTTGATGATGTGGGAGCTTCACATGAGGCTTTGTAAGCACCACTTGACTTGTTGTGAAGTTCCTCCTTATCCTTGAGTGACATCTCATGAGCAACAATTCTTCCAATGACTTCTGTTGGCTTGAGATATTTGTAATTGGGCATCATTTGGATCAATGTGCACACGGTATCATATTTTCCATTCAAAGCTCTTAGGATCTTCTTGATGATGAATTTGTCGGTCATCTCTTCACTTCCTAAGCCGGCAATCTCATTTGTGATAAGAGCAAGCCTAGAGTACACTTCAGCGACATCTTCACCATCCTTCATTTTGAACTCTTCGAGTTGACTTTGGAGCACATCCAACTTGGATTCCTTGACGGAGTTGGTACCTTCATGCATATCAATCAAAGTATCCCAAATTTCCTTTGCATTCTCAAGACGGCTGATTTTGTTGAATTCTTCGGGGCACAATCCGTTGAAGAGGATATCGCAAGCTTGAGCGTTGTATTGCAGAATCTTCAACTCTTCCGCACTAGCTTCACGGTTCGGTTCTCTCCCATCAAAGAATTCACCTTGCAAGCCAATACACACAATAGCCCAAACGGCGGGGTTATGTCCAAGAATATGCATTTTCATCTTATGCTTCCAACTAGCAAAATTAGTACCATCAAAGTAAGGACCTCTCGGTGATAATTTCCCTCGCTAGACGCCATACTCTCCTAGGTTGTGAAACCAAGGCTATGACCACCAAAAGCTATGGAAATCAAAGCAAATGGAGACCAAAGCTCGATACCACTTGTAGGACCTTGAAGTATGTCTAGAGGGGGTGATTAGACTACTTGACCAATTAAAAGCTATGCCTTTTCCCAATTTTAGACTTTGGCAGATTTTAGCTATCTTTGAACAATTCAAGCAATCATCACACAATTCAAGCAAGCATGCAAAGAGTATATAGGCAGCGGAAAATAAAGCATGCAACTTGCAAGAATGTAAAGGGAAGGGTTTGGAGGATTCAAACGCAATTGGAGACACGGATGTTTTTGTCGTGGTTCCGAGTAGGTAGTGCTATCGTACATCCACGTTGATGGAGACTTCAACCCACGTAGGGTAGCAGTTCTTGTGAGTCCACGGAGGGCTCCACCCACGAAGGGTCCACGAAGAAGCAACCTTGTCTATCCCACCATGGCCGTCGCCCACGAAGGACTTGCCTCACTAGCGGTAGATCTTCACGAAGTAGGCAATCTCCTTGCCCTTACAAACTCCTTGGTTCAACTCCACAATCTTGTCGGAGGCTCCCAAGTGACACCTAGCCAATCTAGGATACACCACTCTCCAAGAAGTAACAAATGGTGTGTTGATGATGAACTCCTTGCTCTTGTGCTTCAAATGATAGTCTCCCCAACACTCAACTCTCTCTCACAGGATTTGGATTTGGTGGAAAGAAGGTTTGAGTGGAAAGCAACTTGGGAAGGCTAGAGATCAAGATTCATATGGTAGGAATGGAATATCTTGGCCTCAACACATGAGTAGGTGGTTCCTTCTCAGAAACAGCAAGTTGGAAGTGTAGGTTTGTTCTGATGGCTCTCTCCATGAATGAAGAGGAGGTGGAGGGGTATATATAGCCTCCACACAATATCCAACTGTTACACACAATTTACCAATCTCGGTGAGACCGAATTGAGAAACTCGGTCGGACCGAATTAGCAAATCTAGTGACCGTTAGGATTTTTGATGGGACCGACATGCAACTCGGTAGGACCGATATGGTTAGGGTTAGGGCATAACGTAATCTCGGTGAGACCGATTACACAAACTCGGTAAGACCGGTTTTGGTAATAAGCTAACCAGAGAGTTGGTCAGGTAAACTCCGTGGGACCGATTCACTCTATTCAGTGTGACCGAAATGTTACGCAAGGGAAACAGAGAGTTTACATTGCAATCTTGGTGGGACCGATCGCTCATCTCGGTAGGACCAAAACGTTACGAAGGGAAACAGAGAGATTACAATCCCATCTCGGTGAGACCGAGATCCCTATCGGTGAGACCGATTTGCCTAGGGTTTGTGGCAGTGGCTATGACATCTGAACTCGACGGCGCTGGTAGAAAGAATTGGTAGGGCCGAGTTTGACTTTGGGTTTAGGTCATATGTGGATATGAGAAAGTAGTTGAGGGTTTTGGAGCATATCACTAAGCACTATGGAGCAAGAAACTCATTAAGCAACATCTCATCCCTCCTTGATAGTATTGGCTTTTCCTATAGACTCAATGTGATCTTGGATCACTAAAATATAAAATGTAGAGTCTTGAGCTTTTGAGCTTGAGCCAATCCTTTTATCCTTAACATTTTGAGGGATCCACTTTTCTCATCCATGCCATGCCATCCATTGAGCTTTTCCTGAAATCATCTTGGAATGATGTTAGCTCAATGAGCTATATGTTGTTAGGAATTACCAAACCCACCTAGGGATAGTTGCACTTTCAGGGGGAGAGTTCCTCTCCTCCTCCTTCTCCTCCTATTCATCGTCGTCGTCTTCGGTGACGGAGGAACGGGTCTTGTCTGCGAACGTTGCGTCCGCAACACCCTTACGGTGGGGGCCACTTCGGACCCCCTTGACCTTCTTCGCAGGCGCCGTATAGGGCGCCGGCACCAGCATCTTTGCTAAACACGGAATGGCTGGTTCTTCAGGCAGCGGAGCCGGGCACTGGATCTTCTTCGCCCTCTCCATCCATTCCTTAAGAAGCAATGACAGTAAAAGTTCAGATATCCTCCTTGAAACAGACAAGTAGAGGACACGCTAAAAACTTACCTCGCTGGCGGGGTGGTTGACATCATGCCCACGGTCCAAATCCGTGGCTGGCGGTATCTCGTTGCCCTTGAAGAGCAACCTCCAGGCATCTTTGTGAGTGGTCTCGAAGAGCCTCTTCAGGGTATGGTGCTTCTTCGGATTGAACTTCCGTAGCGGAAGGCTTCGGCTTTGGCACGGGAGAATCCAGCGAACTAGCATCACCTGGATTATATCAACAAGTTTGACATTCTTCTCCACCATGCTCTGAATACGCGTCTGCAGCGCTATCAGCTCGTCTGGCGAACACCAGTTCGGGCTCTTCTCGACCCAGGAGGTGAGCCGCATTGGAGCACCGGGGTTGAAATCGGCAGCTGCGGCCCAGTTGGTGCCGCGGGGTTCCGTAATGTAGAACAATTGTTTCTGCCATTCCATGACAGTCTCCACGAAAGTGCCTCTCGGCCAGGAGACATTGGACAGCTTACTCACCATGGCTCCTCCACACTTTGCGTGCTGGCCATCCACCACCTTCGCCTTCACGTTGAAGACTTTGAGCCATAGCCCGAAGTGGGGTTGCATGCGGAGGAATGCCTCACACACGACGATGAATGCCGAGATGTTGAGGAAGGAGTTCGGGGATAGATCGTGAAGGTCTATCCCGTAATAGTAGATCAGCCCACAGACGAAAGGGTGGAGCGGAAACCCTAGTCTGCGGAAGAAATGAGGGATGAATACCACCCTCTCGTTGGGCTTCGGCGTGGGGACGACTTGTCCCTCGGCCGGCAGACGATGGGCGATTTCCTTCGCCAAGTACCCGGCCGCCCGAAGCTCAGTAATGTCTTTCTCCTTGATGGAGGAGACCATCCACTTGCCTTGGCCTCCGGATCTGGACATGGTCGAGTGCTAGCTTAAGTGGGAATAAGATGAGAACTTGGGCGCTGCAGCTCAAGGGTGGAAGGGCGGAGGAAGAGAGAAGGTGTGGGATAAGAGGGGGGAATCCTTATCCCCTTATAGAGGCAGTAAATATTGAACGCCTCCCCACTCGCCCTAAAACTCGCCTATTCCCAAGGACTGTGTAAACGGCACGGTTGGGTTACCCACGCCCGCATTGATGAAAATCCCGCAATAAGGGGACACGATCTCTGCTTTGGCAAGATGTACCAATGGAAACCGCATCTCGAAACACGGAATGGCGGACAAAAACGGTTAGATATAGTGACCGAACAGATGTCATCTTGCAAAAAGTTGTCAGCAGATGGGACTCGTGGGATATTATATTCCCTTTGCAGTTATGTGTGGTGTCTGTGTTACAGGTCCGGATACAATCGTTACATCCGAAGACAATCTTGGAGTTCAGAAAGGGGAACCCGCCTTGCAATGTCGAAGACAAATCTGCACGCTGGACTCCTCCTCATTGAAGCCAGGTTCAGGGGCTACTGACGGAGTCCTGGACTAAGGGGTCCTCGGGCGTCCGGCCTGTTAACCATGGGCCGGACTGATGGGCTGTGAAGATATGAAGACCGAAGACTGCACCCATGTCCGGATAGGACTCTCCTTTGCGTGGAAGGCAAGCTTGGCGACCGATTATGAAGATTTTTCCCTCTATAACCGACCTCATGTAACCCTAGATCTCTCCGGTGTCTATATAAACCAGAGATCCTAGTCCGGATAGGGACACATATTCATTATCATAGTCATACAAGCTAGACCTCTAGGGTTTAGCCATATGATCTCGTGGTAGATCAACTCTTGTAATACTCATATTCATCAAGATTAATCAAACGGGAAGTAGGGTATTACCTCCATAGAGAGGGCCCGAACCTGGGTAAACATCATGTCCCCTGTCTCCTGTTACCATCGACCTTAGACGCACAGTTCGGGATCCCCTACCCGAGATCCGCCGGTTTTGACACCGACAGTAGGCGGTTTCTCAGTTGCCCCTTAGAGGTTACTGCTAAGTTCATCATTTTACTTGAGTTAATGCCACCGCTCATCCTGAATAGTATTTAACATTGGAAGGGATATGAGGCTTGTGCCTTTGTTAACTGGCTGGATGAAGAATGGCATGGCAGGGCTCGGAGTGTTATCACCAAGCTCGCAGAAGATGACTTAAAGCTGAAGAAAAAACTGGTTGATCTGGAATGTACAATCAGTACGATGAAGCAAGAAAGAATTAATCACAGGCAATAGATAAAAGCAAGAGACAAGAAGGAACTAGCATGTGTAGTTGAGGTTGTCACATTAGGCATGTTCTATGCGATGTTTGGAATGATGATTAGGGGTTTTGTTTGACATTATTGCTAAAGCACATCTAGATGTGCTCTAAGTAATGCACATCTAGGTCCTATTCCATTGATGTTACACGAAGATTCGTGCAGATATTTTCCTTTGTCTTTTATTCTTTTCCTTTGTAGTTTGATTATTACCGGCTTTATCAATAAGAAGAGCTCAATGTATTGCTTGCCAACAGTCCTACTCCATTCATACCAGTACCGGTGCATAATCCCAAAACTCGTTCCTTATTTTTGTCCTGAAAAAAGAAATCAACCAATAGGAGTCCTGCACAACCCTAGGAATTTGGAGCGACTGGGCACAAATAATTGCGGTTGATTATATCAGCGGTTAGATAATACTTCAACCCCCGCTTCAATTGGTTTTTCCTCTTCTCAGCATACCCCGCTTAAGTGTCCACCATCTTCATCGTCCCCGGTAGGCCGCGCCACACACTTGCACACACTCTGCAATCTCGCTTTCTCGCGGTTTTGATACGACCACTGCCATGTCGAGCGACAGCGAGAACGACAGTTCGGTCAGCAGTCTGGCGCCCGATGATAGGTCAACATTGGAATCATCCTGCTCGTCTTCCATGAATCCAGCCTTGAGCCCAGACCTCGATTATATCCGGATCATGGAAGGGACGTCGCCTCCGGAGTCGTCAGACGACAACCAGACGGGCGAGGAGCCGTCGAAGGACGAAGAAGAAGACGATGATGATGATGAGGAGGAGGAATGGTCGAACAAGGAGGAGGAGGACGACGACGACAACAACAATGATGATGATGGCGGCGGCAATGAAAAGCCAACGGTCAGCGGCAAGAAGCGTCCTCGCCAAGACGATGTCGTGGGGCCATCCAACAACAACAACAAGAAGGACTAAATTAAGTAGACCGTACGTATCTCTGTTTTCGTTCGCTCAAATTAATTTGTTATCTCTATTTATCCTATCAACCTCATCGCAGATAGTTAGTAATACGTATTCGACAGAGATCTTCTACACTATCGCCCATAGGTTGGTTTGTTGAACCGTGTGCCCTGACGAGCACACAATTCACACAAAAAGACCGTATGGGCTGTCTATAATGATCGCACACAATTTTGATTACCGGCCTGTTTGCCGGGTATCACACACATCTTGTTACGCCGAATCATTTGTGTTCACCTCAATCATCGCAAACGGTTCATCAGAGCAAACTGTATGTCATATATCGCACACACCTTGATTTGGCTGCCCGTTGTTGTTCTGCCTCATCACAAACAGTTCGTATGGATCAATCGTATGCCCCGCATCGCACACGCAACTAAAATCTGAACTGTGTTTGATGTATCATTCATCGCAAACATCTTGCATCTTTTTTGACAGGTTTTTTACATCACCGTTTGCAATTAATGCATCACACACAGTTTCATCAAAGGGTCTCTGATCGTAGTGTCGTGTTAGCAGCATCCTACAGTAGTGATATCTCAAGCTTCATTAAAGCGCCATGATACGATCATTATAGACATTTATCATCTAAATGTGTCTGTAGTGACCCGTCAAGACGATTATATAAACCTTGGGATCCTTGTTTTGGTAATTTGTAGAGTAAGTTTTTTTACTCGTTATTTCTTGTTTTAAAAATTAGAGAATGATCGAAATCTGTAGCCCACACAATCTATCCCTTTGATCTAGAGTAGTCTAAGGTTGGGTAGCCCGGTGGTAAGTTGCATATCTCAAGCTTCATTAAAGCGCCATGATACGATCATTATAGACATTTTTCATCTAAATGTGTCTGTAGTGACCTATCATGACGATTATGTAAACCATGGGATCCTTGTTTTGGTAATTTGTAGGATATGGTTTTTATTCGTGGGTTCTTGTTCTAAAAAATCGGAGAATGATCGAGATCTGTAGGCCCACACAATCTATCCCTTTGACCCAACATACGAGAAGGGTTTGACCATGGTAGTTTCATCTTGCTCTGTGTGCTATGTTAGAGCAAATCAAGTTTGGGCACATGCGTTGGACGACACCCCCTCCCCCCCCCCCACCCACCCACCTCGAAGTTGCGGAACCAACATCGTACGTCTTTAACCTGGCTGGGGGTACGATGCTCAGTTTGTAATGTTACTAATGTAGTTGGTGCCCCATTGAAGTTGTCCATTCGAGATTTGAACAGATCACACACCACCCATACATTTTTTTGGGGCCACATGTAGGGTATATGCGGGTTCTGATCGAGCACGTATCCCTTGTGCGGTTTATAGACGCCACACATATCTGTGGGCTCCCTGAGGTCTATATATATCTTCCTTGACCGACAATGAGGGGGCCCACACAATCTATCCCTTGGGGCCATAGGTTTCACTAGAGGCTTCTCTCTTGAAAGAAACATACGATGGGTAAACAAATTACTATTGAGCAATTGATGGAATAGCGCATAGTTATGACGATATCCAAGGCAATGATCATGAATATAGGCATCACGTTTGTGACAAGTAGACCGACTTATGCCTTCATCTAATACTATTACTCCACACATCGACCGCTATCCAGCATGCATCTAGTGTATTAAGTTAACAAGAACGGAATAACGCCTTACACTACTAGGGAAAAGCCTAGCAGCAGCGCGGGTTTTATGCCTATCAGTAGCGCGGGATGGTGCGCTATTGATAAGGCGCTACGGCTAACATGTAGCAGTAGCGCATGTCGTCCCACACTACTGCTATACATGGATCTAGCGAGCTTTGGTGAAGAGCGCTCCTGATAATATCTGCAGTGCTTTTTACATGGAAGCGCTACGGCGCTACTGCTAACTTTCTACCCCTCGCTACTACTAGTTTTATTAGTTTTTTTCTGCATATTTGTTTTGTATTTGAATAGGCTTTATACAATAATCTTTAGCATATCATACACATACAAATGTAATCATAGCATATACATACAACTAGTCTTAACTAATCATGTCATCATCGTAATCATCATCCAACACAAAGTGGTCTCTCGTCATCATCTCGAAAATAGCGATACAAGTCTCGATTACTTGCAACTACATCGCCATCCATCTAAACAATGATATACGCGGGAAGAGCTATCACTTTGAGTGAGAGCGGAACTATGCAGTACACGAGTTTGTATCCCTCTCTCGCATTAGCGTGAACCTAAACTAACTACTGCTCGTCGCCGAAACCGGAAACCGTACACTGGACTCGACACTCGGCCACTCGTCAGATATATACTCCTGGCGTAGCACTTCTTCGCCATCGATGATCTATGCACCTGCATCGTCACATGAGTCGATGATATGCAACATATATAATTGAGCAACAGAAAGAGACAGACTTGGCAAAAATAGAAGCAACATATCATAAGCATATATAACAAAGTTGATCATACCCAAAATGCCCTAACTAGAGTGATCGTCGCTAATCGAGGAGGACGGTTTAATTGCATCACAAATAAAGTTTTGTCGTGCATAACTCAAAGTTTCGTCATACAGAAAGTATGGACTAAACGGACACATTGTCATATATCGACAATCACTCCAACATGTCGTGCCATCCATCCAAGTCAGGGAGATAGTCCCCGAGCCTAGTGAAAGGCTTCAGGTCGAGACGCTGAGAGGCTACCCATGTTCGGACGTCTTCCCGCAACATTACTCCTTCTTCGTAGAACATCTCTGTTTTTTCGACGACCTCCTTCATGATGATTTGGGCAAGTTCACGCTAGATGTGATAGAACTCGGCTTGAAGTCGATGATCCTCGATATCTCCTACGTTCTTTGCCCATTGCAGAATATGGGCATCGCCAGATGTAGGTGACATGCGTTGGTTCTGGTGATCCCGTCAGACTCCAAAGCATGTGGTGTAGGACATATAATCCATCATTAAGAGAACCACTCGGTTCTTTGGATGCGTGAAGTCGGTCTTATGGCCGAAGGCGAGCCTGCCGCCCCTTCTCTTCTTGTCCCTGACCTCTCCACCCCGTGCTTCATAGTAAAACATAGCACTGTCGAGAACATCCTTGATGTGGGTGTAATCCTTTTTGTTAATGTTCTTCGACGAGTCCAAGTAAAGAGCGTGGGAGTATTGGGGGTAGAGGATGATGATGACGGCGCGCCCGCTGCTGCGCAAAATAAGTACACCTCAAATTAATTAGCCTCCACCGTGCAAACGAATGATTGAAATCGATGGAAGGATATCTGCGCGGATGACTTACAGGGGATGATAAGGCACGAGAATCGCCTCCTTGTCCTTATTGGCGAGCATGCAATTGGCGATGTATTCCCTTGCGTACTCATGGTGCTTTGCGCAGACTCCCAAGAAGCTCTCGTGCATGAAGTACGGGTCAGCAACACAGATATGAGGTATCTGCTCAACCCCGATGATGTATTTCACGTGCAACGCATAAAGGCGGACAAACATAAAATCCAGCTTATTCACGTGAAACATGTTGAATATGTAATCGAATCGAAGGAAGAACTTATCCGCGGGGAAGAAGTCGACGTACGACAATTGCCGCGGAACGTTAACCACGTAGAGTGGGTATCCTGGATCTTTGAAGGCAATGAGGCCATTCTCTATCCGCGGCACATCATCATGAAGACTCCTTAGATCGCCGGATCTGGCCCTTAGCGTTGCTGCAGATAGGATTGGTTGACCTGGGATATGCAATTTATCCGCATCGGAGATATCTATACGGTCTTGAACCCGAGGCTGCTGAGGCGGCTGGATCATAGAATCAGCTTTCTTGCCTTTCCTCGCTCTCTTCCTAGGCTTCTTTGCCGGAAGGTCGTCTATAATACGTTGAGCCTCCGGAGGCGGCAATTCTGGCACCGACTCATGACGCTCAAACCCTGAGTAGGCGCCAGTATAGACATACTGTTGAGTGCCATCGTCATCGTCATCCTCATATATGGCAACGTCATCAGCGACTAATGGAGCCTCTTCCTTACCCTGTCCGCTATCACCCAACCTGACACCCGACGCTAATTGGGTAGGTGGGGTGTTGATGTTCATACCTTGCTGAGGCTGCGTGCTCGTGGGTGTGCTCCCGGCCGCCTCCAGATGAAGCGGACTATTTCGCCACAACAGGACCCACCCATTGCAACAATTACCAAGCCGCCGCGGGGTCTCGTCGTCATCCCCCCCTAGTACCAGAGGAGGCAAATTCTCGTGGCCCGGTTTGACACTGGCCACAAAAACCTTGAAGACGTTCGGCTGGATCGGCCGGCTGTGGAACAATGGTTCCTTCGGCTTCATTATCGTCGCCTTCCCCACGTCCACCTTCTAGTCGCTGATGGTGTACAATATGGTGCACGGGTTTTCGTCGGCCTGCAAAGAAAAGTCTGCGACGTGAGACATCCTAAAGGCAACGAAAATGGGAGATTATACATTTATTGAAGGGGCCGGTGTGACAGATACCGTGAGGGCGTCGAGCTCAGCCAAAGACGAAGCACGGCCGAGCATGTACGGTGCGGGAGCCGGTGCGAGAGCCGGTGCGGGAGCAGGTGTAGCTGCAGGTGCTGGTGCAACGCTAGTCGAGCTGCTCCCCAAGAAGTCAGCAAGGGGAAAGTCCGCTGCATTTTTTCTGGATTTTGCCTGGTCCAATTGAAAACGGCCGGAACCAAGGAAGTAGACATATCTACAACCATCTGTTTTGCGGCAGCTACCGCTGTTGCAACTGTCTGAGACGATTTCTTCTCAACTGCAATCTCAACCTTCTTGTCGATGTTTTCTTCGGTTAACCTCCGTCTTTCCTTTCTCTCCTCCTTGGTCTCACTGTAGTACTTCTTCCATGTGGCACCGTCTTCGACACCATGCACGCGTCCATACGACGGTCGAGTATCCACCGGGAGTCGTTTCAATATGTTCAACGCCCGGTTGAATGGAGTGTCCCACTTGGACCTCGCCAACGCCTCAGACGGTGAGTCGCTTTCGGCCGCAATCCTGTGCTACTCTCTCTGCAAAAGGCACAAGGATCGTTTACAAATATGACTAACGTGTACTCGAATTGATCAAAAACTAAAATTGCCAGTAGTCTAATGAACTCCGTCGTGACCGTGTTCATCTCGAAAACCTTCTTCACTGGGTCCCAATGGTGTCGGGCCCTGAGGACGTCACGCTCCTGCGGGACGGTGAACTCCGCCAAGGGGTCTGGGATGCCCAGACTCACGGCTTCCGCGTCCTCCTTGGCCCATATGGACCTCTTCTCGCCGTAACCACGGCTTCCGAGGTGGTGGCACCCAATGTTCCTCTGTTGAAGCCCCTTCATGTACTTCAACTTTTTTTGGCATCTTCGGCCTCGCAAGCCGCCTTGAATATTTCAAATTGCTCTGCCGTGATTGTCGGATTATCCTTTACAATCTCAGAGTAGGGTTCCTTTTTGTCGATCTTTGCTTTCACCCTTGTTTTCCAGGCGGCCAACGCATCGCTAAACTTGGACATGGTGTGTTTGTTTATCTTCTTTATTGCCGGGTCCTTATCTGGATCTTTATAATCCTTTTCATTCCAGTCCAGGAAAAAGAATATTTGGTGCAGCTTCTTTAGGAGGGAGGGCCTCATATTATCTATCTTCTGCAGTTTCTCATCGTTGATGGTGGAGGTTGTCCATAGGATGCCGCCTATTTGATTGCCGTAGCACGCGCGTGCTTCCTCGGGCGCGGTTGGCTCAAAATTGTTGTCGTCCACCGACGTGACCACCAGTCTAGTAGTCCTGAGTTTGTTAGGAAGCCATTGCCTCTTTGCTTTCGGTTCTACACCGGCTCTGCTCCCCGAGGCAGCGCTTGCCTCAGTCTCAGCACTGGTCTCGATGCCGGTCTGAGTCTCAGCGCCGGTCTCAGTCTCGGCACCGGTCTGCGTGTCGCTCTCAGTCCCCGTTGCGACCGGTGGGCCCAGCAACAACATTGGTTGATCGTCGGCAAGGCTCATAAATTCGTCTGCTGCCAGGTAGACGTCGTCGCAATAACCAGAACCCAGTCCTTCATCGTTGCTAGCCGTGTTTCCTACGATTAAATCTAGTCAATTAATTCTAGACCTAATAAAATGAATAATGACATAAAAAAGGCATATGTTTTGCAGGAACGTTGACTCCTTCCCGGTGCGGCAAATCCCGGGCACTCGATATGTCCTAGTTTGTAGCACAAGTCATGCCGAAATTCACAGAAAATTTCGGCATGACCTTTGCTAAAAAGTGGACAAATCGAGAACCTGAAATTTGCCGGAACGGAAATGAATCAACATTCCGGCAAAACATAGGCCACTCAGCTTCATTCCTTAGAAACAACAAAAGGCCACTTGGGAACAATTGAAACATGGGCAAACACAATTGTGGAATTTGCATATATCTGGCCACTTCAAATTTGCATGTCCTAGCGTTTGACACTTCAAGAAAATCTACACAAATCTCATGCTCTCTCAAACTTCAATTCAAAAACCAAATATATATTATATTTAGTTAACTACTGAACTAAACTTTACTCTAAACTAAACCCTACTGCCCTAATTAACATCTAGTTAAACAAACTCAACTCAAAAACTAAACCCTACTGAACGAATTAACATCTACATTATCTACTACTTAACATCTATTGTTACCCTAACTAAAAAACATCAACATTATCTACTACTTAACTTTAACATCTATTAACTAAAAAGGATGGGTGGGGGGCTTACAGAGAGGGGAGAGATGGTGGCGGGGAGGTGCTCAGCGACGGAGGTAGGGGCGGCGAGGACGGGCTCAGGATCGGGACGCGATGGTCTTGGCGGGCTCAGGGGCTGTGAGGTCGAGGGCGGCGGCGGTGAGGTCGAGGGAGGCGACGGTGAGGTCGAGGGCGGCCCGAGAGGCGGTGGCGGTGAGGCTGGGCGGCCTCGGGCGACGGCCATGAGGATGAGCGTGGCGTCGACGCTGGGAGGAGATGGTGGCGAAGTGGGGGCGATGGTGAAGTGGGGGATACGGCGGCAAAGTGGGGCTAGGGATCGATTTGGGGGAGAAGTGGTGGTCGGGGGGAAACCATTTTTGGTTAAGTCAAAACTAACGGTAGCGCTTTACAAAAAACGTGCTATAGCTAAGTTAGCTATAGCGCGTTTCCGGGAATGCGCTACTGCTACGTCTTCATCATTTTTTCCCTTTTTCATTTATTTTTCTTTACATTTTATATTTGTCCTTTTCCCTTTTTCTATTTCTTTCATTCTTATTTACTTTTCTATTCGTTTTTCATTTTATTTTCTTTAAGTTAGCAGTAGCGCTTTACGCGTAAACGCGCTGCTATAATGTATTAGCGGTAGCGCGGTTTTTGGAAGATTGCTACTACTATGTGTAGCCCATCGGCTAAGTGATTGGAATTTTAGTAGTAGCGAGTTTTGGGTGAGAAGCGCTACTGATATATGTCCATCTGCATCGCGCTTATTTTGCACGCGCTACTGCTGTCTAGCAGTAGCGTGCTTTTTTAACAAGCGCTACTGCTAAAGTTATGTGTATAACGTTTTCCCTAGTAGTGTTAAGCAGGATGACATGATGTAGAGGATTAAATCCATCAATATGGTAAAGACCCCATCTTCTTATCCTTAATGGCAACCATACAAATACGTGCCTTGCTACCCCTATTGTCACTGGTTGAGGACACTGCAAGATTGAACCCATCACAAAGCACCTCTCCCATTGCAAGAAAGATCAATCTAATTAGCCAAACCAAATCAATATATCGGAGAGAAATACAAAGCTATCTTAATCATTCATAAATGAGTTCAGAGAAGACTCAAATAATATTCATAGATAATCTGAACATAAACCCACAATTCATCGGATCTCAACAAACACACCGCAAAAGAAGATTACATCGAATAGATCTCCAAGAACATCGAGGCGAACATTGTATTGAAGATCAAAGAGAGAGAAGAAGCCATCTAGCTACTAGCTATGGACCCATAGGTCTGTGGTGAACTACTCACACATCATCGTAAGCGCGACAAGGTTGGTGTAGAGGACCTCCGTGATCGATTCCCCCTCCGGCAGAGTACCAGAAAAGGCCCCAAGATGGGATCTCACGAGAATAGAAGCTTGCAGCCGTGGAAAAGTATTTTTGGTGTGCCCTATGGTGTACGAGGAATATTTTGGTATTTATAGAGCTGGAATTTGGGTTAGGGGGTCCCGAGGGGCCCATAAGCTGGGGGCTGCTCCCCTGGGGCACTCCTTGTGAGCTTGTGGCTCTCTCGTGGCCTCTCTGGCCTTCTCCCGAAGCTTTGTGGTTGTCTTCTAGTCCAAGAAAAATCCTCAAAAAGTTTCGTTCCATTTGGACTCGTTTGGTAATAATTTTTTGTAAAAGACAAAAACAAGGAAAAAACAGCAACTGGCACTAGGCACTAGGTTAATAGGTTAGTCCCAAAAATGATATAAAATAGCATAGTAATGCATATAAAAGATCCAAGATGGACAATATAATAGCATGGAACAATCAAAAATTATAGATACGTTGGAGACGTATCAAGATCCTTTCTCAACTCTCTTCGAGAAAACAATCCCGGAGCCATCTTACCCATCTCATGTCTCAAGTATCCATTTCTAGTTGTAATAGACCGGGATACAACTCTGAGCGTTCGTTACCGTGGACGCAACTATTCGAATAGATAACATCCCTGCACGGGTGCACCACATTACCCAACACGCTTGATTACTCTGGCCAAACACACTTTCCTGGGTCATGCCCGGCCTCGGAAGATCAACACGTCGTAGTCCTACTTAGGCTCCGCCGAGAGGTCCCCGCCAGTCTACATCCTAAGCACTCCGGAGTTATGGGCCCATTGCACTTTGCACTCCGGGTCGTTGCGCAGGGCGAACCCGGGCACCACCTCTGTCATGGATGGAGTTGGCCCAGCCATGCCGCAATGCTGAACTGGACGTCTGACAAAGCTTTCAGAAGAAACTTACGACGCCGACTACCCATAATTGTTCCAGCGTGGTGGTTAGTGCGTACAGGCCAGTGGCCAACTCAGATCAAATACCCAAACCCTTAGTGTATTGCGAGCTCGCGGAGATGAGCAGAGACTCACAATCATGTGACCCCGTCACCCCATCTCAAGGAAATACGGCAAGGGCCAGGCCCAACCCTCTCTCTAGGGCGGTCTACCTGACTTCACATATCTTGCGGGTACCCCTCGGGGCTAACCCGTCTTTAACATGGGCCTGGGGTAAAGCCAAGGTAACCGTGTGTCCAAACATCAAGGGGGAAATCCAAGGAATCACCCTTGATGAATTCCTTCTTGATGTAACCGTCAAGGTGAACTAGGAGGAATCGCCCTCGATGTTCACACTTGAGATGTTGCATGACAGAGTCCTATCAGAGTGGTGAAGGAGGAATCACCCTTGACAGACTACGAACGATTAGCTACACTATAGAGTTATCATCAGGAGTGCGTTACGAGGTATCACCCTCGGCACTCGATAGTAGCTATGCAGATTCGTACAACTAAAGCGGGTGAGCTGATGTGCCGGACCCTGGACGTCGATCATGTTGATCGAGTCATCGGTGATGAAGCAGGGGTAGCGGGGACAAGGTGAGGGGTCACTGATGGATCACTATCCAACCTATACTAACTAGTTTAGGATAAGCAGGTAAGGTACAAGAGCAGGTTACAAAAGTAGTCTATGCATCAAAATAGGAGCAATCAAGTACAGTAGCAAAATCTAAAGCATGAGAGAGAATGGAATGGGCGGTATCGGAATGATCAAGGGGGGTTTGCTTGCCTGGAAGATATGCTAAAAAGGAAGAAGGGTCGTCGGTGATGTAGTCGATCACAGGGGCAACATCGATCTCGGGGTCTACTGGAGAGAAGAGGGGAAAGAAACAATAAATACAATGAAAACAGATGCATCACAATTGAGAAACAGTATAACCGAAAGAGCTACGAGCCTCCACGGTGCTTTGCCATCGCTAACCGTTCGATCAGGTCGATCTTGGATGTCCTGATGTTTCTCTTGGGCCGCTACTCCATGGACCTATCTAGGCTAGATGTGTTTGTTCGGGCCAAGTGTGCTTATTGGGCCGGCGGGTGCGTGCATTTAACCCAGCCGATCAAGTTTGAAACATGATCCTAACCCAAAAGGTAGGGAGCAACTAGTTAACGAGCGCTCCTTCGGGAGCCTCGCAACGATCAGCGCCACTTGGCGCGCTCTCAGCCATTCGCCACATGTCGCGCTCTGAATGCTTCCTCCGGATTTTGTTTTTTTTTATTTTTCCACATGCGTTTTCGGTTTTTTACATGGTTTTTTTCCCGGTTTTTTTTACGTTTTGGTTTTTCCCTGGTCTTCCTTAGCTTTTGGATAAAAAAATAAAAAAAAATTGCGCGAAAAATACGCGTTTTCTTTTTTTTTTCTTTCGCGGGAGTCACGGTTTTTTTTCGCGAGAGGAACGGTTGTGCTTTAGCGAGAGTCACGGCCGTGCCTTTCAGAAACGAAAAAAACACGTTTTCTGCTTTTTTTCTTTCGCGAGAGTCACGGTATTGCTTCTGCGAGAGGCACGGTTGTGCTTTCGCGAGAGTCACAACCGTGCCTCTCGGAAAGGGAAAAACAAAACGCGTTTTCTGTTTTTTTTTCTTTTGCGAGAGTCACGGTTTTCCTTCCGTGAGAGGCACGGTTGTGCTTTCGCGAGAGTCACGACCGTGCCTCCCAGAAAGGAAAAACAAAACGCGTTTTCTGTTTTTCTTTCTTTCGCAAGAGTCACGGTTTTGCTTCCGCAAGAGGCACGGTTGTGCTTTCGCGAGAGTCACGGCCGTGCCTCTCAGAAAGGAAAAAAATGCGTTTTCTCTTTCTTTTTCTTTCGCGAGAGTCACGGTTTTGCTTCCGCGAGAGGCACGGTTGTGCTTTCGCGAGTCACGGCCGTGCCTCTCGGAAAGGGAAAAACAAAACGCGTTTTCTGTTTTTTTCCTTCCACGAGAGTCACAGTTTTGATTCCACGAGAGGCACGAGTGTGATTTCGCGAGAGGCACGGGCGTGCCTCTTTCGGAAAGGGAAAAAGACCGTGCTTCCGGTTTCGATTTTTTCGCCCGGTTTTTTCGTCCGGTTTTTTTCGTGAAAAAAAAGTTCCTCAAAACCTATCAACATGGGATCTAGTTTTGAAGATCTCGATGCGAAGAATCCAATGGTGAAAACGGTTTGAGATTTGGACGCATGGTTTAAAAGATAAAACATTTTGAATAAACGAATCTACGAAAAAAGGGAAAACTCTCAGGTTGCAACAAGTGGTGCGCTGCATGTGCGCCACTTGTTGCGACCTGGGAAGTGGAGTGTTCTTTGCAACGAGTACTCCTTAATTAGTGATTTTGCAAAAGGTAGGTGTACGCGTTGATCCCAGCCGCCATTGCTCGTGCTTTAGTCTCTAACCTTTTTTATGGATACAAGTCTCTTACTTATTTGTCCCGGGAAAAACTTCTATACCCACCCGTTGAGCTAAATTGTGAGATTCTTGATCACTACTTATATATCCACCCGCTGGGCTAAATTGTCAGATTCTTGATCACTATGGAAAATTTTGGGGTTAATGTGTGATGCACATGCGGACATTTCCTAGCCTTTTGGGGTTAAGTCAGGCATGGTAAAAAGTATCCGTATATAGATTATCTGCAAATCAACTGTGGATGATTCGTTAATCCTATATGTATGCTTCTTTGGTGGTGGCGTTGACATAGTCAATTTCTTTGTTTTTGTGTCTCAGTTGTGAGTTTGAGATGCCTATCTCATATATATAAATAAATTAAGAAACAGTATAACGAGACAGAAAGTCTCCCATTATGTGAATAATTAAATTATCCTTTATGTAACTTTGTTTTCTTGATATATATTTTTTCAAATGTTTACACAATATTCTAATTTCTAAAAAAATATAAGGGTGCAGCAATGCGCACAATCATGATCTAGTGCATGACATGGCAATATGCGGTGCTAGAGGTGACCTAACGCAGTACTACACGATATAGGTGAAGGGGGGAAACATCCGGGAACGTTTTCCTAAAATTTGACATTTACGTATAGATGAATCCGAGGGGAATGATTCCATGTTCAGCATGTTAGGGGCATGTGACAGATGAATGGATCGCATAAACGGATTCTTTGGATTTTTCTGAGCAATTTTCATATATAAATTATTTTCATCTGAATTATAGATTATTTAATATTAATATTCAAAGTTTTAAACATTTTCTGAAATTACTGGATTTAATTTACTTCGAAATTATATTAAATATAAATGCTAAGTGCACCCAACGGTGCACTGTGAGACTGAGAGTGGTCCCAGTTGACTGCATAGTCAGCAGTCAACTGTGGACCAGTTGACTAGTTAAACTGACCAGGGGTCCATCTGTCATACTCTGTTAGTATAACAAAGTTTAAACTAATCTGATTAGGTTAATTAGTGTGCAGGCTCGGGCTGTCAGTGACATAGTCTATTAACAGAACTAAGTCAAACTAATCCTAATTAGTAAAGTGCCGACCCACGTGTCAGTGTCCCGGCGGGGAGGTTAGTGGCCCGGGTTAGTGGTTAATTAAGCACCCAACGTGTGGGGCCACATGGCAGCGACCCGGCCGGTTTAACACACGGTGGCGTGTCGGCGATGGACGCCCGAGATGGCGGGGAAGCGCGGGATCGGCGCTCTGGTGGCCGTTGGGCTCGCGGGGAGCGGCTTTCAGGCGAGAGCGATGTGGCGCACCCATCTAGGCTAGCAGCGCTAGTAGGGGGTGGCCGGAGCGGCGGCTGTAGCGGCTGGGCAGGCGAGAGCGGCGAGCGGCACGCGGGAATAGGGGCAGTGGGCGCGTGCAGAGCGTGGACGGGCGCGAGCTGCGTATGGGGAGGGACGCGACCATGAGTTGGCGAGCGTGAGCGGAGCCAGGGTGTGGCGAGGCGGCGGGGGAGTCAACGGCGGCGACTAGCTACAGTGGCGATGGCAACAGAAGCAACGAGCAATGAATGAAGTAGCAAGGAGAGGGGAAGAAGTGGAGCTCACGGTGAGGCTCACGGCGGCCGTTGACAGCTTAGAAGCGCATGCGCGGACAGCGGTGCCCGACGAGGGGGCGAGCTCGAAGCCGGCGACGTGGAGTTTCCCGGCTGCAGATGGTCATCGAGGAATATGTAGTGGAGGCCGGCAAAGTGGCGGGAGAGGTCGCGGGCGCTTGGGGATGACAGTGGCCGCGGTGGTGGTGCGGCGACGGCGACGATCGTGCCGGGCGAGGAGGGGGAAAGGGGATCTGGCGAGGGGGCGAGGCGGTCAGGTTAAGGGGAGTGAGCGGGGGGTGAGTGGGAGCAGGGGGGACTGAGGAGGCGGGGGGTCCTTACCCCCCCTATCATCGACGGCGAGACGGCGTGGTGGCGACACGGCGCACGCCAGCGCGCAATCGAAGGAACAGGAAGGGGGGTGACTTGGTGGGGTAGATGGGTCGGCTGGGGCGGCCCGGGGGGCAGGAGCCTTTTCCATTTACTTTTTCTTTTTTAGTTTCTGTTTTTCTTTCTCTTTTATTTATTTACTGTTTATTAGTTTTCTAATTTATTTTCTACTTATTTTTGTTTTGTAAAATATTTAATTAACACCTAAATTAGTACTACTAAATATACTACCGCCACATTAACTTTTACTCCTACTTAAAATAGTTTTATATTTTAGAATTATAAAAGGCATATAATTAATTATTTAATCCACTATTTTATTTATTTTAAGGTATTTAATCACTTTGTAAAAATGTTGGTTCACCACCATAATTAGTTATCGAATATTTTCCACATGATGAACATTTTAGTTTGACATTTGAAAACTTTAATTGTTTGACTTTATTTGATATGTGAATTCGAACCAGTTTTGAATCTAAGTGAGATTAGCAATAGTAACAATGGGGACATGGCATCATTAGCGGTGGGATTACTGTGGCTTAATTATTCGGCGTTACAACCGCTAAGGCTTGTAAATATTCTTTGGCTCCCATTGTGTCCAATCAATAAATTTGGGTGAAATACTACCCTCGAAGACAGTTGCAATCCCCTATACTTGTGGATCATCAACTTGCCTCCTCGCGAAGGCTGCTATGATGGACGAAGAATTTGCCCGTCAGATGGAGATCATGATGGAGCGATTGCTCCGACAGATGGGCCCGACACCACCAATGCCGGCGTTTGCGGTCAAGGAGGAGTTGTCATCTCCGCCGCGCTACTGCATGAAGTGGGAGCCGGCATCCCAACTCTGGTGGGTCAAGGAGGAGCCCGCGTCGCCCCGTGCAACCTCAGCGGTGTCCAGATCAAGCGCCACGCCAAGGAGGAGCGCCCCCCCCCCTCGCGCAACCATTGTGCCAAAGTCCAGATCAGGGTCACGTCAAGAAGGAGCCCAGCTCGCCGTCGCATAGCCGCTACGCCCATATCGACCGGCTTGCATCGCTGGCCTATTGCAACCATCATGTCAAGGACGAGCTGCCGCCCGCGATCACCAAGGCGTGCTGGTGCATCCTCAACTACCTCAAAGCCGGTAGTGACGGTGATGGTGGTCCCTCGGGCTCGAGGGCGATCGTGTCTGAGGAGGAGCAAGCGACGAGGCAACATGCGTGGTATGACCGACGCAACGCTGCCCGCCGCTCCGCATTCATCAAGTCTAACATTGCGCTGGAATGGGTCCGCAATGACCCAGAACTAGCCGCCGCGTGGGCCCCCGACCGCTCAGTCAACACCGCGAAGACGGGCGCGAGGCGCCGTCGCCGCCTTGACGGGGAGCTCGCCAAGATCGGCGAGGAGTGGTCGCTTAGCAACGCCTCCGCCAGCGTCGGTAGGGAGAAGGTCGTTGTTAGACCTCCATGGGCACCGTTTTCATTGGCCGTGGAGGCCCTCTGCACTACGCTGGAGGAGGGGGAGTGGCTCCTCAACGAGCGGCAGGACAAGGTTGCCGCGGTAGACCAGCACCCTTCCGCCGCTAGAGGGACGACAACGACGGCGTCGGCGGCATGGATGACGATGGCGGCGGCGGCATGGACGGCGACGAGGTGATGTAGGGCAGGGCGGCCACACGTATGAGGTGGTCGTCCGATACACATTGTAGGATTTTTTTCTAATTTTCAGTTGCGGTTGAAATATCGACCTTTTAATGTAAATTATGTCCGAACTTTAATGAAATTGGTCGTGTTTGATGAAATTTCTTCGGTTTGTTCAAATGCCTTTGAATTGTATGCGGATAGTACTGGATGGCCGGCTCCCGCATCCGTCTGTGCGGATGAATTCAGCGCAGGAGATGCCCTAAGACTTTCTTTCTTATGTAGGTGTATGCATGAATGGCATGAGATTTCTTGGTGCTAATTTAGTATAGTTTTGGCATGTGTTAAGGATTCGCGTAGAGAGGGCACGATTTAGTTCAGGTCTTGTGCACATGGGAGGCAAATCTAGAGTCAATATTTTCCCCTAACTACTTGTTTGGTACTTTTCTTTGGGTGCAAATTCTGATTTAGTATTCCTCCACTCTGAACTATAAGATGCATTAGTTTTTCTAAAATTTAAACATGTGCATATTTGACCAAGTTCTTAGAAATAATATATCAATATCTACAGTACCAAATTTGTATAATCAGATCCATCACGAAAAGCATTTTCATATTTTATTTATTTTGTATTGTAGTTGTCGGTATTTTATCTTATAATCTTGATCAAACATACACAAGTTTTCTTTCCGACAAAACTTCCAATCTATTCATCATCAATCATGATAGTATAACGAATACCAGAAATAATAAAAATTACATCCAGATCCATAGACCACCTAGCGATGATTACAAGCACTGACCGAGACGAAGGCACGTCACCGTCATCGTCCCTCCCTCCCTGGAACTGGGCAAAACTTATTGTAGTAACACTCGATAAGTCGTCGTGCTAAGGCCATATAGGACCAGCGCACCAGAACAACAACCGTTGCCATTGAAGAGAAGTTTAGATCGAAAGGATCGAACCTGTAGACACACGAACACACACGGACAAAGACCAGATCCATATGGATCCATCAAAGACAAATGCCAACTGAATCTCGACTTGTACGAAAATCGATACACCATATATTCTGGAAGAGAGGGGGTATAATTCAAGTGTGAGGATCGTGTTTCGGATTTGCAAAGAGGAAGTTAGATGGGCTTGCATTTCATGGCAACCAGTTGAAGGTGTCATATGCACCTCAGTTTGAGAAAAAAATGGAAAGAAGAGGCAAAAGACTTGCCTCATTAATTAATTAATTAATTAAGAGAGATTGTTATAAACTAGCTGAGGCCCAAAATATACAAAGCCATTACTCTCCCAGCATCAAGTCACTTAAGAGTTTGGTCCCCACTAGGACCTAAAGCTTTGCCTCGCTCTTCAAAATGTTAAAAGTAATTTGCAAGGGGGGTGTCAGTGTCAAAACCGGCCGATCTCGGGTAGGGGGTCCCAAAATGTGCTTCTGAGGATCCAAGGTAACAGGAGGCAGGGGACACAATGTTTACCCAGGTTCGAGCCCTCTTAATGGAGGTAATACCCTACTTCCTGCTTGATTGACTTTGATGAGTATAGGGTTTACAAGAGTTGATCTACCTCGAGATCATAATGGCTAAACCCTAGATGTCTAGCCTGTATGATTATGATCGCCTCTACGGACTAAACCCTCCGGTTTATATAGACACCGGAGGGGCCTAGGGTTGTACAGAGTCGGTTTATAGAGAATGGGATCTTCATATCCGAACGCCAAGCTTTCCATCCACGCAAAGGAGAGTCCCATCCGGACACGGGGGAAGGCCTTCTATGTTGTATCTTCACGGCCCACCAGTTCGGCCCACGTAACATAGCCTAGACACCCGGGGACCCCCTAATCCAGGATTACCTCAGTCACCCCTGAACCAGGCTTCAATGACGATGTGTCCGGCATGCGGATTGTCTTCGACATTGCAAGGCGGGTTCCTCCTCCAAATACTCCAAAGCAGTTGGACAAGAGAACTATATCCAGCTCTATATTACAGTTACAGCCCTGAACCACAAGGGCAAAACACTTTGAACAAAATAAATTATGTCTACTGACAGCTTTTTCGGCGAGATGTTGTGCCCAGCCTTATTATTATTTTGAACCATTTTTTAGCCTCCCTCTTCGCGTTTCGACGCACGGTCTTCATTGACACGTCTTGTCAAAGCAAAGATCGTGTCCCCTTATTGTGGGATTCTCATCAATACGGGTTTGGGTAATCCAACCGTGCCGTTTGCACGACCCCTTGGGAATAGGCGAGTTTTAAGGCTCGTGGGGGAGGCGCTTAATATTCACTGCCTTTATAAGAGGATAAGGATCCATCATTTTCCCCCACACCTTTCCCCTTCCTCAGCCCTTCCGTCCTCGAGCTCCAGCGCCCAAGTCCCAGTCTTTCCCATCGCCAGCAAATACTCTAGCCATGTCCACATCCGGCTCGCAAGGCAAGTGGATGGCCTCCTCCGTGACGGAGAAGGACATCAAGGAGCTCCGGGAGGCGAGGTACTTGACAGCGGAAATCAGACACAGACTCCGTGCCAAAGAGCAAGTTATCCCCACTCCAGAGCCCAGTGAGAAGGTTGTGTTCCTCCCTCATTTTCTCCGCGGACTAGGGTTTCCCCTACACCCCTTTGTCTGAGGTCTCATGTTCTATTATGGGCTAGATTTTCATGATCTGGCCCCGAAATCCTTCCTCCACATCTCGGCGTTTATCGTCGTGTGTGAGGCATTCCTCCGCATCCCTCCACACTTCGGCCTGTGGCTCAAGATTTTCAATGTGAAACCGAAGGTGGTCGACGGGCAACACGCAGATTGTGGCGGTGCCATGGTGAGCAAACTTCCCAAAGTTATCTGGACCAAAGGGGCCTTTGTGAAGACCGTCAAGATATGGCAGTAGGAGTGGTTTTATATCACTGAACCCCGCGGCACCAAGTGGGCAGCAGCCCCTGCATTTAGATCCGGACCCCCGCTGCGGCTTGTGTCATGGACCAACAAGCGTATGGACTGGGACTCATCCGACGAGGTGCTGATGCTGCAAAAGTGCATCAAAAATATCATAGAGAAGGGCACCAGCCTCACTGATGTGATCCAGGTGATGCTCATCTGCCGGTCCCTTCCCTGCCAAGGCCGGCCTCTCCGGGGCATGGGGTGGTACGAGAAACCACCAAAATGACGACAGGGGGTAACACCTCAGCCGCAGAAAACACGGGGGGAACAACCCCTTCGGGGGCTGACAGCGGGGGCCTGGACCAGTCCAGCCACCAGCCGAACACTATTCTGGAAACCCAAGTGGCTCCAGAGTCAAATAAGTGACGCCCCTCAAGGGAGGGGGAGTGCCATCTCCTGCGACAACCTCCACTAATCCGGAGGTGCCGGACACACTGATGGAGGCAGTACAACGTGCTTCCATCGTGGAGTAGCACCGCACCCTAATGGGTGTAGTGGTTGAAAAGGTTTAGTCTGCCAAGAGCGGGCTGAACGAGGCCTTCACTAGCCTGCTAACAGGCTTCGAGGTATGCAATTTAATATTCTTGACCGCTTTTCATATGAAAGAGATGCATGTGTATAGATAGTAGCCCCTGAGACTCTAATCGTCCCCTTCTTTTATTAAAAAGGGGCGGACAGAGGATCAATAATTTTCATAGGAGATAATATACTTTTATATGTTGAAATGCAGGCTTCACTGTTAGCGGTGACCGCCCAGGCCGCCGAAGTATCCGAATTTAAACGTAAGCTGGGGCTGGCCGATGAGGATCTCGTCCGCATCAACAAGAGATTTGATGAGGTGCAAGGTATGTTTCAGAACATCTCATTCATGCCTGTATTAATATGTAGATCTTGATTCAAAGCTCATGCGCTGCTATGTGTATGATTGCAGGCAGCGTGATACGTCCATTTTGCATCATTCTTTTATATTGATATTTATTGCATTATGGGCTGTTATTACACATTATGTCACAATACTTATGCCTATTCTCTCTTATTTTACAAGGTTGACATGAAGAGGGAGAATGCCGGCAGCTGGAATTCTGGGCTGGAAAAGGAGCAAATATTAGAGACCTATTCTGCACAACTCCAAAAGTCCTGAAACTCCATGGAAGTTATTTTTGGAAATAATAAAAAATACTGAGTGAAGAAAATACCAGAGGGGGCCCACACCCTGGGCACGAGGGTGGGGGCGCGCCCTACCCCCTGGGCGCGCTCCCCTGCCTCATGGGCCCCCTGGTGGCCCTCCGGTGTCCATCTTCTGCTATACGAAGTCTTGCGTCCGAGAAATATCATAAGCAAGCTTTCGGGACGAGACTCCACCGCCACGAGGCGGAACCTTGGCGGAACCAATCTAGGGCTCCGGCAGAGCTGTTCTGCCGGGGAAACTTCCCTCCGGGAGGGGGAAATCATCGCCATCGTCATCACCAACGCTCCTCTCAGCGGGAGGGGGCCAATCTCCATCAACATCTTAACCAGCACCATCTCCTCTCAAACCCTAGTTCATCTCTTGTATCCAATTCTTGTCTCTAAGTCTGAGATTGGTACCTGTAGGTTGCTAGTAGTGTTGATTACTCTTTGTAGTTGATGCTAGTTGGTTTACTTGGTGGAAGATCATATGTTCAGATCCATTATGCATATTAATACCCCTCTTATTATGAACATGAATATGCTTTGTGAGTAGTTACATTTTATCCTGAGGACATGGGAGAAGTCTTGTTATTAGTAGTCATGTGAATTTGGTATTCGTTCGATATTCTGATGAGATGTATGTTGTCTTTCCTCTAGTGGTGTTATGTGAACGTCGACTACATGGAACTTCACCATTGTTTGGGCCTAGAGGAAGGCATTAGGAAGTAATAAGTATATGATGGGTTGCTAGAGTGACAGAAGCTTAAACCCTAGTTTATGCGTTGCTTCGTAAGGGCTGATTTTGATCCATATGTTTCATGCTATGGTTAGGTTTACCTTAATACTTCTTTTGTAGTTGCGGATGCTTGCAATAGGAGTTAATCATAAGTGGGATGCTTGTTCAAGTAAGGACATCACCCAAACACCGGTCCAGCCACATATCAAATTATCAAAGTACCGAACGTAAATCATATGAATGTGATGAAAACTAGTTTGACGATAATTCCCATGTGTCCTCGGGAGCGCTTTCACTATATAAGAGTTTGTCCAGGCTTGTACTTTGCTACAAAAAGGATTGGGCCACCTTGCTGCACTTTATTTACACTTGTTACTTGTTACTCGTTACAAATTACCTTGTCACAAAACTATCTGTTACCTATAATTTCAGTGCTTGCAGAGAATACCTTGCTGAAAACCGCTTATCATTTCCTTCTGCTCCTCGTTGGGTTTGACACTCTTACTTATCGAAAGGACTATGATAGATCCCCTATACTTGTGGGTCATCAAGACTCTTTTCTGGGTCCATTGCCGGGGAGTGAAGCGCCTTTGGTAGGTGGAATTTGGTAAGGAAAAATTTATATAGTGTGCTGAAATTTACTGTCACTTGTTACTATGGAAAGTAATCCTCTGAGGGGCTTGTTTAGGGTATCTTCACCCCGACCAGTAGAGCAAAGAGTTGCTCCTCAACCTACTGAACCTACTGAAAATGAAAATTCCTACTTTGAAATTCCTTCGGGTATGATAGAAAAACTGCTAGCTAATCCTTTTGCAGAAGACGGAACATTAAATCCTGATGAGCACCTAATCTATGTGGATGAAGTTTGTGGATTATTTAAGCTTGCAGGTATGCCCGATGATGTTATCAAGAAGAATGTCTTCCCTTTATCTTTGAAGGGAGATTCATTGACATGGTATAGGCTATGTGATGATATGGGATCATGGAACTACAAACGATTGAAATTGGAATTTCATCAGAAGTTTTAACCTATGCATCTTGTTCATCGTGATCGTAATTATATATATAATTTTTGGCCTCGCGAAGGAGAAAGCATCGCTCAAGCTTGGGGGAGGCTTAATTCAATGTTATATTCATGCCCTAATCATGAGCTCTCGAGAGAAATGATTATTCAAAAAATTTATGCTCGGCTTTCTGACAACAATCGCACCATGCTCGATACTTCTTGTACTGGTTCTTTTATGATGAAGACTATTGAATTCAAATGGGATTTATTGGAAAGAATTAAACGCAACTCTGAATATTGGGATCTCGACGAAGGTAAGGAGTCGGGTATAACACCTAAGTTTGATTGTGTTAAATCTTTTATGGATACCAATGTTTTCCGTAAATTTAGCATTAAATATGGACTTGACTCTGAGATAGTAGCTTCTTTTGTGAATCTTTTGCTGCTCATGTTGATCTCCCTAAGGAGAAGTGGTTTAAATATCATCCTCCCATAGAAGTAAAAGTAGTTGAACCTATTAAAGTTGAAGAAAATACTATCACTTATAACGATCCTGTTGTTCCTACTGCTTATGTTGAGAAACCAACTTTCCCTGTTAGGATAAAGGATCATGCAAAAGCTTCAACTATGGTTCCTAAAAGTAACATTAGAATTTATGCACCCCCTGAGCAAGTTAAAGTTGAACCTAATATTGCTATTGTTAAGGATCTCTTGGCTGATAATATTGATGGGCATGTTATTTATTTCTGTGAGGAAACTGCTAGAATTGCTAAGCCTGGTGCTAAGGATAAACATAGACCTGTGATAGGCATGCCTCTTATTTCTGTTAAAATAGGAGATCACGGTTATCATGGCTTATGTGATATGGGTGCTAGTGCTAGTGCAATACCTATTGACTTATATAAAGAAATTATGCATCATATTGCACCCGATGAGTTAGAAGAAATTGATGTCACCATTAAGCTTGCCAATAGAGATACTATTTCACCAGTTGGGATTGTTAGAGATGTTGAAGTCTTGTGTGGAAAAGTTAAATATCCTGCTGATTTTCTAGTTCTTGGTTCCCCACAAGATAGCTTTTGTCCCATTACATTCGGTAGACCCTTCTTGAATACTGTTAATGCTAAGATAGACTATGAAAAGGATATTGTTACTATTGGTTTGGATGATATGTCTCATGAGTTTAATTTCTCTAAATTTCGTAGACAACCTCGTGATGAGGAATTGCCTAGTAAAGATGAAATTATTGGTCTTGCTTCTATTGTCGCACCTCCTAGTGATCCTTTAGAACAATATTTGCTAGACCATGAAAATGATATGTTTATGAATGAAAGAAGGGAAATAGATGAAGTATTCTTTAAACAGGGACCTATTCTAAAACCAACTTGCCTGTTGAAATCCTAGGGGATCCTCCTCCACCAAAGGGTGATCCCGTGTTTGAGCTTAAACCATTGCCTGATACTCTTAAATATGCTTATCTTGATGAAAAGAAGATATATCCTGTTATTATTAGTGCTAACCTTTCAGAGAAGGAAGAAGAAAAATTATTGAAAACTCTGAAGAAGCACTGTGCTGCTATTGTATATACTCTTGATGATCTCAAGGGCATTAGTCCCACCCTATGCCAACAGAAAATAAATTTGGAGAAAGATGCCAAACCAGTTATTGATCATCAATGACGGCTGAATCCTAAGATGAAAGAAGTGGTAAGAAAGGAAATATTAAAGCTCCTTGAGGCAGGTATAATTTATCCCGTGGCTGATAGTCAGTGGGTAAGTCATGTCCATTGTGTCCCTAAGAAGGGAGGTATTACTGTTGTTCCTAATGATAAAGATGAATTGATTCCGCAAAGAATAATTACAGGTTATAGGATGGTATTTGATTTCCGTAAATTAAATAAAGCTACTAAAAAGGATCATTACCCCTTACCTTTTATTGATAAAATGCTAGAAAGATTATCCAAACATACACATTTTTGCTTTCTATCTGGTTTCTCTCAAATACCTGTGTCAGCTGACGATCAAGTAAATACCACTTTTACTTGCCCTTTCGGTACTTTTCCTTATAGACGTATGCCTTTTGGTGCAACTGACTGACACTCCCCAACCCAAGCCAAAGGATCCATTCTCCAGGAAGCAAAAATTCAAGGCTGATGATTTCTCCGGCGAGCATGTATTCTTCACAGACTACAACCCCTATGACCCTTCTCGCATTAGGAAGAGGCGTTTCTGGACTGCCAGCAAGGCAAATTTCTATTCCTCAGTGTTGTTCAACAAAGACAAAGTCTTCGATCATGGGCACATTCCTCACGTAGATATGGAATCTCTGCCGTGCTTCGTGCCAGGCAATAATTCATTTCTAGTTTTTTATACGAGCTACGGAATATGGATTTGGAAAATGAACTTGCTCTTGATCCTCGGTCGATGGTTGATAGCTAGGCTTTCAGGGAATCAGAAGTTGTGATAATAGGCCGGCCAGTCCGGACGACTGAGACTGAGTTGGGCAGGAGCAAGCGGTTGGATTGGCCTGACTCTTCAAGACCATCAGTGTTCTTCATGATGCTGGACTATTAAATTTCTGCACTGATATCTGTGATTGGAATGAAGAACTCATTCTTCAATTTTATGCAACGCTGCACATCACCGGAGACTCTGAAGATGTGAACTCCTGGGTGCTGGACTGGTTGTCTGAAAACACTCACTACAAGGTACCAGCTACTGAATTTCTTCGTGCTCTGCGTCTCAGTCCTCCCCATGAAGCTGCTCGTTGCGTCTACAGTGATCCTGAGCTTACATATCACTATATGCAAGTGCTGATGAAGCCATTGAAGCCAGGTCAGGCCCCAAGAACCAAATTCCTCGTGAAGGAATTGCTATATGTACCTCGGACTGTCTATCACATTCTGACGAAGACATTGAGTCCTATCAAGGGCCACGACTCGAATGAAGAAGAAGTCGTTGGTATCATGAAGAAACTGCTTTTCAATATCATGCATGGCGTTCCCGTCAACTTCCATGATTTCTTCATGATGACTCTGGCCAATGTCGCAATGTCACCGTTTGAGTTGAAGCCTTATGCTCCGTGGATTATGAGATTCATCAGAACAAGGTCTTCACTCAACTAGAAAGCTGATACACTGAACCATTGCAGCTACTTGCCCCCTATTGAAGTCCTCAAACGGACATATTCCTCGGCTGATGACAAGGGCAAGGCCGCTGCTGTTATAGATGAAGGCATTCGTCCATTGGATGGTCAGTTTCGCAAAGCTGCATCTTACTCCACCAATGATGACTCTGCCACTCATGATTCTTCCGCCAACGCATCCAAGCAAAATCCTCAAGGCACAGCTCTGTCGGATGTGGGGTCCCGGCAAACCCTTAAGGTTCGAACACTGGGTTGCACGCGAAGTCTCTCCCTCCTACCGATCTACTCTCTAGCTCGCTAAGATCTTGCGGACGAACTCAACGAACTCGCAACACAGAAAGACACGAGGTTTATACTGGTTCGGGCCACCGTTATGGTGTAATACCCTACTCTAGTGTGGTGGTGGTGGATTGCCTCTTGGGCTGATGATGAACAGTTCAAGGGAAGAACAGCCTCCTGAGGTTGAGCTGTTCTTGTGCTTGTGTAGTTCACGATGATCTGAACTAGTTCGGGATCAGTTGCCTCCTACTGTGGTGGCTAGTCCTATTTATAGAGGCCCTAGTCCTCTTCCCAAATATCGAGCAGGAAGGGAGCCAACAATGGTGGGCAAATTTGAAAGGGGACAGCTAGTACAAGCTATCCTGACAAAAGCGGTCTTCGCCTGCGAAAAGCTCTGTGGTGACGTCGTCTTGGGGTCCACGGTGACCTCCGCCTTGCCGTCCTCCTGGTCTTGGTCTCGTTGCACAAGTATGGCAACCTTTGCCTGATGCCTCGGTACTCTTCGCCTGCGCTGGCCTCCTTAGCACCAAAGAGGAAATAAGGACGCTGCGCGCACCGGCGCCCGCCTGGCACCCGCCTGGCACCGTTCGTCATGGCTCACGTCACGAGAGCCTCGTGAGGTTTGCCTTGCCTTGATATCTCCGCTCCTCGTGAGCCTGCCTGGCTAGGCCACTCCAGAGGAGGTCTTGCATCGTCCGCCTCGCGAGGCTTGGACCCTCGCGAGGGTCTTGGTTGCCTTGTTGATGAAGATGGGTCGTACGGCCTGCTACTTGGCCACGCCAGCGCCGCAGTGTGCAAGTCTGGGACCCCGTTCCCGAACGCCGGCAAGTAGCCCGGGCCCAAGGTGCGCTCGGGCTTGGCTTCCCGGCGAAGCCAAGGGTCAAGTTCGGAGCACCGCGGGCCCCAAAAGCCTGTGGCCTCGGTCGATGCATGGCGGTTGATTGGACGTGGGCGTCTCCGCTTCTCCACGCTGCCTCGACAACTGCACGACTTGACAAGTCCCTGCGACATGCAAGAAAAACCATCATTACCTACGATCGTGGGAGACGCCGGTTGGCCTTCTCCTGCTATAAATGGGGAGGGGGCCGGAGCCCCCGTTGCCCATCTCTTCCTTGCTTGCTTGCTTCTTCCTCCTTGCTCCGCTGCTGACAACAATGGCGCCCATCAGAAGGTTTTCCGCCGAAGAGAAAGGAAAAGCTCCCCGTGACGATCCGGGGCCACTTCCACCGAGGAAGAGGACGATCCATCGCCGTGACGAAGCGGCGATGCAAGTGGTGACGAGGCCTTCGTGCGATCGGCCTCCTCCGGGGTACCCGCTACCCTTGTACGCCCGAGCTAAGGGCTCGGGAGGTTGGAGCGTCGAGCAGCACCGCCCGCGCCACGCCCGGGGCCAAGGCGCCACGGCGACATGTACCGTCACCCCTGGGGTCCATGCTACGGATTCCTCGTGCGAGTTGGTGTTGTGGGCGCCGATGCCTCCAACCTCCTGGATCCTCTTTCTGCGGTTCTTCTCCGACGTGATGCCGCCGAGCGGGCCTCTCGAGCTCTGGCTGCAGCATGCCGACTGCAGCGCTCCGGCGACCGCGGCGGAGATCGAAGTTGTCCCCTTCGGCAAGATCTTCATGACTCATGGATGGGTCTGCTGTGCGAGGGGGGCCCTCGTGATCCACTTCGAGTATGACGTCGCCTCCACGCTCTTCTTTAAGGTCTTCAACACCGAGGGCTGCCGCCTAGTGCTGCCCTGGAGAGGAGCGCCAGACCGACGTGCGCTCCGCTGGTGGCTACTCCAGCAGCAGCAGCCCTTGGGAGTTCGGCAGCTCTCCCGAGCTTTACGAGACTCCCGAGACGAGCGACGACAGCTACGTGCCCCCGAGCTCTCCCGTGCTCGGAGCAGGGCTGCGGCGTCCGGCCGTCGCCGCTGCTGATCTGGATGGGGTTGGCGCCGGCCTCCCGTGGCCCACTGTTGATGATGGCATCTGCCATGGGAGGGTGTAGATAGGATTCGCCTTAGTATCAGCTTTTGTTTCCTACGAAGGATCATGAATCACCCGTGAAACATGTAAGGGTATGTACTGTATTTGGTGTTTATCTTCCTTGTTATGAAAACTTGGTGAGTGCATGTCCCGTTAAAGCTTGGCCCCTCCTTCTTTCCTCGCGATGGCTTGTTGCTCTATGCTGATAGGCCCCGGTCCCAGTGCGAGCCTGACCGTCATTTGGTATGCTGTGTCGCGTGCCGTGGTCAAGGCCAGGAGGTGTGCGGCCCGAGGTCCAGTAAGAGCCCCTGAGGCGTGATGCTTAGGAGGTCCCCCTTAGTGCTCAAGCAGCCATGGTAAGGCAAGAAAAGAAAATGACTTGGCCGCAACGGGGCTGCGGCATGGTGTGAGTGACCATTAGGCCCAGATATTTAGCCGGTCCTAGGGTGAAACTTATCTTGCTGACTTCGCAGCGATTCCTGATGTCACGCTAGGGCTGCGCGCCAACTCGTGCGGCATAACCAGGTCGGCCCATACGAGTTCCCCTCCCCTCATGCTCTCCTTAGTGCTCTACGTCCTCAGGTCCCGGCCCTCAAGCGAGCTCAGCCGCCGCTGGTATGCCAGGTCGCGATGCCGTGGTCAAGGCCAGGGGGTGAGGGCTGGAGAGCCAGTAAGAGCTCTTGAGTCATGATGCTCAAAAGCCCCCTTTTAACGCGCAAGCGAATTGCACGAGAGAAAAAGGGACTCGCGGTGCCGCCTGCTATCCTTCCCTCGGGATCCCTGTGAGTAAGCACTAGAAGAAACATGGTTTGCCGTTACAGCTGTTAGCCTGCCGCTGGTTGCTTTGGGTGAGGTGAAGGCACTGAGGGCCTGGTGAGGTGACGTGTGTGGCGCGTGCCGCGAGCCAGAGCTCGACCACTCAGATTTGTCGGTGTGGCAGGGACGGACCCATGCACCAGAGCCGTGCCTGTGTGAAGGCCCCGGGGGAGGCGATGATCGAGCAGGCGATAGCCGTTGGCAGGTTAACCATGAAGAGCAAATCAACTTGGATAAATGCAGGAAGATACACGCCACCAGGTCTGGCCCGAGCGGCTTAGGGATGATGCAGCCCGAGGGGCGCCCCCAGGAAGGTAAGCTAAAGACTTAAGCAAAAGGGATACATGCCACAGGCACGGACCCATGTGGCCTGGGAATAATGCAGCCTGAGGGGTGCTCCCAGCTTAAACGAACTTGGAAGATGTCACCTGGTTCTGTAGACCAAGTAGAGTTGGTGCAGCTGAAGCCGCGCATTGAAGGAATGGCTCCTCATGAGCCACCGGGTCCCTGAGCCTCGGGAGGCTATGGGGGTTCAGGAGGTTCCCTGAAGACCATCTCCATCTCCTCCAGGACGGCGTGGAACCTGGCCTCCTAAGCCGCTAGGACTTGTCGCACGTTGCGCTGATAGGCCGACGCCACACTTGGCAAGCTGAAGGGCATGCGAACGTAGTTCTGTGGTGGGCCCTCACAGCGGCCCACACGCGATGGCCAGAAATGCTCCTGAGATGCGGCCCTGTTGAGCCCTGGGACATCGATGCTGACACGCAGCCCGGCATCCTCGCCTGGATGGGGAGCTGCGCCTTGTGAGAGGTTGTGGCCGCGCGTGGCTCTTGCTTCTAGCAGTTCCTGGGTGGTCTTGGTGATGAACTCCTGGGTGGTGGGCACTCCTTGCCTTGTGCTCTCCTGAGGAAGGTGTGCCGTGAGGCACGCTTCCAAGTGGTGCCCAGGCGCCTCCCTCGTGAGGTTGGCAAGGTATGAGGCTCTCCAGAAGAGAGCCCCTGAGCCCTGCCTGAGGAGGGCGCAGGGTGTGCTTTCCTATGCGGTGGAGGGAGGCGCCCCTGGAGCGGGCGCTGATCCTGATGAGGCTCCTGCCGCGACGCCATCCTCTTGGGGTCCTGTGTGGTGCGTCAGCTTCTTCTTGGGGATGGTCTCCGGAGGGCCTTCACTTCTGATGTCGGGTCGTTGATTGCTGCGGCTTGAAAGGCGCGCTCAAGGGAGCACACCGCATCCCTCTCTTCACATGAGACCGTGATGATTCCTCCGCTTCCTGGCATCTTGAGAATGTTGTAGCCATGATGAGTGATTGCCATGAACTTGGCCAGGGCTGGATACCCGAGGATGGCATTGTACGGCAGGCGGATGTGCGCAATGTCAAAGTCGATGAGCTCGGTGTGATAGTTCTTGCGCTCCCCGAAGGTGACAGGCAGGCGGACATGCCCTATCGGTGTGGTGGAACCGTTGGTCACTCCTGAGAAAGGCTTAGTTGGCTGGAGCTGCTCATATGGCACTTGGAGGTTGTCAAACGTGTCGACGGACAGGACGTTGAGCCCTGCCCCGCCGTCGATGAGAGTCTTGGTGACTTGCACATTGCTGATGACTGCGGAGCACAACATAGGGAGGCGCCAGCGGTGGCTGCGCACTTGAGCTGGTCTGCCGAGTTGAAGGTGATGGCACATTGGGACCACCTGAGCGGGCACGTGGCCTCGAGCTTGGGGAGCGCCGCGTTCACCTCTCGGGTGAACTGTTTGAAGATGCGCTGAGAGGCTGGGGCCTGGCACCGCCCAAGATGCAGGCGAGCGCACGCGGCTCCTGGAAGCCCCCAGCCCCCTCGTCCTGGTGGTGGTGGTCGTTCCTCCTTGGTGGCGGCAGCGGGGGAAGACCGGCGTTGCCACAGGCGATCCTCACGAGGCGGGTCCCTCCAGGCGCCCTCGCGAGGTTGGTCCTGCCAGCGGTCCTCACGAGGCCGGTCGTGCCACTCCTGGCGCGGGCCATGGTCGTCTCAGCGTCCGCCTCCGCGTCCTCCTTCGCGGCCATAGCCCCGGTCGTTGCACTCGGGGCGTCGACCATAGCGTCCTTCCCATATGGCTCTGAGCTCTTTGCAGTCGTTGGTGTTGTGGGTGTTCAGGTTGTGGAAGGCGCAGAACGGTCGGCCGTTCTTGGATGACTCGGGCTGATCTCTGCCTCGCTTGGTGTCGGGCTCCGCTGCGAGCACCACTGCCTCTTTGCGCTTCACGTCCTTGGCCTTGGCCTTCTTCTCCTCCGCTCCTGCAGCTGGCAGCTCAAGGAGAGAGAGGCGCCCCTCCTCAG
Source organism: Aegilops bicornis (assembly GCA_021605145.1). Lineage (NCBI taxonomy): Eukaryota > Viridiplantae > Streptophyta > Magnoliopsida > Poales > Poaceae > Aegilops > Aegilops bicornis. Next base: position 417,605,397 of record CM038670.1, on the reverse strand, counting down.
CTCTTGCGCACTTGGTCGCCAGGTTGAACAACTCCTGAGATGTGCAGAGCTCCTTGTGGATAGCGAGCTCTTCCTTCATCTTGACGTCACGGACGCCGTCCGAGAATGCGGAGATGATGGCTTCGTCTGTGACCTTGGGGATCTTGAGGCGGGTGTTGTTGAAGCACTGGATATACTTCTGGAGGATCTCTCCTGGCTGTTGCTTGATGCGGCGTAGATCACCCGCGGCCGGTGGCGGTCGCGAGTGCCCTGGAAGTTGGCGACGAAGCGGTCGCGCATCTCGTCCCAGGAGGAGATCAAGCCGTGCCGCGGGTTCAAGAGCTAGGAGCAGGCCCCATCCTTGAGAGCCATGGGAAACTAGTTCGCCATGACTTTTTCATCGCCGTTGGCCGCTTCGATGCTCAGCTCATAGAGCTACAGGAACTCCGCGGGGTCGGCTGTGCTGTCGTAGCGAGGAGGCAGATCTGGCATGAACTTTCCTGGCCAGTTGACGCTACGCAGTTGGGGGTGAAGGCGCGGCAACCGGCCGTGGTCGCCGGGGCCCGCTTCTGAGGTGGAGCTTGGTCTTGGCGAGATCCGCGCTGCGCCACTGCAGGCGGCATGCGGTCTTGACGAGGTGGCGCTGGGAGTGCCGGTGCAGCTTCTCGCGCCCGCGGGATTTCTTGGCAGCTTCTTTCTTCACGCGCGGGCGCCGGGCGTGGTGGATCACATCGTGGAGGCACGCGCCTTGGTGCCAAGGCACCATCTAGGGGTTGAGGCGGCGGAGGCATGCCATGAGCCCCGTCGCCCGCGGCTGGTTGAGGGGGAAGCAGAGAGTGAGACGGCGCCATAGAGCCCCTTGCGGCGCGGACGAGCTCGGCGACGCGGTCGAGCCACTCCTCATAGAGGTCGTCGACGGGGCAGTAACGCAGGAGCTCGTTCGCCGCGATGAGCACGGCCTGTGCCTCCATGGGAGCGCTGTGCGCGTGAGACGAAGAACCGGCAGGGGTAAGTGATGGAGTAGCAGTGCGGCCGCCTTGCCGCACCAAAGGATGCAGCGAGGATGCCTGCTGCCCGTTCCCTGCGGGGCCGGTTGCAGCGTTGGCGGCGGGAGACGGAGAACGACGAGGTGGACCGCCTACGGGAGCCGTCTGAGCGATGCGGGCGGAGAGGGCAGCCCGAGGCTCAGCTCGAGCACGGCGAGCGTCCACCATGGAAACGACGGAGCGATGGAGCGACGAACTGATGGAAGGGAAACTACGGCGCACCCCTACCTGGCGCGCCCAATGTCAGATGTGGGATTCCGGCAAACCCTTAAGGTTCAAACATTGGGTTGCGCGTGAAGTCTCTCCCTCCTACCGATCTACTCTCTAGCTCGCTAAGATCTTGCGGACGAACTCGACGAACTCGCAACACAGAAAGACACAAGATTTATACTGGTTTGGGCCACCGTTGTGGTGTAATACCCTACTCCAGTGTGGTGGTGGTGGATTGCCTCTTGGGCTGATGATGAACAGTACAAGGGAAGAACAGCCTCCTGAGGTTGAGGTGTTCTTATGCTTGTGTAGTTGAGGATGATCTGAACTAGTTCGGGATCAGTTGCCTCCTAGTATGGTGGCTAGTCCTATTTATAGAGGCCCTGGTCCTCTTCCCAAATATCGAGCGGGAAGGGAGCCAACAACGGCGGGCAAATTTGAAAGGGGACAGCTAGTACAAGCTATCGACAAAAGCGGTCTTCGCTGCGAAAAGCTCTGTGGTGACACCGTCTTGGGCTCCACGATGACCTCCGCCTTGCCGTCCCCTCCCCGGTCTTGGTCTTGTTACACCAATATGGCAACCTTTGCACGATGCCTCGGTACTCTTTACTGCGCTGGCCTCCTTAGCACCAAAGAGGAAATAAGGACGCTCAAGACCGACGCCCGCCTGCTTTGCACTGCACCGTTAAATCATGGCTCACGTCACGAGAGCCTCGTGAGGTTTGCCTTGCGTTGATATCTCTGCTCCTCGTGAGCCTGCCTGGCTAGGCCACTCCCGAGGAGGTCTTGAGTCGTCCGCCTCGCGAGGCTTGGACCCTCGTGAGGGTCTTGGTTGCCTTGTGTATGAAGATGGGCCATACGGCCTGCTGCTTGGCCACGCTGTGGGCCGCAGGCAGGCAAGTCTGGGGACCCCCGTTCCCAGAACATCGACAAGCTCCTAGGGTGATGACTGATCGTGAGCTTCTCCTCATTCTTCACCAGAAGGTTGATCACAATCACAAATGGGTCAATCGTCAGTTTGGTTCAATTCTTCACAACATGACCGCTACCCATAATGCAGTGAAGAAAAACCATTACTACCTTCATGAAACCTTCAACCGTACCTCGGTTGTTCTGTCTCACATTTATAGCGCAGAAGATCTGAAGAAAATGGGTCTCAAGGAAGATTTTGACTAGTTTGCTCCTCCACCAAAGAAATACAAGAAGGTCAAGGTTCCTTCCTTGGTGGCCAGCTCGCATTCTTCATCACGCGACACCGACGAGTATGAAGACTTGGACGACACTGCGGCAGGCACTACATCAACAAACGACCCCAACAACACTGGCGCTCCTTCATCATATTGATATTATTCAGGGGCGTTAGTCCTCATTTTCGATCCTTTTGGTCATTCGATGACAAAGGGGGAGAAATTTGAGTTGAGTTAGTCTTCAAGCGGGTCTATCTATATGGGCGTTTTTTTGCTAAGTTAAAACTCTCGTTCTTCTGATGACTTTGCTGGATCGAGTTGTAAACTTAAACTCTATGGTGACCTCATACTTTTGCTGAGATTTTCTGCATGCTTATTCCTCGTTAATGTTAATGCACGCATGTTGAATTACATCAGTCACCATATTTCATCATGCATTTCAAATTCTTCATATTATATGTCAAATGCGTGTATGAATTACAAGATATAGGGGGAGATCTCCATGATAATACTCTTCAAGTGTGCATTGCTTCAAAAGCAAATTTATCACTATGCACATCTTCAGGGGGAGTTCTGCTATATCTTGCAATCAAATTCCTCAATATCAGTTTTTACACTTCATATGTTTATCCCCGTTGAAAACTTAACCTATATTGTCATCAATCACCAAAAGGGGAGATTGTAAGTGCATCTAGTGCCCCTTAGTGATTTTGGGTATTCAAGACTTATAGGTTAAAGGACTAAAATGTGTTTATGAGTGTACACAGGTCTATAAGTCTATGAGGAGTTTGATATTTACAGAGAAAGTCGACCCCTAAAAATGAAGTTCTTCGACTGAAGACTTTGGATTTCTGAAGACTTTGAAAGTGAAGAAATTGGTGTGACCTTGAAGACTTGGTATTCATTCGAGGAACATGAAGCATGAAGACTTTTGTTTTCGTAGTTTCATTTTCTCTTTCTTGAGTCATAGTAAACACCGTACAATTAAAGGGGGTCGAGGAAATACTAAGGAAAATTTTCCATGTGATGCTCAACTCAAAGTCCTACACCTACCAATCCCTTCGAGTGAAGCCATTAGAAATCTCATACAGTCCAGTCATATTCTTGATGTGAGAGGCGAAGTTCTTACAGTCTCTGAGGAATTTGTTACAGCTAATGGAGTTAGGAATTCGCCATTGCGGATTGCCTACGATGAGGAACATGATAGCCCCGAGGAATTTGATACTCAAATTTCCGACCGTTGTTAATGCTACTGGCGCCTGTCCCAAAATATCTACCCACCTAACGGTCATATCATTGAAGGGCATTTATGTCTTATCATGTCGGGCTACTCCCTAGGCTATAAATAGCCGCCCCCTACAACCAATAGCTGGTTGGCTGCTCTGAGAGAAACTGACACTTGTCATTTGAGAGCATCCCATCCTCCGAGGACTTTGAGCGAAAATCATCGAGTGAGGAAAACCCAAACACCTACAAACCCAAAGTGATTGAGCATCACTGAAGAGATCGATCCTGCGCGGATCCGACGCTTGTTACCTTTGGAGACTGTGCTTCTTCCAGACGGTTAGGCGTCATGGTCTAGAGCATCCAAGAGGAATTGTGGATCGCCGAGTGACCGAGTTTGTGAAGGTTTGGAAGTCACCTGAAGACTGACCACAAGTTATTGGGTGAGGTGTGTGTGACCTTAGCTCAAGGAGAATACGGTGAGGACTGTGTGTCCTCAGGTTTAAATACCTAGCCGCTCCAACCAGACGTACAACTGAGACAAAGGTTGGAACTGGTCTACCAAATCATTATCTTCACCAAGCTTACTGGTTCTATTTCCTCAACTCTTTCATTTCCTCATAATTGTGTTGTGCACTTGTTCATATCTGTGTTTGAAGACTTTGACTGAAGACTTCATAAATTTCCTCAGTTCAATTTCTTCAGTCTGTTTGTCTTCATCCTGTGTTATCATGTGTTTACGCTTTCTGTACTCTGTGCTCGTCTTCATTTCATCATAATGACCAAGCTTGTGTTCTCTTATGCTTGCTTCTGAGTACTTATTCCGCTGCAAATAGTTCTTCACTAAGGAATTTCCTCATAAAAATCGCCTATTCACCCCCCCCCCCCTCTAGTCGATATAACGCACTTTCAATCATCATAGTCGGCATGTGCCAACAACACCCGCATCTTAACTTGCCATAGGGTAAACCTTGTGTCACGGTCCAGCAGCGGAAGATCGTACTTCATGGATGCCATGAGTCGATAAAACTACGTACACAAAGTAGTACAAGCTCGTAGAAAAATTCTCAAAGGAATTAATTTAAAGGGCAAAGAATCAAGAAAAATAGCACCTGATGATATTCGCTCGGTGCACGAAAGCGATTGATGGGAAAACAAATTGACCTATAGTAGTAATCTTGAACTAGTACTAGCGGGTCGCGTGAAGTAGTACTTGGTGATTTTGGGCTTGTCTTGACGTGGAATAGGACACGGTGACTCGGCGGATTGCAAATCGCTGCTTCACGATTTGGCTTCACGGTGAAAATTACTGGCAGCTGCCTACAACAGATTGCACTTACAGTAATTCGATCTTCGATCGGGAATCGCACGACGGCGGCGCAGCATGCATAGACGAAACCCTAACTCTCGTATCAAACTTGTATCTATAACTTGGCTCTGTATGCCACTTATTAGATAAAACAAGAATAAACGAGACACCAGAGCACACATTTTTTTTACATGGAAACCCTTGCGTTAGAAAATCGCGGACGCACGAAGGCGCAATCACTATGATGGAGGAGTATTACAAGCAAGAGACGACATATCGTCTTAGGTGCGACTACATGGGACATATATGAGGGAAATACTTAAGAGTCCTTGAAGGACAAGTAAATGACTTGTACTCGTATGCGCGAACATCAACGCAACGCCCACACCGGTTGTACCACATCTAGTCCAACACGGTACTAGAATTTGGATCATAATTCAATAATAATAATTTGCAATTGTGCAATCGCTCGTGTAAGTTTATAAAATCTAAACATACTCATTACTTCTAGAACACTACTGCTACTCTTTTCGGGCTCATCATAGATTCAGGATATATGACATTGCCAAAAAGCCTCTTATAACACCTCCACGTATCAAAAAGTCACTTTGAAGGACGGGTGCATTGGAGCCTTGAGGGATGTCTTTCTCCCCGGCCAGATCTTCATATTCGGTGGCTTCGCACTGCGGGCCAACTCGCTTGGCCATCTAGAGCAGATCGACAGCTACGCCCCTGGCCATCAAGTCAGGTTTGGAAGCTTGAACTACGTTGCTGATATCCGTGAAGACTTGTTCTTTGACGGATTTGAGACCACGGTCGCCGCTCCCTGCCACCGCGATGAACATGACCTAAATCTATCATCGGACCATATCCAGGAGATAGCGCCTGTAAATGCTCAGATCCGGAGCAGATTACGCCATCCGAGGACGGGAAGCTCAACCCCGCCACGGAAGCCGCAAACTCAATGGTGTTGGAGCCGAACACAGACCCTACCTCGAGCGGGATCTGCGTCACCGGAACCTCGGATTCGTCTTCGGCCACAGGTTCCGAACCACGTACATCCGCGTCCGTCGAGCCTGATCACGCGCCGGTCGTCGAATTCAGCGCCGCGGACATCTTCCGGCACTCACCTTTAGGCGATGTGCTAAACTCATTAAAAACCCTCTCCTTAGCAGGGGACTCGCAGCCGAATTATATCCGGTTTGAACTGGGGGCTGACAACGGGGAATTTTGCTTCCCACCCACCACCCACTTTATAGCCAATGTCGACGACTTAACCGACATGCTCGATTATGACTCCGAAGACATCAACGGTATGAACGACGATGCCGGAGAAGAGCAGGCCCAGAACCAGCCATTTACTGGACGCTGGACGACCACCTCTTCGTATGACATGTACATGGTGGATACACGCAAAGAGAATAACGGCGATGACAAAGAAGACCCAGTTGAGGATAAACCTCCTGAGATACAGCCAAAGCGCCGACGACAGGGGCACCGCTCCAAGTCACGGCGTGGAAAAGACAGCAATACCGGCACAGGAGAAAACAATACTCTAGACGATGCCGAAGACAATGAAGACCCCGTCGAGCCAACCTCCGAACAGGACGAACGGGAAGATGGGCGAGTCAACCCTAATGAACAGGCCGTAAACAAAGACTCGGAGGACAACAATTATCTTCCCCTCTCCGAGGATGAGGTGAGCCTCGGCAACGAAGATTTTATCATGCCTGAGGAACCTCTCGAGCAGGAGTGATTTAAGCACCGGCTAATAGCCACTACAGGGAGCCTGAAAAAGAAGCAGCAGCAGCTTCAAGATGATCAAGATCTGCTCAACGATAGATGGACTAATGTCCTGGCGGCCGAGGAATACGGCCTCGAGCGCCCAACCAAAAGTTACCTGAAGCGCAAATTGCTACCTCAATTCGACGACGAGGCACTTGAGCCCGTACCATCAGCGCGTAATGCGGCTGATCGATCACCACGTGGCCGGGACAAAGCGGCAACTCAAGTCGAACACCAGCCCGTACCACCTCGCCATAAAGGCGGAGATAAAACAGCTCGGGAATATACATATGACCTGCGGCACGACCTGGACAGTAGAGCAGTACAGACCAGATCGATCTATGGATCACGGGGGCGTGCCCCAACACGCGACGACGGCTACCTAGCCGGACGCGACAAGCATAATCACGCCCGGGCCAAAAACCGCAGACGGACTCCATCCGAGCTACGTTGCGACGTGGCCCGACATAGATGTGCCGCACACCCCCTTTGCTTCAGCGATGAAGTAATGGAACACGAATTTCCAGAAGGGTTCATACCCGTGAACATCGAATCATATGATGGGGCAACAGACCCCGCGGTATGGATCAAGGATTTTCTTCTCCATATTCATATGGCCAGCGGTGATGATCTTCATGCCATCAAATACCTCCCACTAAAACTCAAGGGACCAGCTCGGTACTGGTTGAACAGTTTGCCCGGAAACTCCATTAGCAGCTGTGAGGACTTGGAAGACGCCTTCCTCGACAACTTCCAAGGTACATATGTCCAACCTCTGGATGGCGACGACTTAAGTCACATAGTCCAACATCCCAGAGAGTCAGCCAGGAAATTCTGGACTAGTTTCTTAACTAAAAAGAAGCAGATCATCGACTATCCGGATGCTGAAGCCCTAGCGGCCTTTAAGCATAGCATCCGCGACGAATGGCTCGCCCGACACCTCGACCAAGAAAAGCCGAAGTCCATGGCAGCCCTCACGGCGCTTATGACCCGCTTTTGCGCGGGCGAAGATAGCTAGCTAGCCCGTAGCAATAACAATACAAGCGAACCTGGCACTTCTGAAGCCAGAAATAGCAAGGGCAAGCCCAAACGTAACAGACACAAGCGTCAAAGCCACGACGACAATATCGATGACATGGTAGTCAACGCCGGATTCAGTGGCTCCAAGTCCAGCCAGCGGAAGAAGCCATTCAAAAGGAACAATCCAGGCTCATCCAGCTTGGACCGCATCCTCGATCGCCCATGTCAGATACATGGCACCCCCGATAAACCAGCCAATCATACCAACAGAAGCTGTTGGGTCTTTAAGCAGGCCAGCAAGATAAACGCCAAAAACAAGGAGAAGGGGTCGCAAAGTGAGGACGATGACAAGGAGCCCCGTCCACCGAACACAGGGGGCAGAAGAAATTTCCCCCTCAGGTCAAAACGGTGAACATGATATACGCCACCCATATCCCCAAGAGGGAGCGCATAGCGGCGCTGAGGACGCTTCACGCCGATAGAGCGCCGCCCAAAATTCAACCCATGGTCGTCCTGCCAGATCACTTTCGATCTCAGGGACCATCCGACTAGCATCCGCCACGGCGGTTCAGCCGCACTGGTCCTTGACCCAATAATTGCTGGATTCCACCTCACGCGATTCCTCATGGACGGGGGCAGCAGCCTTAGCCTGCTCTATCAGGATACAGTGCGCAAAATGGGCATCGATCCATCAAGGATCAAGCCCACCAAAACTACCTTTAAAGGAGTCATACCAGGTGTAGAGGCCCGTTGTACGGGCTCAACTCAATCACACTGGAAGTTGTCTTCGGGTCCCCGGACAACTTCCGAAGCGAAGAGTTGATCTTCGACATTGTCCCCTTCCGCACTGACTATCACGCACTGCTCGGATGAACCACATACGCTCGACTTAATGCGGTGCCACACTATGCTTATCTCAAGCTCAAGATGCCCGGACCACGCGGGGTCATAACAGTCAATGGAAACACGGAGCGCTCCCTCCGTACTGAAGAACACACCGCAGCCCTGGCAGCGGAAGTACAGAGCGGCCTTTTAAGTCAGAATTTCAATTCAACGGCCAAGCTCCCGGACACTATCAAACGAGTCCGGACTACTCCGCAGCTTGACAGTCCGGCTCGTTAGGAGTTAGACTAGCAATCCGGCCACCATCTCAGTCCTGACCAAATGGCAGCATACGTACCGCGCAAACATAACTACACACTCAAAATACCATGGGCAGAGACGGAGGCATAACCAGACTGTGGTCCACAATACAGCTCAACCTTCCCCGGATACACATACTTTCACTTTTTCTTTTTATCCTTTTCAAGTTTCTTTTCCGCAGGCCCCTAGCGGCAGTCTGATCATCAGTCCTTTCGACTGACGGATACACCAAGGTGGCAGGCGGCACAGACGTGTGGGGGAATCTCTAGACGTTCTCTTCGATTATCGTCCTACCTATTTTCAGGACCCACACGCAGCTCCCCCTTGGTCTCGGCATGTTAAATAGCCAGGTTGCTTATCGCCCTATTTGTACAAATACGCTTTGACGTATTAATTAAATTATAATGAGAACTATTTGCGGCCCAACTTCTGCGGCACTAGCTTACTACTTCATTTTTTCTTGATAATCTTATCAATTGCACCCGTATACTCTGGTACGCTTTAATTCGCCAAGGGCTTCATGGCGCTGCATACTATGGCAACAAAGTCCGAACACTTTTACAGTATAGTTCGGCACCCCGAATTTAGCATTATATGCATTGGCTCCGAATCATGTCTTTGGTCAATAGTTGGGTTGCCCGGCTCCTGTGCTTACTACCTTACGTTCCGCTCTATCGACTAGGGTAGTAAAGGGAGAACTACTGCGATTGTGTCCTGGTTTATCCAGATGAGCACCTCAGTAGAGAAAGCCGAAAACTGACTGTCATGATGCAGCGTGAGCAGTCAGCTGTTCGGAGGTTACAAATCTTTTGCGATTTTTCCGCATTATGCGACGAATCGGTCTTTACCCGATCAGGTGTTTACAGCACCCTAGTTCGGACTCACGAATACTAGGGGCTGCGCCTAAATTCCTATTGTCAAACTCCTATGGCTAAGTGATGGTGATAAAGCTACATAGTCTGATTGCCTGGTTCGTTGCGCTAAACACCTCCTTCAAGGACCAAACCTTCAGATCAAGAGTGTTTAGATTCCATCCCGAACACCTTCGTACTACCTACGTGGGGGCTGAAGCCGACGACTGGCCAACTCTCAAATTTAATAAAAACGGCCGCACAGGACGTGAAATTTCAAAAATAAACAAGCATTATATTACATATCAGTCTTGTTTCACCATATAGGACAGGATAACATGAATGTATTCATTCAAAAATTATGTCCTTAGCACATTGCTGCGCTACAATACGGGATCCCTCCAGGACAACATCAAAATAACTCTCGGGTGTGCGGTGCTCCTTGCCAGCGGGCGGTCCCTCGGCCGCAAGTTTGACGACGTTCATATTAGCCCACTGTACCTTGATGGGGGCGAAGGCCATCCGCGCACCCTCGATGCAGACCGATCGCTTGACGACGTCAAGCCGGGGGCAGGCATTAACCAGCCACTTCACGAGCCCGAAGTAGCTGTTGGGTATGGCTTCGGCAGGCCACAGCCGGATTATTAAATCCTTCATGGCTAGTTTGGCCACCCTATGCAGTTCGACCAGCTATTTTAGTTGGTCGCTAAAGGGCATAGGATGTTCTGGCGCAAGGTATTGGGACCAGAACAGCTTCTCCGTCAAGCTCCCCTCTTTGGCTCGGAAGAACTCCGTAGTGTCGGCAACACTGCGTGGCAAATCCGCAAACGCTCCTGGCGAACTCCAAATCCGGTTTAGTAAGAGATACCTCTTCTTCACATATTTGCTCTGCATAATGAAAGCCTTACCCGCCGCGATTTTTCTGGCCTCTTGGATCTCCTAGAGAACGCCCTGGGCTTCAGCCCAGGCATCTTGTGCGCTTTGGCAAGCCTTGGCGAGTTCAGTATCTTGATCTGCTTCGCATTTTTTTGACGTCATCCTGGAGCTCCAACTCGACCTCATCAACCCTGGCCTCGTGTTTTTCACGGACGGCTTGCTCCTTTGCCGCTTTCTCTTGGGCCTCGGCCAGCGCCTTCTTGAGGGTTTCCACCTCAGTCGCCGCTCCTACAAATACCATGGCACTATATCAACATAAATCATCAATTCTTTCTGATATACAGCAGGTCATTACATACCTTGCTTATCCTTCAGCTGTTTTCTTGTTTGGCCGAGCTCCTCCTCGGCCCGCTCTAGTTTCTGCTTTAGTCCGGAGACTTCGGCAGCATGAGAGGTTGCAGCCAACAATGACGCCTGTTTATTCACATAGACATGTGTGGTTAGTATCCTGCAAAATTATTTGATCCTCTGTCCGGCTTTTCTTTCCAAACACCGGGCAGAGTCTCAAGGGCTACTATCTATACTGTGACTTTCTTTTTACATAACTGCATCGCTTCCCTCAAAGTCTATCAGAAGGCTGGTGCAGGCTTTGGTCAGTCCGCTCTTAACGGACTGAACCCTCTCAATCACCGTACCCATGAGGGTACGGTGTTCTTCCACGATAGAAGCGCCTTGCAGCGCTTCCATTAAAGTATCCGGTGCCTCTGGATGGACAGAGGTCACCGGTGGGATAGGTGCACCTCCTTCTTTCGAAGGAGGCTTCCTGGCTGATTCTGGAGTCGTATGGGTCTCCGGAACGGTATTCGGCTGGGGGCAAATTGGGTATGGCCCCCATCGCCAGTCTCCAGGGGGATCCTCTCCCCCAGGTTTCCGGCAGCCGAGGTTTCACCCTCTAGCGCCGTTTTGATGGCCTCCCGCGCCTCTCCCTGGCCTGTGACGGTCCTTCGGGACACCGCTACGGCGTCATCCGTGGCCTTGGGAGAGGTGGTCGTCGGAAGTGAATCACTGTCCATGGCCTTTGGATCCAGCGAACCCCCCGATGAGGATCGCAGGGAGCTGTCATGGACCGGACTGCAGCACATGATTCAACGCATTAGAATTGCGAAATGAGGGAGTCGGACATATAAGTGCGTCAGAGCCTTCGAATACTTACGATCCGGACGGGGCTTATCCCTGGGGCGCCACTCCGAGCTGCTGTCGGTATCCGGCGCGGTGTCGTCCGCAAGGGAGGCTCTCCCCCTCTTGGACGCTTCGGCCTCCAGACGCGTGGAGGCCGCCCTTTTCTTCCTACCCCCCTCGGGGTGGGGGGAGTTGCTTTCTTCTTCCTCCTCTTCCTCCTCCTCCTCCTCGTCGGTGGCGGGTGAGGAATGGGTCTCGGCGTCTTCGGACGTCACGTCTGAAGTGCCCATGTGGCGGAGGCCACCTCTGGTCCCCTTGGCCTTCTTCTTGGCCTACCAGGCACCGGAACCAGCATCTTCGTCAGAAGTGGAATTGCTGGGTCTTCGGGAAGCGGAGCCGGACTCTTGACCAGCTCTGCCTTCTTCGCCCATCCCTGAAAAAGTAAAGACGGGGAAGCTTAGACATGCTCCTTGAGTATGTAAGTAAAGGATACACCTTGAAAACACGGAAAAACTTACCGGACTGGCGGGGTGGGTCAGGTTGTACCCACGGTCTTCAGTCTCCTTCGGCCATGACTCGTTGGCCTTGAAGAGCACCTTCCAGATACCTTTGTGCGTAACGCCGAAGAAGTGTTGCAGGGTCTGGTGCTTGGCCGGATCAAACTCCCACAAATTGCAGGTCCGGCTTTGGCATGGAAGGACCCGGCGAAAGAGCGTCACCTGGATCACATTGACAAGCTTGATGTTCTTGTCGACCATGCTCTTGATGCGCGTCTGCAGTGCTGTCAGCTCATTCGACGAGGCCCAGTCTAGGCCCTTCTCTAGCCAGGAGGTGAGCCGCATCGGGGCCCCGGACCTGAACTCGGGAGCCTCAGCCCAGGTGGTGTCGCGGGGCTCTATGACATAGAACCACTGTTTTTGCCCCCCTTTGACAGTCTCCATGAAAGTACCTTTGGGCCATACGACGTTGGGCATCTTGCTCACCATGGCGCCTCAGCACTCTGCGTGTTGGCCGTCCACCACCTTCGTCTTCACATTGAAGATCTTCAGCCACAATCCGAAGTGGGGTGAGATGTGGAGGAAGGCCTCGCACACTACAATAAATGTCGAGATGTTGAGGAAGGATGTCAGGACCCCGATTCCAAGTCACATCGACCTAGCTGGTAACACCTCATATCACTTTGTGGCCTCACGCACGGTATTCCCACGGGTGTCGCCTTACCATGGCCCGGGACCGTTTGCGTCTTTTGGCTCACGTATATGATAGTGTCGCTAGCATCCACATGACGAAGAACCCGGGCCGACATGGCTAGTCGTGAACCCAAAGCGGCACTAACCTATGGGGACAGGCATCCATGAATCACTTCGAGCATGTCGGTCATCAACGTATGAATTGGGCTGTAGCACTGGCTAACAGGACTCGGTATCCCGGGCTGTAGCAGGCTAGGCAGGACTCGAATATCACCGCGTGACATTTCCCGAAGGGACGGACATAGGAACGAAATGAAACACATGCCGGCCGGTCAAGTGTCCAAGCGGTAGTCTTTGGGCTAGCAGGACTCCGGTGAACCGGTCAGAAGCGGACTACTATCGCTCGTAAGCACGAGACTTACATTTCCCCATATGAGAGGCTGCCAAGGATAAACAACTAGTTTGTCGGATCCCACCCATACCAAGCATTTCAATCATACACGCAATATGCCCGATATGAGCAAATACAACAAGGCATCACAACAAAACTCTACAACTCAAGTACTTTATTTTAAAAGGCTCCGAGGAGCCATACATAACATAGTCATACGTAGGGGTCACATGACCCAACACTCAAGTCATACAATCATACAAGCACATGCGGAAGCAAACTAGTCTGAGTACGGACTCTAGAAAGAAAGAAAGCTTGTTGGAGCCTTCCTATCTACAATGGCCCTTCACAAGTCTTAGATCGCCACCGGTGGCTAATTCACTCGTCGATGTCAACATCTACATAGAATCCGTCGGAGGGGTAGTATTGTCCTCTGGAAAACATTGATTAAACAAACATGAGTACAAAAGTACTCAGCAAGTCTTACCACGTAATCCTATCATACATGCACATTCTCAAGAAGGAGGTGGAGTTATTTGCATGAAGCCAGCTTTGACTCTTGGCTAAACTATCCCTCGTGACACACTTTGTAAAGCATTTGTCGCATTACCCAGTCCACTACTCACCATCACAATACTCCACCGTGGATCCTCTCTCGTCATCCCCGAGAGAGCCATCCACGATACTCACACTTATCTTGAGGCTTTTAATAGTATCCATTTACTTGTCTATGAACTGATATAGGTAACCCGAAGTCCTTCTCCGTGGACACGGCTATTCGAATAGATCATATTTAACCCTGCGAGTGTACTTCTTCACACACGCTCACCACTTATAAATGCGTTTACACGACATGTACTCGGCAACCTTCTGCGGAAGCCCAACGTGGGTGTCGGCCACAGCCTACCTAAACACTCAAGTCCCTAGTCCAGGTTTATCGCCTATTCGGGTTCCATCCGCAGGGAGTCCGCCGAGGTTTCCCATACGGCCCCGAGCGATGTGTACTGAGGTTCCCGAGACACCAAGCAGGCGAATCGGTACACCGCCACGGTGCCTACCACAACACAACCCACCCCTAAGGTCAGCGTTGCGTCTGGCCCCAAAGATGCTACAAACACGAAACTACTTGCAACTCCGGACTATGAACAGGGTGGTTAAGAAGTTTAGAGGGTCCATTGGTTTCGGGCCCAATGCGTGGTAGTAGCTAGTTCATGGATCACAAACACAGATCTCAGTTCTTAGGGTCGGCTTCAATGAAACAACCCACCATGTACTCCTACATGGCCTCTCATCGATACCTTTACCAAATCGTGTTCAACACTTTCACTCTCGAACCAACACAACCTTTCACTCCAGTTCATCATCCCGATGAGCCAGACCTGACACAACTCTAAGCATAGCAAGCATAGCATGGTAGGAACAACACAAACATGGCTCAATCAACTCCTACACATGCTAGTGGGTTTCATCTAGTTACTGTGGAAAAGACAGGTCATGCAAAGGAAGTGGGTTCAACTACCGCAGCACACAACAGTTGAATCGCGTTGTCTTAATGCAGAACGAGAGCAGAAGCGAGAACATGGGTTTGTATCGGAATGATCAATGAATTGCTTGCCTGATGGAACTGGGGTAGAGAACTGCCCTTCAGATGGGTAGTCGAGGTTATCTTCGGGGGCAGAACCTATCATGAAAACACACCGAAATAAACATACAAACAATATGCAACAATATGATGCATGCTATGACATGGCAATATGGATGTGTGTTGGCCTAATGCAAGTTGAAGGAACAGGATGAACTCATTTGAATCAAGATTCAAATGATAGCTCATTTGAGTTAGTCCTAATGGTGCAATATCTTATTCTGGTTATTCAGCATAGTTAAATTGTTTTAACATGCATGAAACCTGTACCAATGGATAGAGTGTATTTTTCTGATAATTTTTCATATATAAATCTTTGCATTTGGAGTTATAGAATAAAAGTTATAAGCATTTGAAATTTGATTTATATTCTGGAATTTATTATATAAAAATAAATCCAGAATTTGATTTAATGCGCCAAGATGAGGTCAGCGTGACGTCAGGGGTCAACGGGTCATCCAGTCAAACTGACCAGTGGGACCCGTATGTCGTGGTTAGTTTTAACTAATTAACTTAATTAGAACTAATCCTAATTAGTTAGGCGGGGGTCCACCCGTCATTGACTCGTGAAGCGATCAGCAGGCCTGTCGAGGTTAGTGGTCAACTTCATGGCGTCTAGCCGCATGGCGAGGCCAGACGCCGGAGCAGAGTGCGTTGCACTTTCCGGCCACCAAATGGGGCGCGAGGAGCATCTATGTGAAGCTGGAGGTGAGCCGCGGTGTTTGGTGGGGTTAGTCGAGTCGGGTGGCGGAGTGGGCGCCGGCGACAGTCGAGGCGGCCGGCGGGCTCGGGTGATGTCGGGTTAGTTGCTAGGGGCTCGGCGAGGTGCGGAAGTGCATAGTTAGGCCCAGCGCAGCTCGGTGAGTGCGATGGACAGGGTGGCGTGGCGTTGGGTGGCCGGAGCCTCGTCGGCGACGAGCTCACGGTGCGTTCGGGTGATCGCGGTTGGGTCGTTGTGGTGCACGAAGAAGAGCGTGGAGAGGATGGAGAGGTAGCCAGGCTCACGGTGATCTCGTGAGAGCCTCGGCGGGGTCGAGGATGCTCGATGCGCGGCGACGGCGATGGGGATCTCCGTGGCTCGAGCTTCGGTCGAGGTCGGTGTAGAGGCCTCGGGGTGCTTAGAGCGAGCGGGACTCGGCTAGCTAGGGGTAGTGGGGTCTTGGCGGAGCTGCTGGACATGGTGGGGAGGGGCATGGACGGCGGGGAGCACGGCGTCGACGGTGGCGTCGGCGATGGCGTCGGCCGGGTTGGGGAGAGCGAGAGAGAGAGGCGGGGGGAAATGGGGTGTCCTGGGTCGGGCGACGACGTGGAGGTCGCCCAGGCGGCGGCGGGCGAAGGGTGAAGCAGGCGGCGGCCCCAGTGGCGCGCCCTGCGCTCGCCGGCCCGACACCAGGCTACTGCTGGTCGAGCCAAGCAGCTGTTGGCCTGTTGGGCTGGGCCGAGTGGGCCGGGCTGACAGTGTAGGGTTTTTCCTTTTTAAGCCTTTTCTATTTTCTCAGAACTCTGTTGGGGTTTTAAAAATACCAAAACACTTTTAAAAATCACCAAAATGCTCCTGGTCACTTGTTGGAATATTCCCAACATGAAACATTTTGGTTTGGCAATTTTTGAACATTTAAAATATTTTTCATAATTTAAAATGCTCATTTCAAAAACTTGTGAATTAATCTTAGAACCCTTAGAGGACCTAGAAAATGGTACACCTCCTTTGACATGGGTTCTGAACCAAAACAAAGAGGATGAACATTTTGAAGGGCATTTCAGGTTCATTGAAATAAATTTTAGTAAACCCTAGTTCTTTTAAGGGGGTGTTCGGGGTTTCTGCCTTCCCCATTTCAAATTCAAATGAAATTTAAACATGATGCACACCCTAATGCATGGTCTATCCGGGATGTGACAACTCACCCCACTCAAAAGAATCTCATCCCGAGATTTAGGATCTGTTGCGAAAAAGGTGGGATACTCAAGTCGAAGGCGATCCTCCCTTTCCCAAGTTGCTTCTTGCTCGGAATGGTTTGACCATTGAACCTTTAGAAACTTGATATTCTGACGTCGAGTGGTACGCTCGGCTTGATCGAGAATACGAACGAGATATTCTCGATAGGTGAGGTTATCTTGGAGATCAAGCGTTTCGTGGTCTACTCCACGGATAGGATCCGAGAAGCAACGCCTGAGTTGGGAAACATGGAAGACATCGTGGACTCTGGAAAGATGCGGAGGTAGTTCCAATTGGTAGGCAACTTCTCCTCGTTTGGCAAGAATGCGAAAGGGTCCAATGTAACGAGGAGCCAACTTGCCTTTGATACCGAATCGATGGGTTCCCTTCAAAGGAGTAACCCGAAGGTAAGCCTGCGCCAATTTCATAAGCCATAGGCTTATGCTTGCGATCATATTGGCTCTTTTGACGAGATTGGGCTGTTTTCAATTTCTCACGAATAACGCGAACCTGCTCTTCGCTTCCGAATCATGTCCGGGCCAAAGAGTTGTCTCTCCCGGTTTCGACCCGATTAAGAGGCGTTCGACATTTCCGTCCATAAAGAACTTGAAAGGGCTTTGCCCAGCTGGCTTGATAACTATTGTTATAAGCGAACTCGGTGAATGGAAGGCATTTCTCCCAATTCATGCCGAAAGAGATGACGAAGCTTCAAGCATATCCTCTAGAATTTGATTGACTCGTTCTACTTGACCACTTGATTGGGGATGGAAAGCGGTGCTAAAGGAGAGACGAGTTCCCATAGCGTTTTGGAAACTTTCCCAAAATCGAGAGGTGAAGAGACTTCCACGATCTGAGTTAATCTCTAATGGAATACCATGAAGAGACACTATTCGAGAGATATACAACTCAGCTAGCTGACTAGCGGTTATACTCTCACGAGCAGGTAGGAAGTGGGCTACTTTGGAAAGGCGATCAACGGCGAAGATAGCATTATTCCCTCTCTTGGTCACAGGAAACCCGGTAATGAAATCCATACCGATTTTATCCCATTTCCATTCAGGAATTTCCAAAGGTTGAAGGGTACCGGCAGGCCGTTGATGCTCGCTTAACTTCGACTGACAGACGTCGCAATTAGCAATGTATTGAGCAATTTCTCTCTTCATCCTAGTCCACCAAAACCTCTGGCGTAGATCTTGATACATTTTAGTACTACCGGGATGAATGGTGAGAGGAGAGTCATGAGCTTCCTTAAGGATCAATCGCCTCGGGTTGCGCACCTTGGGAACCACTAGACGGTCTCCAAAGAACACGACACCTTGTTCATCAATGGAGAAACAATCTGCGACTCCTTTCTTGATGTTTCTCCCGACACGGAGATTCCGGATCTACCTTCCGTGCTTTGATGATCTGATCCGTAAGGGTAGGTTTCGCCACCGGGGTGGAAAGGAATCCTCGAGGAACAATGTGAAGATTAAGCTTACGAAATTCCTCGTGGAGAATTGGTTGACTTTGTTGTAACATCAGATTGTTACAATAAGATTTATGCGACTTAGGGCGTCGGCCATGACATTAGCTTTGCACAGGGTGTAGGATATTCCTAAGTCGAAATCAGTAATCAACTTCGACCCAACGTCTTTGCCTGAGATTCAAATCCGGTTGGGTAAAGATATATTTCAGACTTTGGTGATCGGTGTAGATTTCGCAACGATTACCCGAAGGTAATGTCGCCAGTTTTGAGTGCATGAACCCATCGCCGCAAGCTCTAGATCGTGTGTGGGATAGTTATCCTCATGTGGGCCCTTATGGCTACCGGGAAGCGTGAGGCAATCACATGACGATCTTGCATGAGTATGCAACCTAGTCCTTGTCGCGAGGCGTCGCAATAGATAATAAAGTCCTTAGAGAAATCTGGTGGAACAAGTACGGAGGCGGATGTCGGCGTCTTTTCGGTTCTGAAAGCTGAACTTCGCCTTTATGGCGTCCATTCGAACTTCTTATCTTTCTTGAGGAGTTCGGTTAGAGGTTTAGCAACTTTAGAGAAATTCTCGACGAAGCGGCGGCAATAGCTCGCCAAACCGAGGAAACTCCGAACTTGCTTGACCGATCCAGGTGGAGTCCAATCAAGGACGGCTTGAACTCGCTTCGGGATTGACAAAGAATGCCCTTACCGGAGATTACATGTCCTAGATAGGTCACTTCTGGTAACCAGAATTCACATTTAGAGAATTTGGCATAAAGGCGGTGCTCTCGAAGTTTCATCAATACTAGCCTTAGATGTTCGGCATGTTCTTCCTCATTCTTGGAGTAGATGAGTATATCATCGAGGTATACCACGAATTTATCCAAGTACTCCATAAAGATTGAGTTCATTAACCGAGAGAAGGTGGCTGGAGCATTGGTTAAACCGAAGACATGACGGTGTACTCGTATTGGCCATAACGAGTAACAAAAGCCGTTTAGGTATGTCCCGTTCTTGATTTTGATTTGATGGTAGCCCAACCTCAAATCCATTTGGAAAAGACTGAGGATCCAGCGAGCTGGTCATACAGGTCGTTGATCCTGGGGAGCGGATACTTGTTCTTGATCGTGACCAAATTGACAGGTCGGTAATCTACAACCATCCGATCCGTACCATCCTTCTTCTTGACGAAGAGGACGGGGCAAGCCCATGGAGATGAACTAGGACGGATGAAACCTTTTTGCAAGGACTCATCGAGTTGTTTCTTGAGTTCAGCTAGTTCTAGGGGTGCCATCTTATAAGGTCTTCTAGAGATTGGGACGGTTAGGAATAAGATCTATCACGAACTCAACATCCCTGTCAGGTGGAACACCTGGCAGTTCCTCTGGAAAGACATCCGGGAAATCACGGACTACCGGAATATCTTTGAGGTCTGGAAGGGGATTGGCATTTAAAGAGTAAAGCTGGCGCTTAGACACTCGGGTTAAAACATCCACTGTCTTGCCGAAGGATGGGTAAGTTGAACAGTTCTAGTAGAGCAATCAATCTTAGCATAATGGGCTGACATCCGGTCCATACCTAAGATGATGTTTATGTCCGAGGACTTGAGAGCTATTAAGGAAGCAAGAAAGACTAATGTCGACAAGAATTTCATTCCCATGACTTATTCTAGAGGTTTGCCATCTAGAACCAGGAGTTTGAATTTCCATGGAGGTAGGCATGTCACGTAATGTGGTGTTGTGCAATCGAGCATAGCTCTCGAAATAAATGAATGAGATGCTCCATTATCAAAAAGAACGGTTGCGGATGGCAATTAACAAGAAGCGTACCGAGGGCGGCGTTGGGATCCTCATAGGTTTCTTCAGTGAAACATAGTTGACATGGCCACGGCGGTGGCAACTGGTTTAACATAGGGCACCTTCCCTGGCGGCTTGCCACGGCCAATGCACTTTCCAACTTGACTGGGTGGTTACGGGGACACTTTCAGCGGATGTAGTGGCCCGTCTCTCCACATTTGAAACAAGTTATCATATTGGGGCGTGGAGCAGCACTAGCAGCGGGGCCTCCATAAGTCTTGGGCGGAACAAACTGCTGGTTGGGGCGAGGCGCCTCAAAAGATGGCCTCGGGGTGAACACAGGTGGTAGAGCGTATTTGGAATCCAAACCCGGGCGCTTACGGGATCCAGAGCCGGATGAAGATCGAAGTCACGGATGTGCTTGCGAGAAGCCTCAAAATCGATCTGCCCAGCTTTGGTGATAGCCTTATTGACTAGCTTCGGGAAAGAGGTACACTCATGCAGAGCGGAGATCTCGGCGTAGCTCAGGGCTAAGTCCCTTGCGGAACCTTGCACTGCTTCTTAGCATCGGTAGAAACTTCTTCGGGGCATAACGTGCTAACCTCCCAAATTCACGGTGTAGGCATCCACCGATAGCCTACCTTGGGTGAAACTGCAGAATTCCTCACGTTTGCGGTCCATAAGACCTTCTCGAATATGATGCTCGCGAAGGCGGCAGAACTCATCCCAAGTTGTAACTTGTCCAACCGGACGCATAGCCTCATAATTTTCCCACCGTAGATCGGCGGGGCCTTCCGGATGATAGGCGGCAAAGGTAACCTTGTCACCTCAGCCACGTTGGCGGAACGCAGCTTGTGGTGGATGCTGTGAAGCCAATCATCTGCGTCGAGTGGCTCGACGGAATATTTGAACTTTGGCGGATATAGCTTGACGAAATCGTTGAGTGAAACCACATCGTTTCTTGGCTGGCGTGATGTGTTCTGTTCAATCCGCTCCAATAAGCGGTTGGTTTCGCGCTTATTGCGTTACGCTTCGGCAAAGATAACCTCGGCCAAAGATGGCGGTTGCGCAGATTCACATTTACGGCTGCACTACCCTCCCCTGCTCGGAACAGCAGGAGTGTTATGAGTGTTGACCATCACAGGAGACAAGCAAAGGTTTAAACCAGGATGGCAGAATTAAGCAAGGAAGTGCGGAAGGTAATGGATAGCATGGAATGCAAAGATGTTCATCCATATGACATGGTAATATAAAACATATATATATATATACCAACGGTCATACACACCATTCATAGTTTAGTACAAGCCTGACGGAGTACAACTATAGGGAAAGGCGTTACATCTCATCGGAAGCATCCCAACTTCTATACATTATTTTTCTACACTTCCGGAATGATACACACTAAGTCATATTCCACAAGTCACGCAGACGGCGGAAATACAACTATTACAATACTAGGGATACTACTACTACTCGACAGCTCCGTAGTAGTCCTCATAGAAGTCACCTCCCAATCACGGAAGTGGAACATGATCATCCAGGAAGCAGACAATCTGTGGAGCTTGTGGACCATAGGGACTCGGATGCGGCCGTGGACCAACAAGCGGTGGCAGACGAGGCCCACGAGGAGGAGTGATGCCTCCTACCTCACGCCACTCCATAAAGTCCGGCAGACTACGCCCGCAGGTACAAGTCCCTCATGTCCATATATCCGGCTTGCACGGTGTGCAAACCTAGTCGAGTAGCCCGGTGATCAAGACGGGCATTAAAGAGCTCCATACGCAAGGCCCGGTTTTCCACGGTCCTTGTCTTCCGGCTATCTCCGTGGTGGTGCGAAGAAGTGAGTCCTCATGGGATGCATCGCTGTACAAACCTCGAAGGTAGCCATGCGCCCCGGGGAGGGATCTTTGGCATGTAGCGGAAATCACCGTTGACCAGCAAGGCGATTACGGCTCGGATAATAGTCATCATAGAATAGGCTGCATCTTGCACAGACATTCCAATAGTGATCCCAAGTCCATAAGAACGATTGGAGCGGTTCAAGAGCTCTGGATAGGATGGATAAATCGACCGTGCATAGATATTGGCTTTGATTGAAATCCCTAAACTGCTCCTCGACGGTATATTCAGGATACCATCGATAACCAGCCTCAACCATCACCCGAACCAACATTGTTGTGTGACCACACACACCAATGCAACGGGTCAGACGAACCACTTGGTTCTGGGGACGGGTGGCCATCTGAAAGCACAGCCATAAAGCAGAGGCATTAGAATTCCTAGGGAAAATCGGGCAGCATAACATCTCAGAATGCTCAAAATCAGATTTGAGACATTCAAAATCAGGTTTGCAAAACCACTCAACAACATCATATCAAGGTTCTGGTTCAAATGATAGCATACTAAAATTTAGTAGCACCGAATCGAGGATGTAACCAACAATCCTATAAGTTACTACGGATTAGTAACACGTGAACCTGATAGAGAGAAGAGAGCCTAGTCCTATACCCACGTCGAATGAGAAGAGGATGACTCGGATCGAGAGGGCATAAGGTAAAGGAGTAAAAGAGCCTTACGTTCCTCCCACAATCAATTCCCCTACATATAACTAAAGCATTTCTAGACTCAACATCGACCAGTTTGGCTTAGCGAACCTACAGCAGCCCTCGCTCGATGCCAACGCTGTCAGACCCCGATTCCAAGTCACATCGACCTAGCTGGTAACACCTCATATCACTTTGTGGCCTCACGCACGGTATTCCCACGGGTGTCGCCTTACCATGGCCCGGGACCGTTTGCGTCTTTTGGCTCACGATATGATAGTGTCGCTAGCATCCACATGACGAAGAACCGGGCCGACATGGCTAGTCGTGAACCCAAAGCGGCACTAACCTATGGGGACAGGCATCCATGAATCACTTGAGCATGTCGGTCATCAACGTATGAATTCGGGCTGTAACCTTTGGGCTAACAGGATTCCGGTATCCCGGTAGCAGTGAGCTAGGCGGGACTCGAATATCACCGCGTGACATTTCCCGAAGGAACGAGACATAAGGAACGAAATGAAACACATGCCGGCCAGTCAAGTGTCCAAGCGGTAGTCTTTGGGCTAGCAGGACTCCGGTGAACCGGGTCATGGCGGACTACTATCGCTCGAAGCCACGAGACTTACATTTCCCCATATGAGAGGCTGCCAAGGATAAACAACTAGTTTGTCGGATCCCACCCATACCAAGCATTTCAATCATACACGCATAATATGCCTGATATGAGCAAATACAACAAGGCATCACAACAAAACTCTACAACTCAAGTACTTTATTTTAAAAGGCTCCGAGGAGCCATACATAACATAGTCATACGGTAGGGGTCACATGACCCAACACTCAGAGTCATACAATCATACAAGCACATGCGGAAGCAAACTAGTCTGATGCAGACTCTAGAAAGAAAGAAAGCTTGTTGGAGCCTTCCTATCTACAATGGCCCTTCACAAGTCTTAGATCGCCACACGGTGGCTAATTCACTCGTCGATGTCAACATCTACATAGAATCCGTCGGAGGGTAGTATTGTCCTCTGGAAAACATTGATTAAACAAACATGAGTACAAAAGTACTCGGCAAGTCTTACCACGTAATCCTATCATACATGCACATTCTCAAGAAGGAGGTGGAGTTATTTGCGACAAGCCGACTTTGACTCTTGGCTAAACTATCCCTCGTGACACACTTTGTAAAGCATTTGTCGCACACGAGTCCACTACTCACCATCACAATACTCCACCGTGGATCCTCTCTCGTCATCCCGAGAGAGCCATCCACGATACTCACACTTATCTTGAGGCTTTTAATAGTATCCATTTACTTGTCTATGAACTGATATAGGTAACCCGAAGTCCTTCTCCGTGGACACGGCTATTCGAATAGATCATATTTAACCCTGCAGGGTGTACTTCTTCACACGCTCTCACCACTTATAAATGCGTTTACCACGACATGTACTCGGCAACCTTCAAGCGGAAGCCCAACGTGGGTGTCGGCCACAGCCTACCTAAACACTCAAGTCCCTAGTCCGGGTTTATCGCCTATTCGGGTTCCATCCATGAGAGTCCGGCCGAGGTTTCCCATCTGACCCCGAGCGATGTGTACAGGGTTCTCGAGACACCAAGCAGGCGAATCGGTACACCGCCACGGTGCCTACCGCAACACAACCCACCCCTAAGGTCAGCGTTGCGTGCGGCCCCTGACATGCTACAAACACCGAAACTACTTGCAACTCCCGGACTATGACCAGGGGTGGTTAAGAAGCCGAGAGGGTCCATTGGTTTCGGGCCCAATGCGTGGTAGTAGCTAGTTCATGGATCACAAACACAGATCTCAGTTCTTAGGGTCGGCTTCAATGAAACAACCCACCATGTACTCCTACATGGCCTCTCATCGATACCTTTACCAAATCGTGTTCAACACTTTCACTCTCGAACCAACACAACCTTTCACTCCAGTTCATCATCCCGATGAGCGGACACGACACAACTCTAAGCATAGCAAGCATAGCATGGTAGGAACAACACAAACATGGCTCAATCAACTCCTACACATGCTAGTGGGTTTCATCTAATTCTTGTGGAAAAGACAGGTCATGCAAAGGAAGTGGGTTCAACTACCGCTGACACAACAGTTGAATCGCGTTGTCTTAATGCGAACGAGAGCGTAAGCGAGAACATGGGTTTGTATCGGAATGATCAATGAATTGCTTGCACGATGGGCTGGGGTAGAGAACTGCCCTTGAGATGGGTAGTCGAGGTTATCTTGAGCGAGAACCTATCATGAAAACACACGAAATAAACATACAAACAATATGCAACAATATGATGCATGCTATGACATGGCAATATGGATGTGTGTTGGCCTAATGCAAGTTGAAGGAGCAGGGGATGAACTCATTTGAATCAAGATTCAAATGATAGCTCATTTGAGTTAGTCCTAATGGTGCAATATCTTATTCTGGTTATTCAGCATAGTTAACTTGTTTTAACATGCATGAAACCTGTACCAATGGATAGAGTGTATTTTTCTGATAATTTTTCATATATAAATCTTTGCATTTGGAGTTATAGAATAAAAGTTATAAGCATTTGAAATTTGATTTATATTACGGAATTTATTATATAAAAATAAATCCAGAATTTGAGTTAATCTTGTCGGCCAAGATGAGGTCAGCGTGACGTCGAGTCAACGGGTCATCCAAGTCAAAGCTGACAAGTGGGACCCGTATGTCAGGGTTAGTTTTAACTAATTAACTTAATTAGAACTAATCCTAATTAGTTAGCGGGGGTCCACATCATTGACTCGAGGCGATCAACAGGCCTGATCGGGGGTTAGTGGTCAACTTCGCTGGCGTCTAGCCGCCCGAGGCAGACTGTGGCGGAGCAGAGTGCGTTGCACTTTCCGGCCACCAAATGGGGCGAGGAGCATCTATGTGAAGTCGGAGGTGAGCCGCGGTGTTTGGTGGGGTTAGTCGGAGTCGGGGTGGCGGAGTGGCGCCCGGCCCGAAGTCGAGGCGACGGCCGGGCTCGGGTGATGTCGGGTTAGTTGCTAGGGGGCTCGGCGAGTGCGGGAAGTGCATAGTTAGGCCCAGCGCAGCTGGGGTGAGTCACGATGGGCGGGGTGGCGTGGCCGTTGGGTGGTCGGAGCCTCGTCGGCGACGAAGCTCCAGCATGCGTTCGGGTGATCGCGGTTGGAGTCGTTGTGGTGCACGAAGAAGAGCGTGGAGAGGATGGAGAGGTAGCCAGGCTCACGGTGATCTCGTAGAGAGCCTCGGCGGGTCGAGGATGCTTTCACGATGCGGCGGCGGCGATGGGGATCTCCGCTGGCTCGAGCTCGGTCGAGGTCGGTGTAGAGGCCTCGGGGTGCTTAGAGCGGCGGGACTCGGCTAGCTAGGGGTAGTGGGGTGCGGCGGAGCTGCTGGACATGGTGGGGAGGGCATGGGCGGGGAGCCTGGCGTCGTGATGGCGCGTCGGCGATGGCGTCGGCCGGGTTGGGGAGAGAGAGAGAGGCCGAAATGGGGTGTCACAGGGGTCAGGCGACGACGTGGAGGTCGTCGAGGCGTGGCGAAGGGGTGAAGCGAGGCGGCCAGTGCGTGGCGCGCCCTGCGCTCGCCGGCCCGACACCGGGCTGCTGGCCGAGCATAGCAGCTGTTGGCCTTGGGCTGGGCAGCAGGTGGGCGAGGCTGCGACAGTAGGGTTTTCCTTTTTAAGCCTTTTCTATTTTACGTAACTCTGTTGGGGTTTTAAAATACCAAAACACTTTTAAAATTCACCAAAATGCTCCTGGTCACTTGTTGGAATATTCCCAACATGAAACATTTTGGTTTGGCAATTTTTGAACATTTAAAATATTTTTCATAATTTAAAATGCTCATTTCAAAAACTTGTGAATTAATCTTAGAACCCTTAGAGGACCTAGAAAATGGTATACCTCCTTTGACATGGGTTCTGAACCAAAACAAAGAGGATGAACATTTTGAAGGGCATTTCGTGTTCATTGAAATAAATTTTAGTAAACCCTAGTTCTTTTAAGGGGTGTTCAGGGTTTCTGCCTTCCCATTTCAAATTCAAATGAAATTTAAACATGATGCACACCCTAATGCATGGTCTATCTGGGATGTGACAAAGGAGTTGGGGGCCAGATCATGGAAATCCACCCCATAGTAGAACATAAGTCCGCGGACGAATGGGTGGAGTGGGAATCCCAGCCCGCGGACGAAGTGGGAATGAACACTACCCTTTCATGGGGCTCCGGGGTAGGGACGATCTGTCCCTCGGTTAGAAGCCGGTGGGAGACCTCCTTGGCCAAATATCCGGCCTCCCGGAGCACGTCCTTCTCCTTGACGGAGGAGACCATCCACTTGCCCTGCGCTCTGGATCCGTACATGATCGGAGTGCTTTCCTGCGGCGGAAGAGATGAGGACTTGGGCATTGGAGCTCGAGAATGGGTGGGCAGAGAGAGAAGGCGTGGGCGAAAGGGGGTGGATCCTTATCCCCTTATAAACGCAGTGAATATCAAGCACCTCCCGACTCGCCTTAAAACTCGCCTGTTTCCCAAGGGCCGTGAAGATGGCACGGTTGGATTACCCACACCCGTATTGATGAGAATCATGTAATAAGCGGACACGATCTCTACTTTAACAAGACGTGCCAATGAAACCGCATCTCAAAACGTGGAGCGGCAGGCCGAAAAAACGATTCGAAATAATGATCGGGTGGTGATGTGGCGTCACGCTACGGAAGTTGTCAGTGGATTGGACTCGTGAAATATTATCCTCTCTGCGGTTGTGTGTGTGGTACTTGTTTTGCAGAGCCGGACACGTTTTTTGTGTTCGAAGGCTGTTTTGGAGTATTCGGAGGAGGAACCCGCCTTGCAATGCCGAAGATAATCTGCACGCCGGACACCTCGTCATTGAAGCCTTATTTAGGGGCTACTGAGGGAGTCCTGGACTAAGGGGTCCTCGGACGTCCGGCCTATTGGACATGGGTCGGACTGGTGGGCTATGAAGATACAAAACCGAAGACTCTCACCCGTGTCCTGATGGGACTCTCCTTGGCGTGGAAGGCAAGCTTGGCGTTTGGATATGAAGATTCCTTTCTCTGTAATCGACTTTGTACAACCCTAGTCCTCTCTGGTATCTATATAAACCGGAGGGTTTAGTTCATAGGGACAATCATAATCATACAGGCTAGACTTCTAGGGTTTTAGCCATTACGATCTCGTGGTAGATCAACTCTTGTAATACCCATATTCATCAAGATCAATCAAGCAGGAAGTAGGGTATTACCTCCATAGAGAGGGCCCGAACCTGGGTAAACATCGTGTCCCCTGACTCCTGTTACCATCGACCTTAGACACACAGTTCGGGACCCGAGATCCGCCGGTTTTGACACCGACAATGCTTAATTGGACTTTCACAAAGCACATGCCTTGATAAAGTTTTGAAGAAGTTCAAAATGGATCAAGCAAGGAAAGGGTTCTTGCTTGTGTTACAAGGTGTGAAATTGAGTCAGACTCAATGCCCGACCACTACAGAAGATAGAGAGAAAATGAAAGGTGTTCCCTATGCTTCAGCCATAGGCTCTATCATGTATGCAATGTTGTGTACCAGACCTGATGTGTGCCTTGCTATTAGTTTAGCGAGGAGGTACCAAAGTAATCCAGAGTGGATCACGGATAGCGGTCAAGAACATCCTGAAATACACGAAAACTACTACGGATATGTTTCTCGTTTATGGAGGTGACAAAAGAGCACAAATGCGTAAATGGTTACGTCGATGCAAGCTTTGACACTGATCCGGATGACTCTAAGTCACAAACCGGATACGTGTTTATATTGAATAGTGGAGCTATCAGTTGGAGCAGTTCTAAGCAAAGCGTCGTGGCGGGATCTACGTGTGAACCAGAGTACATAGCTGCTTCGGAAGCAGCAAATGAAGGAGTCTGGATGAAGAAGTTCATATCCGATCTAGGTGTCATACCTAGTGCATCGGGTCCAATGAAAATCTTTTGTGACAATATTGGTGCAATTGCCTTGGCAAAGGAATCCAAATTTCACAAGAGAACCAAGCACATCAAGAGACGCTTCAATTCCATCCGCGATCAAGTCAAGGAGGAAAAAATAGAGATTTGCAAGACACATACGGATCTGAATGTTGCAGACCCATTGACTAAGCCTCTCTCACGAGCAAAACATTGATCAACACCAAGACTCCATGGGTGTTAGAATCATTACTGTGTAATCTAGATTATTGACTCTAGTGCAAGTGGGAGACTAAAGGAAATATGCCCTAGAGGCAATAATAAAGTTGTTATTTATATTTCCTTATATCATGATAAATGTTTATTATTCATGCTAGAATTGTATTAACCCGAAACTTAGTACATGTGTGAATACATAGACAAACAGAGTGTCGCTAGTATGCCTGTACTTGACTAGCTCGTTGAATCAAAGATGGTTAAGTTTCATAGCCATAGACATGAGTTGTCATTTGATTAACGGGATCACATCATTAGAGAATGATGTGATTGACTTGACACATTCCGTTAGCTTAGCACTTGATTGTTTAGTATATTGTTATTGCTTTCTTCATGACTTGTACATGTTCCTATGACTATGAGATTATGCAGCTCCCTAATACCGGAGGAACACTTTGTGTGCTACCAAACATCACAACGTAACTGGTGACTATAAAGGTGCTCTGCAGGTGTCTTCGATGGTACTTATTGAGTTGGCATAGATCAAGATTAGGATTTGTCACTCCGATTGTCGGAGAGGTATCTCTCGGCCCTCTCGGTAATGCACATCACTATAAGCCTTGCAAGCAATGTAACTAATGAGTTAGTTGCAGGATGATGCATTACGGAACGAGTAAAGGGACTTGCTGAAGGAAATATGCCCTGAAGGCAATAATAAAGTTATTATTTATTTCCTTATATCATGATAAATGTTTATTATTCATGCTAGAGTTGTATTAACCAGAAACATAGTATTTGTGTGAATACATAGACAAACAGAGTGCCACTAGTATGCCTCTACTTGACTAGCTCGTTGATCAAAGATGGTTATGTTTCCTAGCCATTGACATGAGTTGTCATTTGATTAACGGGATCACATCATTAGGAGAATGATGTGATTGAGTTGACCCATTATGTTAGCTTAGCACACGATCGTTTAGTATTCTGCTATTGCTTTCTTCATGACTTATGCAACTCCCGTTTACCGGAGGAACACTTTGTGTGCTACCAAACGTCACAACGTAACTGGGTGATTATAAAGGTGCTCTACAGGTGTCTCCGAAGGTACTTGTTGGGTTGGCGTACTTCGAGATTAGGATTTGTCACTCCGATTGTCGGAGAGGTATCTCTAGGCCCACTCGGTAATGCACATCACTATAAGCCTTGCAAGCATTGTAACTAATGACTTAGTTGTGGGATGATGTATTATGGAACGAGTAAAGAGACTTGTCGGTAACGAGATTGAACTAGGTATTGAGATACCGACGATCGAACCTCGGGCAAGTAACATACCGATGACAAAGGGAACAACGTATGTTGTTATGCGGTTTAATGACCGATAAAGATCTTCGTAGAATATGTAGGAGCCAATATGAGCATCCAGGTTCCGCTATTGGTTATTGACGTAGGCGTGTCTCGGTCATGTCTACATAGTTCTCGAACCCATAGGGTCCGCACGCTTAAAGTTTGATAGCGGTTATATTATGCGTTTATGTGTTTCGATGTACGAAGGTTGTTCGAATCTACCGGATGTGATCACGGACATGACGAGGAGTCTCGAAATGGTCGAGACATGAAGATTGATATATTGGACGACTATATTCGGACACGGAATGGATTCTGGGGTTATCGGATATTTATCGAATGCAAGGGGTTCTGGAGCCCCCGGAAGCTATTGGGCCTTATGGGCCTTAGTGGAAAGGAGAGAGGGAGGCCAAGAGGTGGCGCGCGGCCACCCTTTCCCCAATCCGAACTGGGAAAGGGAAAGGGGCGGGCGGCCCCCCTTCTCCTTCCTTCTCTCCACTTCCTCCTTCCCCTTCTCCTAGTTGGAATAGGAAAGGGGGGGCCAAACCTACTTGGAGTAGGATTGCCCCCCCTTGGGCGCGCCTCTCCCCTTGGTCGGCCCTCTCCTCCTCTCCCCTTTAAATATGGAGGAGGGGCACCCCATAGACACAACAATTGATATCTTGATCTCTTAGCCGTGTGTGGTGCCCCCCTCCACCATAATCCACCTTGATAATATCGTAGCGGTGCTTAGGCAAAGCCCTGTGTAGGTAGAACATCATCATCATCACCATGCCGTCGTGCTGACGGAACTCTCCCTCAAAGCTCGGCTGGATCGGAGTTCGAGGGACGTCATCGAGCTGAACGTGTGCTGAACTCGGAGGTGTCGTGCGTCCGGTACTTGATCGGTCGGATCGTGAAGACGTACGACTACATCAAGTGCCTTGTGCTAACGCTTCCGCGTTCGGTCTACGAGGGTATGTGAACATCACTCTCCCCTCTCGTTGCTATGCATCACCATGATCCTGTGTGTGCGTAGGAATTTTTTTGAAATTACCACGTTCCCCAACAGTGGCATCCGAGCTAGGTTTTATGCGTAGATGTTATATGCATGAGTAGAACACAAGTGAGTTGTGGGCGATACAAGTCATACTACTTACCAGCATGTCATACTTTGGTTCGGCGGTATTGTTGGATGAAGCGGCCCGGACCGACATTACTCGTACACTTACGCGAGACTGGTTCTACCGACGTGCTTTGCACACAGGTGGCTTCCGGGTGTCAGTTTCTCCAACTTTAGTTGAACCGAGTGTGGCTACGCCCGGTCCTTGAGAAGGTTAAAACAGCACTAACTTGACGAACTATCATTGTGGTTTTGATGCATAGGTAAGAACGGTTCTTGCTCAGCTCGTAGCAGCCACGTAAAACTTGCAACAACAAAGTAGAGGACGTCTAACTTGTTTTTGCAGGGCATGTTGTGATGTGATATGGTCAAGACGTGATGCTATATTTTATTGTATGAGATGATCATGTTTTGTAACCGAGTTATCGGCAACTGGCAGGAGCCATATGGTTGTCGCTTTATTGTATGCAATGCAATCGCCATGTAATGCTTTACTTTATCACTAAGCGGTAGTGGAAGTCGTAGAAGCATAAGTTGGCGAGACGACAACGATGCTACGATGGAGATCAACATGTCGCGCCGGTGATGATGGTGATCATGACAGTGCTTCGAAGATGGAGATCACAAGCACAAGATGATGATGGCCATATCATATCACTTATATTGATTGCATGTGATGTTTATCTTTTATGCATCTTATCTTGCTTTGATTGACGGTAGCATTATAAGATGATCTCTCACTAAATTATCAAGGTATTAGTGTTCTCCACGAGTATGCACCGTTATAAAGTTCTTCGTCTTTGAGACACCACATGATGATCGGGTGTGATAGGCTCTACGTTCAAATACAACGGGTGTGCAAAACAGTTGCACACGCGGAATACTCAGGTTAAACTTGACGAGCCTAGCATATGCAGATATGGCCTTGGAACACTGAGACCGAAAGGTCGAGCGTGAATCATATACTAGATATGATCAACATAGTGATGTTCACCATTGAAACTACTCCATCTCACGTGATGATCGGACATGGTTTAGTTGATTTGGATCAAGTGATCACTTAGAGGATTAGAGGGATGTCTATCTAAGTGGGAGTTCTTAAGTAATATGATTAATTGAACTTAAATTTATCATGAATTTAGTACCTGATAGTATTTTGCTTGTCTATGTTGATTGTAGATAGATGGCCCGTGTTGTTGTTCTGTTGAATTTTAATGTGTTCCTTGACAAAGCAAAGTTGAAAGATGATGGTAGAAATTACACGGACTGGGTCCGTAACTTGAGGATTATCCTCATTGCTGCACAGAAGAATTACGTCCTAGAAGCACCGCTAGGTGCCGGACTCTTCTTGGGGAGCAACACCGGATGTTATGAGCGTCTGGCGAGCAAAAGTGATGACTACTCGATAGTTCAGTGTGCCATGCTTTACGGCTTAGAACCGGTACTTCAACGACGTTTTGAACATCATGGAGCATATGAGATGTTCCAGGAGTTGAAGTTAATATTTCAAGCAAATTCCCGGATTGAGAGATATGAAGTCTCCAATAAGTTCTACAGTTGTAAGATGGAGGAGAATAGTTACGTCGGTGAGCATATACTCGAGAATGTCCGGGTATAACAATCACTTGATTCAACTGGGAGTTAATCTTCCGGATGATAGTGTCATTGATGTAATTCTTTAATCATCGCCACCAAGCTACAAGAGCTTCGTGATGAACTATAACATGCAAGGGATGGATAAGACAATTCCCAAGCTCTTCACAATGCTAAAGGCTGCGGAGGTAGAAATCAAGAAGGAGCATCAAGTGTTGATGGTTAACAAGACCACCAGTTTCAAGAAAAAGGGCAAAGGGAAGAAGAAGGGGAACTTCAAGAAGAACAGCAAACAAGTTGCTGCTCAGGAGAAGAAACCCAAGTCTAGACCTAAGGCTGAGACTGAGTGCTTCTACTGCAAACATACTGGTCACTGGAAGCGAAACTACCCCAAGTATTTGGCGGATAAGAAGGATGGCAAGGTGAACAAAGGTATATGTGATATACATGTTACTGATGTGTGCCTTACTAATGCTCATGATAGCACACTGGTATTTGATACCGGTTACATTGCTAATATTTGCAACTCGAATCGGGGACTATGGATTAGCGAAGATTGGCTAAGGACGAGGTGACGATGCGCGTGGGAAATGGTTCCAAAGTCGATGTGATCGTGGTCGGCACGCTACCTCTACATCTACCTTCGGGATTAGTTTTAGACCTGAATAATTGTTATTTGGTGCCAGCGTTGAGCATGAACATTATATCTGGATCTTGTTTGATGTGAGACGGTTATTCATTTAAATCAGAGAATAATGGTTGTTCTATTTATATGAGTAATATCTTTTATGGTCATGCACCCTTGAAGAGTGGTCTATTTTTGTTGAATCTCGATAGTAGTGACACACATATTCATAATATTGAAACCAAAAGATGCAGAGTTGATAATGATAGTGCAACTTATTTGTGGCACTGCTGTTTAGGTCATATTGGTGTAAAGCGCATGAAGTAACTCCATACTAATGGATTTTGGAACCACTTGATTATGAATCACTTGGTACTTGCGAACCGTGCCTCATGGGCAAGATGACTAAAACGCCATTCTCCGGAACTATGGAGCGAGCAACAGATTTGTTGGAAATCATGCATACAAATGTATGTGGTCCGATGAACGTTGAGGCTCGCGGCGGGTATCGTTATTTTCTCACCTTCACAGATGATTTGAGCAGATATGGGTATATCTACTTAATGAAACATAAGTCTGAAACATTTGAAAAGTTCAAGGAATTTCAGAGTGAAGTTGAAAATCATCATAACAAGAAAATAAAGTTTCTATGATCTAATCGTGGAGGATAATATTTGAGTTACGAGTTTGGTCTTCATTTTAAACAATGCGGAATAGTTTCGCAACTCATGCCACCCGGAACACCACAGAATAATGGTGTGTCCGAACATCGTAATCGTACTTTACTAGATATGGTGCGATCTATGATGTCTCTTACTGATTTACCGCTATCATTTTAGGGTTATGCTTTAGAGGCAATGACATTCACGTTAAATAGGGCACCATCAAAATCCGTTGAGATGACGCCTTATGAACTGTGGTTTGGCAAGAAACCAAAGTTGTCGTTTCTTAAAGTTTGGGGCTACAATGCTTATGTGAAAAAGCTTCAACCTGATAAGCTCGAACCCAAATCGGAGAAATGTGTCTTCATAGGATACCCAAAGGAAACTGTTGGGTACACCTTCTATCACAGATTTGAAGACAAGACTTTTGTTGCTAAATTTGGATCCTTTCTAGAGAAGGAGTTTCTCTCGAAAGAAGTGAGTGGGAGGAAAGTAGAACTTGATGAGGTAACTGTACCTGCTCCCTTATTGGAAAGTAGTTCATCACAGAAACCGGTTCCTGTGACACCTACATCAATTAGTGAGGAAGTTAATCATGATGATCATGAAACTTCAGATCAAGTTGTTACTGAACCTCGTAGATCAACCAGAGTAAGATCCGCACCATAGTGGTACGGTAATCTGTTCTGGAGGTTATGTTACTAGAGCATGACGAACCTACGAACTATGAAGAAGCGATGGTGAGCCCAGATTCCACAAAATGGCTTGAGGCCATGAAATCTGAGATGGGATCCATGTATGAGAACAAAGTGTGGACTTTGGTTGACTTGCCCGATGATCGGCAAGCCATTGAGAATAAATGCATCTTCAAGAAGAAGACTGACGCTAACGGTAATGTTACTGTATATAAAGCTCGACTTGTTGCAAAAGGTTTTCAACAAGTTCAAGGGGTTGACTACGA
Source organism: Aegilops bicornis (assembly GCA_021605145.1). Classification (NCBI taxonomy): domain Eukaryota; kingdom Viridiplantae; phylum Streptophyta; class Magnoliopsida; order Poales; family Poaceae; genus Aegilops; species Aegilops bicornis. Next base: position 417,570,139 of record CM038670.1, on the reverse strand, counting down.
TGAGACCTTCTACTTGCATGATGCTTAAGTCTGTCCGAATCATGTTAGCAATTGCCGCATTTTATGATTATGAAATTTGGCAAATGGATGTAAAAACTGCATTCTTGAATGGATTTCTAGAAGAAGAGTTGTATATGATGCAACCGGAAGGTTTTGTCGATCCAAAGGGAGCTAACAAAGTGTGCAAGCTCAAGCGATCCATTTATAGACTGGTGCAAGCCTCTTGGAGTTGGAATAAATGCTTTGATAGTGTGATCAAAGCATTTGGTTTTATACAGACTTTTGGAGAAGCCTGTATTTACAAGAAAGTGAGTGGGAGCTCTGTAGCATTTTTGATATTATATGTGGATGACATATTGCTGATTGGAAATGATATAGAATTTACGGATAGCATAAAGGGATACTTGAATAAGAGTTTTTCAATGAAAGACCTCGGTGAAGCTGCTTATATATTGGGCATCAAGATCTATAGAGATAGATCAAGGCGCTTAATTGGACTTTCACAAAGCACATACCTTGACAAAGTTTGGAAGAAGTTCAAAATGGATCAAGCAAAGAAAGGGTTCTTGCAGTGTTACAAGGTGTGAAGTTGAGTAAGACTCAATGCCCGACCACTGCAGAAGATAGAGAGAAGATGAAAGATGTTCCCTATGCTTCACCCATAGGCTCTATCATGTATGCAATGTCATGTACCGGACCTGATGTGTGCCTTGCTATAAGTTTAGCAGGGAGGTACCAAAGTAATCCAGGAGTGGATCACTGGACAACGGTCAAGAACATCCTGAAATACCTGAAATGGACTAAGGATATGTTTCTCGTTTATGGAGGTGACAAAGAGCTAGTTGTAAATGGTTACGTCGATGCAAGCTTTCACACTGATCCGGACGATTCTAAATCGCAAACCGGATACGTGTTTACATTGAACGGTGGAGCTGTCAGTTGGTGCAGTTCTAAACAAAGCGTTGTGGTGGGATCTACGTGTGAAGCGGAGTACATAGCTGCTTTGGAAGCAGCAAATGAAGGAGTCTGGATGAAGGAGTTCATATCCGATCTAGCTGTCATACCTAGTGCATCGGGTCCAATGAAAATCTTTTGTGACAATATCGGTGCCATTGCCTTGGCAAAGGAATCCAGATTTCACAAGAGAACCAAGCACATCAAGAGGCCTTCAACTCCATCCGGATCTAGTCTAGGTGGGAGACATAGAAATTTGCAAGATACAGACGGATCTGAATGTTGCGGACACATTAACTAAGCCTCTTCCACGAGCAAAACATGATCAGCACCAAGGCTCCATGGGTGTTAGAATCATTACTGTGTAATCTAGATTATTGACTCTAGTGCAAGTGGGAGCCTGAAGGAAATATGCCCTAGAGGCAATAATAAAGTTATTATTTATTTCCTTATATCATGATAAATGTTTAGTATTCATGCTAGAATTGTATTAACCGGAAACATAATACTTGTGTGAATACATAGACGAACAGAATGTCACTAGTATGCCTCTACTTGACTAGCTCGTTGATCAAAGATGGTTATGTTTCCTAGCCATTGGCATGTGTTGTCATTTGATTAATGGGATCACATCATTAGGTGAATGATGTGATTGACTTGACCCATTCTGTTAGCTTAGCACACGATCGTTTAGTATTCTGCTATTGCTTTCTTCATGACTTATACATGTTCCTACGACTATGAGATTATGCAACTCCCGTTTGCGGACGAACACTTTGTGTGCTACCAAAGCGTCCTAACGTAATCGGGTGATTATAAAGGTGCTCTCTGGTGTCTCCGAAGGTACTTGTTGGGTTGGCGTATTTCGAGATTAGGATTTGTCACTCCGATTGTCGGAGAGGTATCTCTGGGCCCACTCGGTAATGCACATCACTATAAGCCTTGCAAGCATTGTAACTAATGAGTTAGTTGCGGGATGATGTATTACGGAACGAGTAAAGAGACTTGCCGGTAACAAGACTGAACTAGGTATTGAGATACCAACGATCGAATCTCAGGCAAGTAACATACCGATGACAAAGGGAACAACGTATGTTGTTATGCGGTGTGACCGATAAAGATCTTCGTTGAATATGTGGGAGCCAATATGAGCATCCAGGTTCCGCTATTGGTTATTGACCGGAGACGTGTCTCGGTCATGTCTACATAGTTCTCGAACCCGTAGGGTCCGCACGCTTAAAGTTTGATGACGATTATATTATGAGTTTATGTGTTTTGATGTACCGAAGGTTGTTGAATGCGGATGTGATCACGGACATGATGAGGAGTCTCGAAATGGTCGAGACATGAAGATTGATATATTGGGCGACTATATTCGGACGCCGGAATGGTTCGAGGGTTATCGGATATTTATCGAAGTAGGGGTTACCGAGCCCCCCGAAGCTATTGGGCCTTATGGGCCTTAGTGGAAAAGGAGAGAGGGAGGCCAAGAGGTGGCGCGGCCCCCTTGCCCCAATCCGAATAGGGAAACGGAAAGGGGCGGCGGCCCCCCTTCTCCTTCCTTCTCTCCACTTCCTCCTTCCCCCTTCTCCTAGTTGGAATAAGAAAGGGGGGGCCAAACCTACTTGGAGTAGGATTGCCCCCCCTTGGGCGCGCCTCTCCCCTTGGCCGGTGATACATCTCCAACGTATCTATAATTTATGAAGTATTCATGCTATTATATTATCCATCTTGGATGTTTTATGGGCTTTACTATGCACTTTTATATGATTTTTGGGACTAACCTATTAACCTAGAGCCCAGTGCGATTTACATTTTATCCTTGTTTTAGAGTATCGCAGAAAAGGAAAACTAAACGGAGTCCAATTGACGTGCCACTTGACGGAGATCTTTTTTGGACCAGAAGAAGCCCACGGAGTACCAGAAGCAGGCCAGAAGAGTCCCGGGCTGCCCACGACGGTGGGGGGCATGCCCACCCCCCTAGGGCGCGCCCCCCTGCCTCGTGGATAGCCCGGAAACCCCCCTGACGTTAAATAAACGCAAAACTCTTCTATATATACCCAAACTTCCAGAAAGAAACCTAGATCGGAAGTTCCGCCACCGCAAGCCTCTGTAGCCACGAGAAGTCAATCTAGGCCCTCTCGGCACTTTCTGAGGGAGGGCCATCATCACCGGTGGCCATGGAGGAGTATCCCGGAGGGGCCATCATCACCATGAAGGTCAAGGACCAGAGGGTGGAGGCCATGGAGGAGGAAGCACAAAGGGGGAGAACCTCTCCTCCTCTCTTCCGGTGGCGCCGGAGTGCCATCGGGAGGGAAATCATCACCACGGTGATCGTCTTCATCAACATCACCATTCTCACCTCTTTTACGCGGTCCACTCTCCCGCTTTTGCTGTAATCCCTACTTGAACATGGTGCTTTATGCCACATATTATGATCCAACGATGTGTTGCCATCCTATGATGTTTCGAGTGGATATCTTTTGTCTTTGGGTTGATTGATTATCTAGATTGGTATGAGTTATGTTTTATTTTGGTGTTGTCCTATGGTGCCCTCCGTGTCGCGCAAGCGTGAGGGATTGATACGTCTCCAACGTATCTATAATTTTTGATTGCTCCATGCTACTTTATCTACTGTTTTGGACTATATTGGGCTTTATTTTCGACTTTTATATTACTTTTGGGACTAACCTATTAACCGGAGGCCCAACCCAGAATTGTTGTTTTTTGCCTATTTGATTGTTTGAAGAAGCGGAATATAAAACGGAGTCCAAGCGGAATGAAACCTTGAGGAACGTGATTTTCCAACCGAGCGTGATCCAGAGACTTGGACCCTACTCCAAGAAGTCCTAGAGGCGGTCACGAGGTGGGCGCCCCCTGGCGCGCCCCCTACCTCATGGGCCCCCGACGCTCCACCGACGTACTCCTTCCTCCTATATATACCTCGTATCCCCAAGCGATCGAGCAGGAGCCAAAACCTAATTCCACCGCCGCAACCTTCTCAGATCCACGAGATCCCATCTTGGGGCATGTTAGGACCTCCATGGGAGGCATCCACCACGGAGGGCTTCTACATCATCACCATAGCCCCTCCGATGAAGTGTGAGTACTTTACTTGCACCTTCGGGTCCATAGCTAGTAGCTAGATGGCTTCTTCTCTCTTTTTGGATCTCAATACAATGTTCTCTCCCTCTCTCGTGGAGATCTATTCGATGTAATCTTCTTTTTGCGGTGTGTTTGTTGAGACCGATGAATTGTGGGTTTATGATCCAGTATTATCTATGGAAAATATTTGATTCTTCTCTGAATTCTTTTATGTATGATTGAGTTATCTTTCCAAGTCTCTTCGAATTATCCATTTGGTTTGGCCAACTAGATTGGTAGTCCTTGCAATGGGAGAAGTGCTTAGCTTTGGGTTCAATCTTGCGGTGTCCTTACCCAAAGGATGTAAAGGGTTGCAAGGCACGTATTGTATTGTTGCCATCGAGGATAACAAGATGGGGTATTTATCATATTGCGTGAATTTATTCCTCTACATCATGTCATCTTGCTTACAGGCGTTACTCTGTTTTAACTTAATACTCTAGATGCATCTTTGGATAGCGGTCGATGAGTGGAGTAATAGTAGTAGATGCAGAATCGTTTCGATCTACTTGTTTTGGGCGTGATGCCTATATACATGATCATTGCCTAGATATACTCATAACTATGCTCAATTCTGTCAATTTCTCAACAGTAATTTGTTCACCCGCCGTAGAATATCTATGCTCTTGAGAGAAGCCACTAGTGAAACCTATGGCCCCCGGATCTATTCTCATCATATCAATCTCTATCACTTTATTTACTTGCTTTGTTTTTACTTTGCTTTTACTTTTTACTTTGCATCTATCTATCAAAAAATACCAAAAATATTATTTATCATCTCTATCAGATCTCACTATCGTAAGTGACCGTGAAGGGATTGACAACCCCTAATCGCGTTGGTTGCGAGTTGCTATCGCTTTTGTGTAGGTACGAGGGACTTGTGCGTGGTCTCCTCTTGGATTGATACCTTGGTTCTCAAAAACTGAGGGAAATACTTACGCTACTTTGCTGCATCATCCTCTCCTCTTCGGGGAAATCCAACGCGGTGCTCAAGAGGTAGCAAGAAGAATTTCTGGCGCAGTTGCCGGGGAGGCTCACGCAAGCAAGTCAACCATACCAAGTACCAATCACAATCCCTATCTCTCGCATTACATTATTTTTCATTTGCCTCTCGTTTTCCTCTCCCCCACTTCACCCTTGCCGTTTTATTCACCCTCTCTTTCCCAATCTCCTCCTCTCTTTTCCTGTTGCCTTTCTGCTTGCTCGTGTGTTAGTTTGCTTGCTTGTCATCATGACTAGTCCATTATCTACTCCTATGTCTCCCGAGTTTGAAGTTCTTCACTTCAAGCAAAGGCAAGGAGAAAACTTAAAAGATGCTTGGTATAGGATGATGGAATCTTATCGTAAATGCACCCTAGAGGTGAACTATAGAATTCTTCTTCGGAACTTTTATGTTGGGTTAAATATGACATATAGACAACTCCTGGATTGCATAGCCAAGGGAAATTTCATTGAGATTGATCCCAGTATTGCGCATGAAATTATAGAGGGAATGGTGGGAACACCACCCCAAAAGGGAGGATCTCATCCTACCCAGGAAGAAACCCTAGTGTTTGAGAAGATTTGCGAAGTAACAAAGATTTTACAAAAGTCTCTTGAGCCTCTTAAAAATATTAGCGGAAATCTTAACCGTATGAATATGTTGATTACTCTTTGTAATAAACGGTTGGATTCTTTAGATCTAAAAATTTCCGAGTATGGCGCGAAGAGGGAAGAACCCCCTGGATTTGAACATGACTCCGCTAAAAAACTGAAAATTAAAGATGGCAATACCTAGATCTATCATTGCTTTTATGCCTAGCTAGGGGCGTTAAACGATAGCGCTTGTTGGGAGGCAACCCAATTTTATTTTGTGTTTTTTGTTTTTGCTTCTGTTTAGGAATAAATAAACCATCTAGCCTCTGTTTAGATGTGATTTTATCTTTTAATTAGTGTTTGTGCCAAGCTAAACCTATTGGATCTTCTTGGATGATAGTTATTTGATCTTGCTGTAATTTCCAGAAACTTTGCGCTCAGTGCCCGAATTGTTAAAAATCACCAGAACGTGATAAAATACTGATTCCAATTTCTGCTGATCAATAAATAAATTTTCCAGATCGTCTAATTTTGGTAGAATTTTTAGAGTTCCAGAAGTTTGTGTTAGTTACAGATTGCTACAGACTGTTCTGTTTTTGACAGATTCTGTTTTTCCTGTGTTGTTTGCTTATTTTGATGAATCTATGGCTAGTAAAATAGTTTATAATCCATATAGAAGTTGGAATAAAGTAGGTTTAACACCAATATAAATAAATAATGAGTTAATTACAGTACCTTTAAGTAGTCTTTTGTTTTCTTTATCTAACGGAGCTCACGAGATTTCTGTTGAGTTTTGTGTTGTGAAGTTTTCAAGTTTTGGGTGAATTCTTTTGATGGATTATGGAACAAGGAGTGGCAAGAGCCTAAGCTTGGGGATTCCCATGGCACCCCAAGATAATCCAAGGACACAAAAACTCAAAGCTTGGGGATGCCCGGAAGGCATCCCTCTTTAAATCCACTTCCATCGGTAATTTACTTGGAGCTATATTTTTATTCACCACATGATATGTGTTTTGCTTGGAGCGTCTTGTATTATTTGTGTCTTTGCTTGTTAGTTTACCACAATCATACTTGCTGTACACACCTTTTGAGAGAGCCATACATGATTTGGAATTTGTTAGAATACTCTATGTGCTTCACTTATATCTTTTGATCGTGATAATTTTTGCTCTAGTGCTTCACTTATATCTTTTAGAGCACGGTGGTGGATTTTTGTTAAAGAAACTATTGATCTCTCATGCTTCACTTATATTATTTTGAGAGTCGTTAATAGCACGGTAATTTTCTTAATGTTAATATACTTAGTGTTCAAGATATGTGAAACTTCCTTTTTGAGTGAATTGAATACTAAGATAAGTTTGATGCTTGATAATTGTTTTGAGATATGGAGGTGATAATAACAAAGTCGTGCTAGTTGATAATTGTGAATTTGAGAAATACTTGTGTTGAAGTTTGCAAGTCCCGTAGCATGCACGTATGGTTAAAGTTGTGTAACAAATTTGAAACATGAAGTGTACACGGCTTGTGCTTCCTTATGAGTGGCGGTCGGGGACGAGCGATGGTATTTTCCTACCAATCTATCCCCCTAGGAGCATGCGCGTAGTACTTGATTGATGGCTTCTAAATTTTTGAAATAAGTATATGAGTTCTTTTGACTAATGTTGAGTCCATGGATTATACGCAATCTCACCTTTCCGCCTTTGCTAGCCTCTTGATGCACTGCATTGCCCTTTCTCACCTTGAGAGTTGGTGCAAACTTCACGGTGCATCCAAACCCCGTGATACGATACGCTCTATCACACATAAACCTCCTTATATCTTCCTCAAAACAGCCTACATACCTACCTATCATGGCATTTCCATAGCCATTCCGAGATATATTGCCATGCAACTTCCATCATCATTATTATGGCATATATTACTTTTGTCATATTGCCATTGCATGATCATGTAGTTGAGATCGTATTTGTGGCAAAGCCACCATGCATTATTTTCCATACATGTCATTCTTGATTCATTGCACCATCCCGGTACACCACCGGAGGCATTCATATAGAGTCATATTTTGTTATAAGTTTCGAGTTGTAATTGTGAGTTGTAAGAAAAATAAAAGTGTGATGATCATCATTATTAGAGCATTGTCCCAAGTGAGGAAAGGATGATGGATACTGTGATTCCCCCATAAGTCGGGATGAGACTCCGGACAAAAAAAATAAAAAAAAGGAAAAAAAGAAGAAAAAAAGGAAGGCAAAAAAAAAGCCCAAAAAAATGAGAGAAAAAGAGAGAAGGGACAATGCTACTATCCTTTTACCACACTTGTGCTTCAAAGTAGCACCAAGATCTTCATGATAGAGAGTCTCTCATTTTGTCACTTTCATATACTAGTGGGAATTTTTCATTATAGAACTTGTCTTGTATATTCCAACGATGGGCTTCCTCAAAATGCCCTAGGTCTTCGTGAGCAAGCAAGTTGGATGCACACCCACTTAGTTTCTTTTGTAGAGCTTTCATATACTTATAGCTCTAGTGCGTCCGTTGCATGGCAATCCCTACTCCTCATGTTGACATCAATTGATGGGCATCTCCATCGCCCGTTGATTAGCCTCGTCAATGTGAGACTTTCTCCTTTTTTGTCTTCTCCACACAATCCCATCATCATATTCTATTCCACCCATAGTGCTATATCCATGGCTCGCGTTCATGTATTGCGTGAAGGTTGAAAAAGTTTGAGATTATTTGAGTATGAAACAATTGCTTGGCTTGTCATCGGTGTATAGAAGTTGGGAACATCTTTGTGTGACGAAAATGAAGCATAGCCTAACTATATGATTTTGTAGGGATGAACTTTCTTTTGCCATGTTATTTTGAGAAGACATGATTGCTTTGATTAGTATGCTTGAAGTATTATTATATTTGTGTCAATATGAACTTTTGTCTTAAATCTTTCGGATCTGAATATTCATATCACAAGTAAGAAGATTTATATTGAAATTATGCCAAAGTATCACTCCGCATCAAAAATTCTTTTTTTATCATTTACCTACTCGAGGACGAGCAGGAATTAAGCTTGGGGATGCCTGATACGTCTCCAACGTATCTATAATTTTTGATTGCTCCATGCTACTTTATCTACTGTTTTGGACTACATTGGGCTTTATTTTCCACTTTTATATTACTTTTGGGACTAACCTATTAACTGGAGGCCCAGCCCAGAATTGCTGTTTTTTTGCCTATTTCAGTGTTCCGAAAAAACAGAATACCAAACGGAGTCCAAACGGAATGAAACCTTCGGGAACGTGATTTTCCAACCGAACGTGATCCAGGAGACTTGGACCCTACTCCAAGAAGTGCCAGAGGCGGTCACGAGGGTGGAGGGCGCGCCCCCCTGGGCGCGCCCCCTACCTCGTGGGCCCCCTGACGCTCCACCGACGTACTCCTTCCTCCTATATATACCTACGTATCCCCAAGCGATCGTAGCAGAGCCAAAAACCTAATTCCACCGACGCAACCTTCAGATCCACGAGATCCCATCTTGGGGCCTGTTAGGAGCTCACGGAGGGGCATCCACCACGGAGGGCTTCTACATCATCACCATAGCCCCTCCGATGAAGTGTGAGTACTTTACTTCAGACCTTCGGGTCCATAGCTAGTAGCTAGATGGCTTCTTCTCTCTTTTGGATCTCAATACAATGTTCTCTCCCTCTCTCGTGGAGATCTATTCGATGTAATCTTCTTTTTGCGGTGTGTTTGTTGAGACCGATGAATTGTGGGTTTATGATCCAGTTATTATCTATGGAAAATATTTGATTCTTCTCTGAATTCTTTTATGTATGATTGAGTTATCTTTCCAAGTCTCTTCGAATTATCCATTTGGTTTGGCCAACTAGATTGGTAGTCCTTGCAATGGGAGAAGTGCTTAGCTTTGGGTTCAATCTTGCGGTGTCCTTACCCAAAGGATGTAAAGGGTTGCAAGGCACGTATTGTATTGTTGCCATCGAGGATAACAAGATGGGGTATTTATCATATTGCATGAATTTATTCCTCTACATCATGTCATCTTGCTTAAGGCGTTACTCTATTTTTAACTTAATACTCTAGATGCGTGCTGGATAGCGGTCGATGAGTGGAGTAATAGTAGTAGATGCAGAATCGTTTCAATCTACTTGTTTTGGACGTGATGCCTATATACATGATCATTGCCTAGATATACTCATTACTATGCTCAATTCTGTCAATTGCTCAACAGTAATTTGTTCACCCGCCATAGAATATCTATGCTCTTGAGAGAAGCCACTAGTGAAACCTATGGCCCCCGGGTCTATTCTCATCATATCAATCTCTATCACTTTATTTACTTGCTTTGTTTTTACTTTGCTTTTACTTTTTACTTTGCATCTATCTATCAAAAATACCAAAAATATTATTTATCATCTCTATCAGATCTCACTATCGTAAGTGACCGTGAAGGGATTGACAACCCCTAATCGCGTTGGTTGCGAGTTGCTATCGTTTTGTGTAGGTACGAGGGACTTGTGCGTGGTCTCCTACTGGATTGATACCTTGGTTCTCAAAAACTGAGGGAAATACTTACGCTACTTTGCTGCATCATCCTCTCCTCTTTGGGGAAACCCAACGCAGTGCTCAAGAGGTAGCAGGGATTCCCGCTGTAGGGTGTTGCAATGCATTCATGATTCGCTTATAGTGGGTTGGTGAGTGACTGAAACACAAACCCAAGTAAGAGGGATTGTTGCGTATGGGAATAAAGAGGACTTGATGCATTAATGCTATGGTTGGGTTTTACCTTAATGATCTTTAGTAGTTGTGGATGCTTGCTAGAGTTCCAATCATAAGTGCATATGATCCAAGTAGAGAAAGTATGTTAGCTTATGCCTCTCTGTAGCGACCCGACCTCAGATGGTCAAGTCTCTGTGTTTCAGTGTCATCCCTGGATCCGTAATGCTGACACACACAGTACTCGAAGGATTTATAACAGAGTAGCAATCACATACTTATTACATCGAATGTCTCAAAAGAGAAATTATTACAATAATATGGCTTAAGGCCATCTAATGCGATAACAAATGAAGGCTTGGAAGATAAAGTGAGTCCATCAACTCCAACGGCATAGCTGAGCTGCACGGCAACGACCTAACGAATCCTTACTCCTCGTCTGAAAAGTCTGCAACATAATACGTTGCAGCCCGAGAACGGGTCAGCACATGGAATATGCTGGCAATATAACACAGTATAACAGGAACAGAATAATGCTATCACTACATGCATATATGGCTTGTGGAAAGCTCTATGGTTATAGTTTTTGCGAAAAGCCAATTTTTTCCTACAACAAAGGAATAAATTTTACTTTAACTATCATGGTGGTTGAAACATCATTGAGAAGGTATAACCCCAACTCAATCCCAAATTAAAGTAGTTAACATCCCAAAGAATATTAATTTAGAGTGATGAGATACATGTGAATACTCGGATACTAGATACTCAAAATTGTCCATAACCGGGGACACGGCTAACCATGATTAGATTGTACACTCTGCAGAGGTTTATGACTTTTCCCCACAAGACTCGATCGCCTCCGTTGATTTCTCGCACTACATGGTGTTTGAGAAACGGATGACCGAGACATAGTCTTTCAGAAACATTAACTCTCTACTCCGGATAGACCATACCAAACCTACAAAACCCACTACCTGCTGATCTACCTCTTCAAGAGCTTCACGTAATTTACTCAACTATGCTAGAGCCCACAATAGCTTGTGGCTGCACACGGAAGTTTCTAGCATGAATAATCTCAGTTCCCTTTGAGCCTAGGTGGCGGTCCATAGGAAGATCATACGGGTACCCCGGGATTTCCAAAAAAACAGACAACCTTTGGGTTCCCAAGTGCCTCAATCCACCCAGATGTGTATTTAAGTTGCCACCTTAAGTTGAACCATTAATTAACAATCTCACATCTGTCATGGAATACACTCAAACCCAATCCACGTCTACGAGCATAGCATAGCAATAAATAAGCAAGCGTAGAAGTAGCTCCCAAGGGTTTGATAACAACAGGGCAATAGGTTCTACCTCAACTACTACTTCCCAACCCACAAGTTAATGACATCCTAATCATGCAATGTTTGAGGATTGGAACTAATGCATAAAAACTGGGTATGAAAGGATTATGATCAAAGTGTTACTTGCCTTGCTGACGATCCGTGAATCCTAGAGACTCGTAGTAACATGCTTCGCACTTCGGGAATTCTATCGCAAGCAAACAATAACATACATAAGCAACAAACAAAGATGCACAAGCAAAACTCAACTCAAAGAGGTTGACTGGAGAGTTCAACTTAAGAACTCCGGTTCGCAAAAAGAATCGAACCAAACCGAGCAACGAAACTCAAACGGCAAAAGAAATAAGATCTGTTTACTAATCTGAACTAGGGTCAAATTTTACAGAGGCAAAAGCTGGTTTGAGTTGGTTATTCGGAAAGAGGGTTTTGAGATGAAACTTCAGGCGCTTGAATCGCCTGATTCCGATAAACGAGCGAAAATTTATACTAGACCGAAAATCGGATCAGAAATCGCGATCAGGAAAATCGCGGAATAAAACCGATAAAAAGAAAAGCGATGAACAGTTTAACGAACGAACGTTCGTTAACTGAAACTAAACAAAGAACGCGTTCATTAGAACGAACGAGCGAGCGAACGCTTGCTAAATAAATAAACCGGAGAATAAAACCGATCTATAAAAAACGCAACTAGGGTTTCGAAAAAATAAACCGAACGGTTTTTAAAAAAACCGGCGGTCTCGGATCCGGCGGCTACCTCCGGCGAGGGCTCTGGCGAGGCGGGGTGCGGGGCGGCGGCTCATGGGGCGGTGGGGCTCGGCTCGAGGTGGCGGCGGGAGGCGACGGCGGCGACGGAGGCGATAAGCGGCGGCTCGGCGGCGGCGGGGCTCGGCCAGGTGGCGGGCCTGCTCGGCTCGAGCTCGGGAGGCGGGCGGTGGTGGGTGGTGGCTAGGGGTGGCTGCGGCTTTATAGGTTGGGGCGGTCCGGCTTGGGAAGGGGCGGCGGCGGGCGGAGTCCGACCCGGACTCTGTGGCGGCGAGAGGAAGGCGGCGCGGCTTGGGCCTGGCCTGGGTCTGCCCGCCAGTCTTGGGCGCGAAGTTTTTTTTAAATAAATTCATTTAACTTAGAAAAATCCTAGAAAAATAAATAAAAATCTAAAAATACCAAAATAAATTTTCACCGTCTAAATGAAATATTTAGGACGAGGTGAACATTTTCTTGGCCCCTAAAATGCAATTTTTAAAATGTGCAAATTTTTCTAGGGCAAATAAAATTCCAAATAAAATCCAATAAAATCTAAATAATGATTTTAACATTTTTCCTCCAATATTTTAATTGTTTTGGAGAAGTCATATTATCTCCTCTCATTTATTTTAATAAGAAATATTTTCCGAAGAGAAAAATAATTAAAATCAAAAATCCTTATTTTCATTATTTGATAAAATCAATACGAAAATTCGGAAAATCCCCAACTCTCTCCGAGGGTCCTTGAGTTGCTTAGGATTTCGAGGATTGCGGAACGAAGATGCAATAAAATATGATATGCATAGATGACCTATGTATAACATTCCAAATTGAAAATTTGGGATGTTACAAACCTACCCCCCTTAAGATGAATCTCGCCCTCGAGATTCGGGTTGGCTAGAAAATAGGTGTGGGTGGTCCTTGCGAATATCATCTTCTCGTTCCCAGGTGGCTTCTTCCTCAGTATGGTGGCTCCACTGAACTTTGCAAAACTTGATAACCTTGCTGCGAGTGACTCGGCTATCAAAGTCAAGAATCTTCACTTGCTTCTCCTCATAGGTCAAATTATTGTCTAGCTGAATCGCCTCCAAGGGCACTGTGTCTCTCAACGGTATATCAGCCATCTCAGCATGGCACTTCTTAAACTGTGATACGTGGAACACATCGTGAACTCCTGACAATCCTTCCGGTAACTCCAGCTTGTAGGCCACTTCTCCCATCTGTTCCAAAACACGGTACGGTCCTACAAATCTTGGGGCTAGTTTTCCTTTAACTCCAAAACGTTTCACTCCTCGCAAGGGTGATACTCGCAGATAGGCTCTGTCTCCAATTTCATAGGTTACTTCCTTGCGTTTGAATCTGCATTACTCTTACCGTCTGGACTGAGCAATCTTTAATCTGTCTCGGATTAGTTTAACCTTCTCTTCGGACTCTTTGATCAAATCTGGCCCAAACAACTGACGGTCTCCTGCCTCATCCCACATCAGAGGTGTTCTACATCTGCGTCCATACAGAACTTCAAACGGTGCCATCTTCAAACTGGCTTGGTAGCTATTGTTGTATGAGAACTCTGTGTAAGGCAAATTATCATCCCCACTAGATCCATAGTCTAGCGCGCAGGCTCTCAACATGTCCTCCAGAATCTGATTGACTCTCTCTGTCTGTCCATCCGTCTACAGGTGGAATGCAGTACTGAACTCCAACCTGGTACCCAAAGTCCGGTGTAGCTGATGCCAAAACTTTGAAGTAAACTGGGTTCCTCTATCGTCGATGGTCCTCGAACTCCATGCAAACATACGATCCTGGACATATATATTTTGGCCAACTTTGCACTTGTATAAGTTGTTTTCACCGGGATGAAGTGAGCTACTTTGGTCAAACGATCCACTACTACCCATATTGAGTCATATCCTGCTTTGGTTCGGGGTAGTCCGGTGATAAAATCCATGCCAAGTTTATCCCACTTCCATTCGGTATCGGCATAGGTCAGTAATGATCCTGCTGGCTTCTAATGTTCTGCCTTCACTCTTTGACATACATCGCATACGGCTACATACTCGGCAATATCCTTCTTCATACCAGTCCACCAGAAACGTTCCTTCAAATCCAAATACATCTTGGTGTTTCCGGGGTGTATCGAGTATGGTGAGTCATGAGCCTCCTGAAGTATTAATTTCCTGAGCTCTGGGTTATTGGGCACATAAACTCGGTCCTCAAACCATAAGGTATCGTGCTCATCCTCGCGAAAACCTTTGGCTTTTCCTTCGCTCATCTTCTCCTTTATCTCAGCAATCTCTTTGTCTTCCTTCTGAGCTTCCCGAATCTTATCCAACAATGTCGACTGAACCTCCATCGTTGCAATGAAACCTCTTGGAACAATCTCCAACCGAAGTTCCATAATATCCTCAGCTAACTCCTTTGGCAGTCCTCTACTTTCAAGGATATTAGCGTAACTCTTCCGGCTCAAGGCGTCTGCTACGATATTGGCCTTTCCTGGATGATAGTGCAGCTTCATGTCGTAATCCTTTGTAAGTTCCAACCATCTCCTCTGCCTAAGGTTTAACTCCTTTTGAGTGAAAATGTACTTCAAACTCTTATGATCTGTGTACATATCACAACGGTTTCCAATAAGATAATGTCTCCAAGTCTTCAAGGCGTGCACTACATTGCTAGCTCCAAATCATGCGTGGCATAATTCAGCTCATGAGGCTTCAGCTTGTCGTGAGGCATATGAAACAACCTTTCCGTCTGCATAAGCATACATCCCGGGCCCCAAGCGTGAAGCGTCGCAATACACTTGAAACTCCTTATGTATATCTCGCAATGTCAAGACTGGGCTGTAGTCAACCGTTCTTCAATTCTGAAAACTGGCCTCGCAATCTCATCGTCCATTTAAACTTAGTATCCTTCTTCAGCAATTCAGTCATTGGCTTGGCAAGTTTGGAAAATTCTTAATGAATCTCTGATAATATCCTGCGAGTCCAAGGAAACTGCGGATCTCGCCAACTGAAGTGGGTGCCAACCATTCAGTAACTGACTAAACCTTACTGGGATCTACTGCTATACCCTCTCCTGATATAACATGCCTAAGAAATCCAACTTCCTTCAACCAAAACTCGCACTTGCTGAATTTGGCGTATAACTGGTGTTCCCTGAGCTTATCGAGAACCAAACGCAAATGCTCCTTGTGCTCCTCTTCGTTCTTCGAGTATACCATAATGTCATCAATAAACACCACAACAAACTTGTCCAAATACTCCATGAACACCTTGTTCATCATACTCATGAAATAGGCAGGGGCGTTAGTCAGTCCGAACGACATGACCGTATACTCATATAATCCATATCGCGTGGTGAACGCTGTCTTGGTTATATCCTTTTCTCGAATCTTCAACTGATGTTATCCTGATCGTAGATCAATCTTCCAAAACACCTTAGCTCCTTGCAACTGATCAAACAGATCATTGATCATTGGTAATGGATACTTGTTCTTTATCGTTACTTTGTTCAAGGCTCGGTAATCAACGACCATCCTCAGGGATTTATCCTTCTTCTCGACCAAAAGTACCCGTGCTCCCCAAGGTGATGAACTCCTTCGAATATAACCTTTCTCCAATAACTCCTTGATCTGCTTCTTAATTTCCTCCAGATCATTTGCGGGCATCCGATAGGGTCTCTTGGATATTGGCCCTGTACGTGGCAATAACTCTATTAAGAACTCGATGTCTCGATCCGGTGGCATGCCTGGTAACTCCGCTGGGAAAACATCCAGAAAATCTTTTACTACAGGCACCTCCTCCTGCACAACTCCCGTGAGGGCATTCACTTGGCTCCTCCTAGGCACATGCCTGGATACATACTTAATCCTTTTTCCCTCCGGGGTGGTAAGATATATTGATTTGCTAGCACAATCAATACTTCCTCCATACTTTGACATCCAGTCCATACCTAATATCACATCTAATCCTTGTGACTCCAAGATAATTAGGTCAGACGGAAAAACATGGGTCCCAATGATTAGGGGTATCTGGGTGCACCATCTGCTAGCCATGTACTCTGCTCCAGGCGAGCTCACTAAAAGTGGGGTTCTAAGGGTTTGGGTTGGTAGCTTAAACTTATCCACAAATCCCCTTGATATGTATGAATGCGATGCACCAGTATCGAAAAGAACAATAGCGGTAAATGACTTAACCAAAAACTTACCTATTACCGCGTCCGCTGCTCTTCAACCTCCTCCACGGTAACGTGGTTCACTTGGCCTTTGTTGAATGGATTTGGCTTCTTCCCAGTGCTCCCATTTCCGTTTCCATTCCTTCCTTCAGGGCAATCATTGGCATAGTGCCCTGTCTTCCCGCACTTAAAGCAAGTGACTTGGCTTAAGTCCCTCTTGGCGGGTGTAGATGGGTTTGGGCGGTTCTGATTGTTATTAACTCCGTTCCCATTCCCATTCTTCGCACCATTGTGGTTATGCGATCCTCCTCCGGTATGGTTATGGCCTCCATGGTTATGAACAAGTCCTCCCGAGTTCGGGGTTAAGCAAGGCTTCTGGTGAGCTCCTGAGTCGTACTTCCCTTGTCCATACTTCCTCTTACGACTCTCAATTTGTTGTTGCTTTCCTTCAATCATGAGGGCCTTGTCTACCAACTCCTGGTAGTTGTTGAAAGTTGCCACCATCAACTGCATGCTCATCTCATCGTTCAGTCCTTCCATAAACTTCTCATGCTTCGCGGCATCTGTGGCCACATCATCAGGGGCATAGCCTGATAACTTACTAAACTCATCCACGTACTGGGCCACAGTACGGTTCCCCTGGCATAAGTTGCGAAACTCGCGCTTCTTCATCTGCATGGCTCCAGTTGAAACATTGGTCGTGCGAAAGGCTTGCTGAAACTGGTCCCAAGTGACATTGGCTATAGGAAAAGTATTTGTGTAATTCTCCCACCATGCGGCTGCTGGTCCATCCAATTGATGTGCGGCAAAGCGCACCTTCTCAGCATCCGTGCATCCTGCGGTGGTTAACTCCCTTCCAATACGGCGTAGCCAATCATCAAGAACTATTGGCTCGGTGCTCTTTGGAAAACACCGGCGGTTGTAACCTCAGAAAACGGGCTAAATTGTCCAATGGCGGTGGGTTGTTATTGTTGTTGTTGTTGTTGTTGCCCTGGTTCTGAACTTGCAATTGCATCAAGGCATTCTGCTGCTGGATCAACTGGGTGAGCTCCGGTGGGAAAACAAAACCGGGGTCACGTCTCGGAGGCATCTGATGGGTTTAGATGGAAGAGATTAGAATAGAAAAAGGTCCAGTGAGAAAACACTACCCATATGCATATGAGGCAAACACAATCATTTCACTCAATCAATCAAGCAAGGGCATACAACAGTCTAGGACTATCGCAAAAGTGCTCAACTACTACTGGTTACATGGGGGAATACTACTAATATATGGTGGTCATCTAAAATTTTGATCGATGGAAGACTCCATGAAGTCTGCTCCAGCTTCATCTTCGTAGTCATCATCACTTGGATCGGAATCGGTGTAAATCGATGATGATGTAGTTATCCAGGCAAGTGGGATCTTCTTCCTCTTCTTCTGGTGCGGATCCTCCCATGAATACTCCGATCTTCTTGACTAGATCGTCGTTCTTCTCCAGTAGTATCTTGATTTCCTCCTCATATCCATCGCGTGTAAACTTGAGTTCTTCCTCCAGCTCGATGATCTTGGTCTTCTCCTTCTTAAACTCCATCATGTCTGCGCACATCTGGTTCTCCTGACGTCGAATGTGCTGATTTAGCTCCTGAATGAAAGCTGCAATGGATCTATCCTTCTTGGTGCTGATTACTTCCCATTGCTCGTCTCGGCACCCACATATTTGGTAGATGGTGTCTTTAAGCTCCCTATTGTAGACTTCTCCAATGCGTCGCATGGTAATGTGAGCTGCCATACTCTTGCCTAAACTCCAGGTGGGTGCTTCGAAAGAAAACTCTATGGGCTTAGAAGTTGGCGAGAACGTCCTTCCTGGTATTTGTACTTGAATCATCCAGTGCTCCTCTTCTGGTAGAGTGGCGTTGTACGTCCCGGTGAAGCTTGGTATTCCAATGTTCAAGTACCTAGTGACTTCCTTCAAATGGCGTCCAAAAGGTGTGTCTTCATCCGGTTGTGCAAACTTGTTCTTCATATCTGTCATCCTAAAGAGTGGAAAAATGGAGAGGAGTCAGAAATGAGTAGAGAAGAGTGTCCTATGGTTTATCTTAGTGGCCGTGTCCTACACTCAGCGTGTGCTCTGATACCATCTTGTAGCGACCCGACCTCAGATGGTCAAGTCTCTGTGTTTCAGTGTCATCCCAGTCAAGAATGTCCGACACACACGATCTCGAAGGATATATAATAAAGTAGCAATCACACACTTATTACATCGAATGTCTCAAAAGAGAACTTATTACAATAATATGGCTTAAGGCCATCTAATGCGATAACAATGAAGGCTTGGAAGATAAAGTGAGTCCATCAACTCCAAATGCATAGCCGAGTCAACGGCAACGACCTAACGAATCCTTACTCCTCGTTTGAAAAGTCTACAACATAATACGTTGCAGCCCGAGAACGGGTCAGCACATGGAATATGCTGGCAATATAACACAGTATAACAAGAACAGAATAATGCTATCACTACATGCATATATGGCTTGTGGAAAGCTCTATGGTAATAGTTTTTGCGAAAAGCCAATTTTTCCCTACAACAAAGGAATAAATTTTACTTTAACTATCATGGTGGTTGAAACATCATTGAGAAGGTATAACCCCAACTCAATCCCAAATTAAAGTAGTTAACATCCCAGCAATATTAATTTAGAGTGATGAGATACATGTGAATACTCAGATACTAGATACTCAAAATTGTCCATAACCGGGACACGGCTAACCATGATTAGATTGTACACTCTGCAGAGGTTTATGACTTTTCCCCATAAGACTCGATCGCCTCCGTTGATTTCTCGCACTACATGGTGTTTGAGAAACGGATGACCGAGACATAGTCTTTCAGAAACATTAACTCTCTACTCCGGATAGACCATACCAAACTTACGAAACCCACTACCTGCTGATCTACCTCTTCAAGAGCTTCACGTAACTTACTCAACTATGCTAGAGCCCATAATAGCTTGTGGATGCACACGGAAGTTTCTAGCATGAATAATCTCAGTTCCCTTTGATCCCTGGTGGCGGTCCATAGGAAGATCACACGGGTACCCGGGATTTCCAAAAAAGCAGAGACAACCTTTGGGTTCCCCAGGTGCCTCAATCCACCCAGATGTGTATTTAAGTTTCCACCTTAAGTTGAACCATTAATTAACAATCTCACATCTGTCATGGAATACACTCAAGCCCAATCCACGTCTACGAGCATAGCATAGCAATAAATAAGCAAGCGTAGAAGTAACTCCCAAGGGTTTGATAACAACAGGGCAATAGGTTCTACCTCAACTACTACTTCCCAACCCACAAGTTAATGACATCCTAATCATGCAATGTTTGAGGATTGGAACTAATGCATAAAAACTGGGTATGAAAAGATTATGATCAAAGTGTTACTTGCCTTCGACGATCCGTGAATCCTAGAGACTCAGAGTAACACGCTTCGCACTCCGGGAATTCTATCGCAAGCAAGCAATAACATACATAAGCAACAAGCAAAGATGCACAAGCAAAACTCAACTCAAAGAGGTTGACCGGAGAGTTCAACTTAAGAACTCCAGTTCGCAAAAAGAATCGAACCAAACCGAGCAACGAAACTCAAACGGCAAAAGAAATAAAATCTGTTTACTAATCTGAACTAGGGTCAAATTTTACAGAGGCAAAAGCTGCTTTGAGTTGGTTATTCGGGAAGAGGGTTTCGAGATGAAACTCCAGGCGCTTGAATCGCCTGATTCCGATAAACGAGCGAAAATTTATACTAGATCGAAAATCGGATCAGAAATCGCGATCAGGAAAATCGCGGAATAAAACCGATAAAAAGAAAAGCGATGAACAGTTTAATGAACGAACGTTCGTTAACTGAAACTAAACAAAGAACGCGTTCGTTAGAACGAACGAACGCTCGCTAAATAAATAAACCAGAGAATAAAACCGATCTATAAAAAACGCAACTAGGGTTTCGAAAAATAAATAAACCGAACGGTTTTTAAAAAAACTGGCGGTCTCGGATCCGGCGGCTACCTCCGGCGAGGGCTCCGGCGAGGCGGGGTGCGGGGCGGCGGCTCACGGCGGCGCTCGGCTCGGGGGTGGCGGCGGAGGCGACGGCGACGACGGAGGCGATGGCGGCGGCTCGGGCGGCGGCGGGCTCAGCGGGCGGGGCTCAGGCTCGGCTCGGAGCTCCGGAGGCGGCAGTGGTGGAGTGGTGGCTAGGGGTTGCGGCTTTATAGGTTGGGGGCGGTTCGGCTTGGGGAAGGGGCATGCTTGGTGGCGGAGTCCGACCCGGATCATGGCGGGCAAGGCCTGGCTTGGGCCTACTGCTGGCCGGGTCAGTCTTAAAAGTGCCAAGACGAAGTTTTATTTTTTAAATAAATTCCGCCGGAACTTAGAAAAATCCTAGAAAAATAAATAAAAATCTAAAAATACCAAAATAAATTTTCACCGTCTAAATGAAATATTTAGGACGAGGTGAACATTTTCTTGGCCCCTAAAATGCAATTTTTAAAACGTGCAAATTTTTCTAGAAATGCAAATAAAATTCCAAATAAAATCAATAAAATCCAAATAATGATTTTAACATTTTTCCTCCAATATTTTAATTGTTTTGGAGAAGTCATATTATCTCCTCTCATTTATTTTAATAAGAAATATTTTTCGTCGAGAAAAATAATTAAAATCAAAAATCCTTGTTTTCATTATTTGATAAAATCAAATACGAAAATTCGGAAAATCCCAACTCTCTCCGAGGGTCCTTGAGTTGCTTAGGATTTCGAGGATTGCGGAACGAAGATGCAATAAAATATGATATGCATAGATGACCTATGTATAACATTCCAATTTGAAAATTTGGGATGTTACACTCTCCCTCATATGAAACTGCAATAGTGATTACTGGTCTTGTTAACGATTGCCTAGGACAATTCCGCACACCAATCCACCATTATTCCAGACTCGATATTTATAATACTTAGTAATATATTCTAACTTTATGATAACATCACCTACTTTTATATTTTAGCTCTCCGATATCATACAAAGTTACCCTCTTCATACCCACAACGTAGTTTTAGTTCTCGTTGCTAGTTGGAAGCAAACGACCGGTGTACGTAGAGTCGTATCAGGGGTAGATAGGGCTTGAGAGAATATTGATCTATCCTTTAGCTCCTTGCGGGTTCGACACTCCATACTTATCACTTCCACCTTTATAAATTGCTACGATGATTCCTTGCACTTGGGGATTATCAAGCTCTTTCCTGGCGCCGTTGCCGGGGAGCAATAGCGTGGGGTTGATATTCTCGTGTGTGCTTGTTTGCTTTCTTCACTAAGTAGATTTTGTTTTTTTGCTTTTTGTTTATGTTTAATTGTGGGTGAAACATACAAAAAAATTTAAAGGAATGAAAATACAAAAACATTATTACTTGCCTCTCATGCCTAAAAAGTTTTTCAAAAAGAGAAGTGATTGGAAAGTTATGCATTGAAGAAGTGAGGGTCGACCTTGAGCACTTGTGTTTATGCTCACGGAAACAATGTAGAATTTTTCATGGAAGTTTCTCTGTAAATAATTATCCCCTTGTATATTTCCATTGTATTATAAAAATAAATGTGCCAAGCTTTGGTTTTAGGATGATTAGATTGCTTGTTTACTATGTGCAGAACAAAAACAGAAACTTTGGCTGTAGTGCCTGAACATAAATTTTTTATTGGAAAGTCAAATGGGTCAGAAACTTTTTGCACATTACTTCTGTACAAATTTTTCAAATTTTTAAATTTAGTTCATAATTTTAGGAGTTACAGAAGATTGCTAAACTTCCAGATTACTACAGACTGTCCTGTTTAAGACAGATTCTGTTTTTGATGCATTGCTTGCTTGTTTTGATGAAACTATTGATTTATATCAGTGGATTAAGCCATGGAAAAGTTATATTATAGTAGCTACAATGCAAAAACAAAATATGAATTGGTTTGCAATAGTACTTATAGTAGTGATTTGCTTTGTTATACTAACAGATCTCACAAGTTTTCGTTAAAGTTTTGTGTGGATGAAGTGTTGGAAGAATGAGGAGTTACCGATGTGAGAAGAATAAAGAGAGGCAAGAGTTAAAGCTTGGGCATGCCCAAGGCACCCCAAGTAAATATTTCAAGGGATACTCGAGCATCTAAGCTTGGGGATGCCCCGGTTGGCATCCCAACTTTCTTCTTCAAAAAATATCGGTATACCTCGGTTTTTGTTTTGTTCACATGATTTGTGTCCTTTGTGTTTTTCTTTTTCTTTAAGAACCATGCTAGTATGAGATGTCCCTTCATCAATTTATAGAATACTTCATGTGCTTCACTTATATCTTTTAAGTACGATCTTGTAGAATTACTCTTTGTGCTTCACTTAAATCTTTTGAGTATGGTTTTATAGAATGCTTCGTGTGCTTCACTTATATATTTTGAGCTTGGATATTAGTTAGTCTATGTTAATTGTAGAATGCTCCATGAACTTCACTTATATCTTTTGGATTATGAATAATACTATCATTTAAAGTTGGTTTGGAAGAGTGTCAACTTTAGGAATTAGTAATCCCACTATTTTGGAGGTGTTGAATCTTAGTGTGATATTTATGAAAGTGGATTTGGAAGAGTGTCAACTTTAGCTAGTAATGATTCCACTATTTCGGAAGAGGTGCCAATTGAGTATGAGAACAAAGTTGCTATTCATGATGCTACTGAAAATTATTATGGGGGAGCAATACATGCTTGTGGGAGTTGCAATAATATCAAGTTTCCTCTCTAAGTGCTTAAAGTTTTGAAGTTATACTTGTTTTGCCTTCCTATGCTAGTTGATTGTTGTTCTTATAAATTGTGTGCTCACAAAATCCCTAGGCATAGGAAGCGGGTTAGATTTAAATGCGCTAGTCATATTCTTCAAGATGCTCTATTTGTGTTTCAATTACTATCTTTTATGTGAGCATTGATACGTCCATTTTGCATCATGCTTTTATATCGATATTTATTGCATTATGGGCTGTTATTACACGTTATGTTACAATACTTATGCCTATTCTCTCTTATTTTACAAGTTTTACATAAGGAGGAGAATGCGGCAGTTGGAATTACGAATTTGGAAAAGGAGCAAATATTAGAGACCTACTCTGCACAACTCGTAAGTCCCGAAACTCCACGAAAGTCATTTTGGGAAATAATAAAAATATTGAGCGGAAGAAGTTCACCGGAGGGGGCCCACCTGTCCACGAGGGTGGGCGCGCCTACCCCAGTGGCGCCCCCTACCTCGTGGGGCCCCTGATGGCCCTCTGATGCCCATCTTCTGCTATATGAGATCTTTCGATGAGGAAAAATCATAAGCAACCTTTCGGGACGAAACTCCGCCGCCACGAGGCGGAACCTTGGCGGAACCAATCTAGGGCTCCGGCAGAGCTGTTCTACCGGGGACACTTCCCTCCGGGAGGGGGAAATCATCGCCATCGTCATCACCAACGCTCCTCTCATCGGGAGAGGGCAATCTCCATCAACATCTTCACCAGCACCATCTCATCTCAAAACCCTAATTCATCTCTTGTATCCGATTCTTGTCTCCAAGTCCGGGATTGGTACTAGTAGGTTGCTAGTAGTGTTGATTACTCCTTGTAGTTGATGCTAGTTGGTTTATTTGGTGGAAGATCATATGTTCAGATCCTTTATGCATATTATTACCCCTCTGATTATGAACATGAATATGCTTTGTGAGTAGTTATGTTTGTTCCTGAGGACATGGGAGAAGTCTTTCTATTAGTAGTCATGTGAATTTGGTATTCGTTCGATATTTTGATGAGATGTATGTTGTCTAGCCTCTATTGGTGTTATGTGAGCGTCGACTACATACACTTCACCATTATTTGGGCCTAGAGGAAGGCATTGGGAAGTAATAAGTAGATGATGGGTTGCTAGAGTGATGTAAGCTTAAACCCTAGTTTATGTGTTGCTTCGTAAGGGTTGATTTGGATCCATATGTTTCATGCTATGGTTAGGTTTACCTTAATACTTTTGTTGTAGTTGCGGATGCTTGCAATAGAGGTTAGTCATAAGTGGGATGCTTGTTCAAGTAAGAACAACACCCAAGCACCGGTCCACTCACATATCAAGTTATCCAAGTACCGGATGCGAATCATATAAATGTGATGAAAACTAGCTTGACGATATTCCCATGTGTCCTCGGGAGCGCTTTACCTTATATAAGAGTTTGTCCAGGCTTGTCCTTTGCTACAAAAAGGATTGGGCCACTTTGCTGCACTTTATTTACTTTTGTTACTTGTTGCTCGTTACAAATTATCTTATCACAAAACTATCTGTTACCACTTATTTCAGTACTTGTAGAGAATACCTTGCTGAAAACCGCTTATCATTTCCTTCTGCTCCTCGTTGGGTTCGACGCTCTAAGGACTACGATAGATCCCTATACTTGTGGGTCATCAAGACTCTTTTCTGGCGCCGTTTCCGGGGAGTGAAGCGCCTTTGGTAGGTGGAATTTGGTAAGGAAAAATTTATATAGTGTGCTGAAATTTACTGTCACTTGTCACTATGGAATTTAATCCTCTGAGGGGCTTGTTCGGGGTATCTTCACCCCGACCAGTAGAGCAAAGAATTTCTCCTCAACCTACTGAACCTACTGAAAATGAAATTATTCCCTTTGAAGTTCCTTCGGGTATGTTAGAAAAACTGCTAGCTAATACTTTTACAGGAGATAGAACAAAGCATCCTGATGAACATCTACTCTTTGTGGATGAAGTTTGTGGATTATTTAAGCTTGCACGTATACCCGATGATGTTGTTAAGAAGAAGGTCTTCCCTTTATCTTTGAAGGGAGATGCATCGACATGGTATAGGCTATGTGATGATACGGGATCATGGAACTATAAAAGAATGAAGTTGGAATTTCATCAAAAGTATTATCCTATGCATCTTGTTCATCGTGATCGCAATTAATATATAATTTTTGGCCTCGCGAAGGAGAAAGCATCGCTCAAGCTTGGGGGAGGCTTAAATCAATGTTATATTCATGCCCCAATCATGAGCTCTCAAGAGAAATAATTCTTCAAAAAAATTATGCTCGGCTTTACGAAAACAATCGCATCATGCTCGATACTTCTGTCTTTGGCTCTTTTATGATGAAGACTATTGAATTCAAATGGAATTTATTGGATAGAATTAAATGCAACTCTGAAGATTGGGATCTCGACGAAGGTAAGGAGTCAGGTATGCCACCTAAGTTTGATTGTGTTAAGTCTTTTATGGATACCGATGTTTTCTGTAAATTTAGCACTAAATATGGACTTGATTCTGAGATAGTAGCTTCTTTCTGTCAATCTTTTGCTACTTATGTTGATCTCCCCAAGGAGAAGTGGTTTAAATATCATCCTCCCATAGAAGTAAAAGTAGCTGCACCTACTAAAGTTGAAGAAAAGACTGTCACTTATAATGATCCTATTGTTCCTACTTCTTATGTTGACATAAAATAAATTTGGAAGAAGATGTCAAACCCGTTCATGATCATCAACGACGTCTGAATCCTAAAATGAAAGAAGTGGTAAGAAAAGGAATACTAAAGCTTCTGGAGGCAGGTATAATTTATTCCGTTGCTGATAGTCAGTGGGTAAGTTCTGTCCATTGTGTCCCTAAGAAGGGAGGTTGATGTAGGGCGGAACCCTATGTGGACGATCTTTCACGTTTGGAGAGGATCCCTACGAGGAACACGAAGAATGAGCGGAAGAGCACGAGGGAAATCACAGGGAAAACACAAGAGAATCACTCAAACCAACAAGATTCGATTACACATGCGCTAGATCGATGAACACAGAGAGAGATACACGATCCACGATCAACAGAGGACGATACAAGAGGTAACCGGGTTCTTCTCCGTGAGGAGGTCTTGATTGTCTTCCATTGAAGGGGTCTTGAATCCGCTTGGGGGATCTTCTCCGAAGAGGTCTTGAGCTCCGAGGAGAAGTAACCAAGTGGATGAGCAAGGCTCTCACACAAATATGAGCTAAACCATCGCTAACCCTAACTAGGAGGAGGTGGAGGAGTATATATAGTCTAGGCGAATGAAAGGGTAAGTGGCTACGGCCCAACACACGGGCGAAGCGCTGAGCGTCGGACGTCCGACAGTACCGGATGTCCGGTGGCTCGCGAGGGTCGATCGTCCGGTGCATGTCGGACGTCCGGCGTTTTGGCTCGACAGGTGGTGTCGGACGTTGATCGGTGTCGGTCGTCCGGTATTTGGAGAGTGTCGGACGTCCGGTGTCTGTGATCGTCCGGTATTTGAGAGTCGTCGGACGTCCGGTGTCTCCGGTCGTCCGTAGATTCAGCTCGGGTCCTCAAGGGCCGGATGTCCGGGCTGGGCCGGTCGTCCGGTGGCTGTAGCTTCGCGCAACTTCTTCTCTTGGTCCTTGTACTTGGCGTCCTCGCTAGCTGTTCCGTTGGATGTGGTGGCTTCGTGGCTTTCCTCCAAGTACCTGATCATGCATAGAACACACGTTGGAGGTAGTAGCCATATCTCACATGTAGAAAGTGATGATTCGGAGAGGAGCGAGTTCACCTTGTGTCCAATGGCGTATGTTCGAGGTCTCGTCATATGTCCACTTGGGGTTTGGAGAGTAGTCGGAGTGTACATGGGGATGAACGTGGGATGCTCCGCATCATCTCCCCTTGGGAAAGATCCGACCTCGGATCGTGATCCTCATCACCATGGAAAGCGGTTGTCGAGACGGACTTGTAGTTGGACGAAGTTGAAGACATGGCGCAATCCAAGTAGTCCAAGGTGTCGCCGGAGTGATAGACATGCAAAAAGAGCAAACACAAGCAACACTCAGAAATACAATGGTTAGCGCACACAAAGTGTCCATCATGTAAGAATGAGTCCGTGTGGCAAGATTGGTCATGACAAAGCGCATGAAGCTTATCGAGATAATCTAGAATGAGATGCAAAGCATTCATGGGAACAAAAGCATGGTGCACAAAGCGACAAGTTCTACCATTGTGCAAAATGATGTCATAGAGAGATGGTTCATCAATAGCATGAATATGGTAATGGATGCTCAATATGATTATGTTATCATGCAATTGACGATAGGCAATATGATCACGATGTATGAATATGCCATCAAGAAAGATCACAACAAATTTGCTAAGAAAATGCACAAGCTCATATATCATGGATGACATTGAAATTGAAGATGCAACAAGGCAATCATAATGTGGGTCAATCCATGTATAAGATGCAAATTTGTTATGTGTGGTGTTGTACCATATCTCAATGCCGTGGTGGAAATGGTGGTCCGTTGGTGAATCCACTAAGTCCGAGCACTCCTCGACTTGAAGATCCATAGGGTCCATCTCCAATGCTGGTCCTCCATCCAATAGATGTATCATGTAGACAACAAGAAGGAAACAACAATGAAAGAATGGACCATCCAATATGCGTATTTGAGGATGGCTCAAAGGGAAGGAGGTCACCTTTAGGAGGTTCTCAAGGATGATGGAGTTGCGCATCTTGTATGCCTTCACGTAACCAAAATGTCTTTTTATGGTACCGCCTTGTGAATCCTTCAAAATGAAAGAACATGACAAAAACTCGGAAAAACAAATGAGGTTAGCGAAAGTGCAAAACCTATCATTCGTGTGGTAAGATACCCAACAAGTGTATGCATCATGCTCATCATAAGAAAGAAAAAGGGAGAATTTCATAGTATGGAGGCATATGATGCGAGAACAACCAAATACAATAGGCTCAAGTAAACAAGCATGCATCACAAGTAAGTTGTCAAAGTCTCCGAGAGCAATAAGCATAGTATGGTTGCACTCAATACAAGGTGATATGAGAGATGCAACTAATGGAGACAAGAGACAATGATCATGGCAAATCAAGTGAGAGGCATGAACATAGATGTCATCAACCCAAGAAAGCAAGTAATGGAACATGGGTGATGCGACAAAGCAAGCAATCATAGAGATCAAGTCAAGCAAGCTAGTAGTGTGAAGATGCAACATACTAGGAGGAATCATGGCAAGCATGTCATGTGTGCAAATAGTGGGCATACACAATGCACATGACATTTCACAAGCATAAAGGCAAGATATGAGCAAAATAGCATCAATAGCATGGGGCACATGATAAACATGGCAATAGCAACAAGGATCTCCACCGAGCATGCAAATACACATAGGAGTAGCATAATGGTGAATCATGGGTAGATGCAAGCAAGGGTCACAATTGCATGGCAAGGTATAGAAGCAAGCATAGCTCGCAAAGTGAACACGGAAAATGAGCATAAGGTGACAAGTGGTAAATAGCCCATAGCCGTGTGAGAGACAAGTAAAAGAGATGCGCGTAGTCCTTGCGCAAAAGGAATGATGGGAATGAAAGTCCACGGGATCCCAAGTCATCGTTGCTCTCAAGATCTCGTTTCATCAACTCTTGGGATTGAGAAGTTGACGAGTATACGTGAGTACCTACACAAAACAAAGACAAAGGGAAAATTGTGTGTGCGTGGTAGATGTACACATCATCCATCATGATGCGCACGTGCTTGTGTTGGTTATCACAAAATAGCCAATGCTCAAATAAATTAGATGCGTGATATAGAAACATGTCATCCATCATGACAGGTTTGTTGTTATGTATAGCATAATGGAGACTCAAATTGTGCAATGCATCATGGGAAATATCTAGAGCATTGTTATTCATGGAATGCATATGGTGTACACTATCATGGGAATCATGCAAAGTATGAAATGCATCAAAAGCTCCTAATATGTATGAGGAAACTATGGGGGTCTCCTCATGAGCATTAATGGAAACATCACATGGAGAATATTGACAACATCCAAAACAATGCATATTTGGAACAATGTGATCATGGCATGGTATAGTAGATGAATTGCGCAAATCATGTAAAGGAAGCATGGAAATATCATCACATGAAAAACAAAAGCCAATGACCATCATCTCGTCATCTATGTCATAAGTGCAAATGGAATTTATGTTAATGGGGCATGCATAGTTACTATGTTGAGATTGAAATGAGGCTATATGGGAGATCTCACTCATAGCATATGAAAAGTTCAATGGATTGTCAAACATGATGTGACCAAAAGAATTTTCACATGATATCCTAAGGAACATAGCATCACAACTAGGCAACTCAACATGCTCATCATCATATTCATCATAAATAGGTAAGTCAAGACATGAAGAAGTCGCACTAGCATGAAGCATGGGAATAGGTGGATCAACATCATGCAAGCAATCATTGTCAAGAGAGTCCACTAGTGGGACAAGAGAAGCACCATCACCTATGTTACCGTTGGAGCGTCGCTCATGTGTTGTAGGTGAGGTGTTGAAGATCGTCTCGTTGTCATCTTCATCTTTATGGAACCATGTGAGGGGTGCATCATCGTCCACTGTGGGGACCCCGACTCATAAGTCGAGATCAGCGAATGCACGTGTACAGTGATCCCAGAGATCAATGCTCACTGAACACACAGAAGCTGAATAACAAGAGTCTTACATCCATACATACCGTTTTACACAAGTAGGACCATTATGGTAAAGTCTTGAGTGTATCATCGCAGCGGAAATCTTCAATAACAACTTGGACCCATGCCATCTGCCTTAACCCTACAGGCATTCTTACTGGGAAGCGTCCTAGCTCGCATGTTCATCACTAAGGTACTCCTCATTATATCCTGTTCTTTCATGCCTGGCCAATAAAATAAACAGTGGCAAGCCAATGAGTACTTTGAATGTACTCGCAAGCAACCCATGTTTTGGTTCAAGATACAACAATGCATGATATAGGTAATATTTTGCAGAAAGCTAGTTTTGAGTGCAATGACATGTTCAACACTTGTAAGACATGCATCAGGAGAATTCAAGTAACCACGAGGACAGGTTACAGATATCAACATAAATAGAGTGGGCATCAACCCAACTCAATCATGTCTAGTCCCTTGACTTGACCCAAGTAGTTTTATCAACACACACACACACACACATGGTTTGTAAAGCTCTGGACGTAGTTTAAGCAGCACCGCCCAACTGTCCTTGACCGTGGACACGGCTATTCGAATAGTTTTACACTCTGCAGAGGTTGCACACTTTACCCACAAGATCCGGCGAGCTTCCGTGTCATCCACGACCCGCGACACCTCAAGTAACCGGGGTAAGCACCCGATCACTACCTTTCCCTAGACGACACTAAAAAGGAGTCCACTCGTTGTTCCGTATCCTCACGATGTACATCATAAGAGACTCACTCGAGATCGTAACATCCGAGAGGGGACGCAACGGTGTATCCGGTGCCCTCTAAAAAACGGTCATGGCCGCCCTACCTGGCACGACCCCGTCCCGAGAGAGAGCACCAACTCTCCCCCGTCACTAGTAATGCGGGCTCCAAGCTAGTATCGGCCTAGGTAATCAATAATGCCCTTTCCCATACAAGGGTAGAGTGGTTGCGCATGTAAGGTTGGGACAATCGACAAATCTTAAATCTAATCCGTTTCGAAAACCACACACACTTGCCTCGGTACACCACTTCGTCATCAAGTGGTTACCCATCTCATCATCTCCCTCGAGCATAAGTGGCACCCGACGGAGTTTTCGAAAAGTCCTTTGAAAATACTTTGTCTCCTTCACCATGCATATACCCGTCCCTTTTGCGTAGCACTACTTTAGCATCCTATTCATCTACCCCACCGGCATAACCCTCATAAGAAGGTAGGGTCATGCACAATGCAAGTATCAACGAGGAAGTACGATGGCAAACCATCAAAGTGGTTACCACCTCATCATGATTCCATTGCAACAACAATATGGTGCTATATGACATGTATATAAAGGGTTTCATAGACATGGTCAAAGGGTTGCTTGCCTGTTTTAATAAAGTCTTCGAGGTCTTCAAATATCTCTGGTCCAACTCCGAGCATTTCGTCTATTTCGTGAACTATCGTCGAAAGCAACCATAATAAGCAACACAACAAGGCAGAAAATAAAAGTGCTCTAAAAATATTAATTTGACTTTTCTAGGACTTCTCTGGTTATATGAAAAATAACCAGAGTGGTTTCATTGGAATTGGATTAGTGGATATTTCTGAACATTTTGATATGATGGAATCAAGGGGTTTATGGATTTGTAAGAAGTGTACAGAAATATATTTTGGAAAAATGAGCAAAGGCACCCATTTAACAAATCATAATTTTAGAAGCATCTAGGAGTTGGTTTCACTGGATTTAGAGTTCAAATGAATATTCTATGGATTTGCAAAGTTGACAAACATGAAGAAATGGCTCATTATTTTGTGGGGTACAAAAAGTATTAAGAAAAATGTTCATAAACTAAGTTATGAACTTATAAGCTTCTAGGAATTTGAATCATGGCATTTGGATCAATTTTGAGCTCCCTGTGATTGTCTAAAGTTCATCACAGAAATAGGAAAAATAGGATTTGATAAATATTTGTGAAAGAAATATCTCTTGGAAAATGTGACAATAGTACCATGTGATAGAGAGTGATTTATGGAGTCCCCATAAATTTGAATCATCAAATTTGGAGTTAATTTGAATAGTTTATGGATTTTTGAAGTTCACTGGAAAAGAAAAAGAAAAAGATTTGTGTTATACCTAAACTGTGCGCAGGGCGCAGTTTAGCACCGCAGCGCACTGGGCCGGCCCAGCTGCACGGCCACGCGGCTAAGAAGGGCCACGCCGAAGGCGTACTAGCCAAGTACGCGTCCCTACGGGGCAAGCGGCTTCCCTGGTCCCGCCTCCACTTAACCCGACCTGCGGGGCCGGCTCGGTTGCCGCTGCTGCCGACAGGCGAGGCCGGCGTGCTGACGCGGCATCATCCTCAACCTCCCGCCCGAAGCAAGGGAGGCGAGGCAGAGGGACGTCGACGGCAACTGTCGGCGCTACCGGCCACCGTTTCCGGTGATCCGGTCACCAGCGTGAACGGGGAGACGAGCCGCATCCGTTACCCTTGTCCGCGCGTCCATGGGAGGACGGATATGAGCGGGTCCATGGCCACGGCGGACGGCGGTACCGGCGAGTCCAGGGAACACGACACGGCCACGGGGAGGAGAAGGATGAGCGCGGGAGGGGCTCGCGATGATGGTGGAGGTGCTCTGGTGCGGTCTAGAGGGGAGGAGGAGGAGTGGTGGGCGCGAATTTTGGCGGAGTCCGGCGGCTCGGCTCCGGCCATGGGGAGCGACGGAGGGCTCGGCGAGAGGGTTGGCTGGGTCGAGGATGCTTCTAGGAGGGAGAGAGGACAAATGGAGTGGAGAGGAGAGCTCGTAACGACCTTATATGGGCGCGGCTAGGAGCACCGTGGGCGGAGCTCACGGCCACGGCCCAGGGCGTCGCCAGGGGCCAAATGAGCGCTTTGGGGCGTGTTTGAGGTGCTTGTGGGCGTGGTCCATGTCAAGGGAGAGAAAAGAGGGAGCGGGGACGGGTCAAAGCCATCGCGCGTGTGAGGCTGCCCATTGGAGCCCTCGGGCGGCCGGTGCGCGTGCGAGTGGAGGTAGCAGGAGTAAGAAGGAGGAGGGGGACAGGGGTTTAGCGTGTCCCAGACGCCGAGGCACCTCGTCGGGCGCGCTGGGGAGGCTCGAGGTGGTCGGAAGCCTCGGGCAGGACGCAGCTACAGTGCGGGGCACACTGTAGCACGCTCCAGAGCGCCCATTTGGCATGCCACGACATGCCCACGTGCTCTGGATGTGTCCCGCCTTGTCTACTAGCTGCTGGTGCATATGGAGATGCCCTGGGGTAGCTTAGGTACTATGGGAGAGGTAGGAAATAAAAATAGAGGGAGGAAAGAGATGTTGCCATGGCTGTCCAGAGAGGAATCTTGGAGTTTTTGCCCAACAATAAATGACAAATGGCCAGGAGAAAGTTACTGGAGGTAGGAGGTGACTTGGGTGAGCTCTGGTAAAAAGTTGAGCCCATTTGGATTAGTGGAAGGGGTCAAAGTAGTTGTTTTAGTAAAATGGCAGAAGGTGTTTGTTGCTGGTTTGGGCAAGAAGATGAACTCCTCTTGTCATAAGGCT
Organism: Aegilops bicornis; assembly: GCA_021605145.1. Taxonomy (NCBI): domain Eukaryota; kingdom Viridiplantae; phylum Streptophyta; class Magnoliopsida; order Poales; family Poaceae; genus Aegilops; species Aegilops bicornis. The sequence goes on along the minus strand of CM038670.1, from coordinate 417,536,383 downwards.
TGACATGGTCAAATGGCATGAGAAAATAAGGGGTTTCACCAATATTGAGTTCATTTGGGCAAAGTTGCCAATGCAACTTTTGTAAACCCTAGAAATTAGCAGAAATGAACTTGTGTAGATCTAGTTGAGCAAATCACTTCTCCTTGATGCACCACTTGGTGTAGTGGCCTCATTTGGTCATGTAACACGCTCACAAAAGTTGGGGTCAAGGAGAGAAAGTTGGTAGTACAAAGTTGTTCAAATTCGATTCTGGTCAGAGAGGTTTTGGGGCACTTTGATCAATATAACATTTTCTCCAACTTGTGCCATTTGGTCTAGATGAATGATTAGACCGTTTGAGCATGTACACAAGATTTGAGAGCATTTTGACATGTTTGGCAATGTAAAGTTGCTCAAACTTCAAAATGGACAGAATTGGTATTGAGGGGATTTCATGGGGTAATACTATTCTACATGACATGATACTTGTTAAGATCATCAAACGTGTCATATGTGACATGCTAGAATTTTCTTGGAATTTTTGGAGAATATTTCCTTTGTAAATATTTCAAAAGCTTGAAATATCTAGAAAGGGTTTTTGAGGGATTTGACCAATATTTTGAATATGACCATGTGTTGAAACTCTTTTATATGGACAATATATGTCCTATGAGTTTCCCTAGGTTTTTGTCAAATATTTTTAAAACAATAAAATAAATTTTCCCTATTAAAGACCATTTCTGGCCTTAAGAAAAAGCTTTTAAATTAAATGGGAAAATAACTTTTAAAATTATATTTTTGTGGTTTATGGAAATCCTATATCTAATAGGTTTTAAATATACTCTTTGAAATATTTTTCATATCCCAAATCAAGTACTTGCAGTGCAAACCTCAATTCAGGGGTTTTTGGAAAACTAATTTTTAAAAATACTTTTTGGCCAAATTATTTTTGCAAGAAATTATTTTTATGTCCTATACACATGGCATGATCATTGGGAAAGGTTTTTGGATCAAGGATAAGGATTATAAGAGTTGGAGGATTTATTTTATTTTTAGAGCACTTGCAAACAACAGACAAAAACCAATCAAGGCAAGGTCCAAAACACTCAAAAGTTTTTGTCAAACCACATTTTATCATGATTGTTAGCTTAAGTGTAGTGGCATGAAAATCAGTGTGTGGTATACCTACCCCCCTTACAAGAATCTCGTCCCCGAGATTCCCAAACTAGGCGCGGAAAGGGATACAGAAACTTGGATCTGGGGTAGCCTTCAAGTCCTCATGTTGCTTCTGCTTCCTTGTAGTGCTCCATTGAGCTTGAAGTACTTGATGGTGTGGCTTCGTGTATGACACTCCTCTTGATCCAGGTTGCTAATGGGTAGCTCGCGGTAGGTTAGATTGGGCTAGGGTCGATGGCTCGGTGGTTAATGCCCTCGTAGAGATCGGGCAAGTTAGGAAGTTGGAAACACTTCCGGGGTTGTGATGCATGGAAAGCATTGTGCACATCAGGTAACTCGGTGGCAACTCCAACAGAATCGTCTTCTCTTCGTCTCGTAGTGATCTCAGAGGGGGTTATTAAATCTTGGAGTGATCTCGAAGGGGCCCGATGAACCTTGGTGTGGGTCTCCTTGTCTTGGAAATGCTTGGTTCCTTAGAGAGGAGTGGCTTGCAGATACACATGGTCTTTGACGCGGAAGTATACTTCTTGAAGATGGTGGTTGGCATAGTTCTTCCTCCTTGGCATGGCGGTCTTCAAATGTTTCCTAACCAGTTGAACGATTCTTCTTCCATCTTCAGTTAGACGAGTAGGTCACCAAGTAAAAGTGACAACCAACGTGACCAAGTACTCCAAGAAGTTTACATTCATGGGGTACATAAGGTAGGCTGGGGCATTGGTGGTGGTAACGGTTGAGCATTGGCCAAGGTCTTATCGATCTAGAGCCAAAGCCCAAGGTCAGGATCCGACCATGTTGTGGCTTGGTAGGGCGTAAGGGTTTCAAGGATTCTAGTGTGTGAGTGAATGTTTATCATCCCATCCTTGAGCACAGTTTCTGAGATGCCAATTGTGTTATCTAGTCCTTTAAACAAATCACATCATATCACTGATAGTATCATTTCATATAGGTCAACTCCAATCATCACTCATGTGATTCATATCCTCATGACTCTCGAGAGGAGGTCTAACAAAATCATATATGTCTACAATCCCCGAACCCATATGTATGTCTACCCCTAAAAATCCATGGGTAGAACATATAAGCTACTAGGCTTGAACGTGACAATCCAAGTGCTCAGCCTATCCTTCCAAGGTCTAAGATAAAGCACCTCTATCCTAAGGAAACACGTCGTAAGCCACTCCAAGATCTTGTTTCCTTCCTCTGAATCAACTCCAACAACCCATTAACTTCCATCAATCACTACATAATCCATTTAATTCTACAAATCCAATGGTTATGGTGTTCCACATGATCTCCTAAGGTTCCTATAATCCCCAAACACTTGAAAGGGCTACCTTACTATAGTCATTCCACCAATTTCCATTATCATGGTCAAGTAAACTCCAAGGTCAAGCTTATATATAACTCTAAATCAACTCTGACAATTAATCCAATCTCCTAGTTTATTGTCCACCGAGAAACATGGTATCACGATCAAGATTATCGGTCTAATTCCAATTTACTCCGAACCATGTAGACTTACTCAGCATCTATACTCAACTAGGATCACCTATTTAAATCCAAATCTTGTGTCCAACGAGAATTTCCACACTTTTCCCCCAAGTCATTATCGTAATATCAACTATCTCCTATCAATATCCCCTGGCTAAGTCAAATCCTTATACTTCCAAGAATTTCAGCTTGTGATCATAATTGTCCTATTAAATCCAATTTACTCAGGGGTAGTGAAAGCTATGCTACTCTATAATCATGATCCCACCAAGTTCATCTACCAACATGAAAGCCTTATAATCCTCCGAAGAGTCTCAAGTAATTCCTCAAGGTCACTGATATAAACTCATCAAGTCATTTGTCCTCTATTCCTATATCCTCAAATTGGTATTCCCTATGGCATCATCAGTTCTGGTGCTATATTAGGATGATAAGGTGCTCATTCCCTACGTCCACTAGTTCCATAGTGAACCCAATGTTGAGCGAGGTTACGGAGGCTTAACTGGTTCTCTTTGCAAGTCTGTGGGTTAAGCACATGGTTAAGGATTCGAGATGGGTTATCTCATGAAGTCTCGAAGGGTCTAGGGATGGGGTTCCAGTCATGAGGGATAAGCATAACTCTACGGGGCTGTACTTGGTCGAAGAGGCGGCAGCAAAAGTCTTGATGCTAGTTGGTGGCGGAGTAGAACCCTTGGTGCATCTTGTCTTGCTTGTCTTCAGTTGAGGAGAGAGATGAGAGGGAAAGTAGCATAGAGGAGGGGAATGCCTAAAGGGGGTTCTATAGTGCAAGTGCAAACAAACAAGTGCTGAAAGGGCCAAACACAAAAATAAAATAAGGCGGTGATATAGTCAGCGTACTAGTTGCCTCGGGCAAAAGGGCGACTGATATCAAAACACAAACAAATAAAAACAAGCAACACACAATCATGGTTCTATTCGAACCAACATACGGAATCGACTGCGCATAGGGGTACATGACTCATCCTACCCTAGGGGTTCTCGGACTCAGTAGTCGTGCCTTGTGCCTCATGCAGTATTCTGAGTTTTCCTCGGGTGTCACTACGTCTCTTGTAGTTGTTTGATGAAACAATCCGGGTTGAGCGTGAAGACTCCTCAACAACTTCTCGCCTTTTGAAGTGATGGGGTGAAGGTGGCTCCTCGTAACTGGCATTGACTTGGTCTTCTATTGTCTTCTTAATCACAACAATCCCTTTTTGTCTTCTAAGCCGTCGATGGTACCAGGTAGGCAATCCTTTATGCAATAACATTATCAAGGCATAAGAGTGGTCCAACCCGTCGGACACATTGTTGACAATATCGTCACCGAGAGCGGGGGATGAAGAGAACCGTTTTCCTGCTCACTATAGTGAGGCGGACCAAATGGCTAGGTTTTCATCCACCGATGGTTGCTGATACAACAACGGTAGTAACAGGGTTACCCTATTAGTGATGTATATCATGATCTTGCATATCCTATGCCCCTGATAAATGAGGCTAAGGTTGCATCGTCTTGGGGCGATGTCAAGGGTGTCACCATCTCCTAGGTCTTCGTGTCCTCATCCCTCGAGGATGTATCTTACATTGGTATCGTCTTGTTGTGATGTCGCCAATCTTGTGTTCAGGAGATGTGGGTGAATGTCCGCAAGGCATCTTCCTTCTAGATTATCCACGAGGATTACAAGGAATCCGAGGGTCAGGCATAGGGGTTCTAGCGACCAAAGGTTTTGAAGGGAAGAGATCAATAAGGAAAGTATACCTTAGTTTTGAAAAACTGAGAAGGGAAGAGAACTATAGATAGTTTTGAAAACTAGTAGTAGTTTTGGAAATAGTTTTACCCTAACTAACGACCATGCTAACTAAGGCTTCCCTACGGTCGGGATGGCTCGATACCCGACTCTGTGGGGACCCCGACTCATAAGTCTAGATCACCGAATGCACGTGTACAGTGATCCCAGAGATCAATGCTCACTGAACACACAGAAGCTTAATAACAAGAGTCTTACATCCATACATACCGTTTTACACAAGTAGGACCATTATGGTCAAGTCTTGAGTGTATCATCGCAGCGGAAATCTTCAATAACAGCTTGGAGCCATGCCATCTGCCTTAACCCTACAGGCATTCTGACTGGGAAGCGTCCTAGCTCGCATGTTCGTCACCAAGGTACTCCTCATTATATCCTGTTCTTTCATGCCTGGCCAATAAAATAACCAAGGCAAGCCAATGAGTACTTTGAATGTACTACTTAAGCAACCCATGTTTTGGTTCAAGATACAACAATGCATGATATAGGTAAATTTTTGCAGAAAGCTAGTTTTGAGTGTCATGACATGTTCAACACTTGTAAGACATGCATCAGGAGAATTCAAGTAACCATGAAGACAGGTTACAGATATCAACATAAATAGAGTGGGCATCAACCCAACTCAATCATGTCAAGTCCCTTGACTTGACCCAAGTAGTTTTATCAACACACACACACACATGGTTTGTAAAGCTCTGGACGTAGTTTAAGCAGCACCGCCCAACTGTCCTTGACCATGGACACGGCTATTCGAATAGTTTTACACTCTGCAGAGGTTGCACACTTTACCCACAAGATCCGGGGAACTTCCGTGTCATCCACGACCCGCGACACCTCAAGTAACCGGGGTAAGCACCCGATCACTACCTTTCCCTAGACGACACTAAAAAGGAGTCCACTCGTTGTTCCGTATCCTCACGATGTACATCATAAGAGACTCACTCGAGATCGTAACATCCGAGAGGGGACGCAACGGTGTATCCGGTGCCCTCTAAAAAGCGGTCATGGCCGCCTACTCGGCACGACCCGTCCCGAGAGAGAGCACCAACTCTCCCCGTCACTAGTAATGCGGGCTCCAAGCTAGTATCGGCCCTAGGTAATCAATAATGCCCTTTCCCATACAAGGGTAGAGTGGTTGCGCATGTAAGGTTGGGACAGTCGACAAATCTTAAATCTAATCCGTTTCCGAAAACCACACACACTTGCCTCGGTACACCACTTCGTCATCAAGTGGTTACCCATCTCATCATCTCCCTCGAGCATAAGTGGCACCCGACGGAGTTTTCGAAAAGTCCTTTGAAAATACTTTGTCTCCTTCACCATGCATATACCCGTCCCTTTTTGCGTAGCACTACTTTAGCATCCTATCTACCCCCACCGGCATAACCCTCATAAGAAGGTAGGGTCATGCACAATGCAAGTATCAATGAGGAAATGCGGTGGCAAACCATCAAAGTGGTTACCACCTCATCATGATTCCGTTGCAACAACAATATGGTGCTATATGACATGCATAAAAAGGGTTTCATAGACATGGTCAAAGGGCTGCTTGCCTGTTTTAACAAAGTCTTCGAGGTCTTCAAATATCTCTGGTCCAACTCCGAGCATTTCCTCTATTTCGTCAACTATCGTCGAAAGCAACCATAATGAGCAACACAACAAGGCAGAAAATAAAAGTGCTCTAAAAATATTAATTTGACTTTTCTAGGACTTCTCTTGTTATATGAAAAATAACCAGAGTGGTTTCATTGGAATTGGATCAGTGGATATTTCTAAACATTTTGATATGATGGAATCAAGGGGTTTATGGATTTGTAAGAAGTGTACAGAAATATATTTTGGAAAAATGAGCAAAGGCACCCATTTAAGAAATCATAATTTTAGAAGCATCTAGGAGTTGGTTTCACTGGATTTGGAGTTCAAATGAATATTCTATGGATTTGCAAAGTTGACAAACATGAAGAAATGGCTCATTATTTTGTGGGGTACAGAAAGTATTAAGGAAAATGTTCATAAACTAAGTTATGAACTTGGAAGCTTTTAGGAATTTGAATCATGGCATTTGGATCAATTTGGAGCTCCCTGTGATTTTCTAAAGTTCATCACAGAAATAGGAAAAATAGGATTTGATAAATATTTGTGGAAGAAATATATCTTGGAAAATGTGACAATAGTACCATGTGATAGTGAGTGATTTATGGAGTCACTATAAATTTGAATCATCAAATTTGGAGTTAATTTGAATAGTTTATGGATTTTTGAAGTTCACTGGAAAAGAAAAGGAAAAAGATTTGTGTTATACCTAAAGCATGCGCGGTAGCAGTTTAGCACCGCCATAGACCGGGCCGCCCAATTTGCACGGCCACGCGGTTAAGAAGGGCCACGCCAAGGCGTACTAATAACTCTGGCGTCCCTGCGAGAACAAGCGGCGTCCCTGGTCCCGCCTCCACTTAACCCGACCTGCGGGGCCGGCTCGGTTGCCGCTGCCGTCGATAGACGGGGCCGGCGTGCTGATGTGGCGTCATCCTCAACCTCCCGCCCGAAGCAGGGGAGGCGAGGCAGAGAGACGTCGACGGCAACTGCCGGCGCTACCGGCCACCGTTTCCGGTGATCCGGCCACCGGCGTGCTCGGGAAGACGAGCCGCATCCGTTACCCTTGTCCGCGCGTCCATGGGAGGACGGATATGAGCGGGGCCATGGCCATGGTGGACGGCGGTACCGGCGAGTCCAGGGAACACGGCACGGCCACGGGGAGGAGAAGGATAAGCGCGGGAGGGGCCCACGGTGATGGTGGAGGTGCTCTGGTGTGGTCTAGAGGGGAGGAGGAGGACTGGTGGGCGCGAATTTAGGCGGAGTCCGGCGGCTCGGCTCCGGCCATGGGGAGCGATGGAGGGCTCGGCGAGAGGGTTGGCTGGGTCGAGGATGCTTCTAGGAGGGAGAGAGGACAAATGGAGTGGAGAGGAGAGCTCGTAACGGCCTCATATGGGCGCGGCTAGGAGCACCGTGGGTGGAGCTCACGGCCACGGCCCAGGGCGTCGCCAGGGGCCAAGCAGCGCTTTGGGCGTGTCTGAGGTGCTCGTGGGCGTGGTCCATGTCAAGGGAGAGAAAAGAGGGGCGGGGGCCAGGTCGGAGCCATCGCACGTGTGAGGCTGCCCATTGGAGCCCTCGGGCGCCCGGTGCGCGTGCGAGTGGAGGTAGCAGGAGGAAGAAGGAGGAGGGGGACAGGGGTTTAGCGTGTCCCAGACGCCGATGCACCTCGTCGGGCGTGCTGGGGAGGCTCGAGGTGGTCGGAAGCCTCAGGCAGGACGCAGCTACAAAGGAGCACATCAGGCAGCTCAGGCGCCCATTTGGCATGCCACGGCATGTCCATGCGCTCTGGATGTGTCCCGCCTTGTCTACTAGGCTGCTTTGGTGCATATGGAGATGCCACAGGGTAGCTTAGGTACTAAGGGAGAGGTAGGAAATAAAAATAGAGGAGGAAAGAGACGTGGCCATGGCTGTCCAGAGAGGAATCTTGGAGTTTTTGCCCAACAATAATTGACAAATGGCCAGGGGAAAGTTACTGGAGGTAGTAGGTGACTAGGGTGAGCTCTGGTAAAAAGTTGAGCCCATTTGGATTAGTGGAAGGGGTCAAAGTAGTTGTTTTAGTAAAATGGCAGAAGGTGATTGTTGCTGGTTTGGGCAAGAAGATGAACTCCTCCTGTCATAAGGCTTGACAGGGTCAAATGGCATGAGAAAAATAAGGGATTTCACCAATATTGAGTTCATTTGGGCAAAGTTGCCAATGCAACTTTTGTAAACCCTAGAAATTAGCAGAAATGAACTTGTGTAGATCTAGTTGAGCAAATCACTTCTCCTTGATGCACCACTTGGTGTAGTAGCCTCATTTGGTCATGTGAACATGCTCACAAAAGTTGGGGTCAAGGAGAGAAAGTTGGTAGTACAAAGTTGTTCAAATTTGATTACAGTCGGAGAGGGTTTTGGGGCACTTTGATCAATATAACATTTTCTCCAACTTGTGCCATTTGGTCTAGATGAATGATTAGACCATTTGAGCATCTACACAAGATTTGAGAGCATTTGGACATGTTTGGCAATGTAACGTTGCTCAAACTTAAAAATGGACAGAATTGGTTTTGAGGGGATTTCATGGGGTAATACTATTCTACATGACATGATACTCGTCAAGATCATCAAACGTGTCATATGTGACATGCTAGAATTTTCTTGGAATTTTTGGAGAATATTTCCTTTGTAAATATTTCAAAAGCTTGAAATATCTAGAAAGGGTTTTTGAGGGATTTGACCAACATTTTGAACATGACCATGTGTTGAAACTCTTTTATATGGACAATATATGTCCTCTAAGGTTCCCTAGGTTTTTGTCAAATATTTTTAAAACAATAAAATAATTTTTCCCTATTAAAGACCATTTCTGGCCCTAAGAAAAAGCTTTTAAATAAAATGGGAAAATAACTTTTAAAATTATATTTTTGTGGTTTATGGAAATCCTATATCTAATAGGTTTCAAATATACTCCTTCAAATATTTTTCATACCCCAAATCAAGTACTTGCAGTGCAACCTCAATTCAGGGGTTTTTGGAAAACTAATTTTAAAAAATAATTTTTGGCCAAATTATTTTTGCAAGAAATTATTTTTATGTCCTATACACATGGCATGATCATTGGGAAAGGTTTTTGGATCAAGGAGAAGGAGTATAAGAGTTGGAGGATTTATTTTATTTTTAGAGCACTTGCAAACAACAGACAAAAACCAATCAAGGCAAGGTCCAAAACACTCAAAAGTTTTTGTCAAACCACATTTTATCATGATTGTTAGCTTAAGTGTAGTGGCATGAAAATCAGGGTGTGACATCCACCATGGACATCGGTTTTCCCATTGGAGGGATGGACTCGTCGAGGGTAGGCATGCCGTCATGTAGGAGACCTAGCACCAAAGAAGAAAACACACTAGGAGTAGAGGTTAAGTCGTTAGAAATCATAGTGGCCTCACATGCCGTGTCAACTACCTCACTCGCTAAGTGTTGTGGCTCACTCACTCCCTCAAGGATGCTCTCACTCATATGGTTGGTGGAGTCACTCAAATGGCGCTCAACCTCACATAGGATGTGTGGCATGCTCTCATGTGTGGGGCTAGTGGTGGTCACACTCATCCTCTCATAGGAAATGCTCTCAATGTCACGTATGGTGGAGTCACTCATGTCACTCATGTGGTGGTGGCTCTCCTCACATGGCACTTGGGTCATCCCTTTATATGTGGGTGTCGGAGAGATGTTGGTGCAAATGTCTCCATGCTCAACTCCTATCGCCGTGGTCGAAGGGGATGGCCCTTGCTCGACCTTCTCGTCGCCGTTTTGTTGTTGGAGGCCCATATGATGTGGCACCTCATAGCTCGTCTCCATGACCAAAGGGAATGTCCCATGCTCGGCCATCTTCCTTGGGGGGCTTCCGAAGATGGAAGTGTCGCCCTCGCTCGTAGGTAGTCGCCTTGTTGTTGAAGATGTCGATGTAGGCGAACTCACGGGAAGTAGGCGAAGATGTTGTACGTCCAAAGGCGAAGATGCCTTCATCGCACTTGGCGAAGATGCCGAAGTGGTTGGTGTAGCCGTAGCTCCGTAGTGGTGGTGGTCGTCTCGCGGTCTTCTTTTGTGCTCTTGAAGCTTGGACTTGGCGTGAAGTAGGGCTTGTTGGGACTTGTGCATTTGCGCTTGTGGAGCATCTTCATGATGATGATGTCGTTATCGTGCTTGAGCTCGTAGTAGATGTCGTTCGTCGCCGTCGTGCACATGTTGCTTGGAGGTGACTTGCCCTTCATGACGATGTTGATCACGAACGTGATGTTGGTCGCCATGTAGATGTGGACGAGGATGATTTGCACTTGCATCGTTTGGGCGCTCCAAAGACTTGTGGCTTGAACGTCGCCGCCTTGAAGATGACGAAGGGGAAGAAGACTAGATCAAGGCTCTAATCTCCTCCATCCTTTCATATTGCTCCTCTTTATGTGCGGAAAGCTTCTTGTCGATGTAGTCCCTTTTCCTTGCTTCGGAGTGACGAATGTCGATGGAGATGTTCTCGATGCGCTCTCGCAATCTTGATTGTGCGCCTTGCATTTGTCGTTGTAGATCGAAGATTGACGCTTTGGTGATGTAGTTGTTCACGCCGTCGTCGTTGTCGAAGACCGGAGATGAAATGCCTTGCCTATCCATCACAAAACTCGAGCAAATATGAGTGGGAGAAAGAGAAGAACTTATACCAAATGTACCTTGACCGATGTTGAAAATGGATCAATGATCACTCAATGATGTAACAAGGAAATAGCACAATTGGTACCAATTCTTGTCGGTTTCTCACACCTACACAAATAAGGCTTATGGTGGAGCTTGGTGAGGATAGTGGCACAAAAATTTGATGCAAAAATGTTAGCAAGAGTCAATAATGTTGAAAGTGATTCACAAATTTGCAAGCGAAACAAGTAGACCAATAGCAATGAAAGGTACACGGAAACGCACACACAGATAGATAAATGGGGCCGTGCAACCAAGGAATGAGCTCAAAATGTTGAATCCACCAAAACGCTCGTGTTGCACAACTCAAGAGAGACGCTAGCACGATTTCTCAATAGGCGGATACGACACTTGTGCACAACCTATAAGATGCAAAATGGATAAACTTTCTATCCCAAGTATGCTATGTATGTATGGTTCCCGGTGTTTCTCAAGATGATCCAAGATGATCGGATATGATAATCTTATATGCAATGTGGTATGATGCTATGGCACTTGCTTATAAGCTCTTTGCTCTCTCTTTTTGCTTAAAAGCTTATTCTCTTTTTTTTCTATGGCCACTTTTGCACAATGCACAAACCAATATAGCTATTGTGTATATGCGGGAATGATATTGTGACACAATGGATGATATGATACCAATATGATATGATATGTATGCAATGGATGGTGTAGATCACTAATGTGCACAAGTAATGTGGCCCGGCAATACTCAAATGGCTAGTCTCGATAGGCAAGTAACGCAAAATGGGCTAGGGGTTATCAATGCAATTGCAAGGGGAATGTACAATGGTGTCGTCGAGGTTACCGTCCTTTGCGATGATGAGTGGCGGTGTTATTGATGTAGATACCAAGATGATGGAGACTCGTCCCTAAGTAGACGAAACACCTTAGGAAACGGAAAAACTGGGAACTCAAAATCTCAAATGACAAATGTCAAATGGTGGTAGCGGAAAGCGGTGGTGGTTGCGGAAGCTCAATGGGATTGCGGAAATGCAATGGTGGTTTTGGAGTACGCAATGCGGAAGTGGGGTGTAAGATGGTGAACTATACACGGTGTGGAGTTGCAAGCACGGTTCCTAAGTAGCCTAAACACCTTAGGAGACACAACTCTCAACACAAACAAAATTGGGTTAAGTTGGGGGTGGTGGAAGTGTATGGTGGGCAAGCCTATCCGGAAGTGGCGGTGGTGGTTGAAGAAGAAGCAATCGTCCCTAAGTAGCCGAAACACCTTAGGAGACTCGAATCACTACTCAAGTAACCACTAATGCTATGGCAAGCAAAATGGGTTAGGTTGCGGAAGTCGGTGGTGGCTATGCGGATGATATGGTGGAGGGCCTAGGCAAACTTGCCAAAATTCAAAAATTTGATGGAGTCAAAAGATGTTGGTGGTATTTTTGTTGGAGGGGGATGTCAAGAGCTTTTCAACGAGCTAAACAACGCGAAAATCGGAGTCCGGATGAATTAGTTATGGACAAAACAAAAATCAGCCGAAGTCTGAAACTACAGGTTACGGACGTCCGGGAAAGGTCGGATGTCCGGTCGTCGGACGTCCGGGAAGGTCGGAAATCCGTAATTTCAGCTCTGGTTAGAGGTTCTGGTCATCCGGAAAGGTCGGACGTCCGGTCATTCCCGGGGCTCCGGACGTCCGTAAAGCGTCGGTCATCCGGTGGGTCGGGGTCAACGCGAGATGCGATTTCGGGGGCACGATTTTGTGCGGAATTTTGGGATTTTGGGGTCAAAATTGAAGAGATTTTGTGGATGAAAGATGGGGAAACTTGGGGAGATGCTAGATCCACTCGAAACCAAGCAAATCCATGGATCAAAATCAACAAAACTTCATCAAAACCAACAAATCACAAAAAAAAATTGGGGCTATTTTTGGTGGGAATTTTTGGATTTAGGATCAACAAAATCAAGCTAGAAAAAAGAGGGGTAGGGGCTCCAAAACGTGATCAACGTGGCTCATGATACCAAGATGATGTAGGGCGGAAACCTATGTGGACGATCTTTCACGTTTGGAGAGGATCCCTACGAGGAACACGAAGAACGAGCGGAAGAGCACGAGGGAAATCACGGGAAAAACACAAGAGAATCACTCAAACCAACAAGATTCGATTACACATGCGCTAGATCGATGAACACAAAGAGAGATACACGATCCACGATCAACAAAGGACGATACAAGAGGTAACCGGGTTCTCCTCCGTGAGGAGGTTTTGATTGTCTTCCCTTGAAGGGGTCTTGAATCCGCTTGGGGGATCTTCTTCGAAGAGGTCCTAAGCTCCGAGGAGAAGTAACCAAGTGGATGAGCAAGGCTCTCACACAAAATATGAGCTAAACCATCGCTAACCCTAACTAGGAGGAGGTGGAGGAGTATATATAGTCTAGGCGAATGAAAGGGTAAGTGGCTACGGCCCAACACACGGGCGGGCGCACAGGCGTCGGACGTCCGACAGGTACCGGACGTCCGGTGGCTCGCGAGGGTCCGGCCGTCCGGTGCATGTCGGACGTCCGGCGTTTTGGCTCTGGACAGGTGGTGTCGGACGTCCGGTCGGCGTCGGACGTCCGGGCGCTGGAGAGTGTCGGACTTCCGGTGTCTGGCGGTCGTCCGGCGCTGAGTCGTCGGACGTCCGGTGGCTCGATCGTCCATAGATTCGGCGGGTCCTCAAGGGCGGACGTCCGGCTGGGCCGGTCGTCCGGTGGTCAGAAGCCAGCGGCTTCTTCTCTTGGTCCTTGTACTTGGTGTCCTCGCTAGCTGTTCCGTTGGATGTGGTGGCTTCGTGGCTTTCCTCCAAGTACTGATCATGCATAGAACACACGTTGGAGGTAGTAGCCATATCTCACATGTAGAAAGTGATGGTTCGGAGAGGAGCGAGTTCACCTTGTGTCCAATGGCGTATGTTCGAGGTCTCGTCATATGTCCACTTGGGGTTTGGACAGTAGTCGGAGTGTACATGGGGATGAAAGTGGGATGCTCCGCATCATCTCCCCCCCTTGGGAAAGATCCGACCTCGGATCGTGATCCTCATCACCATGGAAACGGTTGTCGTAGACGGACTTGTAGTTGGACGAAGTTGAATACATGGCGCAATCCAAGTAGTCCAAGGTGTCGCCGGAGTGATAGACATGCAAAAAGAGCAAACACAAGCAACACTCAGAAAGTGTCCATCATGTAAGAATGAGTCTGTGCGGCAAGATTGGTCGTGACAAAGCGCATGAAGCTTATCGAGATGATCTATAATGAGATGCAAAGCATTCATGGGAACAAACGCATGGTGCACAAAGCGACAAATTCTACCATTGTGCAAAATGATGTCATAGAGAGATGGTTCATCAATAGCATGAATATGGTAATGGATGCTCAATATGATTATGTTATCATGCAATTGATGATAGGGAATATGATCACGATGTATGAATATGCCATCAAGAAAGATCACAACAAATTTGCTAAGAAAATGCACAAGCTCATATATCATGGATGACATTGAAATTGAAGATGCAAAGCAATCATAATGTGGGTCAATCCATGTATAAGATGCAAATTTGTTATGTGTGGTGTTGTACCATATCTCAATGTTGTGGTGGAAATGGTGGTCCATTGGTGAATCCACTAAGTCCGAGCACTCCTCAACTTGAAGGTCCATAGGGTCCATCTCCAATGCCGGTCCTCCATCCAATAGATGTATCATGTAGACAACAAGAAGGAAACAACAATGAAAGAATGGCCCATCCAATATGCGTATTTGAGGATGGCTCAAAGGGAAGGAGGTCACCTTTAGGAGGTTCTCAAGGATGATAGAGTTGCGCATCTTGTATGCCTTCACGTAACCAAAATGTCTTTTTATGGTACCGCCTTGTGAATCCTTCAAAATGGAAGAACATGACAAACACTCGGAAAAACAAATGAGGTTAGCGAAAGTGCAAAACCTATCATTCGTGTGGTAAGATACCCAACAAGTGTATGCATCATGCTCATCATAAGAAAGTACAAGGGAGAATTTCATAGTATGGAGGCATATGATGCGAGAACAACCAAATACAATAGGCTCAAGTAAACAAGCATGCATCACAAGTAAGTTGTCAAAGTCTCCGAGAGCAATAAGCATAGTATGGTTGCACTCAATACAAGGTGATATGAGAGATGCAACTAATGGAGACAAGAGACAATGATCATGGCAAATCAAGTGAGAGGCATGAACATAGATGCCATCAACCCAAGAAAGCAAGTAATGGAACATGGGTGATGCGACAAAGCAAGCAATCATAGAGATCAAGTCAAGCAAGCTAGTAGTGTGAAGATGCAACATACTAGGAGGAATCATGGCAAGCATGTCATGTGTGCAAATAGTGGCCATACAAAATGCACATGACATTTCACAAGCATAAAGGCAAGATATGAGCAAAATAGCATCAATAGCATGGGGCACATGATAAACATGGCAACAGCAACAAGGATCTCCACCGAGCATGCAAATACACATAGGAGTAGCATAATGGTGAATCATGGGTAGATGCAAGCAAGGGTCACAATTGCATGGCAAAGGTATAGAAGCAAGCATAGCATGCAAAGTGAACACGGGAAAATGAGCATAAGGTGACAAGTGGTAAATAGCCCATAGCCGTGTGAGAGACAAGTAAAAGAGATGCGCGTAGTCCTTGCGCAAAAGGAATGGTGGGAATGAAAGTCCACGGGATCCTAAGTCATCGTTGCTCTCAAGAGCTCGTTTCGTCAACTCTTGGGATTGAGAAGTTGACGAGTATACGTGAGTACCTACACAAAACAAAGACAAAGGGAAAATTATGTGTGCATGGTAGATGTACACATCATCCATCATGATGCGCACGTGCTTGTGTTGGTTAGCACAAAATAGCCAATGCTCAAATAAATGAGATGCGTGATATAGAAACATGTCATCCATCATGATAGGTTTGTTGTTATGTATAGCATAATGGAGACTCAAATTGTGTAATGCATCATGGGAAATATCTAGAGCATTGTTATTCATGGAATGCATATGGTGTACACTATCATGGGAATCATGCAAAGTATGAAATGCATCAAAAGCTCCTAATATGTATGAGGAAACTATGGGGGTCTCCTCATGAGCATTAATGGAAACATCACATGAAGAATATTGACAACATCCAAAACAATGCATATTTGGAACAATGTGATCATGGCATGGTATAGTAGATGAATTGCATAAATCATGTAAAGGAAGCATGGCAATATCATCACATGAAAAACAAAAGCCAATGACCATCATCTCGTCATCTATGCCATAAGTGCAAATGGGATTTATGTTAATGGGGCATGCATACTTACTATGTTGAGATTGAAATGAGGCTATATGGGAGATCTCACTCATAGCATATGACAAGTTCAATGGATTGTCAAACATGATGTGACCAAAAGAATTTTCACATGATATCCTAAGGAACATAGCATCACAACTAGGAAACTCAACATGCTCATCATCATATTCATCATAAATAGGTAAGTCAAGACAGGAAGAAGTCGCACTAGCATGAAGCATGGGAATAGGAGGATCAACATCATGCAAGCAATCATTGTCAAGAGAGTCCACTAGTGGGACAAGAGAAGCACCATCACCTATGTTACCGTTGGAGCGTCGCTCATGTGTTGTAGGTGAGGTGTTGAAGGTCGTCTCGTTGTCATCTTCATCTTTATGGAACCATGTGGGGGTGCATCATCGTCCACCATGGCCATCGGTTTTACCATTGGAGGGATGGACTCGTCGAGGGTAGGCATGTCGTCATGTAGGAGACCTAGCACCAAAGAAGGAAACACACTAGGAGTAGAGGTTAAGTCGTTAGAAATCATAGTGGTCTCACATGCCGTGTCAACTACCTCACTCGCTAAGTGTTGTGGCTCACTCACTCCCTCAAGGATGCTCTCACTCATATGGTTGGTGGAGTCACTCAAATGGCGCTCAACCTCACATAGGATGTGTGGCATGCTCTCATGTGTGGGGCTAGTGGTGGTCACACTCATCCTCTCATAGGAAATGCTCTCAATGTCACGTATGGTGGAGTCACTCATGTCACTCATGTGGTGGTGGCTCTCCTCACATGGCACTTGGGTCATCCCTTTATATGTGGGTGTCAGAGAGATGTTGGTGCAAATGTCTCCATGCTCAACTCCTATCGCCATGGTCGAAGGGGATGGCCCTTGCTCGACCTTCTTGTCGCCGTTTTGTTGTTGGAGGCCCATATGATGTGGCACCTCATAGCTCATCTCCATGACCGAAGGGAATGTCCCATGCTCGGCCATCTTCCTTGGGGGGCTTCCGAAGATGGAAGTGTCGCCCTCGCTCGTAGGTAGTCGCCTTGTTGTTGAAGATGTCGATGTAGGCGAACTCACGGGAAGTAGGCGAAGATGTCGTACGTCCAAAGGCGAAGATGCCTTGATAGCACTTGGCGAAGATGCCGAAGTGGTTGGTGTAGCTGTAGCTCCGTCGTGGTGGTGGTCGTCTCGCGGTCTTCTTTTGTGCTCTTGAAGCTTGGACTTGGCGTGAAGTAGGGCTTGTTGGGACTTGTGCATTTGCGCTTGTGGAGCATCTTATGATGATGTCGTTGTCGTGCTTGAGCTCGTAGTAGATGTCGTTCGTCGTCGTCGTGCACATGTTGCTTGGAGGTGACTTGCCCTTCATGATGATGTTGATCACGAACATGATGGTGGTCGCCATGTAGATGTGGACGAGGATGATTTGCACTTGCATCGTTTAGGCGCTCCGAAGACTTGTGGCTTGAACGTCGCCGCCTTGAAGATGACGAAGGGGAAGACGACTTGATCAAGGCTCTAATCTATTCCATCCTTGCATCTTGCTCCTCTTTATGTGCGGAAAGCTTCTTGTCGATGTAGTCCCTTTTCCTTGCTTCGGAGTGACGAATGTCGATGGAGATGTTCTCGATGCGCTCTCGCAATCTTGATTGTGCGCCTTGCATTTGTCGTTGTATATCGAAGATTGACGCTTTGGTGATGTAGTTGTTCACGCCGTCGTCGTTGTCGAAGACGGGAGATGAAATGCCTTGCCTATCCATCACAAAACTCGAGCAAATATGAGTGGGAGAAAGAGAAGAACTTATACCAAATGTACCTTGACCGATGTTGAAAATGGATCAATGATCACTCAATGATGTAACAAGGAAATAGCACAATTGGTACCAATTCTTGTCGGTTTCTCACACCTACACAAATAAGGCTTATGGTGGAGCTTGGTGAGGATAGTGGCACAAAAATTTGATGCAAAAATGTTAGCAAGAGTCAATAATGTTGAAAGTGATTCACAAATTTGCAAGCGAAACAAGTAGACCAATAGCAATGAAAGGTACACGGAAACGCACACACGGATAGATAAATGGGGCCGTGCAACCAAGGAATGAGCTCAAAATGTGGAATCCACCAAAACTCTCGTGTTGCACAACTCAAGAGAGACGCTAGCACAATTGCTCAATAGGCGGATATGACACTTGTGCACAACCTATAAGATGCAAAATGGATAAACTTTCTATCCCAAGTATGCTATGTATGTATGGTTCCCGGTGTTTCTCAAGATGATCCAAGATGATCGGATATGACAATCTTATATGCAATGTGGTATGATGCTATGGCACTTGCTTACAAGATGTCAAACCCGTTCGTGATCATCAACGGCGTCTGAATCCTAAAATGAAAGAAGTGGTAAGAAAAGAAATACTAAAGCTTCTGGAGGCAGGTAAAATTTTATCCCGTTGCTGATAGTCAGTGGGTAAGTCCTGTCCATTGTGTCCCTAAGAAGGGAGGTGTTACTGTTGTTCCTAATGATAAAGATGAATTGATTCCGCAAAGAATTATTACAGGCTATAGGATGGTAATTGATTTCCGTAAATTAAATAAAGCTACTAAAAAGGATCATTACCCCTTACCTTTTATCGATCAAATGCTAGAAAGGTTATGCAAACATACACATTATTGCTTTCTAGATGGTTATTCTGGTTTCTCTCAAATACCTGTGTCAGCTAAAGATCAATCAAAGACCACTTTTACTTGCCCTTTTGGTACTTTTGCTTATAGACGTATGCCTTTTGGTTTATGTAATGCGCCTGCTACCTTTCAAAGATGCATGATGGCTATATTCTCTGACTTTTGTGAAAAGATTTTTGAGGTTTTCATGGACGACTTTTCCGTCTGTGGATCCTCTTTTGATGATTGCTTGAGCAACCTTGATCGAGTTCTGCAGAGATGTGAAGAAACTAATCTTGTCTTGAATTGGGAGAAGTGCCACTTTATGGTGAATGAAGGTATTGTCTTGGGGCGTAAAGTTTCTGAAAGAGGTATTGAAGTTGATAAAGCCAAGGTTGATGCTATTGAAAAGATGCCATGTCCCAAGGACATCAAAGGTATAAGAAGTTTCCTTGGTCACGCCGGATTTTATAGGAGGTTCATTAAGGACTTCTCAAAAATTTCTCGGCCTCTGACTAATTATTACAAAAATATATACCATTTGTCTTTGATGATGATTGTGTAGAAGCATTTGAAATACTTAAGAAAGCATTGATCTCTGCACCTATTGTTCAGCCACCTGATTGGAATTTACCTTTTGAAATTATGTGTGATGCTAGTGATTATGCTGTAGGTGTTGTTCTAGGGCAAAGTGTTGATAAGAAATTAAATGTTATCCATTATGCTAGTAAGACTCTAGACAATGCTCAAAGAAATTATGCTACTACTGAAAAGGAACTCTTAGCAGTTGTATTTGCTTGTGATAAGTTCAGACCTTATATTGTTGATTCTAAAGTAACTATTCACACTGATCATGCAGCTATTAAATATCTTATGGAAAAGAAAGATACCAAACCTAGACTTATTAGATGGGTTCTCCTGCTACAAGAATTTGATTTGCATATTGTTGATAGAAAGGGAGTTGAGAACCCGTTGCGCATAACTTGTCTAGGTTAGAAAATGTTCTTGATGACCCACTACCTATTGATGATAGCTTTCCTGATGAGCAATTAAATGCCATAAATACTTCTCGTAGTACTCCATGGTATGCTGATTATACTAATTACATTGTTGCAAAATTTATACCACCTAGTTTCACATACTAGCAAAAGAAAAAGTTTTTTCTATGATTTGAGACACTACTTTTGGGATGACCCACATCTTTATAAAGAAGGAGTAGATGGTGTTATTAGACGTTGTGTGCCTGAGCATGAACAGGAACAGATCCTTCGCAAGTGTCACTCCGAAGCTTATGGAGGACACCACGCGGGAGATAGAACTGCACATAAGGTATTGCAATCCGGTTTTTATTGGCCTACTCTCTTCAAGGATGCCCGTAAGTTTGTCCTATCATGTGATGAATGTCAAAGAATTGGTAATATTAGTAGACATCAAGAAATGCCTATGAATTATTCACTTGTTATCGAACCATTTGATGTTTGGGGCTTTGATTATATGGGACCTTTTCCTGCCTCTAATGGATAAACACATATTTTAGTTCTTTGTTGATTACGTTACTAAGTGGGTAGAAGCTATTCCAACTAGTAGTGCTGATCATAACACTTCTATTAAGATGCTTAAAGAAGTTATTTTTCCGAGGTTTGGAGTCCCTAGATATTTAATGACTGATGGTGGTTCACATTTTATTCATGGTGCTTTCCGTAAAATGCTTGCTAAGTATGACGTTAACCATAGAATTGCATCTCCTTATCACCCATAGTATAGCGGTCAAGTAGAATTGAGTAATAGAGAGCTCAAATTAATTTTGCAAAAGACTGTCAATAGGTCTAGAAAGAATTGGTCCAAGAAACTTGATGATGCATTATGGGCTTATAGAACTGCATATAAAAATCCTATGGGTATGTCTCCATATAAAATGGTTTATGGAAAAGCATGTCACTTACCTCTCGAACTAGAACATAAGGCATATTGGGCTATTAAAGAGCTCAACTATGATTTCAAACTTTCCGGTGAAAAGAGGTTATTTGATATTAGCTCACTTGATGAATGGAGAACTCAAGCTTATGAAAATGCCAAGTTGTTTAAAGAAAAAGTTAAAAGACGGCATGACAAAAGGATACAAAAGCATGAGTTTAGCGTAGGTGATTATGTATTGCTATACAACTCTCGTTTAAGATTTTTTACAGGAAAACTTCTCTCTAAATGGGAAGGCCCTTACATTATCGAGGAGGTCTATCGTTTCGGTGCCATAAAAATCAACAATTTCAAAGGCACAAATCCGAAGGTGGTAAACGGTCAAAGAATCAAACATTATATCTCAGGTAATCCCATAAATATTGAAACCAATGTTATTGAAACCGTAACCCCGGAGGAATACATAAGGGACACTTTCCAGAACGTTTTAGACTCCAAAAAGGAATAAGTATGTGGTACGGTAAGTAAACCGACTACAAAACAATTTTTAAGGCAATATTTCTCCGTTTTGGAATATTTAGAAAAATAGAAAAATAAGTAGCAGTCCGGGAAGGACACGAGGGTTCCACGAGGTGGAGGGCGCACCCTACCCCCCTAGGCGCGCCCCCCCTACCTCGTGGGCACCTCGTGTGCCTTCCGGACTCCGTTTTCTTGCACGATACGTATTTTGGTTGGTAAAAATTCATTATATATTCTCCAGAAGGTTTTGACTCCCGTATCACGCAATTATCCTCTGTTTTCGTTTCGAGCTATCCTACTGCAGATTAGATCAACATGTCTTCCCAGGATTCGGAAGGAGAAAGCTATGTGGATCATTACTTAGCAAACCCTAAGGTCTATGGAGATGTGGAACACGATGGCTGGACTACGGAGGAAGAAGAGGACTATGAACCCAGGGGGAAGGAGGAGACGAGCTCAGATAAAGATGAAGCCCCATTACCTCAACCTGGGGACATGCATGTGGAGTTCAAAAGTCAAGTCTCCCGATAGGGTGAAGAAACCAAAGATCGAAGTTTATCCCTTTTCGCCTCTTGCAGGAAAATAAGCGGGACCTATGCAAAAGATATTAACCACAGGTGGGAGATTAATGATTTGAGGGACCAAAATTCTGTCCTCAAGCGCAAATGAAGGGAGAAGTCTATGCCATCAACTAAGTCAACATCATCACCATATTCTCCACCAACAAAGAAGGAGACATAATCACATGGGTATGGGCACTCCCCTTGGCAACTGCCAAGCTTGGGGGAGGTGCCCCGGTATCGTATCACCATCACACTCCTATCTTTACCGTTTTTCTTAGTTTGATCCTATTAGTAGTATCTTGATCTAGTAGAATAAAGTTTATGGCATGATCTAGTTTTGAGTTTTGCTTTATGATCTCTCTATGTAATCGAGTCCATGAGCTATATAATAAAGATTAGTGTTGAGTCAAGGGCTTGATTATTTTGCCATGATCTGGAGTGAATAAAAGAAAGAGAAAAATAATAAAAAGAAACAAAGAGTTCATATTGATCTTATTGAGAGTGATGACTTCACATAGAAAGAGTATGATGATTAAAAGTTGTTGGGAGTTGGTAGACATAGCTTTGGTCATCGTTGCAATTAATAGGAAGTAATAAGGAAAGAGAGGTTTCACATATAAATATACTATTATTGACATCTTTTATGATTGGGAGCACTCATTAAAATATGACATGCTAAAGAGTTGATGTTGGACAAGGAAGACAACGTAATGAGTTATGTTTTCTTATATCTGAGATAAAGTATGTTTTCATGGATCATCCAACATGTTGAGCTTGCTTTTCCCCCTCATGCTAGCGAAATTCTCAGCACCAAGTAGAGATACTACTTGTGCTTCCAAAAACCCTTAAACCAGTTTTGCCATGAGAGTGCACTATACCTACCTATGGATTGAGTAAGATCCTTCAAGTAAGTTGTCATCGGTGCAAAGTAATAAACATTGCTCTCCAAATATGTATGATTGATTGGTGTGGAGGAAATAAGCTTTATACGATCTTGTGATGTGGAAGAAATAAAAGCGACAGACTGCATAATAAAGTTTCATATCACAAGGGGCAATATAAAGTGACGTTCTTTCGCATTAAGATTTTGTGCATCCAACCATAAAAGCGCATGGTAACCTCTGCTTCCCTCTGCGAAGGGCCTATCTTTTATTATTATCTTCTACCTTATGCAAGAGTCATGGTGATCTTCACCTTTCCTTTTTACATTTTATCCTTTGGCAAGCACATTATGTTGGAAAGATCCTGATAGATATACCTAATTGGATTTAGGGGAGCATGAGTTATTATTGTTGACATTACCCTTGAGGTAAAAGGTCGGGAGGCGAAACTATAAGCCCCTATCTTTCTCTGTGTTCGATTAAAACTCCGCAACCACAAGTATCGCGTGAGTGTTAGCAATTATGAAAGACTAAATGATAGTTGAGTATGTGGACTGGCTATTAAGCTCTGACATAGACTCTTTTTGATGTTATGATAAATTGCAATTGCTTCAATGACTGAGATTATAGTTTGTAGGTTTTCAATAAAGTTTATGATTCGTACCTCTGCATTGTGAATAGATTATTACTTGAGCATAAGAAATCATATGACAAAATCTATATATGTTGCTGTTATGAGAATAATCATGATGCCTTCATGTCTGTATTTTATTTTTATCGACGCATCTACCTGTGGGGACATATTTATTGTTATCGGCTATCGCTTGAGGACAAGCGAGGTCTAAAGCTTGGGGGAGTTGATACGTCCATTTTGCATCATGCTTTTATATCGATATTTATTGCATTATGGGTTGTTATTACACGTTATGTTACAATACTTGTGTCTATTCTCTCTTATTTTACAAGGTTTACATAAGGAGGAGAATGCGGCAATTTGGAATTCAATTTGGAAAAGGAGCAAATATTAGAGACCTATTCTGCACAACTCCAAAAGTCCTGAAACTCCACGAAAGTCATTTTGGGAAATAATAAAAATATTGAGCAGAAGAAGTTCACCCGAGGGGGTTCCACCTGTCCACGAGGGTGGGGGGGGGCGCCCTACCCCCCAAGGCGCGCCCCCTACCTCGTGGGCCCCCTGTTGGCTCTCCGATGCCCATCTTCTGCTATATGAGGTCTTTCGATGAGGAAAAAATCATAAGCAACCTTTCGGGACGAAACTCCGCCACGAGGCGGAACCTTGGTGGAACCAATCTAGGGCTCCGGCAGAGCTGGTCTGCCGGGGATACTTCCCTCCGGGAGGGGAAAATCATCGCCATCGTCAGGACCAACGCTCCTCTCATCGGGAGAGGGCAATCTCCATCAACATCTTCACCAGCACCATCTCATCTCAAAACCCTAGTTCATCTCTTGTATCCGATTCTTGTCTCCAAGTCCGGGATTGGTACTAGTAGGTTGCTAGTAGTGTTGATTACTCCTTGTAGTTGATGCTAGTTGGTTTATTTGGTGGAAGATCATATGTTCAGATCCTTTATGCATATTATTACCCCTTTGATTATGAACATGAATATGCTTTGTGAGTAGTTATGTTTGTTCCTGAGGACATGGGAGAAGTCTTTCTATTAGTAGTCATGTGAATTTGGTATTCGTTCGATATTTTGATGAGATGTATGTTGTCTAGCCTCTAGTGGTGTTATGTGAACGTCGACTACATACACTTCACCATTATTTGGGCCTAGAGGAAGGCATTGGGAAGTAATAAGTAGATGATGGGTTGCTAGAGTGATGTAAGCTTAAACCCTAGTTTATGCGTTGCTTCGTAAGGGGCTGATTTGGATCCATATGTTTCATGCTATGGTTAGGTTTACCTTAATACTTTTTTGTAGTTGCGGATGCTTGCAATAGAGGTTAATCATAAGTGGGATGCTTGTTCAAGTAAGAACAACACCCAAGCACCAGTCCACCCACATATCAAATTATCAAAGTACCGAACGTGAATCATATGAATGTGATGAAATCTAGCTTGACGATATTCCCATGTGTCCTCGGGAGCGCTTTACCTTATATAAGAGTTTGTCCAGGCTTGTCCTTTGCTACAAAAAGGATTGGGCCACTTTGCTACACTTTATTTATTTTTGTTACTTGTTGCTCGTTACAAATTATCTTATCACAAAACTATCTGTTACCATTATTTCAGTACTTGCAGAGAATACCTTGTTGAAAACCGCTTATCATTTCCTTCTGCTCCTCGTTGGGTTCGACACTCTTACTTATCGAAAGGACTACGATAGATCCCCTATACTTGTGGGTCATCAAGCATCATTGAAATCATCATGCCTAGCTAAAAGGCATTAAAGAAAACCGCTTGTTGGGAGACAACACAATATTTACCTTTACTGTTTTTGTGTGTTTACATGATTAAGCTACTATAGTAATCATGTTTTATAGTTTTCTTTGTTTCAATAATGTGCCAATTAAGACCTTTGGGAAGACTTGGGTGAAAGTCAATGTGATCTTGCTCTAAAAAACAGAAACTTTGTGCTCACGAGATTAGCTGTCATTTTTTTTACAGAAGAGTGCTTTTGAGTTGATTATTTTTGCAGAAGATTAATAGACAAATTCCTCACGTCCACCAATTTATTTCATAATTTTTGGAGTAGCAGAAGTATGGTTTATGTTCAGATCATTACAGACTGTTTTGTTTCTGACAGATTATGTTTTCATTACATAGTTTGCTTGTTTTCCAGTTTCTATGGCTTATATTCCTCAATATAAATTGTAGAAATGATATGGTACAGTAGGCGTTGTGTTAGAACAATTATGAACCTTGTCTTTGACAGTACCAAAGTGAATGGTTTGCTCTTTGTCATACTAACCTATCTCACGAAGTTACGTTAAGTTTTGTGTGATTGAAGTTTTCAAGCTTTGGGTGAGATACCGATATGAGGAGAATAAGGAGTGGAAAGACCCTAAGCTTGGGGATTCCCAAGGCACCCCAAGGTAATATTCAAGGAAGACTCAAGTACCTAAGCTTGGGGATGCCCCGGAAGGCATCCCCTCTTTCGTCTTCAAAACTACCGGTATACCTTACTCGGAGCTATATTTTTATTCGTCACATGATATGTGTTTTGCTTGGAGCGTATTTTCAATTTTACTTGCTGTTTGAATAAAATCATTGGATCTGAAATATTGAATAATCCTCCCATGGCTAGTTAATTATTTGACTACTCGGTGTTCTTCACTCATATCTTTGGAGTAGTTTGTCATTTACTCATGTGCTTCACGTATATCCTATGAGTAAATGGTTGAATAAATTGAATGTCATAAATCGGAATTTATATATGTTTCATATGCTTATAACATGGGGAGTAATGACTTCACACATAATAAGTATAGGTAGTAAACTTATTGGAAGTTAGCAAACATAGAATTGGTCACTTGAACAATTCATGAAAGAATATTGAAGGAAGAGAGGTTTCACATATAAATACACTATCTTGGACATCTTTTATGATTGAGAGCACTCATTAAAATATGATATGCTAAAGAGTTGATGTTGGACAAGGAAGACAACGTAATGGGTTATGTTTTCTTATATCTGAAATAAAGTATATTGTCATGGATCATCCAACA
Source organism: Aegilops bicornis (assembly GCA_021605145.1). Taxonomy (NCBI): domain Eukaryota; kingdom Viridiplantae; phylum Streptophyta; class Magnoliopsida; order Poales; family Poaceae; genus Aegilops; species Aegilops bicornis. The sequence continues at coordinate 417,510,087 of CM038670.1, read as the reverse complement.
TGTTGAGCTTGCCTTTCCCCCTCATGCTAGCCAAATTCTTTGCACCAAGTAGAGATACTACTTGTGCTTTAAAATACCCTTAAAACCAGTTTTGCCATGAGAGTCCACCATATCTACCTATGGATTGAGTAAGATCTTTCAAGTAAGTTGTCATCGGTGCAAGCAATAAAAATTTCTCTCTAAATATGTATGATTGATTGGTGTGGAGGAAATAAGCTTTATACGATATTGTGATGTGGAAAAATAAAAGCGACGGACTGCATAATAAAGGTCCATGATAACCCACAAGTATAGGGGATCGCAACAGTTTTCGAGGGTAGAGTATTCAACCCAAATTTATTGATTCGACATAAGGGGAGCCAAAGAATATTCTCAAGTATTAGCAGCTGAGTTGTCAATTCAACCACACCTGGAAGCTTAGTATCTGCAGCAAAGTGTTTAGTATCAAAGTAATATGATAGTGGTGGTAACGGTAACAAAAGTAAAGACAGCAAAAGTAATGTTTTTGGAATTTTTGTAATGATTGTAACAGTAGCAACAGAAAAGTAAAGAAACGTAAACCAGTATATGGAAAACTCGTAGGCACCGGATCAGTGATGGATAATTATGTCGGATGTGGTTCATCATGTAACATTCATAACATAGGGTGACACAGAACTAGCTCCAGTTCATCAATGTAATGTAGGCATGTATTCCGTAAAGAGTCATATGTGCTTATGGAAAAGAACTTGCATGACATCTTTTGTCCTACCCTCCCGTGGCAGCGGGTCCTATTGGAAACTAAGGGATATTAAGGCCTCCTTTTAATAGAGAACCGGAACAAAGCATTAGCACATAGTGAATACATGAACTCCTCAAACTATGGTCATCACCGGTGTGGTCCCGATTATTGTCACTTGGGTTGCGGATCATAACACATAGTAGGTGACTATAGACTTGCAAGATAGGATCAAGAACACACATATATTCATGAAAACATAATAGGTTCAGATCTGAAATCATGGCACTCGGGCCCTAGTGACAAGCATTAAGCATAGCAAAGTCATAGCAACATCAATCTCGAACATAATGGATACTAGGGATCAAACCCTAACAAAACTAACTCGATTACATGATAAATCTCATCCAACCCATCACCGTCCAGCAAGCCTACGATGGAATTACTCACGCACGACGGTGAGCATCATGAAATTGGTGATGGAGGATGGTTGATGATGACGACGGCGACGAATCCCCCTCTCCGGAGCCCCGAACGGACTCCAGATCAGCCCTCCCGAGAGAGATTAAGGCTTGGCGGCGGCTCCGTATCGTAAAATGCGATGAAACTTTCTCTCTGGTTTTTTTCTCACCGAAAGCCAATATATGGAGTTGGAGTTGGCGTCAGAGGGCCACCAGGGGGCCCACGAGGTAGGGCAGCGCGCCCAGGGGGGAGGGGCGCGCCCCCACCCTCGTGGACAGGGTGTGGGTCCCCTGGCCTTCATCTTTGGCGAGGATTTTTTATTATTTATTCTAAGATCTTCCGTGGAGTTTCAGGTCATTCCGAGAACTTTTGTTTTCTTCACATAAAACAACACCATGGCAATTCTGCTGAAAACAGCGTCAGTCCGGGTTAGTTCCATTCAAATCATACAAGTTAGAGTCCAAAACAAGGGCAAAAGTGTTTGGAAAAGTAGATCTGACAGAGACGTATCAACTCCCCAAGCTTAAACCCTTGCTTGTCCTCAAGCAATTCAGTTGACAAACTGAAAGAGAAAAAGAAAAACTTTTACAAACTCTGTTTGCTCTTGTTGTTGTAAACATGAAAAGACAGCATTCAAGTTTCAGCAATTATTATGAACTAACCATACTCACAATAACATGTAGGTCTCACAATTACTCATATCAATAGCATAATCAGCTAGCGAGCCATAATAATAAAACTCGGATGACAACACTTTCTCAAAATAATCATAACATGATATAACGAAATGGTATCTTGCTAGCCCTTTCTGAGACCGCAAAACATAAATGCAGAGCACCTTTAAAGATCAAGGACTGACTAAACATTGTAATTTATGGTAAAAGAGATCTAGTCAAGTCATACCCAATATAAACCAATTATAATGAATGCAAACGACAGTGTGCTCTCCAGCGGGTGCTTTTTTAATAAGAAGGGTGATGACTCAACATAAAAGTAAATAGATAGGCCCTTCGCAGAGGGAAGCGAGGATTTGTAGAGGTGCGAGCTTGGTTTTGAAATAGAGATAAATTATATTTTGAGCGGCATACTTTCACTTTGTCAACACAACAACTATGAGATGGTTGTATCTTCCATACTACATGCATTATAGGCAGTTCCCAAACAGAATGGTAAAGGTTTATACTCCCCTCCTCCACAAGCATCAATCCATGGCTTGCTCGAAACAACGAAAGTGCCTCCAATATTCAACGGGTCCCGTGGGGAGTTTTGTTTAATTATTTTGATTTGCTTTGATCTTTTTGGATCATGGGACTGGGCATCCCTTAAGCCCTTTCTCATGAATGAGGAGCGAGTCCACTCCTCTTGAGATTAACCCACCTAGCATGGAAGATATAGGCAGCCCTAGTTGCACATGAGCTGCTCGAGCATACAAAACAGAATTTCATTTGAAGGTTTGGAGTTTGGCACATACAAATTTACTTGGAACGGCGGTAGATACCGCATATAGGAAGGTATAGTGGACTCATATGGAACAACTTTGGGGTTTAAGGAGTTTGGATGCACAAGCAGTATTCCCGCTTAGTACAGTGAAGGCTAGCAAAAGACCTGGAAGCGACCAAGCGAGAGAGCGACAACAATCGTAAACATGCATTAAAATTAATTTACACCGAATATAAGCATGAGTAGGATATAATCCACCATGAACATAAATATCATGAAGGCTATGTTGATTTGATTCAACTACATGCGTGAACATGTGCCAAGTCGAGTCACTCAATTCATTTAAAGGAGGATACCATCCTATCATACCACATCATAATCATCTCAATAGCATGTTGGCACGCAAGGTAAACCATTATAACTCATAGCTAATCAAGCATGGCACAAGCAACTATAATCTCTAAATGTCATTGCAAATATGTTTACTTCATGATAGCTGAATCAGGAACGATGAATCATCATATTTACAAAAACAAGAGAGGTCGAGTTCATACCAGCTTTTCTCATCCCAATAAGTTCATCATATATCATCATTATTGTCTTTCACTTGCACGACTGAACGGTGTGTATAATAATAAGAGTGCACGTGCATTGGACTAAGCTGGAATCTGCAAGCATTCAACTCAAGAGAGAAGACGAGTAATATGGGCTCTAAGTTAGATAAACAATAATGCATATGAGAGCCACTAAGCATTTTCAGTATGGTCTTCTCGACCCCCAAAGAAAGGAAAAGAAAAATAAAAACTATTTACACGGGAAAGCTCCCAACAAGCAAAAGAAGAACGGGAAATATTTTTGGGTTTTCTTTTTAATTATTACTACTACAGCAGGAAGAATAAACTACTACTATTTTTTTTTGGTTTTTCTAAAGTTTATTAAACACACAAGAAGAAAGCAGGAAAAAGAAATTTAAACTAACATGGATATTACAGTGAAAGAGTATGAGCACCGACATCTAGCAATGAGTGTGTGTGAACATGAATGTAATGTCGGTGGGAAATACGTACTCCCCAAGCTTAGGCTTTTGGCCTAAGTTGTTCTATTGCCGAGGATAGCCTGGCCGATACACCAGAGGTGTAGCTGGGGTCATATCATGATGCAGCGGCTACCGCCTCCTGAAAGCAAAGATGGCGTCGAGCTGCCTCCGCTCTCCTCTCGTACTCATCTGCCTCCTCTCTGGTAATAATATATTTTCCTCTCGCCTGAAAATCAAAGAAGGTAGGAGCAGGAAGAGCAACATGGACAACATGCCGTTTGCTAAAGATTAGTCGATACTAGAAAGGTGGTCCAGTCCTCTCAATGAACTGGTGGGAAAACATAGAATCAAGATCTAAATAAGAAGGGGGTAACTCCATGTCACCCTCACAAATGTCTACATCAAGAAAATTAGCTAAGCGGGTTGCATAAATTCCTCCAAAGAAATCTCCGTTACGTCTATTATGATGCAACCTACGAGCTACAATGGCTCCCATATGATAAGCTTGGTCCCCTAACACAACACTTACGAGAATGCTTTGAGATCAGGGGCACACATGTGACATGCTTCATCCTTAGCATTTATGCATCTACCAATGAAGAGAGCAAAATAACGTATAGCAGGAAAGTGAATGCTCCCTATAGTGGCCTGCGCTATATCTCTAGATTCCCCCACAGTTATCCTAGCAAGAAAGTCTCTATATTCAGATTTAGGGGGATCCCTGATACTACCCCAAGATGGAAGTTTGCATGCAGAAGTGAAATCTTCTAAGTCCATGGTATAAGATTTGTCATAAAGATCAAGCATGACTGAAGGAGAATTACGCGAAGATGAAAAATCAAACCTCCCCACAAATGAACTTGTGAGGTCATGATACTGGGGGCATTTATTAGCTTCAAAGTCCTCAAGACCGGCATTACGCAAATATGCATAGAATTCTTCTTTAATTCCCACTTGATTCATAAAATTTTCCGAAGGCCATTCACAGGGCCTCACGGGAGCGTCTCTTGGTGGTTCCTCGTCACCATCACGCATTGCAAGCCTGGGACCTTGCTTCCTTGAAGAACCACCTTGGAACATCCTCCTAAGGATATTGTTTCCTCTGAAAATAATTCTGAAATTTTTAGTAACTTCAAACAAAAGTGAACCAACTTCAATAAAACTGATAGCAACTACTCATACAAGTGCCTAGAGCATATATCAAGCATTAGAACTACTTGGAACCATATAAATTTGACATGCCAGCTCAAGAACATGGTAACCTATGCATCACAAATTTGCAATGAATAAAGCTTTAGAACAAAAACTAATTGGACCAATGGAGGAGTCACATACCAAGGAACAATCTCCCCAAGCAGTTTTGCGAGAGGTGCTTTGAGCAAGGAGATCGAAAATCGCAGCAAAGTTGCTGGAATACGAGCTTGAGTTGGTTTTTCGGGTTTGTGTGAGGCAGAGGAAGAAGATGGGTGCAGGGGTAAGTGGAGGAGCGCCACCGTGGGCCCACGAGGCAGGCGCGCCAGGGGGTAGGGCGCGCCCACCCTCGTGGGCTGTGTGGCAGCTCCCCTCATGTAATTTTTGCACTAAAATCCTTAAATATTCCCGAAAAAATCATATTAAATTGGCATGGCATTCTCGAGGACTTTTATTTTCGGGATATTTTTATATTGCACGGATAAGTCAGAGACGTATGTAAAAATACTATTTTACTTTATTTTTACTAAAGAACAGAAAATATAAAGAGGGTACATAAGGTTGTGCTTCTAGTTTCATCCATCTCATGCTCATAAAAAAGAATCCACTAACAAGGTTGATCAAGTCTTGTTAACAAACTCATTCCGATAATCATGGAACCGGAGAAATTTCGAATAACACTATGTTACCTCAACAGGGATATGGACATCCCCAATAATAAGTATATCATATTTCTTCTTGACAGTAGGGAGAGGAAATTCAAAACCTCCAAATATAATTGATGGAATTTTTCCAATAGAGTTGATGCTATAAACTTGAGGTTGTTTCCTTGGAAAGTGTATCGTATGCTCATTACCATTAACATGAAAAGTGGCATTGCCTTTGTTGCAATCAATAACAGCCCCTGCAGTATTAAGGAAAGGTCTTCCAAGAATAATAGACATACTATCATCCTCGAATATCAAGAATAACAAAGTCCGTTAAAATAGTAATGTTTGCAACCACACCAGCACATCCTCACAAATACCGGCAGTATAGCAGTTGATTTATCAGCCATTTGCAAAGATATTTCAGTAGGTGTCAACTTATTCAAGTCAAGTCTACGATATAAAGAGAGAGGCATAACACTAACACCGGCTCCAAATCACATAAAGCAGTTTTAACATAATTTCTTTTGATGGAGCATGGTATAGTAGGTACTCCTGGATCTCCAAGTTTCTTTGGTATTCCACCCTTAAAAGTGTAATTAGCAAGCATGGTGGAAATTTCAGCTTGTATCTTTCTCTTATTTGTTATGATATCCTTCATATACTTAGCATAAGGATTTGTTTTGAGCACATCAGTTAATCGCATACATAAAAGATAGGTCTAATCATTTCAGCAAAGCGCTCAAAATCCTCATCATCCTTTTTCTTGGATGGTTTGGGAGGAAAAGGCATGGGTTTCCGAACCCATGGTTCACTTTCTTTACTATGTTTCCTAGCAACGAAGTTTCTTTTATCATAACGTTGATTCTTTGATTGTGGGTTATCAAGATCAACAGCAGGTTCAACTTCTACATCATTATCATTACTAGGTTGAGCATCAACATGAACATCATCATTAACATTTCCACTAGGTTCATGTTCATTACCAGATTGTGTTTCAAAGATCGGACATAGAGATATCATTTGGATTCTCGGTGGTTCAAAGAACAGGTTCACTAGAAGTTTGCACAGTTCTATCATTTTTCTTTTTCTTCCTTTTAGAAGAACTAGGCATATCAATATTATTCTCTGAGAATCTTGCTCGATTCTCTTAGGGTGGCCTTCAGGATACAAAGGTTTCTGAGTCATTCTACCAGTTCTAGTAGCCACTCTAACATCATAATCATTTTTCTTACTATTCATTTCATTAAGCACTTCTTTCTGAGCTTTAAGTACTTGTTCTACTTGAGTGGTAACCATAGAAGCATGTTTGCTAACAAGTTTAAGTTCACCTCTAATATTAGCCATATAATCACTCAAGCGTTTAATCATAAAGGTATTCTGTTTTAATTGTTTACCAAAATAAGCATTAAAGTCATCTTGCTTAAACATAAAGTTATCAAACTCATCCAAGCACTGACTAGCAATTTTAGTAGGAGGGACTTCAGGTTTATCATATCTATAGAGAGAATTTACCTTTACTACCGTGTAGCCGGGATATCGGGAGGTTCTTGATGAAATAAGTAATTGAGATCATATACTTCTTCAACAGGCGGTATATTAAGACCATGTATTTCTTCAATAGGAGGTAAATTATTAACATCTTCAACTTTAATACCTTTTTCTTTCATAGATTTCTTTGCCTCTTGCATATCTTCGGGACTGATAAATAGAACACCTCTCTTCTTCGGAGTTGGTTTAGGAATAGGCTCGAATGGTGGCTCAGAGCTGGCTGGGGAGTTGGCTCAGAGGTGCCCAATTATTTTCCTTTGTTAACATTTTATTCAATAAAATTTCAGCTTCATCCGGTGTTCTTTCCCTGAAAACAGAACCAGCACAACTATCCAGGTAATCTCTGGAAGTATCGGTTAGTCCATTATAAAAGATATCAAGTATTTCGTGTTTCTTAAGAGGATGATCGGGCAAAGCATTAAGTAACTTGAGAAGCCTCCCCAAGCTTGTGGGAGACTCTCTTCTTCAATTTGCACAAAATTATATATATCCCTCAAAGCAGCTTGTTTCTTATGAGCAGGAAATATTTAGCGTAGAAGTAATAAATCATATCACAGGGACTTTGCACACAACCAGGATCAAGAGAATTAAACCATTTCTTAGCATCACCCTTTAATGAGAACAGAAATATTTTGAGTAAATAAAGGTAGCGCGATCTCTCATTATTAGTAAACAGGGCAGCTATATCATCTAACATACGAAGATGTGCCACAACAGTTTCAGATTCGTAGCCATAAAAAGGATCAGATTCAACCAAAGTAATTATATCTGATCAACAGAAAAATCTTAATAATCCTGATCGGGAACATAGATAGGTGAAGTAGCAAAAGCAGGGTCGGGTCCTCATCCTATCTCTAAAATATTCTTTACTCCATTTAACTAGCAACCTCTTACGTTCAAGACTATCCCGGCAAGCAAGAATAGATTCAGTAGATTCAACATTAAAAAGATAACACTCAGGAATAGCAGGCATATTTTCATCATCTCTAACATCATCGTGTTCAGTTTCAATAATTTCTCTTTCTCTAGACCTAGAAATTTGCTCATCTAGAAATTCACCAAGGGGCACAGTAGTATCAAGCATAGAAGTAGTTTCATCATAAGTATCATGCATAGCAGAAGTGGCATCATCAATAACATGCGACATATCGGACGAATAGCGTAAGCAGGTTTAGGTGTTGCTAGCTTACTCATAACAAAAGGTGAATCAAGTGCAGAGCTAGATGGCAGTTCCTTACCTCCCCTCGTAGTTGAGGGATAAATTGTTGTCTTAGCGTCTTTCAAATTCTTCATAGTATCCAGCAGATATAAATCCCAAGTGACTCAAAGAATAGAGCTATGCTCCCCGGAAACGGCGCCAGAAAAAGGTCTTGATAACCCACAAGTATAGGGGATCGCAACAGTTTTCGAGGGTAGAGTATTCAACCCAAATTTATTGATTCGACATAAGGGGAGCCAAAGAATATTCTCAAGTATTAGCAGCTGAGTTGTCAATTCAACCACACCTGGAAGCTTAGTATCTGCAGCAAAGTGTTTAGTAGCAAAGTAATATGATGGTAACTGTTGGGGATATAACTACTGAGTGTGAACCGCCCCGGGAGGGCCGGTTCACGCTCGTTCATGATCCAGGCCCATGTGGACGCCTGGAGCCCAGAGGCGAATTAAGGTCCATGTATGTAAAACGCCTTAGCGTTATAGCTTGTGTTGTAAGACAGAAAGGAGAGATCAAGCCGGACTCTTGTATGAGCCGGATTGGGACTCAGAAACCGATCAAGGCGTCCATCCGTGTATATAAGGGGACGACCGGCGAAGTTAGGGACAGAGATTTCGAGGCTAAGGCAAAGCTATTGCTCCCTAGTCGCCAAACCATATCAATCACATCACAACTGGACGTAGGTTTTTACCTTCATTGAAGGGGCGAACCAAAGATAATTCCCGTGTCTTGTGTCCGCTTTAACCTCTCTAGGTAAACCGTCACGATGGCCCTACGACTAAGTCCTTTCATGAGGACATCTGCCGTGACAAGTCCACGACAGTTAAGCCCACCGTGGGGCTATCGCACGATGGTTTGATGATCTTAGAGGGCAAGTTCGAAGGACTCGAAGGCTATCTGATGGGCGGATGACTAAGAGTCGTCAGCGGCAAGCTCTACATCGACGATCTTGATTTGGGGCCCCGAGGCCGGCTCGGTTGAGTACGGGTACCGGGTCCCCTTTGGCGGCATACACGTGTTTATTGGCAAGATCGGCGAGCGGAGCCCGGGCCGGACGTCTGCCCGACCTCGTCGAGACGGCTCAACGGGCGAAGAAGAGTCCTGCCACAGCTAAACCGGCGGTCAAGCATGTTTTCGTGGGAGTCGCCCACGGAGACTACGAGGACGGATCAGCATCGGTGACGAAACTGTTGTCTACTCTGGCGATTTAATCGTCGGCCGGAGAAACCGAGTCTCTATACCAGCTACGAGATGGCCGGATCGGGGTTGTTCCGACGGAGAGAGTATTCCGGACCCTTCGATCTACCCCACGGGTTGGGATCTTCATGGCGGTCTGCGGTAGCGCTTCATTCTTCGACCGCTGGCGCCCCGGTCGCCGGTTCAACAATGATGATGGCAGCCGGGAAGGAGGCCCTGTCGCCCGCCGGCTCAAGTTTTGTCGAGCTCTTCGACGCGTTAGCTGTGCTCTTGGCGGAAGCTAATCCGCCGGATCGGGACCTGCACAACGCGGAGATTGCAAAGGTGAGGAACAGATCACTAATGCTAAAGCGGACTGGCAGCCGCGGACGAAAGGATGGCGTGAGCAGGCCGCTTTGGATGCGTGAGCTTATAGGCTCAGCTGGACCAGAGCGCGTCACAGAAGTCATGAAAAGGAAGTACAGTCCCGTTTACCTTCCGTTTTCGAGGAAGGAGCTTTTCAATACCCGAGGCAGGGACGATAATCCGCCGCCATTGGTAAGCCGGCCGGAAGCACAGGGACGGCCGCATCGGTTCAGCCCGTATGATAGATCTATCTCGCCATCATACCGGTGCGCCATCGACCGCGTCTGAACACCTCCGGTCACTACTCCAACCCGATGGATAACCTCGTGGCGGCCGCGGCACGGTTGGAGGCGATTCAATTGAAGGCGATTCACCGCAGCGGTGGAGACACGCCGGGTTAAGGAGCTCCTCGGGGCGGCCTTGGCTCGGCAAGAAGCGTGCTAAATACGGTCGAGATCGGATCCACTCCACCCCCGCCCGAGCCGGAGCTACAGCCGACGCGTCGATGAACCGTCAGACGAGCAATGCGGCGTGGTCCGCCTCGCGGCAACAATCCGGCGGCGGCTTTGAAGATGCTCAAGTGGTAGTGGACCGCGCCAGGCACGTAGGGAGGCCGAGTTAGTAGCACAAGCGGAGGATCATCCGCCGCGCCCGGTTCGACCGACCACCTTCGAACCAAGGGTCACGTCCGGCTCTTTGGGGTGCCTTGCCTTGTCCCCGCTTTGCGCAACGTGCGATTGCCCAAGGACTTCAAGGCCACGCAAGGTGCCGAATTATACCGCCGACTTGGCTCCGAGGCGTGGATAGAAAGCTACGAGATGGCCATGGAGATGCTGGGCGTGGATGAAGCCGCATGTGCGAAGTACTTCACAATGATGCCGGAAGGTACGGCCCGGACTTGGTTAAAAACTTGCCGCCCAACTCCATCAGCTCGTGGACCCGATTCGGACCCGGTTCATCCAAAATTTCAAAGACACCTGTAAGCAGCCCATGTCGGTGGTGGATCTGGCAGCTTGTGTCTAGGCAGAGAGAGAGTCTACAACCCATTGGGTGCGCCGCATTTCGGAAGTTTTACATTCTTCGGACCGGATCAACCCTGATTCCGCGATCTTGACCTTGGAAGCCAATTGCCGGTTCGAGCCATTGAAATTGAAGCTGGGTCGCATGAAGCGTTTTTGCCATGACATGGGCACTCTAATGGGCGTGTTGGTAAAATACGCTGATTACGATAGTACCAAGGATCCCGAATCGATAATGATGAAGTGGGGAAGGGAAAAGCGAGCAGCAGCTCGAGGTCCAACAGCACCATTTGGCGTGCAATGGAGGGAACAAAGCGCAGTTTAACGGCAACACGGGTTTCGTAGCCAACACCAATGCGCAGGACAAGGGTCGTGGCCTTGAGGCGAAGCGATCAAACCGGGCGGTCACAATCCGGATCGTTTGAACTTCATATTAAATCAACCTTGTCCGAAGCATCGGACGAAGGAGGTACCGCGAACCACCTTTGGAAGGATTGTTATATTATGCAGGAGTTTAAAAACTCCAATTCTTTCCGTTATGATCAAGGGACCGGCGGCGGTTCCGGTTCCTCTCCAGTTTTCGATGGAGGATATTCCGGCACGGGTTTCTGTGTTAATCCGGGCGTGCAAGGCAATCAGAATAATCAAGGTAATCGTAATACAGAACCAAGGGATACAATCAACGGCAGCGGCAGTCGGGTTATCGAGCAACCCAAAGCGGTTGAATGGGGGCGATACCACGTCTTTACCACCAGTTTGGACCGACGGGACCGAAAACTTCAGGCGGGCGGTCGGTGTTGTTGAACCGGCTGCGCCGCATTACCTCTGTTGGTCCGAGCAGCCGATTGTGTGGAGCAGAGAGGATCATCCTCCCGGGTTTACAATCCGGGTCGATTAGCCTTGGTGGTGGCACCCGGTAGGAGGGTACAAGTTTACCAAGGTTCTTATGGATGGAGGAAGCAGCATCAACATCACGTACTCTGAGACTTTCCGGTATGGGGTTAATAGATAGGCATCTTAGGCCGTCCGAAGACGGTGTTCCACGGAGTGGTGCACAGTAAGTCAGCGTACCCGGTCGGTAAGATAGTTTTGGAGGTGACCTTTGGGGACGAACATGACTCCAGAACAGAAACGTTGACGTTTGAGGTGGTAAAAATTCAAAGCCCTTACCACGCCCTCTTTGGGCGACCGACTTATGCTAAATTTATGGCACGGCCCTGTTATGTTTACTTACAGCTGAAAATGCCGGGTCACAAAGGAACGATAACGGTTCATGGGAGCCGCCGGATCGCTCTAGAGTGCGAGGAAGGTGATGCGGCTTCTGTGAGTCGGTTTGTGCCACGGAAGAGTTAAAGTATTATAAAGATAATGTTGATCCGGCGGATATGACCCCTTTGAAGAAGCCAACTACAGAGCATGATCCGGACTTGAAGTTCAAATCGGCGGTTGAGACGAAGCTTGTTGATTTTGTGCCCGGCGATTCATCCAAACAGTTCACCATCGGTGCCAACTGGATCCGAAATAGGAAAGCGCGCTCATCGAGTTCATCCGTGAGAATCGGGACATTTTTGCATGGAAGCCGTCTGACATGCCAGGTGTACCGAGGGAGCTCGCTGAGCACACTCTTAATGTTGACCTGAAATACAGACCGGTAAAACAGTTTCTTCGCCGGTTTAATGAGGAAAGGCGCAAGGCCATCGGAGAAGAAGTTGCTAGGCTGTTGGCAGCAGGGTTTATCATAGAAGTCTTTCATCGAGTGTGGCTCGCCAACCCTGTTCTGGTCCTTATAAAGAATTGCACTTGGCGAATTTGCGTAGTTTACACAGATCTTATCAAAGCTTGTCCAGCAGATCCTTTCGCCCTCACCCGCATTGATCAGATTATTGATTCGACGGCGGGTAGTGAGCGTTTGAGCTTTCTGGATGCGTATTCAGGTTATCATCAGATTAAGATGGCGGTTAAGGACCAGGAGAAAACAACGTTTATCACCCTTTTGGAGCCTTCGCTATGTGTCCATGCCTTTTGGGCTCAAGAGCGCCCGAGCAACTTATCGGCGTTAACGTCTGTAATTGTTTGCATAAACAGATCGGCCGTAATGTGCACGCTTACGTGGATGATGTCGTGGTGAAATCAAGGCAGAAGGAAACATTGATTGAGGATTTAAGGAAACCTTCGACAACTTGCGGGTGTACAAGATGATGCTCAACCCCGCCAAGTGCGTCTTTGGTGTTCCAAAGCAAATTGTTGGGTTTCTCGTGTCTAACCGGGGATTGAGGCTAATCCGGAGAAAATTACAGCTATCACCTCCTTAGCCAAGCCAAAATGCATCAACGATGTCCAACGCTTAGCAGGCGGATTGCTTCGCTAAGCCGGTTTATCGATCGCCTAGGAGAGAAGGCCATCCCTTTGTACCGAATCTTTGAAGAAGACGGATCAATTAAATGCAGAGTTCAAATTGATGAGGCATTGGAGGACTTAAAGCGGCGGTAACCAACCCTTTGTTCTTGCTGCCCCTATTGACGAGGAGCCGCTCTGTTATATGTTGCTGCCAATGCTAGGGCGATGAAGTGTAGCCATTGTGGTGGAGCGCAAGGAGGCGGGAAGGAGTATCCGGTTCAGCGACGATTTACTACATCGATGAGGTTCTCATTGAATCTAAGCAAAGATATCCACATTGGCGTAAGCTGGTATATGGGGTTTTTATGGCAAGCCGAAGTCAAGCAATATTTCCAAGGGCACCCCATCACGATTGGTCGATTCGGCTCCTTTAGGCGATATCATCTTGAACCGGAAGCAATCGGCGGATTGCTAAGTGGGCTATAGAGCTTGGGCATACGGTTTAAAGTATGTGCCCAGACGGCTATAAAGTCTCGAGCACTTGTGGATTTCATTAATGATTGGACGGTTGCAAGCACCGTAAGAGAAGCCGGATCACACCTATTGGACCATCCATTTTGATGGATCCAGCAATTGGAGGGCTCGGGGCTGGAGTCGTATTAACTTCCCCACGAGGTGATAAGTTCATTATGTTCTCCGTCTAATGTTCCCTTGTACTAACAATGCAGCTGAGTATGAGGCTTTGCTCCATGGCCTCGGATGGCCAGAGAAATGAACCTCACCGGGTTAAATGCTTTGGTGATTCGGACTTAGTGGCCCGGTGTATCCGGCACTTGGGACTCCAAAGATCCACTCATGGCTGCATATCGTCGGGAAGTGGACGTTGTTGCGGGACATTTTAAGGGGTACCAGTGGACCATGTGGATCGTCGGAAGAACGAGGCGGCTGATGCTTTGAGCCGGCCGGGTCCCAAGTAAACCGTCCCGCCTAACGCTTTCCTTGACGTCGCATAAGCCGCCGCTTAAGCCGCCTCGATGAAATTGATTTGGCTATCCCTGATCCGGAGGCTCAATTGGTGGCGGCCTTGCACATCATTCCGGATTGGACGCTCCCTTATTTGGCGTACATGAATCGGGCGAAGTTCTGGGAGGATGAGACGTTGGCCCGGCAGATAGTTCGCGGTCTAAGTCTATGACCATTGTTAATGGCGAGTTGCACCGTCGCAGCGTGTCGTGGGCGTTTCAGCGTTGTGTGTCCCCTCAAGAGGGCCGTGAGATATTGCGAGAGATTCATGAAGGGATTGTGGTCACCACGCGGTTCAAAATCCCTGGTGGCCAAAGCGTTCCGCCATGGCTTCTATTGGTTGACCGCCCATGCCGATGCGGAGGATCCGTCGACGGTGTGATGGTTGCCAAAAGTTCTCGAGCGTGCTCATGTGCCAGCCCAAGAATTGAGGATGATTCCAATTACTTGGCCGCTTTGCGACTTGGGGCTGGATATGGTTGGACCTTTCAAAGCGATCCAAGGACAAAAAGACCCACCTGTTGGTAGCGGTGGATAAATTTACCAAGTGGGTCGAGGCGAGCACGTTAGCAAGTGTGATGCGCCACGGCGGTTCAGTTCATCAAGCGGGTGATTTTCCGGTTTGGGTTTCCGCACGGTATCATCACGCATAATGGCACCAATTTGTCCAAAGGAGCTATGAAGGAATTTTGTGAACGGGAGCACATCCGCTTGATGTTTCTTCCGTAGCCCACCCGCAATCCAATGGTCAAGCGAAACGAGCTAATCAGAAATTTTGAAAGGTATCAAACCCGGCTTATGGTCCCTTTAGAAAGGACGCCGGGTGTTGGGTGGAAGAGCTACCATCGATGATATGGAGTATAAATACTACCCCAACCGATCCACCGGATACACGCCGTTCTTTATGGTCTATGGAGCGGAGGCGGTCCTTCCCGATGATATCCGTCACGACTACGCCCGAGTAGCAGCTTATGTTGAGGCGGATATAGCGAGGCAGCACGGCAAGATGATTTGGATCGACCGGACGAAGAGCGCGATATGGCAGCAGCTCGCTCGGCGGTCTACCAGCCAGGACCTTTCGCCGGTATCACAGCGGGTTAAAACCAGAACCTTCGGGAAGGAGACTTGGTGCTGCGGCTCATTCAAGATCGTAAAGATATGCACAAGCTATCCCCACCTTGGGAAGGGCCTTTTGTGGTCGATGAGAGCTCTATACAACGGGTCCTACTATCGATTGATGTTCGAGAGCGAAAAGACTCACGCACGCGTCGGAGGAGGAGACCAACGAGCCATGGAACATAGCTCATCTTGACCTTATTATACTTGAGCCATTGGCTCCACTTATGTACATATCAAGACGATGTATATATTATGAATAAAAGCAATAAACCGGATCCTCGGCTAAAGCGGGGTATCTGCTACATACAAAGGACCGGTTTGGGTACATGGAGATGATAAATAAAAGCGGCCTCCGGTTTAACCCTTGGCCTTGTTTTTAGAAATTTTTGTCATTTGGGGGCTTGGTCGTGTCCGAACCAATGCAACACCTCTTGGCAAAAGCGAAAGCCACCAGATCATTTGGGGGCATGGTCACGTCTGAACCAGTCCACACCTCTTGGTCGGCCTAAGGCCATAGAATCACTTGGGGGCTTTGGTCGAACCCGAACCATCGCAATGCCATTTGATCGGCGTCATGCCACGAGTTCGATTAGGGGACTGGCTGACTTGAACCACCGCTACACCGTATAGGGGGCTTGGTCATGTCCGACCATGGTAGCGCCATCCGATCCGCTCGGCCAGCCTTTCTTTGCAAAGTGATTTTCCTCATTGATTTTGCTTCCATGGGGTCTTTATGCCTGTCATTTGGTTTTTGTTGGCCTTCTTAAACCGACAAAATTCTTTAAACCGGATTTATGTTCCGCATTCAATATCTTTTTTAGAGTTGGCGATTTTTTGTTCCGGTTTGATTTTGCTGTTAACATCCCATTATGGAGTAACAGGGGGCTTATCATGTTCGGCTACGATTTACACGGTAAATCGGTTTTATACGCAGTGAAGGACTGTTCTCCCGTGATGTTGATGGTTTATAAGGCCTTCACTTGGGTTTGACTAAAGCCAACTGTGTGCCTAATCTTGGCGTGTATGTTCGTATCACATAGCTTTGATCATATACCTCGGTATTATCTCATATCAATATATTGGTATCGGTTTGGCTAGCAGCGTAAACCGCCAAGACGGTTTAAGAACTTGTGATTGCAGCAAAATATGTTGCAGGATTTACTACGAAAGCCAACGGGTCCCGTCTTGCCATGCAAAAGTTTACAGATCGAGATTGTACCGCATTGTTCAAGGAAAGACACTTGCTATCCTATTACAAAGCCTTTTGAGGCCCGGCGTTTCACGCCGAAGTTATGCCTTGAAAATTTGAATATGTCGCCCGGCTTGGCGGATTACGCTGCTTCACCGGGTTGGCGCGAGGTGGAGAACGGCGCCTGGCGTCGGTTCAGCTTCCTCTTCTTCTTCACCCAAAGCCCGGAAGTCATTGGTAGACCAGTCAATCCGGGTTAAGGCCTGAAAGATAGCTTCTTCACTCATCAGCTCAGCCGGATCAACGTCAGGGGCGTAAGTGTGCTTACGGATTGGAGGAATCAGGCTCTGCACTTCCGGGATGAAAAAATCCACCCGTTTGTTGTTTGCGTCATAAAAGATCGGTGAACTTCAGATTGGCTTGGCGGCCGTTGACTCGCCACGGTGACGCATTTCCTTTGTAATCCGTTTGAGGGCATCGTTATCGAAGGCTTCGCCGTTCTCTTGAGCGCTGGAAAACCTTTAGCTATGTCACCGGATCAAGATCCGCTTATCCATCCCTTGGCACGAAGTCGAGCCGGCAGGCGCCACCGGGCTGCGGATCGCTTCATCTCTTCAAGCTGTCCGGAATCATGGACAGCGGTCCAAAGATCTCTCGATCAGGGACGGCGCCCGTGTTGTCATATGAAGTGGCGCATATGGCCCGGCTGGCGCGGTATATAGCTGTTCAATCAGGGTGTACGAAGCCTTGAGCTTTTTTCGCACGTCGAGCCTGGATGAGCAATACGCTTGCCTGCACCAGGTTTCGACAGCCCTGTTAAACCGGAAGCGTCAACACAGGCATATTCAAGATAAATTTACTTACCAAAGACGGCAGAGGTCATGGCATGCACTTGGCGTTTGAGTCGATAAGCTCTTCACCACCGGTTTAAGGGCCGCCTCCGCTTCCTCCGCCCGCTTTATTAAACCGGCTTTCTCGGTGTCCGAGTTGACCGCCGGATTTGTACCACTCCTTCAGCCGCTCCATGGTGGTCGTGCGGTCTTTAGCTCATCCTTGGTTTTGGTGGCTTCGCTATTTGGGTTTCAGTTGGTTCGGAGGTCCTTGAGTTGCACAGCTTTGGTGTATTTCATTCGATGACAAATAAAGCATGTTAGTGGTTTCATTATACAAGTCCCAAGCTTAATACAAGTATTCAACTTGGCACTTGGGGGCTAATGGCTAGTTGATCTCAATTTGCTAAGGAGACGCAACTTAAGTCCTGGTTTAACTTTGCACAATTAAACCGACCCTTGGGGGCTACTATGCAGTGAAAAGATGAGAAAGGTCAAATTATTACCTCATAGCGGTCCTTCATGCGATTTACTAGACCGACTTCAAGGTCACGGCTTGTGTAAAGCCGGTTCAGAAAGCCGGAATGAAGTTCTTGGGCGGAGAAATTGTCGTAAGCAGACATGTCGATCTTCCCTTGTCTTTCTTGATAGTAGTGGAACTTTCTTTGATGCTATGCTTGGCTAAAGCGACCGGTTGGCTAGGAGCGGTGTAGCGATTACTGTCACAAGAACATCGTCATTTTCAGCGGTCTTGTTTGGGCTTGATGTCATCTTGCTTTGGCTCGGCGGTTCAACGGTCACGATCCGCTCGGTGGGCCAGGTTTGGTGGAGCAGGTGTGAGGTTTCCACTTGGACCTCCGGTTCAACTTCTGGCGGGTCGCCAGTATCATCCTTGTACAACTCGCCGTAGCTTTCCTTGGCGGCTTCAGGATTTTCATGTGGCTGTTCTGGGGTTTTTCCGGATCACCATCCGGAGTAGGATCAAGAGTTTTCGCTTTCTTGCTCAAACGAGCCTTGGTGCTGCAATATTTAGAGTTGGATCAAGACAAATTGACCAAATTAATAGGGAATCGAATTGACAGACAGTAATTACATACCCCGCGGCGATGTTCAGCGGAGGCGATTGTGTGGTGGATGAACCGCCCAGACGAGTTGGAAGAGGCCTAATAATTGAGTCGACGGATTGAGAGAACATCGAAGAAACCTTTTAAGGGATAACGCTTTTTGAGAGCAAGTCACCTCACGGGCCGCTTCCGGATTGGGGTGTCTGTAAACCGGTGAGGTAACTTGTTGACCATCGTGCGGGTTGTACGGCGCTCTTGATCTGCTGTGTCTTCAAGAAAAGATTTGGATTCAAATAAGCAGGAATGGTATTTTTCACTTTCCGGACGGTATGACGAATTCTCTTAACAGCGCAAGCTCAGATTCGGAAGAAAGAAGGATTACCTCAACAGGATCGGCATGACCGGCTTCAAAGATCATCCTGGGAAGAAAAAGTGTCGGTAAAAAGAAGGTAAAGAGGCCAAGCATATGCAAGAAGAAATACAAAGCGGAAAGCCGGTTTATGGCGGCTCCCTCGTAAATGTCAAAATTTTACCTCGGCTTCTGATTCTTCGTCCTCCGTGATTCGAGAGGACTCGGTGGTCTTTTTCTTGCCAGCTTTCTTAGTGGCCTTGGACTTTGCGTGGCGCCGGACCCGGTGCAGTGCGTTTCGTATGAGCTTTCAGCACCGAAGCAGCAAGCATTAGCATATGTCAACAATATTACGAGCCCGAAAGATGAAGAAGAGCTTACCGCGGCGGTTTGTTGGCGGCACAAAATGGAGCCAACCCGGTGAGGCTGCAGACGGAGATTGGCTCATCGAGCATCTTCTTGACGATCTCGGTGGTCTCCTGTTCGGTTATGGGTAGCTCGTGGCGCCTTTGAGGATCTTTGAGGCTGCCGGTGTACTCGTGCATCAATCCGGGCGGCGGCTCGGTGGCAACACGCCCCAAGAGACCCAAAGAACGCACAAGATCCACGCCGGTTAAGCCATTGGCCATTAGAGCCCGGAGCTTGATTATTTGTGGCGCCAAGTTTTTCCGTTCATGGCGGTTAAGCGTGAAGGCGATGGATGATGGTTGCTGAGCGGTGAGGACGGTAGTCTTGCCAGGGGTTTTTGTTGGCGGTAGCGGTGTTACAGCGGTAGAACCAAGTTTGGTTCCAATCCTTTGGATGGCTGTGGTGCTTGGCGTGAGGGAAATCGGCTTCCTTCCTCTTCTGAATTGAAACGCCGCCCAGCTCCGTGTTGGGACCATCGAGAAAATTCTGTGCGACGGTTCAAATGGAAAAAATCCGGAACAACTCCACGACGGTTCTTCTTGAAGATAGACTTCACGTAAGACTTGAAAGTTGCATATGTTCAAAGCGAATTGGGCCGATATCCTGCGGATGGAGTTGCAAACTGGCAAGGACGTCCGGAAAAACTTTGAACGGTAGGCGTAACCCCGGTCTAGGTGCTGCATAAACACAATTACTTCCCGCTCGCTGCTCGGGAGAAACTTCGCCCTCGGAACACGCCAATGGAGGACGTCTTTTGGAGCCAAACCGCCCGGTGGTAGCGTAGCCGTTGAGCTGCGTCTCGGTGATTTTGGACGGACCCGATTGCAAGCAAGAAATTGAGGAGCCATTCCGGAAGATGAAGGCTGCGAAAGAAAGGAAAACGGTTCACCATTGAACAGGTCAGAGTTACAGATAATGTTAAACCGGCAATCCAGTAAACCGGAAATTCGGCAACTAAGGACTAATGGAGTGACGGATTAGATGTCGATGAGTTAAACCGCCAGAGGAGGCAGAGCTGAAAAAGTTGCTAAGTATAGATGTAAACAGGTTTCCCATGCAAAAGGAAATAATCTAGATCTACCGGGTTCAAGAAGGAAAATTTCTGCGACCTATGCGGACCTCCTACAACGCAGGAAGGTTCGGGCATGTTAAAGCGAAGGATCTGAACAAAGGGGAAGATGCCTAGAGTCGGGTAAACGCGAAGCGACCTTTTGCATATGAGGAGCGGTACGGCTGAGCCGTCTGACCATGGTGGAACTGGTATGAAGAATCGGCATGAACGCCACGAGCTATGAGACGAACCGAGTTTCCAGATGAGATCTAGGGTTTAAAGAAAACCTTACGACGAGCGGGAACCACGGAGGAGCGCTAAAACTCGTAAGATCAAAGGTTGATGCAGCGGCCCGGCGGGAAGCGCTTCGGTCGAAGGTTGAGGGCGACGGCAAGAGCTTGTGGTCGGCGGGTCGCGAGGAAGAAGAAGAAAGGAAGAAGAAGAAGAGAATGGCCCGACCGGTCTATTTATAAGGGACCGGAGCAATCAACGGGCGCGAGAATCGAGGAGTCAAAAGCGGCGGAAGGTGCAGCGGCCGCCTCGATTTCGGAATGGCATTAAATGCGTGGAATCTTACTGTTTGGATTTCTTTATTAAGGATGACGTCAGACGCCTCGACACGCGAATCGGAAGATGACATCACGGCGGTTCAAGCGGTGGCGGTTTCTGAAAGGAGGAAAGAGATCAAGAGTTTCTTGAGGGTGTGAAGATTAACATGAACCGGTTCAAGTCAATCTGGGGCCTAATGTTGGGGATATAACTCATCGAGTGTGAACCGCCCGGGAGGGCCGGTTCACGCTGCTCATGATCCAGGCCCATGTGGACGCCTGGAGCCCAGAGGCGAATTAAGGTCCATGTATGTAAACCGCCTTAGCGTTATAGCTTGTGTTGTAAGACAGAAAGGAGAGATCAAGCGGACTCTTGTATGAGCCGGATTGGGACTCTGTAAACCGGCCAAGGCGTCCATCCGTGTATATAAGGGGACGACCCGGCGAAGTTAGGGACAGATTTCGAGGCTAAGGCAAAGCTATTGCTCCCTAGTCGCGAAACCATATCAATCACATCACAACTGGACGTAGGTTTTTACCTTCATTGAAGGGGCCGAACCAGTATAATTCCCGTGTCTTGTGTCCGCTTTAACCTCTCTAGGTAAACCCGTACGATGGCCCTACGACTAAGTCCTTTCATGAGGACATCTGCCGTGACAAGTCCACGACAGTAACGGTAACAAAAGTAAAGACAGCAAAAGTAATGTTTTTGGTATTTTTATAATGATTGTAACAGTAGCAACAGAAAAGTAAATAAACGTAAACCAGTATATGGAAAACTCGTAGGCACTGGATCAGTGATGGATAATTATGCCGGATGTTGTTCATCATGTAACAGTCATAACATAGGGTGACACAGAACTAGCTCCAATTCATCAATGTAATGTAGGCATGTATTCCGTAAATAGTCATACGTGCTTATGGAAAAGAACTTGCATGACATCTTTTGTCCTACCCTCCCGTGGCAGCGGGTCCTATTGGAAACTAAGGGATATTAAGGCCTCCTTTTAATAGAGAACCGAACAAAGCATTAGCACATAGTGAATACATGAACTCCTCAAACTATGGTCATCACCGGAGTGGTCCTGATTATTGTCACTTGAGGTTGCGGATCATAACACATAGTAGGTGACTATAGACTTGCAAGATAGGATCAAGAACACACATATATTCATGAAAACATAATAGGTTCAGATCTGAAATCATGGCACTCGGGCCCTAGTGACAAGCATTAAGCATAGCAAAGTCATAGCAACATCAATCTCGGAACATAATGGATACTAGGGATCAAACCCTAACAAAACTAACTCGTTTACATGATAAATCTAGTCCAACCCATCACCGTCCAGCGAGCCTACGATGGAATTACTCACGCATCGGGCGTTGAGGATCATGAAATTGGTGATGGAGGATGGTTGATGATGACGACGGAGATGAATCCCCTCTCTGGAGCCCCGAACGGACTCCAGATCAGCCCTCCCGAGAGAGATTAGGGCTTGGCGGCGGCTCCGTATCGTAAAATGCGATGAAACTTTCTATCTGGTTTTTTTCTCCCCGAAAGCCAATATATGGAGTTGGAGTTGGCGTCGAAGGGCCACCAGGGGGCCCACGAGGTAGGGTGGCGCGCTCAGGGGGAGGGGCGCGTCCCCCACCCTCGTGGACAGGGTGTGGGTCCCCTGGCCTTCATCTTTGGCGAGGATTTTTTATTATTTATTCTAAGATCTTCCGTGGAGTTTCAGGTCATTCCGAGAACTTTTGTTTTACGCATAAAACAACACCATGGCAATTCTGCTGAAAACAGCGTTAGTCCGGGTTAGTTCCATTCAAATCATACAAGTTAGAGTCCAAAACAAGGGCAAAAGTGTTTGGAAAAGTAGATACGACGGAGACGTAATTGTCCATATCACAAGTGGCAATATAAAGTGACGTTCTTTCGCATTAAGATTTTGTGCATCCAACCCTGAAAGTGCATGGCAACCTCTGCTTCCCTCTGCGAAGGGCCTATCTTTTACTTTTATCTTCTACCTTTTGCAAGAGTCTTGGTGATCTTCACCTTTCCTTTTTACATTTTATCCTTTGGCAAGCACAAGATGTTGGAAGGATCCTGATATATATATATATATATATATATATCTAATTGGATGTAAGTTAGCATGAGCTATTATTGTTGACATTACCCTTGAGGTAAAAGGTTGGGAGGCGAAACTACAAGCCCCTATCTTTCTCTGTGTCCGATTAAAACTCCATAACCACAAGTATTGCGTGAGTGTTAGCAATTGTGAAAGACTAAATGATAGTTGAGTATGTGGAGTTTGCTAAATCAAAGCTCTGACATAGACTCTTCCTGAAAATAAGATGAATTGCAATTGTTTGATGACTGAGAATATTGTTTGTTAGTTTCCAAGAAAAATTATGATCTATACTTTAACATGTGAATAGTTTGTTATTTGATCATGCAAAGTTCTATGAGTTGAGCTACTGTTATGACATATAATGATGCTAGAAAAGGTGATTGAAATTATCATTGATCAAACTTATGCACCTGCTAGCATTCACACTTCATAAATTATTTATTTTATCATTTACCTACTTGAGGACGAGCAGGAATTAAGCTTGGGGATGCTGATACGTCTCCAACGTATCTATAATTTATGAAGTATTCATGCTATTATATTATCCATATTGGATGTTTTATGAGCTTTACTATGCACTTTTATATGATTTTTTGGGACTAATCTATTAACCTAGAGCCCAGTGCCAGTTTCTGTTTTATCCTTGTTTTAGAGTATCGCAGAAAAGGAAAACTAAACGGAGTCCAATTGACGTGCCACTTGACGGAGATCATTTTTGGACCAGAAGAAGCCCACGGAGTACCAGAAGCAGGCCAGAAGAGTCCCGAGCTACCCGCAAGGGTGGGGGGCGCGCCCACCCCCCTAGGGCGCGCCCCCTGCCTCGTGGACAGCCCGGAAACCCCCCTGACGTGAAATCAACGCAAAACTCTTCTATATATACCCAAACTTCCAGAAAGAAACCTAGATCGGAAATTTCGCCACCGCAAGCCTCTATAGCCATGAGAAGTCAATCTAGGCCCTCTCCGGCACTCTGCTGGAGGGGGCCATCATCACCGGTGGCCATGGAGGAGTATCCCAGAGGGGCCATCATCACCATGAAGGCCAAGGACCAGAGGGTGGAGGCCATGGAGGAGGAAGCACAAAGGGGGAGAACCTCTCCTCTGGCGCCGGAGTGCCATTGGGAGGGGAATCATCGCCACGGTGATCATCTTCATCAACATCACCATCATCATCACCATCCTCACCTCTTTTACGTGGTCCACTCTCCCGCACCCCGCTGTAATCCCTACTTGAACATGGTGCTTTATGCCACATATTATGATCCAATGATGTGTTGCCATCCTATGATGTTTCGAGTAGATATCTTTTGTCTTTGGGTTGATTGATGATCTAGATTGGTATGAGTTGTATGTTTTATTTTGGTGCTGTCATATGGTGCCCTCCGTGTCGCGCATGTGTGAGGGATTCCCGCCGTAGGGTGTTGCTATGCGTTCATGATTCGCTTATAGTGGGTTGGTGAGTGACTGAAACACAAACCCGAGTAAGAGGGATTGTTGCGTATGGGAATAAAGAGGACTTGATGCTTTAATGCTATGGTTGGGTTTTACCTTAATGATCTTTTAGTAGTTGCGGATGCTTGCTAGAGTTCCAATCATAAGTGCATATGATCCAAGTAGAGAAAGTATGTTAGCTTATGCCTCTCCCTCATATGAAACTGCAATAGTGATTACCGGTCTTGTTAACAATTGCCTAGGACAATTCCGCACACCGATCCGCCATTATTCCACACTCGCTATTTATAATACTTAGTAATATATTCTAACTTTATGATAACATCACCTACTTTTATATTTTAGCTCTCCGATATCATACAAAGTTACCCTCTTCATACCCACAACGTAGTTTTATTTCTCGTTGCTAGTTGGAAGCAAACGACCGGTGTACGTAGAGTCGTATCAGTGGCAGATAGGGCTTGAGAGAATATTGATCTTACCTTTAGCTCCTTGTGGGTACGACACTCCATACTTATCACTTCCACCTTTGGAAATTGCTACGATGATTCCTTGCACTTGGGGATTATCAGCCGGCCCTCTCCTCCTCCCCCCCTTTATATACGGAGGAGGAGACACAACAATTGATCTCTTGATATCTTAGCCGTGTGCGGTGCCCCCCTCCACCATAATCCACCTCATATTGTAGCGGTGCTTAGGCGAAGCCCTGCGTCGGTAGAACATCATCAGCGTCACCATGTCGTCATGCTGACGGAACTCTCCCTCAAAGCTCGGCTGGATCGGAGTTCGAGGGACGTCATCGAGCTGAAGGTGTGCTGAACTCGGAGGTGCCGTGTGTTCGGTACTTGATCGGTCGGATCGTGAAGACGTACGACTACATCAACCGCGTTGTGCTAACGCTTCCGCTTTCGGTCTACGAGGGTACGTGGACACACTCTCCCCTCTCATTGCTATGCATCACCATGATCCTGTGTGTGCGTAGGAATTTTTTTGAAATTACTACGTTCCCCAACACTTGCCGGTAACGAGATTGAACTAGGTATTGAGATACCGACGATCGAATCTCGGGCAAGTAACATACCGATGACAAAGGGAACAACATATGTTGTTATGCAGTTTGACCGATAAAGATCTTCGTAGAATATGTAGGAGCCAATATGAACATCCAGGTTCCGCTATTGGTTATTGACCGGAGACATGTCTCGGTCATGTCTACATAGTTCTCGAACCCGTAGGGTCCGCACGCTTAACGTTCGGTGACGATCGGTATTATGAGTTTATGTGTTTTGATGAACCGAAGATAGTTCAGAGTCCCGGATGTGATCACGGACATGATGAGGAGTCTCGAAATGGTCGAGACATAAAGATTGATATATTGGACAACTATATTCGGACACCGAAAGTGTTCCAGGGGTCACCGGATAATTATCGGACTGCCGGGGGGGGGGGGAATCGGAACCCCCGGGGAACTAATGGGCCAACACGGGCCTTGTGAGAGAGAGAGGAGGGAGCCATGGGCTACCCCCCTTGGGAGTCTGAATTGGACAAGGAGTGGGGGGCGGCACCCCCTCTTTCCTTCCTCTCTCCCTCTCCTTCCTTTCCCCTTCCCCTTCCTAGTTGGACTAGGAAAGGGGGAGTCCTACTCCTACTAGGAGGAGGACTCCCCCCTCTCCTTGGCGCGCCCCTAGGGCCGGCCGCCCTCCCCCCTTGCTCCTTTATATACGGGGGCAGGGGGGCACCCTAGAACACACAACAGACATTGTTCTTAGCCGTGTGCGGTGCCCCCCTCCACCATAATCCACCTCAGTCATATCATTGTAGTGCTTAGGCAAAGCCCTGCGCCGGTAGCTTCATCATCACCGTTATCACACCGTCGTGCTGACGAAGCTCTTCCCCGACACTCTGCTGGATCGTGAGTTCGTTGGACGTCACCGAGCTGAACGTGTGCAGATCGCGGAGGTACCGTACTTTCGGTACTAGGATCGGTCGATCGTGAAGACGTACGACTACATCAACCGCGTTGTCATAACGCTTCCGCTTATGGTCTACGAGGGTACGTAGACAACACTCTCCCTCTCGTTGCTATGCATCACCATAATCTTGCGTGTGCGTAGGATTTTTTTTGAAATTACTACGTTCCCAACAACGACTACCACTACCCTGACGGAGCCTACTACTGCATGGAGACCGACGACGACCAGGAGTAGTTAGGAGGCTCCCAGGCAGGAGGCCTTGCCTTTTCGATCCATGTTGTTTTTCTGCTAGCTTTGTTAAGGTAGACTTGTTTACCTTATGTCTGTACTCAGATATTGTTGCTTCCGCTGGCTCATTTATATTTGAGCTTATGTATTCGAGCCCTGGAGGCTCCTGGCTTGTAATATAAAGCTTGTATGACTTTAATTTGTGTCTAGAGTTGTGTTGTGATATCTTCCCGCGAGTCTTTGATCTTGATCGTGCACATTTGCGTGTATGATTAATGCACGGTTAAGTCGGGGAGTTACATCTCTCAACACACAAGTGAAGGTATATTCTACGCGCGTAATACGTGTTTTCTTTGGAGCCATGTTCAAAATCAAGACAAACTTTGTTGCCTTATTTCACTACTGTTCGTTATTTTTGTATGGACACATTCAGTAGTGTAAATCCTTCAATCTCCTTGTGCTAATTGAAAACAATTATTGAAAAGAGGTTTGTGGACAGTACAATATTATGCAGTCATGCAGAAGAAAATGGCCAATATGTTAAAATAGCATCAACGTTGATCATCAATATGTTAAATTACATTTGGCCCGACTATTTTTTCATTATTTGGGCGTCGACCGACCATGACAATTGAAGATATGGACGCGCCAAATCTGTGCCGACCTCCTCTACGTGATATCTCTAATGCTGATCATCATTCCCAAATGTCTCATGTGCCAAGTAATTGCACATGATTGCTTATGGTTTATAGCATGGGTCATACATATAGTTGTGTCACGCCCAATATGCGACCCTATCCAAAAGGAACTCGAAGGTCCCACCAAGGATAGACCCGCATATTGAAACGCTTTTGCAAGGTGGATATCATTACATCAACATTACATTATAGATGGGGATACATACATAAGGCATACACTGCCACACGAATACAACATCATCATACAAGAGATCAACATCCGCCTACGGATGAAACATAAACAGAAACTCAAACAATATCCACCCTGCTAGCCCAAAGCTACCGACCGAACCTATCCCCGATCGAAGAAGCGTAAGACGAACTCCAAAACAAGCAAACATCGCCTCGTGACATGATCATCGCAACCTGTACACTGCAAATCGGGTGGTGTAGTAATCTGTGAGCCACGAGGACTCAGCAATCCCATTACCATGGGTATCAAGACTAGCAAAGCTTAATGGGAAAGGAAGGGGTAAGTGGTGGGGTTGCAGCAGCGACTAAGCATGACATGGTGGCTAACATATGCAAATGAGAGCGAGAAGAGAAACAAAGGAACGGTCGTCAACTAGTAATGATCAAGAAGTGATCCTGAACTCCTACTTACGCCGACATAACCCGAAACCGTGTTCTCCTCTCGATCAACCCCGAAAAGAGACACTCACGGTTATGCACACGGTTGGTGTATTTTAGAAGAGTTTACTTCAAGTTTACTACAGCCGGATATTAACAAATTCCCATCTGCCACATAACCACGGGCACGGCTTTCGAAAGTTTATACCCTGCAGGGGTGTCCCAACTTAGCCCATGATAAGCTCTCGCGATCAACGAAGGATATTCCTTCTCCCGGAAGACCCGATCAGTCTCTAATCCCGGCTACAAGACATTTCGACAAGAATAAAACAAGACCAGCAAAGCCGCCGAATGTGCCGACAAATCCCGATAGGAGCTGCACATATCTCGTTCTCGGGCACACCGGATGAGCAAGACGACGGGTTGGCATAGACCTGGTTGCCCAGGCGCCAGACATCGCTTCGCTTTGGACCAGACTCGAGAGGAGAACTGCCCGGGGCTAAAATAAAGATGACCCTCGGGCTCAAAACCCAAGGGAAATAAAAGGGCATAGGTGAGGCAAATGGTAAAACCAATGTTGGGCCTTCTTTGGAGGAGTCTTATTCAAAGCGAACTGTCAAGGGGTCCCATAAATAACCCAACCGCGTTAGGGACGCAAAAATCCGGAACATAATACCGATATGACGGAAACTAGGGCGGCAAGAGTGGAACAAAACACTGTGCATAAGGCCGAGCCTTCCACCCTTTACCAAGTATATAGATGCATTAATAATATAAGAGATATTGTGATATCCCAAAATAAACATAATCCAACATGGAGCAATCTTCATCTTCACCTGCAACTAGCAACGCTATAAGAGGGGCCGAGCAAAAGCGGTAACATACCCAAACAACGGTTTGCTAGGAAGGGTGACAAAGGTTAGGGGCTATCATGCAATTTGGGAGGCTTGAGCAGCAAGTGTAGGTAACACAACATAGCGATAGAACGAAGCAACTAGCATAGCAATGATAGTAATGAGATCCAGGGTGACGGTCATCTTGCCTGAAATCCCGCAAGGAAGAAGAACGAGTCCATGAAGAAGATGAAGCCACGAAGACGAACCAAGCGTGATTTAACGAATCCTCACGATCGCAACGAAACGGGAACTATCGAGAAGAAGCACACAACATGGCAAACACACCACACATGAACAAGACATGATGCTCAACCAAGTATGGTGCAAG
Organism: Aegilops bicornis; assembly: GCA_021605145.1. Taxonomy (NCBI): domain Eukaryota; kingdom Viridiplantae; phylum Streptophyta; class Magnoliopsida; order Poales; family Poaceae; genus Aegilops; species Aegilops bicornis. The sequence continues at coordinate 417,481,035 of CM038670.1, read as the reverse complement.
ACAAGGCTACATGAAGCTACTCATGGCAAAAGATGATGCATACAAGACCAACACATCAAAGCAAGTTTAAATGAGGCCTAAACAACATAGAACAACTCCTAAGTCCTCATATGCAAATTTCGAAATTGGTCCAGATCTGAATAAACCTTATGTTCAAGTTGTTAAACAGCAAGTTAAGATGCACCACGATGATCTACACAAAATTCTAGTCAAGTTACATATAAAGTTCATTTAATTCGGAGCTACGGCCTAGAAGATATGAGCAAAACAAGTTAAACATGGCATTGATGCAAAATGCATACAAACATCAAGCAAACCCTCTCAAACCAAGGGTGCAACATGATAATATGAAACTACATGCAATCTAAGCAAGTTTCATATAGAGCACGCTCAAAACGGAGCAACGGTTCAACACATACACATGAAACAAGTTATAGCAACAATCTGTCCAAAACAGCAACTAGGCATATTGCAAGCACCTAAACAACAAGCTACAGCATCTTAACATGATAACAAACGGCATGGACGTGATGTACAGGTAAAGCATGACAAAACATGAATACTGAGCTATCTCCAGAAATGATTAAAGCATGCTCAAAAGGACATGGCAAGATTGCAAATAATAACAGTTTCAGGCTTAGCAGAAATAACATCAGGTTGCAATGTTTAGAGCTATCAAACAACATGCTACAGGAACTTCTCATGGCAACCAAAGACATGGAATGACTCTAATAAATACATAGAATAAAAGTCCTTTACTGACCATGAGCCAAAAAAGACCAGAAAATATGATGGCACCCATGTAAACATGGCAAATTATATTACAGATTCATACATGGTAGGAACAACAAGAAGTAGACATGTTGGTGAGCTTGAACCACTCACCACAGAGCAATAAATAGCATAGCAAGGCAATTCCCAGTAACAAGACATGTTTATGAAGCTAAACGTGGCAAGAACAAGTTCATAGGGTGCATGGATCACTAACAACAATCATGGCAACATTGAACTTCATGTTAACAGGCTGACAGCAACATCATTTAGCAAGTTTGAGAGCAAGATTACAACAGGTTACAACAGACTATAATTGCAACAAAGGGCATGGATGGATATAGCAAGACATGTATAGCAAAACATCCTTAGTGAACATCTCCAGATTATGTATAGAATGACTTGTAGCAGCAGGTTTACATAGCATCATGATATAGCAGAAACAGTCTAGCAAAACAGTAACAGCAAGTACCCTACTTAACAAGCTCGATGCACTCAGTATAAGACTCACAAAAATACAAAGATGGCACCACTGTAAAGATGGCATGACATAGTACAAAACACATGTAGAGCTCATGCTCATAAGATGCACACATCAAATGCAACAAAAATGACAAATCATCAAGTAACAGTTTTAGCAGATTAACATCATATAGCACTCTTGCAACGAAGATTCAGGCGTCAAGATGAACTCAAACATACATGATGCAATGGAATGAAATGCAGTACTCGTCGAGAAGAACAATTTGACATATTACACGCACGAAACGGAGCAGTATGCAGCAAGATATGATGCGATGAACATGGCATGATAATGTAAAAATATTTCGGGACTTAGCAGAATAATCACCTCGCGGCTAGGGTTGACCGTGGCACGGTTTTCGAGGCGGCGGCGGATCTCGCCGGAGATCGGCCGGAGGGGGAGGCCGGAGGAGGCGGGGAGATGGCCGGGGAGGCGTGGCGGAGGCGGATCCGGCCGGTCCCATCCCGGATCCGGCCGGGGACGGCGGCGAACGGGCGCGGCCCAAGGTGGAGGCGACGTGGCTCCGGGCGGTGAGGCCGGAGTTGGCGGCGTGAGGAGCGGCGGAGCTGGCAGGCGGCGCTGGCGGCGCGGCAGCCGCTGGCGGCACCGCGACGAGCCGGGCGGCGGGGTCCGAGGGCGACCGGAGTGAGGCGGCGGAGGGCGCGCACGCCGCGACGGGCGGCAATGAGACGACGGGCGGGCGGCGGCGCTGGCCGACCCGGCCCCGATGGGCGCTGGTCAAGCGGCGGCCGGGAGGCTGGGACAAAGGCGCATCGAATGGTCATGGGCGGCGCTGGATGTCCGTGAGCCGGACATGTCCGGAGGCGGCGAGGAGAGGAAGGCGAGGGTTAGGGGGAATTCATCCGCAAATTTCGGGGGGAGGGACATATTTATAGATAGAGGGAGCTAGGAGAGTCCAAATGAGGAGCGGTTTTCGCCGATCGTGATCGAACGACCGAGAGCATGGAGGGGAGTTTGCTGGGTTTTGGGCCACTTTGAAGGGGTGTTGGGCTGCAAAGAGAAGGGGGCTTTTACGGTTACCCGGTTAACCGTTGGAGCATCAAACGGACTCCAAATGGCACGAAACTTGACAGGCGGTCTACCGGTGGTATACCAAGGCCGCTTGGCAAGACTCGGGCCATTCCGAGAAATTTTAACACCCGCTCATCAAGAGAGGCAAGAAGGGGACGCCGGGTGACATAGGAGTGCCGGATTGCAAAACGGACAACGGGGAAAATGCTCGATGCAAAACGAACACGATGACATGATAAAAATGCAGATGATGACATGGCAAAGAGAGACACGCAAGCACATGACATGGCAATGACGGCAAATAACTGACGGACACCTGGCGCATCGAATCCGGGGCGTTACAAGTTGACCTGGTTTTTCCCTGAAATCGACTACAAAAGTGGTGACCTCGGAAGACTTAACGCCATTGTTGGATATGCAATTGGCGACGATGGCAGGCTTGAATTGGGCACGAGATGATATGGGTGAAGGAATAAGAAGAAGAGTGATTTGACGACAAAAATAGTCGACAATGATGCTTAATGTGTATGTGAATGCTAAATAGATATTTTTCATAAGATTAGTGTTGAACCATTAGAGTATTTATGCTTCCATTGCAATGCACATGCAACTAATGATGTTTGATGTGCATGAGGATGATAAATATACATTTTTAACGATATTAGTGTTGAATCATTAGAATACTTGTACTCCATTGCAACATACGAGAAATTAACTAGTAATATAAAATTGTCTCGAGGGTAGTTGGTCGACCTAGCAGTCCCTTCGCCCTGTACTCTCATGAAACATATGATTAGATCTGCTCGCCTCCTGCGCTGCCGCCACAAGTCTACCTCATCTCCTGTGGCCTTAGACCATGGAGATGCGGTGGACCTCAGTCTTTGCCAGCGGGAGCACTTCTGCTTAGTTTCTAGGTGTCCGCTTGTGTATTTTTTAGGGTTTGTGCCCTGCTCAGAAAGACGAGACGACGATGGTTCCCTGAAGATGAAATAAGATTCTTCCCGCCCAACTCCCGTCCCGGCAGTGTGTCTAGCATCGTCGGAGGGTATGAGGGGGTGTGTTCCGGCAGATCCACGGGATTCGGTGGATCTACTTGGATCCACTTCTTGTTCTTCTACGTTGGTATGTCGACAGGTTGGATAAATTCAATCTACGTTTCTCTTCATCGACGATGGTTGTTGTTCTGATACGCTGGTCCTTTGGGGTCTTAGCACGACGACTTTCCGACGGCCTACTAAAAAAGTTTTGTCCAACTTCATTGATTCCCTGCCCGGTTGTGGTCTACGGCTTGCTCCAGTGCTTATAATCGTTGATAGATGGTATATGGACCTAGATGTATTTTTTGTTACTTCATGTGCTCTTTGTATCGTCGTGATAATTGATGAATCTAGATCGAAAGTTAAAAGGAATAGTAATATAAAAATATAGTCCCAGAAATCAGACCGAAAGGAAGAAGACAAAATGCAGCGCGTGGAGGGTGGAACGGCTCAACGCCCAGCCGTCTAACTCCGTATGATCCCGAGCCCAAACCCATTCCAAAACAGCGGCCCACCGCGAGGAAGCATCATCCGTCAAAGAGAAGAGCCGCTTTCGGATTGGACTCCGTATCGGTTTTCTACACTCTCGTCGCCCCTCGCAAAACCCGTCAATAAATACCAGCAACAGGTTTTTCTACGAATCAACCACCAGAAAGGGCGACCGAAAGAAAAGAAAAGAGCGAGACGCACACCCGAGAGCTAATTCCCAAATCTGCGAGCTCCAGGTCGCTGCTCGGCTGTCGCGTCGATCCCATCCGCCGCTTCGATCTGCGTGTTGGGGATTGCTTGGTGGCGGCGCCGCCATGATGGATCCGGAGATGATGCGGCTGGCGCAGGAGCAGATGCGACGCATGTCCCCGACGACCTCGCCAGGATGCAACAGCAGGTCTCCGCACCCGATCCATATACCTACGTTGGGCCATGCCGGTTTGATCTCAATTGATTCCCTGCCCGGTTGTGGTCTCGCTAGCGGTAGATCGAGAGGAGATCACGCTCAATTTGGCAACCGTTTTTTGCTGCTGCTGCTGTGGTTGCTTAGATCGAATCATGTTGTGGTTGACCTATTGCGTACGAGTTGAATTGGTCCTAAGTTAACTCCTCAAGTCAATTGGTAAAGAAAATTGTAGTGTGTGTAGCTGTGGACTCGAGGTACGTTTGAGTTTGATTTGGACAGGTGACGCCAATGGGATGCTGGTTTCTGCTGTTATAAACAACAGCCACGTGCTACTGTTTAAACGAGGCTGTTGCTGGGTCTTTTCGCACAATACTCTGCATCTATTGCCTAAACTATATGCAATAGGATTCTGCTGGTAGATATCTGTGTGTGCACTTATGTCTGTTTTTTTCAGCACTGTTTCATACCTCAGTTCCTGCTTTTGTTATTTGCAGTGTCCAGCATCATTGCTTATTTATGTTATTTTTTATGCCCTGAGAAAGCACGAGTGTCATGCGATTGACCATGTGCTTGTTGCAATTTTGATAATTGCAGCTCATGTCCAATCCTGACTTGATAAAGCTAGCATCCGAGAGTATGAAAAATATGAGAACTGAGGACTTCAAAAGAGCTGCTCAACAGCTCAATCAAACAAGGCCAGAGGAAATGCTTGATATGACTGAAAAAATTGCCAACGCTAAGCCTGAAGAATTTGCTGCCATGAAGGCCCAAGCTGATGCTCAAATATCATATGCGCTATCTGGTGCCAAGATGTTGAAGCAGCAGGTGTGTACAAAATCCAGCACGACCTTTCGTTTAGCATCGAATGACCTTTTCCTACTCTTGGTTGGCGAGTTGGACAAATAGTCAAATACACTTGAACAATTTTTTATTAAGCTCCAAAATTCTTTGTATAAAATATGCTAATCGGCTCACTTGATCAGGATTTTAGATCACTCTGAATGAATTAATTACAAACTGGAAAAGCGACAGCTTCACATGGTTGTCACTACAAAATATTTTGCAAGAAAAATTCATGGAGAGAATGCTCATATAGTCCAGTCGTGCTTGGTTTTCATAATTTGGATACATAATTTCATTTTCTATTCATCTTCCTGTTATCTCTTGTCTAAGAAATTATGTATCTCATCATCTATTTAATGTATTGGGTGTCGGACTCCATTTTTTTATCCATGTTATGAGTTTCCATAATATCCGTTTTCTTTTGTTCCAGGGAAATGAACTTCATAGCCATGGGAAGTATACTGATGCTGCTGCCAAGTACAAGCTTGTGCGTTTCAAATCCCATGCCTTCCATGTATAAAGAAGTGACATGACTGCCAATTTAATTTATATGCTCTTTTGTTGACCAGGCCAAGGAAAACATGAAGAGCATACCATCGGCAGCTGGGCGAACTCTGCAGTTGCAGTGCACCCTTAATTTAATGTCGTGTTACCTGAAATCAGGGATGTTTGATGAATGTGTAAATGAAGGTTCAGAGGTATGTTTGAGGCTTTCTACCCATTATACCAATATTATATGCGGGCATGGTTACACATCACAGTGCTACCATTATCTTAAATGCGATCTACTTTCGTTGTTTCTGTTTGCCACCTTTGCTGTTAGTAGTATTTATGAGCTGTCTAAATGGAAGTCCATAACTCTGTCAATTTCAGTTTGCTGAACTTTTGTTGTTAGTTTAGTCGTCTTAACGATGGCAGCTCTGCATTTACCTGTTATGCTGACCCAACGATCAACCGTGCCACAGGTTCTAACTTATGATTCGAGCAATGTGAAAGCATACTACCGAAGAGGTCAAGCTTACAAAGAACTAGGAAACCTTCAGGCTGCTGTTGCTGACTTACGTAAAGCCCATGAAATTTCTCCGGAGGATGAAACTATTGCTGAGGTTCTGAGGTATGGTTTGCCTTTTTTCCTGCACAAACATATGAAATTCTGCTGATCTTTGTTGCTGACATGGACAAAAGTGGTTAGTAATTTTAGTTTTCGCCGTTGTCCTACTGATAGAGTACATTCATTATGCAGGGACACAGATGCAAAACTTGCAACTGAAGAAGGAGGAACAAACCTGCCAAAAGGTAGCTTCATTGATATTCTTTTTAGAATTTAATTATGCTGCTCTTTTTCATCGCCTGCTATTTTTTAATCTGAACCCATCTTACTGTAGCTCAAGTTGCTTCTGGATAAAATCTTTGTGGTTAAATCACTCCATCCTAAGAGTATTTATGATGAATATATTTGTGTGCATATATTTGTGATGAATATTTGGCCAAAATCAACTTAATGGTAGAAGGATATATAAAATAATAGTTAATAAGTAGATGGGCCTTTGACTTGATCCAGCCAAACTATGATATAAGAGTAGAACTGAGGTTGTAGTGAAATATATTATTTCTGTATACTGGTTTGATGCTATTTCGACAGTGTTTGTTATAATCCAGTTCGACTCATCAAACTACTCATCTTGGTGTTCTTTTGTTTCTAAGGAGTTGTTATTGAAGAAATTGTGGAAGAAGATAGTTCAGAGCTGTTAAGTACTCAAAGGAGTTCTTCTACTGAGTATACTGTTTCACAACCACATGAAGGAGCAGGAAACTCAAGACAATCTGACTCTTCAGAAAGCCTAATGAATGATCCTGCTACTATCAGGTAACAGTCTCTTTGCTTCTGGTCTATGTTTCCCATATTCAGAGTTGCCGCACTCTGTTTTGATATGTTTCGGTTGTTGCTACTTCAGATACCTTTTTATTCGTCCACTAGCCAACCATTATTTGGCATGCATTAACATGCAATGTTCTTACTGTATCAATTATCTTGTATAAAAAAATGATACCCATAAATCTTTGTTCTTAACTGCGTTTTTTTAATTCTCTTCTCATTCTTGTGATGTGTATCCTGTCTTGTGGTGGATCTGTCTATCTGGCATATTGTTATAGAAATATGATTATATCTTGTTGTGCTATCTTACTTGATCACGTTAGGTTCACATTATGCAGGAATTTCATATCTGATTGCAAAAACTTCCAAGTGTTATGTACATTTTACTTGGATTTGATGTTTTGCTTTATTTACTAGTAACATTAGTAAAGTGTCTTCACTTCACTACAGTCTTCTCATGCGCTTTTTACAAAATATGCATAACGTTCTTGGTGTCCTGGTCAACTGTCAGGTCATTTCAAAATTATGTCTCTAATAGTGATGCTGATGGGTTATCAAAGTTGGGAATGCAAGGAATGTCGCCGGAGCTAGTTAAAACTGCCAGCGAAATGATCGGCACCATGAAACCAGAAGAACTACAAAAGATGTTTCAGGCTGCTTCTTCATTAACCGGCACAAACCCCGTTGGTTCAGATCTTGGACCCAATATGCCCGAAATGTCACCTGACATGGTTAGTATGGCATCTGAAATGATTGGGAAGATGTCCCCTTCTGAACTGCAAAATATGATGGATTTTGCTTCTAAAATGGGTGGGCCTGGTAGTGCGCATGTGAGACCAGGGACTGGGAGTAATATCCGACCTTCATCAAGAGCAGAAACGAGTAGCAATAACTTCCAACCTTCATCTTCGCAAACTGTTGTGGAGAACCCTGATGAAATAGTAATAAACAACCAAAGTATGGACCATTCATCATCCAGTTCCCCAGTTTCTACAGCTGATATGCAAGAAACCATGATAAATTCTATGAAAGACCCTGCTATGCGGCAGGTAAAAATCTTTTAGCCCAAGGAATTTGTTTTTGTGAAGATTTTTCATCAGGGAAGAAGCTGAGGTTATGGATTTTAACATCTCTTAAAACTTTTCTAAATTAACAGATGTTTGCATCCATGATGAAGAACATGAGTCCTGATGTGATGGCAAACATGAGTGAGCAGTTTGGCATGAAGCTGTCGAAGGAGGATGCCGCCAAAGCTCAACAAGCTATGTCTTCATTATCTCCAGAAGATTTAGACAGAATGGTGAGAAGCTAATTAAAAAAAAAACCCTCTCCTCTGAGCTGTGTGCAGACAATGGGCATATATTTTACTTCCAATTAGCTGTCAGAGTTCAGTTAAGACTTCTTAGATTATTAACCTCTGCTTGCTTTGCATTCAGATGAAATGGATGGACAGAGCACAGCAGGGAGTAGAAGTAGCAAAGAAGACGAAGAACTGGCTCCTAGGCAGGAAAGGCCTGATCCTTGCTATTGTCATGCTGATCTTGGCCTTCATCCTACAGTGCCTTGGATTCATCGGTAGGTAGGTGATGGCCTAAACATCCCATATGATGCCCTGTCGAACAGTGCATCCGGCAACAAATAACTATTCGGCAGCTACATTATGCTCGTTTTCCCTGGCTAGAAGTGATGGTGGGCGGATGACAATGTGGAAGCACCGTGGGAAGAGTCAAGAACTTTTTGTACCATTGTTTATTCTTTCGGCATATGTGTTTATAAATTGTAACAGATTATTAGAAGTAAATGGTGGTCCAGTATTGCCATTTGGACAGTAGGCTGACTTGTAATGTTACGAATGTCCTATGTTATTTCGCACCAAAGAATTTCGTGTCCATATTCACTATCCAGGCCAGAAGTTGTTAGACGTGGACGCCATTTTGGGTGGCAATTCTAAAAATCGTGTCTCGCACGTTTGCAAAGGTATAACTTTTGACCAAATACCTGTCTACCTGTAAGGAGGTTGGTTTTGTATAAGTTCTTTTGACCCTAAACCCTATCTATATTTTGCAAATGGGGTGTAGTTCTATCTGCAAAGGTTTAACTTTGACCAAATATTTGTCAACCTGTAAGGAGGTTAGTTCATGTTACAAGTTATTTTGCAAATGCTGTGTACCTCTATTCGAAAATAAAAATAGGATCAGCATTAAAAATAATAATAGGATCGGATCTTATTGTTCTCTACTCTATATCCGGATAAAAAATAGGGGGATTGACATGCTCATGGTACGTTTGATCACACACATGATGGTGATGATAATTGAAAACAAATAGGGCCCAACCGGGTTCGAACCGGTGACCTGATCTGCAGTCAATTGCTCTACCACTGAGCTATGGACCCATCATTGAAACAAAAATTCTTAAATTCTTAATATTCAGGTATGGCTGAACTTCACGAGTGGTGGCAAATGCCTTGTTTATTTAAAGAGTTCCATTTATTAAACCAGATCAGGTAATTCTAGCGGCACAAGTTTACATTCTCGTCAGTTCGAGAATTCACCGTACTGCCGTTCTAGGACCTTGTGCTAGCCAACGGTATTGCTATGTGGGATTTGCTGGGGCGGGTAAAACCGCTTGGTTCTGAACCTTGGTTTATGGTGGGTGATTTTCATAAGAAATTTCTTAAGCTCATGAATAAATTTTGTGCGGTACTTCCTAATTGGAACTTGTTTGATTTGGGTTTTGTGGGTGTTGCTTGGATGTTTGACTGGATCGTGATGTGGCGTGTCCTATTTGGTTTGCACCAGAAGGAAAAAATCACCACATGTTGTTAGTGATTCATTCATGTTGCCACTTTCCATGTTCGCCACCATCGTCAAAGATGATACAATTTTTGGTGTCCGCAGTTGAAAAAAGTTGATGAATCCACATTCATGTCCCTCGACGTTGCCTTAATCAGCATCACACTATCACCAGATGGGAGAGTAGTGGTGCATTGAAGTGTGATTGTTTATATACACATTTATGTGTTAATATTCATAAGCGAAAAGGGTTTTTCAGTGCTGTTTTTCTTTTTAGAAAATGTTGGTTATCTGGTTTGAAAATTTATATTATGTTCCTTTTCTTTTTGCACTTCTTGGACTTAGCCAGACACAAGTTTCTCACGTAGATTGCAGGCTCTCTCTCTACAAAAACGCGCACGCTTCGGAGAGAGCAGAACTGCACCCACACATCTCTTTCTGTTCGACATCACAATAAAAAGAATAAAAGTTTCCTATTCAAAGATCTTAGTGTGCCTGTATCCAACGGCTTGGAAAGGCGACTGAGACTCCATTAAATCTCAATCAACCGAAATTTAGTGAATCTGTTTAAAATTAGTAGCTAAACTCATTAAAAAAGGGTAGCCAGTTAAAAGTAGCTAGCACAATGGCCCATGTTATAGGCAAAAGGTGATGATCAACATTTTTTTTAAAGAAAACTTAGTCGGCACTTTTGTACAATTACAATAGTTCTTTTGGACAAAACTAATTGTGTCAATGTTAACAAATACGAATCATATTCATAGCCAGCACAACTTCATACATAGATCCATTCATCGCCCACAATTGGTCCAATCCATCATTACTGATTTAGTTAATCCATTTAATTATGAAAGCAAGGCAACATGCTTCTTTAGAGGAAGGTAATATTTATTACTTAACTCAGATAATAAAAATACACAAAATCATATAATTACCTATTTTCTTGAGTTTAAATATTGTAGCACTAAACAACAAATTAAATTATTGTGACCGCATTTATCTTCGAGAGCACACACACATATATATACACAAGAAATACATCTGCAAATGTTTCTTACCGCTCATATCACCCTTGAGCTAAAATTAGTGGACCCAGCATAAAATTTGAAATGAGTATATGGCAGAACAGAGACCTATAAAGAGTTCATCTTGTACGTTAGATATGTATAGTACGGTACATCGGGAAAATGCAGACTTTTAGTTAGAGAAATATGTAAGTTGCAAAGTATAATTTAAACCAATTTATCAAAGCTTCGTACCCAAAAGATAGACTTGCGAGGTATAGCGCTGAAAATACTCGAGTATGGGGACAATATTCAGACTGTATCAGTCTGTTCACGTCGAAAATCGCCATGTATGTCCGTCTTGCCTCCGCAGCAGCTAGCTTGCTTGTGAGCCTGGGTGTTGTACTTCCTTCCAGGATGATTGGCATCGACTGAGGAAAAAACCTTCAAGGCATCTTTGATGTCACTCAGCGAAAGACTCTTAATATTTAATTAACCTCGTTTGTGCGACTTCCCCGCGCACACCTGCTCTTGGCCGCCCGATTCGTTTCTAGAGTACACGCTGAATTTGCCCAGTGCCGATTGTGCTATTCCCAGGTTTGGGATCCCGCTGCAGATTGGAAAAGACCTTCAAGGCATCTTTTTGATGTCACTCAGCGCAAGGCTCTTAATTTTTTATTATGAATTTGCCCGATGCCGATTGTGCTATTCCCAGGCTTGGGATCCCGCTGCAGATTTTTATTTCTTTGCTCCCTCTTCCCACTTTTTGGGGTCAATTCCTTCGTTCAGTTTCCATCATCTTCTTGTTGACTTCTGATAAGGCAAGGCTGCTGATGTATAAAAGTCGATGGGAGCATGTGCAAAGGAGCGAGGTAGGACTATTGTTCTGGTAGCAACCAGGTTTTCCTGCCGACGCAGACCAACTGAGTGGCTGCGTCCGTCCGACCTGGAGGGCTTGGTCGTGAGTTCGAAACTTATGCAGCTATTTTTTGCATGGTTTTTTAACATGGACCAGGCCCAATTCAGCCCATGCTGGTGACGGGGTGGATAAAACGGCCCCGTCAGCGATTGGATGAGTACGAAATTTAGCACGGAAGGATGGACGAAAACTGTTACGGACGAATTTACGAGCAAGTTAGAATAGTACCACCTCGTTTATGTTACGATTTTGTCTATACAAAATGTAAAAGCGTATTATGACTTGAGAAAAAAACGTATTGTGACGGTGAATCCACTGAGTCAATTCGTGCTTTATTATTATTAGGGAAAGATTAGTATTGATGATGACCTCTCTCCATTGCCGGAGCCACATGCATATTGGTTTTGTTGCACAAAAATTAAATTAGGCCACGAAGAGAGTGGATGCCTTATATAAAAGGAAAGCTCAGTCAGTCAAGAAAGGGATAAAAGTTTGGGTGAAATGGATGAGTTGCTCTTTTTTTACGAGGAAAACTTTCAGTCCATTCATCAACTGTCACGGCAATACGAAAAACAACAAAAGTAATAAAAATTACATTCAGGTCCGTAGACCACCTAGCGACGACTATAATCACTGGAGCGAGCTGAAGACGCACCACCGTCATCGCCCTTCCCCTCACCAGTGTTGGGAAACGTAGTAGAAAACAAAAAAATTCACCCTACGATCACCCAGAAACAATATGAAGATGCATAACGGGTTGTGGTCAACGATTGTTACCGACACCGGGAGTGCAACAGAAGTAGACGAGTCGGTGTAGATCGTACTTGAAGTCCCTCGAACGTTGATGAAGATCCCACAAACCGCCCATGAACGATCCCTCAAACGGAAGATCGAAAGCACGACCTCTCTACTTGGTTGCAAGCATACGATCTTCACGATCCGGCAGAGCTTCGCCATCCAGAGCTAATCGTCGCTAGAGAATTATAGGGAGGAGATTAGAACCACACAGGGCTTCTAATTATGAGGATTAGAGGTGGCTAGGGCTGATGACGGGAAAATGGCGGGCGTGAAACACACGTCCACGTCTTGATACAGAGTGAAATTTAAATGCATAAAATAAAAATAGAATCAAACATTGCAGGTACTTTATTTCTAGAACTCTTACATTTACATAAAAATTATGTTTGCATCTCCGAAGAGAAAACCCCTGATTAAGAATTCCAACATGCCTATTACAATATTCTACAAGAGAAATCCTCCTCGCGGTCGACGATGAACTCCTTCTTGGTGAACTTGAAGTTTGGTTTCATGCAAATACTCCTTCGTGATTTCATGTATATGATGTTGGGAATATATTTTCCTAGCATGCAACAATTTGTTCGTGTTCAACCTCATTTATATGCAGAATGGAGATTGATTTTGGCTAGGCATAGTTTTATCCTACGTTTGGCACATAGGATATGGGTATGTATTTTCCTTTAGGAATTTTGCACGATATATTTGGCTGATGGCATGGATATATGTGACATGCCAATTTTAATGAGTTCTGCATCATCACATTACTACTATCATTGCGTATCACTAATGTGGTGCCCGCGTGTAGCGTAACAGACTGAAGCTTTCTGACACAATTTTGATGCTTTTTATGGTGCATATGATATGTGCCATATTTTGTTGACTCTGAGTCCAGACAATATCAAGCCTGACCTGAATGGAATTTGCTTATGATATTTTTGTTTGTTGAAAGCCTATGTGGGCTACAAGGAATATGCCTTATCATGTATTTTGTACCAATTTTGTATGCATATGTGGATGTGGAGTGAACCTATTTTATTATTAAGTTATGCTTTACCTGTATTACTACTAACACCGTGTAGCACTAAGATAATGCCCGCGTGCAGCGTAACCAAGCAAAAGTTTGTGGAGCCATTGTGGTATTGCCTGAGACATATGACATCTATCATTTTGTTTATGTTGGTACCTTACATGGTATTAGCACTAACTCCACATAGCGTCATTTCATTGACGCTCGTGTGTAGCATAACCCAATTAAAGTGAGTTTGTGATATCCATTTGTGATGATGCTAATAGTTTAGGCTCTTATAGTATTGGAGCATTTCATGACATATTTTATTTGACTTTGGCCAAAATATGTGGTCCGAATGTTTTGTTTAGTTTTCTCTCATTTTTATTACTACTAACACCGCGTAGCATTAAGATAATGCCCGCGTGTAACGTAACCAAGTAAGGTTGGTTTTTATGATGCAACATGTTTTATAATTCATCTTGCATAATTTTGGTTTTTGGGTGTGTAACATGAACACATTTTTTAATTAAGTTTTGCCCTGCTCGTATTACTACTAACACCGCGTGGCATTAAGATAATTCCCGCGTGCAACGTAACCAAGTGAAGGAATATATTTTATGCTCCTGTTTGTATTACAACTAGCGTGACACATAATGCCCGTAGCGCAACCAAACAGAAGATTATTATGAGTTCAGTTTAGCACGTTCATAATTTAATTCCAACTTAGTCATATCCATTTTTTTATGATGACCAAATTAAGGTAAATATTTTTATGAGATTTTCGTATCTATGACACTATCTTGATTTGTATCCACGTATAGAGACCAAACCAAGGAACGCAGCGTTCATCTTGGCTTGTATCGCTAAGGGGACTGAACCAAGATAAAGATCAGTAGGACGAAGCGCAAGCAACATTTAAAGGAACCATGCTTAAAAGAACCATGCATGCTCTTTGACTCGTATCGTGATGGCCGAGCCGAAGGCGAAAGTTTGGGATAGATATAACATGTTTATTGGTCTGTACCGCAATGGCCGAACCAAGGACAAAAATTTAAGATAGATGCAACATACTCTTTAGTCTGTACCAAAATGACCAAACCAAAGACAAAGTTTTGAGATAGATTAAACCATGCACCTTAGTCCGTACCACAATGGCCAGACTAAAGGGAAGAATTTTGAAAAGATAAAACATGCCACTTGATTCGTACCGCTATGGCCGAACCAAGGGCTGTAGTTTTAGAAAAGAAGGAAGACGAAAGCTCCACCTATACCGCAATGGCCAAATCAGGGGCTAACAGGGAGCCATGGATCTCACCTTCAAACCTCAGCAAGCAAGTCGCATGCGTCCTCCTTCTTTTTCTGTATATGCTGTGTGTGAGAGATTTAGTACTGGGGAGAAAACGAATCCCGGACCGACCCTAGAGCAGTCAGACTACCTGGTATTTATAGGGGCCGAATGTGCAGTACTGGATCTTTGGAGGCTACCGCATGCGCCAAGCATTCAACTTCGTGCAGAATGTGGGAGCGGGAGCATGGGTGGAGTGTAAAACATGGGTAGAAAATGGGGCGTTGCAGACTTGCGACGCGTTTGGTTCCCCGAAAAAAGGGCGCCTTCCGATTACATCGGTTTCTAAAACCGTAGCGTGCGTTTGTTTTGGGCACGCTGGTTTCCGTAAACGCGCTTTCCGATACGGCGCTTCACGAAATCCAAACCGCCCAAATTCGCCGGGGTTAGAAAACGGGACTCGGCCGAAGTAACCAAACGATCCACGTTTTACGCAAGAGTATTCGGAAGCAGCGCTTCCTGGATACGATACAGCGAATACGTTACCGGTATGGTACCAAACGCGTCGTTGGTCTCAGTGAGTTGATTTGATTGATGGGACTTCGGCGGGAGAGCACATGGCCCTCTGGCCCAATTAGTTTAGTGAATTTCCTTAATTAAGCTCTATCTAAAGATGGGCCTTGCTACAAGGCACGTATGGGCTTCTTACTTTAATTATTCAATTGGTGCCTAATGCAGGCAAATCCTAAACGGCGCCTTAAGCGCCCGTTTTAGGCATAGATGCAATCGGGCGCACACCCTGCCGCCGCACTGGGCCGGCCCACTTCTTTTTTCTGTTGTTGAAAACGCAAAAAACTTTCTAGCGAGAACCATGTTTTGAACCAGGGATCTCACGACTACAAGTGCGCTTGCCAAACCACTCGGCTAACCTACCAGTTCTTGTTAACTGACAGGCTTTTAACCTTTTTCTATTTCCTGTTTTCGTGGAAAGAGTTTTTTTCCTGTTTTTCTTTTCTTTTTCTTTCTTTCTTCTTTTCTGCTAAGCGCGAGATTTATTTTTTCAATTTTGTAACTTTATTTCATATCGATGAACTTTCTTTCAAAATTGATGAACATTTTTCAAAATTGATGAACTATTGTTAAATTTGATGAACTTTGAAAAATGTTCAGTGTGTATAAAAATGTTCATCATGTATAGAAATTTTGTTCAGCATGCATTCAAAAGGAGTTCATCGTATTTTTTAAAAAAATTCTACGTGTATTTGAATATTGTTCACCATACATAGAATTTTCGGACACGTACTGAACATTTTGTGAAAATATGTTGAACAATTTGCGAATACACATTGAACATTGTGTAATACATACTGAACAAAATTAAGAAACATAGTGAACAATTGTATACTCATTGAATAACCAAAACCAAAATAGAAAAATCAAAATATATAGTGAACATTTTTTATATCCATTGAACATTTTAAATAATACACGATGAACATTTTTGAAATAATATGAATATATGTGTCGAACAATTTTTGAATACGCATTCAACATTTAGTAAAAACGTTGAAAAGTTTCATAATATACGATGAACATTTTTATGATACACGACGAACATTTTTATATGCAAAGGTGAACAATTTTCATAATATACAATGAACATTTTTCTTAATACAATGAAATTTTATGTAATACACGGTGACCTTTTATAAAATTTGGTGAAAGTTTTTGATTACATGAACTTTTTTCTAATTCGCAGTTTTTTTAAAACTTATTTCAGATTTTTTTTCTTTTTTCTAAATTGTTTGTACCAGAAATAGTGCGGTTACTGTTGTTGTTAAATTTCTCGCGCTGTAATGAATCACTAGGTTGTAGTAGATGTACTGGTTAGGCACGTTGCGCTGTAACTAAACGGCGTGAGATCGAATCCTGCTTGAGCAGCTTTTTTGGGAGTTTTTTCTCTGCGTGTTCCTGGGCCGGCCCACCAGATAGCGACAGTGTGGGCGCCAGTTGCCTGTACCGGCGTTTAATGCGCCGTATAGGAGCTCCCCCTAATGCATGCCTAGGATTAAGAGGAAGAAACCAATTACGGTGTGTGATTATATGGCTTATGTCCTGTACGCACACCACATGCATGTATATATATATGCTATCTAATGGATCTTTTTCTTCTTCTTTTTTCTTCTTTTTTTTGTGTGCAGCAGATCGGTCCTATTATTGCCCTTCTCCATCGAATTATATTTTGTGTGCATCCGTCAATATACAACGGTATTTTGATGGAGGGACATACTCCATGATGCTTTGACATTTTTTGGCGTCCCCTCTGACGGTGAAATTTTAAATCATTATCCGTCCGCGACGGTGCGCGTACATAGGAGAAAATTTGAGGACTATTTACTTGTTTCTTCATATTTTATAATTGTCGGTTTAATGCGTGCATTATCGACCTTCGAAAATATATCATATGCCTATTTTTGTTAGTCCCCACTTTGAGCGATTGATTATATTTTTAATTGATTCTTCTCATTACAAAACGTATTTTTGCCATTTTTTAATTTATATTATGTGGTCCATATATTTATTTTATCTTGGTCAAAATCCTTGTCAACAAGGGCTCAATCTAATTAGTCAACTGGGACCAAGTAGAACGTGCACTAGATCAACTAGAGGAGGCTCCAAAACTTGTGTCAACTATTGGGCATCAAACCTCTACTAAGGGAAACCCTCCTTAGGGTGTCCAACCAAGGGAGGAGGAGTAGGACTCCTCCCTTTGACCAATCCCCCCTGAGGGAGTCCTGAATTAGGGGGTCCTCGGGTATCCGGCTGTGTGATATGGGCCGGACTGATGGGCCGTGAAGATACAAGGCAGAAGACATTTCCCCGTATCCGGGTAGGACTCTCCTATGCGTGGATGGCAAGATTGGTGTCCGGATAAGTAATTTCCTTCCTCTGTGAACCGACTCTGTACAACCCTAGGCCCCTCCGGTGTGTATATAAATCGGAGGGTTTAGTCCGTAGAGGCTATCAGAATTCATATAGGCTAGACAACTAGGGTTTAGCCATTACGATCTCGAGGTAGATCGACTCTTGTAACCCCTATACTCATCAAAGACAATCAAGCATGACGTAGGGTTCTACCTCCCTTAAGAGGGCCCAAACCTGGGTAAACATCGTGTCCCCTTTGTCCCTTGTTACCTTCGATCCTCAGACGCACAGTTCGGGACCCCCTACCCGAGATCGGCCGGTTTTGACACCGACATTGGTGCTTTCATTGAGAGTTCCACTTTGTCGTCGACAGAAGGTTCGATGGCTCGTTCGATCATCAACAATGATGCTGTTTCCAGGGAAACTTTCCTCCCTGGTCAACTTTTTGTGTTTGGCGGCTTCGTTTTGCATGCCAATTCAACTGGTCACCTTGAACATATCGACATCTACGCCCCTGGTCGTCTAATCAGATTTGGAAGCCAGAACTATGTCACGGATATCCGAGGAGACTTGATCTTCGAAGGGTTCACGGCCTCGACCGCTATTCCTCATCTGCAAGAAGGAAACCCGTCGGATCCACCATCAGGCACCGTCCGAGAATCAACTATCGTTCCTGCCCTGGCCTTAGATCCAGAGCAGACCACCTTGTCCGAAGACGGGAGTTTTAACCTCACCGGACCCTCTCCTACTACGGAGCTCCTTGCCGGAGATCCAGAGGCGGCCATGTTACCGGCAGACTTGCAATCAAACATGACTCTCCCTATCGCCAGGAAGCTGGACTCACCTTTGGATGCTAACTCCGAACTCTCGAGGTCTGCGTCCATTGAGCACAGTCAGGTGTCGTTTACCATACCCAGCTCCGCATGTCCTTGGTTTCCCGTCCAACCTTTGCTCCTAAACGAGGCTCTGGACTTAATGCGATCTCTTGCCATTATGGAAGTGTCACCCTCGAACTACGCCCATCCCGAACTAGGGACTAAGAGTGGGGATTTTTGCGTCCCACCCACCACCCACTTAATAGCCACTGTTGAGGACTTCACCGACATGCTAGACTATGCCTCCAAAGACATCGACGGTATGGACGACGATGCCGGAGCCGAATCAGGACAAAACCCGCAATTTACCGGGCGTTGGACGACCACTTCCACTTACGACGTGTACATGGTGGATACCCCCGAAAAAGAAGGACGATGACAGTGCTAAAAACCCGATTGAGGACAAGCCTGTCAAGGCACCATCAAAATGCCGACGTCAGCGGCACCGCTCAAAATCACGTCGCGAAAAGGAAAGCAATACCGGCACCGGAGATAACAACACTCCAGATGACGCTTAAGACCCCAAAGACCCCGTCGAGCCTGCGTCCGAGCAGGACGAATGGGAGGAGGGACAAGTTAACCCCGACGATCCAATCGAGAATGAGGATTCGGAAGATAGTAATTATCTATTGGTCTCTGAGGAGGATGTCAGCCTCGGCAACGAAGATTTCATCATGCCAGAGGAACCCCTCGAGCAAGAGAGCTTCAAGTGACAGCTAATCGCCACTGCGAGGAGCCTTAAAAATAAACAACAACAGCTTCAAGCCGAACAGGATACGCTCAATGACAGATGGACCAAGGTCCTGGCTGCCGAAGAATATGGCCTCGAGCGCCCAAGAAAAAGTTATCCAAAGCGTCGGCTACTACCACAATTTGGCGACGAGGCCCTTGAGCCAATACCATCAAGATATAATCACGCTGACAAGCCGGACCGACCACCACGTGGACGAGACAAAGCGGCTGCTTATGCCGAACACCAACCCGCGCCACCTCGTCATCGAGGCAAAGAGGTAGCGGCTCAGGGCTACACTTACGACTTACGTCAGGACCTGGACAATAGAGCCGGTCAGACCAGATCAATCTACGGATCAAGGGGACGTGCTCCAACAAGAGACGACGGCCATCAAGCTTGGCGTGACAAGCAAAACCAAACCCGGGCTGAAAACTGAACACGGATGTCATCCGAGCTTCGTCGTAACGTTGCTCGATATAGAGGCGCCGCACACCCCTTGTGCTTTACCGATGAGGTAATACAACATCAGTTTCTAGAAGGGTTTAAACCTATAAACATTGAAGCATACGATGGAATGACAGATCCCGCCGTATGGATTGAAGATTTTCTTCTCCATATTCACATGGCTCGTGGTGATGATCTCCATGCCATTAAATACCCCCCTAAAGCTAAAGGCACCAGCACAACACTGTCTGAATAGCCTCCAGAGAACTCTATTGGCAGCTGGGAAGATTTGGAGGATGCCTTTCGAGACAACTTCCAAGGCACTTATGTCCGGCCACTGGACGCTGATGACCTTAGTCACATAGTCCAGCAACCCGGAGAGTCGATCCGCAAACTCTGGACTCGGTTCTTAATTAAAAAGAACCAAGTTGTCGACTGTCCGGACGCCGAAGCCCTAGTGGCCTTTAAAGATAGTGTCCGTGACGAATGGCTCGCCCGACACCTCGGCCAGGAAAAGCCGAAGTCTATGACAACTCTTACCACACTCATGACCCGCTTCTGCGCAGGAGAAGACAGTTGGTTAGCTCGTAGAAGCAACGGTACCAGCGACCCTGGCACCTCTGAAGCCAGGGATGGCAATGGAAGGCCACAAAGTAACAAACATAAGCGTCGAAACAACAATGAAGAAACTGAAGATACGACGGTCAACGCCGGATTCAGTGGCTCTAAACCCGGTCATCGAAGAAGCCATTCAAAGGAAATAGGGACGGTCCATCTAATTTGGACAAAATACTCGACCGACCTTGCCAGATTCATGGCACCTCCGACAAGCCTGCAAATCATTCTAACAGAAACTATTGGGTCTTTAAATAGGCTGGTAAGTTAAATATCAAACATAAGGGGAAAGGGCCACCAAGCAAGGACGATGATGAGCCCCGCCCACCAAACACAGGGGGACAGA
Organism: Aegilops bicornis; assembly: GCA_021605145.1. Classification (NCBI taxonomy): domain Eukaryota; kingdom Viridiplantae; phylum Streptophyta; class Magnoliopsida; order Poales; family Poaceae; genus Aegilops; species Aegilops bicornis. The sequence continues at coordinate 417,460,310 of CM038670.1, read as the reverse complement.
AGAAATTTTCCTCTGAGGTGTAAACAGTGAATATGATATATGCCACGCATATCCCCAAGAGGGAGCGCAAGCGCGCACTAAGGGACGTCTACGCCGTAGAGCCTGTCGCCCCAAAATTCAACCCATGGTCGGCTTGTCCGATCACCTTCGATTGCAGGGACCACCCGACCAGCATCCGTCATGGAGGTTCAGCAGCCCTGGTCCTCGATCCAATCGTTGATGGATACCATCTCACTCGAGTCCTTATGGACGGCGGCAGTAGTCTTAACCTGATCTATCAAGACACTGTTTGTAAAATGGGTATTGACCCGTCAAGAAGCAAGCCTAGTAACACCACCTTTAAAGGAGTGATACCCAGCGTAGAGGCTCGCTGCACGGGTTCATTAACATTGGAAGTAGTCTTCGGTTCGTCGGATAACTTCTGAAGCGAAGACTTGATCTTCGACATTGGCCCCTTTCACAGTGGTTATCACACACTGCTTGCACGAACTGCCTTCGCCCGTTTCAACGCAGTCCTGCAGTGTGCTTACTTAATGCTCAAAATGCCGGGACCGCGTGGCGTTATCACAGTCAATGGAAACATGGAGTGCTCCCTCCGTATTGAGGAGCACACTGCGGTCCTCGCAACCGAGGTGCAGAGCGGCCTCATCAAGCCGAACACTTCATCGGTCATCAAGACCCCGGACACTGCTAAGCGAGTCCAGCCTACTCTGCAGAATGACAGCTCGGTGAATCCAGAGCTAGACTGGCAGTTTCGCCTCCGCTGATCGCCCCACACAACCGTGATATATGTACCGCATGTGCATAATCACGCACTCAAAATACCCTGGGCAACGACGGAGACACACTGCGGACAAGGTCTATAGTGCGGCTTGACCCTATTTGGACCTTAACTTTTCTTCTTTATTTTTTCTCCCTCACACTACAGGTCCATTAAAACCTAGCTACCCTACGGTCGTGCAAGGCTCTTTCCAGGCCCCTTCCATATAAACGATCGTCGACTGCTCCTCTCAAAGGATTTTTTTAACAAGGAGAAACAACGCAGACGTGCGGCAGGGCATCAATGGGATCTTCAAGACTAACTTTTCTTTTTAGGCCCTGTATACAGCTTCCCCTTGTGTACAAATTCTCGACATGTAAAATAGCCTTGATGTTTGTGGGATTATTTGTAATAGCACATCATGACGTATTAATCAGAGTATAAAGGAAACAATTTATTGCCCCTGTTTGGCATTGGTTTATTTTACCATCTGTATTTCCTCCTTGCTTCAGATTGCCAAATATACTTTGGCCCGGCCTAAATGCCGGGGGCTCTATTCAGCCACGTATATTTTCAAAAGTCCGAACACTTATAGGGTATACTTCGGCGTCCCGAATATTGCATTATATGCATCAGCTCTGAATCATGTCTTTGGTCAATAGTTGGGTTGCCCGGCTCCTGTGATTACCACCTTACGTTCCGCTAGTTCGGCTAAGGTAGTAAAGCGAGAACTACTGCGATTGTGTTTCTGGTTCGTCCGATCAAACACCTCAGTAGAGAAAGCCGAAAGACGACTGTCATGATAGGGCGAGAGCTGGTCGGCGATACGGCGACTTGCTACAAATCTTTTGTGATTTACTCCGTATTATACGATGGGACGGCCTTCGCCCAGTCATGCGATAAAGGCATCCTAGTTCGGGTGGCCGCATACGCACTAGGGGCTAGTACTCAGCCCCACCATCAAACTCCTATGGCTAAGTGAAAGTAATAAAGCCGCATAGTCTGATTGCCTAGTTCGCTGTGTAGACACCTCCTTTACGGGCCAAGATGTTGGGTCAAGTGTATTCGCGCTCTATACCGAACACCCCAGTAGCATCTACGTGGGGGCTGAAGCCGACGAATGGAAAACTTTCAGAATTGAAACGGCCGCACAGGAGGTAAATAATTTTAGATAAAGGCATAAATATATTACTAGCCTTGGTTCATAAAACAAGTCTGAACAACCCTAATACATTCACTCAAACACAACATCCTTTGAGCATTGGCCCTCTACTATTCGGGCACCTGCTAGGACGTCTTCAAAGTACCTCTTTGGCTTGCAGTGGTCCTTGCCTTCAGGCGGACCTTTGGTTGCCACGACGGTGGCCTTCATCTTCGTCCAGTGCATCTTGACACGGGCAAAGGCCATCTGCGCACCCTCTATGCACAGCGAGCGCTTCACAGCTTCAACTCGGGGCAGCGCATCGATGAGTGGCCTCACCAAGCCGAAGTAGCTGCTCGGAATGGATTCGGCTGGCCAAAGCCGGACTATGATGTCCTTCATGGCCAAGCCGTACATCCTATGGAGCTCCGACAGTTGCTTCATTTGGTTGTTCAACAACACTGGGTGCTCCGGCGCCAGGAACTGTGACCAGAACAACTTCTCTGTCGTGTTCCCCTCCTGGGCTCGGAAGAACTGTGCGGCGTCGGCGGCACTCCTTGGAAGATCCGCAAAGGCGTCTGGAGAACTCCACAGTCGAGTGAGCAAGGCATATCTTTGACCCCCAAATATACTCTGCAAAAGAAAGGGCTTACCAGCCGCTATCTGTTCGGCCTACCGGATCTCCTCACGAGCACTCCGGGACTCAGTTCACGCCTCTTTGGCCTCTTGGAGGGCTTTGGTGAGTTTGGACGCTTGGGCCGTTGTCTTCTCCTCCAAGGCCTCGCACTTGCCGATGGCGTCCTTCAGCTCTTGCTCCACTTTGGCCACCCTCTCTTCATGCTGACGGTGGGCAAGCTGTTTGGTCTTTAATTCTGTAGCCGCTTTGTCAGTGGCTGCTTTATTCGCCTTCGTCTCCTCCTTGGCATGGGCAAGGGCACTCTTGAGGGTTTTGACCTCGGCCGCGCTACCTGCACTCATAATCACAGCAGTACATGAGTTACACTCTGAATTTGCATATCACTTCAGATATATGATCAAACTCTTTTAAATGTACTCACATACCTTGCGCCTCATCGAACCGCTTGTTAACGCGGTCGATCTCATCATCAGCCATCTTTACTTTCCGATTGAGTTCGGAAATTTCAGCGGCCTGGACGGTTGCCGCCAACAGGGAAGCCTGTTATAAAATAGAAAAGTACGTCAGCTCTTCCGAATACTATGTGATCCTCTGTTCGGCCTTTTTAAAAAACCGGACAGAGTTTTAGGGGCTGCTATCTATATACAGGTATATTTCCTTCATATGAAAAGCGTCTAGAGCATTACGTAGCATACCTCAAAGCCTGTTAGTAGGCTGGTGAAGGCTTCGTTCAGCCTGCTCTTGGCGGACTGAACCTTCTCTACCACCACACCCATCATGGTGCGGTGCTCCTCCATGATGGAAGCACGTCGTAGTGCTTCCACCAGAGCATTCGGCGCCTCCGGATTAGTGGAGGTCACTGTCGGAGCTGATGCTCCCCCTCCTTCAAATGGGGCTGCTTGCCCGATTCCAGAGCCGCATGGGTCTCCGGAATGATGTCCGGCTGGGGGCCGGACTGGTCAGGGCCCCCGCCGTCGGTCGCCATGGGGATCGCACCCCCCATGTCTCCGGCAGCCGAGGTATTAACCCTGGCGCCGTTTCGGCAGCCTCGCCCACCCCTCCCTGGCCTGGAGAGGTCCTTCAGGACAACACCTCGGTGTCATCCGTGATGATTGGCGGAGAGGCTCGTGGAGGCTTCTCGCTCTCTGCCATCTCGGGTGGCAGAGAACTCCCCTCAGATAGTGAAGGGTTGGGGAGGTCGTGAGCAGGGCTGAAAGGCATACGGTGTAGTATGTTATACTATAAAAACATAAAGGACCGAAGACATGTAGTAAATCCTTTGATACTTACAATTCGGCCAGGGGCTTCAGCCTGGGGAGTCTCTCGGGGATGGGTTCGGTTTTCGAATCTGAACCATTCGAGAGGGCTATCTTCCCCATCTTGGGCGCCTCCTCCTCCGGGTCTGTGGAGGCTTCCCTCTTCTTCTTCCTCCCCTTAAGAGTGAAGTCGCTTTCCGCCTCCTCCTCCTCCTCGTCTTCATATTCCTCATGGGAGGAGGGGATTTCGGTCTCTCCGGACACTGCGTCTGAAGGACCCTTGCGGCGGAGGTTGCCCTTGGCCTCCTTGCCCTTCTTCTTCTTGGCCTTCTTCTTCGGCACCTGATAGGGCACCGGGACCAGCATCTTCGTCAGCTAGGGATCAGCCGGATCTTCAGGCAGCGGTGCCGGACACTTGATCCACTCCGCCTTTGCTATCCATCCCTATACGAGGGACGGGAAACTCATTATGCCTAAAAACTTATTGATCGAATATATATTCGGGAATAACACACTTACCGGTATGGCCGGATTCTCGCTGTCAAGACCGATGTCTTTGGTGTTCTTCGTCCATGTTTTCTGGGCCTTGAAGGGCAGCTTCCGGATGTCTTCGTGCGTTGTGCCAAAGAAGTGCTTCAAGGTCCGCGGATCTTCCGGATTGAACTCCCACATGTGGGAGGGCCGGAGTTGGCAGGGAAGGATCCGGCGGAAGAGCATCACCTGAATCACGTTAGTGAGACTGGTGTTCTTGCCTATCATGTTTGAGATGCGCTTTTGCAGCATCGACACTTCCGCCATGGATCCCCAGTCCAGACCCTTGGTGGTCTAGGAGGTGAGCCGCATAGGGGGTCCGGATCTGAACTCAGGAGTGGCCGCCCACTTGGCGTCGCGGGGTTCGATGATGTAGAACCACTCCTGCTGCCACACCTTGATAGTCTCCATGAAGGCCCCCTTAGGCCAAACGGCATTGGGGAGCTTGCTCACCATGGCGCCGCCGCAGTCCGCATGCTGCCCGTCGACCACCTTCAGCTTCACATTGAAGACTTTTAGCCATAGGCTGAAGTGTGGGGGGATGCGGAGTAACGCCTCACACACGACGATGAACGCCGAGATGTGGAGGAAATAATTTGGGGCTAGATCATGGAAATCTAGCCCATAATAGAACATGAGGCCCCAGACGAAGGGGTGGAGGGGAAACCCCAGCCCGCGGAGCAAGTGAGGGATGAATACAACCCTTTCTCTGGGCTCCGGGGTGGGGATGACTTGCTCCTTGGCAGGGAGCCTTTGTGCGATGTCCGCAGACAGATATCCCGCCTCCCGGAGCTCCTTGACGTCCTTCTCGGTGATGGAGGAGGCCTCCCACTTGCCCTTTGAATCGGATCCAGACATGGTTGGAGAGGCTGGTGGTGGTGGGAAAGATTGAATTTGGGCGCTGGAGCTTGAAGACAGGGAAGCAGGAGAAGGAAGAAGGCGTGTGGAAAAAGAGGAATCTTTATCCTCTTATATAGGCAGTGAATATCTAATGCACCCCTCAAGCCTTAAAACCCGCCTGTTCCCAAGGGGTCATGCGAATGGCACGGTTGGATTATCCAAAAACGTATTGATGAGGATCCCGCGATAAGCGGACACGATCTCTGTTTTGACGAGACGTGCCAATAGAGGTTGTGCCTCGAAACGCGAAGCGGGAGGCGAAAAAACGGATCAAAATGTTAAGAGGCCAGACGTGACGTTTCGCCAAAAAGTTGTCTGTTGACAGACATTATTTTGATTAAATATCTTGCCTTCATGGCTAAGGGTTGTGACTATTATACAGAGCCGGATATAGTTCTTTTGTTCAGAAGATCGCTTTGAAGTATTCAGGAGGAGGAACCCGCCTTGCAATGCCGAAGACAACCCGCGTGCCGAACATATCGTCAGTGAAGACTGGTTCACGGGCTACTGAGGGAGTCCTGGATTAGGGGGTCCTCGAGTGTCTGGGCTGTGTGATATAGGCCGGACTGATGGTGAAGGAAATATGCCCTAGAGGCAATAATAAAGTTATTATTTGTTTCCTTATTTCATGATAAATGTTTATTATTCATGCTAGAATTGTAATAACAGTGAACATAATACATGTGTGAATACATAGACAAACAGAGTGTCACTAGTTTGCCTCTACTTGACTAGCTCGTTGATCAAAGATGGTTAAGTTTCCTAGCCATAGACATGAGTTGTCATTTGATAAACGGGATCACATCATTAGGAGAATGATGTGATTGACTTGACCCATTCCGTTAGCTTAGCACTTGATCGTTTAGTATGTCGCTATTGCTTTCTTCATGACTTATACATGTTCCTATGACTATGAGATTATGCAACTCCCGTTTACCAGAGGACACTTTGTGTGCTACCAAACGTCACAATGTAACTGGGTGATTATAAAGGTGCTCTACAGGTGTCTCCGAAAGTACTTGTTGAGTTGGGCGTATTTCGAGATTAGGATTTGTCACTCCGATTGTCGGAGAGGTATCTCTGGGCCCACTCGGTAATACACATCACTATAATCCTTGCAAGCATTGTAACTAATGAGTTAGTTATGGATGATGTATTACGGAACGAGTAAAGAGACTTGTCGGTAACGAGATTGAACTAGGTATTGAGATACCGACAATCAAATCTCGGGCAAGTAACATACCGATGACAAAGGGAACAACGTATGTTGTTATGTGGTTTGACCGATAAAGATCTTCGTAGAATATGTGGGAGCCAATATGAGCATCCAGGTTCTGCTATTGGTTATTGACCGGAGACGTGTCTCGGTCATGTCTACATAGTTCTCGAACCCGTAGGGTCTGCACGCTTAAAGTTCGATGACGATCGGTATTATGAGTTTATGTGTTTTGATGTACCTAAGGTTGTTCGGAGTCCTGGATGTGATCACGAACATGACGAGGAGTCTCGAAATGGCTGAGACATAAAGATTGATATATTGGTAGTGTTGACGTATAATGTGCTGTCTAGTCTCTTCCATCAGATCGGTCTTTTGGTTGCATTGGCTAGAGCATGCACTTCTACAGGTAGGTTATACTCGGACACCGAAAGGGTTCCGGGGGTTACCGGATAAATACCGGAGTACCGGGGGTTACCGGAACCCCCCCGGGGGCTTAATGGGCCTACATGGGCCTTAATGGAAATAGAGGGCAGCAAGGGAAGTGTGGGGCGCCCCCCCCCCCCCAAGGCCCAAACCGAATTGGTTTAGGGCAAGGGGGCCGGCCCCCTCTTTCCTTCTCCTCCTCTCCCTTTCCTTCCCCTCTCCTACTGCTACTAGGAAAAGGAGGAGTCCTACTCCTAGTGGGAGTAGGACTCCCCTCTTGGCGCGCCTCTCCTTGGCCGGCCACCTCCTTCCTCCCTCCTTTGTATACAGGGGCAGGGGGCACCCCAAAACACACAAGTTGATCAGTTGACCGCTCCCAGCCGTGTGCGGTGCCCCCCTCCACCATATTCCACCTCGGTCATATCGTAGCGGTGTTTAGGCAAAGCCCTGCGTCGGTAGCAACATCATCACCGTCATCACGCCCGTCGTCTTGTGGAACTCCCTCGAAGCTCTGCTGGATCAGAGTTCGTGGGACGTCATCGAGCTGAACGTGTGCTGAACTCGGAGGTGCCGTACGTTTGGTACTTGGATCGGTCAGATCGTGAAGACATACGACTACATCAACCACGTTGTGCTAACGCTTCCGCTTTGGGTCTACGAGGGTATGTGGACACACTCTCCCCTCTTGTTGCTATGCATCACCACGATCTTGCATGTGCGTAGGAATTTTTTTGAAATTACTACGTTCCCAACAGTGGCATTCGAGCCAGGTTTTATGCGTTGATGTTATATGCACGAGTAGAACACAAGTGAGTTGTGGGCGATACAAGTCATACTGCTTACTAGCATGTCATACTTTGGTTCGGCGGTATTGTTGGATGAAGCGCCTGGACCGACATTACGCCAGACGCTTACGCGAGACCTGGTTCTACCGACGTGCTTTGCACACGTGTGGCTGGCGGGTGTCGGTTTCTCCAACTTTAGTTGAACCGAAAGTGGCTACGCCCGGTCCTTGAGAAGGTTAAAACAACACTAACTTGATGAACTATCATTGTGGTTTTGATGCGTAGGTAAGAACGGTTCTTGCTTTCGGTAGTAGCAGCCACGTAAAACTTGCAACAACAAAGTAGAGGATGTCTAACTTGTTTTTGCAGGGCATGTTGTGATGTGATCTGGTCAAGACATGATGCTATATTTTTTTGTATGAGATGATCATGCTTTGTTGAAGTTATCGGCAACTGGCAGAAGCCTTATGGTTGTCTCTTTATTGCATAAGATGCGAGTGCCAAATAATTGCTTTACCTTATCGCTATGCGATAGCAATAGTTGCAGGAGCAATAGTTGGCGAGACGACCATGTGACAACACATTGATATAGATCAAGATGATGGAGATCATGGTGTCATGCCGGTGACGATGGAGATCATGACGATGCTTTGGAGATGGAGATCAAAGGCACAAGATGACGATGGCCATATCATGTCACATATTTTGATTGCATGTGATGTTTATCTTTGATACATCTTATTTTGCTTAGATCGACGGTAGCATTATAGTCTGATCTCTCATTAAATTTCAAGGTATAAGTGTTCTCCCTGAGTATGCACCGTTGCGAAAGTTCTTCGTGCTGAGACACCACGTGATGATCGGGTGTGATAAGCTCTACGTTCAAATACTATGGGTGCAAGACAGTTTTGCACATGCGAAATACTCAGGTTAAACTTGACGAGCCTAGCATATGCAGATATGGCCTCGGAACACTGGAGACCGAAAGGTCGAGCGTGAATCATATAGTAGATATGATCAACATAGTGATGTTCACCATTGAAAACTACTCCATCTCACGTGATGATCGGACATGGTTTAGTTGATTTGGATCACGTGATCACTTAGATTATTCGAGGGATGTCTATCTAAGTGGGAGTTCTTAGGTAATATGATTAATTGAACTTCAATTTATCATGAACTTAGTCCTGGTAGTATTAGCATATCTATGTTGTAGATCAATAGCTCTCGTTGTTGCTTCCTTATGTTTTATATGTGTTCCTAGAGAAAACTAAGTTGAAAGATGATAGTAGCAATGATGCGGACTGGGTCCGTGATCTGAGGTTTATCCTCACTGCTGCCGTAAGAATTATGTCCTTGATGCACCGCTAGGTGACAGACCTATTGCAGGAGCAGATGCAGACGTTATGAACGTTTGGCTAGCTCAATATGATGACTACTTGATAATTTAGTGCACCATGCTTAACGGCTTAGAATCGGGGCTTCAAAGACGTTTTTGAAACGCCACGAAGCATATGAGATGTTCAAAAAGTTGAAATTAGTATTTCATACTCATGCCCGTGTCGAGAGGTATGAGACCTCTGACAGTACTTTGCCTACAAGATGGAGGAGAATTGCTCAGCTAGTGAGCATGTACTCAGATTGTCTGGGTACTACAATTGCTTGAATCAAGTGGGAGTTAATCTTCAAGATAAGATAGTAATTGACAAAGTTCTCTAGTCACTATCACCAAGTTACTAGAACTTCGTGACGAACTATAATATGCAAGGGATAACGGAAACGATTCCCAAGCTCTTCGTGATGCTGAAATCGACGAATGTAGAAATCAAAAAAAGCATCAAGTGTTGATGGTTGACAAGACCACTAGTTTCAAGAAAAGGGCAAAGGGAAGAAGGGGAACTTCAAGAAGAACTGCAAGCAAGTTGCTGCTCAAGTGAAGAAGCCCAAGTCTAGACCTAAGCCTGAGACTAAGTGCTTCTACTGCAAAGGAAATGGTCGCTGGAAGTGGAACTACCCTAGATACTTGGTGGGTAAGAAGGATGGCAAATTGAACAAACCTATATTTTTTTTGAGAAACTTGACAGTAGGGTGAAAACCCCTACTTTTTTTCATATATCTATATAAATGGGGTGTTTACATAGACATATCAACCAGATCGTTACAAGGTGCACTGTGCACCTAGTGTGCAGCTAGTCACCCAAAAGAAATGAGACTGTGGTCTATACAATAGAGTTACAAAAGTTAATCAAGGCAGCTATATGAGCTGCTTTAACCCTATCTTGGAGAAGCTTGATGTCCTCTTTAAAGCGGATTAACCAGGACCCCACACTAGGAGCCACCCCTCTAAAATGCTTGTTGTTTCTCTCTTTCCAAATGCTCCAGGCCGAAGTCAGGAATGTTTCAAAAAAGAATGGGTTCGGCCAGGAGTGTGCTGCAGTTTGTAGAAGATCTAGCCGGTTATGAAAGGCCCCCCAAACAATCTGAAGTTTAGCCCATGTGACGCCCCCGATTCAATCGTACACTAATCATGCATGCAAATGTGTACGATCAAGATCAGGGACTCACGGGAAGATATCACAACACAACTCTAAAACATAAATAAGTCATACAAGCATCATAATACAAGCCAGGGCCTCGAGGGCTCGAATAGAAGTGCTCGATCATAGACGAAGTCACGAAGCAACAATATCTCTGAGTACGTATATAAGTTAAAACAAGTTGCCATAAGATGGCTAGTACAAACCGATACATATCGAAGAGGCGCAGGCCTCCGCCTCGATCCTCCTAAACTACTCACGTAAATCGTCCAGCGGGCTGCACGTAGTAGTAGGCGCCTCAAATGTAGTAGTCGTCATCGACGGTGGCGTATGGCTCCTGGGCTCCATCGTCTGGTCGCAGCAACCGGGTAAAGAAAGGGGAAAAGGGGGAACAAGGCAACCGTGAGTACTCATCCAAAGTACTCGCAAGCAAGGAGCTACACTACATATGCATGGATATATGTGTAAAGGGCCATATCGGTGGACTGAACCGCAGAATGCCGTAATAAGAGGGGATAGCTAATCTGTCAAGACTACGCTTCTGGCAGCCTCCGTCATGAACCATGTAGAAGAGAGTAGACTGAAGTCCTCCAAGTAGCATCGCATAGCATAATCCTACCCGGCGATCCCCTCCTCGTAACCCTGAGAGAGAGCGACCACCGGGTTATATCTGGCACTTGGAAGGGTGTGTTTTATTAAGTATCCGGTTCTAGTTGTCATAAGGTCAAGGTACAACTCCAAGTCGCCTGCCATCAAGATCACGACTATTCGAATAGATTAACTTCCCTGCAGGGGTGCACCACATAACCCAACACGCTTGATCCCATTTGGCTGGACACACTTTCCTGGGTCATGCCCGGCCGCGGAAGATCAAAACGTCGCAGCCCCACCTAGGCATAACCGAGAGGTCAGCACGCCGGTCAAAACCTAAGCGCACAGGGGTCTGGGCCCATCACCCATATCACACCTGCATGTTGCGAGGGCGGCCGGAAGCAGACGTAGCCTAGTGGCGTTCCAGTCCAATCCGGCGCGCCGCCGATCGACGTCACGAAATGCTTCGGTGATACCACGACGTCGGTGCCCATAACTGTTCCGCGTAGTTGGTTAGTGCGTATAGGCCAAGAGCTGCACTCGAGATCAAATACCAAGATCTCGTTAAGCGTGTTAAGTATCCATGACGCCGACCAGGCCAGGCCCACCTCTCTCCTAGGTGGTCTCAACCTGCCTGTCGCTCCGCCACAAAGTAACGATCGGGGGCCGTCGGGAACCCAGGCCCACCTCTACCGGGATGGAGCCACGTGTCCTTTCAAATTTCCATCTCCGAACAGTATCACAGGTAATGCAACAAAGGTAAAGTATATAGTATATGCCCGTGATCACCTCCCGAAGTGATCACAGCCCAGAGTATAGCATGGCGCACGGACAAGAGTGTAGGGTCATCGATGGAACACTAGCATCCTATACTAAGCGATGGGATAGCGGTAAAAGTAACAACAAGAGTAGCAAGGACGGGCTATGCAGCAAGATAGGATTAGTGAAAGCAAGAACATGCTACACTACTCTAATGCAAGCGGTATAGAGAAGAGTAGACGATATCCGGTGATCAAAGGGGGGCTTGCCTGGTTGCTCGAGACAAGAAGGAGGGGTCGTCGGTGACGTAGTCGACCACAGGGCATCAAAGATCGCCACGGGTCTCTACCGGAGAGACGCGGGGGGAGAAACAGTAAATACATAGCAAGCAAGTGCATAACAGGACAACAAGCAGAGCTAGACGTGTTCTAACGCGGTATGAGGTGATACCGGTGAAGGGGGGAAACATCCGGGAAAGTATCCCCGGTGTTTCGTGTTTTCGGACAGATGAACCGGAGGTGAAATGTTGCAGGTTCACTATGCTAGGGACGCGTGGCGGACGAACGGGCTGCGTATCCGGATTCGTCTCGTCGTTCTGAGCAACTTTCATGTACAAAGTTTTTTCATCGGAGCTACGGTTTATTTTCTATTAATTTTAAAAGATTTAAATCATTTTCAGGATTTATTTAATTATTTATCTCAACATTATCCAGAATAGTAAAAGATGACGTCAGCATGACAACATGCTGACGTCAGCAGTCAACTGCGCAGTTGACTGAGTCAACTACGTGTGGGTCCCGCATGTCATACACTTTTTAGTTTAAGTAGGGTTTAGCTGATTGATTACTGCTTAATTAAATTAACTAATTGATTAGATTAATTTAAACATGATTAATTAACTTAATTATTTTACTAATCAATTAATTAACTAATTAATGATTTTATTAATTACATTTTCATTTATTTTTAATTTTTGTTTTTTTAACAGGGGCATGGGGCCCCGGTGTCATAGACCCTAGTGGCCAAGCGGGCGACGGGTGCGGGCGTGCGTGCCCGAGGCCACCAGGGGCGGGGAGCACTCGGGCGCCCAGGAGGGCACGCGCTGGCTCATGGCGCTGCCGGGTCGGAGCCGCGAGGATCTGGGGCGGCGAGGGCGGGCTCGGCGGGCGTGGCTGTGGACGCGCGTCCGGCTGCCACACCCGACGCGGGCAAAGAAGTAAGAGCGGGCGGCACGGCCACGGGCGAATCAAGACGGGCGATCAAGGACGCCGCAGTAGGTAGCACGGGAGCACGGGCCAGCAAAGATTCACAACAGGAGCGGGCGGCCACGCTCGACGACGGAGACGCAGGGGGGTTGGCGAGGGGCTCACATCGAGCGTAGGGGCACGGGGCAAGGGTGCTCGCGGGGGGGGACGGGGACGGCGGCGTCGTAGGCGAGGAGGCAGTCCGGTGGGGAGGCGTGGTCGAGGCGGCGGGGTGACTTCGGGGCGAGGTGGCGGGGCGCCGGCTCGGGTCTGGGCGACGCAACGAGGCGGCGAGCTTCAGGAGGAGGGCGAGGCGTCCGTCGGGGTCGAACGGCGGCGGCACCACCTGGGCAGGGACGAGGGCCGTCGGGCGGAGGCGTGGGGGGATCTCACGATCCAGATCGAGAGAACGAGAGGGTGAGGTGGATCGGGGGAGTGGGGTGGTCTGCAGATATTTCGGGGCGTGGGAGCGGATAAGGGAGGACAGGGTGGGTTGGGCCTGGTGTAGTGGCCAACTAGGCCAGAGAGAGGGGGGGGGGCTGGGCCGGCCGGTCGCCAGGAGGGCCGAGAGGCCGGTGAGCTGGGCCGAAGCCCAGGGGGGCAGGGGGGTTTTCTTTCTCCTTTTTCTTTCTTTTGTTTTCTATTTGTTCTTTTCTTTTTATTTATTCTTTCCTGTTTTACTTTAGTCACCTTTTATTTTAGTTTCTGTAAAATATATACATAGCATCTAATTTAGTATCTCAGTTTAGTCCACCGTCACAAAATGTCTAGTCCCCAATTAATTTAGTTTGATAATTTACTAATTAGTAAAGGCATTTAATTATTAGTTTTTATTATTGTTTTATTTATTTCAAAGTGCCATTAAATACTTTATAAAATGTGGATTATCCACCATAATTATTTATGCAATATTTGGCACATATAGAACATTTTAGTTTTAATGTTTGAAAACTTTTATTGTTTGCCTCGATTTTGAATTTTTTAATTCGGACTGGATTGAATCATCGCGAGGTTTACAACAGTAAGAGTGGTGACGTGGCATCATTAGCAGAGTTTTACTGTAGCCTAATTATCCGGGCGTCACAGCCCATCAGCTTTGACTAAAGGGGCAAGTGAAGATCATATGATCAACGGTCTCCTCAACGCATTGGCCACAAAGGATCCAATCAAAGTTGTCACCAATATTGTAATGCCTCCTTTTGAGAATATTGTCGGTGTCAAAACCGGTGGATCTCGGATAGGGGGTCCCGATCTGTGCGTCTAGGCTGATGGTAACAGGAAGCAAGGGACACAGATGTTTACCCAGGTTCGGGCCCTCTCGATGGAGGTAAAACCCTACTTCCTGCTTGATTAATATTGAAGATATGGGTAGTACAAGAGTAGATCTACCACAAGATCGTAGAGGCTAAACCCTAGAAGCTAGCCTATGATGGTATGATTGTAATTGTGACCGGCCTTCTAAGGACCAACCTCTCCTGTTTATATAGGCACCGAAGAGGGCTAGGGTTTACATGGAGTCAGTTACAAGGAAGGAAATATAATATCCGGATCGCTAAGCTTGCCTTCCACGCCAAGGAAAGTCCCATCCGGACACGTGTCGAAGTCTTGAGTCTTGTATCTTCACATTTCAATAGTCCGGACATTGTATACAGTCCGGCAGTCCGGATACCCCCTAATCCAGGACTCCCTCAGTAGCCCCTGAACCAGGCTTCAATGACGATGAGTCCGGTGCGCAGTCTTGTCTTCGGCATTGCAGGGCGGGTTTGTTCTCCGAGTACTCCAAAGTAATTATCGAACACTTGAACCGTGTGCGGAACCACAAAATGATCTTCACATGCCACCGTAGAGAGAACGGTATTTCACAAATGCAATCTGCTAACAACTTTTTAGGCAACGCGACATGTCATTACGGACAGGTCATTATTCGAACCGTTTTCCCACAACCAGCCACAGCGCATATTGCGAGGCGGTTTCCTTGACACATCTTGTCAAAGCAGAGATCGTGTCCCCTTATCACAGGATTCTCATCAATACGGGTACGGGTAATCCCACCACATCATCAATCGTGGCGCTTGGGAATCAAGCGATTCCCAACGGGCAAGTGGGGAGGCGCACCGCTTTCGTCGCCTCTATAAGGGATAAGATTTCCCCATTTTTACCCACGCCTTCTTCCTCCTTTGCCCACTCTTGCCTCCTCGAGCTCCAGCGCCCAAGCCGAAGTCTTCCCTGCACAGCTAAACATGTCCGGAGCAGGAGGCAAGTGGGTGGCTTCCACCGTCAAGGAGAAGCATATCGCAAATCTTCGAGCGGCCGGATACTTGGCTGCAGACATAGCGCACCGGATACCGGACGTTGGGCAGGTCATTCTGACCCCGGGACCCCACGAGAGGGTCATGTTCGTCGCCCACTTTGTCCGTGGACTGGGGTTTCCTCTTCACCCCTTCATCCGCGGGCTCATGTTCTACTACGGGCTAGATTTCCATGATCTAGCCCCGAATTTCGTCCTCAACATCTCGACATTCATCGTCGTATGCGAGGCCTTCCTCCGCATCCGGCCTCACTTGACTCGTGGCTGCAAATCTTCTGCGTGAAGTCAAGATTGTAAGCGGCCAGCAAGCGGAGTGCGGAGGGGCCATGGTGGGCAAGATGCCTAACGTCACTGGCTGGGCGGCTCTTTGCGGAGACCGTAAAAGGGTGGCAATCGGGTGGTTCTACATCACGGAGCCGCTGGGCGCCAACCGGGCGGCGGCCCCGAAGTTCGATCCGGAGCCCCATGCGGCTCACCTCACAGGAAAAGAAGGGCCTGCCTTGGTGCGAACCTCTGAGCTGACCGGACTCCAAACCTGCATCAAGAGCATGAAGGACAAGAACATCAAGCTTGTCAACGTGATCCATGTCATGCTCGTTCGCCGGATTCTGCCGTGCCAAAGGCGGGCATTCAATCTGTGGGAGTTCGTCCCGGCCGAACACCAGACGCTTCAGAGGCTCTATGGCATGAAGCACAAAGACGCATGGAAGGCGTTGTTCAAGGCCTCCAAAGTACCTCCTCCCTCATCCGAGGACCGTGGGCTCCACACCGCGCGGCCTCCTAGCTAGGTGAGTTTTCAGGCCACCACCGGATTCGGTTCTTCTCAATATATTCATGGGGGAGACTTAAGTATTTGTGTATATTTGATCAGGACTATGTTGAGACAAATGAGCAGATTGACTGTCCGGCCCGCTGCCAGAAGATCCACTGATGCTCTCTCGACGGAGACGCTGATCCCGGGCGCCCTACAAGGCACCGGAGAAGAAGGTCAAAAGAAGGCCCCAGGGACTGTGAAGGGTCTCGGCGTGGGTTGTGCGGAAGCCTCGTCCGAAGACGACGAGGAACACTCCTCCCCCGAAGAGGAGGAAGAAGAAGAAGAAGCCGCCCCATCCAGAAAGGATGAGGGGCCTGAGGAGACGGGCCATGGGGCCGGGAGAGGCCCTCGACGCAAGGCCGTCATACCCACGTCGTCCGATGACGACGAAACAGATTCCTCCTGCGGAGGCGGGGGGAAGCAAGAAGAAACTCTACCTCCCCGCGCTGGGGAGGAGAAAAGGAGGAAAGCCGCCCCGGAGGGGGAGGCTGGGACGCCTAAGAAGGGAAAGACGTCCCTTCCGGACTACTCCACCACGACCGTTCATAGCGAGGAAGAGTGGCTGCCCAGGGGGAAGCCCCTAGCGCGATCGTAAGTGTCCGCACTCTATCGTGATTTTACTTCATAGTTGTTTAATGACGCTGAACATATATGTAGTCTAGCCAGGGCTCATCCGGAGGTGTCGTCTTCGGATGGGTCTCTGAGCGCTTCAGAGATGAACTCGCTCCCGACAGCCACCACTCCTCAGCCTGCGGATGACACGGAGGTGTTGTCCCGAAGGTTCCCGGCAGGGGAGGTGACCCGGAGACACCCCAAAGGCGGAGTTCCGGATGTCGGACACGCTGGGTTCAAGATTCCGCGGCTCGCGTCGATGAGAGCCGCAGCAAAGGCGGACTTCTCGACCGATCGCTCCGGAACCCTTGACGGTTCCGGATTTAGGCGGGCAGCCCCTCGTTAGGGAGGGTGAGCCGTCCGTGCCGAGGACTTCCGTCGTGCCAGCGGCGCCAGATAGTCTGGTGGAAGCGCTTCGAGGCGCTTCCATGGATGACGAGCACCGTACTCTTATGAGTGCGGTGATTCAAAAGGTTCTGTCCACCAAAAGTGGACTAACCGAAGCCTGCACAAGCCTCATGACGGACTTCGAGGTAAGTAATAAAAATGTGTGAAATTACCACCCGATAGGTAGTAGCCCCTGATACTCTGTTTGGTGTTCGAAAAGAAAAGCCAAACGGAGGGTCAATTGTAATCCGCAGGAGTCTAATAAGCGTTTATGTGAATAAGCAGGCCGTCTTTGCTTGCTGCTGCCCGCACAGCCGAGGTTGCCAAACTAAAGCGGGACCTGGAGCAGGCGCAGGGAGAGCTCGACCTCACGAAGAGGCGGTTCGAAGAGATCAAAGGTGAGTGATTCTCCGTTCTTATGTATGTAAAGATAGATAAAATTGTTTAGTATGACGACGAAGCGTCGTGACTGTGTGACAGGGTCCACCGCCGAAGTGGCATCCCTGAAGAAAGCGCTATCCGAGGCCGAAGACTAGGCGGCCTTGGAATGCAAAGAGCGCGAGAAGCAAAGTGCTAGAGTGGGCGAGGTACAACAAGAGCTCCAGGACCTCGGCAAGAAGTTCGAGTTTGTGGAGCATGATCTGAAGATGAAAGAGGCCGAGCTTGCGAAGGCCCTTGTGAGTATGAAAGACGCCAAGGCCGAAGCCGAGAAGGCACAGCAGGAGATCCAGGAGGCCAAAAAGATAGCGGCGGGTAAGAAATTCTTTGTGCAAAGCAAACATGTGGAGGAGGCGCTTTTACTTACTCAATTCGAGCTCTCCAAGAGCATTCGCAGATCTGCCACGCAGCGTGTCGGATGCCGCGAGTTCTACCGTGCCCAGGAGGGGAGCTCATCGGAGAAGCTGTTCTGGTCCCTGTATGTTGGGGCCGAACACCCAACGCCTCTGAGTGACCAACTGAAGCAGTTGGTCGAACTCCACAGGGCGGCCGAAGTGGCTATGAAAGATTTCATAGTCCGGATGTGGCCTGGTGAGCCCCTACCCACTAGCTACTTCGGCCTGATCACGCGGATGGTAAATGCCTGTCCGCGACTTTAAGTAATCAAGCGATCCGTTTGCATTGAGGGTGCCCGCCGGGCCTTTGCCCGTGCGAAGGTGCATTGGGGCAAGCTAGATGCGGAGAAGCTGATGAAGGACGGGCCGCCGGAGGGCAAGGCGCATCGCCATCCCGAGAAGTACTATGATGGCGTTATGAAGGGCGCTCGTCTCGTGGCCGGCATTTAATGTACTAAAGACAAGATCTTTGACTAAATGTACCTCTGCTGCTGTTGTAATTTAAGGACGGAGTTGCTCATGCTATGTAGCACTGCTTTTGATTTAAAATATTACCATACATGCGGCTGTATATCAAATTCTGAAAGTAGGCTACCGTCGGCTTCCGCCCCCACGTACCTAGTACCGGGGTGTTCCTGGAAAAACCGGATACTCTTTATCAAAATGTTTGGTCCCTTAAGGAGGTATCCGGCGCAGCGAACAAGGCAATCGGACTATGTGGCTTTATAACTTTCACTTAGCCATACAAGTCTATAATTTTAAATTTCGGCGAAGACCCTAGAATTCAGAGGGCCGAATTGGGGCGCTATATAAGCCTAAATCGGACAAGGCCGACTCATCGCCTAAAGCGGAAAAAATCTTTAAGGATTTTAAGACCTCTCGAACAGCGGCCAGTTCTCGCCTCATCATGCCGGTCAGTTTTCGACTTTCTCTCTTGAGGTGCTCGTCCTAAGAACCGGACACAATCGCAGATAGTTCTCCCTGCTACCTTAGCCGATATAACAGTAACGTAAGGTACCAAAACAAGGGAGCCGGGCTAACCCAACTATAGACCCAAGACATGATTCGAGCTGATGCATATAGTGCTATAAGTTCGGGTTCCGCACTGCTCAAAGTGTTCGGACTTTATTTGTCAGAGAACGGGCACCATAGGAATCCCCTGGCAAACGGACCGTACCAAAGTGTACGGATGCAATATCAAAGAAATATTTGTAAGAAAAATGTTCAAATAAGAATAATGAGCTGACGCTATATATAATCTCCCATCGATGAAAATACGTTTAAGCGTATGTTTACAATTAATGCATTAAGCAGAGATAAATATGACTATTTAACATGTCCTATCCAGGGGTAGGCCGCGTATGGATATATAAAACAGGTATAACGATCGTAAATAGATTCCACCTGGGTGTTTCCTTCTGTGCACGAAGCCTGTTGCCTCCTTGGTTTTCTCTCCTATGTAAGTCCGGCAATCCGGCTCTTCTGAAGAGGCTGCTCTAAAGCAATGTCCTGAAAAAAAAGAAGGACGAGATATGAAGGTATGTGGCGGTTATCCCGCACTGTTGACTGAGTCGTTGTTGCGTCTTCGCCTACGCCCATGGTATCTTGAGTGCGTAATTGTGTACGCGTGGCACGAATGCTGCTTTGATGGGGCTTAAGCGGAGGCCGGACTGCTAGTCGCGCTCTTGGCGTGCCTGATGATCCTGTTGCGGGGTGCTCCGGACTCTCTTAACGGTGCTTGAAGTTGTTGTCGCTGGATTGGTTTGTCGGAGGAGGCCGCATTGTACTTCCGCCGCGAGGGCTGCAGTATGTTCTTCCGCTCGAGAGAGCGGTCCATATTTTCGTTCACCGCTATGACCCGCGTGGTCCTGGCATCTTGAGCTTGAGGTATGTGTAGTGTGGTACCGCATTGAATCTAGCGAATGCGGTTCGTCCGAAAGCGGGCGTGGTAACCATCGCGGAAAGGGACGATATCGAAGATTAACTCTTCGCCGGAAGTTACCCGTAGATCCGAAGACCACTTCCAATGTTATAGAGCCCGTGCAACGGGCCTCTACTCCGTGAATCACACCTTTAAAGGTGGTTTTGGTGGCCTTGATCCTTGAAGGGTCAATGCCCATTTTGCGCACTGTGTCCTGATAAAGCAGGTTCAGGCTGCTGCCACCATCCATAAGGACGCGCGTGAGGTGGAATATGTCGATGATTGGGTCTAGGACCAATGCGGCCGAGCCGCCGTTACGGATGCTAGTAGGGTGATCCCTATGATCAAAGGTGATCGAACAAGCTGACCATGGGTTGAATTTGGGGGCGAGTGGCTCCATCGCATAGACGTCCCGTAGTGCCCGCTTCCGTTCCCGCTTGGGGATGTGCGTGGCGTAAATCATGTTGACCGTTTTCACCTGGGGGGGGGGGATTTCTTCTGTCCCCCTGTGTTCGGACGCCGGGGCTCCTCGTCATCGTCGCTGTGCAGCCCCTTGTCCTTGTTTTCGGCGGTTATTTTGCGGCTGTTTGAACACCCAGCAATCTCTATTGGTGTGGTTGGCTGGCTTGTCCGGGTTCCATGAATTTGGCACGAAGCGCCCAAAGATGCGGTCCAGACTGGACGGTCCCTGATTATTTCTTTTGAACGGCTTCTTCCGCTGACCGGGTTTGGATACGAATCCGGGGGTCGGGAGTCGCAGGCCACCACGGAGGTAAGACCCGTGTTCGGCTCCACCGCCGATGAGTGTGCGACCTGCGGGGTGGGGTCCATCCCTCCGTCCTTAGGCAGGGCAACCTGCTCCGGATTTAGGTCCGGCTATCTGCGGGTGATACCCGAGCTTCGGCAGCAGGTCTAAGCCATGCTCGTCGTGGATCGTCCGGTGCTCTGGCATAGGCCCGAATCCATCAAGATCAAGTCTCTGCGAATGTCCGCCGTGTAGTTCAGGTTTCCGAACTCGATCCGGTGGCTGGGCGAGCTGTCGATCTGCTTCCAGATGGCTAAGCGAAGTTATTCAGGGCAAAGCCGCCAACACGAAGATCTGTCCGGGGAGAAAGGTCTCACCCGGGATCGTGTTGTTGACGATGACTGGAGGAGCCATCGAGCCATGTAGCGACGACACAGAGGAACTCTCAATGAAAGCACCAATGTCGGTGTCAAAACCGGTGGATCTCGGGTAGGGGGTCCCGATCTGTGCTTCTAGGCTGATGGTAATAGGAAGCAAAGGACACAGATGTTTACCGAGGTTCGGGCCCTCTCGATGGAGGTAAAACCCTACTTCCTGCTTGATTAATATTGAAGATATGGGTAGTACAAGAGTAGATCTACCACGAGATCATAGAGGCTAAACCCTAGAAGCTAGCCTATGATGGTATGATTGTAATTGTGATCGGCCTTCTAAGGACCAGCTTCTCTGGTTTATATAGGCACCGGAGAGGGCTAGGGTTTACATGGAGTCGGTTACAAGGAAGGAAATATAATATCCGGATCGCCAAGCTTGCCTTCCACGCCAAGGAAAGTCCCATCCGGACGTGGGTCGAAGTCTTCATTCTTGTATCTTCACGTTTCAATAGTCCGGATGTTGTATACAGTCCGGCAGTCCGGATACCCCCTAATCCAGGACTCCCTCACATATTGCGAGTGTTGAGTCTGTCAAGGAATAGGAGCCAGCCGAACACTTTGATTTTCATAGTACACCGTGACTTCCAAAGACTTTTGAATACAGGGTACGCCACCACGTCCCTGAAGTAATTGTTGTAATAGTCCTTTGGCTTGTAGCATGCCGAGCCCCAAGAGTAGTGCCAAACATCATGCAGCGAGGTTGATGGAGAGATCCAAAGTGGAGGGGATGACATGGACTGGAGCTCCTCGAGTGCTTGCGGCGAGACTGGTAGATGAAAGGTTTCATGCAGCTCCGTGCACGTCATCGCCTCTTCAACTGACAGATCTTCATGGATAGCAAAGGAGAAGGCTCGAGGGTGAGATATTTGGAGGATTTCCTCTTTCCACAGATCCTTCCAGAAGAGAGTCATTTCGCCATCAACCACTTGGACACATGTGATTCCCCGAAATATGGGAGTGAGTTTTAGGATGTCCTTCCACCAGAACGAGCCAACCGAATCCACTGCATGGGGGATCTTGCCAACGTAAAGATTATCCCAAATAAGATTCACCCACGGGATATCCTGCTTGTTGAAAAATTTGTGCAAGAATTTTAGCAACAGGGCCTCATTATGAATCCGTATATTGATCACACCAGGTCCACCCTTTTTCTTTGGCCTACAGACCAGATCCCATGCAGCCAAAGAGTTGCATTTGTCCCCTTGCTCCGTTTTCTTAGTCCAAAGACATCCACGTCTAATCTTATCCAGGATCTCAATGAGTTTGGGTGGAAACTTAAGCGTGCACATGTCAAACACTAGGAGAGACGTGACCGATGCATTTAGCCAAGAGAGCTTGCCACCATGTGACATCATCGCAATAGTGGATGTGAGTTGTCTCTCCAGTCTGCTTACCAGAGGCATGAGCTCATGTATTATAGGTTTAGTCGTGCCAAGTGGGAGGCCCAGGTAGGTGAAAGACATTGATCCAATGGTGCATCCAAAAACTCTAGCCAGATTAGCCGTGGTAGACAAGTCCATGTTGATTGGGATTAGGGTGGATTTGTGGAAGTTGATCTTAAGCCCAATGGAGGAGGCATAGTCAGATAGGATCTGTTTGATCAAAGTGGCTTGCTGGATGCATGCAGGGAGGACAATGAGTGTGTCATCCGCATATTGGAGGACAGGATAATCTGTTTGTCCTCTGCAAGGAAAAGGAAGGTGTATTCGCCCCTGTCTGAACACGTCATTAATTGCGGCCTGGAGTAACTCAGCCGCGGGGACAAAGATTAGGGGGGACAGCGGATCTCCTTGCCTAACCCCGCACTTGCAGAGAAACTGCCGGCCCGGGACCCCATTGAGGAGAGCTAAAGATCGGCTAGAGGAAAAGAGGCAGTTGATCCAAGTAATCCATCAATTGTTAAACCCCATATGCCGCATTATATTGATCATGGGCTCATGAGCAATGGTATCAAAGGCTTTGGAGAATTCAAGTTTAAGCAGAACAATCCCCCTTCCCGAAGTATGGCATTGATGAATATACTGATAGGCCCAGGCAAGACAATCTTGTATGGTCCGCCCTTTGAGAAATCCGTACCGATTACGGTGTACCAGCTGCTGAATGACACGTTGGAGGCGGTTTGCAAGTAACTTAGTGATCAACTTGAGGCAGCAATTCAGTAGAGTAATGGGTCTGTAATCATTAACAGACTCAGGCTAATTGACCTTGGGTATTAGAGTAATGAGACCATCGTTGATGCTGGTGATGTCAAGGGCGCCTTCATAAAATTGTGTGCAGAGTGCATAAAAGTCATGTTTAATAATGGGCCAGCAGGCCTTAAGAAATGCACCACTAAATCCATCTGGTCCGGGGGCACGATCGGGAGGCATTTCTTTGACAATGCCATCAATTTCTTCCTCAGTAAATGGATCAGTAAGATGATCAAGGATGTGTGCCCGAGGAATGATCGAGGGTAAATCAAATTTCATTTCGCAGGAAGCAGTAGTGCCTAACCTTGTTTTATAAGTGGAGTGGAGCAAGGCTTCTTTTCCAGGATGATCATCAATCAGATTATCATCGTCTGTGCTGAACGAAGCAATATTATTCTTACGAAATCTCTCAGTTGCAATGGCTTGGAAAAATTTTGTATTCTTGTTGCCAAACTTGATCCAACGTATGGTGCAGCGTTTTTTCCAATATAATTTCTGGTATTTGAGCAACTTGAGCAAATGAGCTTTAAGGATGTTTCTGAAGTTAGACTCAGGAATTGTGAGGCATCTTTTGTTTTCTAATTCATCCAAATCCGCCAGAAGAGCATTACAGTTACTGATCGCAACGGAAAGCTTTGAAATATTTCTACTCCAAACTTTAAGAGCGTGTCTGAGGGCCTTAAACTTGTGAGATAGCGTAGCAGCCGCGTTTTTGTTATGGACTGTCCTGTCCCAAACCTCTTGAACTACATCCATGAACCCTGGGTGCAAAATCCTGTAAGATTCAAAGAGAAACAATTTGCTACGAGGGGTTTTAGTTTCAATAGTTACCATGCAAGGAATATGGTCAGACACAGGTTTCTCGAGTGGTTTAACCAAGGTTTTAGGATATGTGTTGGTCCAATGGACGGAGGTGAAAAACCAATCAATTTGTTCCAGAAGAGGGTCAAGTTGCATATTGCTCCATGTATATGATCTGCCCTGAATCGGAATTTCAATTAGCTGCTGCTTGCGAATGATGTCATTAAAAGCGATCAAGTCATTTATGTCCCCCCCGGCTTGTTACGGTTGTCAGGAGCTTGCATATAGTTGAAGTCCCCAAGGAGAAGCCAGTCTTGTCCAGGAGGAATTTGTACATCATAAAGCCAGGAGGTAAATGCATCTCGATCATCCCCCGCACAAGGACCGTAAATATTAACAAGTGACCAGGACTGAGATGACTGCATGCTGACAAAGCTAACAGTTAATGCAAAAACATCAGCAGAAACAACGGTTCCAGTGAAAATAGCACTTTTCCAAACTGTCAGAAGGCCCCTAGAGGCACCGCGCGAAGGAACAAAAGCATAACGATCGAATTGTTTAGGAAAGCAGGTTTTAATAAACGCAAAAGAGACATCGGGCATTTTGGTCTCTTGCAAACACACAACCGCACAACCACTAGAAATAATCACATTATTGAGGGCCAGCTGCTTCTTCTCGGAGTTTAAACCTCTGACGTTCCATGAAAGCACATTCCAGCAGCGCAATGGAGGCATTAGGTACAGTGATTACTCGGAGGTAGAAGAAGCCAGGTCCCCGCGCACAGCATCAGGTTCAGGTGCAGAGGAAGGAGCAGCAAGTAAAGCTTTAGAAGATTGCTCACTTTCCGGGATTGCACAGCGGTTGACACCAATTTCTTTCAGAGTGGAGACAGGTGTAGGCGGAGGGATTTCACCCGTAGAGCTAGAAGAGCCAATAGAGGGCAGAAGACGAGGCTTTACCTTTGAAGTGCTCCTGCGGATGTCCATAATAGCCTGAGATTTGAATCCATTATATTTGTTTGAGCGCTCGCTGCGTCGGACTGCGATGGTGGAAACCGTAGTCGCTGCCCTGGGGCGCCTTGCCCGAGAGGGGGCTGACAGAGCAGGATGCATAGCAGCAGAGGAAGGTTGGATCTCATCATTACCAGGCGCAATAGAATCTTCAGTGATTTCCTCAAGGACTATTGACGAAGCAACTGGAGAGGCAACAACATCATCAAGAACTTGGGAGAAGTTGATACCCGCGGCGTCCACTGAAACTCTGACAGAGATAGCCGAAGCATCAGTCCTCATGCCAAAAACCTCAATCCAAGGTCCAATAGAAGCAATAGCTGGTCGGAGGGCATGGAAAATGAAGGAATTGAGACGTTGTCGAGGTATTGGGTCATGCAGAAGTATGGATAGCAGCTCCTCCCCTTGAGCAGACAAACCAAACCGGATGCCCTGGGAGTGTAAAACCACATTGATAGTCAGAGATTCAGGTATGGCCACCTGCTGACCCACATCATTATTTAGTTCAGGCATCACAGGCAGAGCATTAAGCAGTTCAGGCATCACAGGCAGAGCAATATTCAGATCAGGTAGCACATCCATTTCAGCCTGGGAAGAGCTAGAATTGTCAGACACCATAATGGAGTCATTCCAGGCTTGGAAGGCGTTGTAAGTGATGTTATTTTTAGGAACTATGCCGTGCTGGACTGTCAGACCTTGAGAAGAAAGCCATGCGTGATAATTGACGAGATGAGGCGGCCTTGGTGGAAGTTGCACTGGTTGCGGAGCAGGCCACTGGTCCCAGCCACCTGGAGCATTGGCATGTTGGGCTGCACCCTGTCCGGCATTGTTGGCCGCAGGTGGAGCACCGTTTTGAACGAGCCAGTTATGCACCTGTTGTTGGTACAGCTGCTCAGCGGTGAGATCAGGCCCGAACAGAGAGTGGGGGTTGCCATCAGGGGGCGGCGGTTCCTCCCAGGGCGACAGCACTTCCGGTAGCAGACCATTCCAGTCATTACTGCGTAAAATGGTGACTTGAACAGTCCAGCAGTCTCGGGCGCCCCCAATTGCCAAACCACGAAGCTTTTGGGGATTAAGTTGAGACGAATAACCCTAGCCTTGAGCAGCACGAACCGATGGTCCTGCCTCGTATTATACCATGAAACCAAAGAACCATAACCCCCCAGAGCCTTGGTGATGTAGTAGTCAGTTTGATAATCATAAGGAAATCCAAAAAACATCAACCAGATTTGAGGCCCAAAAGATGTGGTGCGCCTATTGAGTGCTTCGTAAATGCGGGACAAACGAAATTAACATATCCTCTTCTTCTAGCTCAATCGGAGTAGCAACAGCCGTATCTCTCATGAAGGAATCAGTAAAACCAAATATCCCAATCCCCAAGGGGTGATCATTGACCTCTGTGGTGAACAAGTGTGACTCATGCAGCATTGCAGTGATCTGGGCCCGTCGATGGAGAGGAACGTAGTGGCTGGATTCAGCAATAGCCAGGTTTTCATGGTTGAGCGGTGCAATGGGGCCAACCACCATGCCACTGCGAACCAACCGATCGGCCGGGCCGGGCTCGACGGCGAACCCCGGCGGGAGGAAAGGGACCGGATACAGTGGGTAGTTCGCCATGGTCAAGTGGCGTGAGAGAGGGAGTGATTGCAGGGATGATGGGACAGGGCAGAGCGGAGGCGCTTGTGTTTTCGAGGTGGAAGACAGAGCGTGAGGGGGTGGGCGGGCTGGCTGAACTTTTGGTACCCACCTCCATTTCTTCTGAAATTTCAACCTGCGACAAGATTTTTCCACGTGTCCATAGAATCCGCAAATAGCACAGCGAATGAATAGTTGAGATCTGTGTACAAGCTACGGAGTAGGAATGGATTGTCCAAAAGATCTAGTGGAATTAGTAGCATAGTTGCCAATTGAGGGAACTTGCCCAATAATTTTTTATATGGTGATACGCTTGGGGCAGTCAATGGCACGGTGATCTGGACCAGAGCAATTAATGGAAATGAGCCTACCTTGACAATTGATCTTGCTGTGCCCCCATTGCAAGCATTTCGAGCATAATGCAGCCCATTTAGCCGCCAGATCCTCAATTTCCATATGTGTATATTGGGCATGGGCCAAATCCGCTTTGTGTTGGGCTTTAAGCGTAGGAGGCCAGACCTCATGAGGGGGGGGGGGCATATTTGAAAGCCGATTTAAAAACAAACAGAGAGGCAGCGGGGCATAAGGCACGGTGACAGGACACTTAAACGCGCCTAATAAAAGATATGCTTTGTTTTGATTCTCCTCAGACGCCGCTAGGGACAGATAATGATCCCTTAATGCAAGATAATTAGAGCCCCGAGCGGAAACCACGCCTGTGTCAACGTTAGGGGATCGGGTCAATGTGAGTTTGAACTTGCAATTGTGGACCCGAAGAAGAACAAGCTTCGTGAGCATTTTTGTTCGAGAAATCCCAATTATTCAAAGAAATAAGCCCAAATTTACCAAGCTCCTTATGAGACGAATGATCATGATGTTCCTTGCGGGATAGGAAATCCAGGGAGGACTTGAGGGCAACCGTACGACGATCGGCCACATCATCTAACACTTGATCCGCATGCCAATGCTGATTAATAGTAAGGGCTTTAGCAAAACGGCCATTGAACAGAGGAAAATGGCACACAAATTCTGGCCAGATGCGATCTTTGAGACCATAGACAAAGTGACCAACTTTGTTATTGGCAACCGAAAAATGAAAAGAGCATTGGTTGATCGACCGCACATTGAAACCAGAGGAGATCCCACCCAGGCAACATTGTAAAGCAACACCCACAGATTCCACCGAAAGAGGGAACGAAGCCGAAGAGAACGAGACAACCAAAAAGAACTCCTTGATGTCTCGGGAGGGGGAGAAATGCACCGCAGAGCCAAACTTCCTTCTCACCTGGTCTGCTAGGGCCAAGCCTGACGCAAAGTCCCAATATAGCAAGCTCTCCATGGTTGCTAGAGGTAGAGATCGCCATTGGAGGTGGTGGGCAGGTGGGAAAGGGGAGGAGAGGAGAGGAGAGCCATGGTCTGTTAGTTACCTTAACAAAGCTATATTTGATATACATGTTATTGATGTGTACTTTACTAGTGTTTATAGCAACCCCTCGGCATTTGATACTGGTTCAATTGCTAAGAGTAGTAACTCGAAACGGGAGTTGCAGAATGAACAGAAACTAGTTAAGGGCGAGGTGACGATGTGTGTTGGAAGTAGTTCCAAGATTGATATGATCATCATCGCACACTCCCTATACTTTCGGGATTAGTGTTGAACATAAATAAGTGTTATTTGGTGTTTGCATTGAGCATGAATATGATTTGATCATGTTTATTGCAATACGGTTATTCATTTAAGTTAGAGAATAATTGTTGTTCTGTTTACATGAATAAAACCTTCTATGTTCATACACCCAATGAAAATGGTTTGTTGGATCTCGACCGTAGTGATACACATATTCATAATATTGAAGCCAAAAGATGCAAAGTTAATAATGATAGTCCAACTTATTTGTGGTAATCGCCGTTTAGGACATATTGGTGTAAAGCGCATGAAGAAACTCCATGCTGATGGGATTTTGGAATCACTTGATTATGAATCATTTGATGCTTGCGAACCATGCCTTATGGGCAAGATGACTAAGACTCCGTTCTCCGGAACGATGGAGCGAGCAACTGACTTATTGAAATAATACATACTGATGTATGCGATCCAATGAGTGTTGACGCTCACGGCGGGTATCATTGTTTTCTGACCTTCACAGATGATTTGAGAAGATATGTGTATATCTACTTGATGAAACACAAGTCTGAAACACATGAAAAGTTCAAAGATTTTCAGAGTGAAGTAGAGAATCATTGTAACAAGAAAATAAAGTTTCTACAATCTGATCGTAGAGGCAAATATTTGAGTTACAAGTTTGGCCTTCAATTAAAACTATGTGGAATAGTTTCATAAACTCATGCCACCTGGAACACCACAGCATAATGGTGTGTCCGAACGTCATAACCGTACTTTATTGGATATAGTGCAATCTATGATGTGTCTTACCGATTTACCACTATCGTTTTGGGGTTATGCATTAGAGACAACTGCATTCACGTTAAATAGGGCACCATCTAAATCCGTTGAGATGACACCTTATGGACTGTGGTTTGGCAAGAAACCCAAGTTGTCGTTTCTTAAAGTTTGGGGCTACGATGCTTATGTGAAAAAGCTTCAACCTGATAAGCTCGAACCCAAATCGAAGAAATGTGTCTTCATAGGATACCCAAAGGAGATCATTGGGTACACCTTCTATCACAGATCCGAAGGCAAGACATTCGTTGCTAAGAATGGATCCTTTCTAGAGAAGGAGTTTCTCTCGGAAGAAGTGAGTGGGAGGAAAGTAGAACTTGATGAGGTAACTGTACCTGCTCCCTTATTGGAAAGTAGTTCATCGCGGAAGTCTGTTCCTGTGACTCCTACACCAATTAGTGATGAAGCTAATGATAATGATCATGTAACTTCAGATCAAGTTACTACCGAACCTCGTAGGTCAACCAGAGTGAGATCCGCACCAGAGTAGTACGGTAATCCTATTCTGGAGGTCATGTTACTTGACCATGACGAACCTACAAACTATGAGGAAGCGATGATGAGCCTAGATTCCGCGAAATGACTTGAGGCCATGAAATCTGAGATGGGATCCATGTATGAGAACAAAGTGTGGACTTTGGTTGACTTGCCTGGTGATCGGCAAGCCATAGAAAATAAATGGATCTTCAAGAGGAAGACGGACGCTGATAGTAGTGTTACTATCTACAAAGCTAGACTTGCCGAAAAAGGTTTTTGGCAAAGTTCAAGGTGTTGACTACGATGAGATTTTCTCACTCGTAGCGATGCTTAA
The DNA here is from genome assembly GCA_021605145.1 of Aegilops bicornis. NCBI lineage: Eukaryota > Viridiplantae > Streptophyta > Magnoliopsida > Poales > Poaceae > Aegilops > Aegilops bicornis. The sequence goes on along the minus strand of CM038670.1, from coordinate 417,430,566 downwards.
GTCTGTCCGAATCATGTTAGCAAATTGCCACATTTTATGAAATCTGGCAAATGGATGTCAAAAAGTACATTCCTTAATGGATTTCTTAAAGAAGAGTTGTATATGATGCAACCAGAAGGTTTTGTTGATCCTAAAGGTGCTAACAAAATGTGCAAGCTCCAGCGATCCATCTATGGACTGGTGCAAGCATCTCGGAGTTGGAATATACGCTTTGATGAGTTGATCAAAGCATTTAGTTTTATACAGACATGCGGTGAAGCCTGTATTTACAAGAAAGTGAGTGGGAGCACTACAACATTTCTGATAAATATATGTGAATGACATATTGTTGATCAGAAATAATGTAGAATTTTCTGGAAAGCATAAAGGAGTATTTGAAAGGAGTTCTTTAAAGAAATACCTCGGTGAAGCTTCTTACATATTAAGTATCAAGATCTATAGAGATAGATCAAGACGCTTGATAAGTTTTTTCAATGAGTACATAGCTTGACAAGATTTTGAAGTAGTTCAAAATGGAATAGTCAAAAAAAGAGTTCTTGCCTATGTTACAAGGTGTGAAATTGAGTAAGACTCAAATCCCGACCACGGCAGAAGATAGAAAGAGAATGAAAGTCATTCCATATGCCTCAGCCATAGGTTCTATAAAGTATGCCACACTGTGTACCAGATCTATTGTATACCCTACACTGAGGTTGGCAAGGGAGTACAATAGTGATCTAGGAGTAGATCACTGAACAACGGTCAAAATTATCCTTAGAGTAATAGGGATATGTTTCTCGATTATGGAGGTGACAAAGGTTCGTAAATAAAGGGTTACGTCGATGCAAGTTTTGACACTGATCCAGATGACTCTAAGTCTCAATTTGGATACATATTGAAAGTGGGAGCAATTAGCTAAAGTAGCTCCGTGCAGAGCATTGTAGACATAGAAATTTGCAAAATACATACAAATCTGAATTTTGCAGACCCATCGACTAAATTTCTCTTACAAGCAAAAGATGATCACACCTTAGTACTCTTTGGGTGTTAATCACATGGCGATGTGAACTAGATTACTAACTCTAGTAAACCCTTTGAGGGTTGGCCACATGGCGATGGATATTAATCACATGGTGATGTGAACTATTGATGTTAAATCACATGGCGATGTGATCTAGATTATTGACTCTAGTGCAAGTGGGAGACCGAAGGAAATATGCCCTAGAGGCAATAATAAAGTTATTATTTATTTCCTTATTTCATGATAAATGTTTATTATTCATGCTAGAATTGTATTAACCGGAAACATAATACATGTGTGAATACATAGACAATCAGAGTGTCACTAGTATGCCTATACTTGACTAGCTCGTTGATCAAAGATGGTTAAGTTTCCTAGCCATAGACATGAGTTGTCATTTGATAAACGGGATCACATCATTAGGAGAGTGATGTGATTGACTTGATCCATTCCATTAGCTTAGCACTTGATCGTTTAGTATGTTGCTATTGATTTCTTCATGACTTATACATGTTCCTATGACTATGAGATTATGCAACTCCCATTTACCGGAGGAACACTTTGTGTGCTACCAAACGTCACAACGTAACTGGGTGATTATAAAGGTGCTCTACAGGTGTCTCTGAAGGTACTTGTTGAGTTGGCGTATTTCGAGATTAGGATTTGTCACTTCGATTATCGGAGAGGTATCTCTGGGCCCACTCGGTAATACACATCACTATAAGCCTTGCAAGCATTGTAACTAATGAGTTAGTTGCGGAATGATGTATTACGGAACAAGTAAAGAGACTTGTCCGTAACGAGATTGAACTAGGTATTGAGATACCGACGATCGAATCTTGGGCAAGTAACATACCGATGACAAAGGGAACAACGTATGTTGTTATGCGGTTTGACCAATAAAGATCTTCGTAGAATATGTCGGAGCGAATATGAACATCCAGGTTCCGCTATTGGTTATTGACCGGAGACGTGTCTCGGTCATGTCTACATAGTTCTCGAACCCGTCGGGTGCACACGCTTAAAGTTTGGTGATGATCAGTATTATGAGTTTATGTGTTTCGATGTACCGAAGGTTGTTCGGGGTCCTGGATGTGATCACGGACATGCGAGGAGTCTCGAAATGGTCGAGACATAAAGATTGATATCTTGGAAGGTTATATTCAGACACCGGAAGGGTTCCGGGGGTTACCGGATAAATACCAGAGTACCGGGGGTTACCGGAACCCCCCGGGGGCTTAATGGGCCTACATGGGCCTTCGTGGAAATAGAGGGCAGCAAGGGGAGTGTGGGGGCGCGCCCCCCAAGGCCCGAACTGAATTGGTTTAGGGCAAGGGGGCCGGCCCCCTCTTTCCTTCTCCTCCTCTCCCTTTTCTTCCCCCTCTCCTACTCCTACTAGGAAAAGGAGGAGTCCTACTCCTAGTGGGAGTAGGACTCCCCTCTTGGCGCACCTCTCCTTGGCCGGCCACCTCCTCCCTCCCTCCTTTATATACAGGGGCAGGGGGACACCACAAAACACACAAGTTGATCAGTTGATCTCTCCCAGCCGTGTGCGGTGCCCCCCTCCACCATATTCCACCTCAGTCATATCGTAGAGGTGCTTAGGCGAAGTCCTGCATCGGTAGCAACCTCATCACCATCATCACGCCGTCGTGCTGACGGAACACTCCCTCGAAGCTCTGCTGGATCGGAGTTCGTGGGACGTCATCGAGCTGAACGTGTGCTGAACTCGGAGGTGCCGTACGTTCGGTACTTGGATCGGTCGGATCGTGAAGACGTACGATTACATCAACCGCGTTGTGCTAACACTTCCGCTTTCGGTCTACGTGGGTACGTGGACACACTCGCCCCTTTTGTTGTTATGCATCACCATGATCTTGCGTGTGTGTAGGGAATTTTTTGAAATTACTACGTTCCCAACAGATGGGCCGTGAAGATACTAGGTAGAAGCCCTTCCCCCGTGTCCGGTAGGACTCTCCTATGCGTGGATGGCAAGATTGGCATCCAGATATGTAATTTCCTTCCTCTGTGAACCGACTCTGTACAACCCTAGGCCCCTCCGATGTGTATATAAACCGGGGAGTTTAGTCCGTAGAGGCTATCAGAATTCATATAGGCTAGACAGCTAGGGTTTATCCATTACGATCTCAAGGTAGATCAACTCTTGTAACCCCTATACTCATCAAAGACAATCAAGCAGGACGTAGGGTTTTACCTCCATTAAGAGGGCCCAAACCTGGGTAAACATCGTGTCCCCTTTGTCCCTTGTTACCTTCGATCCTCAGATGCACAGTTCGGGACCCCCTACCCGAGATCGGCCGGTTTTGACACCGACAGCCCCCCACAAGTAAAGGGAGGGGGCGCCTTCCCACTTGGGCCCTCATGGCCCAAGTTGCCTTCTGCCTCTTGGCGTCTTTAGGCCCATTGATATTTAATTATATATTTGTTCTAAACATTTTCATAGCATTATATACATAACTTAACATCCCTGGAAACATTTTCCATATATATATATTCATCGGTAATACCCGGTATTACCTGATATTCACCGAAAACCTTCCGGTGACCCCGAAACGCTTCTCGAACCTGTCGAAAATATTCCGGATATTAATGAAACAATTCCAGAAATATATTGTCAACACTCCCATCCTAGTAACACTCATAAGATCGTGATTACCTTAAGCTTGTGACCCCATAGGTTCGGTAACCATAGACATGAATGAAACCCCTTCGTTCAATGACCGATAGCGGGACCGTGGACATCCATATCGGTCCCTATGATTACACAAATGATGTTCGAGTGAACCTTTGGTTATCATGTGATGTTCCCTTTGTTTCGTGATACTTTACAAAACCTGGTGTGTATCGTTATCCTCCAGAGTCATCACCATGCTCACTATACCGTTGCTCATGTTATCGATTTTGTTCTTCTTTCTCATTGACGTGTTCCGGCATCCCTGTGACGTAGTCACCTGTGTCTGGCCAGAAGATGATGGATGTCGTCACACCAAGAGGGACCTAATAATATCTCTCCATCTTCGAAGGAGCAAATCCCACTCTCGAGCTATCCGATCACTTGTCAAACTTTCCGGTGAGCATGAAAGTTGTCATTATGATCACCTTGTTACAGATGACGTTTGAGCAACCCAAAGCCCACCGTCCAGTAGGAAGTGACCGAGAGACTCTCATGGTATGAGGAACTAAAACACATGCTAACACTCCATGTTATAACAGATGATTTTATACGATGTAATCACATAGTATAATAGACAAGTATCGGGTCGATTCAATATGATCGTTCTTCTAACGTCATACCCTCAATGTTGTTTTAGTACTATCGTTACACTTAACGATATCCTAAGATCCAAAAAACATGATCACCAACAACACTTGAGCTAGTCTTAGAGGCGAGACTGGGAACCTATTTTATTCCGTTTATCATTCCACATGTGCATACGAGTTTTCCACTTGATCACATATTCCAGGATCATAGTAGTTATAGCATGGAACATAAACTCTTAACTATGAATATGGAAATATAATAGTACAATATTATTGCCTCTATGGGATATTTTCAACAGTCTCCCACTTGCACTAGAGTCAATAATCTAGTTAGCACTTTTAGCTTTAACATCAATGGCAATCCGATGTTAGTCCATGCTTTGCTTGTGGTATAGACTTCGTCCTACCGAATCTGACACCTTCAAAAACGCGTGTATCATTTGCATTTCTATGCATCTATCATGCTTTCACAAGAATTCATAATTTGTGTGAAACTGGCTTGGTATATCGAATCACTGGTAGAACCTTTGATTACTTAGATTGAGTTATGGGACCACTATTAAGAAAAGTGTTCCAATGATACAATCGTCTAGAAACCATACGAAGCTCATAAATGAACTTTCGATTCATCACCCTTTATTTTTCCTTCTAAAGCAATAATATACTTAGCCTTCTGTTATAGAATTCACCATAGTAACTTTTTGGACCAATTCCAATTTACCGTGCCACCATAAATCTTTTTTAATTGAAATCAAAAATTACTTGGAGCATAGATGAACATTTTATCGATGTAATACTTACAACAAGCCTTTATTGATGTAACTCCTTACAACAATCTCTTCATTTTCTTCGCGTGTGAAAACATGAAGATTTTATCGATGTACTACTTACAACGAGCCTTCATTGATGTAACTCCTTACAACAATTTCTTCATTTTCTCCGTGTGTGAGAAACATGTCGTTAATCCTTAACAAAATTTTCATTGTTGTACTATGATCAACAATTTGACCATACTAGTAAATTGCAGACTAAGGCATAGCCTAGTGGTGGGAAGGGGCTGATGCCTTCCCACCCACCCAGGTTCAAGGCATGGTATTTGCAATTTGGGTTTGTTGCACCAATTATACTGTAAGGGGTTCCCTTACAGTCTTTCTGTCAAAAAAAACCATACTAATAAATTTTACTTACAACTAACTTGGAGCTTTTGGAAATATCTGGTTGTTTACAGACCATGGAATACAAGTGTGGTTGAAATCATATTTCACTCATCAATATTTTAGGATACCGACTCCTTCCATGTGACATTGATGAGAAACTCTTCTTGACATTTTACATACTAAACTACTTTAGTATTATGTCAATATGTATTTTGGCTAAGTCCGATTAGATAGTATATATGTCTAATACCAAGACTATTCATGGCCTAAGTGTTTTACTGAAAAACTAGTTTCAATAAAGTCTTAATCACTGTTAAGAAATTCACATAACTTCTAATCAACAATATGTCATGTACATATAGGGTTTAGAAATATTATCATGCCCCCACTTACTTTCTTGTAAATACAAGCATGTTCACTTTAGTCGATGAAATCAATTTATTTGACCATTTCATTAGTACGAAGATTCCAACTCCACTATGCTTGCTTCAAATCATTATTGGATCTCCTGAAGTTTGGATACTTACTAGCATCCTCTGGATCGACAAAATTACCTTGGATTGTATCAAACATACAACCTTGGTTTTATTTCCATCTCATGGGTATTATTTTGACATCCATCTATTTTATCTCATAATTGAAATATTTAATAATTGCTAGTTTAACCCGAACTAATTTTAAGTATTGCTATGATGAGACAATCTCGTCATAGTCAATTCTTTGATCTTGTCATAAACTATTTGTAACAAGTTGTTGTGGAGTTAACACAGCAGATTCCCTAGCAAAAGGACTTAGGTGTGGAGCCATCGCAGCTAGGTTAGCTTGAAGGGGTTAAACGGGACAAAGGACATAGAGATTTCACCCAGGTTCGGCCCCTCTCAATGAGGTAAAAGCCTACTCCTACTTTAGGTTGTATTGCTTGGGTTTCGATTACCAGGGAGCGAATACGCTTGGCCTAGATCTCGATGAGTTGTTTCTTGAGTTAACCCGCCGCCGGGTCACCCCTTTATATACACAGGTTGATGCCCGACGGCTTACAGAGTCCTAGCCGGCTCATACACAACATGTCCGGCTCGGTGACCAACTAAGTGATACGTCTCCAACGTATCTATAATTGTTGATTGCTCCATGCTATATTATCTACTCTTTTGGGCAATATTGGGCTTTATTATCCACTTTTATATTATTTTTGGGACTAACCTATTAACCGGAGGCCCAGCCCAGATTTGCTGTTTTATGCCTATTTCAGTGTTTCGAGGAAAAGGAATATCAGACGGAGTCAAAACGAAACGAAATCAACTAGAGAAGTTATTTTTGGAAGGAAATCCACCGGATAGACTTGGACTCTATGTCAGGAGATACGGGAGGAGCTCACGAGGGTGGGGGCGCGCCCCCCTAGGGCGCGCCCCCTGCCTCGTGGCCCCCCCGTAGCTCCACCGACGCACTTCGCACTCCATATATACCCTCGTATCGTAAAACTTCCGAACAGAGATTAGATCGGGAGTTCCGCCACCGCAAAACCTCCAGAGCCACCAAAACCAATCAGACCTGTTCAAGACTCACCGGAGGGGGAACCCTCACCGTGGCCATCTTCATCATCCCGCCGCTCTCCATGACGAGGAGGGAGTAGTTCACCCTCGGGGCTGAGGGTATGTACCAGTAGCTATGTGTTTGATCTCTCTCTCTCTCTCTCTCTCTCTCGTGTTCTTGATTTGGCATGATCTTGATGTATCACAAGCTTTGCTATTATAGTTGGATCTTATGTTGCTTCTCTCCCTCTACTCTCTTGTAATGGATTGAGTTTTCCCTTTGAAGTAATCTTATCGGATTGAGTCTTTAAAGATTTGAGAACACTTGATGTATGTCTTGCCGTGCGTATTCTGTGGTGACAATGGGATATCACGTGATTCACTTGATGTATGTTTTGGTGATTAAATTATGGGTTCCGCCCATGAACCTATGCATAGGGGTTGGCTGCGTTTTCGTCGTGATTCTCCCAAGAAACTTTGGGGCACTCTTTGAGGTTCTATGAGTTGGTTTGAATAGATGAATTGAGATTGTGTGATGCATATCGTATAATCATGCCCACGGATACTTGAGGTGACATTGGAGTATCTAGGTGACATTAGGGTTTTGGTTGATTTGTGTCTTAAGGTGTTATTCTAGTACGAACTCTAGGGCTGTTTGTGACACTTATAGGAATAGACGAACGGATTGATTGGAAAGAATAACTTTGAGGTGGTTTCGTACCCTACCATAATCTCTTCGTTTGTTCTATGCTATTAGTGACTTTGGAGTGACTCTTTGTTGCATGTTGAGGGCTAGTTATGTGATCCAATTATGTTATTATTGTTGAGTGAACTTGCACTAGTGAAAGTATGAACCCTAGGCCTTGTTTCCTAGCATTTCAATACCGTTTACGCTCACTTTTACCACTTGTTACCTTGCAGTTTTTATATTTTCAGATTACAAATACCTTTATCTACCATCCATATTGCACTTGTATCACCATCTCTTCGCTGAACTAGTGCACCTGTACAATTTACCATTGTATTGGGTGTGTTGGGGACACAAGAGACTCTTTGTTATTTGGTTGCAGGGTTGCTTGAGATAGACCATCTTCATCCTACGCCTCCTACGGATTGATAAACCTTAGGTCATCCACTTGAGGGAAATTTGCTACTGTCCTACAAACCTGTGCACTTGGAGGCCCAACAACGTCTACAATAAGAAGGTTGCGTAGTAGACATCAAGCTCTTTTCTGGGCGCCGCTTGCGGGAGGTGAGTGCTTGAAGGTATATCTTTAGATCTTGCAATCGAATCTTTTTGTTTCTTGCTTTAGCACTAGTTTAGTTTACAAAAGAAAACTACAAAAAAATGGAATTGAGTTTGCCTCATACACTTCATCTTTTTAATATCTTTCGTGAGTATGATTGAAAGGAAAATTGTGCCATAGTGTTAGAAGAAGAATGCATTAAATTGTTTGGCACTAAATCTTTGAATGATGAGCATGATTGCAATGTTGTTAGTATGAACTCCTTGAATATCCATAGTACTAATGATGATTGCACTAGTTATGATGAAAATGCCTCCTATAAACATGTCAATTTTTGTGGAGTGCATTGGGTTTACAAGTACACACCAAATAGGGAAGATAGATATTTCAAGAGGCATAAGTACTTAGATACTAAATTGTTGCAAGAAAGTCTTGATGATTGCTCTGAAAGATTAAATATTTTTCTTGCCCCTAGTGAACTTTGCAATGAACATGGTCATTTAAAGCTCCAATGCTATTTGTTTCATGATCAATTCGTGTCCAAATATTGTGATAATTTGATTACCCTTGAGCATCATAAAGAGCTTAGCCTTCTTTTGGGGTATGAAGAAATGAAACGATAACTGAGGGTATTCCAAAATATAATCTTGATAGAATTCTTGATTTTGATCTAGAGAAGATTTATATGTATTGTGCGGTGAATTGCATTGAAAATCCTTATATTGCCAATTACATAAAGAAAAGAAAACAAATAGAAGATGAAGAGAATACTAACGAAAGGGAAGAGACTTCCCAATATTCTTCTATTATTTCTTATGATGAATCAGGTAACAAGGAGGAGCCTTCCATTCAACCAATCTCATTAATAAGAGCTCCAAAAAGAGGATTGAACCCACACATGATGTGGTGAAGAAGAAGAAAAGAAAAAGGAAGAGAGGTAAAAAGGTATCTCTCCCAAATAAAGTTGCTCCTATTATTGTTGTGCCTCATGAAAATAAAGATGATACACTTGATGATGATCTCGTTATGCCTATTGCTTGCTGTGATGATTATGATTGGGAAGATAATGATACTTCTTATGATCTTGAAAATCTTTTTGGCACTTGCTTGGAAGAATATAATAATTGCTATACTATTTGTGCTATCCATACTATTAATGATGAGAGTGATTATGCTTATGATATGAAAAGGCCCAAGCTTGGGGAAGCTATGTTTGAGAATATATTTGCTGTAATTAATGTTTGTCCCAAGCTTGGGTATGCTATGTTTAATAATGAAGATATTTTTAGCCTCTCAAGTTTTGATATGCAAAGTTGTTATGATGATAGCATGCCTTCTACCTATTATGATTATATTGATGAAAGTGGGTTTGGAAGAGTGTCAACTTTAGGAAGTAATGATCCCACTATTTTGGAGTATGTTGAATCTTATAATATTTATGAAAGTGGATTTGGAGAGGTCATGACTTTATTTAGTGATGTATCCACTATTTTGGAAGAGGTTTCAATCGATTGTGATGAGAACAAAGTTGCTACTTATGATGATTATTGTGATAGAACTTATGCTATAAAAAGTAGTGATGATTATATGTATAAAACTTGTCATGATTACGATTACCCTTTTCCTGAACATTACTCTTTTAATGTGGAAACAATTTATAGTATTCAAGTCTCTTATGATACTCCCACTATTCCGAATAAGAAGAATTTTGCTTATGTGGAGAGTAATAAAATTTCTATGCTTGTAGATCATGAAAATAATGTTTTAGGTGCTGGTTATATTGTTGAATTCATTCATGATGCTACTGAAAATTATTATGAGGGAGGAATATATGCTTGTAGGAACTGCAATAATATCAAGTTTCCTCTCTATGTGCTTAAAGTTTTGAAGTTATGCTTGTTTTGTCTTCCTATGCTAGTTGATTATTGTTCACATAAGTTGTTTGCTCACAAAATCCCTATGCATAGCAAGTGGGTTAGACTTAAATGTGCTAGTCATATTCTTCATGATGCTCTCTTTATGTTTTAATTCTTATCTTTTATGTGAGCATCATTGAAATCATAATGCCTAGCTAGGGGCATTAAACGATAGCGCTTGTTGGGAGGCAACCCAACTTTATTTTGGTTTCTTGCTTTTTGGTTCTGTTTAGGAATAAATAATCCATCTAGCTTCTGTTTAGATGTGGTTTTGTGTTTTTATTAATGTTTGTGCCAAGTAGAACCTTTGGGAAGACTTGGGTGAAGTCTTTATGATCATGCTGTGAAAAAACATAAACTTTAGCGCTCACGAGATTAGCTTCAACTTTTTACTGGAGAGTGATATTTAGTTGATTTTTTTCAGATGATTACTAGACAAATTCCTCAGGTCCACCAATTTATTTTAGAATTTTTGGAGTTCCAGAAGTTTGCGTTAGTTACAGATTACTACAGACTGTTCTGTTTTTGACAGATTCTGTTTTCATTGTGTTGTTTGCTTATTTTGATGAATCTATGGCTAGTAAAATAGTTTATGAACCATAGAGAAGTTGGAATACAGTAGATATTACACCAATATAAATAAAGAATGAGTTCATTACAGTACCTTGAAGTGGTGTTTTGTTTTCTTTCGCTAACGGAGCTCACGAGTTTTCTGTTAAGTTTTGTGTTGTGAAGTTTTTGAAGTTTTGGGTAAAGATTCGATGGACTATGGAATAAGGAGTGGCAAGAGCCTAATCTTGGGGATGCCCAAGGCACCCCAAGGTAATATTCAAGGACAACCAAGAGCCTAATCTTGGGGATTCCCCCGATGGCATCCCCTCTTTCGTCTTCGTTCATCGGTAACCTTACTTGGAACTATATTTTTATTCACCACATGATATGTGTTTTGCTTGGAGCGTCATTTTCTCTTGTTAGTTTTTGCTTGCTGTTTTTTATAATAATGTTTTGCATCTTTAGTTTCAATAAAAAAGTCAAGGATAGCCTTTGCCATGCATATTTTGCTACTATACTTGTTGCTGTTTGAAAACAGAAAGTTTACCGCTGTTGCAAAAATTCCCTAGAAAAGTCAGAGAGTGGTATAATGTTGAATCTTTTTGCATAATGAGCTCTGATAAATTTACTACAGTGGTAATTTTAGTTCATAATTTTTGGAGTTAGGGAAGTATTGATACTCTTGCATTCTTTACAGACTGTACTGTTTTGGCAGATTGCTGTTATGTTTGCATTGTTTGCATATGTTTGCTTGTTTAATGATTCTATTTAATGATAGGAGTATTAAATATGCAGAGGAATTTAGTATGCAATGTTGAATAATAATTTTAGTGATTTTTTACAGTAGGAAATGATAAGGTTTTGCATTGGTTTATACTAACCTATCTCACGAGTTCTTGTTAAGTTTGTTGTGAATGAAGCTTTTGATAAAAAGAGAAAACATGATATGAGAGGAATTAAGGAGACGCAAAAGCTCAAGCTTGGGGATGCCCAAGGCACCCCAAGATATTATTTCAAGAAGTCTCAAGCATCTAAGCTTGGGGATGCCCCCATTGGCATCCCACCTTTCTTCTTCAACAACTATCGGTTAGTATCGGTTGAACCTAAGTTTTTGCTTCTTCACTTGAGTTGTGCTATCCTTGCAATGTAGTTTTATTTAGATTTGCTTGCTGTTTGAATAAAGTACCAAAATCTGAAACTCCTTAATGTTAAAGAGTCTTCACATAGTTGCACAATTATTCGATTACTCATTGATCTTCACTTATATCTTTTGGAGTAGTTTGTTGTTTGCTCTAGTGCTTCACTTATATCTTTTAGAGCATGGTGGTAGTTTTATTTTTAAGAAATAGATGAACTCTCATGCTTCACTTATATTATTTTGAGAGTCTTAAATAGCATGGTAATTTGCTTAAAATCTTAATATGCTTGGTATTCAAGATTTGTAAGACTTTCTTATGAGTGTGTTGAATACTAAGAAAAGTTTGATGCTTGATAATTGTTTTGAGATATGGAGGTAATAATATTGAAGTCATGCTAGTTGGGTGATTATGAATTCAAAGAATGCTTGTGTTGAAGTTAGCAAGTCCCGTAGCATGTACGTATGGTTAAAGTTGTGTAACAAATTTGAAACATGAAGTGTACCTGGCTTGTGCATCCTTATGAGTGGCGGTCGGGGACGAGCGATGGTCTTTTCCTACCAATCTATCCCCTAGGAGCATGCGCGTAGTACTTGGTTTTTGATGACTTCTAAATTTTTGCAATAATTATATGAGTTCTTTTGACTAATGTTGATTCCATGGATTATACGCACTTTTACCTTTCCGCCTCTGCTAGCCTCTTCGGTACCGTGCATTGCCCTTTCTCACCTTTAGATTTGGTGCAAACTTCGCCGGTGCATCCAAACCTCGTGTTATGATACGCTCTATCACACATAAACCTCCTTATATCTTCCTCAAAATAGCCACCATACCTACCTATTATGGCATTTCCATAGCCATTCCGAGATATATTGCCATGCAACTTTCCACCGTTCCGTCCATCATCATCATGACATACTTTACTCTTGTCATATTGCCATTGCATGATCATGTAGTTGACATCGTATTTGTGGCAAAGCCACCATGCATTATTTTTTCATACATGTCACTCTTGATTCATTGCACCATCCTGCACATCACGGAGGCATTCATATAGAGTCATATCTTGTTCTAGTTTTGAGTTGTAATCCTTATGTTGTAATCAATAGAAGTGTGATGATCATCATTATTAGAGCATTGCCCAATCAAAAAAAAAGAGAAAGGCCAAAAAAAGGGAAGGCCCAAAAAAAGGGCAATGTTACTATCTCTTTTTCCACACTTGTGCTTCAAAGTAGCACCTTGTTCTTCATGTAGTGAGTCTCATATATTGTTCTTCAAAGTAGCACCATGTTTTTCATATAGTGAGTCTCATAAGTTGTCTTTTATACTAGTGGGAATTTTTCATTATAGAACTTGGCTTGTATATTCCTACGATGGGCTTCCTCAAATGCCCTAGGTCTTCATGAGCAAGCAAGTTGGATGCACACCCACTAGTTTTCTTTTGTTGAGCATTCATAGCTCTAGTGCATCCGTTGCATGGCAATCCCTACTCCTCATGTTGACATTAATTGATGGGCATCTCCATAGCCCGTTGATTATCCTCGTCAATGTGAGACTTTCTCCTTTTGTCTTCTCCACACAATCCCCATCATCATATTCTATTCCACCCATAGTGCTATATCCATGGCTCACACTCATGTATTGCGTGAAGGTTGAAAAGTTTGAGATTATTTAAGTATGAAAAATTGCTTGGCTTGTCATCGGGGTATAGAAGTTGGGAACATCTTTGTGTGACGAAAATGAAGCATAGCCTAACTATATGATTTTGTAGGGATGAACTTTCTTTTGCCATGCTATTTTGAGAAGACATGATTACTTTGATTAGTATGCTTGATGTATTACTATTTATTTTATCAATATGAACTTTTGTCTTGAATCTTTCGGATCTGAATATTCATATCACAAGTAAGAAGAATTACATTGAAATTATGCCAACTAGCATTCCACATCAAAAATCATCTTTTTTATCATTTACCTACTCGAGGACGAGCAGGATTTACGCTTGGGGATGCTTGATACGTCTCCAACGTATCTATAATTTTTGATTGCTCCATGCTATATTATCTAATGTTTTGGGCAATATTGGGCTTTATTATCCAATTTTATATTATTTTTGGGACTAACCTATTAACCGGAGGCCCAGCCCAGATTTGCTGTTTTATGCCTATTTCAGTGTTTCGAGGAAAAGGAATATCAGATGGAGTCCAAACGGAACGAAATCAACTGGAGAAGTTATTTTTGGAAGGAAAGCCACCGGATAGACTTGGACTCTATGTTAGGAGATACGGGAGGAGCTCACGAGGGTGGGGGCGCGCCCCCTGCCTTGTGGGGCCCACGTAGCTCCACCGACGTACCCCCTGCACCCATATATACCTACGTATCGTAAAACTTCCAGAATAGAGATTAGATCGGGAGTTCCGCCGCCGCAAAACCTCCAGAGCCACCAAAAACCAATCGGGACCCTGTTCCAAGACTGCCGGAGGGGGAACCCTCACCGTGGCCATCTTCATCATCCCGACGCTCTCCATGACGAGGAGGGAGTAGTTCACCCTGGGGCTGAGGGTATGTACCGATTGTCGGTGTTCGGGAACGGGGTCCCCAGATTTGCTCTGCGGCCCTGCAGCGTGGCTCAAAGGGGGCCCAACACGGCCCATCTTCATCAACACGAGCTCAAGACCCTCGCGAGGGGCCAAGATTGCTGAGGCGGACGACAGGGAGCTTCCTCGAGCACGACCTCGTCAGGCGGGCTCGCGAGGAGGCGGAGAGATCAAGGCGGGTACCTCGCGAGGTGCCCATGACGCAAGCCATGACGACCAAGGGCGCCAGGCGGGCGCCAGCCCGCGCAGTGTCCTCCTTTCCTCTTTGGTGCAAAGGGAGCAAGCGTAGGAGAGAGCATCAATCAAAGGCGTCCATTTCGGTGCAACAAGACCAAGACCAGTCCATGACAGGAAGGAAGTCATTGTGGAGCCCAAGCCGGCGTCACCACCAGAGCCTTTGACAGGCGAGGACCAAGTTTAGTCAGGATAAGTGTACCAGATGTTCCCCTTCAAAATGCCCAATTGTTGGCGCCCTTCCCGCTCAATATTTGGGTAGAGGCCCAGGGCCCTTTCCTATAAATAGGACTAGCCACCCACAGGGAAGAGGCATCTGGAATCGGTAGCTGGAGGCACCTTGAATAGAGAGAGAGAGAGAGCGACTGAACTCCCCCTAGCAGTTCATTGCACCAGCCAAGAACAGACCCTCGCGAGGCTGTTCTTCCTTGTATTGTTCATCAGCATCAGCCCAAGAGGCAATCCACCACACCGCAAACTAGAGTAGGGTATTACACCACAATGGTGGCCCGAACTAGTATAAACCTTGTGTCTCCTGTGTTGTTCCTTTCGTAGTTTAGATCCTAGCGTGGCGGCGGGGTGCAGGTAGGTAGAGGGTGAGATCTCCGCGCGCACCCCAGTGTTTGAACCTCAAGGGTCTGCCGGAACCCGAAATCCGACATTTGGCGCGCCAGGTAGGGGTGCGCCGGGATCCACCTTCTGCCACTTCATGCCCCGTCGCATCGTCATCATCATGTCCGGCAACCAGGCGGGCAACCCCGGTCCCTGGGCGGCTTGGCCCGCCCATGCAGAGCCGCTCGCCTCGGGCGACCCTATGCCCCAGGCAGGTCGCGGTCCGCAGGGCGCTGCAGGCCGCGGGCGATGCGGACAGGCTTCGACAACTCTCACGGTGTTGCAGGCGTGGTCTGCAGCGAGGGCCTCCAACCACGCCATGCCATGACGCCAGACACCCGCCAGAGCAAAGCGAACTCGAGGGCCGCGCTCACGGTGGCCGGGAGCTACTGCAGCAGGCTCTTGGAAGGCGGCCATGACGTCTTTGCTAGAGCGGGTGGCGAGCTCCTGGGCTTTGCCGCCTCGGGGCTCAACCTTCGCACCCAGCTCCCACCTCGGGCCCAGGCGGCCCGCTGGGCTCCACACGTGCGCTGGCTCCAAGGCTACCCCAACACCCGGTTGTCGGCCCAAGACCGAGCCAGCGGCTGCCTCCGCCTCCCGGCCAGCGAAGAAGGACTCACACACCCACGGCCCCAGTGGGCCGCTTACCACCCCTGTGTGGGCGCCTCAAGCAGATCTGCATGGCATGCGGAGCACTATGGCGCGGCCTTCGGGATGACAGCCCCAGAAGAATACGTGCCCCACATGATGGATTAAGGGCACCAGCATGAGGGCAAACAAGGCTCGCTCCTCAGCCCAGGCTGGGGGGACGAGGCGACAGAAGCTGAGCTCTTCCAAGAGCCCCGTGAAGGCCCCACCGGCCACGCTGGAAGCAACGATTATCGGGTACCGCTAATTCCTCAGGAGCAGGCATACGCTAATCATGAATCGCAGGAGGTGCAGGTCGCCGCAGCGAGCGGCTGCCCCGCTCCTGCAGTCTCCTACCCCTCAGGAGGAGGGCGTCGGGGGCTGCAGGAGAGGGGCCGAGATCCGACATCACCACCGCGGCGTTCGGAGCAAGGCATTCTCAGGAGGTAGGACCTCTGCTGGGGAGGTGCCTCAGGGCCTGCCCCTGGCGGAGGACCCGTGGTCGTCAGAGGGAACTGGCGACCGCTCTACCCCTCGGCGCGTCCTAGTTTCCTCGTCGTTGATGGCACTAGAGTCTTGGCGCAAGGCGGGCCCTCGTCTGGCGATATGAAGCAAGGCCGGTACCGGTGAAGAAGGCCCCGTGCCTGTGAAGCTCGCCGCCCCGTGACACTCTCATGTAATAATGAGTGGGGCTGTACACGCCCGAGTCTCGGGGTGCCGCCTCGAGCCCTGGGCTCCCTCCCACGCCCAGTGGCAGCAGCACTTAGCTCATGTTTGGTGAGAAGACGTCCAAGACTAGACTAGGTGCCTTGACGCGGCCTTTTTCTGCTTTCATTGCTTTTCCCTTTGGTTGTCACTTTCCCCACTGGATTTAAGTTGGATTCAATTTGAGATTTGCGTGTGTTTGGGGAAGGGGTGCTTAGTCTCGTTCAAGCAATCTCTCGCGTTCGGTTACCGCTTTGCCTCAGTGCCTCCCTCGTGAGCCCTCGTGAGCCAGGTTGGGCCTAGCTTGCGTGCAGCCCAGACTGCCGCCGCCGCATCCTCTCAGGAGGTTTTTACTGCAGATCCTATAGGTTCGATCAGGAGACACTAGAGACGTCACAGCCCTCCACAGGCTATCTCAGGGCCCGCACGGGACGAAGGTAAACTAGCCAGCCACTTGGCGCAGGCATACGGGTGATATAGCGTCAACTAATACACCGAACACAAGTTTTACATGAGGGGCTCCCCCTCCCAAAATGCTCTCACAACCGTCAGGGCAAAACCTGAGTTCTATTCGTGCAGGGTAAGGAAACAGGAACGATGCGCAGTCAGTCGGATAAATCCCCAATGCATCCTCGGGGAACCTCTCGAACCGTTCTTTGGCGTCGGCTGGCTTCATTGCCGCTCTCGCGTCGTCACCAGGGCGCTGTGGCCGTCCACCACGCCGCCTTCATAAGCAGCCACGATCACACGTTGTCCTCCACCCAGTGCGCCAGGTCCTGACGAGGGCGTCCACGTTGTCCTCCACCCAGTGCGCCAGGTCGCCCTGGACGGCCTGGGGTACTGGGGCGATGGCAACGTCGAAGTCGAAGTGGGGGTCCATATTCCGGAGATGGCTGAAGACGCGAGAAAAGGCGCGCCCGAGCAGGGCGCGGCTCCTCTCCTCCACCAACCTATTGGCTCTGACCGACCACGCCTCCAGCCGAGTCACCACGTCGGTGAAGAACTAAAGGTTGCCGGCGTAGTTAATTGCGTGCGGCTCGCCAGCAGCCGCCTCGCAGATGTTACCCAAGGCTGTGTTGGCTCTCTCCCGGAGCATGGTGAGCATGGGGCCGTGCTCATGCTCCAGGACCCACAAGCGTATCTCGTCCGATTCTGTCATGGCGCGGCCTCGGCCCTAAATCCACCCGTTGGCGAAGAAGAAGCACCTCGGCACGGGAGGCAGCTAACCCCTCCTGCGCCACCCCAAGGGCGGCCCGAGAAGCATCGGCCCGCCGCGTCACCTACTCCTGCTTGGCCCTCAAGGCAGCGGTCCTGCCTTCGGCCTCAGCCCGGATCAACCCCAGCCTCTCCTCGAACTCGCGCTCAAGGTTCAAGCGCTGCCGCCACCGGACGCCCAACCTCCTCCAGACACGGGCTTCCAGCAGCGACATCATCCTCCGCCTCGTCACCAAGTGCTCCCTTGTTTCCAGGCGCTTCGTACTGCAGCGTTCGGCGGCTTCAGCGTCGGCGCCTCCTCACGCTTCGAGCTCATTGGTCGCTGAGGACACCTTCATCGACGCAAGGGCCGCCTCGCGCAGCTCCACCTGCTCCTCCAGTGAGCGGCATCGGGCCAGGAGTTCCCGCGCCCGCTCCTCCGCCGCCTCTCGCCGCCGGTCAGCTTCCTGGGCCTCCTCAACGGCCCGAGAACGGACCTCCCGAGAGGCCGCCAGCGACGCCTTGGCCTCCTCATTGTCAAGGTCACGTTGATGGCGCGCAAGGGCGACAACCGCTTTCAGCTCGCGCCTCTCCGCGGCCAGCCGCAGGCCCTCGGCCTCGAGGCGCGCGTCTTCATCAGCGAGCTCTTCACCAAGCAGGCTCACCACGTCAGCCGCCCTCCGAAGAAACCCTTGGCGAAGAGCGCGACGCTCCCGGGCGCGCTCAAGTACGTCTTCCACCCCATCATCCGCCCCAAGCGAGCGCCGGGGGCCACGAATCAGCGCTCCCCCTCCGAGCAGGGGGCTGGGGGCTGGCGCCCTCGCCACGGCCGGGCACGCCTCGCCAGAGGCCCGGCCAGGAGCCAGCCCATCCCCTAAAGAAGATCGCAGGGAATGCCTCAGCCAATCACGGTCGACGACCAGACAAGAAGCCCACGGCAGGCTGGCTACGCCATGAGAATGCTCGCGAAGGAGGGTCGCGAGGCGCGCGGGGCCGCGGTGCGCCTCAGGATGGTTCATCTCTCCAACCGGCCTTACCACGAGGACTCCGCTGCTCGGGGTGCTCGAAGACGGTGGAGAGGACGGAGCCAAGGGGGATGGCTCCTCAGCCATCTCCGTGAGCTCGGCAGGAAGGGCCCTGCAGAGCAAGGATCAGTAAAAGCAATAGAAAGATCATGAGCTAGAAAAGGGGAAAGCTTACTCATCGGTGGCGAAGTACTTCCTGCGCTTCAGCAGGCGACAAGGGTAATCGTCACCCAAGGCCTCCCTTCTCTTCTGAAGAGCCTCAAAGTCCACGCGGAAGCGACCCAAGAGTTGAGCGCAGGGGTCAGCCTATGACAAGGAAGGAGCATCAAAACGACCCGCGTCGGGCGCGTCTACCTGATGCACGCCGCCGGTCACCTCACCAAGAAGAGTAACTGGGGCCCCAGGGGCCTCACTGGCCCGGCACCTACGGGCTGCTCGCCACCCCCAGCCGCGGCAGCCTGGGCCTTAGGAGCTGCTCCCTCAAGAGCGCCGCCTGGCACCGTCACCTTGGCGGAGGCCCCCTCAGCCTCCAGCGGCCCATGCCTCCCTGCTCTGCCACTCGAGGAAGAGCCGCCGTGGCCGACTGAAAGGGCGGCCACCACCACTGGGTTCTCGCGAGACCCCCGGAGGCCAGCGGGGCGCAGCCCCCTTTCGTCAAGACGGGCATCCGCTTATAAAGTCGCCTGCTCGGGCAAAGGTACAACAAGGCCCCCCGTGCGGATGTCGCCAGGAGTGGGCTCCTACCAAGACCAAGAGCACCTTCCTCAGCGCTTCAGGCGTCAGGTCCTCTTCCTGGAGCCTCATACGGTCTTCACGCCCCGTGAAGGCCCACATCCAGTGAGAGTGACGTTGGAGAGGGGCAACACGGCATAGCAGGAACTCGTTCACCACCTTGGGCGCCGTCACGCCGAGCTCCTTCAAGAATGCAAAGCGGCGCCAGATGAAGATGAGCCGGGAACTCATGAGCGTCTCTTGGCCCCAGCCTGAATTGGGGACAGCAGGCGAAGATGGCTCGACATGAGGGGCTGGGCACCCCACGTCCCACGTCAGCCACCGCTCAAGGAACCCAGTGAGCGGAGGAAGGCTGAAGTCAATCCCTGACGCCGCTGTTTCAGATGTAGCAATGAAGCTCACACACCCCGAACATTGGGTAGGGTCAACAAGGCGCAGAGAGAAGAAGTGGCGCAGCAAGGCAACTGAGGGAAGGACGCCCATCATCGCCTCACAAACAAAGGCAAAGACCGCAAGAAGAGTGATGGATTCCAGACCCAAGTGCATCATATGGATCTGATAGTGGGAGAGCACAACATTGAAGAAATCAGAGAAGGGGGGAACCATCCCTGCCCACAGGGCGTCGACAAAATACCGGACCTCAGTGATTATCCTGTCGATGGAGAAGTGGGACGCGAGCCAAGCCGTCGTCCGCCTGCATTCGTTGAAGATGGTGGCCAAAGCCGAGCTGATCTTGCCCAGGCCGTCTCGATTGAGTATGATCGACCGATCGACGGCGGGGGCCGCCGCCGACGGCGAGCGAGGCGGAGGCATGGGTTTCTTCCCTCTTCCCTTCTTCGCCGAGCCACAGCAATGGAAGGAGGGAGGAAGGTTCGAGATTGGATTGGAAGCGGTGGAGTTCGAGAGGAGGAAGAGCGGGGACGGCCGAGCAGCCAAAAGGGAGCGGTATGCGACCACGGGTCCGCCTAGCGCGGCACAAAGTAAGGAGGCGTGGGGGAGCAGTGCCGCCCACGTCCAATCAACCGCCACGCGGCGCCCAAGGCCGCAGGCTGTTAGGGCCCACGGCGCTCCGCACTTGACCCTTCGCCTCTCTGCTCGGCCAAGCCCGGGCGCACCTTGGGCCCGGGGGCTACTGTCGGTGTTCTGGGAACGGGGGTCCCCAGACTTGCCTGCCTGCGGCCTGCAGCGTGGCTCAAAGGGGGGCCCAACACGGCCCATCTTCATCAACACGAGCTCAAGACCCTCGCGAGGGGCCAAGCCTCGCGGGGCGGACGACAGGGAGCTTCCTCAGGCACGGCCTCATCAGGCTGGCTCGCGAGGAGGCAGAGAGATCAAGGCGGGGTACCTCGCAAGGTGCCCATGACGCAAGCCATGACGACCAAGGGCGCCAGGCGGGCGCCAGCCCCCGCAGTGTCCTCCTTTCCTCTTTGGTGCAAAGGGAGCAAGCGCAGCGAGAGCATCAAGCAAAGGCGTCCATTTCAAAGGCAACAAGACCAAGACCAGTCCACGGCAGGAAGGAAGTCATTGTGGAGCCCAAGCCGGCGTCACCACCAGAGCCTTTGACAGGCGAGGACCAACTTTAGTCAGGATAAGTGTACCAGATGTTCCCCTTCAAAATGGCCAATTGTTGGCGCCCTTTCCGCTCAATATTTGGGAAGAGGCCTAGGGCCCTTGCCTATAAATAGGACTAGCCACCCACAGGGAAGAGGCATCTGGAATCGGTAGCTGGAGGCACCTTGAATAGAGAGAGAGAGAGAGAGAGAGAGAGAGAGAGAGAGAGCGATTGAACTCCCCCTAGCAGTTCATTGCACTAGCCAAGGACAGACCCTCGTGAGGCTGTTCTTCCTTGTATTGTTCATCACCATCAGCCCAAGAGGCAATTCACCACACCACAAACTAGAGTAGGGTATTACACCACAATGGTGCCCCGAACTAGTATAAACCTTGTGTCTCTTGTGTTGTTCGTTTCGTAGTTTAGATCCTAGCGTGGCGGCGGGGTGCAGGTAGGTAGAGGGCGAGATCTCCGTGCGCACCCCAGTGTACCAACCTCAAGGGTCTGCCGGAACCCGAAATCCGACACCAGTAGCTATGTGTTTGATCTCTCTCTGTCTCTCTCGTGTTCTTGATTTGGCACGATCTTGATGTATCGCGAGCTTTGCTTTTATAGTTGGATCTTATGTTTCTTCTCCCCCTCTTCTCTCTTGTAATGGATTGAGTTTCCCCTTTGAAGTAATCTTATCGGATCGAGTCTTTAAAGATTTGAGAACACTTGATGTATGTCTTGCCGTGCGTATCTGTGGTGACAATGGGATATCACGTGATTCACTTGATGTATGTTTTGGTGATCAACTTGCGGGTTCCGCCCATGAACCTATGCATAGGGGTTGGCACACGTTTTCATCACGATTCTCCGGTAGAAACTTTGGGGCACTCTTTGAGGTTCTTTGTGTTGGTTTGAATAGATGAATTGATATTGTGTGATGCATGTCATATAATCATGCCCACGGATACTTGAGGTGACATTGGAGTATCTAGGTGACATTAGGGTTTTGGTTGATTTGTGTCTTAAGGTGTTATTCTAGTACAAACTCTAGGGCTGTTTGTGACACTTATAGGAATAGCCCAACGGATTGATTGGAAAGAATAACTTTGAGGTGGTTTCAGTACTCCTACCATAATCTCTTCGCTTGTTCTCCGCTATTAGTGACTTTGGAGTGACTCTTTGTTGCATGTTGAGGGATAGTTATGTGATCCAATTATGTTATTATTGTTGAGAGAACTTGCACTAGTGAAAGTATGAACCCTAGGCCTTGTTTCCTAGCATTGCAATACCGTTTACGCTCACTTTTACCACTTTTTACCTTGCTGTTTTTATATTTTCAGATTACAAATACCTTTATCTACCATCCATATTGCACTTGTATCACCATCTCTTCGCCGAACTAGTGCACCTGTACAATTTACCATTGTATTGTGTGTGTTGGAGACACACGAGACTCTTTGTTATTTGGTTGCAGGGTTGCTTGAGAGAGACCATCTTCATCCTACGCCTCCTACGGATTGATAAACCTTAGGTCATCCACTTGAGGGAAATTTGCTACTGTCCTACAAACCTCTGCACTTGGAGGCCCAACAACGTCTACAAGAAGAAGGTCGCATAGTAGACATCACTAAGCTTGCCTTACAATACAAGTTAAACATATGGCGGTTCATACCAATGGGCCTCAAATCGCCCCCGGGTCTTGGGCCTTCAATAAGCTTGCTCTATGGACCGCCATCTTCATCATCCTCTTGGGCCTTCTCATCTTAAGCCGCCAGTGGCATGACTCGGCCCCTCCTGGGTGGGTCATACCCAATAGTTATATCCTCATCATCTGCCGGGTTATTTTGGGAGCCGGCTTAGCAACAGGCACCCCTGCCCGACCGGATCAGCATAGCAGAACGAGCCAAATATATGCCCGTATTTTCAAAGATTATAGCCTTAATGGCCAATGGTTTGACCGAAATCGACATGGTTCGATGCTGGGTCACCTGAAGAATTTTGCCCTTAAGCCGCCGCCCCGGTTTGATGTGCGAGTACACCGGCGACTTAAAAGATCCGCAACAGCACTGCCAGATACAGCTGACTGATGATGACATCAATGACATGATCAAGTCTCTTCTGAATGAGAGTTTGGAAGATTGCAGCAAAAATGAACTGATTCCTTTCTGCACTCTCAACAAGCCGCCAGCTGTAAGCTTTAAATGGTTTCCATTTTAATCATTTCTTCATTTGAACTGTCCTCTTATACACATTTGATTTCTGCAGGCCGATTCTCCTTTTTGGAACAGGAAGTTGCAGGATAAGCCGGCCAAGAAGACCCGGAGGAAGAACAAGGCTCAGAAAAAGCCTGCCAAGAAGAAGACCACCCCTCCGAGTTATTTCACTTGGATGATGATGAGTTGGAGGTAGAACTTGACTCCCTTGTCTCCTTTTTTGTACATCTTATTCACAATGATCACTATCAGGATGACGCGGAAGGCAGCCAGGTAGATGGTGAAGAGGTAACTATGCTTTCCTCTGACTCAGAACCTCTTCCAAGACAGAAAGTTCATCAAGCGAGCCGGAAAGTAAGGTCCTCCAGCTTACCCAACACGCCGGCTCCTCGCAAGCGCCGTGCAGAGGTTTCACAAATTTTCGACTTAGCTCTTCCCAAGGCGGGTCTCTTTCGACAGCCTCTTAACCCTTCTGATTCAAACTATCAGGGAACCTCTCATTCTTCTTCTGGCGACTCAACTGGGACTCATGTCCCTCTTTTCAAGACTGTACCTAGGTAAGAACGCTTAAACTTGCATGTTTTAACTCCTTATTCAATTGGTATACTAACCTCATCATATGTTTTATTTTCAGCACTATGGCCAAGCCCAACAAGAAGCTGAAGGTTACTAAACCGGCCGAATATCCCAAAGGTGTTGATCCGGAGAAACAAGCAGTGTCTAAATCCTTGCACCAAACTTCTGAAGCAGCCATGGATGATCCGCCATGCGAAGAGCATCTTCTCACCATGGAACCCATGAACATTGACCCGGAGAATGCTCAGCCGCCCAGCCCCGCTCAATCAGTTCAAGCTTAAGATGTAACAATCACTAGGACGGCTTATACAGCTCCTGGCAACCCCATCGCCTTATCCAAGCACAAGCAAAAGAGGAATTTTCTGCTGCTGATAAGGGCAAGTGGAAATTAGACTTGGAAAGCTATGCCCAGTTCAATGCTCAAGAAATTCATTCGGGCTATCTAAACCACCTTCACGCCAGCTTTGAAGCCGGCCTGGTCAACCTCATGAAGGAGCATTTTGAGGTAAACACTGCAATCTTCTTCATATAAATATATCTTTACCAGCCGCCAAGTCTACTGGATATGAGAAAATCGAATATGTTGTAGACTTTAAATAACCTTGGTAGTCTTTCATTCATGTCATGGCATACTGAAATTGTAGAATCAAACAAGTAGCCCCCAAGGGACGGCTTAAGCTGCATAGTTAAAGCCGGGACTTCAAATAGCAGTGATTAATTTCGCACCTGTAGCCCCCAAGGACTGGCTTAATCAACATGGATAAGCTGGGACTTATCACCATAATTGTGAATAAAATCCGAGTATGTAGCCCCCACGAGTCGTCTATAGTCATAGCAGTTTAGCCGGGTCGTCATAGAATTGTCTTCAAAAAGAGCAATGTACATTAGCCCCCAGTGCCAAGTAAAATACTTATATTCTGCTTGGGACTTCAAATAAGATGATCATAATGCCTCCTATCTTGTTCATGTTGCAGGCTGAATTAAATATGAAGGAATCCCAAGACAATGATCTAAGGGCAAACATTCAAACCTAGCAATCTGAGACTTCAAAGGCCAAATCGGAGATGAAGACTGCTTTGGAAAACATTGAAGAGCTAAAACAGGACTTCAGTGCTGATAAAACCGGCTGGGAGACCAAGAAGGCAGCTCTACTGAAAAGAGCTGAAGACGCCGAAGCTGCCCTTAAGCCGGTAACTAATGAGTTGTCAGGTTTAAAATATCAAATCAACAGCATGACAACGACCATCTTTTGTAAGTATTAGTATACTTCAATATTTCTTCATCCATGTTGAACAACCATTGAGCCGGTTCATAAATATACTTGCCAATGCAGGTTACAGAAGTTCCAGGCTGGGCGATGATATGCGCATAAGGCTAAAAGCCGTATATACCCTTGTAGAGCAGTTGTACACTAGCGCCCAACGGGCGATTACTGCTGCCTTGCATAAGAAGAAACTGTCGGTGTCAAAACCAGCGGATCTCGGGTAGGGGGTCCCGATCTATGCGTCTTAGGCTGATGGTAACAGGAAGCAAGGGACACAGATGTTTACCCAGGTTTGGGCCCTCTCGATGGAGGTAAAACCCTACTTCCTGCTTGATTAATATTGAAGATATAGGTAGTACAAGAGTAGATCTACCACGAGATCATAGAGGCTAAACCGTAGAAGCTAGCCTATGATGGTATGATTGTAATTGTGGTCAGCCTTCTAAGGACCAACCTCTCCGGTTTATATAGGCACCAGAGAGGGCTAGGGTTTACATGGAGTCGGTTACAAGGAAGGAAATATAATATCCGGATCGCCAAGCTTGCCTTCCACGCCAAGGAAAGTCCCATCCGGACATGGGTCGAAGTCTTGAGTCTTGTATCTTCACGCTTCAATAGTCCGGACGATGTATACAGTCCGGCTGTCCGGATACCCCTAATCCAGACTCCCAAGAGTCTCGAACCAGGCTTCAATGACGATGAGTCCTGCGCGCAGTCTTATCTTCGGCATTGCAGGGCGGGTTCCTTCTCCGAGTACTCCAAAGTAATTATCGAACACTTGAACCGTGTCCGGATCCACAAAATGATCTTCACATGCCACCGTAGAGAGAACGATATTTCACAAATGCAATCTGCTGACAAATTTTTAGGCAACACGACGTGTCATTACGGTCGGGTCATTATTTGAACCGTTTTCCCACAACCAGCCACAACGCATATTGCGAGGCGGTTTCCTCGACACGTCTTGTCAAAGCAGAGATCGTGTCCCCTTATCACGGGATTCTCATCAATACGGGTACGGGTAATCCCACCACATCATCAATCGTGGCGCCTGGGAAGCAAGCGATTCCCAACAGGCAAGTGGGGAGGTGCACCGCTTTTGTCGCCTCTATAAAGGGATACGATTTTCCCATTTTTACCCACGCCTTCTTCCTCCTTTGCCCACTCTTGCCTCCTCGAGCTCCAGTGCCCAAGCCCAAGTCTTCTCCGCACAGCTAAACATGTCCGGAGCAGGAGGCAAGTGGGTGGCTTCCACCGTCAAGGAGAAGCATATTGCAAATCTTCGGGCGGCCGGATACTTGGCCGCAGACATAGCGCACCGGCCACGGACGCCGGCCAGGTCACACCAACCCTGTGACCCCATAAGAGGGTCGTGTTTGTCGCCCACTTCGTCTGGCCGACCGATTTAATTCATCCCTTCGTCCGCGGGCTCATGTTTTACTACGGGCTAGATTTCCATGATCTAGCCCCAAATTTCGTCCTCAACATGTCGGCGTTCATCGTTGTATGCGAGGCCTTCCTCCGCATCCGGCCTCACTTCAGCCTGTGGCTGCAAATCTTCTGCGTGAAGCTGAAGATTGTAAGCGGCCAGCAAGCAGAGTGCGGAGGGGCCATGGTGGGCAAGATGCCTAACGTCACCTGGCTGGACGGCTCCTTTGCGGAGACCGTAAAAGGGTGGCAATCGGGGTGGTTCTACATCACCAAGCCGCACGGCGCCAACTGGGCGGCGACCCCCGAGTTCCGATCCGGAGCCCCATGCGGCTCACCTCCTGGGAAAAGAAGGGCCTGACTTGGGGTGAACCTACAGAGCTGACCGGACTCCAAACCTGCATCAAGAGCATGAAGGACAAGAACATCAAGCTTGTCAACATGATCCAGGTCATACTCATTCGCCGGATTCTGCCGTGCCAAAGGCGGGCATTCAATCTGTGGGAGTTCGTCCCGGCCGAACACCAGACGCTTCAGAGGCTCTATGGCATGAAGCACAAAGACGCGTGGAAGGCGTTGTTCAAGGCCTCCGAAGTACCTCCTCCCACATCCGAGGACCGCGGACTTCATGCAGCGCGGCCCCCGCGTCCGGTGAGTTTTGGGACTACCACCGGATTCAGTTTTTCCCAATACATTCATGGGGGAGTCTTAAGTATTTGTGTATATTTGATCAGGACTATGTGGAGATAGCGGAGCAGATTGACTGTCCGGCTCTGCTGCCAGAAGATCCAGCTGATGCTCTCCTGACAGAGATGCTGATCCCGGCGCCCTACAAGGCACCGGCGAAGAGGGCCGAAAAGAAGGCCTCGGGGACCAGGAAGGGTCTCCGGTGTAAGGTTGTGCCGGAAGCCTTGTTCGAAGATGACGAGGCGCACTCCTCCCCTGAAGAGGAGGAAGAAGAAGCCGCCCCATCCGGAAAGGATGAGGGGCCTGAGGAGACGGGCCATGGGGCCGGGAGAGGCCCTCGATGCAAGGCCGTCATACCCTCGTCGTCCGATGACGACGAAACAGATTCCTCCCGCGGAGGTGGGGGGAAGCAAGAAGGAACTCTACCTCCCCGTGACCGGGAGGAGAAAAGAGGAAAGCCGCCCGAGGGGGAGGCTGGGACGCCCAAGAAGGGAAAGACGTCCCTTCGACTACTTCCGCCACGGCCGTTCATAGCGAGGAAGAGTGGCCGCCTGTGGGAAGCCCCTAGCTCGATCGTAAGTGTCCGCACTCTATCGTGATTTTACTTCATAGTTGTTTAATGACGCCAACATATATGCAGTCCGCCAGGCTCATCCGGAGGTGTCGTCTTCGGATGGGTCTCGAAGCGCCAGAGATGAACTTCGCTCCGACGGCCACCACTCCTCAAAGATGCGGATGACACGGAGGTGTTGTCCCAAGGTTCCCGAACAGGGGAGGTGACCACAGAGACGCCCCAAGGCGAAGTTCCGTATGTCGACACGCTGGGTTCAAGATCCTCGCGGATCGCGTCGATGAGAGCCGCAGCAAGGCGGACTCTCGACCGAACACTATTCCGGAACCCTTGACGGTTCCGGATTTAAGCGGCAGCCCTCGTTAGGGAGGGCGAGCCGTCTGCGTCGAGGACTTCCGCTGCACCAGCCGTGCCGGATAGTTCCGTGGAAGCGCCGAGGCGCTTCCATGGATGACGCAGCACCGCATCTTATGAGTGCGGTGATTCAAAAGGTTCTGTCTACCAAAAGCGGGCTAACCAAGCTCGCATGCCTCCGACGGGCTTCGAGGTAAGTAATAAAATGTGTGAAATTACCACCCGATAGGTAGTAGCCCTCGATACTCTGTTTGGTGTTCGGAAAGAAAAGCCAAACGGAGGGTCAATTATAATCCGCAGGAGTCTAATAAGCCTTTATGTGAATAAGCAGGCCGTGCTTTGCTTGCCGCCGCTGCATGACAGCCGAGGTTGCCGAACTAAAGCGTGACTCGAGCAGCGGTGTAGAGCTCGACCTCACGAAGAGGCGGCTCAAAGAGAGCAAAGGTGAGTGATTCTCCGCTCTTATGTATGTAAAGATAGATAAAATTGTTTAGTCTGACGACAAAGCATCGTGGATCGTGGTGTGACAGGTCCGCCGTCAAGTGGCGCCCTCAAGAAAGCGCTATCCGAGGCGAAGACAAGGCGGCCTTGGAATGCAAAGAGCGCGAGAAGCAAAGTGCTAGAGTGGGCGAGAGAAGAAGAGCTCCAGGACCTCGGCAAGAAGTTCGAGTCCGTGGAGCATGATCTCAAGATGAAAGAGGCTGAGCTATGAAGGCCCTTGTGAGTATGAAAGATGCCAAGGCCAAGCCGAGAAGGCACAACAGAGATCCAGGAGGCAAAAAAGATAGCGGCGGGTAAGAAATTCTTTGTGCAAAGCAAACATGTGGAGGAGGCGTTTCTTTTACTTACTCGAATTGAGCTCTCCAGGCATTCATGATCTGCCACGCAGCATACCAGATGCCGGAGTTCTAACGCGCTCAAGAGGGGAGCTCAACGGAGAAGCTGTTCTCGGTCCCGGTATGTCGGGGCCGAACACCTAACGCCTCTGAGTGACCAACTGAAGCAGTTGGTCAAACTCCACAGGTCGGCCGAAGTGGCTATGAAAGATTTCATAGTCCAGATGTGGCCTTGTGAGCCCCTGCCCACTAGCTACTTCGGCCTGATCAAGCGAATGGTGAATGCCTGTCCACGGCTTGAAGTAATCAAGCGATCCGTTTGCATCGAGGGTGCCCGCCGGGCCTTTGCCCGCGCGAAGGTGCATTGGGGCAAGCTGGATGCGGAGAAGCTGGTGTAGGACGGTCCGCTAGAGGGCAAGGAGCATCGCCATCCCGAGAAGTACTATTATGGCGTTATGAAAGACGCTCATATCATGGCTGATGAGTGTTCCAAGGACAAGATCTTTGACTAAATGTACCTCTGCCGCTGTTGTAATTTAAAGACGAAGTTACTTGTGCTATGTAGCACTACTTGATTTAAAATATTACCTTCTGTGCGGCTGTTTATAGAATACTGAAAGTAGGCCAGTCGTCGGCTTCCGCCCCCATGCAACTAGTGCCGGGGTGTTCCTGGAAAAACCCGAATACTCTTTATCCAAATGTTTGGTCCCTTAAGGAGGTATCCGGCGTAGCGAACAAGGCAATCGGACTATGCGGCTTTATAACTTTCACTTAGCCATAGAAGTCTATAATTTAAAATTTCGTGAAGCCCTAGAATTGAGGGTCAATTGGGGCGCTATATACGCCTAAATCAGACAAGGCCGACTCATCGCCTAAAGCGGAAAAAATCTTAAAGGATTTTAAGACCTCTCGAACAACGACCAGCTCTCGCCTCATCATGCCCGCTGGCCGCTTTCTCATCGAGGTGCTCGTCCGGAAGAACCGGACACAATCGCAGAGTTCTCCCCTGTGCTACCTTAGCCGATATAACGGAACGTAAGGTACCAAAACAAGGGAGCCGGGCTAACCCAACTGTAGACCCAAGACATGATTCAGAGCTGATGCATATAGTGCTATAAGTTCGGGGTGCCGCACTGTGCAAAGTGTTCGGACTTTATTTGCCGTAGAATGGGGTACCATAGGAAGCCCCTAGCAAACGGACCATACCAAAGTGTACGAATGCAATATCAAAGAAACATTTGTAGGAAAAATGTTCAAATAAGAATAATGAGCTGATGCTATGTATATAATCTCCCATTGACGAAAATACGTTTAAGCATATGTTTACAATGAATGCATTAAGCAGAGATAAATAGGACTATTTAACATGTCCTATCCAAGGGCAGGCCGCGTATGGATATATAAAACAGGTATAACGATCGTAAATAGATTCCACAGGTGTTTCCTTCAGGGCTGAAGCCTGTTGCCTCCTTTGTTTTCTCTCCTATGTAAGTCCGGCAATCCGGCTCTTCTGAAGAGGCTGCTCTAAAGCAATGTCCTGAAAAAGAAGAAGGACGAGTTATGAAGGTATGTGGCGGTTATCCCGCACTGTTGACTGAGTCGTTGTTGCGCCTCCTCCTACGCCCATGGTATCTTGAGTGCGTAATTGTGTACGCGTGGCACGAATGTTGCTCTGATGGGGCTTAAGCGGAGGCCGGACTGCTAGTCGCGCTCTTGGCGTGCCTGATGATCCTGTTGCAGGGTGCTCCGGACTCCCTTGACGGTGCTTGAAGTTGTTGTTGCCGGATTGGTTTGTCGGAGGAGGCCGCATTGTACTTTCACCGCAAGGGCTGCAGTATGTTTTTCTGTTCGGAGAGAGCGGTCCATATTTCCATTCACTGTTATGACACCGCGTGGTCCTGGCATCTTGAGCTTGAGATGTGCGTAGTGTGGTACCTCACTGAATCTAGCGAATGCGGTTCGTCCGAGCAGTGCGTGGTAACCACTGCCGAAAGGGACGATATCGAAGATTAACTCTTCGCTTCGGAAGTTATCCGGAGATCCGAAGACCACTTCCAATATTATAGAGCCCGTGCAACGGGCCTCTACTCCAGGAATCACACCTTTAAAGGTGGTTTTGGTGGCCTTGATCCTTGAAGGGTCATTGCCCATTTTGCGCACTCTGTCCTGATAAAGCAGGTTCAGGCTGCTGCCACCGTCCATAAGGACGCGCGTGAGGTGGAATCCGTTGATGATTAGGTGACGGATGCTAGTAGGGTGATCCCTACGATCAAAGGTGATCGGACAAGCTGACCATGGGTTGAATTTGGGGGCGACTGGCTCCATCGCATAGACGTCCCGTAGTGCCCGCCTGCTCCCCGCGGGGGGATGGGCGTGGCGTAGATCATGTTGACCGTTTTCACCGGGTGGGGGGGGGGGGAAGTCTTCTGTCCCCCCGTGTTCGGACGTCGGGGCTCCTCATCATCGTCGCTGTGCAGCCCCTTGTCCTTGTCTTCGGCGTTTATTTTGCCGGCCTGTTTGAATACCCACCAATCTCTATTGGTGTGGTTGGATGGCTTGTCCGGCGTGCCATGAATTTGGCACGAGCGCTCCAGTATGGGGTCCAGACTGGACGATCCCTGATTATTTCTTTTGAACAGCTTTTTCCCCTGACCGGGCTTGGATCCGCTGAATCCGGCGTTCGCCGTGTCTTGATCTTTGTCGCCATTGTTCCATCGCTTATGTCTGTTACGCCGTGGCTTGCCGTTATTGTCGCGGCCATCCGAAGTGCCAGAATGTGGCGTAGTGTTGCTGCGAGCCAACCAACTGTCCTCGCCCGCGCAAAAGTGGGTCATTAGTGTTGTGAGAGCTGCCATGGACTTGGGTTTTTCCTAGACGAGGTGTCGAGCGAGCCACTCGTCATGGATATTATGCTTAAAAGCCCCCAGGTCTTCGGCGTCCGGACAGTCGACTATTTGGTTCTCTTTAGTTAGGAACCGAGTCCAGAATTTCCTGGCTGACTCTCCGGGCTGTTGAGTAATGTGGCTCAAGTCATCGGCGTCCGGTGGTCGCACGTATGTGCCCTGGAAGTTGTCGAGGAATGCATCTTCCAGGCTTTCCCAGCTGCCAATGGAATTTGCTGGCAGGCTATTTAGCCAGTGTCGGGCTGGTCCTTCGAGCTTAAGGGGAAGATACTTGATGGCGTGTAGATCGTCTCCGCGGGCCATGTGAATGTGGAGAAGGAAATCTTCGATCCATACTGCGGGGTCTGTTGTGCCATCGTATGATTCGATATTTACGGGATTGAACCCTTCTGGGAATTCATGATCCATTACTTCGTCAGTGAAGCAGAGGGGGTGCGCGGTGCCTCTGTGCCGGGCTATGTGGCTACGCAGGTCAAATTGCTCTGGGTGGCTATGTTCGGCCCAACCGGACTTGTTGAAGGTGTATCCGACGTGGCGGTCGTCGTCGCGTGCCGAGGCGTCCCCCGCGATCCGTAGATCGATCTTGGCTGTCCTGTTTTGCTGCCCCGGGCCATAGTATGTTGGCGTGGGGGTGTTGGCTGTAATGCGGACTGATATGCCGTTTTATCCCGGTCACGAGGTGGCCAGTCAGCCGTATGGCGCTCGAGTCCGTATTCCTCGGCTGCCAGGACTTCAGTCCATCTATCTGTGAGCAGGTCTTGATCAGCTTGGAGTTGCTTGCTTCTTTTCGTGCTCCTCATAGTGGCTATAAGTCGACGCTTGAAGCGCTCTCGCTCTGAGATCCTCGAGCACGCCAACTCGTCATCGCCGAGGCTAATCTCATCTTCGGAGGGGGGCATGTAGCTGTCCTCCTCCGTATTCATTCGTCGCTTTGTTCTTCCGGGCTGACCTGCTCATCCTCTGCTCGCCTGCTCAAGGCGGGCTGATCGGGGTTGTATTCTTCTTCGCACCATTCGGATTGTTTTCCTCTCCCGCCGGTATTGCTGTGGCGGGGTTTCGGAGTGGCGCCGACGACGCCCATTCTTTGCTTTTTTCCACGAGGTTTTATCCTCCGCTGCCTCATCGCCATTCGCTTCCTTGAGTGTCCACCATATATATATCATAGGAAGAGGTGGCTGTCCACCGCCGATGAGTGGTGGTTCATGTTCTTCTCCTGCATCGTCGTCCATACCGTTGATGTCTTCGGAGTTGAACTCCAGTACCTCGGTTAAATCATCAACCGTGGCAATAAAGTGGGTGGTGGGTGGGCAACGAATTCCTTCATCGCCTACCTCCCACTCGAGCCGGACATTGTTCGGCCGAGAGCCTCCTGACAAAGAGAGAGACTTTAATGAGTCCAGCATGTCGCCGAAGGGCGAGTGCTGGAAGATATCTGCAGCGGTGAACTCCATTACCAGAGCCCAACCTGGCTCGACTGGCTCGAGAGTGCGCGGATTGGAACCGACGTCCGGATACGAACCCAGGGGTCCGGAGTCACAGGTCACCACAGAGGTAAGACCCATGTTCGGCTCCACCGCCGATGAGTGCACGACCTACGGGGCGGGGTCCACCCCTCCGTCCTTAGGCAGCGCAGCCTGCTTCGGATTTAGGTCCGGGGCTACTGCGGGGGTGATACCCCGAGCTTTGTCCGACAGCAGGTCTAAGCCGTGCTCGTCGTGATCGTCGGCGCCTCGGCATAGGCCCGAATCCGTCAAGATCAAGTCTCCGTGAATGTCCGCCGTGTAGTTCAGGTTTCCGAACCTGATCTGGTGGCTGGGCGAGCTGTCGATTCTGCTTCCAGATGGCTAAGCGAAGTTATTCAGGCGGTTACCGAACACGAAGATCTGTCCGGAGAGAAAGGCCTCACCCGGGATCGTGTTGTTGACGATGACTGGAGGAGCCATAGAGCCCTGTAGCAACGACACAGAGGAACTCTCAATGAAAGCACCAATGTCAGTGTCAAAACCGGCGGATCTCATGTAGGGGGTCCCGATCTATGTGTCTTAGGCTGATGGTAACAGGAAGCAAGGGATACAGATGTTTACCCAGGTTCGGGCCCTCTCAATGGAGGTAAAACCCTACTTCCTGCTTGATTAATATTGAAGATATAGGTAGTACAAGAGTAGATCTACCACGAGATCGTAGAGGCTAAACCCTAGAAGCTAGCCTATGATGGTATGATTGTAATTGTGATCGGCCTTCTAGTGACCAACCTCTCCGGTTTATATAGGCACCGGAGAGGGCTAGGGTTTACATGGAGTCGGTTACAAGGAAGGAAATATAATATCCGGATTGCCAAGCTTGCCTTCCACGCCAAGGAAAGTCCCATCCGGACACGGTTCGAAGTCTTGAGTCTTGTATCTTCACGCTTTAATAGTCCGGATGATGTATACAGTCCGGCTGTCCGGATACCCCCTAATCCAGGACTCCCTCAGCAACCACCTTCCCTTATCAAGGAACTGTTGGAAAAGCTGTCTGTGCTACCACAAAGGGTGGAAGAATTAAAGCGATCAGCCGCCAGAGCTGGTGCTATCACTGTCTTGAGCCAGGCAAACCTGACAGGCTGAACTTGACCCAGAAGAAATTCAGCCGGCTGCCCTAGTGTAAAAGAAGATGGGTCTCCTTTTAGAGCTGATGACTTCACTCAAATAGTAAGAGAGATGCGTCCATGGGCAAGCAAATTAGCTGATGAGACGGACCTCTCCAAGTACCACCCAGTTTATGATGCTGAGAACACTAAAGTGAAGGCGCCAGTTCATGAAGCTGTGGATCTTATTCCGCCCACACGTAAGCACACCTTGGCTCCTAACATTGATCCACCAAGTCTTATAGATGACGAAGATGTGTTTAGAGCTTTGACCAGCAGCAACTGGGCCACACCTGACTTCCAGCCAATGGGTGATCAAGAAGAAGAAGAGCCGGTGCAAGATGACCCGGAAGCGTCAACATGTGAAGGCCAAGACAACTAATCCAAGGGCCGGTTTATCATCCACAGCTTTGGATGCTGTATGTATCAAAAACACTTATTCTTTTGGGCCGCTCGATGCCATGTAATAGGCTAGTTTGAAAATAGCGATCTTCCATGCCATCGTCTATGTTTATTTGCATAACACTTTTGGATCGCCGATCTGATGTTGAAGATCTGCTCCTTATGCTTATAATGTCATCAATCATGCAGACCATGTATATCATATTCCCTGCACACAAGCAGATAATAAGTGCCCTAGCGGTTTACCCCAGGGCGGGTCATAACGCCGCATATAAAATCCACTGGTGACCGTATAGTCCATAACCAGGGCGGGTTTATCAAAACCTTGTTTATCCATAACAAGTAAATAACATACCTGTTTATATTTGTTCATACAGCCGGCTTACCATGCCATAGGCAGTAAGGGTAACAGCTCAAAGACGTAGAGTGTAGCGCCCTGTGCAATATATTCATACTGCCCGCTTACAATGCCATACGCAGCAAGGGTAACATCCCAAAGACTTAGAGTGCCGAACTCCAAGCGCATAATCAAAGCACATTGGCGACTTATCGTTCAAAACCAGGCCGGGTTATTAGAACTCCAGAGAGATTCAAATATGAACCATAATGATCAAGGCAACATGGCCTGAATCAATTTTAAACCATATATCAATATGGTACAAAAGATGAACCTCAAAAAATGTTCAAAGAAAATACAAACAAGAAAAACAAGGCCTTCATAGGCTGCCAAGCCTTAATATCAAGTGCTATTCAAGGGCCGCACATCCACTAAGTTAATCCTTAATTCAAACCTATAAGTCGGGCCTCACATGACCAATCGTCATTTTAACTTTGACAAGTTCAGGGTCTTTATAGGATTGACTGTCAAGAGTACGCGAGTCATCTCAGGATTACTTGGTCGGAGTGGCAGGCATACAAAGGCAGGATAACACGGATTTTTGGTGAATACACCTGGCGTCCAAGCCAATTAAAAGGGTAAACAAAGCTCTGTTCATTAAACAGGAAGCCCCCAAATAATATTTCAATCCAGGCATACAAGCCGGATCAGTAGGGCAGTCATATCTATGCTCAATGAGCAGGAAGCCCCCAAGTAATTTGCAAACATGGCATACAAGCCGGATCAAGAGGGTAGTCATAGCTATGCTCAATAAGCACGAAGCCCCCAAGTGACCTGATGAATTGACAATAAAGACTCAGATTCTCAGAAATGAAACGACAGAGGCCCTGAATTATCAGGGGTGCCATCTTTATTATACTAATCATAATATATACATTGCTATAAGTATGTGCATCACAAGAGCCGGTGACTCAGGTGTAATAAGGCCGAAGATGAGCAATATTCCACGGCCGGCAGGTCTCCTCCTCATATTTACGTGAGTCCTTGTGCTCTCAAACATCAATGAGGTAGTATGACCCGTTGTTCAGATTTTTGCTGACCACAAAAGGCCCTTCTCAAGGTGGGGACTTCTTGTGCATGTCAGTTTGATCCTGGATGAGCCAGAGCACCAAATCTCCTTCTTGAAAGGTCCGGGTTTTAACCCGATGGCTATGATAACGACACAGATCTTGCTAGTAAATCAGCGAGCGAGCCGCCGCAAGGTCAAGCTCCTCATCCAGAAGGTCAAGAGCATCCTGACGTTCTTTACATTATCAGCTTTTACATAAGCCGCCACATGGGGCCAGTCATGACGGTTGTCACTAGGGAGAACCGCCTCTGCTCCGTAAACCATGAAGAAAGGCGTGTAACTCGTAGACCTGTTGGGGGTGGTATTGATACTCCATAGTACTGATGGCAACTCCTCCACCCAACAACCCTGCGTCCTCTACAAAGGGACCATAAGCCGGGGTTTTATACCTCTCAAGATTTCTTGATTGGCTCTTTCAGCTTGACCATTGGACCGGGGGTGGGCCACGGATGAAACATCAACACGAATATGTTCATGTTGAGAAAGTTCTTTCATATCACCTTTAGATAGATTAGTGCCATTATCAGTGATGATGCTGTGAGGGTAACCAAAATAGAAAATCATCTTTTTGATGAATTGAACCGTCGTTGCCGCGTCAGCCTTGCTGACCGGCTCTGCCTCAACCCACTTTGTAAACTTGTGAACCGCCACCAAGAGGTGAGTCTTTTTATCCTTGGATCTATTAAAAGGTCCAACCATATCCAGTTCCCAGACTGCAAACGACCAAGTAATTGGAATCATCTTCAATTCCTGAGCCGGCACATGAGCTGGTCTTGAAAATTTCTGACAACCATCACATTTGCTGACCAAATCCTCTGCATCAGCATTAGCCGTCAGCAAATAGAACCCATGACGAAAAGCCTTAGCCACGAGACACTTAGAGCCGGCATGATGGCCATGATACGTCTCCAACGTATCTATAATTTTTGATTGTTCCATGCTGTTATATTATCAATCTTGGATGTTTTATAATCATTTTATAGTCATTTTATATCATTTTTTGGTACTAACCTATTGACATAGTGCCAAGTGCCAGTTGCTATTTTCTGGATGTTTTTACATCACTGGAAATCAATATCGAACGGAGTCCAAATGCAACGAAACTCCACGGAGATTTTTTGGACCGGAAAGGAACATAATGGGCAATGGCTGCGCCTGTGGGGGTGCTCCGAGGAGAGCACATCCCACCAGGGCGCGCCAGGAGGCCCAGGCGCGCCCTGGTGGGTTGTGCCCACCTCGGGTGCCCCCCATACCGCCTCTTTGCTCTATAAATACCCCAATATTTCCAAAACCATAGGGGAGTCGACAAAATATTCATCCAGTCGCCGCAGAGTCCATAAAAACCAGATCCAATCTCGACACCATCCCGGATGGGGTTCACCACCTCCATTGGTGCCTCTCCGATGATGCGTGAGTATTTCATTGTAGACCTTCGGGTCCGTAGTTAGTAGCTAGATGGCTTCCTCTCTCTCGCTGAATTCTCAATACAATGATCTCTTGGAGATCCATATGATGTAACTCTTTTGCGCTGTGTTTGTGGGGATCGATGAACTTTGAGTTTATGATCAGATCTATCTTTTTATATCCATGAAAGTTATTTGAGTTTCTTCGATCTCTTATATGCATGATTGCTTATAGCCTCATATTTCTTCTCCGATATTTGGGTTTTGTTTGGCCAACTTGATCTATTTATCTTGCAATGGGAAGAGGTGCTTTGTAGTGGGTACGATCTTACGGTGCTTGATCCCAGTGACAGAAGGAGAACCGACACGTATGTATCGTTGCTACTAAGGTTAAAACGATGGGGTCTATCTCTACATAGATAGGTCTTGTCTACATCATGTCATCATTCTTATTGCATTACTTCATTTCTCCATGAACTTAATACACTAGATGCATGCTGGATAGCGGTCGATGTGTGGAGTAATAGTAGTAGATGCAGGTAGGAGTCGATCTACTAATCTTGGACGTGATGCCTATATAATGATCATTGCCTAGATATCGTCATGATTATTTGAAGTTCTATCAATTGCCCAACAGTAATTTTTTCACCCACCGTTTGCTATTTTTCTCGAGAGAAGCCACTAGTGAAACTTACGGCCCCTAGGCTCTTTCTCATATATTTGCCTTTGCGATCTACTTTTCCTTTGCATTTATTTCCAGATCTATTAAACCAAAAATACAAAAATACCTTGCTGTGTTTTATTTCTATTTATTTTGTTTGGCATTCGATCTATCAATCTACTACAATTTTATCTCACGTCCGTTTGCCTATCTTGAGGTGCCGTACCCGGAAGAGATTGACAACCCCTTTAACACACCGGGTTGCGAGGATTTGTTATCTGTGTGCAGGGGCTGTTTACGTTGTGTTGCTTGGTTCTCCTACTGGTTCGATAACCTTGGTTTCATATCTGAGGGAAATACCTACCGCCGCTGTGCTACATCATCCCTTCCTCTTTCGGGAAATACCGACGTAGCTTCAAGCGACATCAAAAGGAATTTATGGCGCCGTTGCCGGGGAATATCAAGTCAAGATAGTCTCCCGGTCACGCACCATTTCTGGCACCGTTGCCGGGGAGGATCTTCAACATATACCAGGTTCCTAATCACAAATCTCATCTCCTTGTAATTTACATTATTTGCCATTTGCCTCTCGTTTTCCTCTCCCCCACTTCACAAAAATTTGCCGTTTTATTCGCCTCTCTTTTTCGTTCGCCGTTTTCTTGCCGGATCTATTTTTGAGTGAAATCTTTTTGTGTAGTCTTCATGAATCAAGAGAACACCAAGTTATGTGATTTCTCAAATACCAACGACAATGATTTTATCGGCACTCCGATTGCTCCTCCCGCCACTAGTGCAGAGTCTTGTGATATTAATACTGCTTTGCTGAATCTTGTTATGAAAGATCAATTTTCCGGTACTCCTAATGAGGATGTCGCGTCCCATCTTAATACGTTTGTGGAATTATGGGATGTGCAAAAAAAAATATGTGGACAATGATGTGGTGAAGATGAAATTATTTTTGTTTTCTTTGCGTGATTCTGCAAAAGATTGGTTTTCTTCTTTGCCTCGCAATAGTATTGATTCTTGGAACAAATACAAAGATGCTCTTATCACTAAGTATTTTCCTCCCACAAAAATTATTTCCCTTAGAACCCAGATCATGAATTTCAAGCAACTTGAACATGAGCATGTTGCACAATCTTGGCAAAGGATGGAAATGATGCTAAGGAATTGCCCAACTCATGGGTTAAATCTTTGGATGATCATACAAAATTTTTATGCGGGTTTGTATTTTGTATCTCGTAATCTTTTAGATTCCGTCGTGGGTGGTAATTTTATGGAAATTACTTTGGGTGAAGCCACCAAATTTCTTGATAATATCATGGCAAATTATTCACAATGGCATACCGAAAGGGCTCCTACTAGTGAAAAAAGTTAATTCGGTTGAAGAAATTTCTTCTTTGAGTGAAAAAGTTGATACTCTTACGAAATTGGTTGCTAGTAAAAGTGCTCATATTTATTTTAATGATATTCCTTTGTCTACTTTGATTTAGCAAAATAGTGATGCCATAGATGTGAATTTTATCTCTCGAAATAATTTCAACAACAATGCTTATAGAGGTAATTTTAATCTTAGGCCTTTTCCTAGTAATTCCTCTACTAATTATGGTAATTCCTATGGAAATCAATCTTATAATAATAATAGGAACACCTCTGATCTTGAGAACAATATTAAAGAATTTATCAACACGCAAAAGGTTTTCAACACTTCCATAGAAGAAAAGATGAGTAAGATTGATGATTTGTCTAGAAGTGTTGATAGAATTGCTCATGATGTGGAAAATCTCAGGATAAAATCTTTTGTGCCTAAAGTAGATGAATAAATTAAAGCTCTTTATGTTTCTATGGGTGAAAGTAAGAAACGAACCGCTATGCTTAGAGCTAAAAGAGAATTTTTAGAAAAAGTGTTTTCTATGATTTCTTTAATAAAAGTGATGAAGATCTTAAAATGATTAGTGTTTCTTCTATTTATTCCTTGTTTATTAAAGTTAAGATTGATGAAAAAAGGACTGGAGAAGAGTCAACTTTAGGTAGAAGGCGTCCCAATATTTCGGAGGGTGAAAATCTTGTTGAGAAAATTGATGAAAGTGGGTTTGAAGAGGTCACAACTTTAGCTAGTGATGTGCCCACTCTTTTGGATTACAAAGACTTTAATTATGACAGTTGCTCTTTGATTTATTATATTTCTTTGTTGCAATCCATGATAAATTCACCTCATGCTTATGAACAAAATAAATCTTTTACTAAACATATTGTTGATGCTATGATGAAAGCTTTTGAAGAAAAATTGGAATTAGAAGTTTCAATTCCTAGAAAATTGCATGATGAGTGGGAACCTACTATCAAAGTCAAGATAAAAAATTATGAGTGTTTTGCTTTATGTGACTTGGGTGCTAGTGTTTCTACAATTCCGAATTCTTTATGTGATGTGCTTGGTCTTACCGATCTTGAAGAATGTTCTTTAAATTTGCACTTGGTGGATTCTACTATTAAAAAGCCTATGGGGAGAATTAATGATGTTATTATTATTGCAAATAGGAATTATGTGCCCATAGATTTATTGTTCTTGATATTGATCGCAATCCGTCTTGTCCAATTATTCTTGGTAGACCGTTTCTATGCACTATCGGTGCCGTGATTGATATGAAAGGGTATGGAACACTTCCCTAGAACAAGAATTATGCCACCATATGAATCAATCATGAGGGCATCTTATGGATCTCGAACCAAAGATGACAAAACTTAGATCCTTGCTTTATGCCTAGCTAAGGGCGTAAAACTATACCGCTTGTTGGGAGGCGACCCAATGAATATATATTTTTTTCTTTTTTGCTTTCTATTCGTGAGTGTTAGAAAAATTATGCTAATGTTATGATTGCATTTTTTGTGTCTTAATTAGTGTTTGTGCCAAGTAGAACCGATAGGATCTTCTTGGGTGATAGTTGTTTGATCTTGCTGAAGAAACAGAAACTTTTGCACTAACGAAAACAATTCTTATTTTCTGCCAGAGCGTG
Organism: Aegilops bicornis; assembly: GCA_021605145.1. Taxonomy (NCBI): domain Eukaryota; kingdom Viridiplantae; phylum Streptophyta; class Magnoliopsida; order Poales; family Poaceae; genus Aegilops; species Aegilops bicornis. The sequence continues at coordinate 417,389,074 of CM038670.1, read as the reverse complement.
ATAAAACGCCAATTATTTTTGCAGAAGATTAATATACAAATTACCCAGGTCTTCCTAGTTTTTCAGAAATTTTGGAGTTCCAGAAGTATTCGAACAAATCAGATTGCTACACACTATTCTGTTTTGACAGATTCCGTTTTCTTTGTGTTGTGTGCTTATTTTGATGGCTTTATGGGTTTTTTGATGAGTTTTTGCCACAGAAAGTTGGAATACAGTATATATGATGCAAAAAAAATATCAATTGGTTTGGTACAGTACTTATAGTAGTGATTTATTTCTCTTACACTAACGGATCTCATGAAGGTTTTGTTGAGTTTTGTGTGATTGAAGTTTTCAAGTTTTGGGTTATCTTACGATGAATGAAGGAATAAGGAGTAGAAGATCCTAAGCTTGGGGATGCCCCGGCATCCCAAGCTATTATCCAAAAAAATGAGCAACCAACTAAGCTTGTGGATGCCCCCGAGTGGTATCCCCTCTTTCTTCTAACGACCATCGGTATTTTACTCGAAGCTATATTTTTATTCATTACATGATATGTGTTTTGCTTGGGGCGTCTTGTATGATATGAGTCTTTGCTTGTTTTATTTTGTGTTTTAAGTATTGATCCCTTGCTGGACACACCTATTTGGGAGAGCCAAAATTATGTCATGACTTGTTAGAATTGCTCTCTATGCTTCACTTAAATTTTTATGAGCTATGGACTTGCTCTAGTGCTTCACTTATATCTTTTTGAGCATGGTGTGCTTAGTACTTTTGAAGAAATGCTCTCTTGCTTCACTTAGATTTATTTGAGAGTTAGTGAAATTTTCAAGAAATTCTCTCTTGCTTCACTTAAATTATTTTGAGAGAAAGAAAAATTTATGCTCATGATCTTCACTTATATTTGTTTGAGCTTATAAAAAGCAACACATGAAAATTAGTCCCAAAGTGATCGATATCCAATGAGGATATAATAAAAACTTTCATGAAGATCATTGGACAAAATAAAATTGATTCTTAGTAATAGTTTTGAGATATCACGATGTGATATGTGAGTTATGTTAATGAGTAATTATGCTTTAGTAAGAATATTGGTGTTAAGGCTTGTGATTCCCTATGCAAGCACGAAAGTCAATAGTCATGCAATGAAATTATATCCTACTCATGGTGCATTATTCGGTGTTAATTATGCTTAATGCTTGCTTATGAGAGTATCCGTTTCTTGGTTGGTCGCTTCTCAATCTTTTGCTAGCCTTCGTTTTGCACTAAGTATGATCTCTACTTGTGCGTCCAAAAAACTTTAAACCAGTTTTGCCACATGAGTCCACTATATCTACCTATATGCGGTATTCTTTTGCCGTTCTAAGCAAATATGTATGTGCCATCTCTAACTTTCAAAATAAATTTCTCTTTTGTGTGTTCGTTTCGCTCGCGGAGTGGTGAGGGGTGGCTAATTTTTTCCATGCTAGATGTGTTATTCTCACGATGAGTGTTTATTCACTTGTCATTGCACGAGAGTAAGGCAAAGGTATTAGGGATGCTTAGTCCCGAAATGAAAAATGAATTTACTTTATGTTGTAAAATAATAAATTCCTTGGAAAGTGTTGGTATGGAGGGCAACCGTGGACACGGCTAGCCACGGAAAGTTAAAGTATGGTGGAAAAGGAGTAAACTTTATTTTTTGTTTGGGAACCGCCTATGATATATCTAGCATGGAAAGTGTTGGGAACTCTAAGTCGTTTTCGTTGGTGGGATGGATGCACCTCCCAAAATGTTTTTATCTCTAAGTTTTTCGCTTTAAGCTCTGGCACCTCTACAAATCCCTCCTTCCCTCTGCGAAGGGCCTTTCTTTTACTTTATGCAATTTTTATTTTGAATTTGAGTCTTCATCTTCTCTTACAAAAGCACCACTAGGAGGCAATATGATCGTACTTAAGTATTGGGTGTAGCTAATATGCGAGTGTGTTTCATGAATGGATCAATGGTTGAGCATGATGGGCTAGGGATAACTTATTTTAGCGTTGATATTTTGAAAGACATGGTTGCTTGTTGATATGCTTGAGTATTTAAATTATCAAGTCAAAACTAGACTATTGCTTTGAATCACATAAAAGTCCAAATGTCCATGCTATAAAGAGAGGAATATGATATGGCATGTTAGGCAACATTCCACATCAAAAATTCTGTTTTTATCACTTACCTACTCGAGGACGAGTAGGAGTTAAGCTTAGATGCCGATACGTCTCCAACGTATCTATAATTTTGATTGTTCCATGCTGTAATATTATCAATCTTGGATGTTTTATAATCATTTTATAGTCATTTTATATCATTTTTTGGTACTAACCTATTGACATAGTGCCAAGTGCCAGTTGCTGTTTTCTGCATGATTTTTACATTGTAGGAAATCAATATCAGACGGAGTCCAAATGCAACGGAGCTCCACAGAGATTTTTTTGGACCATAAGGAACATAATGGGCCCTGGCTGCGCCTGGGGGGATGCTCCGAGGAGAGCACAACCCACTAGGGCGCACCAGGAGGCCCAGGCACGCTAGGAGGCCCAGGTGCGCCCTGGTGGGTTGTGCCCACCTCGGGTGGCCCCTAGTCCGCCTCTTTGCTCTGAAAATACCCCAATATTCCCAAAACCCTAGGGGAGTCGACGAAATATTCATCCTGCCGCCGCAGAGTCCAAAACCACCAGATCCAATCTAGACACCATCTCGGATGGGGTTCACCACCTCCATTGGTGCCTCTCCGATGATGCGTGAGTAGTTCTTTGTAGACCTTCGGGTCCGTAGTTAGTAGCTAGATGGCTTCCTCTCTCTCGCTGAATTCTCAATACAATGGTCTATTGGAGATCCATATGACGTAACTCTTTTGCGTGTGTTTGTTGGGATCGATGAACTTTGAGTTTATGACCAGATCTATCTTTTTATATCCATGAAAGTTATTTGAGTTTCTTTGATCTCTTATATGCATGATTGCTTATAGCCTCGTATTTCTTCTCTGGTATTTGGGTTTTGTTTGGCCAACTTGATCTATTTATCTTGCAATGGGAAGAGGTGCTTTGTAGTGGGTTTGATCTTACGGTGCTTGATCCCATTGACAGAAGGGGAACCGACACGTATGTATCGTTGCTACTAAGGATAAAACGATGGGGTCTATCTCTACATAGATAGATCTTGTCTACATCATGTCATCGTTCTTATTGCATTACTCCGTTTCTCTATGAACTTAATACACTATATGCATGCTGGATAGCGGTCGATGTGTGGAGTAATAGTAGTAGATGCAGGCAGGAGTCGGTCTACTAATCTTGGATGTGATGCCTATATGATGATCATTGCCTGGATATAGTCATGATTATTCGAAGTTCTATCAATTGCCCAACAGCAATTTGTTCACCCACCATTTGCTATTTTTCTCGAGGGAAGCCACTAGTGAAACCTACGACCCCCAGGTCTCTTTATCATATATTTGCCTTTGCGATCTACTTTTCCTTTGCATTTATTTTCAGATCTATTAAACCAAAATTACAAAATACCTTGCTGCGTTTTATTTCTATTTATTTTGTTTGGCGTTCGGTCTATCAATCTACTACAATTTTATCTCACGTCTGTTTGCCTATCTTGAGGCGCCGTACCCGGAAGGGATTGACAACCCCTTTAACACGTCGGGTTGCGTGGATTTGTTATCTGTGTGCAGGGGTTGTTTATGTTGTGTTGCTTGGTTCTCCTACTGGTTCGATAACCTTGGTTTCATATCTGAGGGAAATACCTACCACCGCTGTGCTGCATCATCCCATCCTCTTTGGGGAAATACCGACGTAGCTTCAAGCGACATCAGGCCACAATCTCCTTCATGAATCTCTCATAGAATCTCACAGCCCTCCTCAGGAGAAACACAATGTTGAAACACCACTGTGACACTGCATCGGTGCAACTCTCCATTGACAATAGTCATTGACTTAGACCGCCAGGTTATCTTCCTGGACAAAGTTTCATCTTCAGGTACCTCACCCCGGGTCATATAAGCCAAATATTGAACTGTCCAATCAGGAACAGCATGAAGAGCCGCCACTAATTGTGCCTCTGGGTCAGGAACAGCTAGATCTTCCTCCGTAGGCAATTTAACTGAAGGATTATGTAAAATATCAAGGAAAACATTAGGTGGTACCGGCTTACGCTCGGACCCTAGCCAGCTTAAAGCATCAGCCGCCTCATTTTTCCTGCGATCAACATGTTCCATTTGATAACCTTTGAAATAACCAGCAATAGCATCAACCTCTCGGCGATGAGCCGCCATGAGTGGATCTTTGGAATCCCATGTTCCTGAAACTTGCTTAAGACGTAACCAAATTCATCTCACCCGGCTTAGATTCATCTCTTTAGCCATCTGAAGACCATGGAGCAAGGCTTCATACTCATCTACATTATTAGTACAAGGGAACATCAACCTTAAGACATAACCAAATTTATCACCTAGTGGGGAAGTCAAAATAACTCCAGCCCCCGAGCCTTCCAACTACCTGGATCCATCAAAGTTAATAGTCCAATATGTGCTATCCAGCTTCTCCTCAGGCATCTGCAACTCTATCCAGTCATTGATGAAATCCACAAGTGCTTGAGACTTGATAGCTGTCCGAGGCATATACTTCAAACCATGGGGTCCAAGCTCAATGGCCCACTTAGCTACCCGACCTATGGCTTCTCTATTTTGAATAATATCCCCCAAAGGAGCAGAACTGACCACAGTGATGGTATGACCGAAGAAATACTGCTTCAATTTACGACTAGCCATGAACACCCCATAAACTAGCTTCTGCCTATGTGGGTACCTATGCTTAGATTCAATGAGTACCTCACTGACATAATAACCCGGCCACTGAACCGGATATTCCTTGCCTGATTCCTTCTGTTCCACAAAAATTGCCACACTGACGACTCGGCTATTAGCAGTCACATATAACAGTAAGGGCTCCTTATCAATAGGAGCTGCAAGGATCGGTGGCTCAACCAACTGCTTTTTCAATGCCTCAAACGCCTGGTCGGCCGCATCAATCTAGACAAAGTGATTTGTCTTCTTCATCATCTGATATAGAGGGATAGCCTTTTCGTCCAAATGGCTTATAAACCAGCTTAAGGCCACAATACGACCCACCAAATGATAACCCACAAGTGTAGGGGATCGCAACAACTTTCGAGGGTAGAGTATTCAACCCAAATTTATTGATTCGACACAAGGGGAGCCAAAGAATATTCTCAAGTATTAGCAACTGAGTTGTCAATTCAGCCACACCTGGATAACTTAATATCTGCAGCAAAGTACTTAGTAGCAAAGTAGGATGATAGTAGTGGTAACAGTAACAAAAGATTAATGAAAGCAAAAGTAATATTTTTGGTGTTTTGTAGTGATTGTAACAGTAGCAACGGGAAAGTAAATAAGCGGAAACCAGTATATGGAAAGCTCGTAGGCATTGGATCGATGATGGATAATTATGTCGGATGCGATTCATCATGTAACAATCATAACATAGGGTGACATAGAACTAGCTCCAATTCATCAATGTAATGTAGGCATGTATTCCGAATATAGTCATACGTGCTTATGGAAAAGAACTTGGGTGACATCTTTTGTCCTACCCTCCCGTGGCAGCGGGGTCCTAATGGAAACTAAGGGATATTAATGCCTCCTTTTAATAGAGAACCGGAACAAAGCATTAGCACATAGTGAATACATGAACTCCTCAAACTATGGTCATCACCGAGAAGTATCCCAATTATTGTCACTTCGGGGTTGTCGGATCATAACACATAATAGGTGACTATAGACTTGCAATATAGGATCAAGAACACACATATATTCATGAAAACATAATAGGTTCAGACCTGAAATCATGGCACTCGGGCCCTAGTGACAAGCATTAAGCATAGCAAAGTCATAGCAACATCTATCTCAGAACATAGTGGATACTAGGGATCAAACCCTAACAAAACTAACTCGATTACATAATAGATCTCATCCAACCCATCACCGTCCAGCAAGCCTACGATGGAATTACTCACGCATGGCGGTGAGCATCATGAAATTGGTGATGGAAGATGGTTGATGATGACGACGACGACGAATCCCCCTCTCCGGAGCCCCGAACGGACTCCAGATCAGCCCTCCCGAGAGGTTTTAGGGCTTGGCAGCGGCTCCGTATCGTAAAACGCGATGATTTCTTCTCTGTGATTTTTTTCTCTCCGAAAGCAAATATTTTGAGTTGGAGTTGGTGTCGGAGGAGCTCTAGGGGGCCCACGAGGTAGGGGGCGCTACTGGGGCGCACCCACCTCGTGGATGTGGTGTGGGCCCCCTGGTCTTCATCTTTGGCAAGGATTTATTATTATTTTTTCTAAGATGTTCCGTGGAGTTTTTCAGGTCATTCCGAGAACTTTTGTTTTCTGCACATAAAACAACATCATGGCAATTCTGATGAAAACAACATCAGTCCGGGTTAGTTCCATTCAAATCATACAAGTTAGAGTCCAAAACAAGGGCAAAAGTGTTTGGAAAAGTAGATACGACGGAGACGTATCAACTCCACCAAGCTTAAACCCTTGCTTGTCCTCAAGCAATTCAGTTGACAAACTGAAAGAGAAAAGAAAACTTTTACAAACTCTGTTTGCTCTTGTTGTTGTAAATATGTCAAGCCGCATTCAAGTTTTCAGCAAAGATTATAACTAACCACATTTGCAATAATTCTCGGGTCTCATATTTACTCATATCAATGGCATAATCAACTAGCGAGTCATAATAATAAATCTCGGATGACAACACTTTCTCAAAACAATCATAATATGATATAACAGGATGGTATCTCGCTAGCCCTTTCTGAGACCGCTAAACATAAATGCAGAGCACCTTTAAAGATCAAGGACTGACTAGAAAATGTAATTCATAGTAAAAGAAATCCAATCATAGTCATACCGAATATAAACTAATAGTAATGGATGCAAATAACAACTGTGCTCTCCAGCTAGTGCCTTTTAATAAGAGGGTGATGATTCAACATAAAAGTAAATAGATAGGCTCTTCGCAGAGGGAAGCAGGGATTTGTAGAGGTGCTAAAGCTCGATTTTGAAATAGAGATAAATAATATTTTGAGCGGCATACTTTCATTGTCAACATAACAACTAAGAAATGGCGATATCTTCCATGCTATACACATTATAGGCGGTTCTCAAACAGAATGGTAAAGTTTATACTCCCCTCCACCAACAAGCATCAATCCATGGCTTGCTCAAAACAACGAGTGCCTCCAACAAACATTAGGTCCCAGGGGGAGTTTTGTTTGCAATTATTTTGATTTAGTTTGCATAAAGCATGGGACTGGGCATCCCGGTGACCAGCCATTTTCTCGTGAGTGAGGAGCGGAGTCCACTCCTCTTGAGAATAACCCGCGTAACATGGAAGATAAGGGCAGCCTTGGTTGATGCATGAGCTATTCGAGCATACAAAACAGAATGTTTATTTGAAGGTTTAGAGTTTGGCACATACAAATTTACTTGGAACGGGAGGTAGATACCGCATATAGGAAGGTATAGTGGACTCATGTGACTAACTTTGGGGTTTAAGGGATTGGATGCACAAGCGGTGTTCCCGCTTAGTACAAGTGAAGGCTAGCAAAAGACTGGGAAGCGACCAACTAGAGAGCGACAACAGTCATGAACATGCACTAAAATTAATGAACATTGGATGCAAGCATGAGTAGGATATAATCCACCATGAACATAAATATCGTGAAGGCTATGTTGATTTGTTTCAACTACATGTGTGAACATGTGCCAAGTCAAGTCACTTAAATCATTCAAAGGAGGATACCACCCCATCATACCACATCACAACCATTTTAATAGCATGTTGGCACACAAGGTAAACCATTATAACTCATAGCTAATCAAGCATGGCATAAGCAACTATGATCTCTAATTGTCATTGCAAACATGTTTATTCATAATAAGCTGAATCAAGAACGATGAACTCATCATATTTACAAAAACAAGAGAGGTCGAGTTCATACCAGCTTTTCCCATATCACCACCCATCATATATCATCATAATTGCCTTTCACTTGCACGACCGAACGATGTGAATAATAAAAAGAGTGCACGTGCATTGGACTAAGCTGGAATCATGAAGCATTCAATAAGCGAGGAGAAGACAAGGCAATATGGGCTCTTTGTTAAATCAACAATAATGCATATAAGAGCCACTTCAACAATTTAATCATGGTCTTCTCCTATCGACCCCCAAAGAAAAGAAAAGAAATAAAACTATTTACACAGGAAAGCTCCCAACAAGCAGAAGAAGAACAGGAAATATTTTTGGGTTTTATTTTTAATTATTACTACTACAGCAGGAAAAGTAAACTAACTAGAAGCTACAATAATTTTTTTGTTGTTTTCTTAAAGTTTAACAAACACACAAGAAGAAAGCAGGAAAAAGAAAATAAACTAGCATGGATATTAAAGTGAAAGAGTATGAGCACCGACATCTAGCAATGAGTGTGTGTGAACATAAATGTAACGTCGGTGGGAAATACATACTCCCCCAAGCTTAGGCTTTGGCCTAAGTTGGTTCATTTCAAAGGATGGCCTAGCGGATATCCATAGTTGTAGCTGGGGTCGTACTGTGATGAAGAGGACTCTGACTGCCACTGGCTGGCAGCCACCTCCGGATCCCAAGAATAAACAGACTGGCGTGGAGGCTCAGACAGGTTCCGGCTCCGGGGTTGGTGCAGGATTCCGATAGGCTTGAACGGCCGCCCACGGAATAAGATAAAGACCTTCAGACAAGTTAAACAAAGAATGAGCAGGCAAAGTAATAGTCTCAGGTGATGTTTATCAAAGTACAATTTATATTTAAGCTCCCCTTCCTTGCCCTTAACAATAAAGTAATGCGCTAGCATACTCTTATAATCTAAATAAGCACCAGGCAACAATTTTTCTTCTTTCTCATAAAGCCTAATGGGTATGTTAAAATGTGCAGCTAGGCGCGAAGCATAAATACCTCCAAAGATGGGGCCTTTAGTACGGTTCAAACATAACCGTTTAGCAATAATTCTGCCCATACTAACAGAGTTATCGATGTATAAACCATGGAACAAAATGATAATATCAGGAACACTAAGGTTTCCACAGTTTCCGTGACCAATCAAGCAACGACTAGCAAATAAGGCAAAGTAGCGTAAAACAGGAAAGTGTATGCTAGTGATTCTTGCATCAGAAACCTTCCTGGTTTCCCCCACAGTGATGGTGTTAATAAATTCTTCCACATCCTTACGATGTGGTTCTTCTAAGGTACCCTCAGAGGGTATTTTGCAAACCTTGCAAAATTCAGCTAATGGCATCTTCTTAACAACGTCATATAAATGAAACTCTACTGAAGGAGGTGATTCCTTAGGAAAATAGTAGAAGTTTTGCACAAAAGTATTAGTGAGTAAGATATACTAATGACGTTGGTCGCGGACGAAGTCGGTGAGGCCAGCATTCTCAACCAATGAATAAAAATCCTCATAAATTCCGGCTTGTCTCAAGAAGTCATCGGAAGGCCATTCACACGGTCGGACCTCCGCGGTGCGAGGAAAATTATATTTGAGCCTCTGTGCTTCTTCATTTTGTTTTTCCTTTGAGCTTCGGCTCGACGAGCCCCTCAAAAGTCTCTTCATTATTTTCTGAAATAATCTGAAATTTTTAGTAACTTCAAACAAAAGTGAACCAACTTCAATAAATTGATAGCAACTACTCCTACAAGTGCCTAGAGGATATATCATGCATTAGAACTACTTGGAACCATATAAATTTGACATGCTAGCTCAAGAACATGGTCACCTATGCAGCACAAATTTGCAAAGAATAAAGCACTAGAGCAAAAACTAATTGGACCAATGGAGGAGTCACATACCAAGGAACAATCTCCCCAAGCACTTTGGTGAGAGGTGCTTTGAGCAAGGAGATCGAAAATCGCAGCAACGTGGGCTGGAACTCATGTTTGAGCTGGTTATTCGTGTTTGTGGGAGGAAGAAGAAGAGGATAGGTGCAGGAATAAGTGGAGGAGGGCCACTGTGGGCCCACGAGGCAGGGGGGCGCACCCTGGTGGGGTAGGGCGCGCCCTCCACCCTCGTGGCCAGGTGGCAGCTCCCCCCGTGGTAATTTTTGCACCATAAATGCTGAAATATTCCCAAAAAAATCATATTAAATTGGCATGGCATTTGGAGGACTTCTATTTTCGGGGTATTTTTTTATATTGCACAGATAAATCAGGAAACAAACAGAAAAATACTAATTTTACTTTATTTCAACTAAATAACAGAAAGTATAAAGAGGGTACAGCAGGTTGTGCCCTCTAGTTTCATCCGTCTCATGATCATCAAAAGGAATCCACTAACAAGGTTGATCAAGTCTTGTTAACAAACTCATTCCGAATAACATGGAACCGGAGAAATTTCGAATAACACTATGTTACCTCAACAGGGATATGCACATCCCCAATAATAAGAATATCATATTTCTTCTTGACAGTAGGAAGAGGAAATTCAAAACCTCCAAATATAATCGATGGGATTTTTCCAATAGAGTTGATGCTATAAACTTGAGGTTGTTTCCTCGGAAAGTGTACCGTATGCTCATTACCATTAACATGAAAAGTGACATTGCCTTTGTTGCAATCAATAAGAGCACCAGCAGTATTCAAGAAGGGTCTTCAAGAATAATAGACATACTATCGTCCTCGGGAATATCAAGAATAACAAAAGTCCGTTAAAATAGTAACGTTTGCAACCACAACAGGCACATCCTCACAAATATCGACATGTATAGCAGTTGATTTATCAGCCATTTGCAAAGATATTTCAGTAGGTGTCAACTTATTCAAATCAAGTCTACGATATAAAGAGAGAGGCATAACACTAACACCGGCTCCAAGATCACATAAAGCAGTTTTAACATAATTTTTTTTAATGGAGCATGGTATAGTGGGTACTCCTGGATCTCCAAATTTCTTTGGTATTCCACCCTTAAAAGTATAATTATCAAGCATGGTGGAAATTTCAGCTTCCGGTATCTTTCTCTTATTGGTAATGATATCCTTCATATACTTAGCATAAGGATTTGTTTTGAGCACATTTGTTAATCGCATACGCAAAAAGATAGGTCTAATCATTTCAGCAAAGTGCTCAAAATCCTCATCATCCTTTTTCTTGGATGGTTTGGGAGGAAAAGGCATGGGTTTCTGAACCCATGGTTCTCTTTCTTTACCATGTTTCCTAGCAACAAAGTCTCTCTTATCATAACGTTGATTCTTTGATTGTGGGTTATCAAGATCAACAGCAGGTTCACCTTCTACATCATTATCATTACTAGGTTGAGCATCATCATGAACATCATCATTATTATTTTTGCTAGGTTCATGTTCGTTACCAGATTGTGTTTCAAAGATCGTAGATAGATATATCATTTGGATTCTCAGGTGGTTCAGCAATAGGTTCACTAGAAGTTTGCAAAGTCCTATCATTTTTCTTTTTCTTCTTTTTAGAAGAACTAGGTGAATCAATATTATTTCTCTGAGAATCTTGCTCAATTATCTTAGGGTGGCCTTCAGGATACAAAGGTTCCAGAGTCATTCTACCGGTTCTAGTAGCCAATCATTTTTCTTACTGTTCATTTCATTGAGCAAATCATTTTGAGCCTTAAGTACTTGTTCTACTTGAGTGGTAACCATAACATCATAATCATTTTTCTTACTGTTCATTTCATTGAGCAAATCATTTTGAGCCTTAAGTACTTGTTCTACTTGAGTGGTAACCATAGAAGCATGTTTGCTAATGAGTTTAAGTTCACATCTAACATTAGCCATATAATCACCCAAGTGTTTAATCATATAAGTATTTTGTTTTAATTGTCTACCAAAATAAGCATTAAAATTTTCTTGTTTGACAATAAGATTATCAAACTCTTCTAAGCATTGCCTAGCAGACTTATAGTGAGGAATATCACCTTCATCGAATCTATAGAGAGAATTTACCTTTACTACCTGTGTCGGGTTATCAAGACCTGGAGGTTCTTCAATAGGTAATGGATCAAGATCATATGTTTCTTCAACAAAGTGATAAATTAAGACCATGTATTTCTTCAATAGGAGGTAAATTCTTAACATCTTCAGCTTTAATACCTTTTTCTTTCATAGATTTCTTTGTCTCTTGCATATCTTAAGGACTGAGAAATAGAACACCTCTCTTCTTTGGAGTTGGTTTAGGAATAGGCTCAGTAGTTGGAGCAGGAGCTGGCTCAGGAAGTGCCCAATTATTTTCATTTGTCAACATATTATTCAATAGAATTTCAGCTTCATCCGGTGTTCTTTCCCTGAAAACAGAACCATCACAACTATCCAGGTAATCTCTGGAAGCATCGGTTAGTCCATTATAAAAGATATCAAGTATTTCATTTTTCTTAAGAGGATGATCAGGCAAAGCATTGAGTAACTTGAGAAGCCTCCCCCAAGCTTGTGGGAGTCTCTCTCCTTTAATTTGCACAAAGTTGTATATTTCCTTTAAAGCAGCTTGTTTCTTATGAGTAGGGAAATATTTAGCAGAGAAGTAATAAATCATATCACGGGACTACGCACACAACCAGGATCTAGAGAATTAAACCATATCTTAGCATCACCCTTTAATGAGAACGGAAATATTTTAAGGATATAAAAGTAGCGAGATCTCTCATCATTAGTGAATAGGGTGGCTATATCATTTAATTTAGTAAGATATGCCACAACCGTTTCAGATTCATAGCAATGAAAAGGATCAGATTCAACCAAAGTGATTATATCAGGATCAATAGATAATTCATAATCCTTATCGGGAACACAAATAGGTGAAGTAGCAAAAGCAAGGTCGGGTTTCATTCTATCTCTAAGAGATTCTTTACTCCATTTAACTAATAGCCTCTTAAGTTCGCTTCTATCTTTGCAGGCAAAAATAGCTGCAGAAGATTCCATATCGAAAACATAACCCTCAGGAATAACAGGCATATCTTGATCATCAATTTCATCAACATTATCAGTTTCAATAATTTCTTTCTCTCTAGCCCTAGCAATTTGTTCATCAAGAAATTCACTGAGGGGCACAGTAGTATCAAGCAAAGAAGTAGTTTCACCATAAGTATCATGCATAGCAGAATGGCATCATCAATAACATGCGACATATCAGAACGAATAACAGAAGCAGATTTAGGTGTCGCAAGCTTACTCATAGCAGATGGTGAATCAACTGCAGAGCTAGATGGTATTTCCTTACCTCCCCTCGTAGTTGAGGGATAAATTTTTGTCTTAGCGTCTTTCAAATTCTTCATAGTGTCCAGCAGATATAAATCCCAAGTGACTCAAAGAATAGAGCTATGCTCCCCGCAACAGCCTTTAAATAAGTCTTGATAACCCACAAGTGTAGGGGATCGCAGCAGCTTTTCGAGGGTAGAGTATTCAACCCAAATTTATTGATTCGACACATGGGGAGCCAAAGAATATTCTCAAGTATTAGCAACTGAGTTGTCAATTCAGCCACACCTGGATAACTTAATATCTGCAGCATAGTACTTAGTAGCAAAGTAGGATGATAGTAGTGGTAACGGTAACAAAAGAGTAATGAAAGCAAAAGTAATATTTTTGGTGTTTTATAGTGATTGTAACAGTAGCAACGGGAAAGTAAATAAGCCGAAACCAGTATATGGAAAGCTCGTAGGCATTGGATCGGTGATGGATAATTATGCCGGATGCGGTTCATCATGTAACAATCATAACATACGGTGACACAGAACTAGCTCCAATTCATCAATGTAATGTAGGCATGTATTCCAAATATAGTCATACATGCTTAAGGAAAAGAACTTGCATGACATCTTTTGTCCTACCCTCCCGTGGCAGCGGGGTCCTAATGGAAACTAAGGGATATTAAAGCCTCCTTTTAATAGAGAACCGGAACAAAGCATTAGCACATAGTGAATACATGAACTCCTCAAACTATGGTCATCACCGAGAAGTATCCCACTTCGGTGTTGTCGGATCATAGCACATAATAGGTGACTATAGACTTGCAAGATAGGATCAAGAACACACATATATTCATGAAAACATAATAGGTTCAGATCTGAAATCATGGCACTCGGGCCCTAGTGACAAGCATTAAGCATAGCAAATTCATAGCAACATCAATCTCAGAACATAGTGGATACTAGGGATCAAACCCTAACAAAACTAACTCGATTACATAATAGATCTCATCCAACCCATCACCGTCCAACAAGCCTACGATGGAATTACTCACGCGGCGGTGAGCATCATGAAATTGGTGATGGAGGATGGTTGATGATGATTTAGGCCGACGAATCCCCCTCTCCGGAGCCCCGAACGGACTCCAGATCAGCCCTCCCGAGAGGTTTTAGGGCTTGGCGGCGGCTCCGTATCGTAAAACGTGATGATTTCTTCTCCCTGATTTTTTTCTCTCCGAAAGCAAATATATAGAGTTGGAGTTGGCGTCGGAGGAGCTCCAGGGGGCCCACGAGGTAGGGGGCGCGCCCTAGGGGGGGCGCCCCCACCCTCGTGGACAGGGTGTGGGCCCCCTGTTCTTCTTCTTTGGCAATGATTTTTTATTATTTTTTCTAAGATGTTCCGTGGAGTTTCAGGTCATTCCGAGAACTTTTGTTTTCTGCACATAAAACAACATCATGGCAATTCTGCTGAAAACAGCGTCAGTCCGGGTTAGTTCCATTCAAATCATACAAGTTAGAGTCCAAAACAAGGGCAAAAGTGTTTGGAAAAGTAGATACGACGGAGACGTATCACCAGACGCTGGACATCATTAATACACGTCGGCTTAGCCAAGGAAGTGATACCCTTGATTTTCTTCGGGTTAGCTTCAATGCCCCTTTCAGAAACCAAAAAATCCAAGAGCTTGCCTGCTGGCACACCAAAGACACAGTTGGCCGGGTTAAGCATCATCTTGTAGACCCGGAGATTGTCAAAGGTCTCTGTCAAGTCATCGATCAAGGTCTCCTTCTTCCTCGAATTCACAACAATATCATCCACATAAGCATGAACATTGCGTCCAATCTGGTCATGAAGGCAATTTTGAACACACCACTGTTAAGTCGCCTGGGCACTCTTGAGCCCGAAGGGCATAGACACATAGCAGAAGACTCCAAAGGTAGTGATATAAGCCATCTTCTCTTGGTCCTTAACTGCCATCTTGATATGATGATACCCAGAATAAGCATCCAAAAAAATCAAACGCTCACAACTCGTCGTAGCATCAATAACCTGATCAATATGAGGGAGAGCAAAAGGATTAGCCGGACATGCTTTATTAAGGTCTGTGTAATCCACGCACATGCACCAGTTGCCGTTTTTCTTAAGTACCAGCACCGGGTTAGCCAACCATTCAGGATGAAAAACTTCAATGATAAACCCAACCGCCAAGAGCAGGGCCACTTCTTCACCAATGGCCTTACGCCTCTCTTCATTAAAACGACGAAGGAATTGCTTGACCGGTTTAAACTTTGGATCAACATTGAGAGTGTGCTCAGCGAGTTCCCTCGGTACACCTGGCATGTCTGAAGGCTTCCATACAAAGATGTCCTGGTTCTCATGGATGAACTCGATGAGCGCGCCTTCCTATTTCGGATCCAAGCATTGATACTGAACTACTTGGATGAGTCACCAGGAACAAAGTCAACCAGCTTAGTGTCACCTGCCGACTTAAACTTCAACAAAGGGTCATGCTCTGTGGTTGGCTTTTTCAAAGGTGTCATATCAGCCGGGTCAACATTGTATTTGTAGAACTTTAGCTCCTCGGTTGCACAAACAGACTCAGCATAAGCAGCAGCATCTCCTTCTTCACACTCCAAAGCTATCTTCCTATTGCCATGTACTGTGATGGTGTCCTTATGACCCGGCATCTTAAGCTGCAAGTAAACATAACAAGGCCGTGCCATGAATTTAGCATAAGCTGGCCGTCCAAACATGGCGTTATAAGGGCTCTTGATCTTGACTACTTCAAAAGTCAACATTTCAGCTCTGAAATCATGATCATCTCCAAAATCCACTTCCAAAGCTATCTTACCCACTGGGTACTCCGACTTACTGGGCACCACCCCATGAAAAACAGTAGAAGACGGCTTAAGATCTTTGTTAGTCAAATTCATACAGCGAAAAGTATCATAATAAAGGATATTGATGCAGCTACCTCCATCAATAAGCACTTTAGTGAACTTGTACCCTCCAACCTGAGGCGCAACCAACAAAGCTAACTGACTCAGATTGTCGACCTGGGGAGGGTGATCCTCACGGCTCTATACAATAGTATGTTCAGATCATCAAAAGTATCGAGGGACTGCCGGCTCAACCGCGTTCACCGCTCTCTTATGAATCTTCTGATCTCGTTTGCACAAGATCGTGGTAAGCACATGATACTGACCACTATTCAGCTATTTCGGATTGCTCTGATAACCAGACTGCTGCTGCTGATTCCCTTGACCAGATTGCTGAGTAAAACCACCTTGATTGCCTTGGCCCTGAAAACCGGAGCATGAGCCGCCACCCCCAAAGCCAGATCCGTGAGAGCCGGACCTTGAGCCGCCATTCGGGCCATGATTATTTTGGAAAAAGCTGGAATTTTCTGTACTCCCTCATGATGAAGCAATCCTTCCATAGATGATTGGTCGGCTTCGCTATGCATCGTGCTTGAGCAAGGTTGATTCATCATTGCCTCAAGGTTGAACTTTGGCCCTCTAAACCGCGGCGCTGACACCTTCCCCTTACAATGCTGATTATTATTCTGTGCATTGGTGTTAGCCAAAAAATCTAAACCGCCATCGCCTTTGCGCTTATCGTTGCCACCTTGACCCGCCGTATTATGTTGTTGTCCCTTTGCATTGCCACTCTTCTTCCCCTTACCAACTTTCTCCTCATCAGACTCGGGGTCCTTAGTACTATTAGAGTTGTCGTATTTAATGAGAGACGCCATGAGCTCTCCCATATCATTGAAGTGGCGCTTAAGCCGCCCCAGTTTCTGCTTAAGGGGAATGAAACAACAATTCTTTTCCAACATTAGGATGGCTGAACTGGCGTTGATACTGTCCGATGAGTGTATAACGGCCGAGATCTAGCGCACCCAATTGGTGGTTGACTCACCCTCACCATGGTCGCAAGAGTCCAAATCAAGGATCGACATAGGCTTCTTGCACGTGTCTTTGAAATTTTGGATAAAACGCGTCTTCAGTTCGGCCCATGACCTGATGGAGTTAGGGGGCAATCCTTTCAGCCAAGTGCGTGCCGGCCTGTCTAACATCATGGTGAAGTACTTAGCACATGCAGCATCACTAACATCCAACATCTCCATAGCCATCTCATAGCTCTCAATCCAGGCCTCTGGGGGCTGATCTGCTGTGTAATTAGGCACCTTGCGGGGGCCCTTGAAATCCTTAGGCAAGCGCTCGTTACGTAGAGCCGGTACTAAACATGGCACACCAAGGGTTCTAGAGGCCAGTCCTGCCTCCATAGATGCCGATGGGTAAACTGGAGATTGTTGTTGAGCCACCAACTGAGCCGCCAGTTCAGCCTCACAACGGGCCCTGCCCTGATCCACCAAAGTCCGAGCATCGTTACCAGCATGCGGCGGGTCATGCCTACATGGCTGGTTATGGTGCCGCTCACTGCTTGAAACTGCTGGTGAGTCAATATGCCTGCTATAACTCTGGCTTGGGCGAGGGGTTGAATGAATCCGTTCACGGATGTACGAATAAGCCGCCTGCTGCGCCACCGTAGTCTGAAGAAGCTCTCCGGCCCTCCGTATCTCCATTGTGGCTGGTGACTCACCTTCAACAGGGAGAGCTGCCAATAATGTAGCCGCAACAATCATATTGTCCACAGTGTTAGAATAATGAACCAGCAGTGTCGGAACATGCTGCGGCGGAGTCAAATTCAAATGAGGCGGGTCTACAGCACATGGCTGAACCAGTGCTCCGGTCACGGGTGTCTCAACAGCCCAGTTCACCACGGGCGGGTCACTAGTCCCTGCCCTAGGCATCTTGAAAAGGTTTCTAGCCTCAAATTCCATGGGTAAACGGGTCTAGTGCCTCCTCGTCATAATAGCGTTTAAAGTGTTCTGATCCAAGGTGAGCCGAAATGACTCTTCCTGAATCCGTTGTGATTGTGCGTCCAAGGCGGCTTGCTCTGTCGCCATCCTAGCATTCTCAGCAGCAAGCTCTTCCTTGGCTTGGGCTATCTCGTCTCAAAGCTTCGCGACATCCACTTTGTGTTGTTCTTGAGTCTCCGGGGTTACCTCTGACCCATTAAAGTCGCCAAAGCATCCAACAGCTCGGTCAAAACCTAAGCCGGTGGGCGTGAAGAGTCACTTGCTCCAGCCGTCGCTGCAGCTGTTGAACTGGAAGTCATGGCTGCAGTAGTTGACGAATTGAGCACTGGTTGTGTACCGGCCATGAAGATCGCAACCCGGTTCGGCGGCTCATAGCGGTCCGGAATGCTGTCGCGATCGGAACAGCCCCCAAGCCCGCCGTCTTGCAATTGATACATGAATCGGTCTCACTTGTTGAAGACTCACCATCAGAGCAAATTACCGTCTCTCCCCTGGACACAGATCATTCCTCAAGATCCGCACCATGGATGAAACCAACAAAGGCATGCTTCGCGACGGCTTGAACGTTGGCGGGTCGTGTGCGCTGAGCCGTCTCGACGATGTCGGTGCAGATGTCCGGCTCAGGCCTCGACTCGCCGATCTTGCCAATGAAGACGTGGATTCCACCAAAGGGGACCCGATACCCAACTCAACTGAGCCGGCGTCGGGGCCCCAACCAGCGTCGTCAATGTAGAGCTTGCCGAGACGACTCTTGGTCATCCAGCCCGTGGCGTATCCCTTGATCCCTGCGAAGTTGCCCTTCAAGAACTTGAAACCACCGTGCGCTGGCTCCAGGGTGTGCGCCAACTGTCGTGGACTTAACACAGCACATGCCCTAGAAAAAGGACTTAGGTGTGGAGCCATCGCAGCTAGGTTAGCTTGAAGGGGTTAAACGGGACAAAGAACATAGAGATTTTGTCGGGGATGTCGTACGACATATGCCAAAGGATGGCTTATCATGGAGGGGGCTAATAAGACGTCGCTGGTGCCAGGAAACGGGATGAGGCGAAGACATGCAAGCCAGAGAATCTTACCCAGGTTCGGGGCTCTCCTAGGAGATAACACCCCTAGTCCTGCTCTGCTGGGACTCCGCATGATCACTAAAGCAACAAGAGTGACTACAAGATTGCTCCTTGAGCTGTTTCTCTAGAGGAGGAAGAAGAACAACGCTAGCCCTAACTTCCTCTCTCTATATGTGTGTGTGAATGAACTAAGGTCTGAACCCTTTGCATGGGTGCCCTGGGGGTTTATATAGGCCTACCCCCAGGGGTACAAAGGTAATCTGGCCGGGTGTAGGACCCGGCTGTCAGCGACTATGGTCGCCGGCTTCTCCGCCGGCCGCTGGGGCCCGCCGCCTGGTGGACCCTGCTGGCTGTCTCGTACGTGGCCGACAGACCGCGCGCAGCCTATGGTCTGGGCTTCTGCCAAAGATCAGAAGCGATGCTGGTAATGATGCATGCTTTGTCGGGGGGAGGCGTGGCTATAGTACCACCGCCTGGCGGGCGATCACTGTAGCCATCTCCCATCTCTTCATATTAATGGCGCATGAACTTTGAGGGAGGGGGAGGGCCGCCTTTTAGGAGCAGGCCTCCCCTCATGCCGACTGGTTCGTGCTTGCCGCCTTCTGGCTTATCACTGTCAGGTAAGGCCCACCTCGTGACCGCCTGCTGGGCCTTGCGTCTTCTGGAGGTAGGGCCTTCTCTGCCATGGTGATGTCATGGGCGGAGTGGCAACATTGCCGAGCCGGACGGGAGATCTTCGTCTGGTACAGTGCACTGTGGTCGCGCTTGGCCCTGGATTTGGGGGTGGCAGGGCATGCTGTAGCCACGCCCCATCTCATCGTATTTATGTGGGTGCAGACTCTGAGGACGCTTGGGGCCGCCTGCTAGGAGCCGGCCTCTCTGGAGGCCGCCTGCTAGGAGCCGGCCTCTCTGGAGGCCGCCTGCTAGGAGCCGGCCCACCTCGTGACCGCCTGCTGGGCCTTGCGTCTTCTGGCGGCCGACCGCTTGGACCAGCGGGCTGCGAGAAGGCGGTGCTTTGGTCTTTGATTCCTGAGGGGCGCAGCCGGCCCCGATGTCTTGAAGCGCCATGGAGGGCCGATGAGGCTACCCGTGGCCAATTACTCCGATAGTAGTCCCCGAAGCTGATGAGGCTCCGCGGCTGGTGAAAGGAAGGAGCCTCGGAAGTTTCCTACTCCGAGTGCTTTATTTGATTCTAGCTCCGTACGTCTCCCGGTGCGCCACTGCCAGGAGCCGGACACGACCAGACGGGCCGCCTGGTGGTTCTTGAAATATCTTGGCAGGGGTCAGGTGGCGCGCCAGCCAGGCGCCACGCTTGCCGCCAGCTATCTGCGCGCCATGTGGCGCCAGCCGGCCAGGCCGCCTGCCAGCCCATGCGCGCGATGCGACATCACCGCACGCCGGGGCCCACCACTACCGGGCCTCGACATGCACGCGGATCCACTGTGGCCGAGGCAGACGGTTGGGATTCCGTGGCGTGAATACCTCACGTCATTACTGCATGGTTAATGCGGGGTCGTGGGGTCGTGGGCGCAGTTAATCCCATGATCCCCACGCCCCGTCCCCTTGGCTTCGCGGCCTAGGGCTATAAATAGGGGGAGGAGGGGGGCGGCTCTGGCTCGCGCGACCTCCTCTTCCTTCGCTCTACTCTTCCTCTTCTTTCTTTACGCCGCCGCCGCACTCCCACAACTTGCCGAATCGCCGCCGCCCCGTCATCGAGCCTTCTTCCCTGCAGCACTGCTGCTCCATCGCGGGTTCGCTCCTCCTCCGCCGCGCCGTGCATCCGTCGAGCTCCAAGAACCCATGGCGCGCGACAAGGCGAACTCCGGCGCCTGGGACGGCTCCAACGTCCACAAGGACCACCTCGACTTCCTGCGCGACACAAGGCGGCTGCCCGGCGCGGGTTATGTCGAGATGCGCATCCCGCCGGAGAAAGAGATCATGCCGGCGCCGAAGGACGGTGAGCGCGTCGTCTTTCGGTCACACTTACTCCGCGGCTTCGGCCTGACGGTCAGCGGTTTTCTCCGCTCCGTCCTCCAATTATATCACCTCCAGCCGCGCCACCTTACACCGAACACGGTGGTGCTGCTGTCGGCCTTCGTCACGCTGTGCGAGGGCTACCTCGGCATTCTCCCCACTCTCGAGCTGTGGGGAGAGTTCTTCTACACCAAGCTCGGCGTGTCCGCCAAGGACGAGGTGGCTCAGTGCGGCGCCTTCGTCGCGGTATGGCCCCCAGGAGCCGGCAACCGCTTCCCATCCATCACCTTGACCCAGTCTGTCAAGTTGTGGCAGAAGTCGTACTTCTATGTGAAGAACATCAACCCAGCGCTGGACTTCATCAACCTGCCGGACTACGAAGCCAGCCCACCGGCCGAGCCGCGCACCAACTGGACCTTCAAGCCGAAGCACCTATAGCCCGCCTCGACCGCCGCCGTCGCCAGGCTCAAGGAGATGACGGACTTGGAGGGCCTCCAGGCGTCCGACTTGTTGACGGCCTTCGTGGTGCACCGGGTTCTCCCTCTCCAGGGCCGGCCTCACATGATCAGTCAGATGAGTGGGCATCGAGACCCTTGCCGGCTGTCCACCCGGGAGATGCCGGTCGCGGAGGTGGCCCGCATGGTGAACAAGATCGCGAACCTCAAGCTCTCGGAGTCGGAATGGCAGTTCGGCAAGCAGCCGTACTCCTGTGCGCATCCGCCTCCTGCCGTAAGCTCCCGACTCTTCTTTCTTTCTTTCTTGGTCTTTTCTTCTTCTGCTAAGTTCCGCTTTGCCGACTGATCAGTCGGACGTGTCATAGCTCCTCACGACCGAGCAGGCAGCCGATGCCCTGGCGCAAGGCCAGGAGTACCTACCGGACCGAGCAGTGAGCGACGCGGACGGCCCCGACTTGGGGGCGGCCTCCTTGGAAGACGACGCCACAGGCTGTGGCGACTGGGCAGGCGGCTCCGGTGGAGGATGCAGCGTTGAGACGTGGCCGGATGACGACGAGGAGGAGGTCGAGCCGCACCGCCAACCAGTTGCCAACAGGGCGGGGGCGAGCTCCTCAGCGCCGCCACCCGCACCAGATGGCACACCAAAGCGCCGAGCCAGCGCGTAGCTACAAGGCGGTCGGCCGAAGAAGCCCAAGGGCTCGGCCGCGGCGACCAGGCGGGAGGAGGCTTCCGCGAAGACAGCCCGGTTCCAAAGGGCCCCGAAGAAGCTGCCGATGGTGTCCACGTAAGAGTACATGTTTCTTTGTGTTTCCTTTGTTCCTTCTATGCCTTTTTCACAAACTTCTTTCTGAATTCTTTGTCTTGTGTGAACAGAGCCCCGCTCTCCCTTGAGTGGTCGGCCTCTGCCTCCATCATCGGGGGGATGGAGGGCTCCTCCAACACCCGCCGCATAGACCCACTCGCCGACCTCCGGGAGGTGACGGAGAAGAATGTGTGGGAGGCGTGTGAGGAGAAGGAGAGGGCGGAGCAGGCGAAGGCATATGCGGGCCAAGGCGGCGCAGGAGGAGGTGGACGCGGCGGCCAATGCTCGGGCCGACGCCACGGCCAAGGTCCGGGAGGAGGAGGAGACCAAGGCCCAGGCGGACGCGGCCGCCAAGGCACAAGCAGGAGGAGCCGCGGGTGGCCAGGCTCCACAGCTGGTCATTCCGCTGCACTCCATGCCGCCGGCGACAGGGATCCCGACGTCGACTAGTGGGGTCGGCAACGACCAGCCGGTCATGGAGAGGGAGGGCGGTGATGCCGTCGTCCCCAGGATGGAGGTGCCCCAGCAGATGCCTGCTGCCGAGACCCACGGCAGTCGGCGTAACGCGCCGCCGGTGCCTCAAGTCGATGGCGAGCTGGTGGTGGGGCCACCCCGGGTTCAAGATTTCCAGCAAGGCTCAAGACGCTGCCAAGGAGACTTCGGCACCGCATCCTCAAGAGATCGGAGCCTCGAGATCGTCGGCCCCGGAAGCGGAGGCCACTAGCGCCATCTCGCAGGAGTGGACGATCAGCGGGACGAAAGGCCCCTGAACAAGGATGCGCACGAGGTCCACTCCCTGCTTCAGGCCTAAGGCGACACCCTCAAGGACTACAGGCAGAAGTTCCTGGCGTCGCGAGCCGCCGTCCGGGTATGCTCCTTATGCTTCGCTTTCAATTTCTTGCAATCTTCTGTGGGGGCGCGCCAGCGCACCCACTTGGTGTAGCCCCCGAGTTCCGGGCCATCTGCTGAGCAGGCGGCTTGGAACTTAAAGGCAAATTCCGAGTGCTGACCCTTTCTTCTCTTTTGTTGATTCTGTTTGTAGGACTACCACAACATTCGTGCGGCCACCTACAACTCCCTTGTCCAGGAGCTGGCCAAACGGACTCTGAGCTGACCGACAGCCGGAGTAAGCACTCCGCTCTTTTATTCTCGTGGGGGCACGCCAGTGCACCTCAAGGTGTAGCCCTGCGGATTCGGGCCGATCACGAAAGCGGTCGGGTCGGATCTTCCGGCAACTACTTCTTCTTATTTCTTTCATTGAATTGCTCAATCCTTAGTCTCGCGGGGGTGCGCCAGCGCACCCGCGGGGTGTAGCCCCCGAGATTCGGGCCGACTGCTGAGCAGTCGGGTCGGATCTTCCGGCAACTACTTCTTTCATTGTTAATTTGCTGACCTCTTATCACCCTTGTCTTCTGCAAGATCCAATGCCACCTTGCGGCAGCAAATGGGCGAAGCTCGGACCGTGTTGCACGCCAAGGAGGAGGAGCGCCTCAAGATGGAGTAGGAGCGAGACCGTCTGGCCAAGCAGCCGGCTGACCAGGCGAACAAGCACCAGGAAGAGTTGTAGAAGCTCAAGGACACGGAGGAGGCCCTTCAGGCCGAGTTCGAGACTCATCGCTCGAACTGGGTCGAGAAGGAGAAGGCCCTGTCGGCCGGCTTCGGCGAGATCGAGGACATGCTCGATGGTAAGTTGCTCTTCTCCTTCTTCCTGCCGGTTGGTCCTGCAAGCCGGCCTCCGACTTCTCACTTTTTTCTTCTTCCCTTGCTCAGAGTATTTCCCTGGCTACTCAGTTGCCGCCGGTCAGGCCGTCGAGGCTCATCGCAACGAGCGGAGGCTGGCAGGCACGACAATCGCGCCCAACGCCCCTCGGCCCCTTGCCGAGCAGATGCTTGCCATCCAAGCTCGTCTCCAGCCGGCGCATCGGGCTCTCTGCCGTCTTCGGCGTCTTGAGCCAGTGGTCTCCGCCTCCGCCAGCACTCCCATTCACAGACTACCAATGGACCTCCGACTGGTTGGAGGTGGCCATCGGCCGCTTCGAGGCATGGAAGGGCTCCTCCGCCTGGGCGGGCGCACGTCGAGCCCTGGAGTTCATCAAGGGGTGGTACCCTGGGCTGAACTAGGACCAGCTGGCCACTCTTCGTGCTGAAGCCGACGAGGAGTTGGAGGCGGTGGCGCCCCAGCTCTATCACCACGCCACGGCGATTGCTGAGTACACGGACACCAGCGTCTTCCTCCCCGAGCTAGATGAAGTGGGCGCCGAGGTGCCGCCCAACTAGTTCGTGCTGAACCCGAAAGGCAGTGAGGACTCGGTGGAGGAGATCGCCTCTAGCGATGAGGGCGAGGGGGAGGAGGATGAGGACGAGGACGGCGAAGACGGTGCGCCGGGTGGTGAAGACGATGGCCGGCCTCAACCCGACCAAGTCTCGACCAACGGGCGAAGCGCCGGCGAGCCGACTTCTGCCGACGCTGACCAGGACAAGACCCACCAGGCGGCCGCTCCACCACCTGGAGCCTCTACTTTCGTCGGCCCCTCCGATCCGGCTGCTACTCCTCTGGCCTAGGCGGCCAAGTTATCTTTCCTTTTCATGTTTTGTAACCGCTTGAACAAAGATTGTTAAGTCCGTGCAGTTCCACCCGCTGGGGGTGTATTCAAACTCCGTTGAATGCTGGCCAAGGGCCTTTTGCCGTAAAAAATTGTCTTTTGCCGATTTCCGACTTGTCTTGCTTTTCTACTCTTTTGGCATTTTCCTTTCCCGCCTTCCCTTGGCTGTCGTCTTGCCAGCCGGACAGCCGCTCTGCGGTCTGTGGCTGGGTCAAGTTCTTGGCCGTTTTTGGGAAGGCAAGTACTTTAGCCGTTGGTAGAGTGTAGCAAATTTAAGTTAGAAACTGGCCGGCCGGCTGCTCAGCATTCAGTCAGCGAGGCGAGGAGCCGGCTCGGCCTATGAAAATGCTTTTAGTCCTTAGCCATTTTTCGTGTGGGCACCGTTTCCTGCCTTTAACTCTTGCCGGCCGGATAGTCTCTCTGCGAGCTGCAGCTTGTGGCAAGAGAGGGCTTAGGTGCCGGCACACTACTTGTCCAACTGCAGGTAGCATTTTCATAGTACAAGGAGGCAAACCCCCAGGCCGACTAGTCGAACCCGGTGCTAGGCAGAATAATGAAATAACATATTCATATGCATAAAACTTATCATAGAGATAAAGAGGGTAGCCCCCAAGTGCTCCTCGAGGTACGCGATGTCTTAGTACTTAATACAAAAAGTAGCGTGATACATACTGCATCAACTGTAAAATCTTCGAAGGAGATTTGCGTTCCACGGGTGCTCTGTTTCCTTGCCTGAATCGTCTCTCTTGCATGCTCTTGGCTTCTGCGCGTCGATGAGGTAGTAGGAGTCGTTGCCCAATGCTTTGCTGATGATGAAGGGGCCTTCCCAAGGGGCCAAGAGCTTGTGCTGGCCAGCTGTTCGCTGGATCAGCCGGAGCACAAGGCTCCCTCTTGGAAGGATCTTGGCTTGATCTTCTGACTGTGGTAGCAGTGCAGACTCTGCTGGTAGATGGTGGCCCGGCTGAGTGCTAACAGCCGGCCCTCTTCCAGCAGATCGACACCGTCTTCTCGCGCCTCTTTTGCCTCCGCCTCCGTGTACATGGTGACGCGAGGCGAGTGAAACCCAATGTCAGTTGGGATGACAGCCTCGGCACCGTACACGAGAAAGAATGGAGTGAAGCTGGTTGATTTGTTCAGAGTGGTGCGGAGGCTCCAAAGAACGGCCGACAGCTCGTCGATCCAGCAGCCGACCAACCGATCTAGTGGCTCGACCAGTCGGGGCTTGACGCCGGAGAGGATGAGGCCGTTTGCTCGCTTGAATTGGCCGTTTGACTGCGGATGGGCAACGGACGCTAAGTCCAGTCGGATGCCCTGCGTCGCGCATAAACGGGCCAAGGCTCCCTTGGGAAAGTTTGTGCCATTCTCGATGATGATGTTGTGTGGTGCTCCGTACCGGGTGGTGATGTCTGTAATGAAGGTCATAGCAGTCGGACCATTCAACTTCTTGATTGGCTTTGCTTCAATCCACTTGGTGAACTTGTCCACGGCAACGAGCAGATGGGTCATGCCGCCGCGTGCTGTCTTGAATGGTCCCACCATGTCCAACCCCCAGACGGCCAAAGGCCAAGCCAGGGGGATGGTCTTGAGTGCAGAGGCCGGTAGATGCTGCTGGGAGCTGAACTTTTGACACCCTTTGCAATGGTTGACCAACTCCTTAGCGTCCTCCAAAGCAGTCGGCCAGAAGAAACCATGGTGCAAAGCTTTGGCAACAAGGGATCTGGAGGCCGCGTGGTGGCCACACTTGCCTTGCTGGATATCTTTGAGGATTGCTTGGCTCTTCTATGGTTCTACGCAGCGCTGGAAGACTCCACCACGCTATGCCCCGACATGCTCTCTGCTTACTATCGTAGGCTCTCGATCGGCGTTGTACTTGCCGGGCCGAGATCTCATCAGTCGGCAACTCTCTGTTCACTAGAAACTTGAGAATGGGCTCTGCCCATGATGGTGCTTGAATTTCTTCTACTGCCACTATAGCCACATGTACTAGGGCAGCTGGGTTGGGAGGTGGCGGGTTGGAGCTGGTTGCTACTTGCTGCATCATTGAAGTCTCTAGGCCGAATGCTGCAGCCCCCGGGCCAGGTTGTGAAGTCTCCGGGCCGGATGCGACTGCTGCAATCCCCGAGCCACTTGTTGAAGTCCCCGGCCCGGCTACTGCAGCCCCCGGGCCGGGTTGTGAAGTCCCTGGGCCGGGTGTGACTTCTGCAGTCCCCGTGTCGCCTGCCGAAGTCCCAGTGCCGGCTGTCGCAGCCCTCGAGTCGGATCCGACTGCCTCGGGAGGAGCCGACACAAAGATGGACTCAGATTCTAGAGAAGGCTTGATTGACAGCTTGCGGAGGCACTAAAGGGAAACGCCGGCTGGTATCGCTTGACGAGTGGAGCCGATCCGTGCCAAGGCATCCGCCTGCTCGTTGCGTTTCGTGGCACGTGAAGGAACTCACACCCTTCAAAGTATCCACTGAGTTGCTGGACGAGGAAAAGCGGTAGCTCGCCATGTTTGCATGCTTACGCCCCGCCGCCAGACGATCGCTGGACCACCAAGTTGAGTCGCCAGAAGACGTGATCCGGCGGATGCCGATCTCTTTGGCCAACCGGAGGCCGTGTATTAGTGCTTCATACTCGGCTACATTGTTGGACATAGCAAAGTGGATTTGCAATGTGTATCTGAGCTTGTCGCCTTTGAGAGAGGTGAGGACAACGCCGGCTCCCAAGCCGGTGCGCATCTTCGAGCCCTCAAAGTGCATTCGCTAAGGAGTGGAGTCCGGAGGTGGCAGCAAGTACTGGGTCTTGGCCCAGTTGACAAGGAAGTCGGCCAGTGCTTGGGACTTGATGGAGGTGCGCGGCTGGTAGAAGATGGTGTAGGGGGCCAACTCGATGGCCCATTTGGCCACTCGGCCAGATACATCTCTGTTGCCAATGATCTCGGCAAGTGGGGCAGTGCAGACAACTGTGACCGGGTGCTCTTGAAAGTATGGCTTCAATATCTTGGCGGCAAAGTGCACGCTGTAGCACATCCTCTAGTAGTGAGGGTATTTCTGCTTCGAGGTTGACAATACCTCGCTCAAATAATAAACATGCCTCTGGACTGGCTATGCTCTGCCATCTTCTGGGTGCTCTACCACAATGAATGTGCTGACCACCCGGCTGGTGGCGGCGATGTAGAGGTACATGTGCTCTTTAGCAGTCGGAGCCGCCAGGACAGGTGGCATGGTCAACATCTTCTTTAATTGGAGAAAAGCTTCGTCTACCTTGTCATTCCACTCAAAATGAGTGGTCTTCTTCATGAGCTGGTATAGGGGAAGAGCCTTCTCGCCCAGTCGACTGATGAGACGGCTGATGGATGCCAAACAGCCGGTGAACTTCTGGACGTCTCTCAGTCGGGTGGGTTTCTCCATCCTCTCGATGGCCTTGATCTTCAGAGGGTTGCACTCTATGTCGCGCTCTGAGACCAGGAAGCCAAGGAGCTGGCCGGCTGGTACTCCAAAGACGCATTTCTCTGGGTTGAGCTTGATCTGAACCGGCACAGGTTTTCAAATGTTTCCTTGAGATCTTCCAAAAGGGTACCACGCTTCTCCGTCTTCACCACAATATAATCTACATAGACGTGGGGATTTCTGCTGTGCTGTTTTAGGAGGCACTTCTGCATGCAACGCTGAAACGTGGCACCGACATTTCTCAGGCCGAATGTCATGGTCAGGTAGCAGAAGGCTCCGAATGGTGTGATGAAGGCGGTCTTTAGGCGGTCTGCCGGGTTGAACTTTATCTGGTGGTAACCTGAGTAGGCATCCAAGAAACTCAACAGCTCGCATCCAGCTGTGGAGTCTATCACTTGGTCAATCCGGGGTAATGCAAATGGATCCTTGGGGCAAGCTTTGTTGAGACTGGTGTAATCAATGCACATGCACCACTTGTTATTCTTCTTCAATACAAGGACTAGGTTGGCGAGCCACTCTGGGAAGAAAACTTCCATGATGAAGACGGCTGCCAACAGGCGGGCGATCTCTTCTCCAACAATTCTTCTCTTCTCCTCACGACAAATCGGACGGAGGGGTTGCTTGACCGGCTTGGCATCCGCTTCCGACGTAGCTTGTGCTCGCGAACTGGCTGTAACACTGTGCATGTCTTTGGGAGACCATGCGAAAATGCCCCATTCTCATGGAGGAAACCAACGAGCTCGCTTTCCTATTTGCTATCAAGGTTGGCACCTATGATAGCGTTCCTCTCCGAGTGCTCAGGGTCCAGGGGGATCTTCTTTGTTTCTTTGGCCGGCTTGAAGGAGCCCTCAGTCTATGACTCTTTGAGCTCTCGTGACAGGTCCGGTTGCTTACCGGCCATGGCCACCACCCGGTCCAGGAGCTTCTTCTCAGCCGCAATCACGAGGGACACGGCCAGCCGACTGCTAGCTGCAGCACAGGTGGATGACTTCTCATAGTCTCCATTGATCATGATAATGCCCTTGGTTCCTAGCATATTCATCTTGAGGTAGGCATAATGAGGCACTGCCATG
Organism: Aegilops bicornis; assembly: GCA_021605145.1. Lineage (NCBI taxonomy): Eukaryota > Viridiplantae > Streptophyta > Magnoliopsida > Poales > Poaceae > Aegilops > Aegilops bicornis. The sequence continues at coordinate 417,359,514 of CM038670.1, read as the reverse complement.
AACTTGGCTAGAGTAGGCCGGCCTAGGAGCACAAGGTAAGGCCTCTCTAGGCCGACCACCTCAAACCAAATCGCTTCTCGGCGGAAATGATCCTTGTCTCCGAAGAGGACGTCTATCTTGACTTTGCCGATTGGTGAGCAGGACAAGCCGGGCACAATGCCATGAAACACAGTTCGACTGGGCAGCAACTGCTTCTCTTTTATCTTCAACTTCTCCATGGTGTCACGGTAAAGGATGTTGATGCTGCTACCGCCATCTATCAGAATCTGGGAGAAATGAGCAGCTCGCCTCTCCGTTGCAAGGGTAGCATCCAACACCAGGGCATAGGAACCTGGAGAAGGCATCACTTCTGGGTGGTCAGCACGGCTTTAGCTGATAGGCTTCTCAGACAATGCATGAATTCTGGAGCAGTTGATGCAATTGCGTTCACTTCACGGTGCTGCTGGCGTCGGCTGTGTCTGTCGCTAGCCACACTGGTGAAGACTACGTAAGCACCATGCTCTTCACGATAATCATCTTGGATCACACCGACTGCTGGACGGGCGGCCGGCTGCTGAGGCGGTGGAGCCATTGGGCTGACAGGCGGTGGAGGTGGCAGTCCTTCTCCCTTGGCAATGCGGACAAGCCAGTGGCACTTCCGAGTTGTATGGTTGGACGGCTTCGCTCCGCTGTGGAACTTGCAGCGAGCATCGAGGGTCTGCTCAAAGGAGAAAGCGGGCAACCAGGCCGGCTTGCCGCCTTTCTGACGCTTGGGGGGTGGCTGCCCTTTAGGTTGTTGATCTTCAACTGTCGCCACCTGCCGGCTGGTGGAAGCCAGCTGGGGGGCTTTGCGCTTGTTGTCGTTCGGCTGCTGGTGCCAACTGTTGTCTCCAGTCGGCGTTCGAGGAGCCAGAGGGAGCACCTTCCCTGAAGCGTCCACCCGAAGCTCCGACTTCATGGAGGAGTCGGCAGTGGCGTACTTGTCTGCTATGATCAGCAGTTCGTCGAGTGTGTCCGGCTCATCGCAGAGGAGTCGGTGCTTGAGAAAGGTGCCCTCTCAGCACCCGGCAGTGAAGTTTCAATGGCTTGGACCTCATGCACCCCTTCACAGGAGTTGCGCAGGTCTGCCCATCGCATCAGGTAGTCGCGGGTGGACTCATTGGGGCCTTGGACGCACAGCGAGAGCTGGCGAGGCTTGGGAGGCCGCTTGTAGGTGCTGGTGAAGTTGCGGACGAAGACTTCAGTGAAATCTACCTAGCTATTGATGCTGCGGGGCTTCAGGATGTTCATCCATGTCCGGGCCGTGCCCTGGAGCATGAGCGGAACGTACTTCACGGCAACACGCTTGTTGTCGTTTGCTATGCTGACGGCCGTGGAGTAGTCGACCAGCCAGTCTTCCAGCTTCACAGAGCCGTTGTACTTGGGCATATCTCGTTGAAGCATGAACCCTTTTGGAAAGGGCTCGTCGCGGATGCGGGGCCCAAAACAAGGCGGGCCCAACATGTCTTCTTCTTCTAGCGCTAGGGATCGATTGATATGGTCGATCCGGTGGCAGAAATCGTTCTCTCCGATTCCTTCTCGGCGGCCTAGCCGATCACCGAGAGTTGGGTGGTCAACAGGCGGCGGGGAAGCACGCCTCTCCCTCCGAGAAGGAGGAGGAGGCGGACAGTCATCTCATCGTTCCACTCCTCGTGGGCGACCATCTTGGTCGCGCTCGATGGTGATGCGCGTGCGGCTGCGGCTAGCAGCCGGCTCTTTGTCTCGTCTGTCGCGGACGCGACCAGTAGGCATCCGGGAGGTCGCGGCTTGCTCTCAGCGAGGGGGCGGGTTCTCAACCCGCTGAACGGGTCCTTTGGCGCGACAGCCGGCTTCTTGCTGCGCTGCAGCCGCGTCAATGAGCTGCTGGACACACTCTGTCATGTAGCGACGCTCGTCGCCCTCGAGGTGGTCCAACTCGTCTGCTGCCGCCTGGGTAGCTCGTATGTTCTCCTTGGGCGTGGCGTATACAGGGCGGTCTGCCCCAAACATGCTGGCGATGGCAGCACCGTGCTGTTGGACCGTACCAATGCGGTTGGGCCAGCCGGGAGCCGGCGTGCCACCAACGGCGCGGTCGATCTCGCGCTGGTAGGCCTCTGAGAGGCGTCTCATGGTGACCAACTTCTTGGCACTTTCGACAAGCGAGACGCGGTGGGCTTCCAGCATCTCGGTGTCGGCGTCTTTGGGGATGGGCGCAGACAGGTCCCGCAGGGCCGTCTGCAGCGGGCCTTGAGCGCCACCAGAGGCTCCGTCGTGGCTGATGATGAGCACCTCCGTGACGGTGCTGCCGCTGCTGTCGGCGCGAGGGAGAGGGTCGTCAATGAACACCACATTGGTGGGGAAGGCGTCAAGCGATGCCGTGTCGGAGTCGACAAGCATCGGGTCGGTGGAGCCGATCGACTCCAGGTCGAAGGATGGCTCGTTGGTGATGTCGAGCTTGCCAAGGATGTCAAGGAGGCATCTCTCTGAGCTAGCTGCTCCCGCGTCGGGCGCGGGGTCGTCAGAGAGGCGGACCTCGCTGATGAGGTCAGCGAGGCAACTCGACGCCAGAGGCGAAGCTCAAGACTCAGCCGCTTGGCGCAGCGCCGTCAGCGTGCCAGTGCTGGCTACGCCATTGGGAGGAAGAGGGTTCCCGTCCAGAACAGATCTCCATACGACGGTGCAATTAGCCCCACGGTGGGCGCCCAATGTCGAGGGTGTCGTGCGACATATGCCAAAGGATGGCTTATCATGGAGGGGGCTAATAAGACGTCGCCGGTGCCAGGAAACGGGATGAGGCGAAGACATGCACGCCGGCGAATCTTACCCAGGTTCGGGGCTCTCCTAGGAGATAACACCCCTAGTCCTGCTCTGCGGGGTCTCCGCATGATCACTAAAGCAACAAGAGTGGCTACAATATTGCTCCTTGAGCTGTTTCTCTAGAGGAGGAAGAAGAACAAGGCTAGCCCTAACTTCCTCTCTCTATATGTTTGTGTGAATGAACTAAGGTCTGAACCCTTTGCATGGGTGCCCTGGGGGGTTTATATAGGCCTACCCCCTAGGGGTACAAAGGTAATCTGGTCGGGTGTAGGACCCGACTGTCAGCGACTATGGTCGCCAGCTTCTCCGCCAGCCGCTGGGGCCCGCTGCCTGGTGGGCCCTGCTGGCTGTCTCATACGTGGCCGACAGACCGCGCCTGGCCGCTATGGTCTTTTCCGCTGCTCAAAGATCAGAAGCGATGCTGGTAATGATGCATGCTTTGTCGGGGGAGACGTGGCTATAGTACCGCCGCCTGGCGGGCGATCACTATAGCCATCTCCCATCTCTTCTGATTAATGGCGCACATACTTTGAGGGAGGGGAAGGGCCGCCTGCTTGGAGCTGGCCTCCCCTCATGCCGACTGGTCCGTGATTGCCGCCTTCTGGCTTCTCACTAACAGGTAAGGCCCACCGCCTGTGGGCCGTACCGACAGCCCAGAGTGGAGGCAGGGCCTTCTCTGCCATGGGTGATGTCATGGGCGGAGTGGAAACAGTGCCGCGCCGGACGGGAGATCTTCGTCTGGTACGGTGCACTGTGGCCGCGCTTGGCCCTGGATTTGGGGGTGGCAGGGCGCGTTGTAGCCATGCCCCGTCTCATCGTATTTATGTGGGTGCAGACTCTGAGGACGCTTGGGGTCGCCTGCTAGGAGCCGGCCCACCTCATGACCGCCTGCTGGGCCTTGCCGTCTTCTGGCAGCCGGCCGCTTGGACCAGCCGGGTGCGAGAAGGCGGTGCTTTGGTCTTTGATTCCTGAGGGGCGCAACCGGCCCCGATGTCTTGAAGCGCCATGGGGGGCGATGAGGCTACCCGTGGCCAATTACTTTGACATATTTTACCCAGGTTCGGCCCCTCTCAATGAGGTAAAAGCCTACTCCTGCTTTAGGTTGTATTGCTTAGGTTTCGATTAGCAGGGAGAGAATATTCTTGACCTAGATCTCGATGAGTTGTTTCTTGAGTTAACCCGCCGCTGGGTCACCCCTTTATATACACAGGTTGATGCCCGGCGGGTTACAGAGTCCCGGCCGGCTCATACACAACGTGTCCGGCTCGGTGACCAACTAAGCTTGCCTTACAATACAAGTTAAACATATGGAGGTTCATACCCATGGGCCTCAAGTCGCCCCCGGGTCTTGGGCCCTCAATAAGCTTGCTCTATGGACCGCCATCTTCATCATCCTCTTGGGCCTTCTCATCTTAAGCTGCCCGTGGCATGACCCGGCCCCTCCTGGGCAGGTCATACCCAGTAGTTATATCCCCAACACAAGTCAAGTATTATAAAACATTTTTATCTTTGTGAGTTTATATATCCATTACTATTCTTTAGTAAGTCTTTCGAAGGGTTCATCAAGTTCTAAGCTTGAATTATGTGAATGGATACTATCTCGGATTATGTTGGCATATAGCCAATTTCCGGAGTGAGGGCCCATCAACGCTTCTCTATGATTTATTGGTTCATTGTTTCCCCAACAATATTTCTTCTGCATACCACAATGGTCTACACGAATATTCCCAACCTATATAATTCAGTTGCAAGTTCAACCATGGTCTCTATATCTCTTGTAGAGGCTTTTGTATCAGTTGCAGTAAGAAATTCTAGAAGTACTTCCAGCGTTTCTTTTCTTTGAGCTGATTATGAAGATTCGCAATCTTGTCGAGTTGAATTGTCCTCCCACTCACTCTTTTGTACAAAACATGTTCTTCAAAACTTCCACACTCTATGGCAACACTTTTCCTCGGCGTAGAGATAGAGGAATACCCAACTATTGGGGATAACCTACAAAGTAGCACTTATTTCAATAAATTTGATGGCGCTCCTTTTTCAGTGTGAAAGCCACATTCTGTAAAGCATCACTTTGGAGGTGCAAGCTATACAATTCTTTTATAGCTCATCAGACATTCACTAAATTTGTAACTCAAATATTCTTTTCTGCAATCCAATTGTAGAAACATAATTTTCTTGTTATATTACTTTCTACTTTATTTTGAAAACCTTTTGAAACACTTCAAAAGATCCATATTTATGTCTCACTTAGTAAATATAAATATCTACATGAGTCATCCTTGAAGATAGATAAATCCACTACTTGCAACAACACTTATTGCACTACACACATTGATATGCATATTTCCAATTATTGTGTTGCTCGTTCGCTATGGCCCGTGAATGGTATTTTAGTTTAATTCACTAATTGGACAAAACCTGCAAGTGTCAGATGATTCTCAATCGAATGACTTCAAAATTTACCACTATGGAATTTCTCCATGCTAGTTTCTCCAATGTGACTAAATGCAATGCCACACACATGTGGTATTCTTTTAGTCTTGCGACATTTAACGTCAGTGTTATGGATGTTCAGTTTTATTATCAATATTCATAGCATACATCTTATTCACAATAAGTGTATGTGATACATCTCCAACGTATCTATAATTTTTATTTTCCCATTCATTATATTATCTATTTTGAATGTTTTATATGCATTAATATGCCATTTTATATTATTTTGGGACTAACCTATTAACCTAGAGCCCAGTGCCAGTTTATGTTTTTTCCTTGTTTTTGAGTTTTACATAAAAGGAATATCAAACGGAATAAAACTTTCATGATGATTTTTCATGGACCAGAAGATACCCAGAAGACTTGGGGAGGGGGTCATAAGACCCACGAGGAGCCCACAAGCCCTTAGGGCGCGCCCCTGGCTTGTGGACCCCTTGGGAGTCCCCCAACCATAATCTTTGCACTATAAATTCTAAAATATTCCCCCAACATCAGAGGCATCCACCAAAATACTTTTCCGCCGCCGCAAGCCTTTGTTCCCATGTGATCCTATCTTGGGGCCTTTTCCGGCACCCTGCCGGAGGGGGATTCGATCACTGAGGGCCTCTACATCAACCTTGCTTCCCTTCCGATGAAACTTGAGTAGTTTACCACAGACCTACGGGTCCATATCTAGTAGCTAGATGGCTTCTTCTCTCTCTTTGATCTTCAATAAATGTTCTCCTCGATGTTCTTGGAGTTCTGTCCGATGTAATATTCTTTTGCGGTGTGTTTGTCGAGATACGATGAATTATGTATTTATGATCAGATTATCTATGAATATTATTTGAGTCTTCTCTGAACTCTTTTATGCATGATTAAATATCTTTGTATTTCTCTTTGAATTATCGGTTTAGCTTGGCCAACTAGATTGGTTTTTCTTGCAATGGGAGAGGTGCTTAGTTTTGGGTTCAATCTTGCGGTGAAATAGTAGTAGGGGTAGCAAGGCACGTATTGTATTGTTTCGATCAAGGATATGATGGGGTTTTCATCATATTGCTTGAGTTTATCCCTCTACATTATTCCGTAAATAGTCATACGTGCTTATGGAAAAGAACTTGCATGACATCTTTTGTCCTACCCTCCCGTGGCAGCGGGGTCCTATTGGAAACTAAGGGATATTAAGGCCTCCTTTTAATAGAGAACCGGAACAAAGCATTAGCACATAGTGAATACATGAACTCCTCAAACTATTGTCATCACCGAGAAGTATCCCGATTATTGTCACTTCGGGGTTGTCGGATCATAACACATAATAGGTGACTATAGACTTGCAAGATAGGATCAAGAACACACATATATTCATGAAAACATAATAGGTTCAGATCTGAAATCATGGTACTCGGGCCCTGGTGACAAGCATTAAGCATAGAAAAGTCACAGCAACATCAATCTCAGAACATAGTGGATACTAGGGATCAAACCCTAACAAAACTAACTCGATTACATGATAAATCTCATCCAAATCATCAGCGTCCAGCAAGCCTACGATGGAATTACTCACGCACGGCGGTGAGCATCATGAAACTGGTGATGGAGGATGGTTGATGATGACGACAACGACGAATACCCCTCTCCGGAGCCCCGAACGGACTCCAGATCAGCCTTCCCGAGAGAGATTAGGGCTTGGCGGTGGCTCCGTATCGTAAAACGTGATGAAACTTTCTCTCTGATTTTTTTCTCCCCGAAAGCCAATATATGGAATTGGAGTTGGCATCGGAGGGTCTCCAGGGGGCCCACGAGGTAGGGCGGCGCGCCCAGGGGGGGAGGGCGTGCCCCCCACCCTCGTGAGCAGGGTGTGGGCCCCCTGGTCTTCATCTTTGGCGAGGATTTTTTATTATTTTTTCTAAGGTGTTCCGTGGAGTTTCGGGTCATTCCGAGAACTTTTGTTTTCTGCACATAAAACAACACCATGGCAATTCTGCTGAAAACAGCGTCAGTCCGGGTTAGTTCCATTCAAATCATACAAGTTAGAGTCCAAAACAAGGGCAAAAGTGTTTGGAAAAGTAGATACGACAGAGACGTATCAACTCCCCCAAGCTTAAACCCTTGCTTGTCCTCAAGCAATTCAGTTGACAAACTGAAAGAGAAAAAGAAAAACCTTTAGAAACTCTGTTTGCTCTTGTTGTTGTAAACATGAAAAGCTAGCATTCAAGTTTCAGCAAATATTATGAACTAACCATACTCACAATAACACGTAGGTTTCATAATTACTCATATCAATAGCATAATCAGCTAGCGAGCCATAATAATAAAACTCGGATGACAACACTTTCTTAAAATAATCATAACATGATATAACAAAATGGTATCTCGCTAGCCCTTTCTGAGACCGCAAAACATAAATGCAGAGCACCTTTAAAGATCAAGAACTGACTAAACATTGTAATTCATGGTAAAAGAAATCCAGTCAAGTCATACCAAATATAAACCAATTATAATGAATGCAAACGACTGTGTGCTCTCCGGTGGGTACTTTTTTAATAAGAAGGGTGATGACTCAACATAAAAGTAAATAGATAGGCCCTTCGCAGAGGGAAGCAGGGATTTGTAGAGGTGCCAGAGCTCGATTTTGAAATAGAGATAAATTATATTTTGAGCGGCATACTTTCACTGTCAACGCAACAAATATGAGATGACTGTATCTTCCATACTACATGCATTATAGGCAGTTCCCAAACAGAATGGTAAAGGTTTATACTCCCCCTCCTCCACAAGCATCAATCCATGGCTTGCTCGAAACAACGAAGTGCCTCCAATATTCAACGGGTCCCTGTGGGGAGTTTTGTTTAATTATTTTGATTTGCTTTGATCTTTTTGGATCATGGGACTGGGCATCCTGCCACTGCCCTTTCTCATGAATGAGGAGCGGAGTCCACTCCTCTTGAGAATAACCCACCTAGCATGGAAGATATAGGCAGCCCTAGTTGCACATGAGCTGCTCGAGCATACAAAACAGAATTTCATTTGAAGGTTTGGAGTTTGGCACATACAAATTTACTTGGAACGGCGGTAGATACCGCATATAGGAAGGTATGGTGGACTCATATGGAACAACTTTGGGGTTTAAGGAGTTTAGATGCACAAGCAGTATTCCCGCTTAGTACAGGTGAAGGCTAGCAAAAGACTGGGAAGCGACCAATTGAGAGAGCGACAACAGTCGTAAACATGCATTAAAATTAATTTACACCGAATATAAGCATGAGTAGGATATAATCCACCATGAACATAAATATCATGAAGGCTATGTTGATTTGATTCAACTACATGCGTGAACATGTGCCAAGTCGAGTCACTCAATTCATTTAAAGGAGGATACCATCCCATCATACCATATCATAATCATTCTAATAGCATGTTGGCACGCAAGGTAAACCATTATAACTCATAGCTAATCAAGCATGGCACAAGCAACTATAATCTCTAAATGTCATTGCAAATATGTTTTACTTCCTAATAGCTGAATCAGAACGATGAATCATCATATTTACAAAAACAAGAGAGGTCGAGTTCATACCAGCTTTTCTCATCCCAATAAGTCCATCATATATCATCATTATTGCCTTTCACTTGCACGAGCAACGGTGTGAATAATAATAAGAGTGCACGTGCATTGGACTAAAATTTGGAATCTGCAAGCATTCAACTCAAGAGAGAAGACAAGTAATATGGGCTCTAAGTTAGATAAACAATAATGCATATGAGAGCCACTAAGCATTTTCAATATAATCTTCTCGACCCCCAAAGAAAGGAAAAGAAATAAAAACTATTTACACGGGAAAGCTCCCAACAAGAAAAAGAAGAACAGGAAATATTTTTGGGTTTTCTTTTTAATTATTACTACTACAGCAGGAAAAATAGACTAACTAATTTTTTTTGTTTTTTCTTAAGGTTTATCAAACACACAAGAAGAAAGCTGGAAAAAGAAAATAAACTAGCATGGATATTATAGTGAAAGAGTATGAGCACCGACATCTAGCAATGAGTGTGTGTGAGCATAAATATAATGTCGGTGAGAAATACGTACTCCCCCAAGCTTAGGCTTTTGGCCTAAGTTGGTCTATTGCCAGGGATAGCTTTGGCCGATACCCGTAGGTGTAATTTGGGGTCATCTGCGATGAAGAATAGTTGGGATCATAATGTGATGAAGAGGACTCTCGATCGCCATCGACCGGGCAACCGCCTCAGGATCCCAAGAATAAAAAAGACATTCGTGGAGGCTCATCTTGTGGCTCGGTTCCGGCTGGTGCAGGATTCCGATAGGCTTGAATAGCCGCCCACGGATCAATGTATAGTGCTGTAGACTAGTTCAACATAGTGGGAGCAGGCAAAGTAATAGTCTCAGGGTGATGTTTATCAAAGTACAATTTATATTTGAGCTCCCCTTCGCGACTCTTAACAAGAAAATCATGCGCTAGCATACCCTTATAATCTAAATAATCACAGGGCAGCGATGTTTCTTCGTTCTCCTCATGCCTAATAGGTATCTCAAAATATTCAGCTAGGCGTGAAGCATAAATGCCTCCAAAGACGGGGCCCTTAGTACGGTTCAGACTTAACCGTCTAGCAACAATTCCACCCATACTAACAAAGTTATTGCGGTGTAAACCATGGAGCAAAATAATAATATCAGGAATACTAAGGTTCCCACAGTTCCCGCGTCTAATCAAGCAATGACTAGCAAATAAGGCAAAGTAACGTAAAACAGGAAAATGTATGCTAGTGATTCTTGCATCAGAAACCTTCCTGGTTTCTCCCACAGTGATAGTGTTAATAAAAGCTTCCACTTCATTACGGTGTGGTTCATATAAGGTGCCCTCAAAAGGTATTTTGCAAACCTCACAAAATTCAGCTAATGTCATCTCCTTAACAACGTCATATAAATGGAACTCTCTTGTTGGAGGTGATTTCTTAGGGAAAAAGTAGAAGTTCTGCACAAAAGTATTTGTGACTAAGAGATACTGATGACGTTGGTCGCGGAGGAAGTTGGTGAGGCCGACGTTCTCAATCAATAGATAGAAATCCTCATAAATCCCGGCTCTCCTCAAGAAGTCACCGAAAGGCCATTCACATGGCCGGACCTTTCACATGCGAGGCAAATTAAATTTGGGCTTCGTTTCTTCTTCCTTTTGTTTTTCCCTCGAGCTTTCTCGACGAGCGCCTCAAAAATTTCTTCATTATTTCTAAAACAATCTGAAATTTTTAGTAACTTCAAATAAAAGTGAACCAACTTCAATAAAACTGATAGCAACTACTCATACAAGTGCCTAGGGCCTATTTCAAGCATTAGAACTACTTGGAACCATATAAATTTGTCATGCAAGCTCAAGAACATGCTCACCTATGCAGCACAAATTTGCAATGAATAAAGCACTAGAACAAAAACTAGTTGGACCAATGGAGGAGTCACATACCAAGGAACAATATCCCCAAGCAGTTTTGCGAGAGGTGCTTTGAGCAAGGAGATCGAAAATCGCAGCAAAAGTTGCTGGAACACGAGCTTGAGTTGGTTTTTCGGGGTTGTGTGAGGCAGAGGAAGAAGATGGGTGCATGGATAAGTGGAGGAGGGCCACCGTGGGCCACCGAGGCAGGGGGCGCGCCCAGGGGGTAGGGCGCGCCCTCCACCCTCGTGGCCAGGTGGCAGCTCCCCCCGCGGTAATTTTTGCACTAAAAATCCTCAAATATTCCCAAAAAAATCATATTAAATTGGCATGGCATTCTGAGGACTTTTATTTTTAGGATATTTTTATATTGCACGGATAAATCAGGAAACAGACAGAAAAATACTATTTTTACTTTATTTATACTAAGTAACAGAAAATATAAAGAGGGTACAAAAGGTTGTGCTTCTAGTTTCATCCATCTCATGTTCATCAAAAGGAATCCACTAACAAGGTTGATCAAGTCTTGTTAACAAACTCATTCCGATAATCATGGAACTGGAGAAATTTCGAATAACACTATGTTACCTCATCGGGGATATGGACATCCCCGATAATAAGTATATCATATTTCTTCTTGACAATAGGGAGAGGAAATTCAAAACCTCCAAATATAATCGATGGAATTTTTCCAATAGAGTTGATACTATGAACTTGAGATTGTTTCCTCGGAAAGTGTATCAGTATGCTCATTACCATTAACATGAAAAGTGACATTGCCTTTGTTGCAATCAATAACAGCCCTCGCAGTATTAAGGAAAGGTCTTCCAAGAATAATAGACATACTATCGCCCTCGAATATCAAGAATAACAAAGTCCGTTAAAATAGTAACGTTTGCAACCACAACAGCACATCCTCACAAATACCGGCTGTATAGCAGTTGTTTTTTCAGACATTTGCAAAGATATTTCAGTAGGTGTCAACTTATTCAAGTCAAGTCTACTATATAAAGAGAGAGGCATAACACTAACACCGGCTCCAAGATCACATAAAGCAGTTTTAACATAATTTCTTTTAATGGAGCATGGTATAGTAGGTACTCCTGGATCTCCAAGTTTCTTTGGTATTCCACCCTTAAAAGTGTAATTAGCAAGCATGGTGGAAATTTCAGCTTTAGGTATCTTTCTTTTATTAGTAATGATATCCTTCATGTACTTAGCATAAGGATTTGTTTTGAGCACATCAGTTAATCGCATACGCAAAAAGATAGGTCTAATCATTTCAGCAAAGCGCTCAAAATCCTCATAATCTTTTTTCTTGGATGGTTTGGGAGGAAAAGGCATGGGTTTCTGAACCCATGGTTCACTTTCTTTACTATGTTTCCTAGCAACGAAGTCTCTTTTATCATAACGTCGATTCTTTGATTGTGGGTTATCAAGATCAACAACAGGTTCAACTTCTACATCATTATCATTACTAGGTTTAGCATCATCATGAACATTATCATTAACATTTCCACTAGGTTCATGTTCATTCTTTGGATTGTGTTTCAAAGATCGGACATAGAGATATCATTTGGATTATCAGGTGGTTCAGCAATAGGTTCACTAGAAGTTTGCACAGCCCTATCATTTTTCTTTTTCTTCCTCTTAGAAGAACTAGGTACATCAATATTATTTCTCTGAGAATCTTGCTCGATTCTCTTAGGGTGGCCTTCGTGATACAAAGGTTCTGAGTCATTCTACCAGTTCTAGTAGCCACTCTAACAAAGATAATCATTTCTCTTACTATTCATTTCATCAAACATTTCTTTCTGAGCTTTAAGTACTTGTTCTACTTGAGTGGTAACCATAGAAGCATGTTTGCTAACAAGTTTAAGTTCACCTCTAATATTAGCCATATAATCACTCAAGTGTTTAAGCATATCAGAATTTTATTTCAACTGTCTACCAAAACAAGCATTAAAATTTTCTTGTTTGACAATAAAATTATCAAACTCATCGAAGCATTGCCTAGCAGACTTATAATGAGGGATATCACCTTCATCAAATCTATAGAGAGAATTTACCTTTACTACCTGTGTCGGGATGTCGGGAGGCTCTTCAGTACATAAGTAATTGAGATCATATACTTCTTCAACAGGCGGTAAATTCAGACCATGTATTTCTTCAATAGGAGGTAAATTCTTAACATCTTCAGCTTTAATACCTTTTTCTTTCATAGATTCCTTTGCCTCTTGCATATCTTCGGGACTGAGAAATAGAACACCTCTCTTCTTCGGAGTTGGTTTAGGAATAGGCTCAGCCATTGGCTCTGGAGCTGGCTCGGGAGTTGGCTCAGGAGGTGCCCAGTTATTTTCATTTGTCAACATATTATTTAATAAAATTTTAGCGTCATCCGGTGTTCTTTCCCTGAAAAGTGAACCAGCACAACTATCCAGGTAATCTCTGGAAGCATCGATTAGTCCATTATAAAAGATATCAAGTATTTCAGGTTTCTTAAGAGGATGATCAGGCAAAGCATTAAGTAACTTGAGAAGCCTCCCCAAGCTTGTGGGAGACTCTCTTCTTCAATTTGCACAAAATTATATATATCCCTCAAGCAGCTTGTTTCTTATGAGCAGGAAATATTTAGCGAGAAGTAATAAATCATATCCTGGGGACTTTGCACACAACCGGGATCAAGAGAATTAAACCATATCTTAGCATCACCCTTTAATGAGAATGGAAATATTTTGAGTAAATAAAGGTAGCACGATCTCTCATTATTAGTAAATAGGGCAGCTATATCATTTAACTTAGTAAGATGTGCCACAACAGTTTCAGATTCATAGCCATAAAAAGGATCAGATTCAACCAAAGTAATTATATCTGGATCAACAGAAAAATCATATTAATCCTGATCATGAACAAAGTTGGGTGAAGTATCAAAATCAGGTTCGGGTCTCATCCTATCTATAAAAGATTCTTTACTCCATTTAACTAGCAACCTCTTAAGTTCATATCTATCCTGGCAAGCAAGAATGGCTGTTGTAGATTCAACATCGAAAATATAGCCCTCAGGAATAGCAGGCATACTATCATCATTACTAACATCATCATGTTCAGTTTCAATAATTTCTCTTTCTCTAGACCTAGAAATTTGTTCATCTAGAAATTCACCAAGGGGCACAGTAGTATCAAGCATAGAAGTAGTTTCATCATAAGTATCATGCATAGCGTATGGCATCATCAATAACATGCGACATATTGGAACGAATAGCGTAAGCAGGTTTAGGTGTCGCTAGCTTACTCATAATGTATAGGTGAATCAAGTGCAGAGCTAGATGGCAGTTCCTTACCTCCCCTCGTAGTTGAAGGATAAATTGTTGTCTTAGAGTCTTTCAAATTCTTCATACTGTCCAGCAGATATAAATCCCAAGTGACTCAAAGAATAGAGCTATGCTCTCCGGCGACGGCACCAGAAAAAGGTCTTGATAACCCACAAGTATAGGGGATCGCATCAGTTTTTGAGGGTAGAGTATTCAACCCAAATTTGTTGATTCAACACAAGGGGAGCCAAAGAATATTCTCAAGTATTAGCAGCTGAGTTGTCAATTCAACCACACCTGGAAACTTAGTATCTGCAGCAAAGTGTTTAGTAGCAAAGTAATATGATAGTGGTGGTAACGGTAACAAAAGTAAAGACATCAAAAGTAATGGTTTTGGTATTTTTGTAGTGATGATAATAGTAGCAACGGAAAACTAAATAAGCGTAAACCAGTATGTGGAAAGCTCGTAGGCACCGGATCAGTGATGGATAATTATGCCGGATGTGGTTCGTCATGTAACAGTCATAACATAGGGTGACATGTAACTAGCTCCAGTTCATCAATGTAATGTAGGCATGTATTCCGTAAATAGTCATACGTGCTTATGGAAAAGAACTTTCATGACATCTTTTGTCCTACCCTCCCGTGGCAGCGGGGTCCTATTGGAAACTAAGGGATATTAAGGCCTCCTTTTAATAGAGAACCTAACAAAGCATTAGCACATAGTGAATACATGAACTCCTCAAACTATGGTCATCACCGAGAAGTATCCCGATTATTGTCACTTCGGGGTTGTCGGATCATAACACATAATAGGTGACTATAGAATTGCAAGATATTGGTCATCACCGAGAAGTATCCCGATTATTGTCACTTCGGGGTTGTCGGATCATAACACATAATAGGTGACTATAGAATTGCAAGATAGGATCAAGAACACACATATATTCATGAAAACATAATAGGTTCAGATCTGAAATCATGGCACTCGGACCCTAGTGACAAGCATTAAGCATAGCAAAGTCATAGCAACATCAATCTCGTAACATAGTGGATACAAGGGATCAAACCCTAACAAAACTAACTCGATTACATGATAAATCTCATCCAACCCATCACCGTCCAGCAAGCCTACGATGGAATTACTCACGCACGTCGGTGAGCATCATGAAATTGGTGATGGAAGATGGTTGATGATGACGACGGCGATGAATTCCCCACTCCGGAGCGCCGAACGGACTCCAGATCAGCCCTCCCGAGAGATATTAGGGCATGGCGGCGGCTCCGTATCGTAAAACGTGATGAAACTTTCTCTCTGATTTTTTTCTCCCCGAAAGCCAATATATGGAGTTGGAGTTGGCGTCAGAGGGTCTCCAGGGGCCCCACGAGGTAGGGCGGCGCGCCCAGGGGGGAGGGCGCACCCCCACCCTCGTGAGCAGGGTGTGGGCCCCCTGGCCTTCATCTTTGGCGAGGATTTTTTGTTATTTTTTCTAAGGTGTTCCGTGGAGTTTCAGGTCATTCCGAGAGCTTTTGTTTTCTGCACATAAAACAACACCATGGGAATTCTGCTGAAAACAGCGTCAGTCCGGGTTAGTTCCATTCAAATCATACAAGTTAGAGTCCAAAACAAGGGCAAAAGTGTTTGGAAAAGTAGATACGATGGAGACGTATCATACATCATGTCATCTTACTTAAGGCGTTACTCTGTTCTTATGAACTTAATACTCTAGATGCATGCTGTATAGCGGTCGATGTGTGGTGTTATAGTAGTAGATGCAGAATCATTTTGGTCTACTTGTCACGGACATGATGCCTATATTCATGATCATTGCCTTAGATATCGTCATAACTATGCACTTTTCTATCAATTGCTCAACAGTAATTTGTTTACCCACCTTATATTTCTTTCAAGACATAAGCCTCTAGTGAAACCTATGGCCCCCGACTCTATTTTCCCTCATATATTTTCAGATCTATAAACCCAAAAACCCAAAAAATACCTTTCTACAATTTATTTATATTTACTTTAGTTTGCTCTTTTATTTATCTTTTATACCTATCTCTATTAGATCTCACTCCTGTTCGTGACCGTGAAGGGATTAACAACCCCTTTTTCGCGTTGTGTGCAAGTGTTTGTTAGTTTGTGCAGGTGCATAGATTGGCGATGACCCACAAGTATAGGGGATATATCATAGTCCTTTCGATAAGTAAGAGTGTCGAACCCAACGAGGAGCAGAAGGAAATGACAAGCGGTTTTCAGCAAGGTATTCTCTGCAAGCACTGAAATTATCGGTAACAGATAGTTATGTGATAAGATAATTCGTAATGGGTAACATGTAAAAAGAGTAACTAAGGTGCAGCAAGGTGGCCCAATCCTTTTTGTAGCAAAGGGCAAGCCTGGACGAACTCTTATATAAAGCAAAGCGCTCCCGAGGACACATGGGAATTACTGTCAAGCTAGTTTTCATCATGCTCATATGATTCACGTTCGTTACTTTGATAATTCGATATGTGGGTGGACCGATGCTTGGGTGCTTCCCTTCCTTGGACAAGCCTCCCACTTATGATTAACCCCTCTCGCAAGCATCCGCAAGTATGAAAGAAGAATTAAGATAAATCTAACCATAGCATGAAACATATGGATCCAAATCAGCCCCTTATGAAGCAACACATAAACTAGGGTTTAAGCTTCTGTCCCTCTAGCAACCCATCACCTACTTGTTACTTCCCAATGCCTTCCCCTAGGCCCAAACAATGGTGAAGTGTCATGTAGTCGACGTTCACATAACACCACTAGAGGAGAGACAACATACATCTCATCAAAATATCGGACGAATACCAAATTCACATGATTACTTATAACAAGACTTCTCCCATGTCCTCAGGAACGAATGTAACTACTCACAAAGCATATTCATGTTCATAATCATAGGAGTATTAATTATACTTAAGGATCTGAACATACAATTTTCCACCGAATAAACCAACTAGCATCAAGTACAAGGAGTAATCAACACTACTAGCAACCCACAGGTACCAATCTGAGGTTTTGAGACAAAGATCGGATACAAGAGATGAACTAGGTTTTGAGAGGAGATGGTGCTGGTGAAGATGTTGATGGAGATTGACCCCCTCTTGATGAGACGATCATTGGTGGTGACGACGGCTTCAATTTCCCTCTCCTGGAAGGAAGTTTCCCCGGCATAACAGCTCTGCCGGAGTCCCAGATTGGTTCTGCCCAAGTTCCGCCTCAAGACAGTGGCGCTTTGTCTAGAAAGCTTCCTTCTGATTTTTTCCAGGTCAAAACACATCATATAGCAGAAGATGGGCATCAAGGGGCTGCCAGGTGTCCCACAAGGCAGGGGGCTGATACGTCTCCAACGTATCTATAATTTATGAAGTATTCATGCTATTATATTATCCATCTTAGATGTTTTATATGCATTTATATGCTATTTTATATGATTTTTGGGACTAACCTATTAACCTAGAGCCCAGTGCCAATTTCTGTTTTCTCCTTGTTTTTGAGTTTTGCAGAAAAGGAATACCAAACGGAGTCCAATTGACGAGCCAATTTTTAATGATTTTTTATGGACCAAAAGAAGACCTCAGAGTAAAAGAGTTGGGCCAGGAGAGTCCCGGGGTGCCCACGAGGGTGGGGGGCGCGCCCACCCCACAAGGCGCGTGGGCCTGCCTCGTGGACACCTCGGGCACCTCCTTGACGTGAGACTGACGCCAAAAATTCCTATAAATACAGAAACCTCGGAAAATTAACATAGATCGGAAGTTCCGCCGCCGCAAGCCTCTGTAGCCATTAGAAATAAATCTAGGCCCTCTCTGGCACCCTGCCGGAGGGGGCCATCATCACCGGTGGCCATGGAGGAGTATCCCGGAGAGGCCATCATCACCATGAAGGGCAAGGACCAGAGGGTGGAGGCCATGGAGGAGGAAGCACAAGGGGGAATCCCTCTATCTTGGAGGAGGAAGCACAAGGGGAATCATCGCCGCGGTGATCGTCTTCATCAACATCACCATCATCATCACCATCCTCATCTCTTTTACGCAGTCCACTCTCCCGCACCCCGCTGTAATCCCTACTTGAACATGGTGCTTTATGCCACATATTATGATCCAATGATGTGGTGCCATCCTATGATGTTTTGAGTAGATATCTTTTGTCTATGGGTTTATTGATGATCTAGATTGGTATGAGTTGTATGTTTCATTTTGGTGCTGTCCTATGGTGCCCTCCGTGTCACGCAAGCGTGAGGGATTCCGCTGTAGGGTGTTGCAATGCGTTCATGATTCGCTTATAGTGGGTTGGTGAGTGACTGGAACACAAACCCGAGTAAGAGGGATTGTTGTGTATGGGAATAAAGAGGACTTGATGCTTTAATGCTATGGTTGGGTTTTACCTTAATGATCTTTAGTAGTTGTGGATGCTTGCTAGAGTTCCAATCATAAGTGCATATGATCCAAGTAGAGAAAGTATGTTAGCTTATGCCTCTCCCTCATATGAAACTGAAATAGTGATTACCGGTCTTGTTAACAATTGCCTAGGACAATTCCGCACACCGATCCACCATTATTCCACACTTGCTATTTATAATATTTAGTAATATATTCTAACTTTATATAACAGCACCTACCTTTATATTTTAGCTATCCATTATCATGCAAAGTTATCCTCTTCATACCCACAACGTAGTTTTATTTCTCGTTGCTAGTTGGAAGCAAACATTCGGTGTACGTAGAGTCGTATCAGTGGCAGATAGGGCTTGAGAGAATATTGATCTTACCTTTAGCTCCTTGTGGGTTTGACACTTCATACTTAGCACTTCCACCTTTGTAAATTGCAACGATGATTCCCTGCACTTGGGGATTATCAAGCTCTTTTCTGGCGTCGTTGCCGGGGAGCAATAGCGTGGGGTTGATATTCTCGTGTGTGCTTGTTTGCTTTCTTCACTAAGTAGATTTTATTTTTACTTTTTGTTTCTGTTTAGTTGTGGGTGAAGCATACAATTTTTTTTAAAAGAATGAAAATACAAAAAATTATTACTTGCCTCTCTTGCCTAAAAAGTTTTTCAAAAAGAGAAGTGATTGGAAAGTTATGCATTGAAGAAGTGAGGGTCGACCTTGAGCACTTGTGTTCATGCTCACGGAAACAATGTAGAATTTCTCATGGAAGTTTCTCTGTAAATAATTATCCTCTTGTATATATCCATTGTATTATAAAAATAATGTGCCAAGCTTTGGTTTTAGGATGATTAGATTGCTTGTTTACTATGTGCAGAACAAAAACAGAAACTTTGGCGGTGGTGCGTGGTTTTACATTTTTAACTGAGAAGTCAAATGGGTATGAAACTTTTTTCAAATTAATTCTGTACAAATTTTTCAAATTTTCAAATTTAGTTCATAATTTTAGGAGCTACAGAAGTGTACCAAACTTCCAGATTACTACAGACTGTTATGTTTTTAACAGATTCTGTTTTGCGTGTGTTGTTTGCTTATTTCGATGAATCTATGGCTGGTATCGGGGGGTATGAACCATAGAGAAGTTGGAATACAGTAGGTTTAACCCCAATATAAATAAAGAATGAGTTCATTACAGTACCTAAAGGTAGTGATTTGCTTTATTACACTAACGGATCTCACAAAGTTTTTGTTAAGTTTTGTGTGGATGAAGTGTTCGAAGAATGAGGAGTTACCGATGTGAGAAGAATAAAGAGAGGTAAGAGTTCAAGATTGGGGATTCCCAAGGCACCCCAAGTAAATATTTAAAGTATACTCAAGCATCTAAGCTTGGGGATGCCCCGGTTGGCATACCATATTTTTTCTTCAACAAATATTGGTATACCTCGGTTTTTGTTTTGTTCACATGATTTGTGTCCTTTGTGTTTTTGTTTTTCCTTTAAGAACCATGCTAGCATGAGATAGACATTCATTGATTTATATAATATTGCATGTGCTTCACTTATATCTTTTAAGAATGATCTTATAGAATTGCTCTTTGTGCTTCACTTAAATCTTTTGAGTATGGTTTTATAGAATGCTTCGTGTGCTTCACTTATACATTTTGAGCTTGGATATTGGTTAGTCTATATTAATTTTAGAATGCTCCATGAACTTCACTTATATCTTTTGGAGTATGAATAATACTTTCATTTAAAGTGGGTTTTGAAGAGTGTCAACTTTAGGAATTAGTGATCCCACTATTTTGGAGGGTGTTGAATCTTAGTGTGATATTTATGAAAGTGGATTTGGAAGAGTGTCAACTTTAGCTAGTAATGATTCCACTATCTCGGAAGAGGTTCCTATTGATTATGAGAAAAAAGGTTGCTATCCATGATGCTACTGAAAATTATTATGAGGGAGGAATACATGCTTGTAGGAGTTGCAATAATATCAAGTTTCCTCTCTATGTGCTTATAGTTTTGAAGTTATACTTGTTTTGCCTTCCTATGCTAGTTGATTGTTGTTCTTATAAATTGTGTGCTCACAAAAGCCCTAGGCATAGGAAGTAGGTTATATTTAAATGTGCTAGTCATATTCTTCAAGATGCTCTCTTTGTGTTTCAATTCCTATCTTTTATGTGAGCATCATTGAAATCATCATGCCTAGCTAAAATGCATTAAAGAAAAGCGCTTGTTGGGAGACAACCCAATATTTATCATTACTGATTTTGCGTGATCACATGATTAATCTACTTTATTAATCATGTTTTATAGCTTTTGTTTCAATAAAGTGCCAAGTAAGACCTTTGGTAAGACTTGGGAGAAAGTTAATGTGATCTTGCTGTAAAAAACAGAAACTTTGCGCTCACGATATTAGCTGTAATGTTTTACACAAGAGTGATTTTGAGTTGATTCTTTTTGAAGAATATTAATATACAAATTCCTCACGTCCAACAATTTATTTCATAATTTTTAGAGTAGCAGAAGTATGGTTATTGTTCAGATCATTACAGACTGTTCTGTTTCTGACAGATTCTGTTTTCATTGCATAGTTGGCTTGTTTTCTAGTTTCTATGGCTTTTATTTCTCAATATAAATTGTAGAAATGATATGGTACAGTAGGCATTGTTTGAGAACAATTATGAACCCTGTCTTTGACAGTACCAAAGTGAATGATTTACTCTTTATCATACTAACCTATCTCACGAAGTTTGGTTAAGTTTTGTGTGATTGAAGTTTTCAAGTTTTGGGTGAGATATCGATATGAGGAGAATAAGGAGTGGAAAGACCCTAAGCTTGGGGATGCCCAAGGCACCCCAAGGTAATAATCAATGAAGAATCAAGCGCCTAAGCTTGGGGATGCCCCGGAAGGCATCCCCTCTTTCGTCTTCAAAACTATCGGTAAACCTTACTCGGAGCTATATTTTTATTCATCACATGATATGTGTTTTGCTTGGAGCATATTTTCAATTTTACTTTCTGTTTGAATAAAATCATTGGATCTGTAATATTGAATGAAAAAGAATCCTCCAGTTAATTATTTGACTACTCAGTGTTCTTCACTCATATCTTTTGGAGTAGTTTGTCATTCACTCATGTGCTTCACGTATATATTATGAGTAAGTGGTTGAATAAATTGAATGTCATAAATATGAATTTATATATGTTTCATATGCTTACAACATGGGGAGTAATGACTTCACACATAATAAGTATAGGTAGTGAACTTATTGAAAGTTAGCAAACGTAGAATTGGTCACTTGAACAATTCATGAAAGAATATTGAAGGAAGAGGGATTTCACATATAAATATACTATCTTGGACATCTTTTGTAACTGGGAGCACTCATTAAAATATGACATGCTAAAGGGTTGATGTTGGACAAGGAAGACAACATAATGGGTTATTGTTTCTTATATCTGAAATAAAGTATATTGTCATGGATCACCCAACACGTTGAGCTTGCCTTTCCCCCTCATGCTAGCCAAATTCTTTGCACCAAGTAGAGATACTACTTGTGCTTCCAAATATCCTTAAACCAAGTTTTGCCATGAGAGTCCACTAAACCTACCTATGGATTGAGTAAGATCCTTCAAGTAAGTTGTCATCGGTGCAAGCAATAAAAATTGCTCTCTAAATATGTATGATTGATTGGTGTGGAGGAAATAAGCTTTATACGATCTTGTGATGTGGAAGAAATAAAAGCAACGGACTGCATAATAAAGGTTCATACCACAAGGGGCAATATAAAGTGACGTTCTTTCGCATTAAGATTTTGTGCATCCAACCCTGAAAGCGCATGGCAACCTCTGCTTCCCTCTGCGAAGGGCCTATCTTTTATTATTATCTTCTACCTTATGCAAGAGTCATGGTGACCTTCACCTTTCCTTTTACATTTTATCCTTTGGCAAGCACGAGGTGTTGGAAAGATCCGACACGAGATATATATATATATATATATATATATATATATATATATATATAATTGAATGTAAGTTATCATGAGCTATTATTATTGACATTACCCTTGAGGTAAAAGGTTGGGAGGCGAAACTATAAGCCCCTATCTTTCTCTGTGTCCGATTAAAACTCCATAACCACAAGTATTGCGTGAGTGTTAGCAATTGTGAAAGACTAAATGATAGTTGAGTATGTGGAGTTTGCGAAATCAAAGCTCTGACATAGACTCTTCCTGAAAATAAGATGGATTGAAATTGTTTGATGACTTAGAATATTGTTTGTTAGTTTTCAAAAAAGTTTATGATCTATACTTTAAACATGTGACTTGCTTGTTACTTGATCATGAAAAGTTTTATGAGATGAGCTACTGTTATGACATATAATGATACTAGAAAAGGTGACTGAAATTATCATTGATCAAACTTGCGCACCTCCTAGCATTCACACTTCATAAATTATTTCTTTTATCATTACCTACTCAAGGACGAGCAGGAATTAAGCTTGGGGATGCTGATACGTCTCCAACGTATCTACAATTTATGAAGTATTCATGCTATTATGTTATCCACCTTAGATGTTTTATATGCATTTATATGCTATTTTATATGATTTTTGGGACTAACCTATTAACCTAGAGCCCAGTGCCAGTTTACATTTTCTCCTTGTTTTTGAGTTTTTGCGTAAAAGGAATACCAAACGGAGTCCAATTGACGAGCCAATTTTTGATGATTTTTTATGGACCAAAAAAAGACCTCGGAGTAAAAGAGTTGGGACAGGAGAGTCCCGGGGTGCCCACGAGGGTGGGGGGCGCGCCCACCCCCCAGGCGTGTGGGCCTGCCTCGTGGACACCTCGTGCACCTCCTTGACGTGAGACCGACGCCAAAAATTCCTATAAATACAGAAACCTCAGAAAATTAACCTAGATCGGAAGTTCCGACGCCGCAAGCCTCTGTAGCCACGAGAAATCAATCTAGGCCCTCTCTGGCACCCTGCCGGAGGGGGCCATCATCATCGGTGACCATGGAGGAGTATCCCGGAGGGGCCATCATCACCATGAAGGCCAAGGACCAGAGGGTGGAGGCCATGGAGGAGGAAACACAAGGGGGAGAACGTCTCCTCCTATCTCTTGGTGGCACCGGAGTGCCATCGGGAGGGGAATCATCACCGCGGTGATCGTCTTCATCAACATCACCATCATCATCACCATCCTCATCTCTTTTACGCGGTCCACTCTCCCGCACCCCGCTGTAATCCCTACTTGAACATGGTGCTTTATGCCACATATTATGATACAATGATGTGTTGCCATCCTATGATGTTTTGAGTAGATATCTTTTGACTATGGGTTGATTGATGATCTAGATTGGTATGAGTTGTATGTTTTATTTTGGTGCTGTCCTATGGTGCCCTCCGTGTCGCGCAAGAGTGAGGATTCCATTGTAGGGTGTTGCAATATGTTCATGATTCGCTTATAGTGGGTTGGTGAGTGGTGAAACACAAACCCGAGTAAGAGGGATTGTTGCGTATGGGAGTAAAGAGGACTTGATGCTTTAATGCTATGGTTGGGTTTTACCTTAATGATCTTTAGTAGTTGCGGATGCTTGCTAGAGTTCCAATCATAAGTGCATATGATCCAAGTAGAGAAATTATGTTAGCTTATGCCTCTCCCTCATATGAAACTGCAATAGTGATTACCGGTCTTGTTAAAAATTGCCTAGGACAATTCCTGTAGCGACCCGACCCGAATGGATCAAGTCTCTGTGCTTTCGTGTCATCCCTGGATCGGTATGCTGACACACACAATACTCGAAGGATTTATAACAGAGTTAAATCACATGTATAAAGTAACGTAAATACTATTACCTCAATCCAAATATATAGCGGAAGCAACAAGGTTGTGGATTCCCATCAACACCAACGGCAAAGTTGAGTATAGGAAATCGTAACCCTAACGTATCACTTACTCGTCAATGCAAAAAGTCTGCAACATGAAAAGTTGCAGCCCGAAAACGGGTCAGCACATGGAATATGCTGGCAATGTAACACATAGAGAGTAATGAAAGAATACGCTATACTACATGCATATATGGCTGGTGGAAAGCTCTATGGTTACAGTTTTGCAAAAAAGCCAATTTTTCCCTACTTAAAAGGAATAAATTTATTTAACTATCATGGTGGTTGTTGAACATTGAGAATGGTTGAGAGCATCCTCAATCCCAATTAAAAGTACTCATTAAAAACCCAACAATATTAATTAGAAGTAACATGATGAGATCAACAGGATAATCCAAGAACTAGATACTCGATCAAGATGTCCATAACCGGGGACACGGCTAATCATGATTAGTTTATACACTCTGCAGAGGTTTGCGCACTTTTCCCCACAAGACTCGATCGCCTCCGTTTGGTTTCTCGCACTACATGGCGTTTGAGAGACGGATGACCGAGACATAGTCTTTCAGAAGTGTTTGCACCTTACGATGGGTAGACCGTACCACCTACAACCCCTACATCAGCTAGTCTACCACTGTAAGAGTTCACACGACTTAATCAACTATGCCAGAGCCCATAATGGCTTGTGGCTGCACACGGAAGTTTCTAGTTTGAATAATCTCATGATCCCTTTGAGCATGGGTGGCGGTCCGAAGAAAAACAGGCAAGTCCTGATAGAAACCAGGTGCCTCAATCCACCCAGATGTGTGTTTAAGTTGCCACCTTAAATAAACCATTAATTTAACAATCTCACATCTGTCATGGAATACACTCACCCAATCCACGTCTACTAGCATAGCATGGCAAATAAGCAAACATAGAAGTAACTCCCAAAGGTTTGGTAATAAAACAGGTAATAGGTACTACCTCATCTACTTCCCATCCCACTATTTAATTAGATCCTAATCATGCAAGTGTTTGAGGAATAGATCTAATGCATAAAACTGGGTAGTAGAAAAAGTATGATCAAAGTGTTACTTGCCTGCAATGTTGATGAAGATGATTCGCACTCAAAAACTCTTGATAGGTCTACTCGTCACACTCCGGTCAATCTATCGTAAGCAATGAATAGTAACCACACATAAGCAATCACTCAAAAGATCGGAAAGACCAAGAAAACAATTGGAAAACATCAAAACCAAGCAAATAACTCTTGCAACATAAAACAATTTCTAACAGTACCAAGATTATGTGAATTTGGCCTTATCAGAAAGTTTAGGTCAAGAGCTTTAATGTGCAAAAGAATCAACTAAATCGAGATTCTGAAACTCAAGTTATGATCAAACGAAGTTCAAATTCAAATCTGATCTAATTCAAATTTTAAACTTTCAAAAACATGTTTGAGTTGGATTACTGGATAGAGGAGATCATAACGAAGAAGTGGGCGTTGGTTTCGTTGAATTTGGACTAACGAGTGAAAAGTTATGATCGATTAAAAATCAGGGGCTAAACTGTAAGAAAAGTAATTACTACTGGGTCCCTGGCCGAAATTAAAAAAAAATAAGAAAAATCTAAATAACGGACGTTTGCTACCGAACGCTAATGAACGAACGTGTTCACTGCAGAAACTAACATAGCGAACATTTACTAATTAGATCTAGCCGAAGAAAAAAAACTAAACCGGGTTTTCTGAAAAGAACCGCGAACAAAACCGAACGGTTTAAGTGGCTTTACCGGTCGAGGCGGTTTATGGCGGAAAACCGGCGGCGGCGATTAGCGAGTCCGGCGGCGGATCGATTCCGGCGACTCCGGGGTTGGCGGCGATGGGCGGCGGCAACAAGCGAAGGCTGTCTGGGCGGATCCGGACTCTGGCGGCCGGGCGGCGGCGGTTTATGGCGGCGTGGCGGAGATTCCGGCGAGATGCGGGAGAGGGAGAGAGAGGGGCCCAGGGCGGCGCCCTTTATAGGAGAGGAGGGGCGAGGTGGCGTGGAGAAGGGGGCGGGTTCGACGCGGAGTCCGGCCGGACTTCGGCTTGCGGCGGCGATGCTCGGGACTCTGTCCCGAACTTGGGGGCGGTGCGGTGCGGCTGGGCTGGGCCGTGGCCTGGCCGGTTGGCTGGGCCGGCCCAGTTCGGCGGGAGAATTTTTTTTTAAAACAGACAGTCAAAGAGAAAAAAAAGAAAAGGAGTAAAACAGAAATATAATATAGGCATATTATATATCAAAATTTTCAGAAAAAGATTTCCTACAACATGGAAATTATTCTAATGTCAAATAAAATCCACACTAATTCAAATAAAGCAAAGAGTGCTTCTGGTCCAATAAAATCCAACAAAAATCATTTTAAAACTATCAAAATGAATTCAAATTTATTTCTCTCCATTTTTCTGAGGTAGGGAATCATGTTACCCTATTTTCCATATATTTTATTTTTGGAGAAAAATAATTTGAATAAAACTCAAATAACTCCAAATTGAAAATAAATTCAAAAGAACTTTGAATTTTAAATTCTTTGAAACTCCCAACTCATATTTCATATGTTTTGAAGAAGTCATTTTATCTTCGCTCTTGAAAATCATTGAGTTGCATAAAGTTTCGGAATTGGAAATATTTTCCAAATGAAATTCAAATATTTTCAACACCCTTGTCATTTAAATAAATGGAAGAAGTCATGTCATCTTCTCTCCGTGGTTTTGTGATGAAAAGAATTTGAATTCGAAGATCATAAAAGCAAAAATGAAAGTTTGGGAAAGTCCTTTTATTCCCTCTCATTTAACTTTCAAAAAGATTTCGAATTCACTCACTTTCAGTCAATCAATCAAACAATCATTCAAAACTATCTATTTGTTTATAACATTCCAAAATTTAGAATTTTGGGATGTTACAAACTACCACCCTTAAAATGAATCTCGTCCTCGAGATTCGGAGAGGCTAGAAAGAAATAGGTTAGGGTTTGGGGGGTCTTCTCAAAATACATCGATCATCACAGGGGTCCAGGTGCTACCACCCTTAGAAGCATGGTTACGGTTCCAACAAAACTCATATACTCCATCCTTATTGTTGTGATGTGGTCTTCTCGCATCGTAAGGGCAATTCCTTCTACAGGCTCTTCCAAAGAGTGGCATAACCTTTTCCTCAATTCTTTTGTAATTTCCTCTTGGTAAGGTTATCCCGAAACTGGGTCTTCATAGCTGACGGGTCTGGCGCCAATTCTAATCAACTATCGATATCTCATGGTGGTCAACAATTTATGGTTTGTCCTGCATGAAATGGGTCTGGGTTGAACCTCACCGTATAACCTACGGTTGGCAACAGCTACCTTGTACAAGGGAAAATACTTATACCATTCTAAGGTTCAAACAAGGTTTTGATCGTCGTCTCTCTACTATAGGTAAGTCACTCAGATTTACCATCCCATATAGCAAGGCGAATAATAAGAGTAAGTCGGTATGGTGATCAATCCACCCCGCACCCAAATCATTTCCTTGTACATGGTTTAGCGAATCTCGCATTCTAACACTCGGTCATCCTCACAAGCATTGCAGATTTTCTCTTGTCGACGAACCAAGTTCGGAAAATCCATTGATTCTACAAGCCAAACAAACATCTATCGCTTCTTCACAACTCTCAGGTTTTGCGTTACTCCTATAAGATCGCCGGTGATAAAATCGTAACTTCTTCCAGGGTTTTCCTTCAACAAGAGTGTGCTTGCTTCTTGGCAGGTCCTGGGGCCTGTGGGTTATGGGCCCACCTCATCACTTATAATCCTTGAACTCATCATCACGGGTAACTGATCGTTACTCCCAACATTCAACTTCCAGCTTCCTAGTATTCTTAAATCCATCCAATTTTTATTGTCTTCCTTCCTTCTATTGGCACCAAACTAGGACATGATTACTCAGACTCATCATGGAATTTCCATTGATCCATATTTCCAACATCATACCTCCTTTATATCCAATAGTAATTCATCTCTTCATCCTCGTGGGATATCCCACCTACCGAGGAAAAAAACTTATACTTATGAAGTCCATACTCCACTTCGTGGAACATCATTATCCTTTCCAGGGTCAAGCGTCCTTACAGGGAATATTGGCCATCTCTGCATGTCACTTCTTCAACTGGAAACGTGAAACACATCATGAACTCCTGACAGCTTCTTGGTGACTCCAACTTGTTGGCCACTTCTCCCATACGCTCCAAACTCGGTATGGTCCTACAAATCTCGGGGCTAACTTTCCCTTAACTCAAAATCGTTTAACTCCTCACAGATGTGGAACACAAAGATATGCTCTATCTCGTATTCATAGACGACCTCCTTGCGTTATTGAGTCTGCATAACTCTTCTGCCTGGACTGAGCTACCTTCAGTCTATCTTGAAGCAACTTAACATTCTCTTCTGAATCCTTGATCACATTTGATCCAAACAACTGACGGTCTCCAACTTCATCCCACATAGATGGTGTCTGGCTCCTTCTCCCATACAAAGCTTCAAAAGGGGCCATCTTCCAACTAGCTTGGTAACTATTGTTGTATGACAACTCAGCGTAAGGTAGATTATCATCACTACTAGATCCATAATCTAGTGCACACGCTCTCAACATGTCCTCCAGAATCTGATTGACTCTCTCGATATATCCATCTGTCTGTGGATGAAAGGCTGTACTGAACTCTAGCCTAGCACCCAAAGTCTGGTGTAGCTGATTCCAAAACTTTGAGGTAAACTGTGTTCCTCTATGATGGTCCTCAGAACTCCATGCAGACATACGATCCTGGTCAAATATATCTTGGCCAACTTCGCACTTGTATAGGTGGTTTTCACTGGGATAAAGTGAGCCACTTTGGTCAAGCGAATCAACTACTACCCAGATAGAATCATATCCCAATCGGGTTCTGGGAAATCCGGTAATGAAATCCATGCCAAGCTTATCCCACTTCCATTCGGGTATCAGCATAGGCTGTAGTAATCCGACTGGCTTCTGATGCTCTGCCTTTACTCTCTGGCATACATCACCTACGAATACATACTCCGCAATATCCTTCTTCATACCAGTCCACCAGAAACGCTCCTTCGAATCCAAATACATATTGGTGTTTCTAGGGCGAATCGAGTATGGTGAGTCATGAGCCTCTTGAAGTATTAACTTCCTGATCTCTGCATTATTGGGTACATATACACGATCCTCGAACCATAAGGTGTCGTTCTCATCCTTACGAAAACCTTTGGCTTTTCCTTTGCTCATTTTCTTCTTTATCTTAGCAATCTCTTTGTCATCCTTCTGAGCTTCACTGATCTCTTCCAACAATGTAGACTGAACATCCATGACTGCAACAAAACCTTTGGGAACAATCTCCAACCGAAGTTCCCTGAAAATCCTCGGCTAACTCCTTTGGTAATCCTCTGCTTATGAGGGTATTCGTCCTTATTTTCTTTATGGTTGTGTCCTATTTCTCCACAAAGCTTGTATGCACAAGGTTTCTTCACATCCTTTCCATAAGGCTCAATTTCTGGGACACAAACCTAGACTTTGACAAAGTCAACTTAAATTTCCTTCCAGGTGGTTACTCCTTGCAATCCATTGATGGTTTGGTACATCCTCCACCAAGTAGCAACACCTCTTTCAAAGCATTGAAGAGCATGCTGGGCCATATCCTTTCTGGCTGTAGGGTTATTCTCCAAGTGATCCTCCATGTTACGAATACATCGGTCATCTCCAATTGACTCATCGGTCCAGAAAATCCAAGCTCATCTCCATTCATCTTCTAACGGGTCCATGGGTTTGGGGTGGGATAAGAGAGATCGAGAGGGATGCACACAATACAAACAAATTTTTTTGAAAAACAGATTTTATTGTGGCTGTCGAAAAAACATCAAACAAAATGACAGCTCACAATCGTCGCATCTAACGTAGGTATAAACAGGGTTTTGGTCTTCTAAAGGTCAATAAATCTTCAAGGCCATCAAACTCTTCGATTCTTGTTCATGTCTCCGATGGCTTCTTCCGATCATGCTTGTCCTACTCAAGTTCTTTTTGCCAGCTCATCTCTGTTGTCGCAAAGTCTCTCGTGGCGTCCTTCAATATATCTGGAGTTATGTTCCAACTTCTGGATTTCATCAACCTCGACATGAACGATGATCCCACTGTCCTTCAGTCCTGACGAGTCTTTGATGTCTCAAGGTTTAGCTCCTCAACTTGTCTACTTTTAGTTTCAGGTTCCTGAATTCTTCATGAATTGCCTCCTTGTCAAATACGGCTTCCTGCAGAACCATCTTAAACTCCTTGATGTAATACTCCAGATCCTGGTCTTACTCCAATACACCTTAATCTCGGGTATTGATTACTTCCATAATCTCTCAATTCCATAAGCGTAACCTTCCTCGGTCATACAAAATCTGGGAATTCTTCAGAGCCTTCAAATTCTCCTAGTCTTCAGAGTCTTCAACAGTTGTAGTTTCCATTCACACGGTAAAATCCTCTTCATTCCAAATGGTATTAGTTGTCCGATATCTTATCTCCTTGGAGTGGTCTCATCAGTCGAATCTTCAAGTGGTCAAAAGGGAAAAAGGGTATGGTCTCACTAAAAGAGAATATTTGAATAAGCTCAGAAGAGAAGAGAGGTAAAATATCTTTTTGAAAATGAAGTTGTAGAGAAAAATCTTTCCTATGGGCTTGTCAGTTTGTAGGGACACGTCCTACAGTCAACATGTGCTCTGATACCATCTTGTAGCGACCCGACCCAAATGGATCAAGTCTCTGTGCTTTCGTGTCATCCTGGATCGGTATCTTTGACACACACGCATCGAAGGATTTATAACAGAGGTAAATCACATGTATAAAGTAACGTAAATACTATTACCTCAATCCAAATATATAAGCGGAAGCAACAAGGTTGTGGATTCCCATCAACACCAACGGCAAAGTTGAGTATAGGAAATCGTAACCCTAACGTATCACTTACTCGTCGTTCGAAAAGTCTGCAACATGAAAAGTTGCAGCCGAAAATGGGTCAAAGACATGGAATATCTTTGGCAATGTAACACATAGAGAGTAATGAAAGAATACTCTATACTACATGCGTATATGGCTGGTGGAAAGCTCTATGGTTACAGTTTTGCAAAAAAGCCATTTTTTCCCTACTTAAAAGGAATAAATTTATTTAACTATCATGGTGGTTGTTGAACATTGAGAATGGTTGAGAGCATCCTCAATCCCAATTAAAAGTACTCATTAAAAACCCAACAATATTAATTAGAAGTAACATGATGAGATCAACAGGATAATCCAAGAACTAGATACTCAAGATGTCCATAACCGGGGACACGGCTAATCATGATTAGTTTATACACTCTGCAGAGGTTTGCGCACTTTTCCCCACAAGACTCGATCGCCTCCATTTGGTTTCTCGCACTACATGGCGTTTGAGAGACGGATGACCGAGACATAGTCTTTCAGAAGTGTTTGCACCTTACGATGGGTAGACCGTACCACCTACAACCCCTACATCAGCTAGTCTACCACTGTAAGAGTTCACACGACTTAATCAACTATGCCAGAGCCCATAATGGCTTGTGGCTGCACACGGAAGTTTCTAGTTTGAATAATCTCATGATCCCTTTGAGCCTGGGTGGCGGTCCGAAGAAAAACAGGCAAGTCCTGATAGAAACCAGGTGCCTCAATCCACCCAGATGTGTGTTTAAGTTGCCACCTTAAATAAACCATTAATTTAACAATCTCACATCTGTCATGGAATACACTCACCCAATCCACGTCTACTAGCATAGCATGCAAAATAAGCAAACGTAGAAGTAACTCCCAAAGGTTTGGTAATAAAACAGGTAATAGGTACTACCTCATCTACTTCCCATCCCACAATTTAATTAGATCCTAATCATGCAAGTGTTTGAGGAATAGATCTAATGCATAAAACTGGGTAGTAGAAAAAGTATGATCAAAGTGTTACTTGCCTGCAATGTTGATGAAGATGATTCGCACTCAAAAACTCTTGATAGGTCTACTCGTCACACTCCGGTCAATCTATCGTAAGCAATCAATAGTAACCACACATAAGCAATCACTCAAAAGATCGGAAAGATCAAAGAAAACAATTCGGAAAACATCAAAACCAATCAAATAACTCTTGCAACATAAAACAATTTCTAACAGTACCAAGATTATGTGAATTTGGCCTTATCAGAAAGTTTAGGTCAAGAGCTTTAATGTGCAAAAAGAATCAACTAAATCGGAGTTACGAAACTCAAGTTATGATCAAACGAAGTTCAAATTCAAATCTGATCTAATTCAAATTTTAAACTTTCAAAAACATGTTTGAGTTGGATTACTGGATAGAGGAGATCATAGCGAAGAAGTGGGCATTGGTTTCGTTGAATTTGGACTAACGAGTGAAAAGTTATGATCGATTAAAAATCAGGGGCTAAACTGTAAGAAAAGTAATTTCTACTGGGTCCCTGGCCGAAATTAAAAGAAAAAGCAAAAAAAATCTAAATAACGGACGTTTGCTACCGAACGCTAATGAACGAACTTGTTCACTGCAGAAACTAACATAGCAAACGTTTACTAATTAGATCTAGCCGAAGAAAAAAAAACTAAACCGGGTTTTCTGAAAAAGAACCGCGAACAAAACCGAACGGTTTAAGTGGCTTTACCGGTCGAGGCGGTTTATGGCGGAAAACCGGCGGCGGCGATTAGCGAGTCCAGCGGCGGCGGATCGATTCCGGCAACTCCGGGGTTGGCGGCAATGGGCGAAGGTGGCGGCGAGCGCGTCGCGGGGCGGCGGATCCGGACTACGGAGGCGCTGGCGGCGGCGGCGGTTTGCGGCGTGGGCGGCGGAGATTCCGGCGAGATGCGGGAGAGGGAGAGAGAGGGGCCCAGGGCGGCGCCCTTTATAGGAGAGGAGGGGCGAGGTGGCGTGGAGAAGGGGGCGGGTTCGACGCGGAGTCCGGCCGACTTGACTTCTTGGCGCGGCGATGCTCGGGACTCTGTCCCGAACTTGGGGCGGTCTTGGGCTTTGGCTGCCGTGGCACAGCGGTTGGTAGGCCGCCCAAGGAGAATTTTTTTAAAACAGACAGTCAAAGAGAAAAAAAAGAAAAGGAGTAAAACAAAAATATAATATAGGCATATTATATATCAAAATTTTCAGAAAAAGATTTCCTACAACATGGACATTATTCTAATGTCAAATAAAATCCACACTAATTCAAATAAAGCAAAGAGTGCTTCTGGTCCAATAAAATTCAACAAAAATCATTTTAAAAATATCAAAATGAATTCAAATTTATTTCTCTCCATTTTTCTGAGGTAGGGAATCATGTTACCCTATTTTCCATATATTTTATTTTTGGAGAAAAATAATTTGAATAAAACTCAAATAACTCCAAATTGAAAATAAATTCAAAAGAACTTTGAATTTTAAATTCTTTGAAACTCCCAACTCATATTGCATATGTTTTGAAGAAGTCATTTTATCTTCGCTCTTGAAAATCATTGAGTTGCATAAAGTTTCAGAATTGGAAATATTTTCCAAATGAAATTCAAATATTCTCAACACCCCTTGTCATTAAATAAGTGGAAGAAGTCATGTCATCTTCTCTCCAGGGTTTTGTGATGAAAAGAATTTGAATTCCCGAAGATCATAAAAGCAAAAATGAAAGTTTGGGAAAGTCCTTTTATTCCCTCTCATTTAACTTTCAAAAAGATTTCGAATTCACTCACTTTCAGTCAATCAATCAAACAATCATTCAAAACTATCTATTTGTTTATAACATTCCAAAATTTAGAATTTTGGGATGTTACAATTCCGCACACCGATCCACCATTATTCCACACTCGCTATTTATAATATTTAGTAATATATTCTAACTTTATGATAACAACACCTACTTTTATATTTTAGCTCTTCGTTATCATGCAAAGTTATCCTCTTCATACCCACAACATAGTTTTATTTCTCGTTGCTAGTTGGAAGCAAACGTTCGATGTATGTAGAGTCGTATCAGTGGCAGATAGGGCTTGAGAGAATATTGATCTTACCTTTACCTCCTTGTGGGTTTGACACTTCATACTTACCCACTTCCACCTTTGGAAATTGCTACGGTGATTCCCTGCACATGGGGATTATCAGGGGCGCGCCCAGGGGTGTAGGGCACGCCCCACCCTTGTGGATGGTAGGTGGCACTACTGCAGGATGTTGCTAATGCGATAGTACTGTCAGAGACCCTTAAACAAAACTATGTGCGATGCATTAATCGGAAACGTGGGTGTTAAAAAACCGTCAAAAAAGATGCAAAACGTTTGTGATGACAGATGCATCAAACACAGTTTAGAATTTAGTTCCGTGTGCAATGAGGGGCATACAATTCAGTTCAATGAACTATTTGCGATGAGGCAGAAGAACAAAAACGGGCAGCCAGATGAAGGTGTGTGCGATATACAGCATACAGTTCACTCGGATGAACTATTTGTGATTAGGCAACACAAAAGAAACGGTCAGCCAGATCAAGGTGTGTGCGATATACGGCATACAGTTCACTCGAATGAACTGTTTGCTTTGAGCCAAGAGAACATAAACGGTTCAACTTATCAAGATGTGTGTGATACGTGGGAAACATGTGTGTAATTGGAAATGTGTGGGAAGACCGATAATAACATAGACGATTCCTGTTAACAAGCCGTGTGTGTTGTGAGCAAACGATTGCTGGTATACAATTGTCAGTGATTAATGAAATCATCACCGACGGGTTCCATCGTTTAGTCCATGTGCAATGTGATTTTCTCTATCTACAGAGCATCAACATATATACTTAAAAAGAAAGCATTGTAAAACCGAATTAAGCATACAATTGCACAAGTGACTACACACATAACATTTCCACACACTAAAGTAAGAAATTACATGCATACTAAACTAGGAGAAACAAGGATCTAATCATCTACTTATTGTTGCGAGACGCTTGCCATTACTCTGCTTCCAGCTAGATCCCTGGCCGTTTTGGGGAAGGAGGCACTTCCTCATGTTCCTCATGTCAATGATCCGCCTGTACATGTCGTAGCTCGTGGACGCCTCCTTGGCCGCGTACACGATGTGAGCTTTGTCGAGGTTCTTCATCTAGGCCAAGTGCCAGACACGCTTGTCCTTGTTGTAGGAATCCTTCATGTCTCTGTTGTAGGGGTCGATGATGGCCTCGGTGAGGTGAACCAGTGAGTCCTTCTCATGCTCCTTCCTTCCCTAGATCTTGTATTGGCCCTGGATGTCGACAGGATTCTGGCAGGCGATGCCCGAATTCTCGAGCGCCTTTACATCGTTGGTGATGTCCACCGTAGCGAACATGTAGTGGGGGCTGTTGACAAACCTGGTGAAACGCTCGCAAGGCCTTGTGGTCAGGCAATAGTGGTAGATGAGGATGTGGTTGCACACGCACATCTGGGCGACGACGACCTTGGGATGAGACCTCACACAAGTGCGGGAATACTCGAGGCCGAACCCGAGTACCATTGTACTTCTCCTCGGCAAGCAACAACTCAATGATGTGGATGGAGTGCTCCACCCAGACCGGGTTGTTGGTGTACACCGCCGAGAGGTCTGTGAACCTTCTGTGGGTGTCCACAATGGCATGCATGGTGAACTGCTGCTCGTCGTTGGCAGCCGCTCGGAGCGCCATTGGAGCCGTGCAGGATACCCTCTAAGAATTTGTCGTGGCGGGTGTGCTTCTTGCAATGGTGGGGCGAGATCGAAAGGTTGAAGAGACACAAGGGTTAAATGGCCGCTGTAATAAATGGGGGCCGGCCGGCCTGTAATCGTCATGTCTTGTCACGACGTTCATAGCGGAGGATTCCAGTGCACGCTTAACAACACCGCACCGCACGTGTTTCGTTTGACCACGCGTGGGCTCGAAGAGGCGCCAAATGTATCGTCGGTGAGCCTATGATACGACGTATCTATAATTTTTGATTGTTCCATGCTATTTTATTATCAATATTGGATGTTTTATAATCATTTTATAGTCATTTTATATCATTTTTTGGTACTAACCTATTGACATAGTGCCAAGTGCCAGTTGCTGTTATTTCCATGTTTTTTACATCGCAGGAAATCAATATCAAACAGAGTCCAAATGCCACGAAACTTTGCGGAGAATTTTTATGGACCATAAGGAAGCTATTGGGCCCTTGTTGCACCTGGGGGGAGTCCTGAGGAGGGGACAACCCACCAGGGCGCGCTAGGAGGCCTAGGCGCGCCCTGGTGGGTTGTGCCCACCTCGGGTGCCCCCCGGACCGCCTCTTTGCTCTATAAATACCCCAATATTCCAGAAACCCTAGGGGAGTTGACGAAATATTCATCCAGCCGCCGCAGAGTCCAGAACCACCGGATCCAATCTAGACACCATCTCAGATGGGGTTCACCACCTCCATTGGTGCCTCTCCGATGATGCGTGAGTAGTTCTTTGTAGACCTTCGGGTCCGTAGTTAGTAGCTAGATGACTTTCTCTCTCTCATTGAATTCTCAATACAATGGTCTCTTGGAGATCCATATGATGTAACTCTTTTTGCGGTGTGTTTGTTGGGATCTGATGAACTTTGAGTTTATGATCAGTCATATCTTTGTATATCCATGAAAGTTATTCGAGTTTCTTTGATCTATTATATGCATGATCTCTTATAGCCTCGTATTTCTTCTCCGATTTTTGGGTTTTGTTTGGCCAACTCGATCTATTTATCTTGCAATGGGAAGAGGTGCCTGGTAGTGGGTTCGGTCTTACGGTGTTTGATCCCAGTGACAGAAAGGGAAACAACATGTATATATCGTTGCTACTAAGGATAAAACGATGGGGTCTATCTCTACATAGATAGATCTTGTCTACATCATGTCATTGTTCTTACTGCATTACTCCGTTTTTCATGAAATTAATACACCAGATGCATGCTGGATAGCTGTTGATGTGTGGAGTAATAGTAGTAGATGCAGGCAGGAGTCGGTCTACTAATCTTGGACGTGATGCCTATGTAATGATCACTGCCTGGATATCGTCATAATTATTTGAGGTTCTATCAATTGCCCAACAGTAATTTGTTTACCCACCGTTTGCTATCTTTCTCGAGAGAAGCCACTAGTGAAATCTACGGCCCCCGGGTCTTCTTTCTCATTTATTTCCTTTGTGATCTATTTTATTTGCACTTTTTATTCAGATCTATTATACCAAAAATACAAAGTTATTTTGCTGCACTTTATTTTATTTGCAATCTATTTATTCAATCTATTGCAACTTTCTCCCGTCCACGCACTGTTTGAGGCGCCGTACCCGAAAGGGATTGACAACCCCTTCAACACGTCGGGTTGCGAGGTGTTGTTATTTGTGTGAAGGGGCTATTTACGTTGTGTTGCTTGGTTCTCCTACTAGTTCAATAACCTTGGTTTCATATTGGAGGGAAATACCTACCACCGATGTGCTGCATCATCCCTTCCTCTTTGGGGAAATACCAACGTAGCTTCAAGCGGCATCAAAAGGAATTTCTGGCACCGTTGCCAGGGAGGATCATCAACATATACCAGGTTCCTAATCACAAATCTCATCTCCTTGGAATTTACATTATTTTCCATTTGCCTCTCGTTTTCCTCTCCCCCACTTCACAAAAAATTTGACGTTTTATTCGCCTCTCTTTTTTCGTTTGCTGTTTTCTTGCCGGATCTGCTTTTGTGTGTGTGAGATCTTGTTTGCTGTTATGGATAACTCCTCCTCTATCGCTTGCACTCCCAAGAACGAAGTTCTCAACTTTAAACAAAGGGGAGGAGAAAATTTAAAAGATGCTTGGTATAGAATTTGCAATGCTCATAATAGATCCATCGGTAAGCAATCTACCGTTGTTCTTCTTTGCTTTTTTTATGTTGGCATCACCACTTGGTATAGATTCGTCCTTGATATGATTACCGGTGGAAATTTCTTGATGTGTCCCTCTCTTGATGCTTTTAATGCTATGGGAAATTTAGTGGGATCACCACCTCTCATGATTAATGAAACAATCTTGACTCTTGAGCATGTTATGGAAAGACTAGATGCTATTGAAAAGAAAATGCTCACCGAAGATCATATGGAAATTATATATAAAAAGATTCATAATTTTGCCACTAATATTAGTTCAAAAGCTGGAGATATTTTTAAGTTGATGAAAGAAAAGGGTACCTTAATCCATGAAAGAATAGAAGAAAGTCCGTCTCGGATTGATGAATTAGAAGAAATGTTTAGTAATCTAAGCACGGCTTTTGGTTCCGCTAAAATTATCGAGAAAACTCCTACAAGGCGTGGTAAAGCTACTAGGAACAAGGGTGCAACTTCTAGTATTAGTAATAACGAAGATCTTAAGATGATTAGTGTTCACCCGGATTTTGTTGAAGTGATAAGGGAGCCTTTTTGCAAGAATGAAATCTTTCAATTTATTCCTAGGAGTATTGTTATTTAAGATCTTTATGCTAAATCTTTGAAGGATTCTAAGTGTTTGATTGAAGAGTTGGACAAGGATGACAAAACTTAGATCCTCACTACTAGGGAAAAGGCTAGCAGCAGCGCGAGTTTTAGGTGTATCAGTAGCGCGGGGAGTGGCGCTACTAATAAGGCGCTACAGCTAACACATAGCAAAGGCGGCGTGCTCACCAGCTAGTGCTACACAAGTGTAGCAACAGCGCTTAGTGGAAGCTCGCTACTCCTAGTAGCTCTAGCGCTTTGCTGGACGCCTCTTTGCTACCCTTGCGCTGCTGCTAACTTTTATACACTCGCTACTGCTAATTTAAGTAGTTTTTTGTTTTTTCCGGCATATTTGTTTTATATTTGAATAGGCTTTATAGAAGAATCTTTAGCACATAGAAATGTCATCATGATACACATACAAATGCCTGCGAGACCACAAATGTAATCATAGCATATACATAGAAATAGTCTCATCATAATCATCATCCAACACAAAGTGGTATCTTGTCATCATCTCGAAAATAGAGATACATGCAAGTCTCGAATACTTGCAACTACAACAACGTCATCCATCTAAACAAAGGTATACGCAAGAAGAGCTATCACTATGAGTGAGAGCGCAACTATGCAGTACATGAGGTGGCGGTTACGAGTCCTCTCGCGCTAGCGTGAACCTCAAGTAACTAGCTTCTCCTTCTTGTCTGCTTTTGAAGCCTTTATGGCTGGCGCCCGTGAACCCATTCACTTGCGGCTGACACTCATGCCACTCGTTGTACACCCCCGGAACCTTACCTTTGTACACGACATTGCAATTCCATCTCGCCATCAAGAAACTAGGTACCTGTTAGAGATGCATGTTCATGAAGAGGATGTACAATCATATATATGCAACAAAATATACTAGAGCAACACCGAAAAAGAAAGGGTTAGCAACTAGATGCAACATACAAGACGCATAAATTAATTAACTACAGGTACGCAGGTCATCATACGCAAACTAACAAAGTAGCGTTACGCAAGTTCGGCAGGACCGTGGACATCACAAAGTTTCATCGCTACAAAAAGTATACAAGTTCAACCGACACATATCATCATCATCGGCATCATAAATCACTAGAAGTTCCATCCTTCCATATCATCGAGGATGAACCCTAGCTTCTTGAACGGCGTGAGGTCTAGACGTTGCATGCCTATGCGAGTTCGGACGTCATTTCGCGATATAGTGCCGTGGTGGAACATCCCCTTCTCATCGACGACTTCTTTCATGATGATCGTTGCAATGTCGCTTTGGATGCGAAAGAAGTCATATCTAAGTTTATAATCCGCTTCTCCATGAGATTCTAGCCACTTGTGGATATCATCATCATTTCTGCTTCTCATGCGAAGCTTTTGGTGATCCGTGTTGAACTGAATCATAAGATGGACGATGTAGAATCCATCCTTCTTGCTTGGTTTTGGGACATGGATGCAGGAGAAGTTAGTTTTATGCACGAAACCCATCTTCTTGTTCCTTTCTTTCCTGATCTGCACGTGGCCACCTCTAAAGCTGAAGCCTTGGAGAGCATCATCTAGAATATTCATTATGTGGGTGTAGTTTTTTTTCTCGTAGTCTCTGGAAGGGTCAAAATACACGGCGTGGGAGACTTGCGGGTAAAGAACAATAAGGACGGCGCGCCCGTTGCTGCGGGGAAAAGACACCTCAAATTATTCCCCATATGAGAGAGAAGTAATGATTGAAATGTACAAAAGGGTTGTCCGGAACTGACTTACTTTGGATGATAAGGCACGAGGACAATTTCCCGGTCCTTATTCTATACCTTGAAGTTTTGGAGGTACTCCCTAGCAGTTTCACGCTCAAAGTCACTGAGACTCAAGAAAGACTCGTGCATGTAGTACGGATCCGCCACACAGATTTGCGAAACTCTTCATGACAGAGCTCATATGTAGCGCAAAAAGGCGGACGATTGTAAAATCGAGCCGCTTTGTTAGAAACATCTCAAAGATATGGTCAAACCGCAGGAAGAACACCTCCGCGGGCCGTGTCTCGACGTAGCACTTCCTCGTGCACACGATCCGCGTATGTCGGATATCCTGGATCCTTTGAGGCTAGTAGGCTTTTCTCGGTCGGACAAGCACATGGTCGTGCGATCTCCCGAGATCCCAGATAGTGCCTCCAGCGGTTTCGGCGGTAGCATCGGCTCGCCCATGAGATGGAACATGACCGCACCTTTCACGGGTACACGCTCTTCATAATGCATTGTCTGGCTGCTATGTGCTCTGGCTTGTTTGGAGGCAGTTATCTTCCCGATCTCTTCCTCTCCTTTTCTTGGGCACACCTTCCAGACCCTTCCTTAACCCCTGCCCAGTGTTCCCGGGCTAAATCAGACGACCCTCACGCCCGGCTAGTTGAGCCTGTGTTGAGGCGGCATCTTCAGGCGTGTCCTGTGAGGATTTCATGAAGAGAGACTTTTTGTAATCCCTGCTACGACCCTGCCCGGGCATATCATCCATATCCTCATTAGCAAGCTGATAGTCCGATTCGTCATATGGTTAACTCATCATATCTATGTCACCGTCATACGCGTTTGTATTGAGGAAATCCATAGGGTCGACCTCCGTCTCATCATCCATTCTCTGTTCTACAGGAGAAATTACATCAGCCAAGATTATTGCACCCCCTTCATCATGTCGTCCGCCGCTCTCACCCGGCACTCAAGGAGCTGGTAATTGCGTAGGCGGGGTGGTGGTCTCCGCACATGCTTGTTGATGTGTGGTTATTGGTGTGCTCTCGGCCGTCTCCAGACGAATAAGATTCTTCGGCCATAGTAGCACCCAACCCTTGCAGCTTCCAATCCGCGGAGGGGTCTCGTCGTCCGCTCCCACATGTCAGATCGAGGAGGCAGATCCTCGTGACCCGATTTCACACTGGTCAAACTAACCCTAAAGTGCCCAGCGGGGATCGGCTGGTTGTGGAACGTGGGTTGCGAGGGTCCATTATCATCCCCTTTCCCACGTCCACCTTCTGGCCTTTGATCAAGTAGAGTATGGTGTACGGGGTTTCTTTCGCCTGCAAACACATATGTCTGTGGCGTAAAACAACCGAAAGGAAACAAAAATGGAATATTATATATATTGGTACGACATGTAATTACTGTGACGGCGTCGAGCTCAGCCAAAGATGAAGGCCCACCTAGCGCGCCAGAGACTGAGGACGGGCTGCTATGAGCGGGAGCGGCTGCGAGAGGAGGCCCGGTTGCGTGAGCAAGTGATGGTGCGATGGTGTTGTTGTTCATGGAGTTGCTCCCGACGAAACTAGGCAACGGGAAATCATGTACCGTCTTGTTCGCATTTTCCTTCGTCCGATTGATGATAATGGAACCAAGTTAGTAGCAAAATCATTTCTGCAGTGCGATTCTGACTGCATTGATTTTGTTGTAGCAACTCAAATTTCTCCTCGGCTGCTTTTTCGCGTCCTCGGCTGCTTTTTCTCGAGCATAAGCTTCACCTTCAACGCGTCGATGTCCGCTGACTAAACTTCTTTTTTGCTTCTTGGCCTCCGGGCCCTCGTTGTAAAACACCTTCCACGTGGCGCCATCTCCAGCCGTGCACCACGACCATATTATTGCGGCCGCTGGCCCAAAGGAGTCCCTTAAGTTCGCTCGAGGCCCGTTGAGAGGGGTGTCCCACTTGGGCCTCATCGGAGAAGTAGGGCTTTCGGCTGCAAGCTGGTGTTGCTTCTCCAAAGAGTCTAATCAATTTCCTCGTGATCTTGTCCGTGTAAAAACCTTTTTCTCCTTGTCCCACTTGTAGCAGGCCCCGATGAAG
Source organism: Aegilops bicornis (assembly GCA_021605145.1). Classification (NCBI taxonomy): domain Eukaryota; kingdom Viridiplantae; phylum Streptophyta; class Magnoliopsida; order Poales; family Poaceae; genus Aegilops; species Aegilops bicornis. The sequence continues at coordinate 417,316,826 of CM038670.1, read as the reverse complement.
TCACGCTCCAAGGGGTTGGTGAACTTCAGCGAAGGGGTCTTGGAGACCAGCGGCTTCACGCCCGCGTCCTCCTTATCCCATATGGGCCTTTTACCGAGGTAGCCACGGCTTCCGAAGCGATGCTTCCCCGTGTTCCTTTGCTGAAGGCTCTTGAATTTCGCAGCCTTAGCCTTGGCTGCCTCGGTAGCGCAAGTGTCCTTGAACTTTTCGAACTCCTCTTCCGTAAGTGTCTAATTTTCCTCCACAATCTTGGACAGGGGTTCATCAGCCTCAATAGCTCATTTCACACTCCCTTTCCAGGAGGCCAAATCATTGCTGAACATGCCCATGGCGTGATTGTTAATCTTTTTCATCTTCGGATCATCCCACTGTTGTTCTATGTTATCATCCCGGTCGGGGAACTTGAATCGTTTGTGCAACTTCGTTAGGAGCAACTGCGTCAAATGTTCTTTACTCCTTAAGTCATCGTCGTTGATGCTCGCGCATTCCCGTAGGATGCATCCTACTTGGTTCTGATAGCACTTGCGAGGTTCTTCCGGCTCTAACGGCTCAAACTTGCCAGGTGCCATCTTTGTGATCACAAGTCATCCAATCCCTAGTTTGTTAGGTTTTCGTATCCTCTGCTTCTTATGCTTCCTCTTTTCGGTAGCGGCATCGGGGCCGGTACCTTCCCCTCCGGTCTCGGCGCCGCCATCGGTGCCGGCGCCGTCGGTGTCGATGTCGGCGTCAGTACCATCATCGAGGCCCACCAGCAAACCATTATTAGCAGTCAAATAGTCGAGGTACTCTTGTTCACCCTCATAATCCATCTAAATGCGCATCTTGGTCAAGGCCCAGTTTCTTCGTTGTTCGACATGTTTCCTATGATTAAGTGTCCTCATTTATTTCTAAAAGTATGAATAAATGAGAAATGACATAAAAATAAATCTATGTGCCAACACTCGATATGCCAACTATGTAGCACAAATCATGCCTTTATTCACGGGAAATTTTGGCATGACCTTTGCTAAAAAATGGACATATCGAGCGCCTGAAATTCACCGGAATGGAAATGAATCAACATTCCGGCGTAACATAGGCCACTCGGATCATTTTCCAAACATGACATGTCCAAAACATGACATATCCACATATCACATGTCCAGTTCAAATTTGCATATAAATTCAGCTAATTTTGAAACCTAGCTAAATCCATAACTAAATAGATAACCTAATTAACATACTGCCCTAACTAAAACCTAAGTAAATTAACCGAAGAACCCTAGCAGAGAGAGGGGGGGTTTACAGAGGGTGCAGGAGCGAGGAGGCAGGCGCCTGGTCGGGGCGAGGGCTGGTCGGGCGAGCGCCTGGGTCAGGCGAGCGCCTGGTCGGGGCGAGCGCCGGCTGGTCGGGGCGAGGGCCGGTCGGGGCGAGCGCCGGGTCGTGGTCGGGGCGAGGGCTGGTCGGGGCGAGCGCCGGGCTGGTCGGGCACAAGCGACGGGAAGAGAGAGTGGGGATTTGGGAGGAAAAGGCAGGATGAAGCAGGGAGAGTGAGAATTTTGGGTTAAGTGGACGTAGCAGTAGCGCGTTTGTGCAAAACGCGCTACTACTACCTTCAATAGCTGCAACGGTTTATACGAAATGTGCTACTACTACCTTCAGTAGCTGTAGCGGTTTAGACAAAATGCGCTGCTACTACCTTCGCTACTGCCAGTTTTCCTTTTTCTTTTCCTTTATTTTCTCCCACTTTTATTTCCCGAGAGCAGTGAACGAAGGGAGGGCGATATATATTGCATCATTTGATGGTTAAATATGTATGCAAAATAGGAACATATATATTACATCATTGGACCCATGCATAATAATGGCTAAGTGTGTATACAAAATAGGAACACACACACACACACACACACACACATATATATATATATATATATATATATATATATATATATATATATATTACATCATTTGACCGATAACATACGGTTCCTCAGCGCTGACGTTTTCGTTTTTGAGTCAGCTTCTTTCCCTTCTTGTTCGTCCAAGAATAATTGAGCCCCTCATTGTGACTTTGCCTTTTCCATGGAGTACGATTTTCTTAGGTAATGCAGTATTGATTCTTCTTTTGACGTATACTTCATCATCATCGTCATCTTCCCTCATTGGGTTGCTGTACTGATCATAGTCTTCCTCGTTGGCGACTCTATCCATTCCAATGATGTTCCTTTTGCCTCTCCTCACGACAACATGACTAGGATTGCATGGGTCGGTTATGAAGAAGCATTGTGTCACGTGCTTAGCGTGTACCCATGGCTCGTTTGTTGCGATAGCGTTCACGGTAGCGCTCTTGGCATCGGGTATACTCGTGGTAGTGAAAATCCGGTTTTCTCTTTCGACATTCTTTGCCCATCTGACGGAACATCATCGTGTTGTGCAGTCCAGAGTAGTCAAGCTCCTAGATCTCCTCGACCCTTCCATAAAATCGTTCAGTTGCGCCGTTGTCGCTGTCGGTCATGCATTCCATCGTCACCCCTGAGTTCTGATCATCACTGTCCATATCTTTGGCCTCTGTGTAGAACGTGTATCCGTTGATATCATATGCCTGATAGGTTACGAGGTTGGGCGAGGGGCCATGTGCTAAGGCGTATATGAGCAATCTGTCCTTAGAGCCCTCCTCCGGGGGACTAGCAATAATATGCTTTTTGAACCAATGCAGGAAAGTGGAGTTGTGCTCTCTAATAACTTCGGCGTTCGTCCTGCATACCCCCCGGTCACGATACTTCTTTGCGATAATTTCTTTGTGCAGTGCCATGAAAGGATCTACCTCGTCTAGGTGTTGTAGCACTACCAAGTTCGCTGCATCGATCTGAGTATGCCACGTGCAGTTCCCCGCGACCGTTGCAGTGACCATCTCCTTCGAGCCTCCCATCGTGCTTGTTAGCGGGCAAACCAACACTAACACCAGGCGGCTGGTCTGCGCCATATAGAAAATTCTCACGTAAAGAGATGCACTCTTGTGTCAAATAGCCCTCGACGATGCTTCCATCCGGAGGGGACATGTTACGAATCTAATCCTTTGATGATCCCATTCATCCTCTCAAACAGCATCATGTTGTGCAGGAATGACGGCCCCAGGTCTATTATGTCATCCACAATATGGACACACAGATGCACCATCACGTGAAAGAACACGGGCGGGAAGTACATCTCAAGCTCATTCAGTATCACAATGACCTCTTCCTGTAGCCTTCGGAGCTGCTTCACACTGATCGACTTTCGAGAGATGACGTCGAAAAAGTTGCAGAGACCAATAAGCGTGTCACAGACGTGCTTGTCCATTATCCCTCTAAGGGCAACAGGTAGTATCTGCGTCATCATCACATGACAATCATGAGACTTCATCCCACTGAACCTTTTCTTGTCCGTGTCTAGATATCTGCTTATCTTGCCACAGAACCGAAACTAACTTTGACTATGGTAAGGCACTTAAAGAATTGATTGATCTCAACCTGACTTAAGGTGAAGCAAGAAGGGGGGCAATAGTCCTCTTTCTTTATTTTCTTGCCCTTCTTCTCCCGTGCCTCTGTCTCTGTCTCTGTCTCGTCTGACATTTTACGGGGCGGCATGTGCAGATCTTCCCTGATTTTAAATCTTGCAAGTCTTTTCTTGCCTTCGGCCCATCCTTGGTCTTATCTGGCATGTTCATCAGTGTTGCGAGCAAACTCTCAAGGACATTCTTACGGATATGCATTTGATCAAGGCAATGAGGTGTATCGAGTTTGTGCCAGTACTCCAAGTCCCAGAACATAGACCTCGTCTTCCATACCTTCAGCAGCGGCTCCGGCGCCTTTCTCATCGTCTTTCCCGCTGGGCACTCCTTCCAGTTTTTCAATAGCTCATCGATTTCGCACCGCTCCGCTAACGTGTAGGTCCTCGATGCTCAGCGTGACCCTTGAATAGATCTCCACGTTTTCTCCACGCGGCGTCCTGTTCAAGCCTTCTTCGATTCCCCATGTACACGATTTTCCCTGCACCGCCATCTTTCCTTGACGTTAGGCTTTGAGACGTCGTATCATCCATGCACCGTGCATCCACAATATCCATGGCACACCTGGCCTGCCACATATCCATAACCGAGATAGTCGTAATCGTCGTGATCGGTCTTGGCTCTCATGTTGAAATACTACGCTTTGTCAAGGCCCCATGTCTTGGCCGGTGTTTTCCATAATGTGTCTAAATCCTCTTGAAGTAGCCCAGATACAAATTAATATTATTTCCTGGTTGTTTCGGCCCTTGAATAAGCATACTCATGTGAATGTACTTCGATTTCATGCACAACCAGGGGGGAGGTTGTACATCCATACAAACACAGGCCATGTGCTATGGTTGGTGTTCTGGTTGCCAAACGGATTCATGCCATCGGTACATGCATGCGCCGAAAGGTGATGTTCCTTGCATCACATTCAAAATACCGATAGAAGCTGTTCAACGCTCTCCATGGCTTCCATCCTTCACGTGTCTCGACTTCGGATCATCTCCATCGTCGGGCTTCTTCCTCTCCAAGGTACAAAGACATTAGCTTTGCTTCCTTGGGATCTACAAAATACCTCTGGAGACAGGGAGTGATCGGTAAGTACCATACAACTTTCTGGGGACATTTCTTCCCGGCCTTCTTGTATCGAGAAGCATTGCACACCGGACAGCTTGTTTTTTCCACGTGCTCCTTCCGATAAATTATGCAATCGTTGATGCATGCATGGTATCTAACGTGTGGAAGATCAAGAGGGCACACGATCTTCTTGGCCTCATCAGCACTAGTAGGACATAGATTACCCGCGGGAAGAACATCCTTTAGGTACTTGAGATGCTCATCGAGGCTAGTGTCGGTCCATTTGTTTTTAGCCTTCGCCTTCGTGGAGTTGGAGCGTGAAACTCAAGCGGGTCACCTCAGGATTGCAACGATCATACAATGGAGTGTTCGAGTCTACCACCAGTTGCTCCAGCTTAGCCTCCTCTCTAGAGAAGCTCTCTCAGTACTCGTATCCTTGCGAAGCAATGCTTAAACATGAGGGTCCCGCACGATTGAACTTAGTACCGACGAACTCTGCTGCGTGGAGTCCATGTTGTTCTCTCCGCCGCCATGTCCGGCCCCTTCTCCTCCGCCATGTCCGGCCCCTTCTCCGCCTCCATGTCTGGCCTCTTCCCCGCCGCCATTATCGATCATATCTTCGTCTTGCCCCATGTCATCATTGCTCGCCTGGCCGGCATCCTCAACATCGTCATCCTCATCTTCGCTTATCCACCGAGTATAGCCATCCATGAAACCAGTCATGAGCAAAAGGTGCGCTTCGACACGACCATCGTCATAGGGGTCGAGCCAAACTATTCCTTTGCATTTTCGACACGGACATAAAACCTCCGTCGGTTATTTTCTTTAATGTCCTGCACCGCCGACCGCAACCACCTGTCCACCATCGTTACACTGACCATCATAAACGTCTGCACGGTAATAATAAAACAAATTGATTATAAAATGCGTGCATGCATCAAAGTCATACAAAAATTCGCATGACCTTCCCTAAAAATAGGACATATATGGATCTAGAGTTTGCCCGGAATTCGCCGAAACGAAAATAAATCGACATTTCGGCAAAACATAGGCAACTCAAAAGCACAATTTGGCGTCAACTCATGCCACACACACAATTTCCATAAACATATCACACACACATAAACATATTTCCATTTTGCAAAAGCATGAAATTTTAATCACCTCTATCTCGAGATCGAGCAAACGGTGGAGATGATGTTGTAGGGAGATCAAAAGTGCACAAAGCTCTTCTTGACAAAGATAGATCTAGTTAGGGGGCAAATAGGTCACTTAACTAAATCCTACATCTACCTAGCTACCTAATATGGGAGGAGACAACTTCAACTAGTGGAGGGGGAAGGAAAAAGAGAAAGGAGATGCATTAATGGAGGTGGTGTAGTTAGGTAGGAGTAATGAAGAGATAGAAAGGTAGATAGAAGAGGGAGAGTAATGGGGGAGAAGTATTGAGGAAGAAGAAGAGTGAGAGGGGAGCATGTGGGAGGTAGGGGAAAGTGAAGAGAGGAGGGGAGGGGAGGGACGGGTGGGGAAAAGGTGGTGGGTTGGTGCGGATTAGCAGTAGCTGGAGTTAAAACGCCACGCTGCTAAGGAAGTAGCAAGCGCTTTGGGCAACGGCGCCATCGCTAACCGGGACCAAAAAGTGTGCCAATTTGAAATTTAGCAGCGGCGACCTCAGAAAAAGCGCGCTACTACTACATCCATAGCAGTAGCGCGGCTCGCGGCACCGCGCTGCTGCTAAATGGAGTTTGGTGGACATCGCCGGTCGATATTTGTAGCAGCGCGGTTTACACCGAGCGCCATCGCTAAAAACTTGTCAGTAGCGAGTTTCCCGCACACGCGCTACTACTAATTAGCAGCAGCGCTCCTTTTTGAGCCGCTCTGCTGCTAAGATTCTGTGTATAGGCTTTTCCCTAGTAGTGCCTTTCTTTATGCCTAGTTGAGGGCGTCAAAACTATAGCGCTTGTTGGGAGGCAACCCAATGAATAAATTTTATTTTTGCCTTTTGCTTTCTGTTCTTGAGTGTTAGCACAATTATGCCACTGTTATGATTGTGTTTTTTGAGTTTTAGTTAGTGTTTGTGCCAAGTAGAACCAATAGGATCTTCTTGGGTGATAGTTATTTGATCTTGCTGAAAAAGACAGAAACTTTACGCTCACGAAAATAATTGTTAAAAATCACCGGAACGTGATAAATGCCAATTATTTTTTCAGAAGGTTAATATACACATTACCCAGGTCGTCCTAGTTTTTATGAATTTTTGGAGTTCCGAGTATTCGAACAAATCAGATTGCTACAGACTATTCTGTTTTGACAGATTCTGTTCTCTTTGTGTTGTGTGCTTATTTTGATGGCTCTATGGTTTTCTTTGATGAGTTTTGGCCATAGAAAAGTTGGAATACAGTATATATAATACAAAAACAAAATATGAATTGGCTTGATACAATACTTATAGTAGTGGTTTGCTTTCTTATACTAACGGATCTCACGAAGGTTTTGTTGAGTTTTGTGTGATTGAAGTTTTCAAGTTTTGGGTTATCTTACGATGGATGAAAGAAGGATAGAAGTGCCTAAGCTTGGGGATGCCCCGGCATCCCAAGCTATTATCCAAGAATGAGCAACCTACTAAGCTTGGGGATGCCCCCAAGTGGCATCCCCTCTTTCTTCTAACAACTATCGGTATTTTACTCGAAGCTATATTTTTATTCGTCACATGATATGTGTTTTGCTTGGAGCGTCTTGTATGATATGAGTCTTTGCTTGCTTTATTTTGAGTTTTAAGTCATCAATCCTTGCTGGACACACCTATTTGAGAGAGCCAAATTATTTCATGACTTGTTAGAATTGCTCTCTGTGCTTCACTTAAATCTTTTATGAGCTAGGACTTGCTCTAGTGCTTCACTTATATCTTTTTGAGCACGGTGTGCCTAGTATTTTTGAAGAAATAACCTCTTGCTTCACTTAAATTTATTTGAGAGTTAGTAAATTTTTTGAAGAAATTCTCTCTTGCTTCACTTCAATTATTTTGAGAGAAATAATTTTTTTATGCTCTTGATCTTCGCTTATATTTGTTTGAGCTTATGAAAAGCAACACATGAATATTAGTCCCAAAGTGATAAATATCCAAGAAGGATAAGTAAAAAACTTTCATGAAGATCATTGGACAAAATAAACTTGATTCCTAGTAATAGTTTTGAGATATGATGATGTGATATGTGAGTTATGTTGATGAGTAATTATGCTTTAGTAAGAATGTTGGTGTTAAGGTTTTCCCTATGCATGCACGAAAGTCAATAGTCATGCAATGAAATTATATCCTACTTGTGGTGCATTATTTGGTGTTAATTATGCTTAATGCTTGCTTATGAGATTATTCGTTTCTTGGTTGGTCGCTTCTCAATCTTTTTGCTAGCCTTCATTTTGCACCAAGCATGACCTCTACTTGTGCACCCAAAATCCTTTAAACCAGTTTTGCCACATGAGTCCACTATATCTACCTATATGTGGTACTCTTTTGTTGTTCTAAGCAAATTTGCATGTGCCATCTCTAATTTTCAAAGTAAACTTCTCATTTGTGTGTTTATTTCGCTCGCGGAACGGTAACGGGTGGCTAATATTTTCCATGCTGGATGTGTTATTCTCACGATGAGTGTTTATTCACTTGTCATTGCACGAGAGTAAGGCAAAGGGATGCCCAGTCCCGAATGCAAAAATGAGTTTACTTTATGTTGTCAAATAATAAAATTTTTTAGAACTGATGACAGTGAGTAACTCTCACTGCCTTTATATTAAGCTATGAGGTTAGGGGGGGGGGTTAGAGTGTCCAGCACTGTACAAATTACATGGTGGTGTGAGAGAGAGGGGGATTAGCTAAACAACCCAACAAAACAGAAAATCAAAGCAAGTTGACTATTGAAAGAATGTAGGGGCCTTGCTCCTGTTTTGATCTATGAACCAGCATAGCAAAGTCCTTCTTGAATCTGTTCCTCCAGGAATCAAAAGAAGGCTGAATCCCTCTAAAGTGCTTGTCATTCCTCTCCTTCCAGATCCCCCAAGCAGCAACTATAAAAACTTCTAAGAACATTGGCCTTGCCCACCTGTTCTTGCCCTCATGCACCATTTTAATCCAGTCGGTGTCATTTGGCCAATGTATCCTCAAAGTGCAGCCCAAAGACCTCCTGATCGAAAAGGGCAAGTGAAAAAGAGATGAACAATGTCTTCCTCGGGCGGGTGGTTATAGAGAAGACAGGCATAATTGTCATTATGGACTCTGAAATGCCTTCTCCGAAGCATATTCCTGGTATTCAATCTGTCAGCCAACAACAACCACAGGAACACCTTCCATTGCATTGTGCACTTGGTTTTCCATATCCATCCAAAGATCTCATCCGCTTGTACCTGATTAAAGCAGTGGGCATAATATTTGAAAGATCGAAAGTCTGTGTCCCCAAACACAAGACCACACATCCTCGCCCTCGATCATTGAGATTTCAAGGGTTTCATCAGTATTTGAACTACCTCATTCTTAGCCTCCAAAGATAAAGGCAAGTGGAACACATCTCCCAGTCTCTCCAAGACAGGAGATGTCTCACAGTATATCTGGATCTCTAGCAAAGGAAAATGCTCTCGGGTATCTGTCTTGAAGAATATCCGTGTTCCAATTGTCCTTCCAGAAAAAGATCGTGTCACCAGCAAACACTTCTGATTTAGTGACCCCTCTGTATATATCAGGTATTGACATGAGATCTCTCCACCAGAAGGATCCACATGGGTCAGAGGCATGCGGTATTTTACCAACATAGTAGGTATCCCAATTCAAATTGACCCATGGAACATCATGTTTGTTATAAAACTTCTGAAGTTGTTTCAACAAGAGTCCCTGGTTTTGGGTCTTAAGGTCAATGATCCCCAGACCTCCTTTACTTTTGGGTTTGCACACCATATCCCAGGCTGCCAATGAGCCGCCCTTAATCCCATCTTCGGACTTTCTCACCCAAAGACACGATCTTCGCAGTTTATCAAGGTGCTCAATGATTTTAGGGTTTATCTTGATGGATCACATGGCATAAACAGCCAAGGAAGTGACCACAGAGTTGAGCAGCGTGAGCTTGGATCCATAGTCCAGAAGTGAGGCTGCAGCATGCATCTTTCGCTGAACGGAGGAGACCATTGTCATCAAGTCATTCACACTCGGGCGCGTGGTGCCCATGGGCAGGCCTAAATACGTGAACGACATGTTGCCAATAGAGCAACCAAAGATTGTAGCAATTTCCCCTGCCAACACCGGATCAGAGTTGATGGGTACTAAAGTCGACTTGTGGAAGTTTATTTTTAGGCCCACCGACTTCGCGTAGTCAACTAGGATGGATTTAAGAACTTGCGCTTGCGAGAAAGAGACTGGGAGCACAGCGATTGTGTTGTCCACATACTGAATTACAGGGTAATTGCTGTCGGAAGTGGGGAGAGGTAGCTGTAGCAATCCATTCCGTGTGGCATCATTGATAGCTGACTGTAGAAGGTCCACTGCGAGAACAAAGATCAGTGGAGACAAAGGATCTCCCTGTCGGACCCCACAAAGGCAATCAAACTGTTTCCCTGGGGTTCCATTAAGCAACACCGAAGAGCTACCAGAAGAAAAGATGCATTTGATCCATCCCAACCACCTCTCATTGAAACCCATATGTTTCATGATCTCAATCATTAGTTCATGCTGGATGGTATCGAAGGCCTTTGCAAAGTCGAAGCTTACGGATACAACAAGCTCTTCCCGACGACTGGCATTGGTGTATGTATTCAAACGCCAGGCCAGGCAGTCCTGAATCGATCTTCCTTTCAAAAAACCGTATTGGTCCCAATGAATGATGTTGAGAACCAGTTTCTGCAAACGGTTAGCCAGCAATTTAGTTATCAATTTCAGACAACAATTGAGCAACGTGATGGGTCTGAAATCATTAGCGGTCTCTGGCGACTGGGTTTTTGGGATGAGAGTTATGAAACCCGAATTCAGACTCCTGAGATCAATTTCACCATCATAGAAATCGTTGCATAGTCTATAGAAGTCGTGTTTAATAATGTGCCAGCACGATTTCAGAAAACACCCGTGTAGCGACCCGACCTCAGATGGTCAAGTCTACGTATACATGTCATCCCTGGATCGGTAATGCCGACACACACGACTCGAAGGATTTATTACAGAGTAGCAATCACACATTTATTACATTGAATGTCTCAAAAGAGAACTTATTACAATAATATGGCTTAAGGCCATCTAATGCGATAACAGCGGAAGGCTTGGAAGATAAAGTGAGTCCATCAACTCCAACGGCATAACTGAGCTGCACGGCAATGACCTACCAATCCTTACTCCTCGTCTGAAAAGTCTGCAACATAATATGTTGCAGCCCGAGAACGGGTCAGCACATGGAATATGCTGGCAATGTAACACATAGAGAGTAATGAAAGAATAAGCTATACTACATGCATATATGGCTGGTGGAAAAGCTCTATGGTCACAGTTTTGCAAAAGGCCAATTTTTCCCTATATCAAAGGAATAAATTTTATTTTAACTATCATGGTGGTTGAAACATCATTGAGAAGGTATAACCCCAACTCAATCCCAATTAAAGTGATTAACAACCCAGCAATATTAATTTAGAGTGATGAGATACATGTGAATACTCAAGTACTAGATACTCAGAATTGTCCATAACCGGGGACACGGCTAACCATGATTAGATTGTACACTCTGCAGAGGTTTGCGCACTTTTCCCCACAAGACTCGATCGCCTCAGTTGGTTTCTCGCACTACATGGTGTTTGAGAAACGGATGACCAAGACACAGTCTTTCAGAAACATTAACTCTCTACTCCGGATAGATAATACCAAACCTATAAAACCCACTACCTGCTGATCTACCTCTTCGAGAGCTTCACATAACTTACTCAACTATGCTAGAGCCCATAATAGCTTGTGGCTGCACATGGAAGTTTCTAGCATGAATAGTCTCAGTTCCCTTTGAGCACAGGTGGCGGTCCTTAGGAAGATCACACGGTACCCGGGATTTCAAAAATAAAGCAGAGACAACACTTTGGGTTCCCCGGTGCCTCGATCCACCCAGATGTGTATTTAAGTTGCCACCTTAAATTAAACCATTAATTAACAATCTCACATCTGTCGTGAATATCTCTCAAACCCAAACCACGTCTACGAGCATAGCATAGCAATATAAGCAACACGTAGAAGTAACTCCCAAGGGTTTGATAGTAACAGGGCAATAGGTTCCTACCTCATCATCTACTTCCCAACCCACAAATTAATGTCATCCTAATCATGCAATGTTTGAGGATTGAGCTAATGCACAAAAACTGGGTATGAAAAGGTATGATCAAGTGTTACTTGCCTTGCTGACGATCCGTGAATCCTAGAGACTCGTAGTAACACGCTTCGCACTCTGGGAATTCTATCGCAAGCAAACAATACATACATAAGCAACAAACAACGATGCACAACAAAACTTCAACTAAAAGAGGTTGACCGGAGAGTTCAACTTAAGAACTCCGGCTTGCGAAAAGAATCAAACCAAACGAAACAACGAAACTCAAACGGCGAGAGAAACAAGATCCGTTTACTAATCTGAACTAGAGTCAAATTTTACAAAGGCAAAATCTGTTTTAAGTTGGCTATTCGGAAAGAGGGTTTCGAGATGAAACTCCAGCGCTTGAATTGCACGATTCCGATAAACGAGCGAAAAGTTATACTAATTTGAACATCGGTTCAGAAATCACGATCGGAATAATCGCGGAATAAAACCGATAAAAGAAAACGACGAACGGCTAAACGAACGAACGTTCGTTAGCGGAAACTAAACGACGAACGGTTCGTAAAAACGAACGAACGGGTGAACGTTCTTAAAATAAATAAACCGGGAAATAAAACCGATCTAATATAAAAAAACGGCTAGGGTTTTTCAAAAAAAACCGAAGGGTTATTTTAAAAAACCGGCGACGAGGGCTACCTCCGGCGAGATCATCCGGCGGGGCGGGCGGCTGCTCCGGCGCGGTCCGACGGGGTGGCGAGGGCGGCTAGGGGAGGCGGCTCATGAGGGGCGACGGCGCTGGAGGCGGCGGCGACGGCCAAGGGCGGCGGCGGGCGGGCGGCCGCTGCTCGGCTCGGCCTGCCCGGGCGGCGCAAGGTGGTGGTGGTGGCTAAGGAGGGAGAGGGGGTATTTCAAGAGGGAGGAGGTGGCTTGGAGGAGGGCAAGGCGGCGGGAGGAGTCCGGCTCGGACTCCAGTCGGCGGCAGCTGGGCTGCCCGGCACCTGGGCCGTTAGCCCAGACGTCTTGTGATTCTTATTTTTTAAACATTCACTTGAAAATTATAAAAATCCTAGAAAAATAAATAAAAATCTAAAAATGCCAAAACAAGTTTTCTTTGCCTAAATAAAATATTTAGAACAAGATGAACTTTTCTTGGCCCCTAAAATGCAATTTTTAAAACATATGCAAATTTTTCTCTAGGCAAATAAAATTCCAAATAATTAAAATAAAATCCAAATAATGATTTTAACATTTTTCCTCCGGTACTTCAGTTATTTTTGGAGAAGTCATATTATCTCCTCTCATTTATTTTTAAACATGAAATATTTTCCGGAGAGAAAAATACTAAAACCCAAAATCCTCGTCTTTTATTATTTGATAAAATTCAAATATGAAAATCGGAAAATCCCCAACTCTCTCCGAGGGTCCTTGAGTTGCTTTGGATTTCGAGGATAGCAAATGAGAATGCAATAAAATATGATATGCATGGATGACCTGTGTATACATGCCAAATTGAAAATTTGGGATGTTACAAACCTACCCCCCCCCCCCTTAAGATGAATCTCGCCCTCGAGATTCGGCTTGGCTAGAAAATAGGTGCGGATGGTCCTTGCGAATATCATCTTCTCGCTCCCAGGTGGCTTCCTCCTCGGGATGGTGGCTCCAATCGAACTTTACAAAACTTGATAACTTTGTCATGCGAGTGACTCGGGCCGAAATCCAAAATCTTTACTCGCTTCTCCTCATAAGTCAAATTACTATCCAATCAGACGCCTCTAGGGGCCTTGTATCCTTTAACGGTATGTCGGCCATCTCAGTGGCACTTCTTCGATTGTGATACGTGAAACACATCGTGAACTCCTGACAGTCCTTCGGGTAACTCCAGCTTGTAGGCAACTTCTCCCATTCGTTCCAAAACACGATACGGTCCTACAAATCTTGGGGCTAACTTTCCCTTTACTCCAAAATCCCCTTAGGGGTGATACTCGCAGATAGGCTCTGTCTCCAATTTCATAGGTTACATCCTTGCGTTTTGAATCTGCGTAACTCTTCTCTTCTGTCTAGACTGAGCAATCTTTAGTCTGTCTCTGATCAGTTTAACCTTCTCCTCTGAGTCTTTGATCAAATCTGGTCCAAACAACTGACGGTCTCCGACCTCATCCCACATCAAGGGTGTTCTACATCAGTGTCCATACTGAGCTTGAGCGGTGCCATCTTCAAAGCTGGCACGGTAGCTGTTGTTATATGAGAATTATGCGTGACGGCAAATTGTCATCCCAACTAGATCCATAATCTAAGCGCCGGGCTCTTAACATATCCTCCAGGATCTCGCTTAACTCTCTCTGTCATCCATCCGTCTGTGGGTGGAACGCAGCAGTCAATTCCAATCTGGTACCCAAAGTCCGTGTAGTTGATGCCAAATCTTTGAAGTAAACTGTGTTCCTCTATCCGATCTGATGCTCCTCGGAACTCTGTGCAAACATACGATCCTGGTCATATATATCTTGGCCAACTTGGCACTTGTATAAGTTGTTTTCACCTTTGGGATGAAGTGAGCTACTTTGGTCAAACGATCCACAACTACCCATATTGAATCATATCACCTTTCTGGTTCCGGGTAATCCAGTTGATAAAATCCATGCCAAGTTTGTCCCACTTCCATTCGGTATTGGCATAGGCTGCAACAGTCCTGCCGCTTTTGATGCTCGCCTTCACTCTCGACATACATCGCAAATGGCTACATACTCGGCAATATCCTTCTTCATACCAGTCCACCAGAAACGTTCCTTCAGGTCCAAATACATCTTGGTGTTTCCGGGGTGAATCGAGTATGGTGAGTCACGGGCCTCTTGAAGTATCATCTTCCTGATCTCCGAGTTGTTGGGCACATAAATCCGGTCCTCAAACCACAAGGTATCGTCCTCATCCTCGCGAAATCCTTTGGCTTTTCCTTTGCCCATCTTTTCTTTTATCTCAGCAATCTCTTTATCCTCCTTACGGCGTCTCGAATCTTGTCTAACAAGGTCGATGAACCTCCATTGTTGCAAGAAAACCTCTTGGAACAATCTCCAACCAAGTTCCATAATATCCTCTGCTAACTCCTTTGGCAGTCCTCTACTTTCAAGGATATTGGCATAACTCTTCCGACTCAAAGCGTCATTCTGATGTTGGCCTTTCCTGGATGATAGTGTAGCTTCATGTCGTAATCCTTTAAAGTTCCAGCCATCTCCTCTGTCTGAGGTTTAACTCCTTCTGTGTGAAAATGTACTTCAAACTCTTATGATCCGTGTACACATCACAACGGTTTCCCATGAGATAATGTATCCAGGTCTTCAACGCATGTACTACAATGCTAACTCCAAATCATGCGTGGCATAGTTCAACTCATGAGGCTTCAGCTTGTCGTGAGGCATACGAAACAACTTTTCCGTCTGCATAAGAACACATCCAAGTCCCAAGCGAGAGGCATCACAATACACTTGAAACTCCTTATGTATATATCCGCAATGTCAAGACCTTTGGGGCTGTAGTCAACCGTTTCTTCAACTCTTGGAAGCTTGTCTCACAATCCTCTATCCATTTGAACTTGGTATCCTTCTTTAGCAATTCTGTCATTGGTTCAGCAATCTTGGAAAATTCTCAATGAATCTCCGATAATATCCTGCCACCCAAGGAAATCGCGAATCTCACGATCAAGTGGGTGCCAACCATTCGATGATCGACTGAATTTTTACCGATCTACCGCTATACCCTCTCCCGATATAACATGCCCAAAAATCCAACTTCCTTCAACCAAAACTCGCACTTGCTGAATTTGGCGTATAACTGGTGTTCCCGAAGTTTCTCAAGAACCAAACGTAGGTGTTCTACGTGCTCCTCTTCGTTCTTCGAGTAAATCATAATATCATCGATAAACACCACAACAAACTTGTCCAAATACTCCATGAACACTTTGTTCATCATACTCATAAAATAAGCAGGGGCGTTAGTCAGTCCAAATGACATGACCGTATACTCATACAATCCATATCGTGTGGTGAATGTTGTCTTTGGTATATCCTTCTCTCGGATCTTCAACTGATGGTATCCTGATCGTAGATCAATCTTAGAAAACACCTTAGCTCCTTGCAACTGATCAAACAGATCATTAATCATCGGTAAGGGATACTTGTTCTTTATCGTTACTTCATTCAGAGCTCGGTAATCAACAACCATCCTTAGGGATTTATCCTTCTTCTCCACCAAAAGTACTGGGGCTCCCCAAGGTGATGAACTTCTACGAATGTAACCTTTCTCCAATAGATCCTTGATCTGCTTCTTAATTTCCTCCAGATCATTTGCGGGCATCTGATAGGGTCTCTTTGATATTGGCCCTGTACCTGGCATTAGTTCTATCAGAAACTCGATGTCTCGATCCGCTGGCATGCTTGGTAACTCTTCTGGAAAAACATCTGGATAATCCTTCACTACATGTACTTCCTCTTGTACAACTCCCGTGAGGGTATTCACTTGGCTCCTCCTAGGCACATGCCTAGATACATACTTAATCCTTTTTCCCTCCGGTGGTAAGATAAATTGACTTGCTAGCACAACAATACTTCCTCCAAACTTTGACATCCAATCCATACCTAATATCACATCCAATCCTTGCGACTCCAAGATAATTAGGTCAGACGGAAAAACATACGTGCCAATGATTGGGGGTATCTGGGTGCACCACTTGCTAGCCATGTACTCGCCTCCAAAGTAGCTCACTAAAAGAGGGGTCCTAAGGGTCCGGGTTGGTAACTTAAACTTATCCACAAATCCCTTGATATGTATGAATGCGATGCACCAAGATCGAAAAGAACAATAGCGGTAAATGATCGAACCAAAAACTTACCTATTACCAGTCCGCTGCTCTTCAACTTCCTCCACGTTAACGTGGTTCACTTGTCCTTTGCTTTGAATGGATTGGGCTTCTTCCGGTGCTCCCATTTCCGTTTCCATTCTTTCCTTCAGGGCAGTCGTTGGCATAGTGCCCTTTCTTCCCGCACTTAAAGCAAATAACTTGGCTCAAGTCTCTCTTGGCGGGTGTAGCTGGGTTTGAGCGATTTTGATTATTGTTGGCTGCATTTCCATTCCCATTCTTCGCACCACTATGCGATCCACCTCCAGTATGGTTATGTCCTCCATGGTTATGAACTAGTCCTCCCGAGTTCGGGGTTAGCGAGGCTTCGGTGAGCTCCTGAGTTATACTTCCCTTGTCCATACTTCCTCTTACGACTCTCAATTTGCTGCTGCTTCCTTCAATCATTAGGGCCTTATCTACCAACTCCTGGTAGTTGTTGAAAGTTGCCACCATCGGATGCATACTCATCTCATCATTCAGCCCTTCCATAAACTTCTCTTGCTTCGGCATCTGTGGCCACATCATCGGGGGCATAAGCGTGATAACTTGCTAAACTCATCCACGTCTTGAGCCACGATGCGGTTCCCCTAGTGTAAGTTGCGGAACTCACGCTTATTTATCTGCATGGCTCCGGTTGAAACATGGGCCGTCTGAAAAGCTTGTTGAACTGGTCCCAAGTGACATTGTCTATAGGAAAAGTAGCCGTGTAATTCTCCCACCATGCGGCTGCTGGTCCATCCAATTGATGTCTTGCAAAGCGCACTCTTTCGACATCCGTGCATCCTGCGGTGGTTAACTCCCTTCCAATACGGGCGTAACCGGTCATATCTGCAACTATTGGCTCGGTGCTCTTTGGAAAACACCGGCGGTTGTAACCTTAGAAAATGGGCTAAATTGTCCACTGGCGGCGGGTTGTTGTTGTTGTTGTTGTTGTTGGCATTGCCCTGGTTCTGAACTAGCAATTGCATCAAGGCATTCTGCTGTTGGATCTACTGAGTGAGCTCCGGTGGGAAAACAAAACCGGGTCGGCGTCTGGAGGCATCTGAAGGTTTAGATGGGAGAGATTAGAATAGAAAGAGGTCTAGTGAGAAAACACTACCCATATGCACATGAGGCAAACACACATTCATTCAATCAAGCAAGCAAGGGCATACAAAACGATCTAGGACTATCGCATAAGTGCTCAATTACTACTAGTTACATGGGGGAAATACTACTATTATATGGTGGTCATCTAGAAATTTTGATGGGTGGAAGAATCCATAATGTCTGCTCCAGCTTCGTCTTCATAGTCATCATCACTTGGATCTGAGTCGGTGTAAATGCGATGATGATGTAGTTGTCTGGATAAGCGGGATCTTCTTCCTCTTCTTGCTCCTCTTCCTTGGGTGTTGGTCCTCCCATGAAGACTCCGATCTTCTTGACTAGGTCGTCGTTCTTCTCCAGTAGTATTTTGATTTCTTCCTCATATCCATCGCGTGTAGACTTGAGTTCTTCCTCCAGCTCGATGATCTTAATTTTCGCCTTCTTCAAATCCATCATGTCTGCGCACATCTGGTTCTCTTGACGTCGAATGTGCTGGTTTAGCTCCTGGATGTAGGCTGCAATGGATCTATCCTTCTTGGTGTTGATTACTTCCCATCGCTCGTCTCGGCACCCACATATTTGGTATATGGTGTCTTTAAGCTCCTTATTGTAGACTTCTCCAATGCATCCCATGGTAATGTGAGCTGCCATACTCTTTCCCGAACTCCATGTTGGTGCATTGAAAACACATACTATGGGCTCCGTGCTTGGCGCAAATGTCCTTCCGGAACTAGAGCTTGAATCTTCCAAAGATTCTTCTTACGGTAAGGTGGCGTTATACGTCCGGTGAAGCTTAGTATTCCAATATTCAGGTACCTAGTGACTTCCTTCAAGTGGCGTCCAAAAGGTGTGTCTTCATCCAGTTGTGCAAACTTGTACTTCATCTCCGTCATCCTAAAGAGTGGAAAAATGGAGAGGGGTCAGAAATGAGTAGAGAGGAGTGACCTATGGTTTTTATCTTAGTGGTTGTGTCCTACACTCAGCGTGTGCTCTGATACCATCTTGTAGCGACCCGACCTCAGATGGTCAAGTCTACGTGTACATGTCATCCACTGGATCGGTAATCTTGACACACACGACTCGAAGGAATTATTACTGAGTAGCAATCACACACTTATTACATAGAATGTCTCAAAGAGAACTTATTACAATAATATGGCTTAAGGCCATCTAATGCGATAACGGCGGAAGGCTTGGAAGATAAAGTGAGTCCATCAACTCCAACGGCATAACTGAGCCGCACGGCAGCGACCTACCAATCCTTACTCCTCGTCTAAAAGTCTCGCAACATAATAGGTTGCAGCCGAGAACGGGTCAGCACATGGAATATCTTTGGCAATGTAACACATAGAGAGTAATGAAAGAATAAGCTATACTACATGCAGATATGGCTGGTGGAAAAGCTCTATGGTTACAGCTTTTGCAAAAAGCCAATATTTCCCTATATCAAAGGAATAAATTTTATTTTAACTATCATGGTGGTTGAAACATCATTGAGAAGGTATAACCCCAACTCAATCCCAATTAAAGTGATTAACAACCCAGCAATATTAATTTAGAGTGATGAGATACATGAGAATACTCAAGTACTAGATACTCAGAATTGTCCATAACCGGGGACACGACTAACCATGATTAGATTGTACACTCTGCAGAGGTTTGCGCACTTTTCCCCACAAGACTCGATCCCCTCCGTTGGTTTCTCGCACTACATGGTGTTTGAGAAACGGATGACCGAGACACAGTCTTTCAGAAACATTAACTCTCTAGTCCGGATAAATCATACCAAACCTATAAAACCCACTACCTGCTGATCTACCTCTTCGAGAGCTTCACGTAACTTACTCAACTATGCTAGAGCCCATAATAGCTTGTGGCTGCACACGGAAGTTTCTAGCATGAATAGTCTCGATTCCTTTGAGCACAGGTGGCGGTCCTAAGGAAGATCACACGGGTACCCGGATTTCCAAAATAAAACAGACAACACTTTGGGTTCCCCGGTGCCTCAATCCACCCAGATGTGTATTTAAGTTGCCACCTTAAAGTAAACCATTAATTAACAATCTCACATCTGTCGTGAATATCTCTCAAACCCAAACCACGTCTACGAGCATAGCATAGCAATATAAGCAACACGTAGAAGTAACTCCCAAGGGTTTGATAGTAACAGGGCAATAGGTTCCTACCTCATCATCTACTTCCCAACCCACAAATTAATGTCATCCTAATCATGCAATGTTTGAGGAGCTAATGCACAAAAACTAGGTATGAAAAGGTATGATCAAGTGTTACTTGCTTTGCTGACGATCCGTGAATCCTAGAGACTCGTAGTAACACGCTTCGCACTCCGGGAATTCTATCGCAAGCAAACAATACATACATAAGCAACAAACAACGATGCACAACAAAACTTCAACTAAAAGAGGTTGACCGGAGAGTTCAACTTAAGAACTCCGGTTTGAAAAGAATCAAACCAAAGCGAAACAACGAAACTCAAAGCGGAGAGAAACAAGATCCGTTTACTAATCTGAACTAGAGTCAAATTTTACAAAGGCAAAATCTGTTTTAAGTTGGCTATTCAGAAAGAGGGTTTCGAGATGAAACTCTAGGCGCTTGAATTGCCTGATTCCGATAAACGAGCGAAAAGTTATACTAATTTGAACATCGGTTCAGAAATCGCGATCGGAATAATCGCGGAATAAAACCGATAAAAGAAAACGACGAACGGCTAAACGAACGAACATTCGTTAGCGGAAAAATAAACGACGAACGGTTCGTAAAAGCGAGCGAGCGGGTGAACGTTCTTAAAATAAATAAACCGGGAAATAAAACCGATCTAATATAAAAAAGCGGCTAGGGTTTTTCAAAAAACCGAAGGTTATTTAAAAACCGCGACGAGGGGTACTCTCCGCAGGTCGTCCCGGGCGGGCGGGCGGTTGCTCCGGGTCCGACGGGGTGGCGAGGGCGGCTAGGCGGCGGCCGGGCGAGGGGCGACGGCTGGAGGCGGCGGCGACGGGCCAAGGGCGGCGGCGGGCGGCGGCCGGGCCTGCTCGGCTGTCCGGGCGGCGGGCGGTGGTGGTGGTGGCTAAGGAGGAGAGGGGTATTTAAAGAGGGGAGGAGAGGTGGCTTGGAGGAGGCAAGGCGGCGGGAGGAGTCCGGCTCGGACTCCAGTCCGTGGCGGTGGTGGCAGACGGCGACAATGGTGAGCCGGGCTCGGCAGGCTGCCGTTGGCCTAGTCGGGCGCGGTTCTTATTATTATTATTTTTAAAAACATTCCGCCGAAAATTATAAAAATCCTAGAAAAATAAATAAAAATCTAAAAATGCCAAAACAAGTTTTCTTTGCCTAAATAAAATATTTAGAACAAGATGAACTTTTCTTGGCCCCTAAAATGCAATTTGTTAAAACATATGCAAATTTTTCTCTAGGCAAATAAAATTCCAAATAATTAAAATAAAATCCAAATAATGATTTTAACATTTTTACTCCGGTACTTCAGTTATTTTTGGAGAAGTCATATTATCTCCTCTCGTTTATTTTTAAACATGAAATATTTTCCAGAGAGAAAAATACTAAAACCCAAAATCCTTGTCTTTCATTATTTGATAAAATTCAAATATGAAAATCGGAAAATCCCCAACTCTCTCCGAGGGTCCTTGAGTTGCTTAGGATTTCGAGGATAGCAAATGAGAATGCAATAAAATATGATATGCATGGATGACCTGTGTATACATGCCAAATTGAAAATTTGGGATGTTACAACCCGTTGAAGCCATCCGGGCCAGGCGCTCTATCCGATGGCATCTCTCTAACAACTTTGTCAATCTCCTCGTGTGTGAAAGGCGTGGTGAGTTCCTCCAGCCCCTCCACCTTTTTAATGATTCTAGACAGATCAAACTTCATATCAAACTCTCCTTTCGTGCCCAATCTCTCCCTGTATGTACTGAACAACTTATTGGCTATTCCCAAATGATCCGTTACTACCGTGCCATCCCGAAGTTTCAGCGAGGATATGGAGTTCTTGCGATATCGCGTTACGAGGCCTTGAGAATGAAAAAATTTGGTGTTGTCACCTCCTCAAGAAAACCATCGGACCGTGTACCTCTTTTTCCAATATTCTCGTTTATAGTCAAGGAGGATAACTAGATGGTTTTTGAGAATTTCTCTGAAGTTTCCTTCCGGTACTGTGAGGGATATTTTGTCTTCGATATTGTCAAATTCCAGAAGAGCCCAGTTGGAATTATCAATACACAGATTCAGCCGAGAGATCTGTTTACTCCAATGCTTAAGGGTGTACCTTAAAATCTTAAATTTCTTGCACAAAAGTTGAGCTGAATTCGGTGCAAAGCAATGTTTCTCCCAGGTGGATCGCACCAGCTCAAAAAAGCCCGGATGAGAAATCCAGAAGTTTTCAAACCTAAATATATTACTCTTAGGAACCGAGGATTCAATCGAAATCATACAAGGGTGTAGGACCTTGAGAAGAGGTGTCTAGAGGGGGGGTGATTAGACACTAAGTACCAAAGTTGCAGTTTTGAAGTTTCTTTAAAGTTTGAGTGGAGTTTAGGCACAAGTTTAACATTCACAACATATAGCAAGCAAGCATGCAAGGAGTATATGAGCAGCGGAAAATAAAGCATGCAACTTGCAAGAATGTAAAGGGAAGGGATTGGAGGATTCAAACGCAATTGGAGACACGGATGTTTTGGCGTGGTTCCGATAGGTGGTGCTATCGTACATCCACGTTGATGGAGACTTCAACCCACGAAGGTTAACGGTTGCGCGAGTCCACGGAGGGCTCCACCCACGAAGGGTCCACGAAGAAGCAACCTTGTCTATCCCACCATGGCCGTCGCCCACGAAGGACTTGCTTCACTAGCGGTAGATCTTCATGAAGTAGGCTATCTCCTTGCCCTTACAAACTCCTTGGTTCAACTCCACAATCTTGTCGGAGGCTCCCAAGTGACACCTAGCCAATCTAGGAGACACCACTCTCAAAGAAGTAACAAATGGTGTGTTGATGATGAACTCCTTGCTCTTGTGCTTCAAATGATAGTCTCCCCAACACTCAACTCTCTCTCATAGGATTTGGATCTGGTGGAAAGAGGGTTTGAGTGGAAAGCAACTTGGGGAAGGCTAGAGATCAAGATTCATATGGTAGGAATGGAATATCTTGGCCTCAACACATGAGTAGGTAGTTCTCTCTCGTAAATAGGATCTTTGGAAGTGTAGGTTCAGTCTGATGGGTATATATAGCCTCCACACAAAATCTAACCGTTACACACAATCTACCAAACTCGGTGGGACCGAATCGTTAAACTCGGTCAGACCGATTTAGCAAATAATGTGACCGTTAGGGTTTTCGGTGAGACCGAAATGCAACTCGGTGGGACCGATTCGGTTACGGTTAGGGCATAAGGTAATCTCGGTAAGACCAATTACACAAACTCGGTGGGACCGATTTTGGTAATAAGCTTTCGGAAGAGTTGGTCGAGCAAACTTCGGTTTGACTGATTATCAAACTTCGGTGGGACCGATTTTGATAATAAGTTAACCAGAGAGTTTGCATTGTAATCTCGGTAGTACTGATTGCTCAAACTTCGGTGAGACCGATTTTGATAATGGACATACGGAGAGATTACAATCCCATCTCGGTGAGACCGAGATCCCTATCGGTGAGACCGATTTGCCTATGGTTTGTGGCGTTGGCTAAGACATTCAAACTTCGGTGGCGCCGGATAGAAAGAATCGGTGGGGCCGAGTTTGACTTTAGGTTTAGGACATATGTGTGGAAGTGGGAAAGTAGTTGAGGGTATTTGGAGCATATCACTAAGCACATGAAGCAAGAGGCTCATTAAGCAACACCTCATCCCTCCTTGATAGTATTGGCTTTTCCTATAGACTCAATGTGATCTTGGGTCACTAAAATGTAAAATGAAGAGTCTTGAGCTTGAAGCTTGAGCCAATCCTTTGTCCTTATCATCTTGAAGGAGTTCCCACATCCTTTAGTCCATGCCACTCCATTGTTGAACTTATCTGAAACATACTAGATAAAAGTGTTAGTCCAACAAGAGATATGTTGTCATTAATTACCAAAACCACCTAGGGAGCACTTGTGCTTTCAATCTCCCCCTTTTTGGTAATTGATGGCAACATACATCAAAGCTTTAAATAAAGATATAAAGAATAGCGAGTAAAGCTTTGGAAAGACATGTAACAAGCATAGGCTCCCCCTAGATGTATGCAATCATGTGAATATGAAATATAGAAGCATGTGATAGCATAACCATGATAGAGCAGGCAATGTGTTACATGTATCTTGGCTATATGCATCAGAGCAAAACGTATTAAAGAGAATACATTCATGCCCATGAGTCCTTCTTGCAAACAGTATGTACATCAGCAAGAATTCCTCATACACATGATTGTGATGCATATACTTACCTTGTAGTCTTGAGTTGGCTTAGGATGGAATGAACCTTGGTTGGTGGTGTTGTCCATGTAGTTGAACTTGCGTGGGTTGCTCAAGGTTGATGTAGTTCATCAAGAATTTGGAGCACCACTTGGAATTTGAGTCCATCTTCCTACATGGGTTAGTTCTTGCAAGGAAGAACACTTGTATATCCAAAAATGACAATCATGAAACTCAACATAGAATTTGTCAAAGGATATGCTTGAATGGCTTCGTGCTTCCTTGTCTTCAACCACCTTGTGTAGAGACTTGGTGATGTAGAGATTGCTCAAGATATGAGTAGGTTTCAACCTCATGGAATTTGATTCAACCAAGTACCTACATGGATTAGGTAACATGCAAGATACAAATATATCCAAGACATAATTTTTTCATCATAGGAGAGATATCAAGGATTAGTCATAAGCTCATGTCTTGCATGTATCCAATGGAGTTTCTACTCCAAGTTTGAAGCATCAATGATGTTCTATTCTCCTCTTAACCTGCAAAACACTTTCTAATCAAGAGGTTTAGTGAATATATCCGCTAATTGCTTTTCGGTGCAAACATGCTTAAGATCAATGTCACCCTTAGCAACATGATCTCGGATGAAATGATGACGAACTTCAATATGCTTAGTTCGAGAATGTTGCACATGATTATGACCAATTTTGATAGCACTTTCATTATCACAAAGCAATGGAACATGTCTCACATATATCCCATAATCTTTAAGAGTTTGGGTCATCCAAAGTAATTGAGCACAACATGAACCAACGGCAATATATTCAGCTTCGGTGTGGATAAGGATACCGAGTTTTGTTTCTTGGAGGACCAAGACACAAGAGATCTACCAAGAAATTGACAAGTACCGAAGTGGACTTTCTATCAACCTTGTCTCCGGCATAGTCCGAGTCGGAATAGCCAACAAGATCGAAGAGGCCCTCTTAGGATACCAAATGCCAAAATTTGGTGTATGGATTAAGTATCTCACTATCCTTTTCACGGCCTTAAGATGACATTCTTTAGGGGCAGCTTGATATCGTGCACACATGCACACACTTAGCATAATATCGGGACATGAAGCACATAGATATAACAATGAACCAATCATAGAAGCGATAAACCTTTTGATCAACCGGTTCACCATCTTTGGTTAAGTCAAGATGTCCACTAGTAGGCATGGGTGTAGTCATACCTTTGCATTCTTGCATATTGAACTTATTGAATAAGTCCTTGGTGTACTTCATTTGAGAGACAAAAGTACCTTCCTTAGTTTGCTTTATTTGCAACCCAAGAAAGAATTTGAGTTCACTCATCATAGACATCTCAAACTTCTCCGACATTAGCTTCCCAAACTTTTCACTAAAATGAGGGTTAGTTGAACCAAATATAATATCATCAACATAAATTTGGCACACAAAGAGTTCACCATTAACCCTTTTAGTAAAAAGAGTAGAATCAATTTTCCCAATTTCAAAGCCTGTTCAATAAGGAACTTGGTCAAGCATTTATACCATGCTCTAGGAGCTTGTTTAAGTCCATAAAGAGCTTTGTGAAGTTTGTAAACATGATTGGGTTTCTTAGGATTGACAAAGTCGGGAGGTTGTTTAACATAAACTTCCTCCTCTATTTCACCATTTAGAAAAGCACTTTTAATGTCCATTTGGTACAAGGTGATATCATGGTGATTAGCATAGGCAAGTAAGATGCGAATGGACTCAAGTCTAGCAACGAGAGCGTAAGCCTCACCATAGTCCATACCTTCGACTTGTGTGTAGCCTTGGGCGACGAGACGTGCTTTGTTGCGAACTACTTGTCCATATTCATCTTGCTTGTTGTCAAACACCCATTTGGTACCGATGATGTTGTGGTTGTTGTCGGGCTTCTCAACCAATGTCCAAACTTGGTTCCTCTCAAAGTTGTGTAGCTCTTCATGCATAGCATTTATCCAATCCGGATCTTCCAATGCTTCTTCGACCTTCATAGGTTCAATGCTAGAGATGAAAGAATAGTTTTCACAAAAGTTAGCTAAACGAGTTTTAGAGCGAGTGATTCTCCCGGTTTGAATATCATTGTAGATTTGCTCAACGGGATGGTCTTTAGCAATTCTTGCTCGAACTCGTGAAAGCTTTTGCTTGGGTCTTCTTTGAACATCTTCTTCATCTTGTTCTTATTCTTGGCCTTCTTCATTGTTGGCGTTGTCGTTCTCTTGTCGAGGTGGAGAAGGAGGTTGTTGACGTTCACCTTGATGCACTTCCTCGTTTTCTTCATCTTGGTGTGTCTCACTTGTGGATGCTTCCGTATCAACTCTTGGTTCACCTTGTCGTGAAGTAGAAGCTTCCACTTGGACAGACGAGGTACTCTCCTTCACCTCCGTTGGACGGACCTTGCCAATAGACAAGTCGTGGATTGCTTCCGAAGAGTCTTTGTCTCCTACATCAATTGGCAATTGCTCTACTTGCGAGCCGTTAGATTCATCAAACTTCACATCTACCGTCTCTTCAACCTTTCGGGTGAAATTGTTGTAGACACGGTAAGTGTGAGAGTCTGAGCCATAACCTAGTAGGAAACCTTCATGAGACTTAGGAGCAAATTTAGAACGACGATGCTTATCAAGAATGTAGCACTTTGAGCCGAATACTCGAAAGTATCCAACTTGGGGTTTGTTACCGGTGAGTAGCTCGTATGCCGTCTTGCCGAGTAGCTTGTGAAGATACAAGTGATTTGTTGCATGACAAGCTGTTTCAACCGCTTATGCCCAAAAGTGCTTCGGCGTCTTATACTCATCAAGCATCGTTCTCGCCATTTCGATGAGCGTCCGGTTCTTCCTCTCAACAACTCCATTTTGTTGAGGTGTGTACGTAGCCGAGAACTCGTGTGAAATCCCTTCTTCGTCAAGAAAGGTGTCCACATTTGCGTTCTTGAACTCGCATTCGTTGTCGCTGCGAACCTTCTTGATCTTCACTTCAAATTGGTTTTGGGCCTTCCTAGCGAAGTTTTTGAAGATCTTTTGGAACTGCGATTTATCATCGAGAAAGAACACCCACGTAAATCTGAAAAAATCATCAACTATAACTAGACCAAAAGAATTTCCACCGAGACTCTTATAGGAGTTGGGACCAAAGAGATCCATGTGAAGTAGCTCGAGTGGCCTCTTCGTGGTCATGATGTTCTTCACGGATGCCTTCCTCCAACCTGTTTACACCTTGACAAGCACTGCAAAGTCTATCCTTATCAAATATGACATCATTAACTCCAAGGATATGATTCCCTTTAATAAGCTTGTCAAGGTTTCGCATACCAACATGACCTAATCGTCTATGCCATAACCAGCCTTTTGAGGATTTAGGAATGAAGCAAGTTTTAGGTTGAGCCTTTTTAGTGAAATCAACAATGTATAGATCACCTCTACGCACACCAAGAAGACCATTTTATGATTATCTCGTGAAACACTTGGCAATCAATTTTCAGAATAGGACATTGAAACCGAAATCAGCAAGTCTATATCTTTGAAAGTAAGTTGTAGCCAAGAGATTCAACGAGCATAACATTTTGTATGGAGCTATCATGTGAGATGGCCACCTTACCGAGGCCAACCACCTTACCCTTTGAGTTGTCACCGAAAGTGACAAACTTTCGAGGACCATCATTTTCAGCAAGATCACTAAACATGTCTTTATCTCCGGTCATGTGATCGGTACATCCACTATCAAGAACCCATTCCTTTCCCCCTGACACATATCCCCGAAGATTTGCCATAAGACCAAAATGTCTCATTGCATCATCAAGATCGAAGTCACTATCATCATCCTCATCATAGTATCCATGTTCAACATCGTCATGTGGTGGATCAAATCCTAGAGAGGGAGATTCATTAGAATGATTTTGACAATAATCTTGTCTATGAATTCTTATAGCTTCGGAAATAATGTCACTAATAATACCAACATTTCCTTTGGCACGCATAAGGTTTGTAAGCTCAAATAGACGATCACCAAACATAGGATCACTAGTATTCATCTTACTCAAAGCAATAGACTTATAGAGAATTTCATCTAGATTTTTCAAGGAATAATCTGGAAATCGTTCCTCAAGAAATTTCCATATAGTGTAGGCACACTCAAAAGTAGGCAAGATTCTAATCAAGTTTCTAGGCAATCCTCTAATGATAAGTTCGGCAGTACTAAGATTCCTAGTCATGTCAATAGCTTCATCAAGGGTAGGATGCATAGGATCAACATGAGGTGCACAAGGGCTAGCAATGTACTTGTTAAAATGATATTGATTGAAAATAACAAGCATCTCATTTTTCCACTCACGAAAATACTCTCCATCAAGAATAGGCACTCTATGTCTAAGACTCCCCAAAGTAGACTCATCCATCTTCCTCCAATGGTGATTAAACCAAGGCAATGGAGACCAAAGCTCTGATACCACTTGTAGGACCTTAAGAATAGATGTCTAGAGGGGGGTGATTGGACACTAAGTGCCAAAGTTGCAGTTTTTAAGTTTCTTTAAAGTTTGAGTGGAGTTTAGGCACAAGTTTAACATTCACAACATATAGCAAGCAAGCATGCAAGGAGTATATGAGCAGCGGAAAATAAAGCATGCAACTTGCAAGAATGTAAAGGGAAGGGATTGGAGGATTCAAACGCAATTGGAGACACGGATGTTTTTGGCGTGGTTCTGATAGGTGGTGCTATCATACATCCACGTTGATGGAGACCTCAACCCACGAAGGGTAACGGTTGCGCGAGTCCACGGAGGGCTCCACCCACGAAGGGTCCACGAAGAAGCAACCTTGACTATCCCACCATGGCTGTCGCCCACGAAGGACTTGCCTCACTAGCGGTAGAGCTTCACGAAGTAGGCGATCTCCTTGCCCTTACAAACTCCTTGGTTCAACTCCACAATCTTGTCGGAGGCTCCCAAGTGACACCTAGCCAATCTAGGAGACACCACTCTCCAAGAAGTAACAAATGGTGTGTTGATGATGAACTCCTTGCTCTTGTGCTTCAAATGATAGTCTCCCCAACACTCAACTCTCTCTCATAGGATTTGGATCTGGTGGAAAGAGGGTTTGAGTGGAAAGCAACAGGAAGGCTAGAGATCAAGATTCATATGGTAGGAATGGAATATCTTGGCCTCAACACATGAGTAGGTAGTTCTCTCTCGTAAATAGGATGCTAGAAGTGTAGGTTGGTCTGATGGCTCTCTCCACGAATGAAGAGGAGGTGGAGGGGTATATATAGCCTCCACACAAAATCTAACCGTTACACACAATCTACCAAACTCGGTGGGACCGAATCGTTAAACTCGGTCAGACCGATTTAGCAAATAATGTGACCGTTAGGGTTTTCGGTGGGACCAAAATGCGACTCCGTGGGACCGATTCTATTAGGGTTAGGGCATAACGTAATCTCGGTAAGACCGATTACACAAACTGGTGGGACCGATTTTGATAATAAGTTAACCAGAGATTTTGCATTGTAATCTCGGTAGTATCGATTGCTCAAACTCGGTGAGACCGATTTTGATAATGGACATACACAGAGAGATTACAATCCCATCTCGGTGAGACCGAGATCCCTATCGGTGAGACCGATTTGCCTAGGGTTTGTGGCGATGGCTAAGACATTCAAACTCGGTGGCGCCGGATAGAAAGAATCGGTGGGGCGAGTTTGACTTTAGGTTTAGGACATATGTGTGGAAGTGGGAAAGTAGTTGAGGGTATTTGGAGCATATCACTAAGCACATGAAGCAAGAGGCTCATTAAGCAACACCTCATCCCTCCTTGATAGTATTGGCTTTTCCTCTGAGACTAAATGTGATCTTGGATCACTAAAATGTAAAATGAAGAGTCTTGAGCTTGAAGCTTGAGCCAATCCTTTGTCCATAGCATCTTGAAGGAGTTCCCACATCCTTTAGTCCATGCCACTCCATTGTTGAACTTATCTGAAACATACTAGATAAAAGTGTTAGTCCAACAAGAGATATGTTGTCATTAATTACCAAAACCACCTAGGGAGCACTTGTGCTTTCAAAGGGGTATGATCAGATACTGGTTTGGGAAGGGGACCCACTGTGGTGTTGGGATAGTTGGGAGTCCAGTTGGACGAGGTGAAGAACCAGTCAATTTGTTCGAGCAGTGGATCAGAGTGCATATTGCTCCACGTGTATTGCCTGCCCTTAATTGGTAACTCAACCAGAGCCTGAGAGTGAATGAAATCATTAAACGTGAGCATATCATTAACATCCCCTCCTGGCTTGTTGCGATTATCTGGCGCTCTAATATAATTGAAATCCCCACAGATTAACCAGTCCTCATCGTCAGGTATATCCAGATCAAACAGCCATGACGCGAAAGTAGATCTACCTGGCCCATCGCAAGGTCCATAAATATTAACAAGTTTCCAGGACTTGCCAGTGTGAACAGAAGTTAACTGAATGCCCAACACAAAAAATTCAGAGCAAAACACACATCCAGAGAAAACAGAGCTATCCCATAGCACAATAAGACCACCAGAAGCCCCTTGGGAGGGCACAACCTCAAACTTATCAAAAAAATTGGGACAGAATAGTTCAAATAATAAATTCCTTGGAAAGTCTTGGTATAGAGGGCAACCGTGGATACGGCTAGCCATGGAAAGTGAAAGAATGGTGGAAAAGGAGTAAACTTTATTTTCTGTTTGGGAACTGCCTATGATATATCTAGCATGGAAAGTTTTGGGAACTCTAAGTCGTTTTCGTTGGTGGGATGGATACACCTCCCAAAATGTTTTTATCTCTAAGTTTTTCGCTTTAAGCTTTGGCACCTCTACAAATCCCTACTTCCCTCTGCGAAGGGCCTTTATTTTACTTTATGCAATTTTTATTTTCATTTTGAGTCTCCATCTTCTCTTACAAAAGCACCAACTAAGATGCAATATGATTGTACTTAAGTATTCGGTGTAGCTAATATTCGAGTGTGTTTCATGAATGGATCAATGTTTGAGCATGATGGGCTAGGGATAACTTATTTTAGCATTATTATTTTGAAAGACATGGTTGCTTGTTGAGTATACTTGAGTATCTAAATTATTCTGTCAAAACTAGACTATTGCTTTGAATCACATAAAAGTCCAAATGTCCATGCTACAAAGAAAAGAATATGATATGACATGATAAACAACACTCCACATAAAAAATTCTGTTTTTATCACTTACCTACTCGAGGACGAGCAGGAGTTAAGCTTGGGGATGCTGATACGTCTCCAACGTATCTATAATTTTTTAATTGTTCCATGCTGTTTTATTATCAATCTTGGAACTTTTATAATCACTTTATATCATTTTTGGTACTAACCTATTGACATAGTGCCAAGTGCCAGTTGCTGTTTTTTCCATGTTTTTTTACATCGCAGGAAATCAATATCAAACGGAGTCCAAATGCCACGAAGCTTTGCGGAGATTTTTTTTATGGACCAGAAGGAAGCTATTGGGCCCTGGTTGCAATATATGATTTGCGGATGCTATGGTCAGGGGTTCAAAATTTTGAACCGCCTTAGGTATCACACTTGCACCCACTCGTTCTCTGTCAATTTCATCTCGGGGTCTGGAGATTGATTGAAAGAGGACTAGGGTGGGTACAATATGTTCGTTTCGCTTATGAACGTACAATATACTCCCTCTGATCCCCACAAACACTCCCCGCTGGTCATTTATATCTTATAAACAGACAAAAACTTTATCTCCTTGCATGACACGCAGTTGATCTCTCAACATCAATCGATTGCGTCAAGAAGTGTCGGGGCATGAATCAAATGGGATGTCAAAACTAAGATGGGAAGTGACACGTAGTGGAGGCAAAGTGAAACTTCAAACGAACCATTTGTTTGTATGCATGTCGGACAAATTACAACATTGGAAATACAAGCATGGTCTAGGCCCACATGCAAATGATACTCGGCAGAATGTTCAAATGAGGGATGCGGGACGCTGGCCTCGACCGGAGGGCGGCATGATTGTTGGAGAAGAGGGTTGGAGAGGAATGAGAAATAAGCAACGCCACATGATGAGTGGTGGAGCCAGGAAAATCAAATTGGGAGGGCCAAACGTTGCTAAACCTTGTTTGGGAGGGCCAGATCATTAAAATTCATTGTTTTAACAGCAAAAAAGTCAATGTTTACACTAGTATTAGGCCTAAACCAATGACATTAGGGGGGGAGGGCCCCTGCTGGTCCCCCTGCCTCCGCCACTGCACATGATTATACTTGAACGGCTCAAATAAACAATAAGTTGTCTCATTTTCCCTTCCGTCTTGGTCACGGAGTAAGATACTCCCGCTGTTTTTATTTACTCTGCATATTAGGTTTGACCAAAGTCAAACTTCATAAAACTTGACCAAATTTATAGAAAAATAGCAAGATGCCCGTGCGTTGCACGGAACATCAAGATCTTGTGGGAGAAAAGGATGAACGAGGAAAGGCCTTATCTGCAAATGTGGAGAGGAGTGCGGGTAAATTGTCATAGTTTCCTTCCTATCCGTTAGATATAGATCGGACGGCCTATATTGCAGGATGGCAGGCACACCATCATCACCAACTCTGCTTTTTATAAGAGTAGAAATATGAACATTTACAATAGAAAATCTATATGATGTGAAAGTATATTCAATAATGAATCTAATGGTATTGATTTGTTATTGTATATGTTATTATTTCTGTCTATAAACTTTGTCAAAGTTTACAAAGTTTGATTTTGAGCAAAGCTAAAATGCGGAGTAAATAAAAAAGCAGAGAGAGTGCGAGGACTAGTATAGTTACTACTGCGGAACATGGTAAGTTGGACCCTAAATGCGGGCACGGACCGGGCACACCTCAATTATTCCTTCAAACAGTCGGACACCTACATTTAGCACACCATCCGGCTACTTAATCAAGTGTTACGCTTCACTACTTGAAAAGGAAAAGGGTGGTACCGTACCCAAAACCACCACAGTTGGAGCTAGGGTAACAACTTGGTACTGCACCACATTTGAACCAGGGCACAAAAACCACTCGTTCTGCGCCTAATGCGCAATGTGAAGCACTGACGCTCTAATTTAGCCGGGAAAACAGGGAAAACGACATGTGGGGCACACCTGTCGGGACGACATGGCACAGACTAGTCCAATGGTGGAGCTGGCCCACGACCTCCTCACCACCGGCAACCGTTCATGTGGGTCGTGGGGCCAGCAACGTGTCGCAGCTCCAACACCGCCTCTTGACACGGCGACTGCGGTGAGCGACGCGCTCATCGTCGTTGGACACGGTCAGCTTCAGTGTGCCAAGGGTGGCGTTAGCCCTGTGGCATGACCAGCAGATCAACACTCGGCTCGTCGTGGATGCACGGGGCGCTGAAGTGCGCGCGCGTCGCGAAGCATCCGTGAAGTGGTGTAGCGCGGCCAACTGCATCCCCAGGACCTGAGACCATGCCAGGTCATCTCACTTTTTCAATGACATGTGGGGATCGCATGTGAGAAAAGGGCATCTCCAACATTGCCACGACCGCAGTTGACTAACCTGGAACACCAAAAACCCTCGTCCCTCGCGCCATCGCGCGGTGCGTTCCTAGCTGATGCCAGCTACCCGCATTCATGTCGTCCGTTCGTATGCCGTCGTTAAGAGGCCCGGTGCCCGAGGAACCAACTCCGGCGACTTAATGACGCACCCGGATGCTTGGCCTCACAGGAATGCGCTACTTAAAGCAGCAATGCCCAGCTAACCTCCACACCATAGTGCATCGTCCTGCTACCTGGCACCACATCCACCATGATCACGAGCGCGAACGCTCTGCGGGGGAGCTTGTCCTCGGGGATGAAGCTCGAGGTCGCCGCCCTCGCTCAAGTCGCCGCTCGTGACACGATAGCGGCGTAGCTGGACCCGGACGCGGCCGCACAATGGGTGGCCACGCTAGCGACCGACGACGGGAGCACCGTCAACCATGCGTCCTACTTGCATCCGTCCAACGTCCAGCACCGCTGATGTCGGGGACTCCACCGAGGATGAGTAGGGCATGGGAGGCGGCAGGGCATGGTGTGCCAACTGGCCGCCCGTCTCCGTGTTCTACTTTTTCTCGTCGGAGACCGCACCTTCACTTCACGGGTCTTGAACCCCGCCCCGTACATGGACACGCGAGATGGAGGACGTCGGTCGCCGCCGTAGAATAGGTTTTGGGTCGGGTTTCTTTTATTTTTCTATCCTATAAAAGTTCGAAACGTAATGAAAATCTGCCGTGTTTGCATTAATCTCGGCCGGTGTATATGACCTTTCACAAAAATATAGTATATTGTAGGAGTACTAGCAAGATGCCCGTGTGTTGCATGAAACATCAAGATCTTGTGGGAGAAAAGGATGAACGAGGGAAGGCCTTATCTGCAAATGTGGAGAGGAGTGCGGGGAAATTGTCATAGTTTTCTTCCTATCCGTTAGATATAGATTGGACGGCCTATATTGCAGGATGGCAAGCACACCATCATCACCAACTCTGCTTTTTATGAGAGTAGATAGATAGATATATAGATAGGTATGGAATGATGATTCGTTTTTGTGTGTATAAACTTAGAAGGTTTGAACCGAGACAAAGCTAACATGCGAAGTAAATAAACACATAGGGTCTACATACACAATTTATCTTGGGCACTCCAATAGTACATCCACTACACATTCACACATTTCACATCTTTCTACATCTACGGGAACCTACGAAAGGGTTAACGTAAATTGCCTCTCTCTCTCCTCCCTGATTTTCATGGTGGTGGGCCCATCCGTCCCCCAATCTACAATCAACAGCTGACATGTTTCACACTATGTTAACTACGTAACTGGGATTGCGTAGGTGTAGCATTACTCGTCCTAAAAAACCCAACTAAGCCAACCTCCCAGCATATCACGCAGGAAAAGACCCGGCCGCATCGTTTTTGTCGGGATTACCAGATTACTAGCAGTAGTATCGATGGATCGCGCGAAGCACCGAGTTTTTTTTAGGGGGCGAAGCACCAAGTTTAAAAGGAAAAAAAGGAGGTACACTCACAACACCCCTGTCATGGTCGCATTGCACCCCACGCAGGTCGGTCCTGCACACGACTCACGCAAAAGGAACGCGCTTCGGCTTGCCTCTTCACTGACACGTGGGACTGCACTTGGAGAAACCGACCGTGCGCCAAACTACCCTCGCCCACAGCGCGAAATCCCCCCCAAATCCCAAATTCAACCACCCTTCGGCCAACTAGCCAATAATATTCTCCAAACCCCCCTCCCCCCGGCCCCCTCCACTCCATTCGCTCCACCAAAGCCGCCTTCCCTGCCGCGCCGATACGTCGGCACCGTGGTTCATCGAGGGGACGCACAGCGATCCTCTCGCTCCCAAAGTACGCTCTCGTAGACTGCCGTCCTCTAGCCACGCCGCCATCGCTGGCGACGTTCTTGTGAAGATGCACGGCGGTCAGCGCTGCCACCGCTGGTGAACTTCGTATGGAGACGCACGGCGGTCAGCTTCTCCCACGGTACGCACATTCTAGACTGATGTAACGCCCCGGATTCGATGCGCCAGGTGTTTGCCAGTTATTCGCCGTCTTTGCCATGTCATGTGCTTGCGTGTTGCACTTTGCCATGTCATCATCTGCATTTCATATCATGTCATCATGTGCATTTCGTTTTGCATACGTGTTCGTCTCATGCATCCGAGCATTTTCCCCGTTGTCCGTTTTGCAATCCGGCACTCCTATGTTCCCCGGCGTCCCCTTTTTGTCTCTCGTTGTGAGTGGGTGTTAAACTTTCTCGGAATGGCCCGAGGTTTGCCAAGCGGTCTTGGTATACCACCGTGAACCGCTGTCAAGTTTAAGTGTCATTCAGAGGTCGTTTGATACTCCAACGGTTAACCGGCTAACCGTAAAAGCCCCCTTCTCTTTGCAGCCCAACACCCCTTTCAAAGTGGCCCAAAACCCAGGAAAGTCCCTTTAATGCTCTCGGTCGTTCGATCACGATCGCGTGGCCGAAAACCGCACTCCATTTGGAGTCTCCTACCTCCCTCTACCTATAAATAGGTGCCTCCTCCTCCATTTTCGCGGATGAATCCCCCGAAACCCTTGCAGTTTTCCTCCTCGCGCCGCCGGACGCGTCCGCCCGCGCCGGACACGTCCGCCGACCACGTCGCCCCGGCCAATCGTGGAGCGCCACGTCGCCTCCGCCGCCGGCTCCTCCAACCAGCGCCGGCCACATCGCCCCCTGCACCCTCTCTCTCTCCTCGCCATGGCCAAGAACCCGAGGCCAGCCAACCCGCCCGCTTCGCCGGGGGAACCGCCAGCGCCTCCGGCCCGGATCTCCGCCGCCGTCTCCGCTCCTCCCGATGCATGCCAGCGCGCTTTAACCGCCGCCGCCCGCCGCCCGTGCGGCGTCGTCGCCCGGCCTCGCCACGCCCGCCAGCCACTTGGCCGTGGCCGCCGCCGCCGCAGCTCCTCGCCCGTCCGCCTCGCCGACCCGCCCGGCGAACCCGTCCGCCGCCGCCCGTTGGCGCGCGCTGATCCCGAAACCACGCCTCGCAGCGTCTGCGGCCTTCCTCGCCAGCCGGATCTCCTCGTCGTTGGCGTCCAAGCTTCAGCCGGCGTCGCCTCCTCGCCGGATCGGGTCGGGCTGGATGAGATCCACCCGTCCCCCGATCCAAACACTCCGTCCGCGTATCGTATTCCTTCGTCCCGCACCGTCCCGTCCCGGGTTGACTTTTTCCGCGAGGTGATTTTTCCACCAAGTCCCCGAAATTGTTGCATTCTGGTGCATACTTTGACATGCCATAACTTGTCGCATGCTGCTCCGTTTCGTGCGTGTAATATGTCAAATTCTTCGCCTCGATGAGTACATCATTCATTTCCATTGCGTCATGTTCATTTGAGTTCATCTTGATGCCTGAATCTTCGTTGCAAGAGTGCTACATGATGTTAACCTGCTGAAACTGTTATAACTTGCTCTTTTGTCATTTTTTCCATGTTTGATGTGTGCATCCTATGAGCTTGATGTATACATGTGTGTTGATCTATGCCAGGCCATATTTACAGGGGTGCTATCCATGTATTTTTGTGATTCTTGTAGTGAGTGCATCAAGCTTGTTAAGTAGGGTACTTGCTGTTCCTGTTTTGCATTTCTGAATCTGCTATATCATGATGCTATGTTAACCTGCT
The DNA here is from genome assembly GCA_021605145.1 of Aegilops bicornis. Taxonomy (NCBI): domain Eukaryota; kingdom Viridiplantae; phylum Streptophyta; class Magnoliopsida; order Poales; family Poaceae; genus Aegilops; species Aegilops bicornis. Next base: position 417,279,299 of record CM038670.1, on the reverse strand, counting down.
TCTATAAGTCATTCTATGCATAATCTGGAGATGTTCACTAAGGATGTTTTGTTATACATGTCATGCTCTATCCATCCATGCCCATGGTTGCATTCATAGCCTATAATAACTTGTTGTTATCTTTCTCCAAAAATGCTAAATAATGTTGCTGTCAGCCTGTTAACATTAAGTTCAATGTTGCCATGCTTGTTGTTAGTGATTCATGCACCCTATGAGCTTTCTCTTGCCATTCTTAGCTTCATAAACATGTCTTCTTACTGTGAATTGCCTTTCCATGCCATGTATTGCTCTGTGGTGAGTGGTTCAAGCTCACCAACGTTCCTACTTATTGTTGTTCCTGCCATGTATGAATCTGTCATATAACTTGCTATGTTTACATGGGTTCCATCATATTTTCTGATCCTTTTTGGATCAGGGTCACTAAAAAACATTCGATCTATGCAATAATTAGGTTCATGCCATGCCTTTGTTTGCCATGATAAGTTCCTGTAACATGTTGTTTGATAGCTCTAAATGTTGCAACCTGATGTTATTTCCTGATAAGTCTGAAACTGTTATTATTTGCAATCTTTCCATGTGTGTTTGAGCATGTTCTAGTGATTTCTGGAGATAGCTCAGTGTTCATGTTTTGTCATGCTTTACCTGTACATCATGCCCATGCCTTTTGTTTTCACGTTGAGATTCTGTAGCATATTGTTTTGATGCTTGCAATATGCCTAGTTGCTGTTTTGGACAGATTGTTGCTATAACTTGTTTCATGTGTATGTGTTGAACCGTTGCTCCGTTTTCAGTGTGCTCTATATGAAACTTGCTTAGAATTGCATGTAGCTTCATATTATCATGTGGCATCTTTGTTTTAAGGGGTATGCTTGAAGTTTGCTTGCATTTTTCATCAATGCCATGCTTATCTTGTTTTGCTCATATCTTCTAGGCCGTAGCTCCGAATTTAATGAACTTTATATGTAACTTGACTAGAATTACATGTAGATCATCTTGGTGCATTTTAACTTGCTATTTAACAACTTGAACATAAGGTTTATTCAGATCTGGACCAATTTCGAAATTTGCATATGAGGACTTACCGGAATTGTTCTATGTTGTTTCCGGCATCATTTAAACTTGCCTTGATGTGTTGCTCTTGTATGCATCATCTCTTGCCATGAGTAGCTTCATGTAGCTTTGTCATGCATCATGCTTGTTGTGCATCGTGCCTTGTTCATGTGTGGTGTGTTTATTATGTTGTGTGCTTCTTCTCAATAGTTCCCTGTTTAGTTGCGTTACGTGAGGATTCGTTAAATCTATGCTTGGATTCGTCTTCGTGGCTTCATCTTCTTCATGGACTCGTTCTTCTTCCTTGCGGGATTTCAGGCAAGATGACCGTCACCTTGGATCTCATTACTATCATTGCTATGCTAGTTGCTTCGTTCTTTCGCTATGCTTTGCGCTACCTATCACTTCTTTGCTCAAGCCTCCCAAATTGCCATGAACCTCTAACCTTTGTCACCCTTCCTAGCACACCGTTGTTTGGCTATGTTACCACTTTTGTTCAGCCCCTCTTATAGCGTTGCTAGTGCAGGTGAAGATGAAGATTGCTCCGTGGTGGACAGGATTTTGTTGGGATATCACAATATCTCTTATATTCATTAATGCATCTATATACTTGGTAAAGGGTGGAAGGCTCGGCCTTATGCACAGTGTTTTGTTCCACTCTTGCCGCCCTAGTTTCCGTCATATCGGTATTATGTTCCCGGATTTTGCGTCCCTAACGGTCGGGTGATTTATGGGACCCCCTTGACGATTCGCTTTGAATAAGACTCGTCGACCAAGGCCCAACCTTGGTTTTACCATTTGCCTCACCACCACCTACTTTCCCTTGGGAGTAATTAACCCAAGGGTCATCTTTATTTAGCCCCCCCGGGCCAGTGCTTCTCTAAGTGCTGGTCTGAACCGAGCTGCCTGCGGGGCCACCTTGAGGCAACCTGAGGGCTGGTTTTACTCGTAGCTAGTCTCATCCGGTGTTGCCCTGAGAACGAGATATGTGCAGCTCCTATCGGGATTGTTGGCGCATCAGGCGGTCTTGCTTTGGTCTTGTTTTATTGTTGTCGAAATGTCTTGTAGCGATTCGAGGCCCTGATCGGGTCTTCCGGGAGAAGGAATATCCTTCGATTGATCGCGAGCTTATCATGGGCTAAGTTGGGACACCCTGCAGGTTTAAACTTTCAAGAGCCGTGCCAGCGGTTATGTGGCGAGATAGGAATTTGTAAATATCCGATTGTAATAAACTTGAAGCAAACTCTTCTAAAATACACCAACCGTAATGCGTAACCGTGAGTGTCTCTTTTCGGGGTTGATCGAGAGGAGAACACGGTTTACGGGTTATGTCGGCGTAAGTAGGAGTTCGGGATCACTTCTTGATCATTACTAGTTGACGACCGTTCCTTTGTTTCTCTTCTCGCTCTCATTTGCGTATGTTAGCCACCATATATGCTTAGCCGCTGCTGCAACCTCACCACTTTACCCCTTCCTTTCCCTTTAAGCTTTGCTAGTCTTGATACCCATGGTAATGGGATTGCTGAGTCCTCGTGGCTCACAGTTTACTACACCAACAGTTGCAGGCACAGGTTTGCGATGATCTTGGCCTTGAGGCGATGTTTGCTTGTATTGGAGTTCGCTTACGCTTCTTCTTGATCGGGGATAGGTTCGGTCGGCAGCCTGGGCTAGCAGGGTGGATGTCGTTTGAGCTTCTGTTTATTTTGCATCCGTAGTCGGATGTTGATCTTGTATATGATGTTGATGTATTCTTGTGGCATTTGTGCCTTATGTATGTATCCCCATCTATTATGTAATGTTGATGTAATGATATCCACCTTGCAAAAGCGTTTCAATATGCGGGTCTATCCTTGGTGGGACCTTGAGTTCCTTTTGGATAGGGTCGCATATTAGGCGTGTTAAGTTGGTATCGAGCCTCGAAACGACCCTAGGAGCCCCCTTGATTGATCGTGTAGTTTGGCCGATGTCGAGTCTAGAAAAACTTTTAGGAGTCTAGTTATATCGGAGTAGGAATTCTTTTACTCCTCAGCCCTTCGTCAGCTTCACGGTAAGGAATCTGGCGTGGGTGTTTTGAATTACTCCTCTTCCGTTCAAATTTTTCTTTAGGATCACGTGGTTAGTTTCGTGAGTTGTCCATCCTCTTTTGTCCGGTGCATCTCTCGTCAAGTTGACTCGAGCCTCTTCATCTTTGAGTTCAATCCTCAGTTGTCTTATTTTCCCACCCGCCCTCCCTTCTTCTTCTCGGAACCGGAGTCCGTAATCGAGTATCCATCCTACTCGTGTAAAGTTTTTGCTCTCTCTCCTCAATGATTTCAACCGGTGTTGTCTCTTCAAGATATTCATCTATTTCCCCTTCCAAGTTGTCTTTGTTTTCCCGCCCTCCCACCCTCTTCTTCCCGGAGCTTGAATCTCTTTCGACCATCAATTTCATTAAATGCGGAACCTCTTGATCTTTTCAGAATTATTTCAACGGTGAATTCTCGTCTCGGTGGACATTCTTCATCTCTTTTCTTTTCCGGTGTTTTCAATTCAAGTTTTTCGGTAGTGATTATATTCTTCTCCTCGGCTCAAGTGTACTCCTTGCTCGTTTGCCTCTCACCATTCAATCATTCCGGAGTTCCGAAGACATCTCAGGAGATTCGTCTGTGTTCCAATTATTTCGAGGTTGTCACCTCATTCAAATATTTCAATTGTTCCGATGCATCATCTATCTATTCAACAATCCTTTTTCAACGATGGTATCTCTTCAGTGGGCCCTAACCCACAGGTCTTTTCCCAGGATCTTACCTGACTCTTCTAATTATTCCGGAGTTATTCTAAAGTTCTTTTTGAAGTTTGACGTAAGAATGAATTTCATCAGTCAGACGCCTTCCCAAGATCTCTTTCAAATTATTTTCATTATTGGCTCAACCTCTTCGCTTTTCATTCTACCGGAGTATCTCAACAATTTTGGTGGTGTTTATCATCGTCCTTGAAAACCGAAGTAGAGTTTCTCTTAAATCTTGTCCGTTCCCCCGGAGATTCATGGTGCTAGCTCAATGTTATCCTATCTAATTGTTTCGAGTCATGCAAATTCTTTTCATCCATCCGGAGTATTTCAGGAGTTACTTTTCGTCTCAATCATCCGGAGGCCATCTTTTCGGAAGATTTCTTAGTTCCAAGTTTTCAAAGTCGTTCTCCAATTATTCTATATCCTGCCCCTTCGTTCGTCTCAATATTCTTCCGGTGCTGCGTTCAAGCATTCGTTAATCAGTTTGCGATCTATTCGATCTCTTTTCTCTAAATTCCCTCAAGTATCTTCGTGCTTTTCTAATTCTTCCGTGATTCTTTCTCTTTTCTTCATTCATTGTCATTTCTTACGATTAGATTCGTTCAAGATTCTTTTTCCTTGATTATCACTTTAATTCATTTGTTCTTTCGAATCCTCTTTGGTGGTTCATGAAGATTTTCTCAAGTTTTGTGCTATATTTCTCCTTAATCCTTTTCAAGAAGAATAAGTAGTATGCAAAATCCATTGTTGGTCGTCAATTTAATTTGATGAAGGATAAGCATACAATAAATCTTATTCTTATTTCATCAAAGTGATTAATCTTTTTATTCGAAGTTTGTTCTTGTTGAATAAATTCTAGATCCAAGTGTTTTCATCTTTTCTTTTCCGGAGTTCAGAAATTTCCTCGGCCATCTCGTCGGAACCTCCATCTAAATCATCACAACGCTCATCTTATTCTTTCTTCCTTCATTCTATCTCATCATCCTTTTGTTACCGGAGTTCTTCACGGTGGCTCGTCATGATTTAATTCATTCTTCAAGTGTTCATCAAGATTCTTTTGGAGGAATTCAAGTACCTTTTCTTCTTTCATCTTGAAGTGCAATTAAATCTCCGTATTCTTTTGAAGCGGAGTTTTGCATTTCTTCGTTCTTCTTAGCTATTTAATCTTTTCTGATTGTGGTTGGTTATCACCTCATAATTTTGAGAGGTTATCCATAAGTCCACAACAATCTTATTCTTTTAGATTGGTGATTTTTTTCAACAACTCCGTTCAATCCTTCCTTCTAAATTCTTTTCATTCCATTCTTCAATTCTTTAGGAGGTTTTGTGTCATGTCTTCATCAAGTATCATTCCATCCTCCGAAGCTCGTGTTCTAGCCCTCCATGTTTCAGATCGGTGCTTCCTAAATCCTTCGGTATTATTCGTTTCTTATCTCATTCTAACGAGAGTGGTTTCATAGTCTATCTGATTCAGTGAGCTTTCGATTCTCGTGATTCTCATCGTTCCTCTCTTTTTCTCGAGTGCTCTCGATTCTTTGGTTCTTCTCTTGAGTTCTTGTTTCACCTCATCCCTTTTCCTCTCCGTCTCGGTCCTAAGATCTCGGGACGAGATCTCTTGTTAGTGGAGGAGTGTTGTAACGCCCCGGATTTGATGCGCTAGATGTTTGCCAGTTATTCGCCATCTTTGCCATGTCATGTGCTTGCGTGTTGCACTTTGCCATGTCATCATCTGCATTTCATATCATGTCATCATGTGCATTTCATTTTGCATACTTGTTCGTCTCATGCATCCGAGCATTTTCCCCGTTGTCCGTTTTGCAATCCGGCACTCCTATGTTCCCCGGCGTCCCCTTTTTGTCTCTCGTTGTGAGTGGGTGTTAAACTTTCTCGGAATGGCCCGAGGTTTGCCAAGCGGTCTTGGTATACCACCGGTAGACCGCCTGTCAAGTTTCGTGTCATTCGGAGGTCGTTTGATACTCCAATGGTTAACCGGCTAACCGTAAAAGCCCCCTTCTCTTTGCAGCCCAACACCCCTTTCAAAGTGGCCCAAAACCCAGCAAAGTCCCTTTCATTCTCTCGGTCGTTCGATCACGATCGCGTGGCCGAAAACCGCACTCCATTTGGAGTCTCCTAGCTCCCTCTACCTATAAATAGGTGCCTCCTCCTCCATTTTCGCAGATGAATCCCCCGAAACCCTTGCAGTTTTCCTCCTCGCGCCGCCGGACGCGTCCGCCGACCACGTTGCCCTGGCCAATCATGGAGCGCCACGTCGCCTCCGCCCGGCTCCTCCAACCAGCGCCCGGCCACGCCGCCCCTAAGCCCTCTCTCTCCTCCCGCCGCCCATGAGGCCACACGGCCAGCCAACCTTCGCGCCCGGGCCGAACCGCCAGCGCCTCCCGGCCGGATCTCCGCCGCCGTCTCCCGCTCCTCCCGGTGCGCCCGGCCTTTCGCCGCCGCCCGCCGCCCGTGCCGGCGTCGTCGCCCGGCCTGCGCCCTGCGCCCGCGGCCACTTGGCCGTGGCGCCGCCCATGACTCCTCGCCCGTCCGCCTCGCCGACCCGCCGCCCGTGGGCCCGTCCGCCGCCGCCGTTGGTCGCCGCGCCCGACTCCAGCGCCTGGTCGAGCCAGCGCCTCGCCGGCCGCCTTCCCGCCGGATCTCCTCCGTCGCCGGCGTCCAAGCTCGCCGGCGTCGCCTCCTCGCCGGATCGGGTCGGGGTGGATGAGATCCACCCGTCCCCCGAGCCAAACACTCCGTCCGCGTATCGTATCCCTTCATCCCGCACCGTCCCGTCCCGGGTTGACTTTTTCCGCGAGGTGATTTTTCCATCGTCCCCGAAATTGTTGCATTCTGGTGCATACTTTGACATGCCATAACTTGTCGCATGCTGCTCCTTTTCGTGCGTGTAATCTGTCAAGTTGTTCGCCTCGACGAGTACTTCATTCCTTTCCATTGCATCATGTTCATTTGAGTTTATCTTGATGCCTGAATCTTCGTTGCAAGAGTGCTATATGATGTTAACTTTGGCTGAAACTGTTATAACTTGCTCTTTTGTCATTTTTGCCATGTTTGATATGTGCATCCTATGAGCTTGATGTATACATGTGTGTTGAGCTATGCCATGCCATCTTTACAGGGGTTCTATCCATGTATTTTTTTTTATTCTTGTAGTGAGTGCATCAAGCTTTTTAAGTAGGGTACTTGCTGTTGCTGTTTTGCATGTCTGAATCTGCTATATCATGATGCTATGTTAACCTCCTTCTATAAGTCATTCCATGCATAATCTGGAGATGTTCACTAAGGATGTTTTGTTATACATGTCATGCTCAATCCATCCATGCCCATGGTTGAATTTATATCCTATTTTAACTTGTTGTTATCTTTCTCCAAAGTTGCTAAATAATGTTCTTTGTCGACTGTTAACATTAAGTTCAATGTTGCCATGCTTGTTGTTAGTGATCCATGCACCCTATGAACTTTCTCTTGCCATGCTTTGCTTCATAAACATGTCTTTTTACTTTGATTTGCCTTGCCATGCCATGTATTGCTCTGTGGTGAGTGGTTCAAGCTCACCAACGTTCCTACTTATTGTTGTTCCTGCCATGTATGAATCTGTCATATAACTTGCTATGTTTACATGGGTGCCATCATATTTTCTGATCATTTTTGGATCATGGTCATTATAGAACATTCGATCTGTGCAATTAGTAGGTTCATGCCATGCCTTTGTTTGCCATGATAAGTTCCTGTAACATGTTTGATAGCTCTAAACATTGCAACCCGATGTTATTTCCTGGTAAGTCTGAAACTGTTATTATTTGCAATCTTTCCATGTGTGTTTGAGCATGTTCTAGTGATTTCTGGAGATAGCTCAGTGTTCATGTTTTGTCATGCTTTACCTGTAAATCATGCCCGTGCCTTTTTCTTCACGTTGAGATTCTGTAGCATATTGTTTTGATGCTTGCAATATGCCTGAGTTCTTTATTTTGGACAGATTGTTGCTATAACTTGTTTCATGTGTATGTGTTGAACCGTTGCTCCGTTTTCAGTGTGTTCTATATGAAACTTGCTTAGAATTGCATGTAGCTTCATATTATCATGTGGCATCTTTGTTTTGAGGGGTTTGCTTGATGTTTGCTTGCATTTTTCATCAATGCCATGCTTATCTTGTTTTGCTCATATCTTCTAGGCCGTAGCTCCGAATTTAATGAACTTTATATGTAACTTGACTAGAATTACGTGTAGATCATCTTGGTGCATTTTAAATTGCTGTTTAACAACTTGAACATAAGGTTTATTCAGATCTGGACCAATTTCGAAATTTGCATATGAGGACTTACCGGAATTGTTCTATGTTGTTTCCGGCCTCATTTAAACTTGCCTTGATGTTTGCTCTTGTATGCATCATCTCTTGCCATGAGTAACTTCATGTAGCTTTGTCATGCATCATGCTTGTTGTGCATCGTGCCTTGTTCATGTGTGGTGTGTTTACTATGTTGTGTGCTTCTTCTCAATAGTTCCCGTTTCGTTGCGATCGTGAGGATTCGTTCGTCTATGCTTGGTTCGTCTTCGTGGCTTCATCTTCTTCATGGACTCGTTCTTATTCCTTGCGGGATTTCAGGCAAGATGACCGTCACCTTGGATCTCATTACTATCATTGCTATGCTAGTTGCTTCGTTCTTTCGCTATGCTGCGCTACCTATCACTTGCTGCTCAAGCCTCCCAAATTGCCATGAACCTCTAACCTTTGTCACCCTTCCTAGCACACCGTTGTTTGGCTATGTTACCGCTTTTGCTCAACCCCTCTTATAGCGTTGCTAGTGCAGGTGAAGATGAAGATTGCTCCGTGGTGGACAGGATTTTGTTGGGATATCACAATATCTATTATATTCATTAATGCATCTATATACTTGGTAAAGGGTGGAAGGCTCGGCCTTATGCCTGGTGTTTTGTTCCACTCTTGCCGCCCTAGTTTCCGTCATATCGGTATTATGTTCCCCATTTTGCGTCCCTAACGCGGTCGGGTGATTTATGGGACCCCCTTGACAGTTCGCTTTGAATAAGACTCCTCCAGCAAGGCCCAACCTTGGTTTTACCATTTGCCTCACCACCACCTACTTTCCCTTGGGAGTAATTAACCCAAGGGTCATCTTTATTTGCCCCGGGCGATTGCTTCTCTAAGTGCTTTGGTCCGAACCAGCTTCTTGAGGGGCCACCTTGAGGCAACTTTGAGGGCTGGTTTTACTCGTAGCTAGTCTCATCCGGTGTTGCCCTGAGAACGAGATATGTGCAGCTCCTATCAGGATTGTCGGCGCATCGGGCGGTCTTGCTGGTCTTGTTTTATTGATGTCGAAATATCTTGTAGCCGGGATTCCGAGACTGGTCGGGTCTTCCCGGGGAGAAGCAATATCCTTCGTTGACCGCGAGAGCTTATCATGGGCTAAGTTGGGACACCCTTGCAGGGTTTAAACTTTCGAGAGTCGTGCCCGCGGTTATGTGGCAGATGGGAATTTGTAATTATCCGGTTGTAATAAACTTGAAGCAAACTCTTCTAAAATACACCAACCGTGTGCGTAACCGTGAGTGTCTCTTTTCGGGGTTGATCGAGAGGAGAACACGGTTTTACGGGTTATGTCGGCGTAAGTAGGAGTTCAGGATCACTTCTTGATCATTACTAGTTGACGACCGTTCCTTTGTTTCTCTTCTCGCTCTCATTTGCGTATGTTAGCCACCATATATGCTTAGCATTTCTGCAACCTCACCACTTTACCCCTTCCTTTCCCTTTAAGCTTTGCTAGTCTTGATACCCATGGTAATGGGATTGCTGAGTCCTCGTGGCTCACAGTTTACTACACCAATAGTTGCAGGCACAGGTTTGCGATGATCTTGACGCGAGAGCGATGTTTGCTTGTATTGGAGTTACCTTACGCTTCTTCTTCGATCGAGGCTAGGTTCGAGTCGGCACTGGGCTAGCAGGTGGATGTCGTTTGAGCTTACATTTATGTTGCATCCGTAGTGGGATGTTGATCTTGTATATGATGTTGATGTATTCTTGTGGCATTTGTGCCTTATGTATGTATCCCCATCTATTATGTAATGTTGATGTAATGATATCCACCTTGCAAAAGTGTTTCAATATGCGGGTCTATCCTTGGTGGGACCTTCGAGTTCCTTTTGGATAGGGTCGCATATTGGGCGTGACAAGTTGGTATCAGAGCCTCGACCGACCCTAGGAGCCTCCCTTGATTGATCGTGTAGTTTGGCTGATGTCGAGTCTAGAAAAACTTTTCGGAGTCTAGTTATATGGGAGAGTAGGAATTCTTTTACTCCTCAGCCCCTTAAATGCTCTGGTAAGGAATCACGGCGTGGGTGTTTTGAATTACTCCTCTTCCCATTCAAATTTTTCTTTAGGATCACGTGGTTAGTTTCGTGAGTTGTCCATCCTCTTTTGTCCGGTGCATCTCTCGTCAAGTTGACTCGAGCCTCTTCATCTTTGAGTTCAATCCTCAGTTGTCTTATTTTCCCACCCGCCCTCCCTTCTTCTTCTCGGAACCGGAGTCCGTAAACGAGTATCCATCCTACTCGTGTAAAGTTTTTGCTCTCTCTCCTCAATGATTTCAACCGGTGTTGTCTCTTCAAGATATTCATCGATTTCCCCTTCCAAGTTGTCTTTGTTTTCCCGCCCTCCCACCCTCTTCTTCCGGAGCTTGAATCTCTTTCGACCATCAATTTCATTAAATGCGGAACCTCTTGATCTTTCAGAATCATTTCAACCGTGAATTCTCGTCTCGGTGGACATTCTTCATCTCTTTTCTTTTCCGGTGTTTTCAATTCAAGTTTTTCGGTAGTGATTATATTCTTCTCCTCGGCTCAAGTGTTCTCCTTGCTCGTTTGCCTCTCGCCATTCAATCATTCCGGAGTTCCGAAGACATCTCAGGAGATTCGTCTGTGTTCCAATTATTTCGAGGTTGTCACCTCATTCAAATATTTCAATTGTTCCGATGCATCATCTATCTATTCAACAATCCTTTTTCAACGGTGTTATCTCTTAAGTGGGCCCTAACCCACAGGTCTTTTCCCAGGATCTTACCTGACTCTTCTAATTATTCCGGAGTTATTCTAAAGTTCTTTTTGAAGTTTGACGTAAGAATGAATTTCATCGGTCGACGCCTTCCCAAGATCTCTTTCAAATTCTTTTCATTATTGGCTCAACCTCTTCGCTTTTCATTCTACGGAGTATCTCAACAATTTTGGTGGTGTTTATCATCGTCCTTGAAGACCAAGTAGAGTTTCTCTTAAATCTTGTCCGTTCCCAGGAGATTCATGGTGCTAGCTCAATGTTATCCTATCTAATTGTTTGAGTCATGCAAATTCTTTTCATCCATCCGAGTATTTCAGGAGTTACTTTCCGTCTCAATCATCAGGAGGCCATCTTTTCGGAAGATTTCTTCGTTCCAAGTTTTCAAAGTCGTTCTCCAATTATTCTATATCCGTGCCCCTTCGTTCGTCTCAATATTCTTCCGGTGCTGCGTTCAAGCATTCGTTAATCAGTTTGCAATCTATTCGATCTATTTTCTCTAAATTCCCTCAAGTATCTTCGTGCTTTTCTAATTCTTCCCGGCGATTCTTTCTCTTTTCTTCGTTCATTGTCATTTCTTACGATCGTTCGTTCAATATTCTTTTTCCTTGATTATCACTTTAATTCATTCGTTCTTTCGAATCCTACCGGTGGTTCATGAAGATTTTCTCAAGTTTTGTGCTATATTTCTCCTTAATCCTTTTCAAGAAGAATAAGTAGTATGCAAAATCCATTGTTGGTCATCAATTTAATTTGATGAAGGATAAGCATACAATAAATCTTATTCTTATTTCATCAAAGTGATTAATCTTTTTATTCGGAGTTTGTTCTTGTTGAATAAATTCTAGATCCAAGTGTTTTCATCTTTTCTTTTCCGGAGTTCAGAAATTTCCTCGGCCATCTCGTCGGAACCTCCATCGAAATCATCGCAACGCTCATCTTATTCTTTCTTCCTTCATTCTATCTCATCATCCTTTTGTTACCGGAGTTCTTCACGGTGGCTCGTCATGATTTAATTCATTCTTCAAGTGTTTATCAAGATTCTTTTGGAGGAATTCAAGTACCTTTTCTTCTTTCATCTTGAAGTGCAATTAAATCTCCGTATTCTTTTGAAGCGGAGTTTTGCATTTCTTCGTTCTTCTCAGCTATTTAATCTTTTCTGATTGTGGTTGGTTATAACCTCATAATTTTGAGAGGTTATCCATAAGTCCACAACAATCTTATTCTTTTCGTTGGTGATTTTTTCAACAACTCCGTTCAATCCTTCCTTCTAAATTCTTTTCATTCCATTCTTCAATTCTTTCCGGAGGTTTTGTGTCATGTCTTCATCAAGTATCATTCCATCCTCCGAAGCTCGTGTTCTAGCCCTCCATGTTTTAGTCGGAGTGCTTCCTAAATCCTTTCAGTCTTACTCGTTTCTTATCTCATTCTAACTGGAGTGGTTTCATAGTCTATCTGATTCAGTGAGCTTTCGATTCTCGTGATTCTCATTGTTCCTCTCTTTTTCTCGAGTGCTCTCGATTCTTTGGTTCTTCTCTTGAGTTCTTGTTTCACCTCATCCCTTTTCCTCTCCGTCTCGGTCCTAAGATCTCGGGACGAGATCTCTTGTTAGTGGAGGAGTGTTGGAACGCCCCGGATTCGATGCGCCAGGTGTTTGCCAGTTATTCGCCGTCTTTGCCATGTCATGTGCTTGCGTGTTGCACTTTGCCATGTCATCATCTGCATTTCATATCATGTCATCATGTGCATTTCATTTTGCATACGTGTTCGTCTCATGCATCCGAGCATTGTCCCCGTTGTCCGTTTTGCAATCCGGCACTCCTATGTTCCCCGGCGTCCCCTTTTTGTCTCTCGTTGTGAGTGGGTGTTAAACTTTCTCGGAATGGCCCGAGGTTTGCCAAGAGGTCTTGGTATACCACCGGTAGACCGCCTGTCAAGTTTCGTGTCATTCGGAGGTCGTTTGATACTCCAGCGGTTAACCGGCTAACCGTAAAAGCCCCCTTCTCTTTGCAGCCCAACACCCCTTTCAAAGTGGCCCAAAACCCAGGAAAGTCCCTTTAATGCTCTCGGTCGTTCGATCACGATCGCGTGGCCGAAAACCGCACTCCATTTGGAGTCTCCTAGCTCCCTCTACCTATAAATAGGTGCCTCCTCCTCCATTTTCGTGGATGAATCCCCCGAAACCCTTGCAGCTTTCCTCCTCGCGCCGCCGGACGCGTCCGCCCGCGCCGGACACGTCCGCCGACCACGTCGCCCCGGCCAATCATGGAGCGCCACGTCGCCTCCGCCGCCGGCTCCTCCAACCAGCGCCGGCCACATCGCCCCCTGCGCCCTCTCTCTCTCACCACATGGCGAGCCGCGAAACCCGGCCGCCCGCCTTCATGCGAAGCCGCCAGCGCCTCCGGCCGGATCTCCGCCGCCGTCTCCCGCTCCTCCCGATGCGCCCGCGGCCTTTCGCCGCCGCCGCCGCCGCCCGTGCCCGTCATGCCGACCTGCCGCCGCCCGGCCACTTGGCGTGGCCGCGCCCGCAGCTCCTCGTCCCGTCCCACCTCGCTGACCCCGCCGCCGGTCCGTCACGACGCCCGGCTCAAGCGCGCCTGGTCCCGAGCGCCTCGCCCGGCCCTTCCCGCCAGATCTCCTCCGTCGACGGCGTCCAAGCTCGCCGGCGTCGCCTCCTCGCCGGATCGGGTCGGGGTGGATGAGATCCACCCGTCCCCCGATCCAAACACTCCGTCCGCGTATCGTATCCCTTCGTCCCGCACCGTCCCGTCCCGGGTTGACTTTTTCCGCGAGGTGATTTTTCCATCAAGTCCCCGAAATTGTTGCATTCTGGTGCATACTTTGACATGCCATAACTTGTCGCATGCTGCTCCTTTTCGTGCCTGTAATCTGTCAAGTTGTTCGCCTCGACGAGTACTTCATTCCTTTCCATTGCATCATGTTCATTTGAGTTTATCTTGATGCCTGAATCTTCGTTGCAAGAGTGCTATATGATGTTAACATGCTGAAACTGTTATAACTTGCTCTTTTGTCATTTTTGCCATGTTTGATATGTGCATCCTATGAGCTTGATGTATACATGTGTGTTGAGCTATGCCATGCCATCTTTACAGGGGTGCTATCCATGTATTTTTTTGATTCTTGTAGTGAGTGCATCAAGCTTTTTAAGTAGGGTACTTGCTGTTGCTGTTTTGCATGTCTGAATCTGCTATATCATGATGCTATGTTAACCTCCTTCTATAAGTCATTCCATGCATAATCTGGAGATGTTCACTAAGTATGTTTTGTTATACATGTCATGCTCTATCCATCAATGCCCATGGTTGCATTTATAGCCTATTGTAACTTGTTGTTATCTTTCTCCAAAGTTGCTAAATAATGTTGCTGTCAGCCTGTTAACATTAAGTTCAATGTTGCCATGCTTGTTGTTAGTGATCCATGCACCCTATGAACTGTATCTTGCCATGCTTAGCTTCATAAGCATGTCTTCTTACTGTGAGTTGGCTTGCCATGCCATGTATTGCTCTGTGGTGAGTGGTTCAAGCTCACCAACGTTCCTACTTATTGTTGTTCCTGCCATGTATGAATCTGTCATATAACTTGCTATGTTTACATGGGTGCCATCATATTTTCTGATCCTTTTTGGATCATGGTCACTAAATAACATTCGATCTATGCAATTAGTAGGTTCATGCCATGCCTTTGTTTGCCATGATAAGTTCCTGTAACATGTTGTTTGATAGCTCTAAACATTGCAACCTGATGTTATTTCCTGATAAGTCTGAAAATGTTATTATTTGCAATCTTTTCATGTTTTGTCATGCTTTACCTATACATCATGCCCATGCCTTTGGTTTTCACGTTGAGATTCTGTAGCATATTGTTTTGATGCTTGCAATATGCCTAATTGCTGTTTTGGACAGATTGTTGCTATAACTTGTTTCATGTGTGTGTTGAACCGTTGCTCCGTTCTGAGTGTGCTCTATATGAAACTTGCTTAGAATTGCATGTAGCTTCATATTATCATGTGGCATTTTGTTTTGAGTGGTTTGCTTGATGTTTGCTTGCATTTTTCATCAATGCCATGCTTATCTTGTTTTGCTCATATCTTCTAGGCCGTAGCTCCGAATTTAATGAACTTTATATGTAACTTGACTAGAATTACGTGTAGATCATCTTGGTGCATTTTAACTTGATGTTTAACAACTTGAACATATGGTTTATTCAGATCTGGACCAATTTCGAAATTTGCATATGAGGACTTACCGGAATTGTTCTATGTTGTTTCCGGCCTCATTTAAATTTGCCTTGATGTGTTGCTCTTGTATGCATCATCTCTTGCCATGAGTAGCTTCGTGTAGCTATGTCATGCATCATGCTTGTTGTGCATCGTGCCTTGTTCATGTGTGGTGTGTTTACTATGTTGTGTGCTTCTCAATAGTTCCTGTTTCGTTGCGATCGTGAGGATTCGTTCGTCTATGTTTGGTTCGTCTTCGTGGCTTCATCTTCTTCATGGACTCGTTCTTCTTCCTTGCGGGATTTCAGGCAAGATGACCGTCACCTTGGATCTCATTACTATCATTGCTATGCTAGTTGCTTCGTTCTTTCGCTATGCTTTGCGCTACCTATCACTTGCTGCTCAAGCCTCCCAAATTGCCATGAACCTCTAACCTTTGTCACCCTTCCTAGCACACCGTTGTTTGGCTATGTTACCGCTTTTGCTCAGCCCCTCTTATAGCGTTGCTAGTGCAGGTGAAGATGAAGATTGCTCCGTGGTGGACAGGATTTTGTTGGGATATCACAATATCTCTTATATTCATTAATGCATCTATATACTTGGTAAAGGGTGGAAGGCTCGGCCTTATGCCTGGTGTTTTGTTCCACTCTTGCCGCCCTAGTTTCCGTCAATATCGGTATTATGTTCCCGGATTTTGCGTCCCTAACGCGGTCGGGTGATTTATGGGACCCCCTTGACAGTTCGCTTTGAATAAGACTCCTCCAGCAAGGCCCAACATTGGTTTTACCATTTGCCTCACCACCACCTACTTTCCCTTGGGAGTAATTAACCCAAGGGTCATATTTATTTGCCCCCCCCCCCGGGCCAGTGCTTCTCTAAGTGCTGGTCCGAACCGAGCTGCCGGCGGGGCCACCGTGAGGCACCCTGAGGGGGGGTTTTACTCGTTGCTAGTCTCGTCCGGTGTTGCCACGAGAACGAGATATGTGCAGCTCCTATCGGGATTGTCGGCGCATCAGGCGGTCTTGCGGGTCTTGTTTTATTCTTTGTCGAAATGTCTTGTAGCAGGATTCCGAGACTGATCGGGTCTTCCGGGAGAAGCAATATCCTTCGTCGATCGCGAGAGCTGATCATGGGCTAAGTTGGGACACCCTGCGAGGTTTAAACTTTCGAGAGCCGTGCCAGCGGTTATGTGGCGATGGGAATTTGTTAATATCCGGTTGTAATAAACTTGAAGCAAACTCTTCTAAAATACACCAACCGTATGCGTAAGTGAGTGTCTCTTTTCGGGTTGATCGAGAGGAGAACACGGTTTACGGGTTATGTCGGCGTAAGTAGGAGTTCGGGATCACTTCTTGATCATTACTAGTTGACGACCGTTCCTTTGTTTCTCTTCTCGCTCTCATTTGCGTATGTTAGCCACCATATATGCTTAGCCGCTGTGCAACCTCACCACTTTACCCCTTCCTTTCCCTTTAAGCTTTGCTAGTCTTGATACCCATGGTAATGGGATTGCTTTGAGTCCTCGTGGCTCACGGTTTACTACACCAACAGTTGCGAGCACAGGTTTGCGATGATCTTGGCCGAGGCGATGTTTGCTTGTATTGGAGTTACATACGCTTCTTCTTCGATCGAGGATAGGTTCGGTCGGCTGACACAGGCTAGCGAGGTGGATGTCGTTTGAGCTTCTGTTTATGTTGCATCCGCAGTCGGATGTTGATCTTGTAAATGATGTTGATGTATTCTTGTGGCATTTGTGCCTTATGTATGTATCCCCATCTATTATGTAATGTTGATGTAATGATATCCACCTTGCAAAAGCGTTTCAATATCTTGCTCTATCCTTGGTGGGACCTTCGAGTTCCTTTTGGATAGGGTCGCATATTGGGCGTGACAAGTTGGTATCAGAGCCTCGACCGACCCTAGGAGCCCCCCTTGATTGATCGTGTAGTTTGGCCGATGTCGAGTCTAGAAAAAATTTCGGAGTCTAGTTATATCGGACAGTAGGAATTCTTTTACTCCTCAGCCCCTTCGTCGCTCTAGGAAGGAATCCTGACGTAGGTGTTTTGAATTACTCCTCTTCCCGTTCAAATTTTTTCTTTAGGATCACATGGTTAGTTTCGTGAGTTGTCCATCCTCTTTTGTCCGGTGCATCTCTCGTCAAGTTGACTCGAGCCTCTTCATCTTTGAGTTCAATCCTCAGTTGTCTTATTTTCCCACCCGCCCTCCCTTCTTCTTCTCGGAACCGGAGTCCGTAATCGAGTATCCATCCTACTCGTGTAAAGTTTTTGCTCTCTCTCCTCAATGATTTCAACCGGTGTTGTCTCTTCAAGATATTCATCGATTTCCCCTTCCAAGTTGTCTTTGTTTTCCCGCCCTCCCACCCTCTTCTTCCCGGAGCTTGAATCTCTTTCGACCATCAATTTCATTCGTACGGAACCTCTTCAGTCTTTCGTAAATTTTTTCAACCGGTGAATTCTCGTCTCGGTGGACATTCTTCATCTCTTTTCTTTTCCGGTGTTTTCAATTCAAGTTTTTCGGTAGTGATTATATTCTTCTCCTCGGCTCAAGTGTTCTCCTTGCTCGTTTGCCTCTCGCCATTCAATCATTCCGAGTTCAAGACATCTCGGGAGATTAAATACGTGTTCCAATTATTTCGAGGTTGTCACCTCATTCAAATATTTCAATTGTTCCGATGCATCATCTATCTATTCAACAATCCTTTTTCAACGGTGTTATCTCTTAAGTGGGCCCTAACCCACAGGTCTTTTCCCAGGATCTTACCTGACTCTTTTAATTATTCCGGAGTTATTCTAAAGTTCTTTTTGAAGTTTGACATAAGAATGAATTTCATCAGTCAGACGCCTTCCCAAGATCTCTTTCAAATTCTTTTCATTATTGGCTCAACCTCTTCGCTTTTCATTCTACCGGAGTATCTCAACAATTTTGGTGGTGTTTATCGTCGTCCTTGAAGACCGAAGTAGAGTTTCTCTTAAATCTTGTCCGTTCCCCCGGAGATTCATGGTGCTAGCTCAATGTTATCCAATCTAATTGTTTTGAGTCATGCAAATTCTTTTCATCCATCCGGAGTATTTCAGGAGTTACTTTCCGTCTCAATCATCCGGAGGCCATCTTTTCGGAAGATTTCTTCGTTCCAAGTTTTCAAAGTCGTTCTCCAATTATTCTATATCCGTTCCCCTTCGTTCGTCTCAATATTCTTCCGGTGCTGCGTTCAAGCATTCGTTAATCACTTTGCGATCTATTCGATCTCTTTTCTCTAAATTCCCTCAAGTATCTTCGTGCTTTTCTAATTCTTCCCTGCGATTCTTTCTCTTTTCTTCGTTCATTGTCATTTCTTACGGTCGTTCGTTCAAGATTCTTTTTCCTTGATTATCACTTTAATTCATTTGTTCTTTCGAATCCTACCGGTGGTTCATGAAGATTTTCTCAAGTTTTGTGCTATATTTCTCCTTAATCCTTTTCAAGAAGAATAAGTAGTATGCAAAATCCATTGTTGGTCATCAATTTAATTTGATGAAGGATAAGCATACAATAAATCTTATTCTTATTTCATCAAAATGATTAATCTTTTTTATTCGGAGTTTGTTCTTGTTGAATAAATTCTAGATCCAAGTGTTTTCATCTTTTCTTTTAGGAGTTCAGAAATTTCCTCGGCCATCTCATTGAACCTCCATCTAAATCATCATAGCGCTCATCTTATTCTTTCTTCCTTCATTCTATCTCATCATCCTTTTGTTACCGGAGTTCTTCACGGTGGCTCGTCATGATTTAATTCATTCTTCAAGTGTTCATCAAGATTCTTTTGGAGGAATTCAAGTACCTTTTCTTCTTTCATCTTGAAGTGCAATTAAATCTCCGTATTCTTTTGAAGCGGAGTTTTGCATTTCTTCGTTCTTCTCAGCTATTTAATCTTTTCTGATTGTGGTTGGTTATCACCTCATAATTTTGAGAAGTTATCCATAAGTCCACAACAATCTTATTCTTTTCGTTGGTGATTTTTTCAACAACTCCGTTCAATACTTCCTTCTAAATTCTTTTCATTCCATTCTTCAATTCTTTCCGGAGGTTTTGTGTCATGTCTTCATCAAGTATCATTCTATCCTCCGAAGCTCGTGTTCTAGCCCTCCATGTTTGATCGAGTGCTTCCTAAATCCTTTCAGTCTTACTCGTTTCTTATCTCATTCTAACCGGAGGGGTTTCATAGTCTATCTGATTCAGTGAGCTTTCGATTCTCGTGATTCTCATCGTTCCTCTCTTTTTCTCGAGTGCTCTCGATTCTTTGGTTCTTCTCTTGAGTTCTTGTTTCAACTCATCCCTTTTCCTCTCCGTCTCGGTCCTAAGATCTCGGGACGAGATCTCTTGTTAGTGGAGGAGTGTTGTAACGCCCCGGATTCGATGCGCCAGGTGTTTGCCAGTTATTCGCCGTCTTTGCCATGTCATGTGATTGCGTGTTGCACTTTGCCATGTCATCATCTGCATTTCATATCATGTCATCATGTGCCTTTCATTTTGCATACGTGTTCGTCTCATGCATCCGAGCGTTTTCCCCGTTGTCCGTTTTGCAATCCGGCACTCCTATGTTCCCCGGTGTCCCCTTTTTGTCTCTCGTTGTGAGTGGGTGTTAAACTTTCTCGGAATGGCCCGAGGTTTTCCAAGCGGTCTTGGTATACCACCGGTAGACCGCCTGTCAAGTTTCGTGTCATTCGGAGGTCGTTTGATACTCCAACGGTTAACCGACTAACCGTAAAAGCCCCCTTCTCTTTGCAGCCCAACACCCCTTTGAAAGTGGCCCAAAACCCAGAAAAGTCCCTTTCATGCTCTCGGTCGTTCGATCACGATCGCGTGGCCGAAAACCGCACTCCATTTGGAGTCTCCTAGCTCCCTCTACCTATAAATAGGTGCCTCCTCCTCCATTTTCGCGGATGAATCCCCCGAAACCCTTGCAGTTTTCCTCAAGCGCCGGACGCGTCCGCCCGCGCGGACACGTCCGCCGACCACGTCGCCCGGCCAATCGTGGGCGCCACGTCGCCTCCGCCACCGGCTCCTCCAACCAGCGCCCGGCCACGCCGCCCTGCGTCTCTCTCTCTCACCACGCCCGGAACCCGCGAAACCCACGCCCGCCCGCGCTTCGCGACCCAGCCGCGCCTCCCGGCCCAGATCTCCGCCGCCGTCTACCGCTCCTCCCGATGCGCCGCCTTTCATGCCGCCGCCGCCGCCCGTGCGGTAGCCGTCGCCCGCCTCGCCATGCGCCGCCCGCCGCGTGTGCCGCCATCCGCTCCTCGCCGTCCGCCTCGCCCGACCCGCCGCCCGAGAACCGTCCGCCGCAACCGTTAGCCAGCGCCGCCGGGCTCCAGCGCTGGTCCCGAAACCACGCCTCAGCCGTGGCCTTCCCCGCCAGATCTCCTCCGTCGGCAGCGTCCAAGCTTCGCCGGCGTCGCCTCCTCGCCGGATCGGGTCGGGTGGATGAGATCCACCGTCCCCGATCCAAACACTCCGTCCGGCGTATCGTATCCGCCGTCCCGCACCGTCCCGTCCCGGGTTGACTTTTTCCGCGAGGTGATTTTTCCACCAAGTCCCCGAAATTGTTGCATTCTGGTGCATACTTTGACATGCCATAACTTGTCGCATGCTGCTCCTTTTAATGCGTGTAATATGTCAAATTTTTCGCCTCGACAAGTACTTCATTCCATCCCATTGGATCATGTTCATTTGAGTTCATCTTGATGCCCGAATCTTCATTGCAAGAGTGCTATATGATGTTAACCTGCTGAAACTGTTATAACTTGCTCTTTTGTCATTTTTTCCATGTTTGATGTGTGCATCCTATGAGCTTGATGTCTACATGTGTAATGATCTATGCCATGCCATCTTTACAGGGGTGCTATCCATGTATTTTTGTGATTCTTCTAGTGAGTGGATCGAGCTTGTTAAGTAGGGTACTTGATGTTGCTGTTTTGCATGTCTGAATCTGCTATATCATGATGCTATGTTAACCTGCTTCTATATGTCATTCTATGCATAATCTGGAGATGTTCACTAAGGATGTTTTGTTATACATGTCATGGTCAATGCATCCATGTTCATGGTTGCATTTATAGCCTATTGTAACTTGTTGTTATCTTTCTCCAAATTTACTAAATAATGTTGCTGTCAGCCTGTTAACATTAAGTTCAATGTTGCCATGCTTGTTGTTAGTGATCCATGCACCCTATGAACTTTCTCTTGCCCTGCTTTGCTTCATAAACATGTCTTCTTACTGTGAGTTTCCTTGCCATGCCATGTATTGCTCTGTGGTGAGTGGTTCAAGCTCACCAACGTTCCTACTTATTGTTGTTCCTGCCATGTATGAATCTGTCATATAACTTGCTATGTTTACATGGGCGCCATCATATTTTTTGATCCTTTTTGGATCATGGTCACTAAAGAACATTCGATCTATGCAATTAGTAAGTTCATGCCATGCCTTTTTTTGCCATGATAAGTTCCTGTAACATGTTGTTTGATAGCTCTAAACATTGCAACCTGATGTTATTTCCTGATAAGTCTGAAACTGTTATTATTTGCAATCTTTCCATGTGTGTTTAAGCATGTTCTAGTGATTTCTGGAGATAGCTCAGTGTTCATGTTTTGTTATGCTTTACCTGTACATCATGCCCATGCCTTTTGTTTTCACGTTGAGATTCTGTAGTATATTGTTTTGATGCTTGCAATATGCCTAGTTGCTGTTTTGGACAGATTGTTGCTATAACTTGTTTCATGTGTATGTGTTGAACTGTTGCTCCGTTTTGAGTGTGCTCTATATGAAACTTGCTTAGAATTGCATGTAGCTTCATATTATCATGTGGAATCTTTGTTTTGAGGGGTTTGCTTGATGTTTGCTTGCAGTTTTCATCAATGCCATGCTTATCTTGTTTTGCTCATATCTTCTAGGCCGTAGCTCCGAATTTAATGAACTTTATATGTAACTTGACTAGAATTACATGTAGATCATCTTGGTGCATTTTAAATTGATGTTTAACTACTTGAACATAAGGTTTATTCAGATATGGACCAATTATGAAATTTGCATATGAGGACTTACCGGAATTGTTCTATGTTGTTTCCGGCCTCATTTAAACTTGCCTTGATGTGTTGCTCTTGTATGCATCATCTCTTGCCATGAGTAGCTTCATGTAGCTTTGTCACGCATCATGCTTGTTGTGCATCGTGCCTTGTTCATGTGTGGTGTATTTACTATGTTGTGTGCTTCTTCTCAATAGTTCCCGTTTTGTTGCGATCGTGAGGATTCGTTGGTCTACGCTTGGTTCGTCTTCGTGGCTTCATCTTCTTCATGGACTCGTTCTTCTTCCTTGCGGGATTTCAGGCAAGATGACCGTCACCTTGGATCTCATTACTATCATTGCTATGCTAGTTGCTTCGTTCTTTTCGCTATGCTTTGCGCTACCTATCACTTCTTGCTCAAGCCTCCCAAATTGCCATGAACCTCTAACCTTTGTCACCCTTCCTAGCACACCGTTGTTTGGCTATGTTACCGCTTTTGCTCAGCCCCTCTTATAGCGTTGCTAGTGCAGGTGAAGATGAAGATTGCTCCGTGGTGGACAGGATTTTGTTGGGATATCGCAATATCTCTTATATTCATTAATGCATCTATATACTTGGTAAAGGGTGGAAGGCTTGGCCTTATGCCTGGTGTTTTGTTCCACTCTTGCCGCCCTAGTTTCCGTCATATCGGTATTATGTTCCCGGATTTTGCGTCCCTAACGGTCGGGTGATTTATGGGACCCCCTTGACAGTTAAGCTTTGAATAAGACTCCTCCAGAAGGCCCAACCTTGGTTTTACCATTTGCCTCACCACCACCTACTTTCCCTTGGGAGTAATTAACCCAAGGGTCATCTTTATTTATCCCCCCGGGCGATTGCTTCTTTAAGTCTTTGGTCCGAACCAGCTACTTCTTGAGGCCACCTTGAGGCAACCTGAGGGCTGGTTTTACTCGTAGCTAGTCTCATCCGGTGTTGCCCTGAGAACGAGATATGTGCAGCTCCTATCGGGATTGTCGGCGCATCGGGTGGTCTTGCTGGTCTTGTTTTATTGCTGTCGAAATGTCTTGTAGCCGGATTAGAGGCCGATCGGGTCTTCCGGGGAGAAGGAATATCCTTCGATTGATCGCGAGAGCTTATCATGGGCTAAGTTGGGACACCCTGCAGGGTTTAAACTTTCAAGAGCCGTGCCCAGCGGTTATGTGGCGAGATGGGAATTTGTTAATATCCGGTTGTAATAAACTTGAAGCAAACTCTTCTAAAATACACCAACCGTAATGCGTGTAGTGAGTGTCTCTTTTGGGGTTGATCGAGAGGAGAACACGGTTTCTGGGTTATGTCTGACGTAAGTAGGAGTTCAGGATCACTTCTTAATCATTACTAGTTGATGAACGTTCCTTTGTTTCTCTTCTCGCTCTCATTTGCGTATGTTAGCCACCATATATGCTTAGCCGCTGCTGCAACCTCACCATTTTACCCCTTCCTTTCCCTTTAAGCTTTGCTAGTCTTGATACCCATGGTAATGGGATTGCTGAGTCCTCGTGGCTCACAGTTTACTACACCAACAGTTGCAGGTACAGCTTTGCGATGATCTTGACGCGAGAGCGATGTTTGCTTGTATTGGAGTTGTTCTTCCGCTTCTTCTTCGATAAGGGATAGGTTCGAATTGGCAGCCTGGGCTAGTAGGGTGGATGTCGTTTGAGCTTCTGTTTATGTTGCATCTGTAGACGGATGTTGATCTTGTATATGATGTTGATGTATTCTTGTGGCATTTGTGCCTTATGTATGTATCCCCATCTATTATGTAATGTTGATGTAATGATATCCACCTTGCAAAAGCGTTTCAATATGCGGGTCTATCCTTGGTGGGACCTTCGAGTTCCTTTTGGATAGGGTCGCATATTGGGCGTGACAACTGAGGCCCCGTGCATGGCGGTGTAGCGCTAAATGTTAGCAGATACACGCTGTTAATCTCACTGTTTGCCGAAGTAGTTTACAGTCAATATGCTTTGCTTAAGAAGCTTCCTTGCCCTGTTCTGCACTCAATCTGCTTAGCTGAGATGGCATGCCAAGCCCGGTTAGTTGCTAAAATATCCTGCCATATATTTATTTTGATATAGATTGCCATGGTCTAGTAGCCAATCTGTCAGGTGAAATAGCTCAACACCGTTTCATACTCGATCTTTGTTGCTGAGATGGCCTTCGATAGTTCAATGGCTGTGTGCTCGGCATCATTGATTGCTGAAATAGCCTGCCATAATTTAGCACTCAAATTTGTTTGCTGAATTAGCTTTACATATATTTCATTACTTAGATCTGCTCGTCCAAATATCTTTCCATAGCTTTAGCATCGACCTATGTAATTTTTTTCTGGACTTCATAAAAAAACATATATGTTTTTCCTGTAGTATCTAGTAGAAGAACTAATTTGTATGTCTAACAGATGGACAAGACTTAGATAACTTCTGCTCGAAGATTCTCCGCTGCATATGTCAAGGGTTTTGAAAACTTCATGAACTTTATCAGAGCTGAGTACGGTGGTCTGAAATCATATGTGCTCTGCCCGTGCAGTAGTTGTATGAATTCAGTTACAAGACCCCAGTCAACTGTGCAAAATCATCTACACTTGTATGGGATGTTGATGACCCACAAGTATAGGGGATCTATCGTAGTCCTTTCGATAAGTAAGAGTGTCGAACTCAATGAGGAGCAGAAGGAAATGATAAGCGGTTTTCAGCAAGGTATTCTCTACAAGTACTGAAATAAGTGGTAACAGATAGTTTTGTGATAAGATAATTTGTAACGAGCCACAAGTAACAAAAGTAAATAAAGTGCAGCAAGGTGGCCCAATCCTTTTTGTAGCAAAGGACAAGCCTGGACAAACTCTTATATAAGGAAAAGCGCTCGAGGACACATGGGAATATCGTCAAGCTAGTTTTCATCACGTTCATATGATTCGCGTTCGGTACTTTGATAATTTGATATGTGGGTGGACCGGTGCTTGTGTGTTGTTCTTACTTGAACAAGCATCCCAATTATGATTAACCTCTATTGCAAGCATCCAAAACTACAACAAAAGTATTAAGGTAAACCTAACCATAGCATCAAACATATGGATCCAAATCTGCCCCTTATGAAGCAACGCATAAACTAGGGTTTAAGCTTCTGTCACTCTAGCAACCCATCATCTACTTATTACTTCCCAATGCCTTCCTCTAGGCCCAAACAATGGTGAAGTGTTATGTAGTCGACGTTCACATAACACCACTAGAGGCTAGACAACATACATCTCATCAAAATATCGAACGAATACCAAATTCACATGACTACTAATAGCAAGACTTCTCCCATGTCCTCAGGAACAAACGTAACTACTCACAAAGCATATTTATGTTCATAATGAGAGGGGTAATAATATGCATAAAGGATCTGAACATATGATCTTCCACCAAATAAACCAACTAGCATCAACTACAAGGAGTAATCAACACTACTAGCAACCTACTAGTACCAATCCCGGACTTAGAGACAAGAACTGGATACAAGAGATGAACTAGTATTTTGAGAGGAGATGGTGCTGGTGAAGATGTTGATGGAGACTGACCTCTCCCGATGACAGGAGCGTTGGTGATGATGATGGTGATGATTTCCCCCTCCCGGAGGGAAGTGTCCCCGACAGAACAGATCTGCCGGAGCCCTAGATTGGTTCCGCCAAGGATCCGCCTCGTGGCGGCGGAGTTTCATCCCGAAAGGCTGCTTATGATTTTTTTTCCTTGATGAAAGACCTCATATAGCAGAAGATGGCCATCGGAGAGCCAACAGGGGGCCCACGAGGCAGGGGGCGCGCCCTAACCCTCGTGGCCAGGTGGGCCCCCTCTGGTGAACTTCTTCCGCTCAATATTTATTATTATTTCCAAAAATGACTTACGTGGAGTTTCAGGACTTTTGGAGTTGTGCAGAATAGGTCTGTAATATTTGCTCCTTTTCTAGCCCAGAATTCCAGCTGCCGGCATTCTCCCTCCTTATGTAAACCTCTTAAAATAAGAGAGAACAGGCATAATTATTGTGACTTAATGTGTAATAACAGCCCATAATGCAATAAATATCAATATAAAAGCATGATGCAAAATGGACGTATCAACTCCCCCAAGCTTAGACCTCGCTTGTCCTCAAGCGGAAGCCGATAACGATAAATATGTCCCCATGTTTAGAGGTAGAGGTGTCGATAAAAATAAAATACGGACCTGAAGGCATCATGATTATTCTCATAACAGCAGCTTAGATGAATATTGTCATATGATTTCTTATGCTCAAGTAATAATCTATTCACAATGAAAAAGTACGAATCATAAACTTTATTGAGAACTAACAAACTATAATCTCAGTCATTGAAGCAATTGCAATTTATCATAACATCAGAAAGAGTCTATGTCAGAGCTCTATAGCAAGTCCACATACTCAACTATCATTTAATCTTCATAATTGCTAACACTCACGCGATACTTGTGGTTACGGAGTTTTAATGGGACCACAGAGAAAGATAGGGGCTTATAGTTTCGCCTCCCAACCTTTTACCTCAAGGGTAATGTCAACAATAATAACTCATGCTCCCCTACATCCAATTAGATATATCTATCGGGATCTTTCCAACATCTTGTGCTTGCCAAAGGATAAAATGAAAAGGAAAGGTGAAGATCACCATGACTCTTGCATAAGGTAGAGGATAATAAATAAAAGATAGGCCCTTCGGAGGGAAGCGAGAGGTTGCCATGCGCTTTTATGGTTGGATGCAC
Source organism: Aegilops bicornis (assembly GCA_021605145.1). Lineage (NCBI taxonomy): Eukaryota > Viridiplantae > Streptophyta > Magnoliopsida > Poales > Poaceae > Aegilops > Aegilops bicornis. The sequence goes on along the minus strand of CM038670.1, from coordinate 417,252,318 downwards.
AAAATCTTAATGCGAAAGAACGTCACTTTATATTGCCTTGTGATATGAAACTTTATTATGCGATGCTGTCGCTTTTATTTCTTCCACATCACAAGATCGTATAAAGCTTATTTCCTCCACACCAATCAATCATACATACTTAGAGAGCATTTTTTATTGCTTTGCACCGATGACAACTTACTTGAAGGATCTTACTCAATCCATAGGTAGGTATGGTGGACTCTCATGGCAAAACTAGTTTAACGGTTTTTGGAAGCACAAGTAGTATCTCTACTTGGTGCTGAGAATTTGGCTAGCACAAGGGGGAAAGGCAAGCTCAACATGTTGGATGATCCATGACAACATACTTTATCTCAGATATAAGAAAACATAACCCATTACGTTGTCTTCCTTGTCCAACATCAACTCTCTAGCATGTCATATTTTATTGAGTGCTCCCAATCATAAAAGATGTCAATGATAATATATTTATATGTGAGACCTCTCTTTCCTTATTACTTCCTATTAATTGCAACGATGACCAAAGCTATGTCTGCCAACTCCCAACAACTTTTAATCATCATACTCTTTCTATGTGAAGTCATTACTCTCAATAAGATCAATGTGAACTCTTTGTTTCTTTTTATTCTTATTTTATTTTTCTTTTATTCACTCAAAATCATAGCAAAAAATCAAGCCCTCGACTCAACACTAATATTTATTATATATAGCTCACGGACTCGATTACATTGAGAGATCATAAAGCAAAACTCAAAACTAGAACATGCCATAAACTTCCCCCAAGCTTGACAGTTGCCAAGGGGAGTGCCCATACCCATGTTATTTTGTCTCCTTTGTTGTTGGTGAAGAAGGTGGAGGTGTTGTTGATGATGTGGGCTTGTTGTCCATCTTCCAAGGCATAGGCTCAATGAGGGAGTCCTGGATTAGGGGGTGTCTAGATAGCTGAACTATCACCGTTGGCCGGACTCCTGGACTATGAAGATACAAGATTGAAGACTGCATCCCGTGTCCGGATGGGACTTTCCTTGGCGTGGAAGGCAAGCTTGGCGATCTGGATATGTAGATCTCCTACCGTTGTAACCGACTACTGTAACCCTAACCCTATCCGTGTCTATATAAACCGGAGGGTTTTAGTCCGTAGGGGCGAACAACAATCATACCATGGGCTAGCTTCTAGGGTTTAGCCTCTCTCGATCTCGTGGTAGATCCACTCTTGTACTACCCATATCATCAATATTAATCAAGCAGGAGTAGGGTTTTACCTCCATCGAGAGGGCCCGAACACAGGTAAAACATCGTGTCCCTCGTCTCCTGTTACCATCCGCCTAGACGCATAGTTCGGGACCCCCTACCCGAGATCCGCCGGTTTTGACACCGACATTGGTGCTTTCATTGAGAGTTCCTCTGTGCCATCATCTTTAGGCCCGATGGCTCCTTCGATCATCAACAACGACGTGGTCCAGGGTGAGACTTTTCTCCCGGGACAGATCTTCGTATTCGGGCGGCTTTGCTGCGGGCCAATTCACTGGTCATCTGGAGCAGATCAAAAGCTACGCCCCGCCATCGTGTCAGATTTGGGAGTTTGAACTACACAGCGACATCCGTGGAGACTTGATCTTCAACGGATTCGAGCCCCCGCGACCAAGCGCCGCCTCTCGATGGGCACGATCTAGCTCTGCCGTCGAGCGATTGCTCGAGGTCAGCACCGGCGTCCGCTCGACCCTTAGCTTCGGGCCGACTCATGATCGAGGGCGAGTGGCTGGACACCGCCTCGGGGCTACGATCTCTGGCGATTGAGCCAAACTCCATCCAGTCCTTTGCGACCCGTGACTCCAAGGTGCGGACTCCTCTCCGGACTCGAACCCTCCGCCCCCCTTAATCGAATCCAATTGGGCGCGGTTATGGAATTCACTTTGCGCGGACATCTTTCAAGACTCGCCTTTGCCGACATCCTGAATTCACTAAAGTCTCTCTCTTTATCGGAGAGCCCTGGCGGACTACGGTCGGGAAGGTTGGGATGCAGACGACGAAGAAATTCAACGCCCACCCACCACCCACTTTGTAGCCATCGCCGAAAGCTTAAACGACGTGCTCGATTTCGACTCAAGACATCGACGGTATGGGCGGCGATGTAGGAGACAACCATGAACCAGCACCTATAGGATCTTTGGACAGCCACCTCATCCCACGATGTATACATGGTGGATACACCTAAAGGAAGTGACGACGAGGAACAATAGGGCGCTATGAAGGATAAATCCCTCGAAAAGCAGTCAAAACGGCAACGTAAACGCCGCACCAAGTCCCGCCTCGACAAAGATGGCAGCCACACAGACCCAGCCATAGAGCAGGGTGAACTGATGGACGACGAACATGCTATCGAGCAATCATCCGAACAGGACAACTTGGATAAACAACCCGTCCCCGGCGAAGATAACAGTGCGGACGATCTCACGCCGGACAAGTTGTTGGAGCAGAAGAACCTCCACAAAAGGCTCGTCGCCACTGCGCGTAGCTTGAAAAAGCAGAAGCGGAAGCTCAAAACAGCGAAAGATGCACTCAGAATCAGATGGAGCAAAGTACTCAACATCGCAGAGAAATACGGCGACAGTCGCCAAACGAAGAGCTACCCGAAGTGCAAACTACTGCCCGAATTCGATGAGGGGGCCGTAGAGCCCCCGCAATCAAAGAACAAAGAGGCCGCCCGGTCGGATAGACAACCACATGGCAAACATGGAGCGGCAAGCAGCGCCACACACAAGCCGGCACGCGATCCGCATAAGGATTCACATCAAAAGGATGGCCCAGTTAGGTCCATCTACGGGCCGAGAAAGCAAGCTCTTCCAAGCAATGCAACACGCCAAATATCCAAACATCACGGCACACCCAAATATAGGGGTGCCACACACCCCCTGTGTTTCACCGATGAGGTCTTTGGATCACGAATTCGGCCGGGATTTAAACCCGTAAACATAGAGGCATACGACGGAACAACAGACCACTGAGTGCGGATTGAGGATTACATCCTCCACATACACATGGCTAGAGGAGATGATCTCCACGCCATAAAATATTTACCCTCAAGCTCAGAGGGCCAGCCCGGATTGGCTCAAAAGCCTCCCTAAAAATACCATTGGAAGTTGGGAAGAGCTCGAGGATGCTTTTCGTGCAAATTTTCAAGGGACTTATGTCCGCCCTCAGGATCTGCGATTTAAGTCACATAACTCAACAACCCGGAGAGTCAGCCCGCAAATTCGAACAGGTTCCTCACCAAAAGAACCAAATACTCATTTGTCCAGGACGCCAAGCCTTAGCAGCTTTCAAACACAACGTCCAGAGACGAATGGCTCGCATGAACACCTCGGCCAAGAGAAGCCGAGAACAATGGCTGCATTAACAAGCCTCATGACCCGCTTTTGCGGGAGAGGATAGTTGGTGGCAAGATGCACGACCAATGACCCAAGTACATCCAAGTCGGGGATGGAAATGGAAAACCACGACGCAGCAAGGACCAACGCCGACAAAGGAAACAGCCCAAGAGCACGGTACCAACGCCGGATTCGTGAAGCTCCGGCAGAATCATAAAAACTGCCCCTCAAGGATAACAAAGAACGAGCTATCCAACCTAAACAAAATCTTGGACAAAATATGCCAAATCCACAAGATTCCGGGAAGCACGCAAACCATACCCATAGAGATTGTTGGGTCTTCAAGCAGTCCGGAAAACTCAATGCCGAACACAAGGGGCTCGACACACCAAGCGAGGACGATGACGAACCCCACAAGCAGAGCACCAGAAAATAAAAGAATTTCCCACAAGAAGTCAAAACAGTGAACTCACTTCAAGTGACAAAAGGGAAAAACAGAGCGGCACCCATAGAAACACGTGCCGCACGGTCTATCCCAGCAGAGTCCCAACGTTGGTTGTCAAAACCAATCACCTTCGATCAACAGGACTATTTCGGAAGTATCCGGAACGCAGGATGGACTGCCTTGATATTAGATTCTATAATCGACGGACTCCAATTTACACAAGTCCTAATGGATGGAGGTAGCGATCTAAACCTGCTATATCAGGACACAATCCACAAAATGGGGATAGACCCAACCAAATTTCGCCATAGCAACACCTCCTTCAAAAGGGTAATGCCAGGCCTATACACCCATTGTACGGGCTCCCTACTACTAGAAGTTGTGTTCGGCTCATCCGACAACTTCCGCCGTGAAAAGTTAACCTTCCATATCGCCCCATTCGAAAGTAGCTATCAAGCACTACTGGGACGTGAAGCTTTACCGCTTTAACGCAATACCGCATTATGCATCTCTTACACTTAAAATGCCCGGTCCACGCGGCATCATCTCATTAAAAGGGAGTATCAAGTGTTACTCGAGCACGGAAGAACGTGAGACTGCCTTGACAGCCCCACACTAATCCGGCTCCGCTAATCAAAGCACCTGAATAGGTCATTCGGACCCCAGACATGGCTAGACGAGTCCGGCGTAAACATATAACCGCTTACTAGCGGCATACCCCCGTACAAGGGGCTGCACGCATGTATAACAAGAGACAATAAACCTCAATTTTATTCACTTTTCGAACCGTACTCTGTTTATTTAACATAAAGTACATTTTTCGCATGATCTTTTTTTTCTTTTCAACTAAGTTCTTCTCTTTTACAGATGAACACCGTGCTACACCCGTCCAGGACACGGCACAACGGAGACACGGTAGCAGGCGTGCGGTGAGGGACCCGTTGCAAGGATTCTTTTCAGATTAAGACCTGCGTAAACCTTTTTACTGTCTCTTGTTGATACACATCCCCGGTTTCTTGCTATAACCGAGGTGGAGGCTGGCGTTTTGGCATCGGGCCGCATTCAGAATTTTTTGCACGCACTGACACTGTGGGGCTTAGGGCATTGTTCTGCCCGTTTTCATAAAGACCGAATACCTTAGGGAGTGTTCGGCGTCTCGAGTTAGGCCTTATATGCATCAGCTCCGAATCATGTCTTTGGTCAAATGTTGGGTTTGCCCGGCTCCTGTGTTTTGTTGCCTTACGTTCCGTTCTATCGGCTAACGCGGCACCAGGAGAACTCTTTGCGATTGTGCCCCGGTTCGCCGGTGAGCACCTCGAGAGAAAGCCGAAAATCGATCATTATGATATAGCGTGAGACTGGTCAACCACTCGATGACCCATCGGAATGTTTGGTATTCCCCCGCATTAACGAATGACCATTTCCTGGTCAGGCACATACGCGCCCCGAATTCGGTAGAGCGCGTAGCCCCTAGGGGCTATATAGTAGCCCCACCATCGAACTCCTATGGCTAAGTGAAAGTGATAAAGCATTATAGTCCGGTTGCCTAGTTTGCTACGCTATCACCTCCTTTACATGACCAAGACATTGAATTAAGTGTGAAAATGCGCCTTTTTGCAAACACCCCCGCATTATGTGCGTGGGGGCTGAAGCCGAAGACTGCCATCTTTCAGGTTATATACACATATACATCAACGGCCGCCAGAGGTGTTTTAATACTTGAACGCACAAGTATAAAAAGCTCTTATATTATATTGAAACATTGTTTTCACAAATCATACATGTCATTAAAACATAATATCCTTCGAAACCTGCGTCTCTATTAAACGAGCGCCTGCAGACTTCCTCAAAATAGTGCTCGGCGGTACTAAACCTGTCCGAATCTTGGGATGCAACGTCGGTGGCCTTCATCTCCGCCCAGTATGTCTTGACACGGGCAAGAGCCATCCACGCACCCTCTATGCTTGCTGACCGCTTCATTGCATCGATATGCGACACCGCACCAAGGAACTGTTGCACCAAGCCAAAATAACTCTTTGGCTCGGGCTTGTTCGGCCACAAATGAGTCACGACATCCTTCATGGCAAGTCCGGACAACCTATTCAGCTCAGCCCATTCGGCCAAACGATCGGTTAATGAAAGTGGACGCTCCGGACTATGGAACTGCGACCAAAAAGCTCTTCCATTCCGTGATCCTTTTGACCTCGGAAGTGTTGACGCGTCTGCGGCACTTGCCGCCAAGTCCAGATAAGCATCCTCCGCACTCTCACAAACCGGTCCAATTGAGCGCATTTTAGGATCCGTGAATTTCCTCCGTAGCGTAAAGGGCTTTCCGGCCGCAATATCTCGGCCCGACGTAGCTCCTCCTTCATAGCTCTCATCGTGAGAGCGAGTGTCCTTAGCCTCGGTGGCGGCCTTTTTCAGGTCCTCTTGTTCCGATCGATCTTCTTTTCAAGAAGCTCGCAGCGGTCGATAGCATTCTTCAATTTCGCGGCCATCTCGGCTATTTCTTTCTTGCTTGGCGATCGGCCTGTTCGGCTTTTTAGCTCTGCGGCCGCCTTTAAGGCAGCCGCATCACTTTTTCAGCTTGCTCCTTGGCTCGCGAGCTCCGCTCAAGGTTCTCCATAGCAGCGGCACCATCCGCATTAAGCATACATGTTGTAAGGCATGGGCGTCAAGCTCCCTTACCGGTGTCCGCGGAGAAGTTGCATACCTTGTGACTCGTCAAGCCGCTTATTAACAAGCGTGATGTCCGCATCCGCCACGTCAAGTTGCCGCTTGATTCGGCAAATTCATCAGCCCGACTAGCCACGGACGCCGCCACCTACATAGGAAGAGCGCATATTATACCAGGGTTATGATCCTCGGCGCGCCATCATTTTGACAACGCACCAAGTCTCGTGGGCTACTATCTATACATGGCGCATTTTATATGCAAAACTGCCGGAAGGTACATCATTTTGCGTGCCTCAAAACCCGTCGATAAACTTATGACGGCTTCATGCAATCCGCTCTCGTGGATGAAATCCTTTCAATCACCGTACCCATTAACATACGGTGATCTTCCGAGATAGACGCTTCGCCCGGCAGATCCTTGACTCCTCCGACCGTACACCCATTGGTGCCGGACTCGTCCGGTGGCCTTTTTCGAAGGCCGGACACATAGGGCTTTGAGGGGACATACGACTGCCTTCTGGCTCCGCCGGATTCGGAGAAGCCCTTCGCGACGACACCTCAGGGTCGTCCGCCTCGCATAACGTATGACAGGCGGAGGCGTTTCGCTCTCCATCATCTCCGGACCAAGATCCCCTGATGACGAGCTCTGCTGTGAAGGGCTGAGATCCGAACTACAAGGTAAACTTTCGGTTACCTTCAGAAATAAAACGGGGATGTCTCTCTTTTAAAAAATGCCCCCCTTTACTTACGGCTCATTGGAGGCTGATCTCCTTGGGGAAATAGTGCGGCGGGGCATCTCCCATTGCAGGACCCTCTGGCGAAGATTTCTTCCCGCTTGAGGCTTTGGTCTCCGGATCTTGAAGCGGTCCTCTTCTCCCCTTGGAGGGAGGATTCTCGATCCCCTTTCTTGATAGCCTCCTTCACGGAGGTAGTAGATCCTTGTTCCCCCTTCGCCTTCTTCAAAAGGCATGACCTCTAACATCTTAGTTATCTGAGGATCCGGCGTGGTCTCGGGGAGGGGCGGACACCTTCTCGGTTTTGCTTTTGCTATCCTCCTGTTTAAAGGATAGCTCTTTTAAGGGCAAGTTTATGATAAATATCACGGATAGCATGTCCGGGGCAGGACTACTTACTTGAGTATCCGGCGATTGCAGCTCGAGACACGATTCCTCGGTTAAGTCCGGACACATTGCTTGTGATCCGAAGAACAGTTGGTACATCTCCACAGGCGTTGCGCCCATAAAATGTTGGAGAGCTTCGTGGTCCCTCGGATTAAACTCCCACAGGCGGAGGGGCGGCGTTTGCGAGGGCAAGGTGCGGCGAATCAGCATGACCTGTGCTACTACGACCAGATTGATCTCTCTCTCTCGGGAGGTCTCGAATACAGCCACCTGTGAGGTACGTCCTTGGGCGGTCCCCGGTCGAGCCCTTTATTGACCCATGACACCCGCCGCAGTTGGAGGACCCGGCGGAAGGTAGGTGGCGCCGCCCATTTGGTGCCCCCAGGAGCGGTGATATAAAACCACTCCTGTTGCCATAAATTGAGCTCCTCTTGAAAAGAGCCCTCGGTCCATGGAGAGTCAGCATTCTTGCTTATTACAGCCCCTCCGCACTCTTCCTGATGCCCCTTGTTCATCTTTGGCTCCACTTTGAAGGTCTTGAGCCACAATCCAAGTGAGGGGTAATGCGGAGGAAGGCTTCACATCTGACAATGAATGACGAGATGTGGAGGATGGACTCGGATCCAAGTCATGGAATTCCATCCCATAATAAAACATGAGCCCCCTCATGAAGGGGTCCGCGAAGCCCTAAACCCGAAGGAAGTGAGACACGAACACCACGCTCTCACCGGGCTCGGAGTGGGAATAACCTGCCCTTGGGCGGGCAGCCTATCTTGAAATGTCGCCGGTTAGATACTTGGCGTCTCTCAGCTTTAGCACATCTTCTTCCGTGACGGAGGAAGACATCCACCGGCCGTGCAGGTCGGAGCCGGACATCGTTGAAGGTCCGAAGCGCCTAAATCTAGAGCTTTGGGTGTTGGAACTCGAGGCGAGGGACGGATTCGATTGAGACTGAAAGAAAGGAGCGGGCCTTGGTCTCGTTATAAAGAGGTTGAATACCAAGAGACCTCCCCGTGACCGTTCGGGACTCGCCTTCGATGGAGGAGGCGTGCCAGCGAACACGACTGGGTTACCCAGCGCCCATATTGATGAGGATCCCGGAATAAAGGGGGCACGATCTCGCTCTCGATAAGGCGTGGCGAAGAAACCGCCTCGCTAAACGCTACCGAGGTGGGACAAGAAAACGATTCAGATAAAGGCACTGGCCGTGGTGTGATGTCACGCCCACGAGAATACGTCAGCAGATCTGTGCAAAGGTTATTCTCTCTATGGTGATGTGGAACTTGTTTTGCGAGCGGACACAATCCTTGTGTTCAAAATCTTCTATGAAGTATTCGGAGGAGGAACCCGCCTTGCAATGTTGAAGACAATATGCGCGCCGGATTAAATGCGTCATTGAAGCCTGGTTCGAGGCTCACGAGGTGTCCTGGATTAGGGGGTGTCCGGATAGCCGAATTATCACCGTTGCCCAGACTCCTGGACTATGAAGATACAAGATTGAAGACTTCTGCCCGTGTCCGGATGGGACTTTCCTTGGCGTGGAAGGCAAGCTTGGCGATACGGATATGTAGATCTCCTACCGTTGTAACCGACTCTGTGTAACCCTAACCCTATCCGATGTCTATATAAACCGGAGGGTTTTAGTCCGTGGGGACGAACAACAATCATACCATAGGCTAGCTTCTAGGGTTTAGCCTCTACGATCTCGTGGTAGATCCACTCTTGTACTACCCATATCATCAATATTAATCAAGCAAGAGTAGGGTTTTACCTCCATCGAGAGGGCCCGAACCTGGGTAAAAACATCGTGTCCCTTGTCTCCTGTTACCATCCGCCTAGACGCACAATTCGGGACCCCCTACCCGAGATCCGCCGGTTTTGAAACTAGGTGGTATGAATTTAGCAACAATGTAATTAGCATAATCAGCATACCATGGAGTACTACGAGAAGTATTTATGACATTTAATTGTTCATCAGGAAAGCTATCATCAATAGGTAGTGGGTCATCAAGAACATTTTCTAACCTAGACAAGCTGTCTGCAACGGGGCTCTAAACTCCTTTTCTATCAACAATATGCAAATCAAATTCTCGTAGCAGGAGAACCCATCTAATAAGTCTAGGTTTAGAATCTTTCTTTTCCATCAGATATTTAATAGCAGCATGATCAGTGTGAATAGTTACTTTAGAGTCAACAATATAAGGTCTGAACTTATCGCATGCAAATACAACTGCTAAGAATTCTTTTTCAGTGGTAGCATAGTTTCTTTGAGCATTGTCTAGAGTCTTACTAGCATAATGGATAACGTTTAATTTCTTATCAACTCTTTGCCCTAGAACAGCACCTACTGACATAATCACTAGCATCACACATAATTTCAAAGGGTAAATTCCAATCAAGTGGTGAACAATAGGTGCGAGATCAATGCTTTCTTAAGTATTTCAAATGCTTCTACACAATCATCATCAAAGACAAATGGTATATCTTTTTTTAATAAATTAGTCAGAGGCCGATAAATTTTTGAGAAGTCCTTAATGAACCTCCTATAAAAACCAGCGTGACCAAGGAAACTTCTTATACCTTAGATATCCTTGGGACATGGCATCTTTTCAATCGCATCTACCTTGGCTTTATCAACTTCAATACCTCTTTCAGAAACTTTATGCCCCAAGACAATACCTTCATTAACCATAAAGTGGCATTTTTCCCAATTCAAGACAAGGTTAGTTTCTTCACATCTCTGCAAAACTGGATCAAGGTTTCTCAAGCAACATCAAAAGAGGATCCTTAGACGGAAAAGTCGTCCATGAAAACCTCACAAATCTTTTCACAAAAGTCAGAGAATATAGCCATCATGCATCTTTGAAAGGTAGCAGGTGCATTACATAAACCAAAAGGCATACGTCTATAAGCAAAAGTACCAAAAGGGCAAGTAAAAGTGGTCTTTGATTGATCTTTAGGCGACACGGGTATTTGAGAGAAACCGTAATAACCATCTAGAAAGCAATAATGTGTATGTTTGCATAATCTTTCTAGCATTTGATCGATAAAAGGTAAGGGGTAATGATCCTTTTTAGTAGCCTTATTTAATTTACGGAAATCAATTACCATCCTATAATCTGTAATAATTCTTTGCGGAATCAATTCATCTTTATCATTAGGAACAACATTAATACCTCCCTTCTTAGGGACACAATGGACATGACTTACCCACTGATTATCAGCAACGGGATAAATTATACCTGCCTCCAGAAGCTTTAGTATTTCTTTTCTTACCACTTCTTTCATCTTAGGATTAAGCCTTCTTTGATGATCACAGACTGGTTTGGCATCTTCTTCCAAATTTATTTTATGTTGACATAGAGTGGGACTAATGCCCTTAAGATCATCAAGAGTATATCCAATAGCAGCTCGGTGCTTCTTCAGAGTTTTCAATAATCTCTCTTCTTCATGTTCTGAAAGGTTAGCACTAATAATAACAGCATATATCTTCTTTTCATCAAGATAAGCATATTTAAGATTATCAGGCAACGGTTTAAGCTCAAACATGGGATCACCCTTGGGTGGAGGAGGATCCCCTAGGATTTCAACAGGAAAATTGTGTTTCAAAATAGGTTCCTGTTTAAAGAATACTTCATCTATTTCTCTTCTTTCATTCATAAACATATCATTCTCATGGTCTAGCAAATATTGTTCTAAAGGATAACTAGGAGGTACGGAAATAGAAGCAAGACCAATAATTTCATCCTTACTAGGAAATTCTTCTTCACGGTGTTGTCTACTAAATTTAGAGAAATTAAACTCATGAATCATATCACCCAAACCAATAGTAACAACATTCTTTTCGCATTCTATCTTAGCATTGACAGTGTTCAAGAAGGGTCTACCGAATATAATGGGACAAAAGCTATCTTGTGGGGAACCAAGAACAAGAAAATCAGCAGGATATTTAGTTTTCCCACACAAGACTTCAACATCTCTAAGAATTCCCATTGCTGATATAGTATCTCTATTGGAAAGTTTAATTGTAACATCAATTCCTTCTAACTCAGCAGGTGTGAACTTCATGCTTAATTTCTTTGTATAAAGTATGCGGTATAACACTAGCACTAGCACCCATATCACATAAGCCATGATAACAATGATCTCCTATTTTAACAGAAATAACAGGCACGCCTACCACAGGTCTATGTTTATCTTTAGCACCAGGTTTGGCAATTCTAGCAGTTTCACCGCAGAAATGAATAACATGCCCATCAATATTATCAGACAAGAGATCTTTAACAATAGCAATATTAGGTTCAACTTTGACTTGCTCAGGAGGTGTATAAGTTATAATATTGCTTATACGAACCACAGTTGAAGCTTTAGCATGATCCTTTATTCTAATAGGGAAAGGTGGTTTCTCAACATAAGAAGTATGAACAATAGGATCATTATAAGTGACAGTATTTTCTTCAACTTTAGTAGGTGCAGCTACTTTTACTTCTATGGGAGGATGATATTTAAACCACTTCTCCTTGGGAGATCAACATAAGTAGCAAAAGATTCACAGAGAAGAAGCTACTATCTCGAGTCAAGTCCATATTTAGTGCTAAATTTACGGAAAACATCGGTATCCATAAAAGATTTAACACAATCAAACTTAGGTGTCATACCTGACTCCTTACCTTCGTCGAGATCCCAATCTTCAGAGTTGCGTTTAATCCTATTCAATAAATTCCATTTGAATTCAATAGTCTTCATCATAAAAGAGCCAGCACAAGAAGTATCGAGCATGGATTGATTATTATGAGAAAGCCGAGCATAATTTTTTTGAAGAATTATTTCTCTTGAGAGCTCATGATTGGGGCATGAATATAACATTGATTTAAGCCTCCCCCAAGCTTGAGCGATGCTTTCTCCTTCGCGAGGCCAATAAGTATATATATAATTGCGATCACGATGAACAAGATGCATAGGATAGTACTTTTGATGAAATTCCAACTTCATTCGTTTATAGTTCCATGATCCCATATCATCACATAGCTTATACCATGTCGATGCATCTCCCTTCAAAGATAAAGGGAAGACCTTCTTCTTAACAACATCATCAGGTATACCTGCAAGCTTAAATAATCCACAGACTTCATCCACATAGATTAGGTGCTCATCAGGATGCTTTGTTCCATCTCCTATAAAAGGATTATCTAGCATTTTTTCTAACATACCCGAAGGAACTTCAAAGGGAATAATTTCATTTTCAGTAGGTTCAGTAGGTTGAGGAGCAATTATTTGCTCTACTGGTCGGGGTGAAGATACCCCGAACAAGCCCCTCAGAGGATTACTTTCCATAGTAACAAGTGACAGTAAATTTCAGCACACTCTATCAATTTTTCCTTATCAAATTCCACCTACCAAAGGCGCTTCACTCCCCGGCAACGGCGCCAAAAAAGAGTCTTGATGACCCACAAGTATAGAGGATCTATCGTAGTCCTTTCGATAAGTAAGAGTGTCGAACCCAAAGAGGAGCAGAAGGAAATGATAAGCGGTTTTCAGCAAGGTATTCTCTACAAGTACACAAATAAGTGGTAACAGATAGTTTTGTGATAAGATAATTTGTAACGAGCAACAAGTAACAAAAGTAAATAAAGTGCAGCAAGGTGGCCCAATCCTTTTTGTAGCAAAGGACAAGCCTGGACAAACTCTTATATAAGGAAAAAGCGCTCCGAGGACACATGGGAATATCGTCAAGCTAGTTTTCATCACGTTCATATGATTCGCGTTTGGTACTTTGATAATTTGATATGTGGGTGGACCGGTGCTTGGGTGTTGTTCTTACTTGAACAAGCATCCCAATTATAATTAACTTCTATTGCAAGCATCCGCAACTACAACAAAAGTATTAAGGTAAACCTAACCATAGCATCAAACATATGGATCCAAATCTGCCCCTTACGAAGCAACGCATAAACTAGGGTTTAAGCTTCTGTCACTCTAGCAACCCATCATCTACTTATTACTTCCCAATGCCTTCCTCTAGGCCCAAATAATGGTGAAGTGTTATGTAGTCGACGTTCACATAACACCACTAGAGGCTAGACAACATACATCTCATCAAAATATCGAACGAATACCAAATTCACATGACTACTAATAGCAAGACTTCTCCCATGTCCTCAGGAACAAACGTAAATACTCACAAAGCATATTCATGTCCATAATCAGAGGGGTAATAATATGCATAAATGATCTGAACATATGATCTTCCACCAAATAAACCAACTAGCATCAACTACAAGGAGTAATCAACACTACTAGCAACCTACTAGTACCAATCCCGGACTTAGAGACAAGAATTGGATACAAGATATGAACTAGGGTTTTGAGAGGAGATGGTGCTGGTGAAGATTTTGATGGAGATTGCCCTCTCCTGATGAGAGGAGCGTTGGTGCTGACGATTGTGATGATTTCCCCCTCCCGGAGGGAAGTGTCCCCGCCAGAACAGATCTGCCGGAGCCCTAGATTGGTTCCGCCAAGGTTCCGCCTCATGGGGCGGAGTTTCGTCCCAAAAGGCTGCTTATGATTTTTTGCTTGACGAAAGACCTCATATAGTAGAAGATGGCCATCGGAGAGCCAACAGGGGGCCCATGAGGCAGGGGGCCGCGCCCTGGGGGGTAGGGCGCGCCCCCCACCCTCGTGGCCAGGTGGGCCCCCCTCTGGTGAACTTCTTCCGCTCAATATTTTTTATTATTTCCAAAAATGACTTTCGTGGAGTTTCAGGACTTTTGGAGTTGTGCAGAGTGGGTCTCTAATATTTGCTCATTTTCCAGCCCAGAATTCCAGCTGCCGCCATTCTCCCTCCTTATGTAAACCTTGTAAAACTAGTTGACCCGTTGCGCCAAATGGCGCAGAGACCTGCAGAAGACATGTTGTCGATGAAAATAATTTCATGCTGCAAGAACCATCAACTAAATCATGCTATTTTGTAAACAAGTTTATTACGTTGTTAAATAATAATCTGGGAAAAGGAAACTTTGCATAATATGAATATGCTCAGTTTGAAAATATGGCCACTATGATGAGAGATTAAAGTTGGCATGGTTGTATTTTTTTACCAAGTTTGAAAACATGGTTATCATGATGAGAAACCTGGCCATGCATATTTTTCCTGCAAAAAAAGAGGGAAAAAGATAAGAAACCTAAGAAAACAAACATGTCTTTGTTGTGCATATAGAGAGATATATGGATCAGGAGGTATTAGAATATCCCATATGTTATTTAGCCCGCCCACACAGGTATTAGAATACATATCAACAGCCCACGTGTTAAGGACATATTCGATATTGATAGTAGAAAGCCTGTGTGTTAAATCATGCTATATTGAAAATATGTTTATCCCGCTGAAAAATTTGAGTATGAAAAAACAATCATTTGTATAATTGATAATAGAAAGCCTGTGTGTTAAATCATATTATATTGAAAATATGTTTATCACGCTGAAAAACCTGAGTTTGAAAAAATAATCATATTTGTATAACATGTATAGACCTGTTAAGGAAGCGCAATTTTTTAGTTGAAAATATGGTTATCACACTGAGAAATCTGAGTTTGAAAAAAATCATATTTGTATAAGATGTATAGACCATACAACTCGACAGTAGAATTTGGAAATGTTAATCTTCTGACGTCCTGCATAGTGCCTTAGAATAATGAGTATAGTACAGAAGAAAGAAATGGTACTCCCTTCGATCCAAAATAAGTGTCGTGGTTGTAGTTCAAACCACTACACTTATTTTGGATCGCATGGAGTAGATAACAACAATTAGGTAACCCCAATAACAGGAAGCACAGGGGGCATGTCAATATTATAAATTTGATCTCCACCGGTTGAGAAATAACCAATGTAATTGCACACGGATCAAACCATCATTTCTTCCAACATAAAAAACAACAATATCAGGTTCCTGTCCCACAACAGGGCCTGTCTACCAAGCCACACTGTAGCATAAACGTTCTTCTCTTCAACGGTGCAAAAAGTTTGTACTCGCATAGAGCTACACCTACAGTAGAAACGTAAATCAGGCTAAAACAGAAGCATACACTGTTTGGGAATTCTCAGGTGCCCAGATAAGAGTTGTATGTAAGTAGCTTGACTGCAATTTAACCAAAACAAAAAATCTTCTGTGTCTGTACGTTTGCCTGTAGTCGATATGTCTGCAATCACTTGAGCTGACAAGATCATATGCTTGCAATCATTTGAGCCGTCAATTAGCCAAAATTCTTGACACAACATCAAAATACCTCTATAAAAAGGAAGAAACATGACAAAATGTTATGAACATAATGAGAAAGATACAAAATAAATGTAAACCAGTGACAAAAAATGAAGAGCTACAACAAAATGAGAAATCAAAATTTCTAAACAGCATTAGCTACTGACAGAAGAATTTGCAAAACTTAGAAGACAACTCTTGCAGTCTACATTACCTATTGCAATTAAAATATAAGATTTCTCAACTGGATAATCAGGATTGTGCTAATGTTTACTAATCCTAGAAATCATCAATTCAAGTCCTCTATTTCAGCGAGAACATCAAAATCCCCTTTGATAAGGAACTGCTTGATAAGGACCGGGACAAATGATGGCTTATATTTTAAAAATGGTGCTGAAGCTATATTGCATGGTAAGGAGCAACAACAAAATGCTAAATTTTTATTCAAGGTAAGGAAGCCTGCATTATCATATTAAGATAGAAAACCCTTCTAAGTTTACTATCAAATAAGGATCAGATTCCTTGACATCTTGAGGCTCTGTACCTCCACCCACTCTACCCATGGAAAAAATAAAGGAGGGCTCTACTATTCAAAGCTTTCTCACTTGAACAAATTTTACTGTGGTAGCAAGGACGCCATGCCAAAGGCGACATCCTTGTAAACGCCATATATGGGCCGCCAACAGGAGGCGTAGAGGCCAGGATCAAAGAGAAGAACAACGGGAGAGATCACCTGGGCATAGGCCACGGTCGACGTCGCTTACGTCGCTCTCCAGTCGTGCTATGGGTTGGACGTAGAAGTAGAATATGTGAATCATAGCTAGAAATCAACTACAAACTGGCAAAAGAAGTGGAATATTTAGCAAAAAGCAATGCTAATTAGTTATTTCAGATGTGCGATTGTTGCTGAACATTAAGCGAAAAGAAGTAGAATAACTAACCAATCACTAAAGTTAAAGTGGAATATTTAGCAAAGTAGTGAACCCGTTGCGCCCAATGACGCAGAGACCCGCTAAATCCAAGTCCGAACTGAAAAGAAAACCCATGGTTTAGTTAGTTTAATTATGGGCAAGCACATCTAGTAACAAATTGAACACTCTTTATAATAATAGTAAAAAAGAACGCTTGCTTGTTCTGTACAATACGATGTACACACACATTTAAATTTGGTAACACAAAGTTCCAATGAAAACCATGTTATGCTTTGATGATAAAATTAGGTTTTAGCAATAACATAAGATAAAACATGCACAGTGGTGTCTTCACAATAAATCAGTAATCAAATGTGTGTACTGTATTCTTGTGTATAGCCAAAAGCAAAGTATACAGAATTTGAAGTTTCAGCGGTACTTTAGCAGAAATCAACAAATTAATTCTTATATGCGCCAGCTTAATGATGAGACACAATAAGGATGCAACAGTCCAAGAGGGGAGGAAAGATACGAACCTTATAGATAAGAACTAAAAAGTAGCAACCTTGTGGATCATAGACCCTGAAGAACAAATAAACATGTTAAACAGCAACCATGGCGGCGAATAAAACCACAAGGAGTAACACCGATCAGAACATACTTGAACCAAGGAGTAGCAATAAGTATGTTTGAGTTCATGCCCAGCAAGAGTTCTGCTAAGGTTTGTAGCTTGGCTAATAATTTCACCTGTGTCTAGGGGAACATAGACATGTTCTAGGGGAAGTAACAATACAGGTATACGAAATGCCGAAATGAAGCAACTCAATTAGGTATGACTATGGACAAACCAAGCTTTGATAAAATTTACCCTAACATCTTAATACTTAACTTCAGAATCAAGACCAAGCTCACAAGCAATAAATACCCTCACTGGTAATACCCTCACATGATGCAGACATTATGTTTTTGGTCATTTATATATTCTATAAGATGTGAACGACCGACACCACACCGCGAGGCCTTCACAGCAGCGATGAGTAACATCCTTGGGCTGGCACCTGGTGGAGTTGAAACAACATCTTTCTGTGCCTTCCAAATTTTCGTCTTGGGCCCGCAGCCCTCCTGGGGGCATCATCTGACAAATAGACGAGAGATCACCAGGAATCAAAACACCAAGGATGGACCAAATCACAGCAGCATAGCAATGTGTTTCTACAAGTCTATAACATAGAAATATAGAGGATAGGGGGTGCCAATGGGATATTATGGGTATCTATCTTTCATATAATGGATGGAAAATAGCAAAATCAATATGTCGAAGAGTTTAGAGGTAAGAAAAATGGCATTAATTGTAGTAGATCCAAGAAAGGCAAATAGTAAAAGTTTGTTTACTCTGCAGGTGAGGTTGCCATTACTTGGTGGCATTACTGGCCCATTAAGCATTATATTTCTCCATTGAAAAGCTTCATAAATCATAGTAAATATAGTAGAGAAAGCAACTATACATCTCACCAGAAAGTAGAAACATCAGATTGTAATGTTCCACTAAAGCAAACATGGGGATAGTCAATTTGTTAGGTATCACGCGTATACAGTGTCAATCAGCATTGGACAACCTTATAATCAGAGAACAAGGCTTGTCACCATATTTGAACAGGAATATTGTGTGTTCATTTTACATCACAACAATATGGGGTGCCCGAAATATCACAACAAACAAAAATCAAACACATAAGCGGCAGTGCCATCTACTCATACCTGATGTTCTTTAGCAATACTATTATAAGGCACATCTATCTAGTTCTGAAATCTCTGTAGGCACTTTTCCTAGAATGGAAAATGCCGCAAAAACTTAGATGTATAACAACGAACAACTTTTATATATAACAACCAAGCTATATACCAACGAACAAGAGAGGAAGTGGAGGAAAACCTGAACCATCTCGAGCTCCTTGCTCCTACCGCTGCTGCTCCGTCGACCACATCCGCCGCTCCACTGACCCCTGCTGCTTCTGGCCTCTCCATATACGCTCTGAAAACAGTTCATCTCAAACTCTGAAGGTAACAGTGTCATTTCAAATTCTGAAACTAACACTACAACTTTGTAAACGGTTCATCTCAATAAGCAAGTAGGACTCAACTAAGTACATAATTTAAGGCAATACAACATATTAAAGCATCAAAGCATAAGTAAGAAATAAAAGGAGGGAGAAGGGAGAGAAGATACCACCACAGGAACCAAATTGAAGCACCATACTACAAAGAACTGCCTGGCTGCAGCAAGCCCATATTGTCATGGCGCAGATCAGATATTCCTGGTCATGGCAAACAATATCACGTGCACTACCAGATCAATCTTGAGTCTGAAACACCCTCTAAAAAACTGGAAGGAAAAAATCACAGGTTACCATGGAAGTTGAGGAAAAGATGAAGAAAAATAGGAAGATGCTCACCTATGCCAGCACTCCTCCACAAACTTTTAGCTTTCATGGGGTTCTCCTTTGCAGGTGGAGAGGATAGGGTGGGGGCTCGACCAGGAGGGGTTCCTCTGCTTCCGCTGCTGTCTACAAACGAAAGCAAAACGAAACATCTAAATCAATACCATCAGCAAATCAAAGAATCAAAGAATAGAAAGGCCTCAGTGACACTTTAGATCAAATTAAGGAGGCAGCAAACCAGTCTAACAATGAGAGAATTTCTGCATAAGGCAGACCCAGAAATTAAGGAGGCAGCAAATGGCCTTAGATGTACACCAGAACCATTTCAAGAAATCATGGAACATACACAACATGATAACTACCACCATCGGGCCCTCCAAACTCAACATATCGGATGGGACAGTATATTCTCTTTTTACGGAATCAGGACTATATACTCAACACATCTAACTATTGTGCAGCGAAGGAAATAAATTTGTGGCACACAAGTCGATCCTTGTCCCACCTAGACGGAGGCATACCTCCAGGGAGAAAATTTGCACAGCCTAGTCACACACTCTTGCTCGATGGCCTAATTTCTGATGCGGTTACACACTCCCTATTTGCTAAACCATTTGTATCCAATCTGCAAATCAAATAATACAAATGCCTCAGTGGCCACTTTAGATCAAATTGCATTGCTAGAGGCTATACAAGTGATGGGACAAAGTGGCACCCCTGCAACCGACGCCCTCATAGGTGAGACAAAGTGGGGGCAAGAGAGAGGATTTAGAGGCAAACCTGAACCTTCTCGAGCTCTTGCTCCTTCTACTCTGGTCGGCAACCCTCCCTCAACCGCCGGCCCCATCCGCATCAGTCGCTCCACCCACCCCTGCTGACTCGCCAAGGCCTTCTTCCTTTCCCTGGCCTAGGAGATTCGTGCGGCAGCAGCGGCCACGGACGAGGGAGGGAGGGGACTGGTGGAAGTAGTGACGAGGGAGGGAGGAGAAGAAGGTGCACGCGCAATGACGCTGCAAGGAGGAGGAGGCGCCGTCAGGTTGGGAAGCCCTCCTGACCACCCCAACTTGAAGACCCGCACTCCTGTGTTCTCCGACGACGGCGACCTGCGCGCGAGCGATGGGAAGGCGAGGAGGAGAAAGAGGCGAGGTGGTGGAGGAGCAGCAGTAGGCGGCGGGGCTCCTAGGGCGAAGGCCACGGCGACGAGGGAGGAGAGCGAGGGAGCGAGGCGGCGGACGAGTGAAGGAGGAGGAGGGACCAGTGAGGGGCGCGGGGGATGTGGATTGGGGCTAGGGTTGGCGAGCCCAATGGGCTCTGCGGGCAGGAGGGAGGAATCTCAGGCGGCGGCGAGGCTCCGAGGCGGAGGCCGTGGCGAGGCGAGGAGGAGGGATGGAGGAGGCGGGCGAGGCTGTGGGGATCAAGGGGAAACGGGGCTAGGGTTTGGGTGATGGCTGGTGCGGGTGGGGGACGAGGCGAGGATGGATTGGCCGCGGGATGCGGGGCGCAGATTGGGCAAAACCTCATGCACGCGGCCACCGCCAACCCAGCCAACAAGCGCGCAAGACGAGCCCACTCGTCATTGGCCAGTCAAAACAATTGTGAGGTGAAAATCGGGTTTGACCGCAAGGTGAAGATCTGACGGACCAGACACGCGAGAAAGCCAGATCCGACGGCTGTCGAAGGCCAAATCGAGGGAGCCTTCTCCATGCAAGTTGGCTAGCCTCTTTAATGGTTTAAATAAGAGAGAATAGGCATAAGTATTGTGACATAATGTGTAATAACAGCCCATAATGCAATAAATATCGATATAAAAGCATGATGCAAAATGGACGTATCAGATGTCGGTCACATATACTAGGTGGGTTCATCATGGTGAAGTTGTGAGCGTCGATATTCTTGACTATGTGGAAGCGGCATCACCATCTTGATCTACACGATGCTCGGGTGGAAGAGGAGGAGGTGGTGGTGGCGGAGCCGATGATTTTCACCAACATTCAACAATGCTCTACGAAATGCTCGTGCATTTCGTGAACTTCCACTGCGGAAGAAAAAGCGGTGGGCCGTATGTTGGAACAATGCAACGTGGTTGTCACCCCGTGAAATAAGTCACAAGATTCTTAGCTATGGTCACCTTTCTTGGTGAAGACATCTAGCGGATGACCAACAAATCATTCGATGCGATGTTGGCGCTTTCGCAAATCTTTCCTAGATGCGTCGGATGCCACACCTCTGATAAAATGAAGAATTTCCTTCATGCGGTTGGAATTGGATATGATATGATCCATGTTTTTTAGAATAATTGTGTTACATTCTAGAAGGATTATGCCAACTTAAGTGAATGCCCGAAATGCAAATCATCAAGATGGAAAGATGGTGATGCTGTGAAGAGGATTCCTCATAATGTTCTGAGACATTTTCCAATTATACCAAGATTGCAGAGGTTGTTTCATGATGATTTGTGGATGTACTGTAGCATTCTAGGAACCAAGAGTACACAGATCAGAATGTAATGATCCATCCATCTCATGGTAGTATTTGGAAAAGCTTGATCGAAACACAAAAGTTTCTTCTTGACAGAAACACTAGACTTGGCTTAGCTTTAGATGGATTTAACCTGGTTTGGCCACCGGGCGCCACATATAGCATGTGGCCGTGCTTGTTATCCCTTACAACATGCCTCCAAATGTACGCACCAAAGATTCAAACTACATGATGGCCTTGATCATCCCAGTCCAAAAAGTCCTGGAAAGTATTTTGATTTATTCATGGAGCCTCTTGTGGAGGAACTTCAATGACTATGGAGGGGTGTTCTCACTCGAGACACATAGCGACCCACCGGTGATTTCTTTCTATGTCTTTGTTATAATTTGGTGCATCCATGATTATCCGGCTTTGGGCACTATGTCGAGGCAAACGACACATGGTTACAATGCATGTGTTCATTTGTGTGAGAATCCATTGTCATCTGCAATACTTAGCCAGATCTGTTACATTGGACACCGCCATTTCCTTGCCAAGGACAAGCCACGTCCTACAAAATACCGAAGACATGTGTTCAATGCAAAGCATGAAAACCGTGATGCGCCAAAGAGGCTCACCGCCGATGAGTTGCAAGTGGTATTAGAGAAGGTTAGGCATATTACACCAGGAAACCATCCTGGTAATGGTAGCAAGAAAAGGAAGCATGGCAGGGTAGAAGAGATATTATTGTTTACCCGTAGGGCCACTTTGTGGGACTTGGAGTATTGGAAAGATTTGGATCTGCGGCATAATCTTGATGTGATGAACATCGAGAAAAATACATGTGACAGCATTATCAGCACACTTCTTAATACTGAAGGCAAGATGAAAGATACCTTAAAATGTAGGATTTATTTGACACACCTGGGTATCAGAAAGGATTTGCAGGTGGAAGATGAAGGTAAACCACGGGATATGGCACCATTTATATGCGTCTTGGACAAGGTAAAAGAAAAGAATTCTGCGAGGTCCATCACGTGTGAGATTCCCACATGGATTTGCTTCCAACCACGAAAGGAGAATCGGTGTAGAAGGAAACAAGGTACAAGGGTTGAAAACTCATGGTATCACGTCCGACTTCAAACGGTTTTACATTATCCTTACGAGTTGGGCATACGACTTATACTGAGCGATTGCAGTTGGGACAATTCTTCAGGGAACTCTGCAGTAGAAATATCAGGATAGATGCTTTGGAGCATCTTAGAGACAAGATACCAACTATCCTATGCGACCTTGATAAGATATATCCTCCAGCCTTGTTTGATGTGATGGTGCACTTGGCTGTTCATCTACCCAATGAGGCACTACTTAGAAGTCCAGTACAGTATGGCTGGATGTACCCCATTGAAAGGGGGCTAGGCACTTTCAAGGGCTACGGTAGGAATAGAGCTAGACCCGAGGGTTCCATTGCAGAGGCCTACATTGCTATAGAAGCGTTGACATTTTGCTCAAAATACATTGAAACAGTTGATCAGCTTAGCAAAGAGGTGGGTGAAGACAATCCCGAGCTCAATGTTTTTGATTATTCTGTTCTTGTTACAGGGTAGAGTCGACAAGAGGACAAACCTGAAGATTTGGACAAAATGGTTTGGTATGTGTTGAATAACTATCCTGAGATACTACCTTATATCAAGTAAGTGCTAAGTACTGCAGCTTATACATCATAATCTACTAAACTTGCAGCACATTCTTGTATATTTAGATGTTTGACGTGATCACTATGTTGTGCAGCATCTACAAAAACTAGTTACCGCCACAAAATCCAAGAACCATTGACAAACTGGTTATGGCAGGATTTGCGAAATGGTTCAAGAGCCATGTAAGCTTTTGAATTGCCCTATCAGTTTTTTTAATATACTGAGTACACAAGATGATCAGCTTGTCTATTTTCTAACCATAGGTTAAGAAGATGCGGGAGGATGGGCAGGCAGTTGATGATACCCTTTACGCACTAGCAATGGGTCCTGATACTCGGGTAAGACATTATGAATCTTGCGTTGTTGGAGATGTGCGCTACAACACCCTTACCTGACGAAGGCGGGAAGACACAAAAGCAGTGCCATCATGAGCACGGATACGTCTGGCGAAGATACAAGCTGAAATGTATGCTAACATAACATACATTGTTCAATTGCGATATATCTCCGGTTCGAGGATAATCTGTGTGTGGTTCTGTGGTGCTATCGTTGGTATAACATATTTTCCAGGATTGCAAAACCCAGAGCTCATGATTATTTCAAATCCATCAATGTCAAGGTGGCATACCAGACCAACGAGCCTTTTATTTTGGCAAATCAAGCAACATAGATATTTTTCTTGGAAGACACATTTGCACGTAGCGATGACTGGAGAGTATTGCAAAGGTTTGAGCAAAGGAATTCATTCAATGAAATTGCACAACAAGCTGATACTTACACTGCTCCTGATGTACAAGATTCCATAGATGTTCCTAATATCTTTGAGAACCATCACGTCAATGACGCTGGCGAAAAGATTGCCTGTCGTGCTATGGACATACAAGAGTTGATCAAGAAGAAGCGAAAGTTCGAGGACATTGAGGATGAAGAAGAAGATGACACTGTGGGGAATTATGATTCAGACTGATACACATGGCGAAGATGTTGGCTAACTGCTGCGGATGATGATTAGATTGCTTTTGTCGTATTTCCCTGTCAGAAGACATTTTTTATCTACTATGTGAAATTATGTTTGCTATGACAGCTGAAACCTGATGAACGTGTTTGGTGATTGTATGATGACTAAAGCATGATGACATTGTTGTTTAGTTGTACTCATATTTGGCTGTGAGACTTGAATTTGATGACATAGTTTGTTGTTAGACTGCAATTTGCTCGACGTCTTCGAATGGGAAGAAAGCTGACCCAACAGGGCCTCTGCTAATTTATTTATTTATTACCAAAAGGGCCTCTGCTATTTATTTATTTATGAGCAAAAGGGGATACCCCCCGATTTCCGTTAATAGAAATCATTAGATGTTCACAACACTACGCCCACTGCTATCTGAGTTTCATTCGTTACTAGTATCAGCAAAGTGCTCATGTCATAGCCACTGAATACATCACGAGTGCTACATACACTGCAAATAAAGAGACAATCATCCTACAGAGCACATCAATTTTGCCAATTATCTTCACAAGCTCTTTCATATCCTCATTGCTGTCAGGGCCGTTCAGCAGCTATTGCTTAGCCACGATCAGAGGAACTGCATCTTTAACCTTCTGCTATGCATATTCCTCTTCTGTCGTTCCTTCAGTTACTTGTCCAACACCCCAACCTGCTGGTATTGGGATTCCTCGGCTAACCAAATAACCAGCGTAGTTGCATTCCCCCACATCAACAACTTCCCAGAAATACAAATCACACGAATCTTCCCTTTTCTGCATGAATCAAATTGGAAGATCATCAACCAAACTATTAAAAAAATCAGCAACTGAAAGCAGCAGAACAACAATTAAACATATTATTACCCCATGATTCGGGCATTTCACTACAAAAAAAGCCACATCCGTGACATTTTGGGCCGAATTTTTTTCATCATACTTATGACACTTCTATGACGATAATTGTGACAAAACCCGGTATCATCATAGATGTGGTGGGCTCCTACTTCTATGACAAAAATCATGACATAAAATGGGCTTTTCGTCACTGGTAATTTGAGGCATAGCGCATGACATTCTTTGGGCCGTCCATGACGGAAAAAACCGTGGTAGAAGCGAGGGCGAGGAAAATATCGGGGCGTTCCCGGTTACGGTGGGTGGTCGGGGCCGAGCAATGCGCGTTTCTCTCATACGTACGCGCGTGTGTGAGAGGCGTTGCGCTCTAACTGAAGCCGAGCAAGGCGTTGGGCTCTAACTGAACCCGGGCGATTGCACTGCAAGCTACGCATTACTGAACCTGAGCGATCGATCGATCCCTCATTGTTAACTGAACCCGAGTGATTCCTTCGCTACTGATGCTAACTGAAGCCGATCGATGCTGCCTTTGGATGAACAGTGAGCGTTGATGGGGGGTTTGGATGAACAGTTCCCGGTGGGGGGTTGGATGAACAAGACCCTGTGGTAGTAGAGGTCGTTGCCGCTGGATGAACACTACCCCGATTGATCGAGCCGGTGGATGAACATGTTGGAGAACGTAGTAATTTCAAAAAATTTCCTACGCACACACAGGACCATGGTGATGGCATAGCAACGAGAGGGGAGAGTGTATGTCCACGCACTCGTGGGCCGTGGCGGGCGTTATAACAACGCGGTTGATGTAGTCGTGCGTCTTCACGATCCGATCGATCCAAGTACCGAACGTCTGGCACCTCCGAGTTCTCGCACACGTTCAGCTCGATGGCGATCCCGGGACTCGATCCAAAGCAAAGTGTCGGGATGAGTTCCGTCGACCTGACGGCGTGGTGGCGATGATGATGCTCCACCGACGCAGGGCTTCGCCTTAAGCTCATGACGATATGACTTCTCCGCGAGGGCTTCGCCTAAGCTCATGACGATATGACCGAAGTGGAATATGGTGGAGGGGCACCGCTGCGGCTAAGGAACGATCCGTAGATCAACTTGTGTGTCTGGGGTGCCCCCCGCCCCGTGATATAAAGGATGGAGGAGGAGGAGGCCGGCCAAGGCAATAGGTGCGGCCGGTGTGGAGTCCTACTAGGATTCCAAGTCCTAGTAGGAGTCCACCAAGAGGAGGAAGGGAGAAGGAAGTGGAGGAGAAGGAAAGGTGGCGGCCCCTTTTCCCTAGTCCAATTCGGACTAGAGGGGAGGGGCAGCAGCCCCTGGCCCTTTCTCCTCTTCCCACTAAAGCCCATCAAGGCCCATTGCTTCTCCGTAACCACGGTACTCCGAAAAATACTCGAATCATTCGGAACCTTTCCGATGTCCGAATATAGTCGTCAATATATCGATCTTTACGTCTCGACCATTTCGAGACTCCTCGTCATGTCCCCGATCTCATCCGGGACTCCGAACTCCTTCGGTACATCAAAACTCATAAACTCATAATATAAGCATCATCGAAACCTTAAGCGTGCGGACCCTACGGGTTCGAGAACTATGTAGACATGACCTAGAACCATTCTCGGTCGATAACCAATAGCGGAACCTGGATGCCCATATTGGTTCCTACATATTCTCTGAAGATCTTTATCGGTCGAACCGCATAACAACATACGTTGTTCCCTTTGTCATCGGTATGTTTACTTGCCGAGATTCGATCGTCGGTATCCAATACCTAGTTCAATCTAGATTCTTTGGTAAGTCTCTTTACTCGTTCGTAATACATCATCTCACAACTAACTCATTAGTTGTAATGCTTGCAAGGCTTATGTGATGTGTATTACCGAGAAGGCCCAGAGATACCTCTCCGAGCAATCGGAGTGACAAAACCTAATCTCGAAATCGCCAACCCAACAAGTACCTTTGGAGACACACCTGTAGTACTCCTTTATAATCACCCGATTCGTTGTGGCGTTTGGTAGTACCAAAGTGTTCCTCCGGTGGCAGGAGTTGCATAATCTCATAGTTACGAGGAACATGTATAGGTCATGAAGAAAGCATTAGCAACATACTAAACGATCAAGTGCTAGGCTAACGTAATGGGTCAAGTAAATCAGAACATACTCCTAATGATGTGATCCAGTTAATCAAATGACAACTCAAGTCTATGGTTATGAAACATAACCATCTTTGATAAACGAGCTAGTAAAATATAGGCATACTAGTGACACTCTGTTTGTCTATGTATTCACACATGTATCATGTTTAGGTTAATACAATTCTAGCATGAATAATAAACATTTATCATGATATAAGGAAATAAATAATAACTTTATTATTGCCTCTAGGGCATATTTCCTTCGATCTCCCACTTGCACTAGAGTCAATAATCTAGTTCACATCATAATGTGATTCAACACTAATATTCACATCTCGTATGTGATTAACACCCATAGTTCACATCGTCATGTGACCAACACCCAAAGGGTTTACTAGAGTCGATAATCTAGTTCACATCGCTATGTGATTAACACCCAAAGAGTACTAAGGGATGATCATGTTTTGCTCGTGAGATAATTTTAGTCGATGGAGTGCATTACATTCGAGCCGTAAGTATTTACAAATCTCTATGTCTACAATGCTCTGCACGGAGCTACTCTAGCTAATTGCTCCCACTTTCAATATGTATCTAGATCGTGACTTAGAGTCATCCGGATCGGTGTCAAAACTTGCATCGGCGTAATCGCTTTACGGCAGAACCTTTGTCACTTCCATAATCGAGAAACATATCCTTATTCTACTAAGGATAATTTTGACCGATGTCCATTGATCTACTCCTAGATCACTATTGCACTCCTTGCCAAGCATAGTGGTAGGGTATGCAATAGATCTTGGTACCTGATATGACATACTTTATAGAACCTATGGGTGATGCATAGGGAATGACTTTCATTCTTTTTCTATCTTCTGCATTAGTCGGGTTTTGAGTCTTACTCAATCTCACACCTTGTAACACGAGCAAGAACTCTTTCTTTGGCTGTTCTATTTTGAACTACTTCAAAATCTTGACAAGGTATGTACTTCTTGAAAAACTTATCAAGCGTCTTGATCTATCTCTATAGATCTTGATGCTCAATTTATGCTTGACTTCTTGAGGTCTTTCTTTGAAAAACTCCTTTCAAATACTCCTTTATGCTTTGCGAATAATTCTACATTATTTCCGATCAACCATATGTCATTCACATATACTTATCGTAAATGTTGTAGTGCTCCCACTCACTTTCTTGTAAATCTGAGGCTTCTCCAAAAGTGCAGATAAAACCATATGCTTTGATCACACTATCAAAGCGTTTATTCCACCTCCGAGATGCTTGCACCGGTCCAAAGATGGATCATTTGGAGCTTGCACATTTTGTTAGCTCTTTTAGGATTGACAAAACCTTCTCGTTGCATCATATACAACTCTTCTTTAATAAATCCATTAAAGAATGTAGTTTTGACATCCATTTGCCAGATTTCATAAAATGTGGCAATTGCTAACATGATTCGGACGGACTTAAGCATCGCTACGAGTTGAGAAAAATCTCATTGTAGTCAACACCTTGAACTTGTCAAAAACCTTTTTATGACAAGTTGAGCTTTATGAATAGTAACACTACTATCGATTGTCCGTCTTCCTCTTGAAGATCCATTCATTTAACATGACTTGCTGATCATCGAGCAGGTCAACCAAAGTCCACACTTTGTTCTTATATATGGATCCTATCTCAGATTTTATGGCTTCAAGCCATTTTGCGGAATCTGGGCTCATCATCGCTTCCTCATAGTTCGCAGGTTCATCATGGTCTAGTAACATGACTTCTAGAATAGGATTACCGTACCACTTTGGTGCGGATCTTACTCTGGAAGATCTACGAGGTTTGGTAGCAACTTGATCTGAAGTTTTATGATCATCATCATTAACTTCCTCACTAATTGGTGTAGGAATCACTTGAACTGATTTCTGTGATGAACTACTCTCCAATAAGGGAGAAGATACATTTACCTCACCAAGTTCTACTTTCCTCCCACTCACTTCTTACGAGAGAAACTTCTTCTCTAGAAAGGATCCACCTTAGCAACGAATAACTTGCCTTTGGATCAGTGATAGAAGGTGTACCCAATAGTTACCTTTTGGGTATTCTATGAAGACGCACTTCTCTGATTTGGGTTTGAGCTTATCAGGTGAAAAACTTTTTCACATAAGCATCACAACTCCAAACTTTTAAGAAATGACAGCTTAGGTTTACTGTTAAACCATAGTTCATACGGTGTCATCTCAACGGATTTAGATGGTGCCCTATTAAACGTGAATGCTGTCTCTAATGCATAACCCTAAAAGCGATATTGGTAAATCGGTAAGAGACATCATTGATCGCACCATATCAAAATAAAGTACGGTTATGACGTTCGGACACACCATAACGTTGTGGTGTTCCAGGTGGCGTGAGCTGTGAAACTATTCCACTTTGTTTTATTTGAAGACCAAACTCGTAACTCAAATTTTCATTTCCACGATCAGATCGCAGAAACTTTATTTTCTTGTTACGATGATTTTCTACTTCACTCTGAAATTCTTTGAACTTTTCAACTATTTCAGACTTATGTTTCATCAAGAAGATATACGCATATCTGCTCAAATCATCTGTGAAGGTCGAAAATAATGATACTTGCCACGAGCATCAACACTCATTGAATCGCATACATCGGTATGTATTATTTCCAATAAGTCAAGAGCTTGTTCCATTGTTAGGAGAACGGAGTTTTAGTCATCTTGCCCAAAAGGCACGGTTCGCAAGCATCAAATGATTCATAATCAAGTGATTCCAAAAGTCCATCGACATGGAGTTTTCTTCATGCGCTTTACACCAATATGACCTAAGCGGCGATTACACAAATAAGTTGCACTATCATTATTAACTTTGCATCTTTTGGTTTCAATATTATGAATATGTGTATCACTATGATCGAGATCCAATGAACCATTTTCATTGGGTGTGTAACCATATAAGGTTTTATTCATGTAAGCAGAACAACAATTTATTCTCTTACTTAAATGAATAACAGTATTGCAATAAACATGATCAAATCATATTTATGCTCAACACCAAATAACACTTATTTAGGTTCCACACTAATCCCGAAAGTATAGGGAGTGTGCGATGATGATCATATCGATCTTGGAACTACTTCCAACACTCATCGTTACTTCCCCTTCAACTAGTTTACATTCATTACGCAACTCCGTTTCAAGTTACTACTCTTAGCAATTGAACCGATTATCAAATACCGAGGGGTTGCTACGAACACTAGTAAAATACACATCAATAATCTGTATATCAAATATACCTTTGTTCACTTTGCCATCCTTCTTATCCGCCAAATACTTGGGGTAGTTCCGCTTATAGTGACCAGTTCCATTGCAGCAAAAGCACTTAGTCTCAGGCTTAGGTCCAGACTTGGGCTTCTTCATTCGGCGACAACTTGCTTGCCGTTCTTCTTGAAGTTCCCCTTCTTCCCTTTGTCCTTTTCCTTGAGACTAGTGGTCTTGTCAATCATCAACACTTGATGCTCTTTCTTGATTTCTACCTTCATCGATTTCAACATCACGAAGAGCTCGAATCGTTTTCGTCATCCCTTGCATACTATAGTTCATCACGAAGTTCTAGTAACTTAGTGATGGTGACTAGAGAATTACATCAATCAACGTCTTATATCTGGAAGATTAACTCCCACTTGATTCAGCGATTGAAGTACCCAGACAATCTGAGCACATGCTCACTAGTTGAGCGATTCTCCTCCATCTTTTAGCTTTAGAACTTTGTTGGAGACTTCATATCTCTTAACTCGGGTATTTGCTGGAAATATTAACTTCAACTCCTGGAACATCTCATATGGTCCATGACGTTCAAACGTGTTTGAAGTCCCGATTCTAAGCTGTTAAGTATGGTGCACTAAACTATCAAGTAGTCATCATATTGAGCTAGCCAAACGTTCATAACGTCTACATTTGCTCCTGCAATAGAGTGCATCACCTAGCGGTGCATTAAGGACATAATTCTTACGTGCAGCAATGAGGATAAACCTCGGATCACGGATCCAATCCGCATCATTGCTACTAACATTTTTCAATACAATTTTCTCTAGGAACACATATAAAAACATAGGGAAGCAACAACGCGAGCTATTGATCTACAACATAATTTGCAAAATACTACCGGGACTAAGTTCATGATAAATTAAAGTTCAATTAATCATATTACTTAAGAACTCCCACTTAGATAGACATCTCTCTAGTCATCTAAGTGATCACGTGATCCAAATCAACTAAACCATAACCGATCATCACGTGAGATGGAGTAGTTTTCAATGGTGCACATCTTATGTTGATCATATCTACTATATGATTCACGCTCGACCTTTCGGTCTCCGTGTTCCGAGGCCATATCACATTATATGCTAGGCTCGTCAAGTTTAACTTTGAGTATTCAGCGTGTGCAAGCTGTTTTGCACCGTTGTAGATGGACGTAGAACTTATCACACCCGATCATCACGTGGTGTCCGGGTACTACGAACTTTGGCAACGGTGCATACTCGAGAGAACACTTCTTGATAATTTTAGTGAGAGATCATCTTATAATGCTACCGTCGATCAAAGCAAGATAAGATGCATAAAGGATAAACATCACATGCAATCAATATAAGTGATATGATATGGCCATCATCATCTTGTGCTTGTGATCTCCATCTCAAAGCACCGTCGTGATCACCATAAATCACCGTAGCGACACCTTGATCTCCATCGTAGCATCGTTGTCGTCTCGCCAATCGCTGTTGCTTCTCGACTATCGCTACCGCTTAGAGATAAAGTAAAAGCAATTACATGGCGTTTGCATTTCATACAATAAAGCAACAACCATATGGCTCCCTGCCCGATTCGATAACTTCGGTTACAAAACATGATCATCTCATACAATAAAATATAGCATCACGTTTTGACCATATCACATCACAACATGCCCTGCAAAAACAAGTTAGACGTCCTCTACTTTGTTGTTGCAAGTTTTACGTGGCTGCTACGGGCTGAGCAAGAACCGTTCTTACCTACGCATCAAAACCACAACGATACTTCGTCAAATAGACTCCGTTTTAACCTTCTCAAGGACGGGCGTAGCCTTTTCAGTTCAACTAAAGTGAGAGAGACAGACACCCATGACCACCTTTAAGCACGAGTGCTCGTAGCAGTGAAACCAGTCTCAGCGTAAGCGTCTGGCGTAATGTCGGTCCGGGCCGCTTCATCTCACAATACCGCTGAACCAAAGTATGACATGCTTTGGTAGGCGTTATGACTTGTATCGCCCACAACTCACTTGTGTTCTACTCGTGCATATGACATCAACGCATAAAACACAGCTCACGATACCCTTTGTTGGAGAACGTAGTAATTTCAAAAATTTTCCCTCGCACACACGGGACCATGGTGATGGCATAGCAACGAGAGGAGAGTGTATGTCCACGTACCCTCGTGAGACCGTGGCGAGCGTTATAACAATGCGGTTGATGTAGTAAATGCGTCTTCACGATCCGACCGATCCAAGTACCGAACGTCACGGCACCTCCGAGTTACGCACACGTTCAGCTCGATGGCGATCCCGGACTCGATCCAGCAAAGTGTCGGGGATGAGTTCCGTCGACAAGACGGCGTGGTGGCGATGATGATGCTCCACCGACGCGAGGGCTTCGCCTAAGCTCATGACGATATGACTTCTCCGTAGCGGGCTTCGCCTAAGCTCATGACGATATGACCAAGTGGAATATGGTGGAGGGGCACCGCTGCGGCTAAGGAACGATCCGTAGATCAACTTGTGTGTCTGGGGTGCCCCCACCTTTATATAAAGGATGGAGGAGGAGGAGGCCGGCCAAGGCAATAGGTGCGGCCGGTGTGGAGTCCTACTAGGATTCCAAGTCCTAGTAGGAGTCCACCAAGAGGAGGAAGGAGAAGGAAGTGGAGGAGAAGGAAAGGTGGCGGCCCCTTTTCCCTAGTCCAATTCGGACTAGAGGGGAGGCGCAGCAATATGGCCCTTTCTCCTCTTCCCACTAAAGCCCATCAAGGCCCATTGCTTCTCCCGTAACCACCCGGTACTCGAAAAATACTCGAATCATTCGGAACCTTTCCGATGTCCGAATATAGTCGTCAATATATCGATCTTTACGTCTCGACCATTTCGAGACTCCTCGTCATGTCCCCGATCTCATCCGGGACTCCGAACTCCTTCGGTACATCAAAACTCATAAACTCATAATATAAGCATCATCGAAACCTTAAGCGTGCGGACCCTACGGGTTCGAGAACTATGTAGACATGACCTAGAACCATTCTCGGTCAATAACCAATAAGCGGAACCTGGATGCCCATATTGGTTCCTACATATTCTCTGAAGATCTTTATCGGTCAAACCGCATAACAACATACGTTGTTCCCTTTGTCATCGGTATGTTTACTTGCGAGATTCGATCGTCGGTATCCAATACCTAGTTCAATCTCGTTCTTTGGTAAGTCTCTTTACTCGTTCCGTAATACATCATCTCACAACTAACTCATTAGTTGTAATGCTTGCAAGGCTTATGTGATGTGTATTACCGAGAAGGCCAGAGATACCTCTCCAGAGCAATCGGAGTGACAAAACCTAATCTCGAAATCGCCAACCCAACAAGTACCTTTGGAGACACCTGTAGTACTCCTTTATAATCACCCGATTCGTTGTGACGTTTGGTAGTACCAAAGTGTTCCTCCGATGGCAGGAGTTGCATAATCTCATAGTTACAGGAACATGTATAGGTCATGAAGAAAGCATTAGCAATATACTAAGCGATCAAGTGCTAAGCTAACGGAATGGGTCAAGTCAATCAGATCATTCTCCTAATGATGTGATCCCGTTAATCAAATGACAACTCATGTCTATGGTTAGGAAACATAACCATCTTTGATTAACGAGCTAGTCAATAGAGGCATACTAGTGACACTCTGTTTGTCTATGTATTCACACATGTATTATGTTTCCGGTTAATACAATTCTAGCATGAATAATAAACATTTATCATGATATAAGGAAATAAATAATAACTTTATTATTGCCTCTAGGGCATATTTCCTTCAGAACAGGACCCCGTGGAGGGTTGGATGAACATGACCCCATGGAGGGCTGGATGAATAGGACCCCGTGGAGGGCTGGTTGAACAGTAGACGATGGAGGGTTGGATGAATAGTAGCCCGTGGAGGGGTGGTTGAACTGGACCCCGTGGAGAGGGCTGGTTGAACAATAACCGGTGGAGGAGCGCACGGTGGAGGCTGGATGAATAGGAGCCCGTGGATGAACAGTCGCAGGTGGAGGATGGAGGAGGTCGACGGTGGATGAACAGTAGCCCGTGGAGGCTGGAGGAGGTCGATGATGGAGATGAAAAGTATCCCGTGGAGTCCTGTTTTGCGGTACGCCACACCCTCCCAATGAACAAGACCACCGTTTCGACCTTAGCGCTCCAACACTAGTCCGTTTCCTCCGTTTTGCGGTACGCCACACCCCGCTCGATCAACAGGACCCCGTTTCGACCGTAGGAGCTCCGTTTCCTACGTTTTGCGGTACGCCAGACCCCTCCCGATGAAAAGGATCCCGTTTCGACCGTGGCCGGTCCAACACAAGGCCGTTTCCTCCGTTCTGCGGTACACCAGGCCTCGTTTCCATCGGTTGTTCCGTCCAAGCCGGTTGGCTCATGATGAACAGCACGCATTCCGTTGCCTCCCAATGAACACGACGCATTCCGTTGCCTCCCCATGAACACGAGATGACGCAATTTCTCCGTTCCGACCCAGCCATGTACACGAGGCCTAGCCGTACGTATGCGCGAGTAGGCGTTCGAGACCCTGCCCGTATGTATGTACGTGGCCGTATTTACTTTCTTGCACCCTGGCTGTTGTACGTACGTGTACATGCTACATGCGCGCCTCTACTACGACACGTGCGCGCCTCTACTACGACACGTGCCCTTCCTTACATGGCCACGGTTCATCGCTGCAGCCTACAGACAACCGATCGTATATGCATTACCGTTCGCGACGTAATGACAACGCTACGTGCGCTTGACCGAGTGGGTCCAGACCGCCGAGCACTTCCTTGCGTGTGAAGATGTAGCTGGTGGGTCCCCGGCGGTGGGGACAAATCTTTTTTGCCCATAATATGGGCGCACTTCCTTGCATGCGAAGATGTAGCTGGTGGGTCCCAGCGGTCGGGAAATGTTTTTCACGAAATCTGATGGCCCGTCCGGTGGGTCCCTGCTCTCAGGTGGAGGAATAATTATTTTGCGTGTAATAAGGAGGAACTTCCTTGCTGCGGCCGTGGACCCAACTGTCAGCCTCTCCAAGTATAGTACTCTTCCGACGGAAGTCGTTCATTGACCACATTGACCACGCCGCGCCGAGAGCACCAGGGCGGTGGACGATGGCGAGGCCTAGGAAGGGGACGACGCGGAGCCGGGAAAGACGTGGTAGTGGATGCCCACGCGGAGGGGAGTACGTGGGTTGACTGCTTCGGCTGCGGTGTGAGGTCACCACCGGAGAATAACATGAGGTGTGGGTGAGTATAGAGGGATGGCATGGCCAGCGGTGGCAGCACAACCGGACACGGGAGGCAGGAGCAGGCGGCACGGCCGACGCTTATTTGGGCGGCTGGAGCAAGAAGACCAGAGGTTGAAGAAGCACTACGGCCGTTGGATGGACATCGTACGGTCACTGGAGCTAGAAGCGTTCATGTTGACTAAGTCGACAAAGCCCTCCGTCCCCGTCATCTTAGTAGGCCCACAAGTCAACCTCCCACTATGATGGGTCCCAGCTAGCAGGGGGAGTATTCATCTTTTTGTGCGTAATAAGGAGGCACTTCCTTGCGTGTGAAGATATAGCTGGTGGGTCCGACTATTCAGCGGGGAAACATTTTTTTCGCAAAATACAGAGGCCCTTCCGATGGGTCCCAGCTGTCAAGTGGAGGAATCATTACTTTGCACGTAATAAGGAGGCATTTCCTTGCGTGCGTCCATGGACCCAGCTGTCAGCCTCTCCACGTACAGTCCACTTCCGATGCATGTCGTTCGTTGACCACGTTAACCATGACACGCCGAGAGCACCAGGGCGGTGGACGACGGCGAGGCCTAAGAAGGGAACGACACGGAGGCAGGGAAGACTCGGCAGTTGTTTCCCACTCGGAGGGGAGTGCGATGGTTTACTAGTTCATCTGCCATCGCCAGAGAATAATAGCAGGTGTTGGTGAGTAGAGGGATGGCTAGGCCAGTAATGGGAGAACGATGGGGCGGTGAGGCCTGCGGCAGCATAGCCGGCTGCGGGAGGAGGGAGCAGGCAGTCCCGCCGGCGCTTGTTTGAGCGGCTGGAGCAGGAAGAGCAGAGATTGAAGAAGCACGACGCCGTTGGTTGGACATCCAACAGTCACTGCTTTCATGTGTTGACTAAGTTGACATGGCGTTGCATGTGCGTCAACCTTATTTTTTAGGAAAGCATACGCGTCAACCTATAGTAGGAGCACAAGTCAGCCTCGAATCTGTGGAAAATAGCATACAACCCATCTGCCATTATTTCTAATAATTTACAGCCCATTTGCCAATTCTTAAGAATATTTTTGGAGCCCATCTTCTTTTTGTTAGCATTACACCCATATTGTGGCCACGGTTAAAAATTAAATGAAATTTTGCATATTCCGGTGCGGTCAACTGTTTTTAATCCTGAAATATCGAGTCACATTCAAACTATTTTTAAAAATAATTTATATAAATATAAAATCCAAATAATTGTACACGCATACAAATCAATGGAATTTAAAATCTTGTAATGAAAAAAATTGAAACTAATTCCAGGTTTGACGTGTTTTAAAAATGTACAACCCATTTCTGGGCAAGCCGAATGAAACTCTCCTCGTCTTGAAAGATTTGCAGCCCAGCAGGGCTGATAAAGCAAGTATGCCTCGTTTGGGTATTTCTTTTAAAAAAATAGAACTGGGCTAGCCATTTTCAGCAAGAAAAAAAAACAACTGGGCTCATGATGTGGTAAACATAAATAAAACCACAGCTAGGCAGACCCACGACCCCGCACAACCCCGTTGTTACCCTGGTCCGTCGCTAAAACTAGTATAAATAACAACTGCTTGTTCCTAAAAAATTAAATAACAACTGCGCGACCTGCTGGGTCCCTAGTGTAAGCCGCTCGTTGTGTAATTCTCTCGTTTATTGACTACGTTGACAATGGCGTGAGCCCCAGATGTCCAACCATTAGGAGGAACCTTTTTTTTGGGCTTATAATAACGAGGAACTTGCTTGTTTAGTGCCATGACGCTGGTGGGTCCCTACTGTCATCCTCTCCACGTACAGTCATATCCTTGTTCCTCTCGGTTGTTGACAACGTTGACAATGCAAGAGGGCGGCGCACCACGCACGGCAGCGAACCAAGGCCGAGGACAATGGCGAGGCCTCGGACGGAATGAACATGAGCCATGGAAGATCTACCGGTCCGATCGCGAGGGGAGAATCTGAGGTTTCTTGGTTGGTGCGGGTGCGTGTTGGGGCTCACGTCGCCGGAGAATAACAGGACGGGTGGGGGAATAGAGGGAGGGACTGGCCAATGTTGGAGGGTACGGTAGAGCGGCGGAGGCGCAGCCAGCCATGGGAGGCGGGAGCAGGCAGAGCCAACGGGGTGGTCTGGTTTGGGCGGCTGGAGGAAGAAGACAAGAGATAGAAGACACACGACAGATGTTGGATGTCAATCCAATGGCTGGTAGGCAGAATCGTTTGTTGACTAGCTAGTAAGTCGACACCACCTTGGATAGGCTATTTCCTCATGGGTCCCAAATGTCAGAATCCAAATCTGTCACAGTCATGCAATCTTTCCTATGAAAATTTACAGCCCATTTGGTGTGCTAGTTCGAAATAAGTTTGTGGGTGCTGGTGGGGGCTAATCACTTGGCTTCTATAATGCACAGTGAGCTCAAGCGACCGGCGAGTGATGTTATTTCCCTTGGTTGCGATTTGTTACAATATTTCACTCTAAATTAAACGAATGGCAAGCCATTTGCCTTGTTACAAAGAAAATATATCGGGCCTGACCCGAGTTGAAAAGGGAATGAACATCTAACTCCAACTTAAAAACTGTAAAAAAGCACAAGGGTTAATTGTTCATCAGGTTTAGACAAAATCCAGGTTGAAAAGGGTAACAACATCTAATCCAGCACTATTTTCGCCAGTCACAGTCAAATGGATCAGCCAGGTCCATAGAATTAACATCCTAGGTCGTAAAATTTACTGGATTATGACCACAATATGTTGTAAATAGAAGCCCGGCAAGTTCAGAAGCTCTTTTGCCCACCTGAAACTCCTTTTTTTGCTCTTCGACATACCCATCCATCAAAACCATGCTACTGATAAACTTAAGCCTGATGGACAAAAGTAACCTCGCATTCAGCAGGAAGAATGTGACAAATCTAGTGTTTGCATGGTTGGCTACATATCGTTCTGGTATTGTCTTCAATCGAATGTCATGAGAAGTGAGAAAATCCCGGTGCTTATGAATCCATCGATTGGTTATAACTTTCTTACCCCGTCATGTTGCCTGAATAGACATGAAGATTGAAAATAGTTAAGGTCTAAAAAAAGAGTGTGGAAAGAGCAACAACTGAATGGTTAATTCTAGTACACTATATGCGGGCTTCCAATGTGCGTGAAATTATCACCTTTATATACAATTTCTCCAAACATGGAAAGCATTGCAGCAAGCCAATAATCTTGTTCAGATCAAATCTATTCATTTGGATATATAAGATCTTGACAGAATCCAGCACCGTTGATAGGCTATCCATGGAGAAACTCTTCACTGAGCATAGAACATAATATTAGTACAAAATGTGTACTCCGAGATGATATATAACTTATGCGCAGAAATTTAAAATGTAGCTTATGGTTATAAGTGTAGATGATAATATAAAGTACCTGAAGAACCGTGGAGCCAAACACCATCTTGAAATGAGCACAGAGATCATGTATTACACCCAAGGTCTCCAATTTAGGTGCAGAGAGGACGGCTATTTGCGACGGTGAATAACTAGAATCAAGGATCAACCTTTGAAGTGAAGGGGTATCTTGGATGATGAGCTGCCTTTCGTCAAAAGAAATTCCAATTCTTACAAGGTTAGGCGACTTTATTTGGAGACAACCAATTCTAACTGTGGAAACAAGCACCAAGCACTCCAGGGTAGGGCAACTGGACTGGATGATGATGTGCAATAAGGCCTCCGATATACGAACCCACACAAGTGAAAGTTTCTTGAGAAATAGGAGTCGAATGTTTAGTACCAGTTTGTCTGGTAGGTAGCACAGTGCAAAGGTGGCGGTGTGGAGAGAGGAGGAAAACTGCGAGATGGACATCAGTGGTGAGGGCACAGGTATATGGCGTTCGGTATATGGTAGGTGATTTCCAGGGGAATAGTAGAAATCAAGCATTGCAGCCTGTGAATTCGGGGATTTCAGCAAAGGCCCGTCCATGCGAGGGCATGGTATGCTTGCTCAGGCAGCCTGACAGGATGCAGAGGCTTAAAACGGAGCCCTGGTGGGAGGAGATGATGGCTCTAGGGACTTCAAAATCATTGAAGAGAGATAGCTGACGTCAATCGAGATTAAGGGGCATGGCGCGCCATAGTGGGCGCCACCAAATTGAGAGGACTTGGGTGCGGCAGCAATCCTTGGTGGGGAGAAGCGAGATGATCTCCCCAAGGACGACCTCTGGGAGATCGCTGATGCGGTCCACCCGAGATTCTACGGGTTCCTGGGATCCAGTGGGGGCGGGGTTGCCGCTTCTCCCCGCGCTGCCGGGTGCGGGATCTACAACAGGCATCGTCACTGGCGGGAGCCTCATCTTCTTTGGCCGGGGTCGATCGACTCCATTTTCTTTGAGGGCGTCGCGTCAGCTCATGGATTTGAGCAGTAATGTGAATCACGAGCCTAGTTGTAGTGCGAGTGAAGAAGAAGGGAGCTGGGGTTTTTACGTAGTAGTGAGGAAGAAGGGGAGCTGGGTTTTACAGATGAGTGAGGTGAGAAATTTGGGGAATGCAGTGGGCGGTGACATGAGGTGGGTGGGAGTGAGGAGGAAGAAGAGCACCCAAGTTTTTTGGGGCGGTGTCTTTGGGTGTCGGTAGCGCCTCTCATTAAGTAAATATATGAGCTTCTGAATTGATTTTATTATTTACTAGGGTGGATGGGCTGTTTTGTCTTGGGCCCAGAGAAAAAATTACTACTAGTACAGTGGAGACACTCTACAGCTACCAGAAAAACAATACTACTAGTACAGTGGATACACTACCGCCTCTGGCTCCTCCTAGGTCATCGAAATGTCTCCCTCTACTGAATGTCGTTTTACTTTTGTTCAGCGACATGCGAGCCATGCCTTGAGCCCAAATGCCATCCACCAAATTAGAAGGCGTGCAAAGTGAGAAGTCACCCGGTGGCCTTGGCCGTAACTGGCCGTCGTATCACAAAACCCCACCTCCTCCCATGATCTAAGTTTGTGGACGAAGCAACCATCATTTCACTCTTATTTGAATCCCTTCTCCCTCACCGTCTTCAAGAAAGCCAACACTCGCATCTGCCACTGTTCTTCTCTCCCAACAAAGGGAAGGTAAGCGGATCCGTCATATTGGTATATTTTCGTCCAGAGAAAAAAAAGAACTTTGCAAAGCAGTAACCGATCCTCACTCTCTTTTTTGTTTCATTGTCATTGCAATTGTGTTTTCCTTTCAGTGGTCTCCTAGCATTCGTCAGTTTCATGATGGAACAAGGAGAACCAGGCAAAGATCTGCCGATGTTGGAGTAGACGCGAGAGGCTGATCCCCACGAGATAGAGAGCTCCAAG
Organism: Aegilops bicornis; assembly: GCA_021605145.1. Taxonomy (NCBI): domain Eukaryota; kingdom Viridiplantae; phylum Streptophyta; class Magnoliopsida; order Poales; family Poaceae; genus Aegilops; species Aegilops bicornis. Next base: position 417,211,081 of record CM038670.1, on the reverse strand, counting down.
AAGATGGAGGCAACCACCGAGCCGACCCCAGATACGCTCACGGCCACTACTGAGATGGTTAACGCCCCGTTTGAGGTTACAACCCCCGTGCCACAGCAGGAGTAGTTCTCCCCCTTCGAGGATGTGCCCCCCCCCCCCGCTGAGCTGCCCAAGGTGATTTTCTTCTTTGCCAATCTCGATTCTGGTTTTTCATCTAAGTATGTGATGATAAATAATGCAAAATTTTATTAGCTTCGATGCCATGCTATACATAGTGGTTTAAATAACTTGTGTTTCTTATGCTGGAAAGTAATTCAGAATTTGTTTTTGTTTCAATTAGTGCCCTGATGTAGACAAGGATTGTGTGGTTGTACATGTCACTCTCTGTGAGGCGGATGACCTGAATATACACACTGGGAAAATAGAGTTCTTAGGTTGTTGGATCCTGGAAGCCATTTGCGCTTATACCGATGACGAGTTGTATTCCAGCCTCACTTGTTGTCGAGCGTGTTGTGCAGGGTGTCTTTGAAGCACAAGAAGTTCAAAGCTACTCCTTCGTTTGTGAGGCATACTGTTCTTGTCAAGCTTACGCAGGAAGATGACGTGGAATGCCTCGACAAACAAGTTTATGATTGGCAAGGCCACAAGGTTATCTTCATGAAGGTTCACAGGATTGAGTTGCTGGCGGACGTTGAGGGAGTCCTGGATTAGGGGGTCCTCGGACAGCCGGACTATATACTTTGGCCGGACTGTTGGACTATGAAGATACAAGATTGAAGACTTCGTGCCGTGTCCGGGTGGGACTCTCCTTTGCGTGGAAGGCAAGCTTGGCAATTCGGATATGTAGATCTCCTCCCTTGTAACCGACTCTGTGTAACCCTAGACCCCTCTGGTGTCTATATAAACCAGAGGGTTTAGTCCGTATGACATGAACAATCATAATCATAGGCTAGCTTCTAGGGTTTAGCCTCTACGATCTCGTGGTAGATCAACTCTTGTAATACTCATATCATCAAGATCAATCAAGCAGGAAGTAGGGTATTACCTCCATTGAGAGGGCCCGAACACAGGTAAACATTGTGTCCCCGCCTCCTGTTACCATTAGCCTTAGACGCACAGTTCGGGACCCCCTACCCGAGATCCGCCGGTTTTGACACCGACATTGGTGCTTTCATTGAGAGTTCCTGTAACATCCCAAATTTTCAATTTGGAATGTTATACATTAGATCATCATGCATATCATATTTTCTCGCATTTTCCGATCCTAGAAAATTTCACACAACTCAAGGACCCTCGGAGAGAGTTGGAAGTTTCATTATTTTCATATTTGGGATTTCTCAAATTTTGGAAATAGGATCATTGGATTTATTTAATTATCTTCATAAAGTTTTTCCTACAAAATCTCAAGAGAGGGAATAATATGACTTTCCCAATATTTAGGAAAAACGAAGATATTTTAAATAAATCAAATTTGGGTTTTGAAGATTTATTTTGCTTAGGCAAAAAAAAAATGAGCATTTAAAATTTTATGCATGTTGCAGTTTTTAAAAGTTCATTTTGTTCGACTCATTTTTAGGAGTCGGGGAAAATTTGTTTTATTTAATTTGGAATTCATTTGGTATTTTTTTAATTCGTTTAGTTTTAATTTTAATTTAAAAAAACGTCGCCCCCCATGGACCGAGGCCCAGGCCCAGCCAGTGGCCCAGCCCGCCCGCCCACCTCCCTCCTCCCTCACGCTTGCCCTTGGCCGAGTCCGCCGCCAGACGGCAGCCGCCACGAGTCCGGCTCGCCCGGGACCCCGTCGCCCCTCCCCAAGGAACCGCCGCCCCTTTATAACCCGACGCCTCTCTCTCTCACATCGCCGCCCGAGCCCATCCGAGCTGCCGCCCGTCGCCCGAGGCCTTGTGGTCTCCGTCGTCAGCCGAGCACCCGCCGCCTCGAGCTCCTCGCCGACCCAGCCACCCGCCCGACCATGGAGCCCAGCAGGAACCCTCAGCCGGCGAGCCACCGGAGGTAGCCGCCCAGCCGCCCGATCCGGTTTTCCCCAAATAAACCAACCCGGTTTTTTTTAAAAAGATGTTCGGTTTTTAAAAAACCTAGATTGGTTTTATTTTTTCGGTTTTCTTATTTAGCTTAACGTTCACCGACCGTTCGTTTTAATGAACGCGTTCATTGGATTCGCTCTGCTAATCTAACGTCCGTTATTTAGATCGTTAAATGCGTTTTCTTTTAAATCGGATTTAATCCGTTATTTTCGATTCGATTTACGATCCGATTTTCAAAACTGTTTTATTTCTTGCTCGTTTATCTAATCGGGTGATTCAAGCTACCGGAGTTTCAGAACGAAACCGCCGTTCCGACTACCCTACTTTCACAGAGTTTTGCTACTGTGAAATTTTGACCTAATTTCAGATTGCTAAACCGAGTCGTTCTCTCTCGAGTTCCGACTTTTCGATGCTTTATTTGACTCGATTCTTTTGCCACCGGGGTTCTTAAGTTGAACCATCTGGTTAGATCTTTATTCGAGATTTCCTGTGCATTAGATGAGTACTTATTGTATGCTTGTTGTTTGTCTGCGTTAGATCACCCGGTGCGCCGCTTGTTATTTCGAATCTCTAGGACCCATGGATCATCGACAAGGCAAGTAACACTTTGATCATACCTTTTCTACTACCCAGCTTATGCATTAGATCAAACCCTCAAACACTTGCATGATTAGGATCTAATCAAATTGTGGGATGGGAAGTAGATTGAGGTAGTACCTATTACTGTTTTACTTATGAAACCTTGGGAGTTACTTCTCGTTTGCTTGATTATGCCATGCTATGCTAGTAGGCGTGGATTGGGTGAGTGAATATCCATGACAGATGTGAGATTGTTAATTAATGGTTTATCTAAGGTGGCAACTTAAACACACATCCGGGTGGATTGAGGCACCTGGTTTCTATCAGACTTGCCTGTATTTCTTGGACCGCCACCTGTGCTCTAAGGGATCATAAGATTATTCAAACTAGAAGCTTCCGTGTGCAGCCACAAGCCAATTATGGGCTCTGGCATAGTTGACTAAGTTGTGCGAACTCTTACGGGTAGGCTAGCTGATGTAGGGGATGTAGGTTGGTACGGTCTACCCACATGTAAGGTGCTAAGCGCTTACGAAGACTATGTCTCGGTCATCCGCTTCTCAAACACCATGTAGTGCGAGAACCAAGCGGAGGCGATCGAGTCTTGTGGGGAAAAGTGCGCAAACCTCTGCAGAGTGTATAAACTAATCATGATTAGCCGTGTCCCCGGTTATGGACGTTTTGAGTATCTAGTACTTGAATATCATGTGAATCTCAACATGTTACTTCTAATAATAATGTTATTGGGTTTTTAATGAGTACTTTTAATTGGGATTGAGGATCTTGTCAACCATTCTCAATGTTTAACAACCACCATGATAGTTAAATAAAATTATTCCTTTGATGTAGGAAAAAATCAGCTTTATGCAAAAATGTAAATCAGAGAGCCTTACCACCAGCCAAATATGCATGTAGTATAGGTTTATTGCTTCATTGTTCTCTATGTGTTACATTGCCGGATATTCCATGTGTTGACCGTTTTCGGGCTGCAACTTTTCATGTTGCAGACTTTTCGCATTTACGAGTAAGAGGTTAGGTTGTGGTTCTATACTCAGTGATGCCGTTGGAGTTGATGGACTCACTCGTTTTCCAAGCCTTCCGCTGTTATTATTAGATGGCCTTAAGCCATATTATTGTATTAAGTTCCCTTGTGGACAACGATGTAATAAGTGTGTGATTGCTACTCTGCTATAAATCCTTGAAATCTTGTGTGGTGTCGGCATTACTGATCCGAGGATGACACCGAGCACGTAGCGCTAGATCCATTCGGTCCAGTCATGACGAAGAATGGTATCGAGCACACGACCGTAGGACACGACCACTAAGATAAAGCCATAGATCACTATTCTCTTCCCATTTTCTAACTCCTCCTCTTTTCTACTCTCTTTAGGATGAAGGACGCGAAGATCAAGTACACCCAACCGGATGAAGGCACACCATTTGGATTTCACTTGAAGGAAGTTACCAAGTACTGAATATTGGATTACCAAGTTTCACCGGACTTTCAACGCCACTCTGCACGAAGAGGAGCTGGAAGATTCACGCTCACGTTCCAGAAGGACATTCGCCCCAATCACCAAGCCAATAGATAGTGTTTTCAATTGCACCAACTTGGAGTCCTGGAAAGAGCATGGCAGCTCACATCACCATGGGACGCATTGGAGAAGTTTACCAAGAAGACCTCAAGGACACAATCTACCAGATTTGCGGACGCCGAGACGACAAATGGGAAGTCGTCAACACCAAGAAGGATAGATCCATTGCAGCATTTATCCAGAGTTAAACCAAAGACATTCGACGCCGGAGAATCGGATGTGCAATGATATGTTGGAGTTGCGTAATGCAAAGGGAAGGATCATCGAGCTTGAAGAAGAACTAAAGACAACTCGCAAGGACTATATGGACGAGATCGTAGCTCTAGCAAAACACAATAACGATCTTAAGTACGAGGTTGAAGAACTCAAGAAGAAGTTGGCGCTCGGGAATGAAGACCCGATGTCGATTGCCCAAGCGACTACATCAACATCGACGACACCGATTCGGATCCAAGTGAACCCGACTTTGAAGACGAAGTGGAGCGGACATTATGGAGTCTTCCACGGTTCAAATTAGTAGAAGTCCCCACATATTAGTAGTATTCCTCCATGTAAACAGTATAGTACACGCACTTTTGCGATAGTTAGATCGTTGTAAGCCTTTGTTTGATTGAATGAAGTGATTTTGTGTGTATTTGCTCATGTGCATTTGGGTAGTGATTCCCCTTAGACCTCATTCTATTCTAAATTCTCATCTTTTCTAAACCCATCGGATGCCTCCGAGACGCGACCGGATTTGTTTTCCCGCCAGAGATCACCCAATTGATTCAAAGAAGAATACCACGATTCAAACATTGGTGCGTAACCGTGGCAACAACAACAACAACAACCCACCGCCACCACCACTGCGGATCATCCGACTCGTTTCCTTAGATGAACCCGCCGGTGTATTCCAAAGAGCACCGAGCCAATTGTGGCGGATGACCCGCTCCGCAAGATAGGAAGGAGCTGACCACTGCAGGATGCACGGATGGAGAAAGAGTGAAGTTTGCGGCACATCAACTTGAAGGACCCGCTGACATGGTGGGAGAATTTCCACGACCACTTACCCCGTAGACACCTTTGTCACATGGGATCAATTTCAACAAGCTTTTCGCACCGCCCATGTTTCAAAGCAGGAGCTATGGCCATGAAGAAGCGTGAGTTTCGCAACTTACGCCAAGGAGGAAGGATCACACAAGACGTGGATGACTTTAGTAAACTAGCACGTTATGCCCCGGATGACGTTGCTACGGATGCAACTAAGCGGGAGAAGTTTCTAGAAGGACTGAATGATGAGTTCAAGATGCCGTTGATGGTAGCGGTTTCAATAACTACCAGGAGTTAGTAGACCGAGCCCTCATGATTGAAGGAAAGCAACAAAGAATTGAGAACTGCAAGCGGAAGTATGGACAAGGGAAGTATAACTGGAGCTCGGCAGAAACCTCGTTATACCCCTAAATCAGAATTCGGGCCAAAGATACCCATGGAGGAGGAAATTCGCATAACCATAATAAAGCACCAAGAATGGGAACAGGAATGGAGGAAGCAGCAGACGAGAATCGCACCAACCCGTCAACACCATCCAAAGTAGACTCGAGTCATATTACTTGCTTTAAGTGCCGCAAGACTGGGCATTATGCCAATGACTGGCCCGTAAGGCCAGAATGGAAATGGCAATGGAAGCTACGGAAAGAAGCCCAACCCTTTCAATAGAGGACGGGTGAACCACCTTGAAGTGGAGGAGGTTGAAGATCGACTGATGCGATGTCGGTAAGTTTTTGGTTAAGTCATTTATCGCAGCTTGTTCTTTTCGATCTTGGTGCATCGCATTCATACATATCAAGGATTTGTGGATAAGTACAAGTTACCAACCCAAGCCCTTAGGTCACCCATGCTAGTAACCTCACGGAAAGCGAGTACATGGCTAGTAAATGGTGTGATCGACCGCCATTAAGGATTGGACACTATGTTTTCCCCTCGGACCTAATAGTTACGGAATCCCAAGGATTGGATGTGATATTAGGTATGGATTGGTTATCAAAGTATGGAGGAAACATTGATTGCTCCACTAGATCAATTTTGCTCACCACACGAAGGAAGAAGGATTAAGTATGTATCACGGCAGCCGAGGAGAGCACAAGTTAATTGCTTATCGAGAGTGGTACGGAAGAAGTACCAGTGGTGAAGGATTTTCCTGATGTATTTCCTAAGAGTTGCCAGAATGCCACCGGATAGAGACATTGAGTTTTTGATCGAGCTGTTGCGAGAACAGGCCCTATATCGAAGCGGCCGTATAGGATGCCAAAGACCGATTTGGCGGAAATCAAGAAGCGATTAAGGAACTTTTGGATAAAGGTTTTATACGCCCAAGCTCTTCACCTTGGGGATCACCCGTTTTGCTAGTGGAGAAGAAGGATGGATCGTTAAGAATGGTTGTTGATTATCGTGGATTGAATGAAGTAACAATCAAGAACAAGTACCCACTACCTATGATAAATGACCTGTTTGATCGCTTGCAAGGAGCCAAGGTGTTTTCCAAGATCGACTTGCGATCGTGGTACCATCGATTGAAGATTCGGGAGCGGACATACCCAAGACAGCATTTACCACGAGATATGGACTATACGAGTATACCGTTATGTCATTTGGATCGACTAACGCACCAGCCTATTTCATGAACCTGATGAACAAAGTGTTTATGGAGTTTTTGGATAAGTTAAATCGTGGTGTTCATTGATGACATTTTGATTTTCTCGAAGAATGAAGAGGAACACAAGGAACATTTGCGATTGGTTTTGGAGAAACCGAGGGAACACCGGTTGTATGCCAAGTTCAGCAAATGTGAGTTTTGGTTAAAGGAAGTTGGATTTCTCGGACATGTTATATCCGGAGAAGGGATAGCAGTTGACCCCACCTAAAGTGAGACCGTAACCAAATGGGAAGCACCAACGACCGTTGGAGAGATTCGGAGTTTCCTTGGACTCGCAGGATACTACCAAGATTCATTGAGAATTTCTCAAGGATTGCTAAGCCTATGATGTAATTGTTGAAGAAGGAAAATAAATTCATATGGACCGAGGACTGTGAGGCAAGTTTTCGTGAGTTGAAGAAAAGATTGTTACCTCACCAGGTTTGATATTGCGGATCGGACTAAGGATTATGAGGTATATTACGGCGCTTCACGCCGAGGACTTGGAGCGGTGCTTATGCAGAAGGAAGAGTTGTTTCGTATGCTTCACGACAACTTAAGCCCCATGAGTTGAATTATGCCACTCATGATTTGGAGTTAGCAACCGTAGTGCATGCCACGAAGACGTGGAGACATTTTCTCATTGGAAATCATTGTGAAGTATATACGGATCACAAGAGTTTGAAGTACATCTTCACACGTATGAATTGAATCTCGAACAAAGGAGATGGTTAGAGCTTATCAAGGATTATGACATGAGATTGCATTATCACCGGAAAGGCTAATGTCGAAAGGCAGACGCATTGAGCCGTAAGAGCCACGTCAATACCCTAATGATGGGAGGAATACCCAATGAGTTAGCCGAGGACCTTCGAGAGCTATGTTTGGAAATAGTACCGAGAGGCTATGTAGCGACATTGGAGATTCGGTCAACGCTGATGGACAAAATCGTGGAAGCCCAAAAGGCGTATAGGGAAGTTGCCTCTATAAAGGAGAAAATGAGCAAAGGAAAGGCTAAGGGATTTCGTGAGGACGAGCACGATACCCTATGGTTCAAGACCGTGTTTATGTGCCCAATGACCCGGAGATCGTGAAGTTGATTTTACAAGAAGCCCATGATTCACCCTATTCGATTCACCCAGAAATACCAAGATGTATTTGGATTTGAAGAATACTTTACGGTGGACCGGAATGAAGAAGGATATTGCGGAGTATGTAGCGATTTGCGATGTATGTCGAAAGTAAAGGCGTAACATCGAAGCTAGCGAGATTGTTACAACCATTGCGATACCCGAATGGAAGTGGGATAAACTAGGCATGGATTTTATCACAGGATTGCCAAAGACTCGTTCGTGATATGACTCGATTTGGGTTATAGTCGACCGTTTAACAAAGGTAGCTCATTTTATTCCATCAAGACTACCTATAGCGATTGCTAAGTTGGCAAAGATATACATGACCGTAATTGTGTGCTTGCACGGAGTTCCGAGGAGCATCAGACGTATAGAGGAACCCGCTTTACCTCGAAATTTTGGAACCGGTTGCACGAAACATTGGGAACCCGATGGGAATTCAAAGACTTTCCACCCACGTAACCGATGGATGCACCGAGAGAGTCAATCAGATTTTGGAAGACATGCTGAGAGCTTGTGCCCTAGATTATGGATCTAGCTGGGATGACAATTTGCCGTATGCAGAATTCTCCTACAACAACAGTTACCAAACCAGTTTGAAGATGGCACCTTTCGAAGCTTTGTATGGAAGAAGGTGCAGGACACCATTGTTATGGGAATGGCGGAGATCGTCGATTGTTCGGACCAGATTTGATTAAGGAGTGCGAGCGAAAGTTAAGTTGATTCGAGATGTGCTCAAGATAGCCCACCCGGACAAAAGAGCTATGCCGATTCAAAGCGCAGCGATTGAGTATGAAGTTGGAGACAGAGTATATCTTAGAGTATCCCCGCTTGAGGAGTTAAGCGTTTTGGAGTTAAAGGAAAGTTAGCACCACGTTTACGTTGGACCGTATAAGATTTTGCAACGCATGGGAGAAGTTGCGTATAAGTTGGAATTACCGGAAGGACTGTCGGGAGTTCATGATGTATTCCATGTTTCTCGATTGAAGAAATGTCACCCCGAGATAAGCAGAGGTACCGTTAAGAGACACAGTACCATTGGAAGCAATTCAGTTGAAGGATGATTTGACATATGAGGAAAGACCGATTAAGATTCTCGATTATGCCGGCAGAGTTACCCGACAGAAGGTTATCAAGTTTTGCAAAGTTCAAAGGAGCCACCACACCGAGGATGAAGCCACTCGGGAAAGAGAGGAAGTTTTGCTCAAGGACCACCCTCACCTATTTTCTAGCCAACCCGAATCTCGAGGGCGAGATTCATCTTAAGGGGGTAGGTTTGTAACATCCCAAATTTTCAATTTGGAATGTTATACATTAGATCATCATGCATATCATATTTTCTCGCATTTTCCGATCCTAGAAAATTTCACACAACTCAAGGACCCTCGGAGAGAGTTGGAAGTTTCATTATTTTCATATTTGGGATTTCTCAAATTTTGGAAATAGGATCATTGGATTTATTTAATTATCTTCATAAAGTTTTTCCTACAAAATCTCAAGAGAGGGAATAATATGACTTTCCCAATATTTAGGAAAACGAAGATATTTTAAATAAATCAAATTTGGGTTTTGAAGATTTATTTTGCTTAGGCAAAAAAAAATGAGCATTTAAAATTTTATGCATGTTGCAGTTTTTAAAAGTTCATTTTGTTCGACTCATTTTTAGGAGTCGGGAAAATTTGTTTTACTTAATTTGGAATTCATTTGGTATTTTTTTTAATTCGTTTAGTTTTAATTTTAATTAAAAAAACGCGCCCTTCTGGACCGAGGCCCACCAGCCCAGCCCAGCCCAGGCCCAGCCACCCCACCTCCCTCCTCCTCAAGGCGCCCTTGGCGAGTCCCACGCCAAGACGGCAGCCCGCCCGCCGAGTCCGGCTCCGCCCGGGACCCGTCGCCGCCTCCCCAAGGAACCGCCTTTATAACCCGACGCCCCCTCTCTCTCTCACATCGCCCGCTTGAGCCCATCCGAGCCCGCCGTGTCGCCCAGGACGCCTTGTGCCGTCTCCGTCGTCGCCGAGCACCCGCCCGCCGCCGGAGCCCTCGCCGACCCGCCGACCCGCTGACCACGGAACCCGCTTGGCGAGAGCCACCGGAGGTAGCCGCGCCGCCCGATCCGGTTTTCCCCAAATAAACCAACCCGGTTTTTTTTTTAAAAAAGATGTTCGGTTTTTAAAAAAAAACCTAGATTGGTTTTATTTTTTTTCGGTTTTCTTATTTAGCGAACGTTCACCGACCCGTTCGTTTTAATGAACGCGTTCGTTGGATTCGTTCTGTTAACGAACGTCCGTTATTTAGATCGTTCGTCATTTTCTTTTAAATCGGATTTAATCCGTTATTTTTCAGATTCGATTTCTGATCCGATTTTCAAAACTGTTTTATTTCTTGCTCGTTTATCGGAATCGGGTGATTCAAGCGCTGGAGTTTCAGAACGAAACCGCCGTTCGACTACCCTACTTTCACAGAGTTTTGCTACTGTGAAATTTTGACCTAATTTCAGATTGCTAAACCGAGTCGTTCTCTCTCGAGTTCCGACTTTCGATGCTTTATTTGACTCGATTCTTTTGCCACCGTGGTTCTTAAGTTGAACCATCTGGTTAGATCTTTTATTCGAGATTTCCCTGTGCATTAGATGAGTACTTATTGTATGCTTGTTGTTTGTCTGCGTTAGATCACCCGAAGTGCGCCGCTTGTTACTTCGAATCTCTAGGACCCATGGATCATCGCTAAAGGCAAGTAACACTGATCATACCTTTTCTACTACCCAGTTTATGCATTAGATCAAACCCTCAAACACTTGCATGATTAGGATCTAATCAAATTGTGGGATGGGAAGTAGATTGAGGTAGTACCTATTACCTGTTTTACTTATGAAACCTTGGGAGTTACTTCTACGTTTGCTTGATTATGCCATGCTATGCTAGTAGGCGTGGATTGGGTGAGTGAATATCCATGACAGATGTGAGATTGTTAATTAATGGTTTTATCTAAGGTGGCAACTTAAACACACATCTGGGTGGATTGAGGCACCGGTTTCTATCAGACTTACTGTATTTCTTCTGACCGCCACCCAGGCTCTAAGGGATCATAAGATTATTCAAACTAGAAGCTTCCGTGTGCAGCCACAAGCCAATTATGGGCTCTGGCGTAGTTGACTAAGTTGTGCGAACTCTTACGGGTAGGCTAGCTGATGTAGGGGATGTAGGTTGGTACGGTCTACCCACATGTAAGGTGCTAAGCGCTTACGAAAGACTATGTCTCGGTCATCCGCTTCTCAAACACCATGTAGTGCGAGAACCAAGCGGAGGCGATCGAGTCTTGTGGGGAAAAGTCATGCAAACCTCTGCGAGTGTATAAACTAATCATGATTAGCCATGTCCCCGGTTATGGACGTTTTGAGTATCTAGTACTTGAATATCATGTGAATCTCAACATGTTACTTCTAATAATAATGTTATTGGGTTTTTAATGAGTACTTTTAATTGGGATTGAGGATCGTCAACCATTCTCAATGTTTAACAACCACCATGATAGTTAAATAAAATTATTCCTTTGATGTAGGGAAAATCAGCTTTATGCAAAAATGTAACCGTAGAGCCTTACCACCAGCCAAATATGCATGTAGTATAGGTTTATTGCTTCATTGTTCTCTATGTGTTACATTGCCAAAGATATTCCATGTCTTGACCCGTTTTCGGGCTGCAACTTTTCATGTTGCGCACTTTTCGCATTTACGAGTAAGAGGTTAGGTTGTGGTTCTATACTCGGTGATGCCGTTGGAGTTGATGGACTCACTTTCGTTTTTCCAAGCCTTCCATTGTTATTATTAGATGGCCTTAAGCCATATTATTGTATTAAGTTCCCTTGTGGACAACGATGTAATAAGTGTGTGATTGCTACTGCTATAAATCCTTGAAATCTTGTGTGGTGTCGGCATTCGATCCGAGGATGACATCGAGCACGCAGGCGCTAGATCCATTCGGGTCTGGTCGCGACAGTTCCACTGTGCCTTCATGATAAGGCTTGATGGCTCGTCTTGTTTTCAAGGACAACATTACCTCTGGAGGAGCCCTGGCTGTAGGCCAAACTCTTTGACTAGGCGGCTTCGTCATGACCGCCCGTTTGGCCGTCGCACCGACGATGACTTCCCGGGTCATCAAAACAGCCTCCACGTCGGCTCGGGATTCATCGAGCAGATGGATCCAATGGAGCTCTCTTCCTTGAACAAGCTCTTGGTTCGCATCGCCGCCCTGGGAGTCGCTACGAACTATGATTGGATTGGGCTTAAACCCGGCCAAAGGGAGATTAACTCTCCACCGGTCACCCATCAGATAGCGGTGGTGGAGGAGCAATGTAGCGATTCTTCCTCTATTTTGAGGACAAACTATGTCCGGATTCCCGAGCTCTCCGAGCCGGATACCCGTCTACGGAAGGACATGGCCCAAGCTTCGATCCTAGAATCGGACAACGGGTCAGAACTATTGGGCAACATCCTGGAGCCCGAACTGCCAAGCTCGGAAACTCCTCTGCCCCTGGGTCTTAGATCGGGTCAGGGTTTGGACCTAAATCTACCAACCCACCCAGACATAAGTGATCTTTCCCAGATTAGACAAGAGCCCGAAGAGACAGTACATCACTATTGGGCCAGATTCCTCCTTGTAATGAGCATGGTCAAGGACTATCGCGAGGAAGATTCAATTTCATTCTTTTGCAAAAACTACACGGACAAGGGAATCCTCAACGCCATAAGTCACCGTGACATAGCACACTTTGCTGACTTGGCGGCCAGAGTACAGAAGTACTGTTCGATGGAAAGCGCCTGGAAAACCCAAACAAAATTCTGGGATCCTCCGGCTCTCACTAAACCCCCCATTCAAAGTACTCTCGTAAGTCACCCGATCCAATTACAAAGAAACCAAAGCCCACTACAGGGCGTGGAACTGTATTGGAGGGATGGCTCAATGGGCCATGCAAAACTCACAGTACACCGGATACCATGCCAACACACAACCTTAGAGGATGTTGGATACTCCGGCAGGTGGCCAAGAGCGGCAAAGATCTCCTCATCAACAGTACCACAGAGCATCATCCCGTGGAAAATAACAATACAATATTAACAGTCTTCAAGACTTTCGCCTCAAATAATAGGTGCAATCGAGCACTCCGCAGCCTCGCCGAAGTCTGCCATGTTGCAGCAATAAATCCATGGAACGATATGGCCATAACCTTCAACGCCAGTGACGAACCTCAATTCCGAACAGCCCGCGCACCAGCCGCTTTGGTCCTTAGTCCAATTGTGGACGGCTTCCAGCTTACTAAAGTGCTCATGGACGGTGGCAGCGGATTAAACCTCATCTACGAGGAGACTCTTAGCAAAATGGAAATAGACAAGAACCGCATTGAGCAAATCAACACGACCTTCAGAGGAATCATTCCTAGTCGGGATGCACGATGTGCGGGAAAAATCACACTAGATGTGGTATTCGGCACGCCGGAGAATTATAGGTCCGTAGAAACCACATTCCAAGTGGCCCCGTTCACTAGCGGATACCACGCCCTTTTAGGGCGGGAGGCATTCATGATCTTCCAAGCTATACCCCATTACGGGTACATGAAGCTCAAGATGCCCGGGCCCAATGGAATCATCACTCTAGCTAGTGATTCGGACATAGCACTCCGCACCGAAAATAAAACCGCCGCACTGGCCCTCGAGGTGTTATCCGAAGCCCTCACGGCCGGAGAACTAACTGTGTTGCACTCCATAGTGGACAGGGACGACGTGATACTCGACAAAAGACCCAAGTCCACCTCTTTTAAACCAGCGGACGAAATAGTCAAATTCTAGGTCCACCCAGCGGACACTATAAAACAAGCATCCATCGGGGCACAAATTGAACCCCACCACAGACGCCAGCCTTGTGGGAGTTCTTCTTGAGAATTTGGACATCTTCGCCGGCATCCTTCGAACATGCCAGAATCCCACGCAGGCTGGCCAAGCATAGCCTAAACATTCTAAAGGGATACAAGCCGGTCAAGCAGACTCTTCGGCGCTTCTCAGAGCCTAAGCGACAAGCCATGGGAGAGGAGCTAGCCAAGTTACTCGAGGCCAGATTCATTAGAGAAATAAAACATCCGGACTGGCTAGCAAACCTGGTAATGGCACCAAAGAAGGACAAATCCTGGCGCCTATGTGTCGATTTCAAGGACCTTAACAAGGCTTGCCCCAAGGATCCCTTCCCCCTCCCCCACATCGATCAAATTATCGACGCTACTGCAGGACACGACTCATTGTGTTTCCTCGACGCATACTCCGGATACCATCAAATCAAGATGGCGGAGTCCGATCAAGCCGCAACAACATTCATCACTCCATACGGCCCCTTCTGCTTTAACACCATGCCTTTCGGGCTCAAAAACGCCGGTGCAACCTATCAACGCATGATTCGTATATGCTGGAAACACAAATCGGCAAAAGCGGTGGGACGACACGTGAGACGATGTGGTCATCAAAACCAGACACGTCGAATCTTTAATAGAAGACTTGAGGCTTATGTTTGACAATCTCCAAACATATGACATCAAGCTCAATCCGGAAAAATGCATTTTCGGCATGCCCGTCGGAAAGCTATTGGGCTTCATCGTTTCCAATAGAGGAATTGAAGCAAATCCGGATAAAATCCGAGCTCTGTCACAGTTGGCTATCCCAACAGACCTCAAGCAAATCCAGAAATTAACTGGATGCGTGGCTTCCTTAAGCCGCTTTATCTCCCGATTGGGAGAAAAGGCATTACCTCTTTACCGCCTTCTTCGACGCACCGAACACTTCGTGTGGACGGATGTGGCCACGGCCGAATTGGAAGAAATAAAAGCCCTCTTGGCCAGCAACCCAATCTTGGCCGCGCCAAATATCGGCGAACCAATGTTGTTATATATAGCGGCAACACACCAGGTTGTAAGCACTGTGCTCGTCGTCGAACGAGAGACGGACGGACATAAGTTCCCGCTTCAAAAGCCGGTATACTACGTATCCACTGTCGTCACTCGATGCAAATCACAGTACCCACATTATCAAAAGATAGCATACGCGGTCTTCATGGCATCCCGGAAACTACGACACTACTTTCAAGAGTGTTCAATTACGGTGGCGTTTGAAGTACCACTAAACGACATAATAAATAACCGCGATGCCACGGGCCGGATTGCTAAATGGGCTATTGAGCTCCTCCCGTTCGACATAACATACAAACCACGGCAAGCCATTAAGTCGCATAATCTTGGTTGATTTAAATGCGTTGAATGAATGACGAAGCGAATTCCCTAAAGAGTACGGTAGCGTACTCCAATTGGATCATGCACTTTGTGGCTCTAATATGCTGGCTGGTGCAGGGGCGCGTCGTCTAACATCCCCACCGGAGATACAGTCAATACATACTCCAAATATTATACACAGACTCCAACAATGCGGAGAATCTGAGGCCTGTTGCATGGTCTCCGGATGGCAGTCTCCATGGGCATTCAAGGCCTAGAGGTGCGTGGGGATTCAAACCTTGCAATATCTCAAATAAATGGAGACTTTGACGCCAAGGACCCAAAAATGGCGGCTTGCCGCAATGCCGTCCTCAAAATGTCAGCTCGGTTCGAGGGGCTCGAATTCCACCATGTGGTTTGAGAAAACAATCAAGCGACGGATATCCTCGCCCGCATCGGCGCTAAGCGCGACCCTGTCCCACCTAATATCTTCTTGGAAAGGCTGTTTAAGCCATCCGTGGTGTGGGAAGGGGATACCAGCAACAACAGTCCAGATCCGGCCACAACACCAGATCCCGAACACTCTGACGTAATCGGAGGCTCTGCCACCGAAATAACACCTTTGGCCAACGTGATTATGGCTGTCATCGCCCCGTGGACAGAACCCTTCTTGGCTTACCTAAATAGGAAAGAACTCCCTGAGGACCCAAACGAGGCACGTTGCATTGTGCGGCGGTCTAAAGCCTACAAGGTCCACGAGGGAGAGCTTTATAAGAAAAGCGCTACCGGAGTACTTCAAAGGTGCATCTCCGAAGAGGAAGGGCGGAAACTTTTGGCAGAAATTCATGCTTTGGACTCGGCGGCCATCACGCCAGTAGCTCGAACCCTTGTAAGCAAGGCCTTCCAGACAGGTTTCTCTTGGCCGACAGCCCGGCAGACGCTCATGACCTCGTCAAGCTTTTGCAAACCAAAGCCATATGCCACCTACCGCTCTCCAAACAATCCCCATTACTTGGCCCTTTGCGGTGCAGGGGTCTTGATATGGTCGAGACCCTTAAAGGAGGAAGCCATAAGAAAAAGTACCTATTGGTCATGGTGGATAAATTCACCAAATGGATAGAAGCCAAACCCGGTTAAAAGCGGCCGAGTCCGGACGGTGATAGACCTCATATCCGGGGTTGTATACCGTTATGGTGTCCCCCACAACATCATCACCGATAACGGCTCGAACTTCACAGCTGACGAGGTAAAAACTTGGTGCGGCAACATGGGCATTAAGCTCGATTATGCCTTCGTCTATCACCCCCAAACAAACGGTCAAGTCAAACAAGCAAATGGTCTTATTATGAGCGGCATCAAACCCAGATTAGTGTGATCCTTGAAGGAATCAGATACGCACTGGGTTGAGGAGTTCGACTCCGTACTATGGGGGCTGCGGACCATGCCGAATCGCACTACGGATACACACCGCTTTTTATGGTGTATGCATGCAGGCGGTACTGCCTGTGACATCATTCATGACTCACCTCGAGTGCACATGTACGAAGAGAAAGAAGCCGAGCTTGATCGGCAGGACAGTTTAGACTCCCTGGAGGAGGAGTGTGAAGTTGCAAAAGCCTGCTCCGCATTCTATCAGCAACATGCTCGACGGTATCAAAGCAGAGAAGTATGGGCCAAAACTTATAATGTTGGCGAACTTGTTCTATGCCTACCAGAGAAGAAAAAGGACAAGCTCAAGCCCAAATGGGAAGGTCCATTCATCATTGATAAAGTTCTAACCGGTGGAGCGTACCGTCTGCGTGATGCATCGGACAATCGACTTGAGCCAAACCCATGGAACGCGGCCAGACTCCGAAGGTTCTATGCCTAGTGTCGGACTCTGTGTTCGTCTCCTTACCTCCGCCTTTATATATATATATCCGCTATATGTCTTTCTTTCCTTCTTTCTTCCCTTTTTCTTTATGGCCTTAAAAGCTTAAAATGTGTCTTGACTACACAATCTTGACGCGCCGTGCGTGCTCATTATACCTGGGGGCTTCTTATACAGAAGCTTAATATAATTATATTCCGGGCTTTATGCCCCCTGCACATGTGTTACTTTTCCACATGTACCTTTTCTTCGCCATTATATGCATCGATATGACTTAAGTTTTGTCCAAGTTGGGTTGCCTGGCCCTTGTGTTTATGCCCTACGTTCCCGTTAATTCGGCTAGGGCATAAGTGGAGCACCTCTCTGCGATTATTCTTGCCGGTCTGCGGATGTGTATCTCGGGTAGGTGAAGCCGAAAGCTAGCATTCTTAAGGGAATATTCGGTCGGTGAACAAAAGAAAGATGAATTTTACTTATTGCAATACATGCCCCCAGATGTTTATATCCTGCGTCTCTTTTCGTAGTTCGGACATGCACATTAATGCATGCGTACCCAGGGAAAGGAATCCTTAACGGAATATTCTCCCTGGAAGATGTTTCTTACTATCCATGTAATATAACATAGCTAGTTGGGTACTTGTCTGTTCAAGCACTTATGACCCCTACGCTTGGTTTCCATGCGTACCCTAGTTTTTACATAACTGAGCGGGTATTCAGATACACTCCAGACTGTTGGGTCCAGAGGTCGAAGCGAAAAGGTCCACCATGACAAAAGATTTACAATCCGGCTAGGGACAAAATATGTCATTTGAAGTACACAGCCACTTAGACTGACTAAATTCTTCTTCTATACCATCCAACAAGATGTCTAGCCTACAATCCTGTTGGGAATACTTTGCGGCTAATTTTACCTGGTCATATACCAGACTAACGGGGATCTCTTTCCCATCAGACCCTCTGAGTCCGACCTCGGCCATGTGGTTCGGGTCAGCCTTGGTATATCGCGTCTTCACCATGGCCCGGGCTTCCCTTGCACCTTGTGGGCAGGCTGATATCTTCCATAATCGGAAGCATCGCTGCGCTCCCTTGAGCATTTCTACGAGCTCCCCCATGCCTCCTGGCAGGGAGGCGGATGGCCACAAGGCCTGGGCAATGCCCTGCATCACCTGCCGAACCGTCAGTAACAATCACCTGCAGTTGTGAGAGCTCTTGTAGAAGATCGCCCGCAGATCCGGGCATCTCCTCTTCGGGATGACCTGTCAGCATACCTACAGATATAACTCTGTTAGCCGGTTTCTTCGCCGAACTCTATAAAAGTTCGTTCAAGCACTTACTAAAAATGCCACGTCGAAGCCTCTTATTATCCTTTACGGAGTCAGCGAGCTGGGCCCGAACATCTTTCAGTTCAACGCCCAGCCGGGTATTGGCATCTTGGAGATCTTTTTCTCCCGCCTAACCCATGTAAGCACGCGCTCGCCAGCCTCTAGCTGTCATTGAGCATGTTGCTCATCCCCTCGCACGATCTTCATATTCACTCCGGGATTATCTGCAGAATCTATTGTTAGATTTGCATGCATGCCGAATACTAACTGGTACATATCATTTTATTCTTTTCGTTCAAGACAAGTATTACCAGATGGAGCCTTCTTGGACTCCTCCATTCCGACAGCTATGACCCGTGGTGGGCTTTGCACTCCTCCAGCTCTTGAGACAACTGGGTATTCTTCTCTGTGAGAATCAACGCATATAATGATCCTTAAATCAGTTGTGCCAATTGTTTCAAGTCTCAGGGGCTACTGATATACATAATTATCAGATTTTCTTACCGGTATATCCATTACATACTGGTCCGTGGCTCTGGCAAGGCCATTTTGAGCAGCTCGGATGTACGCATCTCCAGAGTTGAAGGCATCAAACGCCTCTTCAGAGAAACTAGGGTCGCGGAGTACGGCCCGGCGACGCCTGTGATTCATGGCGCTCTCCACTTCGGAATTCGTAGCGGACAGCCTATCTGCATCCTCTATAGGAGGAACATCCGGTGTTGTCCCCATGTTAGCATCTGCCCCTAAGTCCAGCTCTGGAGTTCGGCTGGTGGAGGCGTGGCCGGCAGGCTCTCCGGACACGGTCCGGCAAGCGTTTTTTTTGCCAGGAACCATGGACGTTATTATATTTTAAAGACGTCAACCACGGAGCAGGGTTTTTCATACCTCTGTGAGGCGTCTTAGTCCTGACCGCCTTCGATTTAAGCCTACCCGGCTTCGGTGCCCCTTGTTGATGAGTCACCGCGGGTTTGGCATGGCGCCTGAGGGCCTTCCCTGTAAGACGCAATACGTGTGCGGTGGGTGAAGTGCAAAGAAGGGATCCTTGTCGGAAGTTGGGACTCCGGTTTTACTTACATGCGATGCAGGGAGCAGGCCAGGATAATCGGCTGTGATGGCCACCAAGGCACCGTCGCAGCTTAACTGATAGAACGTCTTGTCGACGAGCTCCACAAATATGTCCGGATCTTCTTCGAGTCCGGGGTCGAGGGCCTGGTCAGAGTCCTCTGGCTACGGAGACGGGTTGTGGACCTCCCTCACAGCTTTTTGTAGTTCCTGCTATGAAATAGCAAGGTAAATATTTATGATGAAGAATGCGGGAAGGCCTGGAGTAAAAGGTAGCAGCTCACCCAGTTTGGGGGTTGTACATGGAGAATCCATCCCGTGGCTTAATGCAGATGAACTCCTCTTCCTCTCCTTTGTACAAATCGAACAGTATTTTCGCTAGAGCAGCGTGAGTCCGGACCTTCTACGACCAGCGGGTGGCATCGTCTTCTCCATTGAAGTGCAACATGGGTTTCCCCCGATACTGAAGTGGCTGCAACCCCCGCATTATACATATTGACATAACCTCGACTATTGTCAGTCCAGATTTGGCCAGCGTTTTTGTCCTGCCCATTAGGTAAAGGACCTCTCTGTTATCTTCCTCCTGGGGGCTCCGAAGGCGCCAGCTTCTTCAAAGGGGCATTATCAAACTCAGGAAGGCCCATCCGAATATGGTCCGAAAGGGGGACGTCCTCCATATAAAACCACTCCGAAGGCAAGTCTTCGGATGTCTTCTTCGGAGTACCGGACAGGTATCCGGTCCCGGCGATGCGCCATATTTCGGATCCGCCCACTTGATATATTGACCCCTCCACGTATGCAGTGCGAGGCAGAATAGCCTCTTCCATAGCTTGAAATGAGCTTGAGCCGAAACAGCTCACAAAAGCGGCGTGGCCGGCGATGTGTAATATGGAGGCGGGAGTAAAGTTATGCAGCTGGAGGCCATAGAACTCCAGGAGACCGCAGAGGAACGGATGGATTGGAAATCCGAGTCCTCTCAATAAGTAAGGGACAAGGCATACCCGCTCCCCCTGGATGGGTTGGGAAAGCTCTTCGCTTGCTCCCCGCCATTATAAGTGGCTAGTCCGGCTCGGACGGGGACCATATCTGTGAGGAGGGAGAAACCCCTTGGCCTGCAACTCTACTAATTGGCTGTGGGGGACGGAACACTTCTCCCAATAGCCTGTCTTAGTGCTACGGGATCGAGAGGAGGAGCTGCGATGGCCGGCCATGATGGGATGGACTTTTCCGGGCGCGCTCTGAGGTATACTCGCTGTGGGAGTATGGTGTGATCTGGATCTGAGGATCCCCGTCTCTTTAAATAGACGATTTACTTACATGGTTAGGGTGGCAAATGTAAAAATGCCCCGACTTCTCCCATTCGCTCGACACGTGGAGATAGCCATTATTAAAGCACATAAGCCGAGGAGTGCAACATTCATGGAAAGCGGGACACTACTCGTTACGACAGGTGCTCGGGATTTGGAGAAGAACCCGCCTTGCAATGCCAAAGACAATCTGCGCACCGGACTCATCGTCATTGAAGCCTAGTTCAAGGGCTACTGAGGGAGTCCTGGATTAGGGGGTCCTCGGACAGCCGGACTATATACTTTGGCCGGACTGTTGGACTATGAAGATACAAGATTGAAGACTTCGTCCCGTGTCCGGGTGGGACTCTCCTTTGCATAGAAGGCAAGCTTGGCAATTCGGATATGTAGATCTCCTCCCTTGTAACCGACTTTGTGTAACCCTAGACCCCTCCGGTGTCTATATAAACTGGAGGGTTTAGTCCGTAGGACAAGAACAATCATAATCATAGGCTAGCTTCTAGGGTTTAGCCTCTATGATCTCGTGGTAGATCAACTCTTGTAATACTCATATCATCAAGATCAATCAAGCAGGAAGTAGGGTACCTCCATTAAGAGGGCCCGAACCTGGGTAAACATTGTGTCCCCCGCCTCCTGTTACCATTAGCCTTAGACGCATAGTTCGGGACCCCCTACCCGAGATCCGCCGGTTTTGACACCGACAGACGTCCTCGATGATGTTCATGGCAAGGTCCGTCTTGTGTCCAACCCAAATTAGATTGAGGCATGAAACAGTTGCCCCAACTAGTGTTTAATACTAGTTTGGATTGTGTCTACTTATCCGAAGATTCCCTATTATCGAGCCCTCTAGGGCTAGTACTCTGTTTGAATCCGTCTGTGGGAACTGCTACTACTTTTGTGTGCCCGTGAATCATGTGAGAACCATCGTAATTGTTGCCGAAACATATGCGTCCTCACTAGTTTTTTCATGAATATGGCATGGTAAGACATAAGTTGTCACGGTTTATCATCTGAAAGCGATATGTGTTTGATGAAGTAGAGTACTGCTCAAGAAATGTCTTGTGGCGTATACATAAGTACTTGTAAACATTGTTGGTGCTACCCCACTTGTAAGCAGTTGTGCAAAACACGGCACATTGGCTTTGCTCGCTTCAACACTAGGCTATAGACCATCTAACAATCAATAATCTACTGTCTGACATATAAGCAACTACGTATCTTGTTACGATGGTTCATGCGATTAATCGAGGCCACAATGTAAATTCCAAACGTTCACATCGCTAGTCCAGCGTTCATGTGGAACACTCACATTAAACTTCGGCTTCATAAAAACTTGAAAAGCATAAGTTAAGCAATTTTATACATCTCAATGATTCATAGAACATAACAAACATATACAAGTTCACAGCAAAAGACAAAGTTGTGAGAAGGTTTACAAATCAGGAAAAAAACAAGCAAGGCTTCTCTGAGCAAAGGGCCTCCCGGCAGGCTTAAATTTCCTGGAGTTCACTCTATTTTTTTTTCTTGTTGCCACCATCCAAGGTTAGGTTCTCTCATTCTAGAATAAGCAATTATAATTGTGTTCTCAGCTGGAATGCTGAACTGAACCATGTAGTGTACTGACCAGCTCAAAGTCTTGTGCATTCCACTAAATTTAAGCACCACTATTTGCAGAAATAAGTAGACCACAATGCCTCTTGACCGCGCACCTGTCCCAAAAACCTCCGTGCAGCCGTACCAGCTAGTCCTTGGTCCATGGATGAACTGGTAGAAAGTGCATCCCGGACTAGGATGCAGTTGTTTTCGCTCGTCCCTGCACTGCAATCAGGACGGAAAACATACGAATCAGCTTCTTTTAGATTGTGTTGGTCATTCTACCTAGTTAGAACCAATGTAGAAATACCTGGAACACTGGTGGTTAGTGGACGACAGCTAGGAATAACCATCTCATTTTGTGCAGTTGTACTAAAACTGAGGCGTGTAATTTTGATTGCGCAGATAGAAACGATATGGAGACAGACATCCCTGTTTGCGCAAATACGAAATACGGTTATTTAAATAGTGACAGATATTTGCAGTGTCGTATGATTAACAGCAGGATCTATTGTGTTATAATTGGCACTAGACTGACAGTATGAATGTGCCCTTAAGTAAGTAGCATCACATCACATCAACACTGCCACTAAATTAACATGCAGAATTATAGCATTAGTATTACTATCATGAGAGTAGCACATGGTCAGTAAATGTGCAATCAAATTTGTGCAGTTTCACTAGGATTAAGCAACATTAGCGGTGTGAGGTTTAAGTGTAACTGCAAAAACACAATTCATGGGAAATAAAGCAAGACGGAAGCACTTCATCAAATGGTGATGGCATTGCTTCAGTTTATCGACGGCACTATACCATTACTTATAGTGACATTAGGTGGCATTGCTTAATGCTTCATGTGATTTTACATTAATGGTAGCAATATGGGCGTAGGAACAGCAGGGGCATAAAGTGGTGAGGCAGATGTGGTTGCCGAGAGCGGCAAACACTCAGGCAGCATGTCTGCATTTGTCCCATTTTTAATCTACTCGGCGACCTTTTCCTATGTGAGCATAGGAAATCTAGACCTGCTCATTCTCATTTGCGTTGTCCCCCAACACCCCTCACTTTCTTTCCCTTTTCAACCAAGAGACAGGTCCACTTCCCCCACCCTTCGCCATCCGCCATGCTTTCTTCGCCTTTTCAACCAATAGACCGGTTGGGTAGCCAGTATCTACTACTTTCCCCTGTTTCCTCTTAGAACCAAGTCCTAGATTCATGCTACAGCTTTCCCACTTTCTTCCCTGTTTGAACCAACTCTTAGATTCGACTGTATGAACTAGCTTTACCTCTAATAATAGTAAAAGTCTAGGTGGATTTGGAATAGCCGACTGAAGTAGAAAAATATCCACACACAGCCATGTGGGGAGCTGGGGCAGTAGAGCAAGGCAGGTTTCGAAGGAATATATACCTAAGGGTCGTCGGCATGTGGCAAAGACGGTGTCGGGAGGCCGCATCTTGGCCACACATGTGAGGGAGGAAGAAGGGGTCGAGGCCCTCCCGAGCCGGGCGCTCTCTCGGAGAGAAGCAGACGGCCGCCCGATCGGGGCCAGCAGCCGTCTCCTCGCTTCGCCGCCAACGACAAGCGTGAACGATGCACCTACACCCCTTCCCGGTCGAGGTGGTCCGCCGGATTTGTGACCGATCGTGAGTAGAGAGAGTGTGGCCACCTATGTCTTGCTTAGATCCGAGAGCATGAGAGAGTGAAAGAGAGGAACCCTAGTAAAGCAAGCGCTAAAGCTCCTGCTTATATATATATATATATATATATATATATATATATATATAGTGGAGTGATTTTTTTGTACCAGCTTCAATAAAATGCGCTCCTACGTGTACTCGCGAGTCGGTGTGAGAGAACTAGTGTGTGCGTGCACCGCTTCTCTTCGTGAGAGTACAATATACTATGCCCAAAGAACGTTCGCCACAAGAGTAATAGTATAAGTGTGTGACGTGTTGATACATCCATTTTGCATCATGCTTTTATATCAATATTTATTGCATTATGGGCTGTTATTACACATTATATCTCAATACTTATGGCTATTCTCTCTTATTTTACAAGGTTTACCATGAAGAGGGGGGATGCTTGGCGGTGGAATTACAGGTGGAAAAGGAGCAAACGTTGGAAACCTATTCTGCACAACTCCAAAAGTACTGAAACTCCACGAAACAACTTTTTGGAATTTATAAGAATTTATGAGCAAAAGAAATAGGCCAGGGGGGCCACACCCTGTCCAGAAGACAGGGGGCGCCCCCCCCCTACAGGGCGCCCCTATCTCCTGGGCCCCCTGGTGGGCCTATGGCGTTCATCTTCTGCTATATCATCACTTTTACCCTGGAAAAAATTGTGGGCAAGCTTACGGGACGAAACTCCGCCGCCACGAGGCGGAACCTTGGCGGAATCAATCTAGGGCTATGGCGGAGCTGTTCTGCCGGGGACACTTCCCTCGGGAGGAAATCATCACCAACGTCATCACCAACGATCCTCTCATCGGGAGGGTCAATCTCCATCAACATTTTCACCAGCACCATCTCCTCTCAAAACCCTAGTTCATCTCTTGTATCCAATCTTGTATCAAAACCACAAATTGGTACCTGTGGGTTGCTAGTAGTGTTGATTACTCCTTGTAGTTGATGCTAGTTTGTTTACTTGGTGGAAGATCATATGTTAAGATCCTTTATGCATATTATTACTCCTCTGATTATGAACATGAATATGCTTTGTGAGTTGTTACGTTTGTTCCTGAGGACATGGGTGAAGTCTTGCTATTAGTAGTCATGTGAATTTTGGTATTCGTTCGATATTTTGATGAGATGTATGTTGTCTTTCCTCTAGTGGTGTTATGTGAACGTCGACTACATGAAACTTCACCATTATTTGGGCCTAGAGGAAGGCATAGGGAAGTAATAAGTATATGATGGGTTGCTAGAGTGTGAAGCTTAAACCCTAGTTTATGCGTTGCTTCATTAGGGCGATATGGACCCATATGTTTAATCTTTGTGGTTAGGTTTACCTTAATACTACTTTTTGTAGTTGCGGATGCTTGCAATAGGGGTTAATCATAAGTGGGATGCTTGTCCAAGTTAGGATAGTACCCAAGTGTCGGTCCACCCACATATCAAATTATCAAAGTACCGAACGCGAATCTTACGAACGTGATGAAAACTGGCTTGACGATAATTCCCAATGTGTCCTCGGGAGCTCCTTCTTCATTATTGGAATTTTTCCAGGCTTATCCTTTGCTACATAAAGGATTAGGCCACCTTGCTGCACTTTATTTACTTTATTTACTTTTTGCTCGTTACTATTTATCTTATCACAAAACTATCTATCACCTATTATTTCAAAGGTCTATGCAGACAAAACCTTACTGAAAACCGCTTATCATTTCCTTCTGCTCCTCGTTGGGTTCGACACTCTTACTTATCGAAAGGACTACGATAGATCCGCTATATTTGTGGGTCATCAAGACTCTTTTCTGGCGCCGTTGCCGGGGAGTGTAGCGCTTTTGGTGAGTGGAACTTGGTAAGGAAACATTTATATAGTGTACTGAAATTTTCTGTTGCTTGTCATTATGGAGACTAATCCTTTGAGGGGCTTGTTTTGGGTATCTTCACCCCAACCAGAAGAGAAAAGAGATGCTCCTCAACCTACTAAACTTTATGAAAATATTCACTTTGAGATTCCTTCGGGTATGGTAGAAAAACTGCTAGCTAATCCTTTTGCAGGAGACGGAACATTGCATCCCGATTTACACCTTATCTTTGTGGATGAAGTTTGCGGATTATTTAAGCTTGCAGGTATTCCCGATGATGTTGTCAAAAGGAAGGTCTTCCTTTATCTTTGAAGGGAGATGCATTGACATGGTATAGGCTATGTGATGATACGGGATCTTGGAATTATAAGCGATTGAAGTTGGAATTTCGACAGAAGTTCTATCCTATGCATCTTGTTCATCGTGATCGTAATTACATATATAATTTCTGGCCTCGCGAAGGAGAAAGCATCGCTCAAGCTTGGGGGAGGCTTAAGTCAATGTTATATTCATGCCCCAATCATGAGCTCTCTCAGGAAATGATTATTCAGAATTTTTATGCTCGGCTGTCTCTTAATAATCGCAACCTGCTCGATACTTCCTGTGCTGGTTCTTATATGATGAAGACTATTGATTTCAAATGGGACTTATTGGAAAGAATTAAACGCAACTCTGAAGATTGGGGTTCCGACGATGGTAAGGAGTCAGGTATGACACCTAAGTTCGATTGTGTTAAATCTTCTATGGATACCGATGCTTTTCGTGGATTTAGCGCTAAGTATGGACTTGAATCTGAGATAGTAGCTACTTTTTGTGAATCTTTTGCTACTCACGTTGATCTTCCTAAAGAGAAGTGGTTTAAATATAATCCTCCTATTGAAGTGAAAGTAGTTGCACCTATTACAGTTGAAGAAAAGACCATTACATATAGTGATCCTATTATTCCTACTGCTTATGTCGAAAAACCTCCTTTTCCTGTTAGGATAAAAGATCATGCTAAAGCTTCGACTGTTGTTCGTAAGAGCAATATTAGAACTTATACACCTCTTGAGAAAATCAAAGTTGAACCTAATGTTGCTATTGTTAAAGATCTCTTGTATGATAATATTGATGGGCTTGTTATTATTTCTATGATGAAACTGCTAGAATTGCCAAACCTTGTGCTAAAGATAAACATAGACTTGTGGTAGGCATGCCTGTTATTTCTGTTAAAATAGGAGATCATTGTTATCATGGCTTATGTGATATGGGTGCTAGTGCTAGTGCAATACCTATTGACTTATACAAAGAAATTAAGCACGATATTGCACCTACTGAGTTAGAAGATATTGATGTCACAATTGAACTTGTCAATACAGATACTATTTCACCAATGGGAATTGTTAGAGATGTTGAAGTCTTGTGTGGGAAAACTAAATATCCTGCTGATTTTCTTGTTCTTGGCTCCCCACAAGATAGCTTTTGTCCCATTATATTTGGTAGACCCTTCTTGAACACCGTCAATGCTAAGATAGATTGCGAAAAGGATGTTGGTACTATTGGTCTAGGTGATATGTCTCATGAGTTCAACTTTTCTAAATTTCGTAGACAACACCGTGAAGAGGAATTACCCAGTAAGGATGAGATTATTGGTCTTGCTTCCATTGTTGTTCCTCCAAATGATCCGTTAGAACATTATTTGTTAGACCATGAAAACGATATGTTTATGAAGGAAAGGGAAGAAATAGATGAAGTGTTGCTTAAACAAGAACCTATGCTGAAACATAACCTTCCCGTTGAAATTCTTGGGGATCCCCTCCACCCAAGGGTGATCCCGTGTTTGAACTCAAACCTTTACCTGATAATCTTAAGTATGCTTATCTTGATGAAAAAGAAATATATCCTGTTATTATTAGTGCTAACCTATCAGAGAAAGAAGAAGAAAGATTATTGGAAACTCTGAAGAAGCACCGAGGTGCTATTGGATATACTCTGGATGATCTTAAGGGCATTAGTCCCACATTATGTCAACACAAAGTTTCAGTGGAGAAAGATGCCAAACCAGTTAAAGATCCTCAAAGACGATTAAATCCCAAAATGAAGGAAGTGGTAAGAAAGGAGATTCTAAAACTCCTTGAGGCATGTATTATTTATCCCGTTGCTGATAGTGAATGGGTAAGCCCTGTCCATTGTGTCCCTAAAAAGGTAGGTATTACCGTTGTTCCTAATGATAAAGATGAATTGATCCATAAAGAATTATTACAGGTTATAGGATGGTAATTGATTTTCGTAAGTTAAATAAAGCTACTAAGAAAGATCATTACCCTTTACCTTTTATTGATCAAATGCTAGAAAGGCTATCCAAACACACACATTTTTTCTTTCTAGATGGTATTCTGGCTTCTCTTAAATACCTGTGTCAGCAAAGGATCAATCTAAAACTACTTTTACTTGCCCTTTTGGTACTTTTTCTTATAGACGTGTGCCTTTTGGTTTTATGTAATGCACCTGCTACCTTTCAAAGATGCATGATGGCTATATTCTCTGATTTTTGTGAAAAGATTTGTGAGGTATTCATGGATGACTTCTCCGTCTATGGATCCTCTTTTGATGATTGTTTGAGCAACCTTGATCGAGTTTTGCAGAGATGCGAAGGCACTAATCTCATCCTGAATAGGGAAATGTGTCACTTTATGGTTAATGAAGGCATTGTCTTGGGGCACAAGATATCCGAGAGAGGTATTGAAGTTGATAAAGCCCAAGTTGATGCTATTAAAAAGATGCCATGTCCCAAGGACATAAAAGGTATAAGAAGTTTCCTTGGTCATGCCGGCTTTTATAGGAGGTTCATTAAGGACTTTTCTAAAATCTTTAGGCCTCTGACTAATTTATTGCAAAAACATATTCCTTTTGTCTTTGACGATGATTGTGTAGAAGCATTTGAAACACTTAAGAAAGCATTGATCACTACACCTATTGTTCAGCCACCTGATTGGAATTTACCTTCTGAAATTATGTGCGATGCTAGTGATTATGCTGTAGGTGTTGTTTTAGGGCAAAGAGTCGATAAGAAATTGAATGTTATCCAAAGATGCTAGTAAGACTCTTGATACCGCCCGGAGAAATTATGCTACTCTTGAAAAAGAGGTCTTAGCAGTTGTGTTTGCATGTGACAAGTTTAGACCTTATATTGTTGATTCCAAAGTTACTATTCACACTGATCATGCTGCTATTAAATATCTTATGGAAAATAAAGATTCTAAGCCTAGACTAATTAGATGGGTCCTCTTGCTCCAAGAATTTGACTTGCATATTATTGATAGAAAAGGAGCTGAGAACCCCGTCGCGGACAACTTGTCTAGGTTAGAGAATGTTCTTGATGACCCACTACCTATTAATGATAGTTTTCCTGATGAACAATTAGCGGTTGTCAATGCTTCTCGTAATGCTCCTTGGTATGCTGATTATGCTAATTACATTGTTGCTAAATATATACCGCCTAGTTTCACATACCAAAGAAAAGAAAAAGTTCTTTTATGATTTAAGACATTACTTCGGGATGATCCACACCTTTATAAAGAAGGAGTAGATGGTATTATTAGACGTTGTGTGCCTGAGCATGAACAGGAACAAATCCTACGCAACTGTCACTCTGAATCCTATGGAGGACACCACACTGGAGATAGAACTACACACAAGGTACTACAATCTGGTTTTTATTGGCCTACTCTTTTCAAATATGCTCGTAAGTTTGTCTTATCTTGTGATGAATGTCAAAGAATAGGTAACATTAGTAGACGTCAAGAAATGCCTATGAATTATTCCCTTGTTATTGAGTCGTTTGATGTTTGGGGCTTTGATTATATGGGACCTTTTCCTGCCTCCAATGGTTATACGCATATTTTAGTTGCTGTTGATTACGTTGCTAAGTGGGTAGAAGCTATTCCAACTAGTAGTGCTGATCATAACACTTCTATTAAAATGCTTAAAGAAGTTATTTTTCCGAGGTTTGGAGTCCCTAGATATCTTATGGTGATGGTGGTTCACATTTTATTCATGGTGCTTTCAGTAAGATGCTTGCTAAGTATGATGTCAATCATATAATTGCATCTCCTTATCACCCATGATCTAGTGGTCAAGTAGAGTTGAGCAATAGAGAGCTCAAATTAATTTTGCAAAAGACTGTGAATAGATCTAGAAAGAATTGGTCCAAAAAACTTGATGATGCATTATGGGCCTATAGAACTGCATATAAAAATCCTATGGGTATGTCTCCATATAAGATGGTTATGGAAAAGCATGTCATTTACCTCTTGAACTTGAACATAAAGCATATTGGGCTATTAAAGAGCTCAATTATGATTTCAAACTTGCTTAGGTGAGAAGAGGTTGTTTGATATTAGCTCACTTGATGAATGGAGAACCTAAGCATATGAGAATGCCAAGATTTTCAAAGAAAAAGTCAAACGCTGGCATGATAAGAGGATACAAAAGCGTGAGTTTAACGTAGGAGATTATGTGTTATTGTTCAACTCTCGTTTAAGATTTTTTGCAGTAAAACTTCTCTCAAAATGGGAAGGTCACTACGTTATCGAGGAGGTCTATCGTTCTGGTGCTATAAAAATCAACAACTTCGAAGGCACAAACCCGAGGGTGGTAAACGGTCAAAGAATTAAACATTATATTCCAGGTAATCCTATCAACGTTGAAACTAATATTATTGAAACCATAACCCCTGAGGAATACATAAGAGACACTTTCCAGAATGTTCCAGACCCCGAAAAGGTATAGGTACGTGGTACAGTAAGTAAACCGACTCCAAAACAACTCTAATGGCAATTTTTACCAGTTATGGATTATTTAAGAATTTTAGGAAGAAAGAAGTAGTCAAAAGGGACACGAGGTTCCCATGAGAGAGGAGTCAAGTCTCTGGGCTTCCGTGTCATCCCTGGATCGGTAATGCTGACACACACAGTACTCGAAGGGTTTATAACAGAGTAGCAATCACACACTTATTACATCGAATGTCTCAAAAGAGAACTTATTACAATAATATGGCTTAAGGCCATCTAATACGATAACAGCGGAAGGCTTGGAAGATAAAGTGAGTCCATCAACTCCAACGGCAGAGCTGAGCTGCACGGCAACGACCTATCGAACCTTACTCCTCGTCTAAAAAGTTTGCAACATAATACGTTGCAGCCCGAGAACGGGTCAGCACATGGAATATCTTTGGCAATGTAACACAATAGAGCAATAACAGAATAATGCTACCACTACATGCATATTTGGCTGGTGGAAAGCTCTATGGTTACACTTTTTGCGAAAAGCCAATTTTTCCCTACAACAAAGGAATAAATTTTAATTTAACTATCATGGTGGTTGAAACATCATTGAGAAGGTATAACCCCAACTCAATCCCACTTAAGGTAATTAACATCCCAGCAATATTAGTTAAGAGTGATGAGATAAATGTGAATACTCAGGTACTAGATACTCGAATTGTCCATAACCGGGACACGGCTAACCATGATTAGATTGTACACTCTGCAGAGGTTTGCGCACTTTTCCCCACAAGACTCGATCGCCTCCGTTGATTTCTCGCACTACATGGTGTTTGAGAAATGGATGACCAAGACACGATCTTTCGTAAACATTAACTCTCTACTCGGGTAGATCATACCAAACCTACAAAACCCACTACCTGCTGATCTACCTCTTCAAGAGCTTCACGTAACTTACTCAACTATGCTAGAGCCCATAATAGCTTGTGGCTTCACACGGAAGTTTCTAGCATGAATAATCTCAGTTCCCTTAGAGCCTGGGTGGCGGTCCATAGGAAGATCACACGGGTTCCCCGGGATTTCCAAAATAAAACAGACAACACTGGGTTCCCCAGGTGCCTCAATCCACCCAAATGTGTATTAGAGTTGCCACCTTAAGTTAAACCTTTAATTAACAATCTCACATATGTCATGGAAAACACTCAACCCAATCCACGTCTACGAGCATAGCATAGCAATATAGGCGGTACGTAGAAGTAACTCCCAAGGGTTTGACAATGCTGAGGCAATAGGTTCCTACCTCATCATCTACTTCCCAACCCACAAATTAGTGACATCCTAACCATGCAATGTTTGAGGGTTGAAACTAATGCATAAAAAATGGGTATGAAAAGAGTATGATCAAAGTGTTACTTGCCTTGCTGACGATCCGTGAATCCTAGAGACTCGTAGTAACACGCTTCGCACTAAATGTATTATATCTCAAGCAAACAATACATACATAAGTAACAAGCAAAGATGCACAAACGAAACTTCAACTGAAAGAGGTTGACCGGAGAGTTCAATTTAAGAACTCCGGTTCGCAAAAAGAATCAAACCAAACCGAGCAACGAAACTCAAACGGCGAAAGAAATAAGATCCGTTACTAATCTGAACTAGGGTCAAATTTTACAGAGACAAAAGCTGGTTTAAGTTGGTTATTCGGAAAGAGGGTTTCGAGATGAAACTCCAGGCGCTTGAATCGCCTGATTCCGATAAACGAGCGAAAAGTTATACTAGTACGAACATCGGATCAGAAATCGCGATCAGGAAAATCGCGGAATAAATCCGATAAAAAGAAAAATGACGAACGGCTTAACGAACGAACATTCGTTAGCAGAAACTAAACGACGAACACGTTCGTTAAAACGAATGAACGAGCGAACGCTCGCTAACTAAATAAACCGGAGAATAAAACCGATCTATATAAAAAACGAACTAGGGTTTTTCTAGAAAAAACCGAAGGGGTTTTTCTTTAAAAAAACCGGGCAGCGGGGCGGCTACCTCCGGCGAGGTCGTCCGGCGAGGAGGCGACTCCTGCGGGCGGTGAGGGGCGGCGGGGCTCGGCGACGGCGCTGGTGGCGGCGGGAGGCGGCGACGGCTAGAGGCGGCGGCGGCGCTTAGGGCGGCGGCGGCGACTGGCCGGCCGGGCGGCTCTGGCTCGAGGCTCGGCTCCGGGCTCCAGGAGGTGGCGGTGGTGGTGGTGGCTAGAGGTGGGGTGGTGGCGTATATAAAGGCGGGCGGCGGCGGAGTCCGGCTCGGACTCGGAGGAGGCAAGCCGGCGTGAGTCCGGCTCGGAGGAGGAGGCAAGCGCGGTGGCGGAGTCCGGCTCGGACTCGAGTCCGGGTCGGCAATGGCTAGAGCAGCCAGGAGGCGGCCGGCGGCGGCGGGCTGGCTTTGCTCGGCTGGGCCCTAGGCCCAGTCGGGCGCGGGTCTCTCTCTTTTAAAAAAAACGTTCCGCCGAAACCAAAAAAAATCCTAGAAAATAAATAAAAATAAAAAAAATACCAAAACAAGTTTTCTCTATCTAAATGAAATTTGGAACAAGATGAACTTTTCTTGGCCCCTAAAATGCAATTTTTAAAACATGCAAATTTTTCTAGGGCAAATAAAAACCAAATAATGATTTTAACATTTTTCCTCCGATATTTCAATTATTTTGGAGAAGTCATATTATCTCCCCTCATTTATTATTTTAAAATGAAATATTTTCGGGAGAGAAAATAATTAAAATCTAAATCCTCGTCTTCATTATTTGATAAAATTCAAATATGAAAATTGGAAAAATCCTCAACTCTCTCCGAGGTTTCTTGAGTTACTTAGGGTTTCGAGGATTGCAAACGAAATGCAATAAAATATGATATGCATGGATGACCTATGTATAACATGCCAAATTGAAAATTTGGGATGTTACAAACCTACCCCCCTTAAGATGAATCTCGCCCTCGGGATTCGGGTTGGCTAGAAAATAGGTGCGGATGGTCCTTGCGAATATCCTCTTCTCGCTCCCAGGTGCCTTCTTCCTCGGTATGGTGGCTCCACTGAACTTTGCAAAACTTGATAACCTTGCTGCGAGTGACTCAGCTGTAAAAATCAAGAATCTTTATTGGCTTTTCCTCATTGGTCAGATTACTATCTAGCTAAATAGCCTCCAAGGGCACTGTATCATTTAATGGTACATCGACCATCTCAGCATGGCACTTCTTCAGCCGTGATATGTGAAACACATCGTGAACTCCTGACAATCCTTCAGGTAACTCCAGCTTGTAGGCAACTTCTCCCATCCGTTCCAAAACACGATACGGTCCTACAAATATTGGGGCTAACTTTCCCTTAACTCCAAAACGTTTCACTCCCCTCAAGGGTGATACTCGCATATAGGCTCTGTCTCCAATTTCATAGGTTACTTCCTTGCGTTTTGAATCTGCATAACTCTTCTGTCTGGACTGAGCAATCTTTAGTCTGTCTCTGATCAGTTTAACCTTCTCCTCTGATTCCTTGATCAAATCTGGTCCAAACAACTGACGGTCTCCTACCTCATCCCACATCAATGGTGTTCTACATCTACGTCCATACTGTGGCTTGAGCGGTGCCATCTTCAAAGCGGCTCGGTAGTTGTTGTTATATGAGAACTACGTATGCGGCAAATTGTCATCCCAACTAGATCCATAATCTAGTGCATGTGCTCTCAACATGTCTTCCGTAATCTGATTGACTCTCTCGGTGCATCCATCCGTCTGCATGGGTGGAAAGCGGTCTTGAACTCCAATCTGTACCCAAGGTCCGTGTAGTTGATGCCAAAACCTTGAAGTAAACTGCGTTCCTCTATCCGTCTGATGCTCCTCGGAACTCCATGCAAACATACGATCCTGGACATATATATCTTGGCCAACTTGGCACTTGTATAAGTTGTTTTCACTTTGGGATGAAGTGAGCTACTTTGGTCAAACGATCCACAACTACCCATATTGAATCATATCCCGCCTTGGTTACGGGTAATCCGTAATAAAGTCCATGCCAAGTTTGTCCCACTTCCATTTGGATATTGGCATAGGTACATACTTGATCCTCTTGGCTTCGATGCTCTGCCTTCACTCTCTGACATACATCACATACGGCTACATACTCGGCAATATCCTTTTTCATACCAGTCCACCAGAAACGTTCCTTCAAGTCCAAATACATCTTGGTGTTTCCGGGGTGAATCGAGTATGGTGAGTCATGGGCCTCCTGAAGTATTAACTTCCTGATCTCTGAATTGTTGGGCACGTAAATTCGGTCCTCAAACCACAAGGTATCGTGCTCATCCTTGCGAAAACCTTTGGCTTTACCTTCGCCCATCTTCTCTCTTATCTCAGCAATCTCTTTGTCCTCCTTCTGAGCTTCTCGAATCTTGTCCAACAATGTCGACTGAACCTCCAGGGTTGCAATGAAACCTCTTGGAACAATTTCCAACCGAAGTTCCATGATTTCCTCAGCTAACTCCTTTGGCAATCCTTTACTTTCAAGGATATTGCATAACTCTTCTGGCTCAAAGCGTCTGCTACGACGTTGGCCTTTCCTGGATGATAGTGTAGCTTCATATTGTAATCCTTTATAAGTTCCAGCCATCTCCTCTTCGTTCTTCGAGTATATCATAATATCATCAATAAACACCACAACAAACTTGTCCAAATACTCCATGAACACCTTGTTCATCATACTCATGAAATAGGCAGGGGCGTTAGTCAGTCCAAATGACATGACCGTATACTCATATAATCCATACCGTGTGGTAAACGCTGTCTTTGGTATATCCTTCTCTCGGATCTTCAACTGATGGTATCCTGATCGTAGACCAATCTTCGAAAACACCTTAGCTCCTTGCAACTGATCAAACAAATCATTTATCATCGGTAAGGGATACTTGTTCTTTATCGTTACTTCATTCAGAGCTCGGTAATCAACAACCATTCTCACGGATTTATGCTTCTTCTCCACCAAAAGTACTGGGGCTCCCCAAGGTGATGAACTTCTACGAATGTAACCTTTCTCCAATAACTCCTTGATCTGCTTTTTGATTTCCTCCAGATCATTTGCGGGCATCCGATAGGGTCTCTTGGATATTGGCCTGCACAGCAATAGCTCTATCAAGAACTTCGATGTCTCTATCCGGTGGCATGCACAGTAACTCTTCCGGGAAAACATCCGAAAATCTTTTACTGTGTACTTCCTCTGTACAACTCCGTGAGGGTATTCACTTGGCTCCTCCTAGGCACATGCCTAGACACATACTTAATCCTTTTTCCCTCCGTGGTAAGATAAATTGACTTGCTAGCACAGTCAATACTTCCTCCATACTTGACATCTAGTCCATACCTAATATCACATCCAATCCTTGTGACTCCAAGATGATTAGGTCAGACGGAAAAACATGCGTGCCAATGATTAGGGGTATCTGGGTGCACCATCTGCTAGCCATGTACTCTGCTCCAAGCGAGCTCACTAAAAGAGGGGTCCTAAGGGTTTGGGTTGGTAACTTAAACTTTTCCACAAATCCCCTTGATATGTATGAATGTGATGCACCGATCGAAAAGAACAAGAAATAGTAAATGGTGAACCAAAAACTTACCTATTACGGCGTCCATTTGCTCTTCGACTTCCTCCACGTTAACGTGGTTCACTTGTCCTTTGTTGAATGGATTGGGCTTCTTCCCAAGGCTCCCATTTCCGCTTTCCATTCCTTCCTTGAGGCAGTCATTGGCATAGTGCCCTGTCTTCCCGCACTTAAAGCAAATAACTTGGCTTAAGTCCCTCTTGGCGGGTGTAGATGGGTTAGAGCGATTCGATTATTGTTGACTCCATTCCCATTCCCGTTCTTCGCACCATTTTGATTATGCGATCCTCCTCCAAAGATGCTTATGACCTCCATGGTTATGAACAAGTCCTCCCGAGTTCGGGGTTAAGCGAGGCTTGGGTGAGCTCTGAGTTGTACTTCCCTTGTCCATACTTCCTCTTACGGCTCTCAATTTGCTGCTGCTTTCCTTCAATCATTAGGGCCTTATCTACCAACTCCCGGTAGTTGTTGAAAGTTGCCACCATCAACTGCATACTCATCTCATCATTCAGCCCTTCCATAAACTTCTCACCTTCGCGGCATCTGTGGCCACATCATCGTGGGCATAGCATGATAACTTCCTAAACTCATCCACGTCTTTGGGCCACGATGCGGTTCCCCTGGCGTAAGTTATGCGAAACTCACGCTTCTTCATCTGCATGGCTCCGGTTGAGACATGGGCCGTCTTAAAAGCTTGTTGGAACTGGTCCCCAAGTGACATTGGCTATAGGAAAAGTAGCGTGTAATTCTCCCACCATGCGGTTCTTTGGTCCATCCAATTGATGTGCGGCAAAGCGCACCCTCTCGGCATCCGTGCATCCTGCGGTGGTTAACTCCCTTCCAATATGGCATAGCCAATCATCAGCAACTATTGGCTCGGTGCTACTGGAAAACACCGGCGGTTCTAGCCTCAGGAAACGAGTTAAATTGTCCACTGGCAGCGGGTTGTTGTTGGCATTGTTGTTGTTGGCGTTGCCCTGGTTCTGAACTAGCAATTGCATCAAGGCATTCTTTTGCTGGATCAACTGGGTGAGCTCCGGTGGGAAAACAAAACCGGGGTCACGTCTCGGAGGCATCTGAGGGTTTTTAGATGGAAGAGATTAGAATAGAAAAATGATCTAGGGGAAAAACACTACCCATATGCATATGAGGCAAACACAAACATTCATTCAATCAATCAAGCAAGGGCATATAGACGGTCTAGGACTATCGCAAAAGTGCTCAACTACTACTAGTTACATGGGGGAATACTACTATTATATGGTGGTCATCTAGAAATTTTGATCGGTGGAAGACTCCATGATGTCCGCTCCGACTTCGTCTTCATAGTCATCATCACTTGGATCGGAATCGGTGTAAATGCGATGATGATGTAGTTGTCCGGACAAGTGGGATCTTCTTCCTCTTCTTCCGGTCGATCCTCCCATGAAGACTCCGATCTTCTTGACTAGGTCGTCATTCTTCTCCAGTAGTGTCTTGATTTCCTCCTCATATCCATCGCGGGTAAACTTGAGTTCTTCCTGCAGCTCGATGATCCTAGTTTTTGCCTTCTTCATCTCCATCATGTCTGCGCAAGACATCCGGGTTCTCTGACGTCAAAGCTGGTTTAGCTCCTGGATGTAAGCTGCAATGGATCTATCCTTCTTGGTGCTGATTACTTCCCATTGCTCGTCTCGGCGCCCACATATTTGATATATGGTGTCTTTAAGCTCCCTGTTGTAGACTTCTCCAATGCGTCCCATGGTAATGTGAGCTGCCATACTCTTGCCAAGACTCCAGGTGGGTGCTTCGAAAGAAAACTCTATGGGCTTGGAAGTTGGCGAGAATGTCCTTCCTGGAACTTGTACTTGAATCATCCGATTGCTCTTCTTGAGTAAAGTGGCGTTATGCGTCCGGTGAAGCCTGGTATTCCAATATTCAGGTACCTAGTGACTTCCTTCAAGTGGCGTCCAAAAGGTGTGTCTTCATCCGGTTGTGCAAACTTGTTCTTCATCTCCGTCATCCTAAAGAGTGGAAAAATGGAGAGGAGTCGGAAATGAGTAGAGAAGAGTGACCTATGTTTTATCTTAGTGGTCGTGTCCTACACTCAACGTGTGCTCTGATACCATCTTGTAGCGACCCGACCTCGAGATGGTCAAGTCTACGTGCTTCGTGTCATCCACGGATCGATAATCTTTGACACACCACGATTACTCGAAGGGTTTATAACAGAGTAGCAATCACACACTTATTACATCGAATGTCTCAAAAGAGAACTTATTACAATAATATGGCTTAAGGCCATCTAATACGATAGCAGCGGAAGGCTTGGAAGATAAAGTGAGTCCATCAACTCCAACGGCATAGCCGAAATTTGCGGCAACGACCTATCGAACCTTACTCCTCGTCTGAAAAGTCTGCAACATAATACGTTGCAGCCCGAGAATGGGTCAGCACATGGAATATGCTAGCAATGTAACACAATAGAGCAATAACAGAATAATGCTACCACTACATGCATAATTGGCTGGTGGAAAGCTCTATGGTTACAGTTTTTGCGAAAAGCCTATTTTTCCCTACAACAAAGGAATAAATTTTAATTTAACTATCATGGTGGTTGAAACATCATTGAGAAGGTATAACCCCAACTCAATCCCAATTAGGGTAATTAACATCCCAGCAATATTAGTTAAGAGTGATGAGATACATGTGAATACTCAGGTACTAGATACTCAGAATTGTCCATAACCGGGGACACGGCTAACCATGATTAGATTGTACACTCTGCAGAGGTTTGCGCACTTTTCCCCACAAGACTCGATCGCCTCCGTTGATTTCTCGTGACTACATGGTGTTTGAGAAAGCGGATGACCGAGACACGATCTTTCGTAAACATTAACTCTCTACTCGGGTAGATCATACCAAACCTACAAAACCCACTACCTGCTGATCTACCTCTTCAAGAGCTTCACGTAACTTACTCAACTATGCTAGAGCCCATAATAGCTTGTGGCTGCACACGGAAGTTTCTAGCATGAATAATCTCAGATCCCTTAGAGCCTGGGTGGCGGTCCATAGGAAGATCACACGGGTTCCCCGGGATTTCCAAAATAAAACAGACAACACTAGGTTCCCCAGGTGCCTCAATCCACCCAGATGTGTATTAGAGTTGCCACCTTAAGTTAAACCTTTAATTAACAATCTCACATATGTCATGGAAAACACTCAACCCAATCCATGTCTACGAGCATAGCATAGCAATATAGGCGATACGTAGAAGTAACTCCCAAGGGTTTGACAGTAACAGGGCAATAGGTTCCTACCTCATCATCTACTTCCCAACCCACAAATTAATGACATCCTAACCATGCAATGTTTGAGGGTTGAAACTAATGCATAAAAACTGGAGTACGAAAAGAGTATGATCAAAGTGTTACTTGCCTTCTTTGACGATCCGTGAATCCTAGAGACTCGTAGTAACACGCTTCGCACTCCGGGAATTCTATCGCAAGCAAACAGTACATACATAAGCAACAAGCAAAGATGCACAAACGAAACTTCAACTGAAAGAGGTTGACCGGAGAGTTCAATTTAAGAACTCCGGTTCGCAAAAAGAATCAAACCAAACCGAGCAACGAAACTCAAACGGCGAAAGAAATAAGATCCATTACTAATCTGAACTAGGGTCAAATTTTACAGAGACAAAAGCTGGTTTAAGTTGGTTATTCGGAAAGAGGGTTTCGAGAGGAAACTCCAGGCGCTTGAATCGCCCGATTCCGATAAACGAGCAAAAAGTTATACTAGTACGAACATCAGATCAGAAATCGCAATCAGGAAAATCGCGGAATAAATCCGATAAAAAGAAAAACGACGAACGTTCGTTAGCAGAAACTAAACGACGAACACGTTCGTTAAAACGAACGAACGAGCGAACGCTCGCTAAGTAAATAAACCGGAGAATAAAACCGATCTATATAAAAAAACAAACTAGGGTTTTTCAAAAAAAACGAAGGGTTTTTTTAAAAACCGGCGGCGGGCGGCTACCTCCAGAGGTTGTCCGTGAGGCGGGGCGACTCCAGCGGGCGGTGAGGGGCGGCAGCTCGGCGAGGGCGCTGGGTGGCGGAGGGGGCGGTGACGGCGAGAGGCGGCGGCGGGCGCTTAGGGCAACAGCGGCGACTGGCGGCGGCTCGGGGCTCGAGGCTCAGCCTCGCTCCGGAGGTGGCATGGTGGTGGTGGCTAGAGGGGGTGGCGGCGATATAAAGTGGGCGGGCGACTTGGAGGAGGGGGCACAAGCGGCGGAGTCCGGGACGGCGGCGGGCGCAAGGCCAGGAGGCGGCGGGCGGCTGGGCCCTAGGCCCAGTCGGGCGCGGGTCTCTCTCTCTTTTAAAAAAAAACGTTCCGCCGAAACCCAAAAAAAAATCCTAGAAAATAAAAAAATACCAAAACAAGTTTTCTCTGTCTAAATGAAATTTAGAACAATATGAACTTTTCTTGGCCCCTAAAATGCAATTTTTGAAACATGCAAATTTTTCTAGGGCAAATAAAATCAAATAAAAACCAAATAATGATTTTAACATTTTTCCTCCGATATTTCAATTATTTTGGAGAAGTCATATTATCTCCCTCATTTATTATTTTAAAATGAAATATTTTCCGGAGAGAAAATAATTAAAATCAAAATCCTCATCTTCATTATTTGATAAAATTCAAATATGAAAATTGGAAAAATCCTCAACTCTCTCCGAGGGTCCTTGAGCTGCTTAGGGTTTCGAGGATTGCAAACGAAATGCAATAAAATATGATATGCATGGATGACCTATGTATAACATGCCAAATTGAAAATTTGGGATGTTACAAGTCTTGAGAAAGTAGAAAGAGCAAAAGAGTTCATATTGATCTTATGGATAGTGATAACTTCACACATAAAAAGTATGAGGCATAAAAATTGTTGAGAGTTGATGAACGTAGCCTTGGTCATTGTTGCAATTAATAGGAAGTGATAAGGAAAGAGGGGTTCACATATAAATATATTATCTTGGACATCTTTTATGATTGTGAAGCACTCATTAAGTATGACATGCTAAAAGAGTTGATGT
This sequence comes from Aegilops bicornis, assembly GCA_021605145.1. Classification (NCBI taxonomy): domain Eukaryota; kingdom Viridiplantae; phylum Streptophyta; class Magnoliopsida; order Poales; family Poaceae; genus Aegilops; species Aegilops bicornis. The sequence continues at coordinate 417,169,674 of CM038670.1, read as the reverse complement.
TGGACAAGGAAGACAACGTAATGGTTTATGTTTTCCGACATCTCAGTTAAAGTATAATGTCATTGACCTTCCAAACATGTTGAGCTTGCCTTTCCCCCTCATGCTAGCCAAATTCCTTGCACCAAGTAGAGATACTACTTGTGCTTCCAAATATCCTTAAAGCCAGTTTTGCCATGAGAGTCCACCATACCTACCTATGGATTGAATAAGATCCTTCAAGTAAGTTGTCATCGGTGCAAGCAATAAAAATTGCTCTAAATATGTATGACTTATTAGTGCAGAGAAAATAAACTTTGTATGAACTTGTTGTGGAAGTAATAAAAGCGACGGACTGCATAATAAAGGTCCACATACAATGGGCAATATAAAATGACGTTCTTTTGCACTAAGACTTTATGCATCAACCCTAAGCGCGCATGACAACCTCTGCTTCCCTTTGCGAAGGGCCTATCTTTTACTTCTATTTTACTTTATGCTTGAGTCAAGGTGATGCTCACCTTTCCCTTTTTATTTTTATCCTTTGGCAAGCTCCTCGTGTTTGAAAGATCATGATACATATATCCAATTGGATGTAAGTTGGCATAGGCTATTATTGTTGACATGACCTAAAGGTGAATATGTTGGGAGGCGATACAATAAGCCCGTATCTTTCTCAGTGTCCGGCTGAAACTCTATAACCACAAGTATGCGTGAGTGTTAATAATTGTAGGGGACTACGAGATAGTTGAGTATGTGAGCTTGCTGAAAAGCTATATTATTGACTCATTCCGATGTTACGATAAATTGCAATTGCTTCAATGACTGAGATTATAGTTTGTTTGTTCCCAATGAAGTTTTTGAACCATACTTGACATTGTGAATTGCTTATTACTTGAGCATAGGAAATCATATGACAAAATACATATATGTTGCTGTTATTAGAATGATCATGATGCCCTCATGTCCGTATTTTATTTTTATCGACACCTCTATCTCTAAACATGTGGACATATTTTTCGATTTCGACTTCCGCTTGAGGACAAGCGAGGTCTAAGCTTGGGGGAGTTGATACGTCCATTTTGCATCATGCTTTTATATCAATATTTATTGCATTATGGGCTGTTATTACACATTATATCTCAATACTTATGGCTATTCTCTCTTATTTTACAAGGTTTACCATGAAGAGGGGATCTTGTAATTTGGAATTCTGGCTGGAAAAGGAGCAAACGTTGGAAACCTATTCCGCACAACTCCAAAAGTCATGAAACTCCACGAAACAAATTTTTGGAATTTATAAGAATTTATGAGTAAAAGAAATAGGCCAGGCCCACACCTGTCCGAGAGGCAGGCGCCCCCTATAGGGCGCGCCCCTATCTACTGGGCCCCCTGGTGGGCCTTCGGTGTCCATCTTCTACTATATCAGAGCTTTTACCCTAGAAAAAATCGTGGGCAAGCTTATGGGACGAAACTCCGCCGCCACGAGGCGGAACCTTGGCGGAACCAATCTAGGGCTCTGGCGGAGGCTGTTGCCGGGGACACTTCCCCTCGGGAGGAAATCATCACCAACGCTATCACCAACGATCCTCTCATCGAGAGGGTTCAATCTCCATCAACATCTTCACCAGCACCATCTCCTCTCAAAACCCTAGTTCATCTCTTGTATCCAATCTTGTATCAAAACCACAAATTGGTACCTGTGGGTTGCTAGTAGTGTTGATTACTCCTTGTAGTTGACGCTAGTTCGTTTACTTGGTGGAAGATCATATGTTCAGATCCTTTATGCATATTATTACTCCTCTGATTATGAACATGAATATGCTTTGTGAGTAGTTACGTTTGTCCATGAGGACATGGGAGAAGTCTTGCTATTAGTAGTCGTGTGAATTTGGTATTCGTTCGATATTTTGATGAGATGTATGTTGTCTTTCCTCTAGTGATGTTATGTGAACGTCGACTACATGAAACTTCACCATTATTTGGGCCTAGAGGAAGGCATAGGGAAGTAATAAGTATATGATGGGTTGCTAGAGTGACAGAAGCTTAAACCCTAGTTTATGCGTTGCTTCGTTAGGGGCTGATATGGACCCATATGTTTAATGCTATGGTTAGGTTTACCTTAATACTCCTTTTTGTAGTTGGCGGATGCTTGCAATAGGGGTTAATCATAAGTGGGATGCTTGTCCAAGTTAGGACAGTACCCAAGTGTCGATCCACCCACATATCAAATTATCAAATTACCGAACGCGAATCTTACGAACATGATGAAACCTGGCTTGACGATAATTCCCAATGTGTCCTCGGGAGCTCCTTCTTCATTATTAGAATTTGTCCAGGCTTATCCTTTGCTACATAAAGGATTGGGCCACCTTGCTGCACTTTATTTACTTTATTTACTTTTTGCTCGTTACTATTTATCTTATCACAAAACTATCTATCACCTATTATTTCAGTGCTTGCAGACAAAACCTTACTGAAAACCGCTTATCATTTCCTTCTGCTCCTCATTGGGTTCGACACTCTTACTTATCGAAAGGACTACAATAGATCCCCTATACTTGTGGGTCATCACGTGTGAGTTAAAATAAAAGGTGCGTGACGTCTTTTGTTTTTTAGAAGTTCTGAGGGTAGGGTGTGAAGAGCACATATGTGTGTGACGTCTACCTGCAGATAGACGGTGGGTGCGAGAGGACTCGGGAGAGTCGTGACTCATGAAGATACGTGTGTGCGTGAGAGAGAAGGGGCACATATCAATGCAATGAATGTGTCCGTAAATCATTATCCGACAAACGTTCACCACAAGCCGTTTCCTGCCGAACGTTGTAAGAACGGTTAGATCGGCATCCGACAGTGTCAGTTTTGCTATGTTATTTAACAGAGCAGCCACTCCTCCTACACACAAATCTTCCACGTGAGTGTTAGCAACTATCATATGCTCCTCCCTCCGTTCCCAAATGCAGTGCATATAGCTTTATTGAAATTCGAACCTCGCAAACTTTTACCGAGTTTCCGCGTACCAAAATGCACATATAGAATACCCAGTATATATAATTTCATAAATCTTTGAGAGGTAACTATAAAGATGGGGGAGGAGTCTACAAAGAAAGACCCTGCTTTGTTGTGGAGGAATATCATAGGAACTCTATATGATATGATTTTTATAGGATTTTTTCCTTTAGAGCCAATTGGTTCATAGGAATAGATTCATATACTCCAAATTTCAAAGGAAATAAACATGATATCATTTTTATAGCTTTAGAGACACTTGGTTCATATGAATGGATTCCTATACTCCCATAATTTCAAAGGAAAATAAACATTAGAGTATATTCAATAGAAAAGTTCCTATGATGTGAACCAAATGACATCTCTTTTCTAATCCGTCCTCATAGGAATTGAGATACATGTCATCTCTAGATTCAATAGAAAAGTTCCTATGATGTGAACCAAATGACATCTATTTTCCAATACCTACTCATAGGAATCGAGATACATGTCATCTCTTTCCCTACAACTTCCATGTATACATCTTCTATTCCTAAATAGTTAGTGCAACCCACTAGTAGCTTTTTTCCTAGACATGCAACTATGGCACAAGAACACGTCATGCATGCAAGTCATAAATCACATTGTTTTTTCTACTCTATGCATGCAAGCACCACATCATCAATTCGCATGTTACTCATAAGTTATTTCGTGCATTAAATTTTGCATTGACAATGTATGTGCTGGTCACGTGCACACATATGTAGTTCACATTCACATTTTTGTTAGAAATGCCATTCTTTTAACTACAATTCATTTTTTCTCTTTGTACTCCCTCCGTCTAGGTGTGTAAGTCATCTTCCGAAAACCAAACAATCCCAAAACACTTTGGCACGGTACATTAACTCCCTCCTTGTTTCTTGTTTCATGACATATCAATCAATAAGAAATGTGGGTCGTGCATGCTTTCCCAAAACACAAGCACTTCTCCTTTGTTCTAGAATCTTTCGTATCATAATTGCCCAAACTTTTTTTTCTAAATGAATTGCTATTATTTGTTTTTTTACTTTATGCTTTACAATGCACAATCCCATGATTCTTAACCTTTTATAAAACTAATTGATTTTGACTGAGATTAACTATAAGAACTAAACAAACATCTACATCATGCATATATGACTCAAAGCTTTACATGATATAGTGTGTATTTATTCATAATTTGGTTTCCAAATCTCATGCGTTCAATGCATGTGTACCTTACTAGTTTTGAGTAGAGTAGCAAATTTCACGCGACCACGGGTATATCAAAATGCAGGACCCATGCATCATTGCCTTTTGGTCGAACCTACGTCCACAATTTTTTGTACGTATATCTCCACTGGTCCCCGAACCTAAAATGGTGCCTCGTTCCCGTAAAACCAAGCGGCCCACACATATTAAGGCGTTGACTCGAACTCAATCTCTCTCTCTCGTTTACTACGACGTGGCCCCGCACGCCGTAGTACTCTTACAAACCCTACCCCCGCACGCATCATCGATTTTCTTCAAGAGGACGAGGGAGAAGCGGATTTGTAGTGGAGGCGCTTTCAAAAAAATGGATTTGTAGTGGAGGCCCCTACCCTAGGGTGCCCTAGGTAGTTGCCGCATGCATCATTGGTTTTCTCTTTTGTTTATGCTCTTGCGCCCTAGAGTGAAATGATGGTTGCTTCGTCCGTCCAGCTTAATGCAGTAAAGGTGGGGCTTTGTGATTTGACCCCTCATCGCTCATTTACTACTACTACGGCGCTACAACCAGGGTGCCTCCAAGTCCAACCGCTGCTCCGAACTGTAATTTGGTGTATCGCATGTGGAACAAGATGGTGGATGAGCCACATGTCGGCCAAAAGGGTCCTATTAAGTGTGTCACCATTTCGTGTGCGGACTGACCCTGCTTGAGTTGCTATGCCAACACGACAGGAGCAGCCTACCACTTGGTTTTGCTCCTTGGTGAATCCCGACTATATTGATCTAAAAAGATACGTACTGTACTACCCTCTCCGTCTAGGTTTATAGGACGCGCACGTAGTTCTCGGTCATCCATTTGACTAACTAAATATGAGTTACTATGTCACAAAAAGTATATCATTTGATTCTTAAGCGGATGTAGTTTCTAAACATACACTGTTCATCACATATATAGCCAGTTAAATTCTCAACCTAGAACGACATGCATGCCATGTAAACCGATACTGAGGAAATAGTAAAAATGAGGTGATTTTACCGAGCGATGGGCGGGGGAGCATGGCCTGCCATGCGGTCTCATGTGTCATGATGTACCAAGGCGATGCGCATGTCACTCTTGAGGCAGAACAATGGCAGAAGCAATACTATGAGGTTTTCTTCAAGGAGATGATGGCGAAGCGAAGTGTGAAATAATGGTTGCTTCGTTAAATGCAGGAAGGTGCGACATTGTGATTTGACGTCTCATTGCTCATTACTACTATTGGGGCAGTACGACTAGGGTGCGTCCCCCTGCTGTTCTGCACTGTTATTTGGTGCATGACACGTCGACCCGGTTGCTATATGTCCCACATGTCGGCGAGAGGAAGTACATAATTCATGAAAGCGAGCGTCGACGGAGGAGTACAAGACACGGCTTGGTTTTTGCTGCTTCGCGTGATCCATCAATACAAACCTAGACTAAAAAAAGGAGAGGGCGGATCTTTTCCCGTGGGGCAGGCTGGGGAGTTTGGCATAGTCTGTTCGAGGCAACGAGGCAGGAAGGGAAACAAGCAAATAAAGGTTGATCGACTTAGTTTTGGGAAAATCTGATTTTACGGAGTACGTACCCACTATGGAGGTAGTATGCTACTTACTACTCCCTCCTTTCCGGTTTACAGGGCTCGTCTAAAAAAATTGTTTTTCCGTTTTATAAGTCTCAATTCTACTAGTAGTAGTCGTACCATCACATGTTGGATTTCGAGGTGCGTTAAATCACCCGATGCAAGCATTGTCAAGAGAAAACTCACCAATGCATGTAGAAGTTCATGGAAATCATTTAGTGGTCATGCATGCATTTGTTCTAATTAATGCCTCGGTAAACATAACTTCTTGAGAAAAACGAGCGTACATTACTTGTGCAAACTATGAAATTAATTCCACCACTCACCGTCTACCTTGGTTGGAGAGATTTTGAAATTGAGCCATAAACTGGAAAGGAGGGAGTAGTAACATAGCCTAGGGTAGCTTGCTGCACCACGGACTCCAAGGAAATTGTTGTAGTACTACTCCTATATACCACTATACTATTCCTACTACTACTACTACTACTACTACTACTACTACTACTACTACTAAAAGACATCTATTCCAAACAATATGATAATCTCTCTAACCAAGGTAGGGACGAGGAGTAAACGGAGGGATTAGTAAAATTTGCTCCTCGTCCTGTGAGCCACCGCGCGCGTGGGCGAGGGAGCGGGCATAAGGCGTAGTACTACTACCTCCGTCCTGGTTTATAGGTCACCTTTGTAGTTCGTGCCAAATTTCTTCCTGCGAGCCACTGCGCCTGTGGGCGGGGGAGACGGTGTAGTAAGCAAGCTTCTCCTCATTCTACGAGTTGACGGGATACATCAAAAGTAATACATACAGAGCATCTCGAGTGTATAGAACATTGCCTCTAAGGTAGGCCCCACATGACGCGTCAAGTCGCAATTTGTTTGTTCACCGGTGGTAGACGATCCTCCATCAAGTGGACAGCCAGTACATGTGTCAAATTACCACGTGGTCTGCCTTTTCGTACAGAAATGAGCTCCACCGTGTACCCGCGAGGGTGTGGTTGGGAAAGAGACGGGAGTACGTGCGCCGTGCATGCACCTCTTCTCGTGCACGTCCCCCACCTACGTGGGTATGTGTGAGAGAGATACAAACCTAGACATAATGCGCCGTCCATCCCCATGCCTCCGCCCAGTCCGACCACCAGTCACCACCGTGCCCCACTCCTCCTCACCTTATGTCTCATCTTTGTCGAGATATCATTTTTCGATGAAATTCTCGAGATACCATTTTTCCGATAAAATTCTCGAGATATCATTAGTTTTTACACATGGGATTACTCCTGCATGGGTCAATCACAACAGGGGTTTTGTAAAAAAAATGCATCTTGATGTTCTGTGCAATGCATGGGCATCTTTCTAGTCCATGAAAACAACACATGGCAAAATTTCACGGCGAACGAGGGATTTGAATCTTCTGGGAGGGGTTGTTTGAATTTTGCCTGGGGTAGCCAAAATATTGGCGACCCTTTTGTCCACCAGTGCCTTTGCCAACGATGAATGAGGAATGGCTCAGGTGCTCATGCATTCTCCAGCGCGCACGTTGGAGACGAGCTCACACGAGTTGTGCTTTTTTTGTCCCACCACGCCGCCTGAGCCGGCCGCAGACCGAGCGACGAACTGCATATTACGCCATCCGACCGTAGTCGCACACATTCTGACAGCAGCTCAACCAGCCGGACGAAATTCATGCAAACACGACGATATTTCTCATAAACAATGACGGAATTCATATAAAATACCGGATTTTCATCCAAACATGACGGATCTCATTACATTCAAATCAACTAAGCGGTGTTAGTTCTGGACAGCACAGGTATATAATATCTGGCCTAAATGGTCGCCCGCCGATCCATTTGTGTTCATCATGTCCGACAGCACAATCACCGGACTACCGGGAGCCCTGGAGGTATGTGCTTCAGCGTGAAGGACGGCTCGCTTCCCCTCTGCCCAACTGATATGGTTGGTTGATGCCCAAGATGATGGTGGAAGGGGGCTTCTCCGCTTCTGTGGAGCCCATGCGGGGTCTATGAAGGTCCTCGCAACAAAAGGATCCGGCAAGACACCTGCTGTGTACACCGGTGTCGCCTCCGCGGTGGCCTTCATGGGACCCAAGCGGCGGCGGCCTCCCGTGTTCTACTTCTCCTCGATGATAGCGGCAGACGTGGAGGCGCTGGCCATCGACTCGTCGCTCTCCGCGCACCCGGCTTCTGTCTCTGCTTGCATGGTGTGGCCGCCGGCATGGGAGTCTCGGCCACAGAAACGGGAGACGCGGTCGCATACACGGGAGGCACGGTACGAGGCGGCGGCGTGGATGGCAACAATGATGCCCATGCGCCACTCCTTGTCAAGCTGGCCTGGAGCGGCGAGTTGCTGAACTGCGCGCCGGCTTGGGGCGGCAACTGGCTCCGTCGGGCGAGGGGAGGGAGGTGGATCAGTGAGCTACATAGCTCGTATCCGGCGGGCTTGGCAGGCCATCCAGACGGATTGGATGCGGGATAACTACTCTTCGTAAGCCATTGTAAGAGTGGACAAAATGGTGAAGGAGGAGATAGGGGAGCGGCGGCGGTGTGCGATTCTTGGCTGGCGTTACGTTTAATGTTGGCCGGTTCATGAATCGACATTTGTCCAGAGTGGGTTTCTCGGCTTCCACACGGGTTTCATGGAGGCGTTTCAATGCGGCAAGGAGGCGTGTTCAGCCGGGTGTGCATCGAGTGGCGCCCTCGACTCTAACGTACGGCACCGCGCCGTTCTTCCACTAATGTGTGGGCTCTTTGGGTACATGGCCTGCATGTCAGTGACCCAACGCAAGCAGCGCACGATAGAGGAACTTTTGGTGGGCCTGGGCGGTCAGAATCGGGCATTTCATAAACCCATGATTGTTCATTGAGTGTGACGTCATCTATTTCATCTAGATAAGCCTACTATATAATGTAAGAGAATTTTAAAATTTTCATATATATGTTGATAGCCCGTTCGAAAGGTTGTGATTCACAAAGACCACTGCAAACATCAATATTCTGCCTATCACAGATAAGATCAATTAAAACTTGCAAAAAAAAAGATAAGATTGATTAATACCCGTAACAATCCATGTCCTTAACAAAGGGTGCACGCACGTATAGTTTGAGCGTGTGTCTTGCATCATGTGTGGTGTGCATGTAGGCGCGCGAGTGTTGCGTGCGTGCATGTGTACGTTTCAGTGTTGCATGCATGTGTGCGTACGTGCGTGTGTTCGTGAGTGCATGTGTACGTGTCAGTGTTGCATGCCTGCATGCATGCGTGTGTTCGTTATGTGTATGTGTCAGTGTTGCACGTCTGCATGCATGTGTGTGTTCGTGAGAGTGTTGCATGCGTGCATGTGTACGTGAGGGGTGAGGCTACACGTCAGTCAACTGACCTTTTCATCTCTGGTCAGTAGATTTTCCAGCCATTGGATACGAAATCAAGGACCTGCAGTTTATCTTAAACCTCCACCCCCTGAGCCGCCAGCCATCACCGGCCGAACCGCCGACCGCTGCCGCCCGTGGCCGGACCGTGCGGTCACGCCGCTCCGCCCGCCCCGAAACCACTCCCCACTGCCGGTCCGCTGCCGCCCCGGCCATCCCTCTAGGCCCCCCGCGCCGAGCTTTTTCTCCGGCGATCCCCACACCACCGCCCAATCACCGCGCCCCCCACCACCGGCGACTGCCAACCAGAGGTCTCACGACTTTGAATCCCCACCGATCACTAATTTATTACCATTTCTGTCCTTCATATACACACTGACGGGTGGGCCCTATGGTAATGTGCGCTGCTGAATGTGGACCGTTTGACTGGTCAATTGATCGTGTCATCAACAAATTACGGAGCTGTATGGTGAGCCAGTGACCGTATGATCACCCTAAAAGTATTTTATTAACACAGTACAGACTCAAACTACCATTTCTTGGTGGAACGTTTGGCTGGTCAATTGATTGTGTCATCAACAAAACAGAGTTGTACGGGTGAGCCAATGACCGTATAATCACGACATGTATTTTTTACACGGTACAGACGCAAGCGCTCATATATACGCGCAAGCACTCACCGCTATAAGCGCACACACGCAGACCCTGCCCCTATGAGCACCTTCAAAAGAGTGAGCTAGCATATGATCTTGAGATTTTACGAAGTCAACATAGGTGCCTCGTAGTCGAGTGGAACGTCTCCTCCCACTGAACGCACATCGCCGGAAAAATACTGAAATTAACCCAGGATAAATGCGAGCACCAAGACTTTAACCCTGGTGGGCTCGAGAAACCACTGTCCCCCTAACCATCCAAGCACAGGTTGGTTAGCACCACAAATGTATGTGCTGACCGTGATGAGCTTATTCTGAAGTCCAGTGACCATGTCGTGCTTTCGCTTCAAATACAATGACCGTAAGTGTCTTCAAAAAAATATGGAGCACGCATCAAATACAATGTCCGTCAGTGTCATCAACAAAATACGGAGACGTATCGTGAGCTAGATACCGTATGATCACCACGAGAATGTATATGGTGACCGTAATGAGCATATTTTGAAGTCCACCGACCGTATAGTGCTTTCTCTTGAAATACAGTGACTGTCACGCGTGAATGTGTCATGGGCATGCATACTTTTAGAGGGCTGAGAGATAGTTTGTGTGCGTACGTGAAAGTGGTGTAGAAAGGGGGGGTGCCTGGTGGAGACAAGGAGAGATATGCCCTTCATTTCTCTTTCCCGTGACTAATATTTTAGGAGAAAATATAAACATTCACAATGCAGAACAAATATTTTTGGATGCACCATGCAATTAACTTTCATGTATAACATTGTACTATTGTATATGCTTATTTTCATAGTGGCCGATTGCGTGTGTGGTGTGGTGGGCACATCATTTCTAGTTGGGGTGGGCACATCATTTCTAGTTGTGGTGGGTCAATATGAGGACTCATGGGTCGGTTCCATCCTGCGCCACATAGGTTGGACCGAGACGCATTATACGAAGACCCATGTGGAGGACTCGTCATACAACACAGAGCTACCAGAGTCGTGGAGGACTCTATCCCCACTGGTGATAAGCCGATTATATATGATTTGTAACCCTAGGCCCCGAGTATGTTATAGAAGCCTGGGGCTAGTTCGTCGATAGTATACACACACGCACAAGGCTTGGTATTCATGTGTACTTTGTACACACCCCTATCACTAATATACATTACCAGGAGTAGGCTTTTTCCTCAACTGCAAGGGTCCAAACTTGGTTAAAACTATGCCTCGTATTACCATCCAGCCTAACAGTCAGGGATATCCTACCGAATGATCTGATAGAATCATATCTGCCAACTACTAAGAGAGAGGTGTGTCTGTGGGTGGGGGGGGGGGGGGTGAGGCAATGTGTGCGAGAGAGGCCTAAAGATAATGTGCGTGCGGGAGACACGTAGGCACATATATGTGCGTATAGAGGGCTAGTAGAGACTGTGCGTGTGTATATATGCATGTGAGAGAAATAGTGTTTTCCAACTGAGATTAGTGAAAAGAGTGGCACATAGTAGTCAGAAAGAGAGAGAGAGAGAGATACAAAGACAGTGTGTGCGTGAGACACCCCGACACCCCGGGAGAGATTGTGAGCATGTGTGAAAGAGAAATGCCGATGTATATAAAGTGTGTGCACTTATGCGTTAGATAGAGAGATATATAGCACGTTTGTGAGAACGGGTCGAGACATAGTGCATCTACGTGTAAAAAGGCGGTTCTACGCATTAAATTAAATATAAATGGCATTATTATTTTTGGATGAGATCATGAATTTTGCTATTTGCGTATGAACGAAAATTGGTCTATCAGACACCCATACTCTATTGAATTCTAGCATGTGCATGTGTTTATTTCATATTATCGATCCATGGAGTGAGAGCTTTTTGAAATACAGGCAATGCATTGCTTTTGCAATTCATATATAAACATTAATTAGTGCACTCCATGTTGTTAGTGTGAAGCACTTTACATTCCAAATTGCTATCTATGAAATAGAATACATGTTGAATTCAACATAAAGGGGGTTTCAAAGATTCAAATTCATAGGAAGTGCATTTATCTATTTGAACCCGAGATAATGGCATTTGTAAATCAGATCTAATCTTTGTTGTGCGTTTGAACATGCTATATATTCATACGCATGTCTAACTATTTTTTGGCAACCAAGGAGATTATATCTGGAACCATGCATGAACTGAGGTAAGTTGCATATTTTTTAATATATACTTGTGTACAATGTATATTCAAATGTACACCTCCATTGCAAAATAATCGTAGTTTTAGGATTTTTTAAGAGTGAAGATTTGTGAAGTTTGACAAATCCTGAAAGTTCAATTCAAGAGAACCGAAAATGTTAATGCTTCTGCTTCCAAATATTGAACGAAGCGCCAAATAAGCCTCTGGTCACCCGAAACCGCGCGAGACTGATGTTTGGTGGTAGGAAATTATTGTCCTGACTCTGGCACGTGTAGCCTATCGGCCCGATGTCCAAAGGTCTAAACCGGGGTAGGTTTGTAACTTCACCAAGACGCCAATCTCAACCACCTCCGAGAAGCATTCATATGCCGTGGGTGCCTAAACACCCATGCGCTCGGCCGAAATCTATCCCGCCCACCATTTGGGACACCTGAGATTACCGTCCTACCCCCAACCCGCAATATGTCCGAAACTTTAGATGGGGGCAAAGTTTGTAACTTTCCCCAATTTTCAAACAAGCGCGTCCCAAACCGAAACATTGTTCACCCTTAGTTCCCCTTCCCACTGTTTCCCCATTCATACTCTGTGGGCGCCAAAACACCCTCTCCACCAGCCGCGAAACCCCAGCCTCCTCCGTCCTCCACCCCATCGCGCCCAATCCACCGCCGCCCTCCTCCATCACGCCGGAGCCGGTACCCCGACGTCGTCGTCCAACGCAACCGCAACCGCAATGCCCTCAAGGACTTACCAGCTGAAGTCGAGGCAGAGCTGCCTCCAGGATGCCGACGCCGACATGCGCTGTACCGGAACCACTTCGACCACACCGTCCCGTGCCTCACCGCTGCCGCTCCACTGTCGCAACCGTCCACCGCACCGGAGCTGTTCCCACTACGCCGTTGTTCGCCGCCTCGGATCTGGTTCCCCGCCGCCGACAGAAGGCCACCGCACCACACTCAACAACTTGGCCATGGGTTCGTCCAAGGCTCAACCATCCTCCACAACTTCTCGTTTCCAGCAAACCACGAGAAGATCATTGGAAAAACAGAAGGAGGACACAACACTGCCAGCAGAAAGAGGTACTCCTCTTCCCTTATTCATGCAAACATTACGTCTCTGCTCACACCGTATTCATCTCACAAAGGAAACTAGTTGAGAGCTTCGTACTGCATCTTCTTCGTGATACTAAATGCACAAGATGTCCTCCTATTTACTATTTCACCTTTGCTAGAAGTCATTAGCCTGCCTGGATTTCAATTTAGGGTCAGTCGAATTGCAATCAAAAGAAGCAGCATCCGCTTAGGCGCGCGGAGCACCTAGTGCGCTTGTTCGCCAGGGAAGCGGTGCATCGGTGTCTATCATAGGGGTGTGGGGTGCAGGAGCTGCTTGCGCCCGATCTGGAGGTCGCTGGGGCTTGAAGGGATGGTCGGGGGCGGTGCCAAGCATGGCGGTGCGGTGAGGTCAAGGGGAGGGCGGAGGCAGGGGACTTGGCCGGTGGTCGCTGGCATTTTCAGGAAGATCGCAACACTGACTGGCTGGAGGTAGATGAAGGCGATCTGCCCGTTCTTTGTACATCGAACGGTGCAGAAAAAATAGATCGCCTATTTGTTTTCGATCATCGTTATTTTCATAGGGCGACACCTTGTGGTGTCTTTGGAGGAGCATCTGCATTTCCCAGCCATCCCTGTGCTCATATTTCAAAATCCTAGAATCTAGTAATTTTGTGTGCCATGCATGTTGTAGAGCTATCATATGCCTCCCGTCATTTATTTCTCACTGACCTGCTATCTGCTACCTTTACACTGTACTACTTGTGCACACACTTCACCCATACTCACACTATTGTTTTTTTATGCATGGGTATTTCAGACTCCGACGCGGTGTTGATGAATACCAAAAAAAAGACAAAAGTCACTCCAGTGTAATTCAAAGATAAGCACTAAGCGTCTCAGCGCTCTAAAGAGTGCAGCGCCAGCAGATGGAGACAGTAAACGTAGCTCTACAGTTGATGATCTCAATTGCCACACACAACCATCCCAGGTGCTTGCTTTAACTTCACGCTGTCAAATGTGGTTGCATGTTGCATATGGTGTCTAGCTTGTATGCTTCCAATTTGGTTAAATTGCATCAGCTTAATTTACACATTATACCTTTGATAATGACATGCCTTCCTGTTTTTGATACATACTACATATGTCTATTAACCATGTTCGTACATCAAACTAATGCTCTTTTGTATCCCTCGTCAATCACTTATGACGAGACAGTCACCCCAGTGGGTTATTGTGAGACAGACTACTCTTTTAAAGAGTGCAGTGTCATCCTCCCCACACGATTCTCAAGAAACAGCAAGGCTAAATGAAGATAGTCAACGTAGCTCTCTAGTTGATGACCGCAATTTCCCCCCCCCCCCCCCACCATCGCAGGTGCTTGCTCTTACTTGGCAGTGTGATATGTGGTTGCATGTTGCATATGGTGTCTACCTTGTAATGCTTCTAATTAGGGTAAATTGCATATGCTTAGTTAACACATTATACCTGTGAATATGACATGTGTTCCTGTTTTTTGTACATATTATGTCTTTCTATTAACCATGTTCTTACATCAAACTACTTTACTTGTGTATCCCTCATCAATCACTTCTGACGAGACACCTTCAAGTTGACAGTGTAATATTGGTTGCATCTTGCATATCATTTCAAACATATATTGCCTCTAATTTGTTGAAGTGCCACATATAATGAGACACATCTAACTTGGTAGAGTGATTTTGGTAGGATCTTTCATATGGTGTCTAGATTGCATTGCTTCCAATTTGTTGAAATGCCTTCTGCTTAGTGTTTTTCGTACATATTCTATCCTCCTACAATGTGGTTGCCATACATAAAAGTTGTGTTCGTCAGTATCATGCATCAACGAATTTGGAAGTGCGAATTTCAATACTTTTTCTTGTGTGTTTACTTGACAAGGCAAAATCTAAAAGGACGAAGGCACAGAATGATGGCGGTCCTCTAGAGCAACCGAAACAGATGATCTCTGCAGATTCTCCTGCTACTCATACTGCAGTGCAAGTTCCAAATCGCATCTCCCCTACTCCACAACCCCAGGTGCTTGCTCTAACATGGCAATGTGATATTTGGTTGCATGTTGCATTTGGTGCCTAGCTTGTATTGCTCCTAATTTGTTAAACTGCATCTCCTTAGCTTACACACTATACATGTGAATATGACACGCCTTCCTGTTTTTGGTACATACTACATCTGCCTATCACACCATGTTCTTACATCAAACTACTATTCTTGTGTATCCTGCATCTATCGCTTCTGATGAGACAGTCACGCCGGTGGGTTAGTATGAGACGCACTACTCTTATAAAGAGTGCATTTTCATCCTCTACACATGATTCTCAAGAAACAGCAAGCCTAAATGAAGATATTGAACATAGCTCTGTCCTTGAAGACCGCACTTCCCCTACACCACCATCGCAGGTGTTTGCTCTAACTTCGCAGTGTGATATGTGGTTGCATGCTGCATACGGTGTCTAGCTTGTAATGCTTCTAATTAGGGTAAATTACAGCTGCTTAGTTTACACATTATACCTGTGAATATGACATGCCTTCCTATTTTTGGTACACACTACATCTATGTGTTAACCATGTTCTTACATGAAACTACCTCTCTTCTATACCCTGCATCAATCACTTACGATGAGACACCTTTATTCATTGCATATTGCATATTATTTCTAGCCTGTTGCTATGTATTGCTTCAAATTTGGTCAAATACATTTATTAGGCCACCCTTTTAATTTGGCAGAGTGATATTGGTTTCATCTTTCATATGGTTTGTAGCTTGCATTGCTTCTAACTAGTTCAACCACCTTGTGCTTAGTTTACACTCTATACATCATACATGTCAATATGTCATGCCGTCCTGTTTTTCATACATATTCCATCCTCGTATCATGTGGCTGTCTTACATGAAAGTAGTGTTCATCAGTATCATGCATCAATTGGTTCTGAAGAGCAAATTTTATTCCTTTTCTTGTGGGTTTGACTTGACAAGGCAAAATCAAAAAAGAGGAAGGAAAAGAGTAAGGAAGACGATGATGGTGGTCCTCTGCAGCAACGTAAACGGAGCATCTGTACGGATTCTCCTTGTACTACTAGTGCATTACAAGTTCCAAGTCTCTGATCCCCTACTCCACCATCCAAGGTGCTTGCTCTAACTTGGCAGTGTGATATTTGGTTGCATGTTGCATATGGTGTCTAGCTTGTATTGCTCCTAATTAGTGTAAACTGCATCTGCTTAGCTTACACATGATACGTGTGAATATGACACGCTTTCTGCTTTTTGGTACATACTATATCATCTGTTTATCACACCATGTTCGACATGAAACTACTCTTCTTGTGTATCCAGCGTCGGTCACATATGATGGGACACCTTTAAGTTGGCGATGTGATATTGGTTTTGCGTCTTGAATATGATTTCTAGCATGTAGTGCTTCTAGTTTGATGAACGCCACCTATGACGAGATAGTTTTAACTTGGCAGAGTGATATTGATTGCACCTTCCATATGGTGTCTATCTTGCAGTGCGTCTAATTTGTTGAAGTGCCTTCTTCTTAGTTACCACATCATAGGTGTGAATATGTAAAGCCGTCCAATTTTTTGTACATATTCCATCCTCGTATCATGACTTTGCCTTTCATCATAGTAGTGTTTGTCAGTATCATGCATGAATGAGTTCTGAAGAGCGAATTTTATTCCTTTTTCTTGTCGGCTTGACCTCACAATGCAGAATCAATAAAGCGGAAGGAAATTGGTAAGGCATTGGATCATGGTGGTCCTTCCGAGCAACTGAAATGGAGGGTCTCTACAGATTCTACTCCGCCATCCTCCCAACAAGATTCTTAAGACAACGCAAGGCTAGACAGTCAATGTAGCCGTGTAGATGGTGAGCACATCTCCCCTACTCCACCATCACAGGTGCTTGCTCTAACTTGGCACTATTATATGTGGTTGCATGTTGCATATGATGTCTAGCTTGTATTGCTTCTAACTTTGTTGAATTGCATCTGCTTACTTTACACATAATGCCTGTGAATATGACACCTGCTGTTCTGTTTCTAGAACATACATGTAGATGATAAGCACATCTCCCCTACTCCACCATCACAGGTGCTTGCTCTAACTTGGAACTGTTATATGTGGTTGCGTGTTCCGTATGATGTCTACTTTGTATTGCTTCTGATTTTGTTGAATTGCATCTGCGTAGCTTACAACTTATACATGCAATGATCACTTACCCATAAGACACATTTAACTTGGGAGTGTGATGTAGGTTGCATCTTGCATTGTCTTCTAGCTTGTACTGCTTCTAATTTCAAATGGCACTTCCGACGAGACACTTTTTACCTGATAGATTGATATTGGTTGCATGTTCATATGGTGCCTAGCTTTCATTTCTTCTAATTTTGTTGAAATGCCTTCTGCTTACTATTTTTTATACATATTCCATCCTCCTATTGTATGTCTGAATATGCAATGTTGTCTTTTTTGTATATATTCGATCCTCCTATCTTGCGCTTGCCTTACATCAAAGTAGTGTTCGTCTGTATCATGCATCAACCAGTTATGCAGAGCTAATTTTATTCATCTTATTTTGGTTTTGACTTCATAAGGCAATATCAGAAGGAAAATAGTAAGTTAGGGGATGTTGGTGGTCCTCCGGACCGACACAAATAGAGACTCTCTAGATTTGCCACTGCTACTGCTAATGAAGTTGAATTCCCAAGTCTACATGATGAGTTCATCTCCCGTACTCCACCATTGCAGGTGCTTGCTCTAAGTTGACAGTGTGATAATTGGTTTCATGGTGCATATGTTGTCTAGCCTGTATTTCTTCTATTTTGACTAAATTGCACCTGCTGAGTTTATACGTTATACATGTGCATATGACATGCCTTTCTGTGTCTAGAATACACTTCATCTATCAAGCATACCATGTTCTTACATCAAAGTACTGCTGTTGTGTATCCCGCATCAGTCACTCATGATTGGATGCTTTTAACATGGCAGTTTGATAGTGGTTGCATCTTGCATTGATTTTTACGCTATACTGCTTCTAATTTTTTGAAATGCCACTTATGACAAGACACTTTTAACTAGGCAGAGTGATATTGGTTGCATCTTTCATATGGTGTCTAGCTTGCATTACTTATATTTTCTTGAAAATTCTTCTACTTAGTTTACACATCATAGTTGTGAATATGTCATGATGTCCTGTTTTTCTTACATATTCCATCCTCATACGGTTGTCTTATATCAAAGTATTGCTTGTCTGTATCATGCATCAATGAGTTCTGAAGAGCGATTTTATTATTTTGTGTTGTGGCTACGCCTTGACATGGCAAAGTCAAAAAAGAGCAAGGAAAAGGATATAGTAGGGAATGGTGTTACTCGTCGGGTGAAACGGAAAAGGATTTGCCCTCGAGATTCTGCTAGTACTTATAGTGCAGTAGAAGGTCCAAGTCCACTGGCTAAATCTTCAAACACAGTATCACCTGCTCCACCAGCTGCAGGATCCGCTTCAACTGTACTAGCATCTCAACGAGTTACTCGTTCGTTTGCTCCGGAACTGGCCAGTTCCCAAGCTGCCTTCACACCTAACACTACTTCCGAAGCACTGCTGACATAACAGGACTTGGCAAGATCAGATGAACCTCATGAGCATAAACACCAGGACGGTACCTGACCGAGTCAAGTTGCACTTGCATGCTCCTTTATATGTACTCTCACAGTTTGATGTGCACTAACACTTTCCATATTCGTTGTTGAACCAGCACCACGGTGCAAGTGGAAACAGACATCAGGGATAATGCTTGACAGATTTACAAAATCTAAAGGAGGAATATTGGAGATCCATTTTGAGGCAGGTTTAAAAAGGCCACGTGATGCTACAGAGTCAGCCAAGTTAGTATCAGAGGCAGCCATTACCGTTAGGTGTCATGCACGTATCCTCCCAACGTGGATCCAGTACAGGAATGAGAAAGACTGTACCTAGTTTAACACCTTCCTTGACCATTTATCCGTAAGTAATGTTATTCATTGCAATTTGTAATATTGTCTTGCTCTGTGCCATACTTTCTAGCTTCCTCCTAATAAGACTCACATTCTTTTTCAACAGATGAGGTTCAAGTTGGATCCAAAAGATGATGCAACTAAACAAGCATGCACTCATGTTTTTCAGTCTGCTCTGTGAGAGTATTGGTACCACCTTAGAAAATCTCACTTTGAAGGCAAGGCTAACAATGAAATCGCCCAAACATCTCTCCAGTGGAATATATTACAGATGAAGACCGGACATCCCTTGTTAAACACTGGTCTGATCCAAAGTATCAGGTAGGGTATATGTACTTGATCGGAACACATATTGAACTTGTACTTATGTATGTGCCTTACAATTATATCTTCTTCTAGGCTAACTGTTTGAAGAACACTATCAAACACCTCTTTTTTGATTGCCCGCTGGCCAAGATTCTTTGGCAGACGGTCCATATTGCTTTTAATATCAACCCACCGAATTCTGTTAATGCGTTATTTGGGACTTGGCTTAATGGGATTGATCCTGACTTAGCGAGACATATTCAGGTTGGAGCCTGTGCTTTGCTGTGGACTATCTGGAATTGCAGACATGATTTGGTCTTTAACAGAATATCATGTATACATTTTTTGCAGGTCTTATTCCGAACTACGACACTGATTCATTCGTGGTCGCTACTCACCCAGATGGAGACCAGGGAGCATATGGTTACTGGGTCTTTCCGCTGGGAGATGGTAGCTCGGGATATCTTCAACCGGTTTGGATGGCGGTCATGTAATAGGATAGGCATTTAGTATCCCTATCTAGTTTTAGCCAGCCGGTTGTGGCGTCTTTTCCAGGCTAGTTGATGTTTCTAGCCCTCTTTGGCTCTGTGTGAGCTTTATGTGCTTTTCTATTACTTTTTAAGACCTTTGGAACCTTGTTGGCACTACTTTATTTCATTAATAATATGGCCGTATGCATCTATCTGATGCAGAGGCCGGGGAATCCCCTTTTCGAGAAAGAAAAAGAAAAAAAACTGTTTGAAGAACAAGACCAACCATTCTAAAGTGGAGTTCCAACATACAACATGATCTCGTAGCAATATTGCACACTGCAAGGCTCTTGTAAATAGCTGCTAGTTCCTTCTTTTTTCCGTGCCATATTATCGTATCTATATTGACTTGTTCCAAATACAGAGGAAAACCCGTGCGGATCAAAAAGAACCTGAACCGAATGCAGTGCAAATATTCAAGGATTGCCACACCAGCAAGATGAAGGGCATGAGCACACCAGTTCAGGCTGTTGTTGTAAGTCCTTACTCCTCCTGCCTTTGAACTGATTGGTATTGTGATGTGTTCATTTAACTGCTTGGTTTGCAGCCAGTGTCAGTTACTCTGTTCACTTTTATACAAAGTTGTCTTAACGTATCATTTCACCTTACATGGTTTAAAAGAGATGAAGGATATTCTTTTGGTCTTGATATGTAATCTAGTTGTGATGTTCACGTGCGCACACAATGATACAATAGCATGTTTCTTTTATATCTGTTTGCCCATGATATGAATGATGTCATACTATGTTCATCCTACTTTAAACCATGTCTCTTTATCCTTAGATGTCAACGAATGTGAGGAAATAGACAACACAGTAGGCATGCTACATGGACATATGTTTCGATAGTGATTTTATTATGTAGTTGGCACTACAATACATGCTAATGTATTACAGTAGTTCAGCAAAATAAGTTATGTATAAACTTGAAACCTACTTTGTTTGTTTTTGTCTCATTAGAAACTTATCTGGTACACTAATCTACAAGTTCAAACTTTCAGCAAGCTATGGAACAAATGATTGAAAAGCCACAACCACCTGAAGGTGACGAGGCTACCACAGGCACAATGTCACCTCTTGTTGCAGTGCGTCAATATCTCTCCACTAACAGTGCAAAAAGCACCTTCCTCCGTAATTCTGGGTTGGTTGTCAAGGTAACCTCATCCAAATCGCCTACTGAGCATAATCTTCCGGCTAGACAGAGTGATATGTCTGCGCTCCAGACACAAGTCCAATCCCTAATGGACGTTGTGTCGGAAACACAAATAGTGGTTAACAAATGTCGTGAAGATATGAATGGTTTTGAAACCAGACTATCAGAAATTTGCTTCGTTGTTCAAGAGCAACGGCAGAAAAAGGGGAAGATCGTGCTGCTCCACCAGATTCTACAGCCTAAAACATTAGCACTCAGGTGAAATGATATGTGCTTCTATACATCTGATGGTGCGTTTATCTGCAAGGATTGTAAACTTTATGCCAACATGCCTTTTGTTGTATGGCTGGAATTTATTTTGTTATGATACAGCACTTATGATGCTGCCAAAGGCTGCAGTAATTACGGCCCTATTTTTGTATAGTGTAGGTTTACCTTTGTAATGTATTCGGCCGAAAGCTTCGTAGGAGCCCAACATGCCAACATTCGTCGGGCCCAATCCAATTGGGCTAAAAACGATTCTAGGCCGAAATTTGCATGTAGCCCACTAAAAATATCTGGGCCTAAATCAGCATAAGCTTTCATAATTTTCTGGTAGGCATGTGCCCATAGTGGGCCTTTAACATGCCTAAACATAATTTGGGCCCTTAGTAATAATAGGCCGTTTACATGTGTAAATATCTCGATCCCATAAAAAACATGGGCCTTTAATAGGCCGAAAGTAAGATTGGGACCTGATTGTGCCAAATAACCCACTAGTCTTAGCAGGCCGAAATGGTGGCCCATTTACAATGCGGATCGTCCGCAGGCCGAAATTCAGACGGGCCATAAATGCGCCGACCTACTACACGGGCCTTTAACAGTAGGAAGTTCAACAAAGCTTGATTAGTGTCATTTTTATATGGGCCGTTAGTAGGCCCGATGTGGCGTTGGGCCACATATGGCCCATGGATTTCGTCCGACGTTAACAGGCCAAAAGTCACAACAGGCTGAAAGTGGCCCAAATCTGTAGTGGGCCTCTAATAGGCCGAATGTCAGACATGGCCGAATATGACCCATATCCTTCACGGTCGTTTATGGGCCGAAAGTTTCAATGGCCTATAAATGGGCCCAAACGAAGCAGGACCTTTAATAGGCCGTAAATACACCGGGCCATAATTCGGCCCAAATTCTTAGTGGACTGTTAACGGGCCAGAAGTGACCATGGGTCGCGATGATGACAGGTTTAGGACGGGCTGTTGACGGGCCGATTTGACACTAGTCGTACGGGCCTTAACTGAGAATGTTGGGCCTTTAGCTGGGCCAGCCGATTATGGTCTGCAAAATCTTGTGGGCCTTTAGCTGGGCCGGCCCATTATGGCCCGCTAAATCTTGTGGGCCTTTAGTTGGGCCGGCCCATTTAACCTTTATGGGCCACTTTTGGGCCGGTCCACGTGTCAACATATCATAGGAGCATCTCGCCCATTGGATGAATCACACCTGTGCCAACGCAGAGCTGACACGTGGTTCCGTCAGCCAATGAGAATTTTACACGTGGAAAATCGGCTTTGGTTGTGGCTGTTAGCGGGTTATTGGATCCAAAACCGGACCCGATAGCTTAACGACGTCCCGTTACGATGGATGCCACGTGTCAGTCACCCTTGACGAAAGCACTTCTATGACGCGTGATTTATCGTCATGGAAGTGGACACTTCCGTGATGATAGTTTTGGTAATGTCATGGAAAACTTCTACGATAGCACAGGTATGACTATCTTGATTCTGTCATAAAATTGTCATGGATGTACATGCATGACAGAAAACGTGACCTACTGTGACAAACACGTATCATCACGGAAGTGTCTTTTTTTTGTAGTGTTTGTAGAAGACTCGGCCATGGTTGAGGATTGTGGTCAAGACGCGGCGGATGACTCTGCGTGATTTGCAGCAGTGGCACCACACCAACGGTATCGAGTTGCGATGAGCAACCGGCTGCGGTGCGTGTGCCAGCGGGGGTGTGATGAGACCCACAGGCAATGGTACGGGTGGCAACTTGGCACATATCTCGTTGTTGCCTGCTGAAGAGCAGGTGGACGAGCAGCCAGCGGACATGGTTGCAGCGGCCAGAGATTCTGATGCTAGGCAGAGTGAGTAGAGAAGAGGACAAGCGAACGTTGGATATGTCATTTTCATTACTTGTAGAGTAGCATAGCACCATATATAGTCATAGTCTAGGTTTGGATTCGAACCAGCTACAGGAGCACGTCTCTCTTTTTTCTAGAACTCATCAATGTCTCTTTACTGGTACACTAGCTTGTTCTGTACGCCTTCTCAAGTCTTTGATTTTATTTCCCTTTTTTTGCATTGAAGGAAGGAGGACAAAATGAGAGTTCCTGGGACTCGAACCCAAAACCACTCGGTTGAAAACCAAGGGTGCTAGTCACTTATGTGGCGAACGTTTCCTGGGAGGAGGACGGCAGACAAACACATTTTCCTCGCAGTTTTTGTTGCGACGCAAGATCGATGATAACCCACAAGTATATGGGATCAATTGTAGCCTCTTTCGATAAGTAAGAGTGTCGAACCCAACGAGGAGCTAAAGGTAGAACAAATATTCCCTCAAGTTCTATCGACCACCGATACAACTCTACGCACGCTTGACGTTCTCTTTACCTAGAACAAGTATGAAACTAGAAGTACTTTGTAGGTGTAACGGGATAGGTTTGCAAGAATATAAAGCGCACGTAAATAAAAACTAGGGTCTGTTTAGGTAAAGAAGCAATAAATTTAGTATAGCGAGTGTAGAAAAGTGGTGGTAGGAGTTGCGAAATTGTCCCTAAGCAATTGACTCCTTTACTAGACCGATAGTAAGTTTTATGTGGGAGAGGCCACTGCTAGCATGTCATCCCTGACTTGGAATTCTATGCACTTATGATTGGAACTATTAGCCAGCATCCGCAACTACTAACGTTCATTAAGGTAAAACCCAACCATAGCATTAAGATATATTGGTCCCCCTTCAATCCCGTATGCATAAATTTCTATGCTAGGTACAACTAACCCTATGGTGTGATCCACGCGCACGCTCATATGATGGGCACCATAGGACAGAAACATAACCACAAGAAAATTAAACCAATCATAGCAATTCACCAATTACCGATAAGACAACGAAAATCTACTCAGACATCATAGGATGGCAACACATCATTGGATAATAATATGAAGCATAAAGCACCATGTTCAAGTAGAGGGTACAGTGGGTTGCGAGAGAGTGGACCGCTATAGATAGATGGGGGAAGGTGATGGAGATGTTGGTGAAGATGACGGAGGTGTTGGTGTAGATTGCGGTGACGATGATGGCCCCGGCGGCGTTCCGGCGCCACCGGAAGAGAGGGGGAGAGGGCCCCCCTTCTTCTTCTTCTTCCTTGGCCTTCTCCCTAGATGGGAGAAGGTTTTCCCCTCTGGTCCTTGGCTTCCCCTCCGAGATTGGATCTGTCTCTCTGTCTCTCTCTGTTCCCGTGTTCCCTGATTCTGCCCTTTCACCGTTTCTTATATTCTCGGAGATCCGTAACTCCGATTGGGCTGAAATTAGAGCATGATTTTCATCCCGATATTGGCTTTCTTGCGGCGAAAAAAAGGAACCAACCGCCTTACGGAGTGGCCACGGGGGCCCAGGGTGCGCCTAACCCCCTGGGGGCGCCCCTCACCCTCGTGGGCCCCTCGGGCTTCGTCTCGCGTTGATTCCACTTCCCAAAATTCACATATATTCCAAAAAAATCTCCGTCAGTTTTTATCCCGTTTGAACTCCGTTTGAAATGGATTTTCTGCGAAACAAAAAACATGCAACAAACAGGAACTGGCTCTGGGCACAGGATCAATATTTTAGTCCCAAAAATAGTATAAAAAGTTGCCAAAAGTATGTAAAAGTTGTAGAATATTGGCATGGAACAATCAAAAATTATAGATACGACGGAGATGTATCAGCATCCCCAAGCTTAATTCATGCTCGTCCTCGAGTAGGTAAATGGTAAAAAATATAATTTTTGATGTGGAATGCTACCTAGCATAATCTTGATCATGTAATCTAATCATGGCATGAATATTAAGACACGAGTGATTCAAAGCAATAGTCTATCATTTGACATTAAGACAATAATACTTCAAGCATACTAACAAAGTAATTATGTCTTCTCAAAATAACATGGCCAACGAAAGCTCATCCCTACAAAATCATATAGTTTGGCTATGCTTCATCTTCGTCACACAAAATGCTCCCATCATGCACAACCCCGATGACAAGCCAAGCAATTGTTTCATACTTTAGTATTTTCAAACTTTTTCAACCTTCACGCAATATATGAGAGCGAGCCATGGACATAGCACTATAGGTGGAATAGAATATGATGATGGAGGTTGTGTGGAGAAGACAAAAAATGAGAAAGTCTCACATTGACGCGGCTAATCAATGGGCTATGGAGATGCCCATCACTTGATGTCAATGCGAGGAGTAGGGATTGCCATGCAACAGATGCACTAGAGCTATAAGTGTATGAAAGCTCAAACTGAAACTAAGTGGGTGTGCATCCAACTTGCTTTCTCATGAAGACCTCGGGCATTTGAGGAAGCCCATCATTGGAATATACAAGCCAAGTTCTAAAATGAAAATTCCCACTAGTATATGAAAGTGATAACTCAAGAGACTCTCTATATGAAGAACATGCGAAGCACAAGTGTGGTAAAAGGATAGTAGCATTGCCCCTTCTCTCTTTTTCTCTCTTTTTTTGTTTTTTTTGGTGGGCTTCTTTGACCTCTATTTTTTATTTGGGCTTCTTTGGCCTCTTTTATTTTTATTTTTTAAAGTCTGGAGTCTCATCCCGGCTTGTGGGGGAATCATAGTCTCCATGATCCTTTCCTCATTGGGGCAATGCTTTAATAATGATGATCATCACACTTTTATTTACTTACAACTCAATATTACAACTCGATGTCTAGAACAAAGTATGACTCCATATGAATGCCTCTGGCAGTGTACCAGGATGTGCAATGATCTAGCATAGCAAAGATATCAAAAAATGGACAAGCCATGAAAACATCATGCTAGCTATCTTACGATCATGCAAAGCAATATGACAATGATGCTCAATTCATGTATATGATGATGTTGGAAGTTGCATGGCAATATATCTCAGAATGGCTATGGAAATGCCATGATAGGTAGGTATGGTGGCTGTTTTGAGGAACATATAAGGAGGCTTATGTGTGATAGAGTGTATCGTATCACAGGGTTTGGATGCACCGGCGAAGTTTGCACCAACTCTCGAGGTGAGAAAGGGCAATGCACGGTATCGAAGAGGCTAGCAATGATGGAAGGGTGAGAGTGTATATCATCCATGGACTCAACATTAGTCATAAAGAACTCACATACTTATTGCAAAAATCTACAAGTCATCAAAACCAAGCACTATGCGCATGCTCCTAGGGGGATAGATTGGTAGGAAAAGACCATCGCTCGTCCCCGACCGCCACTCATAAGGAAGACAATCAAAGAAACACCTCATGCTTCAAATTTGTTACACAATGTTTACCATACGTGCATGCTACGGGACTTGCAAACCTCAACACAAGCATTTCTAAAATTCACAATTACCCACTAGCATGACTCTAATATCACCATCTTTATATCGCAAAACTATTTCAAGGAATCAAACATATCATATTCAGTGATCTACAAGTTTTATGTAGGATTTTATGACTAACCATGTGAATGACCAATTCATGTCATCTCCCTAAGTAGATATAAGTGAAGCAAGAGAGTTTACAAAAGATATGCCCACGCTCTAACAAATATAAGTGAAGCAAAATAGCATTCTACAAATGGCGGTTTTCTATGTGAAGAGAAACAGGCAATCCAAACTTCAAATGATATAAGTGAAGCACATGAAGCATTCTATAAAGCCATACTCAAAAGATATAAGTGAAGTGCAAAGAGCATTCTATAAATCAACCAAGGACTATATCATACCATCATGGTGCATAAAATAAAAGTGAAAACTAAATGCAAAAGACGCTCCAAGATTTGCACATATCGCATGAATGAAACGAATCCGAAAATATACCAATACTTGTTGAAGAAAGATTGGATGCCTTCCGGGGCATCCCCAAGCTTAGATGCTTGAGTCTCCTTGAATATTTAATTGGGGTGCCTTGGGAATCCCCAAGCTTGAGCTCTTGCCTCTCCTACTTATCCTCACATCGAGACATCCTCGATCTTCGAACACTTCATCCACACAAAACTCAACAGAAAGTTTGGTAAGATCCGTTAGTATAATAAAGCAAATCACTACTCTAAGTACTGTTGCAAACCAATTCATATTTTTTTGCATTTTAGCTACTGTAATGTAACTTTTCCATGGCTTAATCCACTAATAGAAATCGATAGTTTCATCAAAACAAGCAAACTATGCATCAAAAACAGAATCTGTCTTAAACAGGACAGTCTATAGTAATCTGAACATTCACCATACCTCTGGTACTCCAAAAATTCCTAAACAATTAGGAAAAATAAAAATTTGTATAGAAAGACAATGCAAAAAGTTTCAGAACCGTTTGATGTTTCAGTAAAAAATGTAAAATCGCGCACTACAGCCAGAGTTTTTGTTTTGCACCGCGCAATCCAACAAGCAATGTACACATCCTAAAGGTAAATCTTGGCACATTATTTTTGTTTTTAAACTTTATAAAAGCACACGATAGAAATAAATGACTCTCTAAAACTTCCGGGTTGTCTCCCTAGCAGCGCTTTCTTTAAAGCCATTAAGCTAGACATACAGTGCTCAACTAATGGATCCACCCGGATCCCAAGGTATATCAAAGCCAATTTTAATTACCAATGATTTGTAATTTAGTAGTGAGCACAAAGTAACATATATCATGTAATGACGAATTTTAACTCTCTTCCTATGCATCGGCATGTCATAAAAGAACAATTCATGCACACATAGTAAAGGCCAATGCATAGTATAAACAGTTTCTTGCAATTTTATCATATTGAGGCGGAGATATAGTTCCTCTCCCATAATAATTGCAAGTAGGAGAAGCAAGAACATGCATATTATATCTATCAAAATCATCAATATAATCCTTAATAAGGGCAAACTTCTCCGATATAGTGTAGTCGGGAGAATTGAAAAAGATAATAGGACTATCATGCATGGGTGAAATAGCAACAATTTCATGTTTAACATAAGGAACTATAGCAAGTTCATCTCCATAAGCATAGTTCATGTTGGCATCTTGGCCACAAGCATAGCAAGCATCATCAAAAAGGGATATTTCAAAAGAATCAACGGGATCATAACAATCACCATAGTCGATAAGAACTAAGGGAAATTAAACAATGTATGAGTTGAAGAACTAAGGGAAATCACCATAGTCATTAGAAGGTGGGCACGGGTAGCTAATCCGCTCTTCCTCCTTTTGTTCTTCGCTCTCCTCATCATCTTTTTCATCCAATGAGCCCATAGTTTCATCAATTCCTTCTTCCATAGACTCCTGCAAAATATTAGTCTTTTCTTGGACAGCGGAGGAGTCCTCAATATTTGTGGTTCAACATAGGCATTAGAAGCATAATTATCATAACAATATTTAAGTATGGAAAAATTTCCAGATTTGTAAAGAGTAGCATCATACGTTTCAATCAAAGAAGCAATTTCATAAGCACCCTTAAAAGTAACAAATTCTTCAATTTGTTGAACATCAAGTAATTATAAACACCCTTAGCATACGAAGATACGATTCCATTATCACTAAACTCACATTGGTAGGGAAGGTGTTTCTTAGGGTCTTCAGAACAACAAGTAAAATCATATATTTCACATAAATTCCAAGCATAGCATTACAAACGATGAATTTGATCTAGTAAAAGTTTCCCTTTTTGAGATAAGCAGTGTCGCACATAACAAGCATGATCATCTAAAGATTTGCCCTCAACTAAGCTAGTTGGGGTTTCAGCACGAGCACAAAGGGATCGAAGATGATCCAAGTAAAAACCTTCAGAAGTGTGATAGATTTTGAGTGGTTCTTCAACCATTGGTGTAGTAGGTACAACTAATATTTTTGGTATTTTGCGTTTCCTACCCATAAATAAAGATAGAAAACAAGAGCACAAAATAAAAACTACTTAGTGATAAAGAAACAAGCACACACGAGAATAATCACCCCATGCTATAACTCCCCGGCAACGGCGCCAGAAAAAGATCTTAATAACCCACAAGTATAGGGGATCAATTATAGACTCTTTCGATAAGTAAGAGTGTCGAACCCAATGAGGAGCTAAAGGTAGAACAAATATTCCCTCAAGTTCTATCGACCACCGATACAACTCTATGCACGCTTGACGTTCGCTTTACCTAGAACAAGTATGAAACTAGAAGTACTTTGTAGGTGTAACGGGATAGGTTTGCAAGAATATAAAGAGCACTTAAATAAAAACTAGGGTCTGTTTAGGTAAAGAAGCAATAAAGCTAGTATAGCGAGTGTGGAAAATTGGTGGTAGGAGTTGCGAAATTGTCCCTAAGGAATTGACTCCTTTACTAGACCGATAGTAAGTTTTATGTGGGAGAGGCCACTGCCAGCATGTCATCCCTGACTTGGAATTCTATGCACTTATGATTGGAACTATTAGCAAGCATCCGCAACTACTAACGTTCATTAAGGTAAAACCCAACCATAGCATTAAGATATGTTTGTCCCCCTTCAATCCCGTATGCATCAATTTCTATGCTAGGTTGAAGCTTCTGTCACTCTTGCCCTCCAATACATAGTCCTATCAACATACAACTAACCCTATGGTGTGATCCACACACGCGCTCATATGATGGGCACCAAAGGACAGCAACATAACCACAAGCAAATTAAACCAATCATAGCAATTCACCAATTACCTATAGAACAACGAAATCTACTCAGACATCATAGGATGTCAACACATCATTGGATAATAATATGAAGCATAAAGCACCATGTTCAAGTAGAGGGTACAGCGGGTTGCGGGAGAGTGGACCGCTGTAGATAGATGGGGGAAGTTGATGGAGGTGTTGGTGTAGATGACGGAGGTGTTTGTGTAGATTGCGGTGACGATGATGGCCCCGGCGGTGTTCTGGCGCCACCCGAAGAGAGGGGGAGAGGGGCCCCCTTCTTCTTCTTCTTCTTCTTCTTCTTCTTCTTCTTCTTCTTCTTCTTCTTCTTCTTCTTCTTCTTCTTCTTCTTCTTCCTTGACCTTCTCCCTAGATGAGAGAAGGGTTTCCCCTCTGGTCCTTGGCTTCCATGTCATGGAAGGGGCGAGAGCCCCTACGAGATTGGATCTGTCTCTCTGTCTCTCTCTGTTTCTGTGTTCCCTCATTCAGCCCTTTCACCGTTTCTTATATTCCCGAAGATCCGTAACTCCGATTGGGCTGAAATTTGGACATGATTTTTATCCGGATATTGGCTTTCTTGCGGAGAAAGAAAGGCACCAACCGCCTTACGAAGTGGCCACGAGGGCCCGGGGCGTGCCTGACCCCCTGGGGCGCGTCCCTCACCCTCGTGGGCCCCTCGGGCATCATCTCATGTTGATTCCACTTCCCAATTTCACATATATTCCAAAAAACTATCTCCATCAGTTTTATCCAGTTTGGACTCCGTTTGATATGGATTTTCTGCAAAACAAAAAACATGCAACAAACAGGAACTGGCTTTGGGCACTAGATCAATATGTTAGTCCCAAAAATAGTATAAAAAGTTGCCAAAATTATGTAAAAGTTGTAGAATATTAGCATGGAACAATCAAAAATTATAGATACGATGGAGACGTATCAATCGATAGGTCGCAGTTTCGGGAATGTTATCAGGCGGACAAGCCCAGTTTTTCTTTTCTTCCTATATGTAAAAAAAGTATTCTACTTGGTGTCTGCTTAGTCAACAAACGATTGTGCCAACCTTGACCGTTGGATTGACATTCAACATCTGTCATGTTTCTTCATTCTCTTCTTCCTCTAGCCGCCAAAGCCAAACCAGCGCTGGCGGGACCGCCTGCTCCCGCCTCGCACGGCTGGCTGTGCTGCTGCGCACGCATCATGGCTACTTCGCACCCTAAAACTCTGCGCATCTTCCCCGGATCCTGTTTGTTCCCGTCCGAGGCCTCACCATCATCCTCCGCCTTGGTTCGCTCGCCGCGGTGCCGCCCTCCGGTGTTGTCAACATGGTCAACAACCAAGAGGAATAAGGAGATGACTGTACATGGTGAGGATGACAGTAGGGACCCAGCAGCGCGCGCAGTAATTTTGTTTTTTCAGGACGGAGAAGGGTATCAACTAGGTTGTGCAGGAGCTGTGGCCCGTCCAGCCCAGGATTTTATTTCATATGTTTACCACATGACCAGCCTAGTTTGTTTTTTCCTTTCTAAAAATGGCTAGCCCAGCTATTTTGTTTTTTTGCAGAATAACCAATGTAGGCCTACTTGCTTTTCTATGCCCTGTTGGGCCGGAAATCTTTCAAGACGAGGAGGGATGCATTCGGGCTTGCCCAGAAAATGGGCTATAAGTAACAAGAAATGGGTTGTAAGTAAGAATAAATGGGTTGTAAAATGAAAAAATACAGCAAACAGGCAATTAGTTCCAAAATACTTTTTTCTTTCGCATTTTGATATTTTAAATTTCATTGTTTTTGTGCGGGTAAAATTTCATTGGATTTTAATTAACGTATGTTTAGTTTTTAAATTAATTTGAATCTAGCTAGAAATTTTGGGTTGTATGCTGTTTGGGATAGATTTGGAGGCTGACTTGTGGGTCTACTAGGTTGACGTGTACGAAAGGCTTTGTCAACTTAGTCCACAAACGATTCTAGCAGACGTGACCGTTGGATGTTAATCCAACGGCCGTGCTACTTCTTCAATATCTGATCTTCTTGCTCCAACCGCCCAAACCAGCGCTGGTGGGACTACTTGCTCCCACCTCCCGTGGCCGGCTGTGCTGCCGCACAGGCCGCACCGCCCCACCCTACTCCATTGCTGCCCAGGCCATTCCTCTACTCACCCACACCTCCTGTTATTTTCCGGTGATGGCAGCCGAACCAGTAAAACCTCGTACTCCCCAGCACGTGGGAGCCACTGCCGAGTCTTCCCGGCCTTTGTGTCGCTCCTTCCTAGGCCTCGCCGTCGTCCACCGCCCTGGCGCTCTCAGCGCGGCGTGGTCAACATGGTCAACAGAAGACATCCATTGGAAGTGGACTGTACGTGGAGAGGCTGACAACTGGGTCCACGACCGCACACAAGGAAATGCCTCCTTATTACAAGCAAAATAATGATTCCTCCACCTGACAGCTGGGACCGACCGGAAGGGCCTCTGTATTTCGTGAAAAAGATGTTCCCCCCGTTGACAGCTCGGGCCCACCAGCTATATCTTCGCACGCAAGGAAGTGCTTCCTTATTACGCACCAAAAATGAATAATCCCCCTACTAGCTGGGACCCACCATAGTGGGAGGCTGACTTGTGGGCCTACTAAGTTGACGCGGATGAAGGACTTTGTCAACTTAGTCAATATGAACGATTCTAGCTCCAGTGATCGTACGATGTCCATCCAACGGCCATAGTGCTTCTTCAACCTCTGGTCTTCTTGCTCCAGCCGCCCAAACTAGTCTTTGGTCGTGCCGCTTCTCCTTCCTCCCGTGGTGGGTCAGGTCTGCCGCGGAGGCCTCACTGCCCCCTACTACTCCCACCGCTGGCCAGGCCATCCCTCTACTCACCCACACCCCATGTTATTCTGCGGTGACGACAGCCTCACCCCGAAGCCGAACCAGTGAACCCTCGTACTCTTCTATTCGTGGGCATCCACTACTGCGTCTTCCCCGGCTCCGCGTCGTCCCCTCCCTAGGCCTCGTCGTCGTCCACCGCCTTGGTGCTCTCGGTGCGGCGTGGTCAATGTGGTCAAAGAACGACTTCCATCGAAAGAGTACTGTACGTGGAGAGGCTGATAGCTGGGTCCACGGCCGCAGCAAGGAAGTGCCACCTTATTATGCGGAAAATAAGGATTCCTCCACCTGACAGCAAGGACCCACAGGAAGGGCCACCGTATTTCGTGAAAAAAAGGTTTCCCCCTGACTGCTGGGACCCACCAGCTACATCTTCGCACGCAAGGAAGTGCCTGACAGTCGGGACCCACCTGGTTAAAGTGTACGTAGCGTTGTCATTGTGGTCGCGAACGTGTACGTACATACGATCGGTCGGTCTGCAGGCTGCAGCGATGAACCATGGCCGTGTAAGGAAGGGCACGTGTCGTAGTATAGGCGTGCACGTGTCGTAGTAGAGGCGTGCACGCGTATGCACGCACGTCACGTACAGCGAGGTGCAAGAAAGTAAATCTGACCACATACATACGTACATATGGGCGGGGTCTCGAACGCCTACTCGCGCATACGTACAGCCAGGGCTCGTGTACATGGCTGGGTTGGAACGGAGAAACTGCATCGTCGTGTTCATCGGGAGCCAACCGGCTTGGACGGAACAACCGATCGAAAGGAGGCCTGGCGTACCACAGAACAGAGGAAACGGCCTTGTGTTCAACCGGCCACGGTCGAAACGGGATCATGTTCATCGGGAGGGGTCTGGCATACCGCAAAACGGAGGAAACGGACTTCTCTTGGACCTCCTACAGTCAAAACGAGGTCCTGTTGATCGGAAGGGGTGTGGCGTATCGCAAAACTGAGGAAACGGACTTGTGTTGGAGTTCTATGGTCGAAACGGGGGTCCTGTTCATCGGGAGGGGTGTGGCGTACGGCAAAACGGGACTCCGCGGGATACTGTTCAGCTCCACCGTCGACTGCCTCCACGGGCTACTGTTCATCCACCGTCAACCTCCTCCAGCCTCCACCTGCGACTGTTCATCCATGGCGTCTCCCCTCCTGCCTCCACCAACCACTGTTCATCCACGGGCTCCTATTCATCCAGCCTCCACCGCTCCTCCACCAGCTACTGTTCAACCAGCCCTCTCCACGGGGTCCTGTTCAACCACCCCTCCACGGGCTACTGTTCATCCAGCCCTCCACCGGCTACTGTTCAACCAGCCCTCCACGGGGTCGTCCTGTTCATCCAGCCCTCCACGGGGTCATGGTCATCCACCCCCAACCGGCTCAATCGATCGGGGTCCTGTTATCGAGTGGCAATGGACTCTACTACCACGGGGTCCTATTCATCCACCCCCCCACCAAGAACTGTTCATTCAACCCCCCCCCCCCCAACGCTCACTGTTCATCAAGAGGCAGCATCGATCGGCTTCAGTTAGCAGCAGTAGCGAAGGAGTTAACAGCAAGGGATCGACCGGGGTTCAGTAACGTAGCTAGTGCAATCGCTCGGGTTCAGTTAGAGCCCAACGCCTCGCTCGGGTTCAATTAGAGCGCAACGCCTCGCACACACGCGCGTATGTGTACGAAAGAAACGCGCAAACCTCCATGCATTGCTCGGCCCAGACCACCCACCGTAACCAGGAACTCCCCGATATTTTCCTCGCCCTCGCTTCTACCACAGTTTTTTCTGTCATGGACGGCCCAAAGAATGTCATGCAGCTGCGTCTCCGGCCCGCCCAGGATGAAAAGCCCATTTTCTGTCATGATTTTTTGTCATAGAAGTAGGAGCCCACCATATCTATGATGATACCGGGTTTTGTCACAATTATCATCCTAGAAGTGTCATAAGCATGACAGAAAAAAATCGTTCGGCCCAAAATGTCACGGATGTGTCTTTTTTTTGTAGTGTATTTTAGTACGAACTCTGGGGCTGTTTGTGACACTTATAGGAATAGCCCAATAGATCGATCAGAAAGAATAACTTTGAGGTGGTTTCGTACCCTACAATAATCTCTTCGTTTATTCTCCGCTATTAGTGACTTTGGAGTGACTCTTTGTTGCACGTTGAGGGATTGTTATATGATCTAATTATGTTATCATTGTTGAGATAACTTGCACTAGTGAAAGTATGAACCTTAGGCCTTATTTCTAAGCATTGCAATACCATTTTTGCTCACATTTGTTACTACTTACCTTGCTGTTTTTATATTCAGATTACAAAAACATATATCTACCATCCATAATGCACTTGTATCACCATCTCTTCGCCGAACTAGTGCACCTATACAATTTACCATTGTATTAGGTGTGTTGGGGACACACGAGACTCTTTGTTATTTGGTTGCAGGGTTGTTTAAGAGAGACCATCTTCATCCTATGCCTCCCACGGATTGATAAACCTTAGGTCATCCACTTGAGGGAAATTTGCTATTGTCCTACGGAACTCTACGCTTGGAGGCCCAACAAGAGTCTACAAGAAGAAGGTTGCATAGTAGACATCAGAGAGCATCATGGAATTGGCGATGAAAGAGGGTTGGTGATTGATACGTCCATTTTGCATCATCCTTTTATATTGATATTTATTGCATTATGGGCTATTATTACAAATTGTGTCACAATACTTATGCCTTTTCTTTCTTATTTTATAAGGTTTACATGAAGAGGAGAATGCTGCAAGCTGGAATTACGGATCGAAAAGGAGCAAATATTAGAGACCTATTCTGCACAACTCCAGGAGTCCTGAAACTTCATGGGAATTATTTTATAATATATGTAAAAAATATTGGGCGAAGAAAGCACCAGAGGGGGGCCACCAGCCATCCACAAGGGTGGGGGGCACGCCCTACCCCCCTGGGCGCGCCCTCTTACCTTGTGGGCCACCTGGCAGGCCCCCGATGCCCATCTTCTGCTACATGGTGTGTTTTGACCTGGAAAAAATAAGAAGGGAGATTTTCGGATGAAGCGCCGCCGTCTCGAGGCGAAACTTGGGCAGAACCAAGCTAGGGCTCCGGAGGAGCTGTTCGGTCGGGGAAACTTCCCTCCCGGACGGGGAAATCATCGCCATCGTCATCACCAACGATCCTCTCATCGAGAGGGGGTCAATCTCCATCAACATCTTCACCAGCACCATCTCCTCTCAAACCCTAGTTCATCTTTGGTATCCAATCTTTGTCTCAAAACCTCAGATTGGTAAGTCTGGGTTGCTAGTAGTGTTGATTACTCCTTGTAGTTGATGCTAGTTGGTTTATTCAGTGGAAGATCGTATGTTCAGATCCTTAATGATAATTAATACTCCTCTGATTACGAACATGAATATGCTTTGTGAGTAGTTACGTTTGTTCCTGAGGACATGGGGGAAGTCTTGTTATAAGTAATTAAGTGAATTTGTTATTCATACGATATTTTGATGAGATGTATGTCGTCTTCCCTCTAGTAGTGTTATGTGAACGTCGACTACATGAAACTTCACCATGATTTGGGCCTAGGGGAAGGCATTGTGAAGTAATAAGTAGATGATGGGTTGCTAGAGTGACAGAAGCTTAAACCCTAGTTTATGCGTTGCTTCGTAAGGGGCTGATTTGGATCCATATGTTTCATGCTGTGGTTAGATTTATCTTAATTATTCTTTTGTAGTTGTGGATGCTTGCGAGAGGAGTTAATCATAAGTGGGAGGCTTGTCCAAGGAAGGAGAACACCCAAGCACCAGTCCACCCACATATCAAATTATCAAAGTAACGAACGCGAATCATATGAGCATGATGAAAACTAGCTTGACAGTAATTCTCATGTGTCCTCAGGAACGCTTTGCTTTATATAAGAGTTCGTCTAGGCTTGTCCTTTGCTTCAAAAAGGATTGGGCCACCTTTCTGCACCTTAGTTACTTTTGTTACTTGTTACCCGTTACGAATTATCTTATCACAACTATCTGTTACCGATAATTTCAGTGCTTGCAGAGAATACCTTGCTGAAAACCACTTGTCATTTCCTTCTGCTCCTCATTGGGTTCGAGACTCTTACTTATCGAAAGGACTATGATAGATCCCCTATACTTGTGGATCATCAAGACTCTTTTCTGGTGCTGTTGCCGGGAAGTGAAGCGCCTTTGGTGAGTGGAATTTGGTAAGGAAACATTTATACAGTGTGCTAAAGTTTACTGTCACTTGTCACTATGGAAAATAATCCTTTGAGGGACTTGTTCGGGGTATCTTCACCTCGACTGGTAGAGCAAAGAGTTTCTCCTCAACCTACTAAACCTACTGAAAATATTTATTATGAAATTCCTTTCGGTATGATAGAGAAACTACTAGCTAATCCTTATGCAGGAGATGGGACATTACATCCTGATATGCATCTAATCTATGTGGATGAAGTTTGTGGATTATTTAAGCTTGCAGGTTTGCCCAAGGATTATGTCAAGAAGAAGGTATTCCCTTTTATCTTTGAAAGGAAAGGTATTGACATGGTATAGGCTATGTGATGATATTGCATCTTGGAACTACAACTGATTGAAATTGGAATTTCATCATAAGTTTTATCCTATGCATCTGGTTCATCGTGATACGAATTTTATATATATATATATATGTATATATATATATATATATATATATATATATATATTGGCCTCGTGAAGGAGAAAGTATCGCTCAATCTTGGGGGAGGATTAAATCAATGTTATATTCATGCCCCAATCATGAGTTCTCAAGAGAAATTATTATTCAAAAAATTCATGCTCGGCTTTCTCGTAATGATCAATCCATGCTCCATACTTCTTGCACTAGTTCTTTTATGAAGAAGGATATTGAATTCAAATGGGATTTATTGGAAAGAATTAAACGCAACTCTGAAGATTGGGAACTCGACGAAGGTAATGAGTCAGGTATAAACCTTAAGTTTGATTGTGTTAAATCTTTTATGGATACCGATGCTTTTCGTGAATTTAGCACTAAATATGGTCTTGACTCTAAGATAGTAGCTTCTTTCTGTGAATCATTTGCTAATCATGTTGATCTCCTTAAGGAGAAGTGGTTTTAATATCATCCTCCCATTGAAGTGAAAGTAGTAGAGCCTATTAAAGTTGAAGAAGAAACTATTACTTATAATTTTGATCCTATTGTTCCTACTGCTTATATTGAGAAACCACCTTTTCCTGTTAGAATAAAGGATCATGCTAAAGCTTCAACCGTGGTTCATAAGAGTTATACTAGAACACCTACACCCCGTGAACAAATTAAAGTTGAACCTAGTATTGCTATGGTTAAAGATCTCTTGGTTGATAATATTGATGGGCATGTTATTTATTTCTGTGATGAAGCTACTAGAATTGCTAAATCCGTTATTAAAGATAAACATAGACCCATTGTTGGCATGCTCGTTGTTTCTGTTAAAATAAGAGATCATTGTTATCATGGCTTATGTGATGTGGGTGCTAGTGTGAGTGCAATTCCTTTTACCTTATATCAAGAAATTATGAATGATATTCCACCTGCTGAGATAGAAGATATTGATATTACTATTGAGCTTGCCAATAGAGATACTATATCACCAATTGGGATTGTTAGAGATGTTGAAGTCTTGTGTAGGAAAATAAAATACCCTACTGATTTTCTTGTTCTTAGTTCCCCACAAGATGACTTTTGTCCCATTATATTTGGTAGACCTTTCTTGAATACTGTTAATGCTAAGATAGACTATGAGAAATAAATTGTTACTATAAGTTTTGGGAATATGTCTCATGATTTTAATTTCTCTAAATTCCGTAGACAACCCTATGATAAAGAATTTCCTAGTAAGGATGAAATTATTGGTCTTGCTTCTATTACCGTACCTCCTACTGATCCTTTAGAACAATATTTGTTAGACCATGAAAATGAGATGTTTATGAATGAAAGAAGGGAATTAGATGAAATATTCTTTAATCAAGGGCTTGTTTTGAAACACAAT
Source organism: Aegilops bicornis (assembly GCA_021605145.1). Lineage (NCBI taxonomy): Eukaryota > Viridiplantae > Streptophyta > Magnoliopsida > Poales > Poaceae > Aegilops > Aegilops bicornis. Next base: position 417,130,809 of record CM038670.1, on the reverse strand, counting down.
TTGCCTGTTGAAATCCTTGGGATCCTCCTCCACCCAAGGGGATCCCGTGTATGAGCTTAAACAATTACCTGATACTCTGAAATATGCTTATCTTGATGAAAAGAAGATATATCCTGCTATTATTAGTGGTAACCTTTCAGAGCATGAAGAAAATAAATTATTGAAAACTCTGAAGAAGCATCGTGCCGCTATTGGATATACTCTTGATGATCTTAAGGGCATTAGTCCCACTCTATGTCATCACAAAATTAATATGGAGCCTGATGCTAAACCAGTTGTTGATCACCAATGACGATTAAATCCTAAGATGAAAGAAGTGGTAAGAAATGAAATACTAAAGCTTCTGGAGGCAGGTATAATTTATCCTATTGCTGATTGTAGATGGGTAAGTCATGTTCATTGTGTCCCTAAGAAGGGAGGTATTACTGTTGTTCCTAATGATAAGAATGAATTGATTCCACAAAGCATTGTTACATGTTATAGAATGGTAATTAATTTTCACAAATTAAACAAAGCTACTAGAAAAGATCATTACCCTCTACCTTTTATTGATCAAATGCTAGAAAGACTATCTAAACATACACGTTTTTGCTTTCTAGATGGTTATTCTGGTTTCTCTCAAATACCTGTGTCAAAATGAGGACCAAGAAAAGACCGCTTTTACTTGCCCTTTCGGTACTTTTGCTTATAGATGTATGCCTTTTGTTTTATGCAATGCACCTGCTACCTTTCAAAGATGTATGACTGCTATATTCTCTGACTTCTGTGAAAAGATTGTTGAGGTTTTCGTGGATGATTTCTCAGTTATGGAACTTCTTTTGATGATTGCTTAAACAACCTTGATCGAGTTTTGCGGAGATGTGAAGAAACTAATCTTGTCTTGAATTGGGAGAAGTGCCACTTTATGGTTAATGAAGGGATTGCCTTGGGCATAAAATTTCTGAAAGAGGTATTGAAGTTGATAAAGCTAAAGTAGATGCTATTGAAAAGATGTCGTTTCCTAAAGATGTCAAAGGTATAAGAAGTTTCCTTGGTCATGTTGGTTTCTATAGGAGGTTTATTAAAGACTTCACTAAAATTTCTAGGCCTCTCACTAATATCTTGCAAAAAGATGTTCTTTTTGTTTTTGAGGATGATTGTGTAGAAGCATTTGAAATACTTAAGAAATCCTTGATTTTTGCACCTATTGTTCAACCACCTGATTGGAATCTACCCTTTCTAATTATGTGTGATGCTAGTGATTATGCTGTTGGTGTTGTTCTAGGGCAAAGAGTTGATAAGAAATTGAATTTTATACATTATGCTAGTAAAACTCTAGACAGCGCCCAGAGAACTTATGCTACTATTGAAAAAGAATTTTTAGCAATTGTATTGATCATGCTGCTATTAAAGATCTTATGGAAAAGAAAGATGCTAAACCTAGACTTATTAGATGGGTTCTCTTGCTGCAAGAATTTGATTTGCACATTATTGATAGAAAGGGAGCTGAGAACGCCGTTGCAGACAACTTGTCTAGGCTAGAAAATGTTCTCGATGACCCACTGCCTATTGTTGATAGCTTTCCTGATGAACAATTAGCTATCATAAATGCTTCTCGTAATACTCCATGGTATGCTAATTATGCTAATTACATTGTTCCCAAATTTGTACCACCTACTTTCACATACCAGCAAAAGAAAAAGTTTTTCTATGATTTAAGACATTACTTTTGGGATGACCCACACCTTTATAAAGAAGGAGTAGATGGTGTTATTAGATGTTGTGTACCTGAGCATGAACATGAACAGATCCTACGCAAGTGACACTCCGAGGCCTATGGAGGACACCATGCTGGAGATAGAACTGCACATAAGGTATTACAATCTGATTTTCATTGGCCTACACTCGTCAAGGATGCTCGTAAGTTTGTCTTGTCTTGTGATGAATGCTAGAGAATTGGCAATATTAGTAGATGCCAGGAAATGCCTATGAATTATTCACTTGTTATTGAACCATTTGATGTTTGGGGCTTTGATTATATGGGACCTTTTCCTTCCTCTAATGTTTATACACATATTTTAGTTACTTTTGATTACGTTACTAAGTGGGTAGAAGCTATTCCAACTAGTAGTGTTGATCATAACACTTCTATTAATATGCTTAAAGAAGTAATTTTTCCGAGATTTGGAGTCCCTAGATATTTGATGACTGATGGTGGTTCACATTTTATTCATGGTGCTTTCCGTAAAATGCTTGCTAAATATGATGTCAACCATAGAATTGCATCTCCATATCACCCTCAGTCTAGTGGTCAAGTAGAATTGAGCAATAGAGAGATTAAATTGATTTTGCAAAAGACTGTTAATAGATCTGGAAAGAACTGGTCTAAGAAACTTGATGATGCATTATGGTTTTATAGAACTGCTTATAAGAGTCCTATGCGCATGTCTCCTTATAAAATGGTTTATGGAAAAGCATGTCACTTACCTCTTGAACTAGAACGCTTATTGGGCAATCAAAGAGCACAACTATGATTTCAAACTTGCCGGTGAGAAGAGGTTATTTGACATAAGCTCGCTTGATGAATGGAGAACCCAAGCCTATGAGAATGCCAAGTTGTTTAAGGAAAAGGTCAAAAGATGGCATGGCAAAAGGATACAAAATCGTGACTTTAATGTAGGTGATCATGTTTTTCTATTCTCGTTTAAGATTTTTTGCAAGAAAGCTTCTCTCTAAATGGGAAGGCCCTTACATTATCGAGGAGGTCTATTGTTCTGGTGCCATCAAAATCAACAACGCCGAAGGCACAAATCCGAAGGTGGTAAACGGTCAAAGAATCAAAAACTGTATCTCAGGTACTCCCATAAATGTTGAGACCAATATAATTAATACCATAACACCGGAGGAGTACATAAGGGATACTTTCCAGAATATTTCAGACTCCGAAAAGGAATAGGTATGTGGTACGGTAGGTAAACCGACTCCAAAACTGTTCTAATGGCAATTTTTCTCCATTTTGGAATATTTAAAAAATTAGGAAAATTAAAAGTAGTCTGAAAGATGCACGAGGAGACCACAAGGGTGGAGGGCGCTACCACCCCGGGCCCCCCGCCTTGTGGCCACCTCGTGTGCCCCCAACTCCGCTTTTCTTGCACAATACTTCTTTTGGTCAAGAAAATTCATTATATAATCTCCTGAAGGTTTTGACCACCGTGCACCAGAACGCCCGGATTCGATGCGCCAGTGTCCGCCAGCTTATTCGCCGTCTTTGCCATGTCATTTGCTTGCGTGTTGCACTTTGCCATGTCATCATATGCATTTCATATCATGTCATCATGTGCATTTCATTTTGCATACGTGTTCGCCTCATGCATCCGAGCATTTTCCCCGTTGTCCGCTTTTCCAATCCGGCACTCCTATGTCTCCCTACGCCTTTTTACCTATTTTCATGTGCGGGTGTTAAACGGTCTCGTTATGGACCGAGGTTTGTCAAGCGGCCTTGGTATAGCACCGGTAGACCGCCTGTCAAGTTTCGGATCATTTGGAGGTCGTTTGATACTCCAACGGTTAACCGGGTAACCGCAAAAGCCTCTTTGGTGTGCAGCCCAACACCCCTTCCAAAGTGGCCCAAAACCCACCAAACTCCCCTCCATGCTCTCGGTCATTCGATCACGATCGCGTGGCCGAAAACCGCTCCTCATTTGGACTCTCCTAGCTCCCTCTACCTATAAATATGCCTCTCCTCCCGAAATTTCGGATCAATTCGCAGTCCAAACCCTAGTCTAGCTCCTCCCGCAGCCACCGGACGCGTCCGCACCCCGCCGGACGTGTCCAGCCGCCGCCGCCACGTCGCTCCGACGAATCGGAGGCCGCCACCTCGATCTGCCGCCCACTCCTCCTCGCTCGCCCGCCACGCCGCCTCTCTCTCTCCTACCGCCGCGGCCCTGCGGGTCAACCCGCCCGGCCAGTCGCCCGCCCGCCGCCTCCCATGAGCTCCGCGCCTCGCCGGAAGCCCGCCCGCCTCACTTGCATGGCCCGCCGCGCCACACCCGCCGCCCGCCCATGGCGCCCGCGCCTCCCGCCGCCGGGCGGAGCTCCGTCGCCCAGCCGCCCCTCGCCGCCATGCTGCCCGCGGCCTCGGCCTCCCTCGCCGCCCGGAGCCGCCGCTCGGCCCGGCCCCGCCATGGCCGACCTCGCCGCCGTCCGGTCCCGCTCCGGCCGGATCCGGTGGCCAGGCGGCCGGATCCGCCTCTCCCCGGCCTTCTCCGGCCCTCCCCGGCCTCTCCCCCGACTCCGGCGCCGAACTCCGGCGAGCCTCGGTTCGCGTGCCCGCGTTGACTTTCTCCTCGAGGTCCAATTTTTCCTCTAAGTCCCGAAATCTGCATTAATTTTGTTGCATTTTCGTTGCATCATAACTCTGTCATCGTTGCTCCGTTTTGCGCGTATAATATGTCAAAATGTTCGCCTCGATGAGTAGATCATTTCATCTCATTGCATCATTTTCATTTGAGCTCATCTTGATGCCCGAAATTCTGTTAGAAGAGTGCTATGTGATGTTAGTTTCAGATTCTTATCAGAACATGCACTTTTGTCATTTTTACCATGATTGATGTGTGCATCTTATGATCTTGAGTCCTACATGTGTTTCCGTTTTGCGCGTATAATATGTCAAAATGTTCGCCTCGATGAGTAGATCATTTCATCTCATTGCATCATTTTCATTTGAGCTCATCTTGATGCCCGAAATTCTGTTAGAAGAGTGCTATGTGATGTTAGTTTCAGATTCTTATCAGAACATGCACTTTTGTCATTTTTACCATGATTGATGTGTGCATCTTATGATCTTGAGTCCTACATGTGTTTTGTCATATGCCATGCCATCTTTCCAGGGGTGCTTGCCATGTATTTTTGTGAGTTGTGTAGTGAGTGAATCAAGCTTGTTAAGTAGGGTACTTGCTGTTGCTGTTTTCCTGGCAGATTCTGTTATATTTTTATGCCATGTTAACTTGATGCTACAGAGAGATCCATGCATATTTTGAGTTACTTCAGTAAGGATGTTTTGTTATACATGTCTTGCTCTATCCATCCATGCCCTTGTTTGCAATTATGGAGTGTCATAGCTTGAGTAAATCGAGCTCTACTTTTGCTACAAAATGTTCCTGGCAGATTGTTTACATGTTATTCAATTTTGCCAAGGTTGTTGTGGTTGATCCTTGCATGCTATATTGTTGTTCTTGACATGTATAGCTTCTATGCCATGTCTTCTTACTGTTGGTTGCCTTTCCATGCCATGTGTTGCTCTGTGGTGAGTGGTTCAAGCTCACCAACATGCCTACTTATTGTTGTTCCTGCCATGTATGAATCTGTAATATAACTTGCCATGTTTACATGGGTGCCATCATATTTTCTGGTTCTTTTTTGGCTTATGGTCATTAAAGGACTTTTGTTCTATGCTTTGAGTAGATTCATGCCATACCTTTGTTTGCCATGTTAAGTTCCTGTAACATGTTGTTTCATAGCTCTAAACATTGCAACCTGATGTAATTTCTGCTAAAGTCTGAAACTGTTATTACTTGCATTCTTGCCATGTGTTTTTGAGCATGTTCTAGTGATTTATGGAGATAGCTCAGTGTTCATGTTTTGTCATGCTTTACCTGTAGATCATGTCCATGCCTTTTGTTATTATGTTAAGGTGCTGTAGCATGTTGTTTTGATGCTTGCAATATGCCTAGTTGCTGTTTTGGACAGATTGTTGCTAGAACTTGTATTGTGTGTATGTGTTGAACCGTTGCTCCGTTTTGAGTGTGCTCTATATGAAACTTGCTTGATTTTGCATGTAGTTTCATATTATCATGTTGCATTCTTGTTTTGAGGTGTTTTCTTGATGGTTGTATGCTTTTGCATCAATGCCATGTTTAACTTGTTTTGCTCATATCTTTTAGGCCGTAGCTCCGAATCTAATGAACTTTATATGTAACTTGACTAGAATTTCGTGTAGATCATCATGGTGCATCTTAAATTTCTGTTTAACAACTTGAACATAAAGTTATTCAGATCTGGACCAATTTCGAAATTTGCATATGAGGACTTACCGGAATTGTTATATGTTGTTTCCGGCCTCATTTAAACTTGCCTTGATGTGTTGCTCTTGTATGCATCATCTCTTGCCATGAGTAGCTTCATGTAGCCTTGTCATGCATCATGCTTGTTGTGCATTATTTCTTGTTCATGTGTGGAGTGTTTACTATGTTGTGTGCTTCTTCTTGTTAGTTCCCGTTTCGTTGCGACCGTGAGGATTCGTTCGTCTACGCTTGGTTTGGCTTCATCCGTTCATTTTCTTCATGGACTCGTTCATCTTCTTCATGGACTCGTTCATCTTCTTCATGGACTCGTTCTTCTTCCTTATGGGATTTCGTGCAAGATGACCGCTACCTGGATCTCACTACTATCATTGCTATGCTAGTTGATTCGTTTCTATCACTATGTCGCTACCTATTACCTGTTTATCAAGCCATCCCAAATTGCCATGTCGACCTCTAACCTCTTGCACCCTTCCTAGCAAACCGTTGTTTGGCTATGTTACCGCTTTGCTCAGCCCTCTTATAGCGTTGTTAGTTGCGGTAAAGATGAAGTTTGTTCCTTGTTGGAACATGGAGATGTTGTTCCTTGTTGGAACATGTTTACTTGTTGGGATATCACAATATATCTTATATTATTAATGCATCTATATACTTGGTAAAGGGTGGAAGGCTCGGCCTTATGCCTGGTGTTTTGTTCCACTCTTGCCGCCTAGTTTCCGTCATATCGGTATTATGTTCCCGGATTTTTTGCGTCCCTAACGCGGTCGGGTGATTTATGGGACCCCTTGACAGTTCGCTTTGAATAAGACTTTTCCGCAAGGCCCAACATTGGTTTTACCATTTGCCTCACCACCACCTATTTTTCCCTTGGGAGTCGCCCTCTCGAGGGTCATCTTTATTTAGCCCCCGCCGATTGCTTCTCTAAGTCTTTGGTTCGAACCGAGCCACTGAGGGCCACCTTGGGGCAACTTGAGGATTGGTTTTACTCGTAGCTTTGTCTCATCCGGTGTTGCCACGAGAACGAGATATGTGCAGCTCCTATCGGGATTGTCGGTAGCAAGCCGGGCGGTCTTCTTTGGTCTTGTTTTATTGCTGTGAAATGTCTTGTAGCCGGATTCCGAGACTGATCGGGTCTTCCCGGGAGAAGGAATATCCTTCGTTGATCGCGAGAGCTTATCATGGGCTAAGTTGGGACACCCCTGCAGGTATAAACTTTCGAGAGCCGTGCCAGCGGTTATGTGGCGATGGGAATTTGTTAATGTCCGGTTGTAGAAAACCCGAAGTTGATCTTAATTAAAATACACCAACCGTGTAATGCGTAACCGTGAGTGTCTCTTTTCGGGCTGATCGAGAGGAGAACACGGTTTCTTGGGTTATGTCTCGACGTAAGTAGGAGTTCAGGATCACTTCTTGATCATTACTAGTTGACGACCGTTCCTTTGTTTCTCTTCTCGCTCTCATTGGCGTATGTTAGCCACCATATATGCTTAGTCGCTGTTGCAACCTCACCACTTTACCCCTTCCTTTCCCCTTAAGCTTTGCTAGTCTTGATACCCATGGTAATGGGATTGCTGAGTCCTCGTGGCTCACAGATTACTACACCACCGATTGCGTGTGCAGGTTTTGCGATGATCATGACGCGAGAGCGATGCTTGCTTGCGTTGAGTTCTTCTTCTGCTTCTTCTTCGATCAGGGGATAGGTTCCAGGTCGGCAGCCTGGGCTAGCAGGGTGGATGTCGTTTGAGTTCCTATTTATGTTTCATCCGTAGTCGGATGTTGTTTTCTTGTGTATGATTTTGATGTATTCTTGTGGCATTTGTGCCTTATGTATGTATCCCCATCTATTATGTAATGTTGATGTAATGATATCCACCTTGCAAAAGCGTTTCAATATGCGGGTCTATCCTTGGTGGGACCTTCGAGTTCCTTTTGGATAGGGTCGCATATTGGGCGTGACAGTACCACGGCAAAATCCCCTATTTTCGTTTTGAGCTCTTTGCTGCGAGAGTTTTCAAAACCAGGCATCATGTCGTCCTCCTCCCCCAACAACGCGGGCGATGATGCTTGGATAATGAAGATAGAGATGTAGAGAGAATAACTTGGGGAAACCAACGAGGGTGATAAGATCAAGAAGGTCGCGGGAGATCAAGTTCTGGCAGCGGAAGAAGAAGACATCCTTCAACCATACTACAATCATCTCACCCCTACTGAAATTGAAGATTTTAAGATCATTGAAATAGTTTGTGTGCAAAATAAATATCTCACTCATTAAAATATTATGTTGCAAGAGCATATCATCACCCTCCAGAGCATCATTCGTAGATTGGAGTATCTCCTGCGCTCGAAGTGTGGCACTACATCATCAACAACTCCACCATCACCACCGCCGAAGAAAGAGACATAAATACATGGGTATGGGCACTCCCCTTGGCAACTGCTAAGCTTGGGGGACGTGCCCCGGTATCGTATCACCATCACACCTTTACCTTTATCATTTTTCTTAGTTCGATCCTTTTGGTTATATCTTGATCTAGTAGAATAAAGTTTTAGTATGATCTAGATTTGAGTTTTGTTTCAAGATCTATCTATGTAATCGAGTCCATGAGTTATATATAATAAAGATTAGTTTTGACTTGAGGGATTTGCTTTCTTGCTATGATCTTGAGGGAATTAAATAAGAGAAAGAAAAAAAGAATAAATATATTGATCTTATGGAGAAAAATGGCTTCACATATAAAGAGTATGATGAATAAAAGTTGTTGAGAGTTGACAAACTGAGTTTTGGTCACTGTTGCAATTAATAGGAAGTAATGAAGGAAGAGAGGATTCACATATAAATATACTATCTTGGACATCTTTTGTAATTGAGAGCACTCATCAAAATATGACATACCAAAAAGTTGATGTTGGACAAGGAAGAAAACATAATTGGTTATGTTTTCTTATTTCCGAATAGAAGTTATATTGTCATGGATCCTCCAACATGTCGAGCTTGCCTTTTCTCTCTTATGCTAGCCAAATTCTTTGCACCAAGTAGAGATACTACTTGTTCTCCCGAACATCCCTTAAACCAGTTTTGCCATGAGATTCCACCATACCTACCTATGGATTGAGTAAGATCCTTCAAGTAAGTTGACATCAGTGCAAGCAATAAAAATCGCTCTCTAAATATGTATGATCTATTAGTGTGACGAAAATAAGCTTTATATGAACTTGTGATATGGAAGAAATAAATGCAACAGACTACATAATAAAGTTCTTTATCCCAAGCGGCAATATAAAGTGACGTTCTTTTACGTTTTACACTTTTTCATTTGGCAAGCACTATGTATTGGAGAGATCCAGATATATATATCCACTCGGATGTAGGTTATCATAAAGTATTTGTTGACATTACCCTTGAGGTAAAAGGTTGGGAGGCGAAACTATAAGCCCCTATCTTTCTCTGTGTCCTATTGAAGCTTTGGACACACAAGTATTGCGTGAGTGTTAGCAATTGTGAAAGACTAAATGATAGTTGAGTATGTGGACTTGCTGAAAAGCTCTTGAATTGACTCTTTTTGATGTTATGATAAATTGCAATTGCCTCACTGGCTGAGATCATAGTTTGTTAGTTTTCAATGAAGTTTCTAATTCATACTTTACCTTGTGAATGAATTGTTATTTTAGCATAAGAAATTATAAGACATTATATATTGTTGTTCTAAAGATGATCATGATGCCCTCGTGTCCGTATTTTATTTTATCGACACATCTATCTCCAAACATGCGGACATATTTTTCGATTTCGGCTTTCGCTTGAGGACAAGCAAGGTCTAAGCTTGGGGGAGTTGATACATCCATTTTGCATCATGCTTTTATATTGATATTTATTGCACTATGGGATATTATTAAACATTATGTCACAATACTTATGCCTTTTCTCTCTTATTTTATAAGGTTTACATGAAGAGGGAGAATCCGGCAGCTGGAATTCTGGACTGGGAAAGGAGCAAATATTAGAGACCTATTCTGGACAACTCCAAAAGTCATGAAACTTCACGGAGAACTATTTTGGAATATATATAAAAATATTGGGCAAAGAAAGCACCAGGGGGGCCACCAGCCATCCACAAGGGTGGGGGGCGCGCCCCCCTACCTTGTGGGCCACCTGGCAGGTCCTCGATGCCCATCCTTTGCTATATGGTGTGTTTTGACCTGGAAAAAAAATCAGAAGGAAGCTTTCGGGATGAAGCGCCGCCGTCTTGAGGCGGAACTTGGGCAGAACCAATATAGGGCTCCGGCAGAGCTGTTCTGCCGGGGAAACTTCCCTCCCGGAGGGGGAAATCATCGCCATCGTCATCACCAATGATCCTCTCATCGAGAGGGGGTTAATCTCCATCAACATCTTTACCAGCACCATATCCTCTCAAACCCTAGTTCATCTCTTGTATCTGATCTTTGTCTCAAAACCTCAGATTGGTACGTGTGAGTTGCCGTGAGTGTTGATTACTCCTGGTAGTTGATGCTAGTTGGTTTATTTGGTGGAAGATCATATGTTCAAATCCTTAATGATAATTAATACTCCTCTGATTATGAACATGAATATGCTTTGTGAGTAGTTACGTTTGTTCCTGAAGACATGGGAGAAGTCTTGTTATAAGTAATCACGTGAATTTGGTATTCGTTTGATATTTTGATGAGATGTATGTTGTCTTTCCTCTTGTGACGCCCTCGATTCAATCATACACTAATCATGCACGCAAACGTGTACGATCAAGATCAGGGACTCACGGGAAGATATCACAACACAACTCTAAAACATAAATAAGTCATACAAGTATCATAATACAAGCCAGAGGCCTCGAGGGCTCGAATACAAGTGCTCCATCATAGACGAGTCAGCGGAAGCAACAATATCTGGGTACAGACATAAGTTAAACAAGTTTGCCTTAAGATGGCTAGCACAAACTGGGATACACATTGAAAGAGGCGCAGGCCTCCTACCTGGGATCCTCCTAACTACTCACTCGTCGGTGGGCTGCTGCGTAGTAGTAGGCACCTCCAGTGTAGTTGGAGTCATTGTCGACGGTGGCGTCTGACTCCGGGGCTCCAGCATCTGGTTGCGACAACCAGAAGAATGGGAAGGGGGAAAGGAGGGAGAAAGCAACCGTGAGTACTCATCCAAAGTACTCGCAAGCAAGGATCTACACTACATATGCATGTGTATATGTGTAAAGGGGCCATATCGATGGACTGAACTGCAGAATGCTAGAATAAGAGGGGGATAGCTAGTCCTGTCGAAGACTACGCTTCTGGCAGCCTCCATCTTGCAGCATGTAGGAGAGAGTAGATGGTAAGTTCACCAAGAATCATCGCATAGCATACTCCTACCCGGTGATCCCCTCATCGTCGCCCTGTTAGAGAGCGACCACCGGGTTGTATCTGACACTTGGAAGGGTGTGTTTTATTAAGTATCCGGTTCTAGTTGTCATAAGGTCAAGGTACAACTCCAAGTTGTCCTGTTACCAAAGATCACGGCTATTCGAATAGATAAACTTTCCTGCAGGGGTGCACCACATAACCCAACAAGCTCGATCCCATTTGGCCGGACACACTTTCCTGGGTCATGCCCGGCCTCGAAAGATCAACACGTCGCAGCCCCACCTAGGCACAACAGAGAGGTCAGCACGCCGGTCTAAATCCTATGGCGCAGGGTGCAGGCCCATCACCCATTGCACACCAAGACGTTGCACAGGCGGCCGGAAATGACCTAGCCTAGCGAGCGTTCAGTCCAATCCGGCGTCGCCCGCTTCGATTCTTGATGTCACGAAGGCTTGGTGATACCACGACACCGAGTGCCCATAATCGTTCAGCGTAGTTGGTTAGCGCGTATAGGCGATGGCTGAACTCGAGATCAAATACCAAGATCTCGTTAAGCATGTTATTATGAAGTAACCGCGAACGCCGACCAGGCTGTGCCCACCTCTCGCCTAGGTGGTCTCAAACCGCCTGTCACTCCGCCACAAAGTAACGATCGAGGGCCGTCGGGAACCCGGGACCACCTCTACCGATATGGAGCCACCGCCCTTCAAATTTCATCTCCGAACAGTATCATAAGTAATGTAACAAGATAATGTATATAACATATGCCCGTGATCACCTCCCGAAGTGATCACGGCCCAAAGAGTATAGCATGGCAGACGGACAAGAGTGTAGGGCCACTGATGGAACACTAGCATCCTATACTAAGCAGTAGGATAGCAGGTAAGGGTAACAACTGTAGAAACAATGACAGGCTATGCATCAGAATAGGATTAACCGAAAGCAGTAACATGCTACACTACTCTAATACAAGCAGTAGAACGGAATAGGTGATATATGGTGATCAAGGGGGGGGCTTGCCTGGAAGCTCAGCCAAGAAGGAGGGGTCGTCAACACCATAGTCGTACTGGGTAGCAGCGGCGTCGGTCTCGGTGTCCAAAGAGAGAAGAGGGGGAAGAAACAATAAATATAATGCAAACATAAGCACGAGGGTGCATGACAAGACAATGTGCGGTGCTAGGTGTGCCCTAACGCGGTAGGAGGTGATACCAACGAAGGGGGGAAACATCCGGGAAAGTATCCCCGGTGTTTCGCTTTTTCGGGCAGATGAACCGGAGGTGAAATGTTGCAGGTTTGCTATGCTAGGGATGTGTGACGGGCGAACGGGCTGCGTATTCGGATGCGTCTCGTCGTTCTGAGCAACTTTGATGTACAAAGTTTTTCCATCCGAGCTGCGGCTTATTTTATATTAATTTTAAAAGATTTAATCGTTTTTAGAATTTACTTAATTATTTTAAATCAACAATATCCAGAATAGTGCATGCTGACATCATCATGACGTCAGCAGTCAACAGAGGTGTTGACTGGGTCGCTGACGTGTGGGTCCCGCATGTCATAGGTACAATAATCTAATTAACCTATTAATCAGTTTAATTAGTTAATTAGGTAACTAATGTCTTTAGTTTAATTAAACAAGATTAATTAAGTTAATTGATTTAGTTAATTAATTACTTAATTAGTTCACATTTTTATTTACCTATTATTTATTTATTTATTTTAATTTCTTTTTTAAAATCGATCTGGGGCGTTGGGGCCCCGTTTGTCATAGGCTCAGGGGGCCATAACGGATCGGGTGTGCCCGAATGGGCGGCGAGCGAGGCGATGTCGCCAGCGCCAGTTAGGGCGCCGAACGACCAACCCATGGCGCTGGCGGTGGTTCGTCGGAGGCACGCGAGCCACCATGGAGAGCACCAAAGAGGGCGGCACGGGGGAGCAGGGGGCCCGTGCGACGTGCGCAACAGCGGGGCCAGCGGCGGACTTTGCCGACGAGGGCGGCGGCGCACGACAGCGTCGTGCCCGGACCCGATCTGGATCGGGGGGAGTGGGGCGCGAGCGGGAGGGAGAGCACGCCGGCGCGGACGTGGGGCGGCCAAAGCAACAGACGCGCGCGCAGGAGAAGCAGTAGCAACAAGCACGGGGGGCGCGGGGAGCGGCAGGCAGGGACCGGGGCGCGCGCGGTCGTGGGCTTGCATGCACGAGAACAGGGGAAGGAGGAGGAAGGGCGAAGCTCACGGGGCCGGTAGGCAAAAACTACCTTTTTATCCTTTTTCTCAAGGTTATAGAAAACTTCCTTATCTAGTTCTAGCATTTTGACAAAAAATGCTTCTTTTTTACACACAGTTCGAGTCACTTGTTGGGAAAAGGCAGCGCGGGTCGAGGTGGTCGACGGGGACGACGACGACGTGGAGGAAGCAGTCCGGTGAGGAAGCTCCGGGCAACGAGGTGGCCGCGACGGCGGTGCTGCTGCAGGCACGACACTCGGGGCCGGCCATGGCAAGGAGGAGGCGAGGTAGGCCAGATCCTCAACGGGGCCTCGAGGACCCGTCCATCTCCGGTGACGAGGCGACGGCACGAGGACAGCACGAGGACCTGCGGGGCGGAGGCGGCGGTCCGTGGCGATGGGGTCGATCCCGATCCAATCTGGATCGGGAGGTAGGGAAGGTGGCGACGTGGGGGGAGGGGGGAGTGGTGCGTCGGTTAGGGTTACGGGGGGGAGAGGGGATAACGGAGTGGGGGTGGCCGGTTGGGCCGGCCTAGTGGTTCGTGGCCCAGTTGGGTCGGTGGCCTGCTGGGCCGGAGCCCGGGGGTGCTTTCTCCTTTCCCATGTTTTTGTTTGTTTTGTTTCATTTTACTTTTCTTTTATTTACTGCTTTGTTGTTTCCATCCACTATAAAATATCTAGGCATTTTATAAAAATGTGTTTATTGCACCATATTTACATATGAAAAATATGGCACCTCCCAAACATTTTTGTTTTAACTTTTGAAAACTTTTATTGTTGACATTAATTTGAATTTGAATTTTGAAACGGTTTCGAATCATCGCGAGGTTAACAACAGTAAACGTGGTGGCGTGGCAGCATTAGCGTGGGATTACTGTAGCTTAATTATCCAGGCGTCACAAATCTCCTCCACTACAAGAAATCTCGTCCCGAGATTTAAGAGGCGGAGTAGAGGGAGAAGGTTCTGGTTACGAATTTCTAGCGAGTGTTCTCGGTCTTGGTTGCTCTTCTCGAAGAGGCCAATCCATAACCTTGATGTATTCATTTCGATGCTTCAAGTTCTCATGATGAAGTTGGCATCCTTTCTTTGGGAACTCCATCGTACTTACGAAAGAATAAAGGGGCTGGGAGAACAGACCTCTGCAAGGTTGACTAACTTGTTGATAACATCGGGGAAGGTGGGGGAAGTAACTCTCGAATTAAAAACCTTTAGAAAATATCGAGAGCAAAGTAAGAAGGTGCCATGAGAAGTTTCAAGCGGTGGGCAATCGTTCGATGCCTGAAACAGAGTGTGAAAGGGGCTCAAAGCAATCAGAATAAGTATTCTGTCTGATGCCAGTATAGCTCAGTAGGACGGTGGTCCGTGAATTACATACGAGGCCACGCGCGAGGAATAAATTTGGGAACAGGGGGTGCACAGGAGAGTCAGGTTTTGATCTTGTGGAACTGTGGGTTATGGGCCCACCATGTGGTTAAAGTAGGAAGGGCGGTGACATCTTGCACGATCATGATAGCAAGGCATGTCAGAGGGTAGCCCGTCAGTTATATGTCAGCAACATCGCTTGCATACCAAGGGCGAGGGACGAAGAGAACCATTTTCACCTTGTTGAAACGAGGCGGACCAATAGGCAAAGTTCTCGCCCATCGGTGGTTACCGGAATGTCGACAACAATAGTAATGTGAGGTCTTCTTGACAGAGTTGTACACCGAGGTGTTTGCACAAGCAGGGAATTATTACTGCTTATATCATATAGATCATAGAAAGGGTTTAAACAACCCAATGGAAAGGGAAAAGTGTCTATCAGATTTAATCAGAACAATGGAAAGAAAAATGTGTTTAAACACATAATTCAAGGGTATATCCTTTCCAAGGACAAGCAGAGCATGATATCCATGACAGGATATAATGTAGAAAACCATTTAGGTTAGGGGAGAGGAAGTTCATGACATTACCCAAACAACGGTGTTTGGATAATTTAGCAAGAAACATTTAGCATTGCGCTTCCAATGTTCTTATTGAAGATCAGAGTACCACAGATAAGCTTCGAGATAGCATTGACATGGTCTTCAAGCAAAGGTCGGACTACGGATACACGAAGAATCCATCAAGATCAACTTGTAGAATAAGTCTTACAATTTCCTCACTGAAGAATGGCTAACCTTGCTAAAAAGAAACTATAACAATAGGTCCTCCGGCCAGGTGTGCTAGGCATGACATCACCTTATTGGGTTATAGAAAGACCAATGCTATGACTCTTGGAAAATGTTCCAACCATCATATCTGACCGAGTTTCAGATCTGATTGGTGTCAGGATACCTCAGACTCAGGATGCCCGAGAAGAAAAGATGCAACACAAATTAATGCAAGGAGATCTTAAGATTCTCGGGAAATGAACCATGGAATCAAGTTCCAAAACCAGAATTCATCATTAAACCAAGGAGAGGATGAGGAAGTGGCTGACGGACTCAACGATAATTCAACGAGGTATCCAAAAAGATGCATCTCCTCAATTATGTGGATAAGGAGATAGCATTTGTCAGATCAAATGATATAATCAAGCATGCTCGAGGAAAACATACACAATTAAACATTGGTTGAAAGGTGCGCCCGAAATATGGGTTCGGCTGCACAACCAATGTCATAATGGTGATTCAATAATCAATAGTCTAAGAATGAACGTCCGACCATTAACTTCAAAGCAATAGGGTTGCTAGAAGGGCATAATTCAAACAACACCGTTCACTTGTTGGTACACCGGTTGGAATCAACACGAGGACCAAGAAAGAATGGTGATGGTGAGAAGCATCACAATACCAAGAATTCCTTAAGAGGTGGAGCAGTCCTCACAACATCCTTGATATTAAAAGATGGTAATACTCCAAGGTAAAGAAGAACAAATGCTGGATAGCAGGGATCTCAAGGTATAACTCAAAACACGAACAAGTTTGTGTTGAACGGAAGGCAATAAAGTGGTCAAAGATAACACAAATCATCGGGGGCAAGGATGGTAATTTCTCATCATGAACTCAATTGATATCCTGGAAGAGCTCATAAGGTTGATGATGATCATAGCAGCGGGGCTCGAGGTGGTCGACGGGGACGACGATGATTTGGAGGAAGCAGTCCGGTGAGGAAGCTCCGGGTGACGAGGTGGCCGCGACAGCGGTGCTGCTGCAGGCACGGCGCTCGGGGCCGGCCATGGCAAGGATGAGGCGAGGTAGGCCAGATCCTCAATGGGGCCTCGAGGACCCGTCCATCTCCGGTGACGAGGCGACGGCACGAGGAAGGCAGGAGGACCTGTGGGGCGGAGGCGGCGGTCCGTGGCGATGGGGTCGATCCCGATCCAAACAGGATCGGGTGGGGGGGAGGTGGCGACGTGGGGGGGGGAGTGGTGCGGGGGGTAGGGTTACGGGGGGTGAGAGGGGATAATGGAGTGGGGGTGGCTGGTTGGGCTGGCCTAGTGGTTCGTGGCCTAGTTGGGCCGGTGTCCTGCTGGGCAGGAGCCCGGGGGGTGCTTTCTCCTTTCCCATTTTTTTGTTTGTTTTGTTTCGTTTTACTTTTCTTTTTATTTACTGCTTTGTTGTTTCCATCCACTATAAAATATCTAGGCATTTTATAAAAATGTGTTTATTGCACCATATTTACATATGAAAAATATGGCACCTCCCAAACATTTTTGTTTTAACTTTTGAAAATTTTTATTGTTGACATTAATTTGAATTTGAATTTTGAAACGGTTTCGAATCATTGCGAGGTTAACAACAGTAATCGTGGTGACGTGGCATCATTAGTGTGGGATTACTGTAGCTTAATTATCCGAGCATCACACCTCTAGTGGTGTTATGTGAACATCGACTACATGAAACTTCACCATGATTTGAGCCTAGGGGAAGGCACTGGGATGTAATAAGTAGATGATGGGTTGCTAGAGTGACAGAAGCTTAAACCCTAGTTTATGCGTTGCTTCGTAAGGCGCTGATATGGATCCACAAGTTTCATGCTATGGATAGAGTTATCTTAATTCTTCTTAAGAAGTTGCGGATGCTTGCGAGTGGGGTTAATCATAAGTGGGGGCTTGTCCAAGGAAGGACAACACCCAAGCACCGTCCACCCACATATCAAATTATCAAAGTAACGAATGTGAATCATATGAGCATGATGAAAACTAGTCGACAAGAATTCCATGTGTCCTCGGGAGCGCTTTGCTTTATATAAGAGTTCATCCAGGCTTGTCCTTTGCTACAAAAAGGATTAGGCCACCTTGCTTCACCTTAGTTACTTTTGTTACTTGTTGCCCGTTACAAATTATCTTATCACACAACTATCTCCATCGATAATTTCAAGGTTGCAGAGAATACCTTGCTGAAAACCGCTTGTCATTTCCTTCTGCTCCTCGTTGGGTTCGACACTCTTACTTGTCGAAAGGACTACGATAGATCCCCTATACTTGTGGGTCATCAGTGATGACGAAGATCGAAGATCCACTCTCCCAAGCCCAAAACGGACTCCAGATCTGGCCTCGGCAGCTCCATATCGTGAAACAAGATAATTCTTCCTCCCTAATTTTTTCTGGAAAAATAGGTATTTACGGAGTCGGAATCAGGGTCTGCGGGGCCACCAGGTGGGCACAACCCACCTGGGCGTGCCTAGAGGGGGGCGCCCTGGTGGGTTGTGGTCACCCAGGGGCCCCCTCTGGTGGTTCTTGGCTCCAGTATTTTTCTTTTATACTGAAATAAGTCTCCAAAGAGTTTTGTTCCAATCCAAGAACTTTTATTTCTGCACAAAAACAACACCATGGTAGTTCTGCTAAAAACAGCGTCAGTCCGGGTTAGTTTCATTTAAATCATGCAAATTAGAGTCCAAAACAAGAGGAAAAGTGTTAGGAAAAGTAGATACAACGGAGACGTATCAACTCCCCCAAGCTTAAACATTTGCTTGTCCTCAAGCAATTCAGTTGATATGAAAGTGAAAAAGAAAACCTTTTACAAACTCTTTTGCTCTTGTTTACATAAATAAGCTTAAGTAGCACCCAGGTTTTCAGCAAAGATTATAACTAACCATGTCAACAATAACTCTTAAATATTATATTAACTCATATCAATGACATAATCAACTAGCGAGCAATAATGAAATATCTCAAATGACAACACCCTGCCAAAACAATCACGATATAATACGACAAAGTGGTATCTCGCTAGCCCTTTCTGAGACCGCAAAACATAAATGCAGAGCACCTCCAAAGTTCAAGCAGCGACTAAACATTGTAATTCATGGTAGAAAAGATCCAGTCATGATGCATCCAACATTAACTATACACAATGCATGAGGATGACAATAGTGCTCTCAGAATTTGGTGCTTATTTGAGAAGGTGATGACTCAACATAAATTTAAATAGATAGTCCCTTCTTACAGGGAAGCAGGGATTTGCAGCAGTGCGAGAGCTCAGTTTTTAAAGAAGAGGTAAATGAAATTTTGAGAAATGCACCCATCCTGTTTTTGTCATGACCGAAATTTATGAATATCTTCCATGCTAAACACATTAGTGGCGATTCCCAAGCGATAAAAGTAAAGGTTTACTCCCCCTCAACCAACAATCACACTCCACGGCTAGCCGAATCCACAGGTACCGTCCATACCAACATCAATCCTGGGGAAGTTTTGTTTAATTATTTGCAATTTTTTATTTCGGGACTGGGAATCCCTATTACCACCGCTCTCGTGCAAGGACGAGTGAATAAACACTCATCATGAGAATAACCCGCTTAGCATGGAAGATACTGACTATCCCATGTCGCTTGATGAACAATCCATGCACACAAAATGGATACTTATTTGAAATTTTTAGAGGTGGCACATGCAAATTTACTTAGAACGGCAAGGTAATACCGCATATAGGTAGGTATGGTGGACTCATCTGTGATAACTTGGGTTTTAGGATTTTGATGCACGAGCAGTATTTCCGCTTAGTACAGGCGAAGGCTAGCGAATAGGTTGGGAAGCGGCCAGCTAGAGAGCGAAAACGGTCATGAACATGCATTATGCATAATGAACATTGGATACTAGCATGAGTAGGATATGAACACCATGAACATAGATATCATGGAGGCTATGTCGATTTGATTCAACTACATGCATGAACATGTGCCAAGTCAAGCCACTCAAAACATTCAGAGGAGGATACCATATCATCATACTACATCACAGTCATTTTAACGCAATGTTGACATCCAAGATAAATCATTATCCACTCTAATTGTCATTGCAAAAATGTTTGATCATAATATGCTAAATCATGGATACTAGGTTAAACATATTTACAAAAATATAATAAGTTGAGTTCATACACGTTTTTCTCTGCCACAGCCAGTTCACCAAATATCGTCATTATTGCCTTTCACTTGCACGACCAAACGACAGGAAAATAATAATAGTGCAAGAGTGTCATGGACTAAGCTGGAATCTACAAACATTTTATTTAAAAGGAGAAGACAAGGTAATTTGGGCTCTTTGTTAGATCAACAAATAATGCATAGGAGAGCAACTCAATATTTTCATCGTGGTCTCCTCCTTGGTATGACTCAATAAACAGAAAATAATTTCAGAGAAACACACTAAAATATTTTTGGAGTTTTTAATTTTTCTAGAAGAAAGCAAATTAAAGAAGGCAAAACAAAAACGAGAAAAACTATTTACACGGGAAAGCTCCTAACAAGCAAGAAGAAGAATCAAGAAATCCTTTTGGGTTTTATTTTAATACAACTAAATAAACTAGAAAGAAAAAAAACAAAAAGAAGCAGGAAATATTTTTGGGTTTTCTCAAAGTTTTTCAAACACACAAAAAGAAAGCTAGAAAAATAAATCTAACATGGATAATACAATGAAAAAGTGTGAACACCGACAACTAGACTGAAATGTGTGAACATGAATGTAATCTCGATGGAAATACGTACTCCCCCAAGCTTAGGCTTTTGGCCTAGCTTGGTAATCACCTTTTGTAGTAGCCATCCAGTCCCATCTAGAAGTTCTGTGGAGCAGGCACCTGAGCGTCCCACTCCTGGGGCTCCTCCTCTGCCACCACCTGGGCGTTCTGGTAAGCAATGATGTCGTCTGGCATTATCCTGTATCCTCCCCTGGAAATAAAATCAAACAAAGCAGGTGTAGGCAACGGAATAATATCACGGGTATCATCACTAAAAACCAGGTTATACAGAATATTATTAATAGAACCATTAATATCAATAAACCGTGGTCTTTCATCGCCTGGTGATCCAAATAGACCTTGGTAAACGATAATCATGTTGGCGAATCTGAATGTTAAAGTGACTCGCCAAATGAGTAGCATAAATACCGCCATGAATTTTACCCTTGGTCCTGTTAAGGTGTAGACGACGTGCAATAATAACCCCTAGGCTATAAGTGTTATCATCGTGTAATGCACGGCGTAGGATAGCGAAATCGGGGGCACTAAGTGGACCAGCCTTCTCTCTAGCAAGTAAACACTTCACAATGAATAGAGCAAAATAATGCACAGAAGGAAACTGCATGCTAGTGGCGGTGACACTCGATACCCCTCTCTCATCTCCCACTGACAAAGTGCAATAAAAGTCCTCAAACTCTGCAGGTCTAGGCTCTCTTATTTCCCCGTTAGAAGTGTTGGGAATCGTTGCATGGAAAACAAAAAAAAATTCTATGCACACGCAATGATCTATCCATGGAGATGCATAGCAACGAGGGGAAGAGTGTGTCTACGCACTGTGATACCAGAAGCGGAAGCGTTTCACAACGCGGTTGATGTAGTCGAACTTCTTCGCGCTTCAACTGATCAAGTACCGAACACACGGCACCTCCGCGTTCTGCACACATTCAGCTCGGTGATGTCCCTCGCCTTCTTGATCCAGCAAGATGTCGAGGTAGTAGATGAGTTCCGTCAGCACGACGGCATGGTGACGGTGATGGTGAAGTGATCTCCGTAGGGCTTCGCCTAAGCACTACGAAAATATGACCGGGGATGTAAACGGTGGAGGGGGGCGCCGCACATGGCTAAACCATTGTTTGGTCTGTGCTGGGGGCGCCCCCTCCACATATATATAGGTGGGAGGGGGAGGTGAGAGGCCAGGAGGCGCCCCAAGTAGGACCGAATCCTACTTGGGTTCCCCCTTGGCCGCGCCCAACTTTCCATATTAGCCGGAGGGGGAGGAAAAAGGATGGGGGAGAAAGGGAAGGGGAGGCTGAATGCCCCCCCCTTTCCTTTCCCTTCCCTTCTTTCCTTCTCCCCCTGGTTTGGCCCATATGGGGGGCGCACCAGCCTCTGGTGGCTGGTGCGTTTCCCCTCTTGGCGCATAAGGCCCATATCTTTTGCCGAGGGTGCCCGGAACCCCTTCTGGTGACCCGATATGTACCCGGTACCCTCCGGAACACTTCCGGTGTCCGAATACCATCGTCCTATATATCAATCTTTACTTCTCGACCATTTAGAGACTCCTCGTCATGTTCGTGATCTCATCCTGGACTCCGAACAACATTCGGTCACCAAATCACATAACTCATATAATACTATATCGTCATCGAATGTTAAGCGTGCGGACCCTACGGGTTCGAGAACTATGTAGACATGACCGAGACACTTCTCCGGTCAATAACCAATAGCGGAACCAGGATGCCCATATTGGCTCCTACATATTCTATGAAGATCTTTATCGGTCAAACCGTTATGACAACATACGTAATTCCCTTTATCTATCGGTATGTTACTTGCCCGAGATTCGATCGTCGGTATCTTCATACCTAGTTCAATCTCGTTACTGGCAAGTCTCTTTACTCGTTCCGTAATACATCACCTTGTGACCAACTCCGTAGTCATTTGCTTGCAAACTCCATAGTGGCGCCCACCTTGGGGCTCGCGCAGGATGGTGTTGAGTTCTTGGAGGGATCTTTCCTAGGGATCGAAGAGCTTGCAATTTTCCGGATGAAAAAGAGCCAGTTTGAAAGGATCGGCATCAGTTTCAAGTTTGTCGGACCGGATTTATGATATGTGAGGTTTAAAGGTTAAATAAAATTTGAGGCTGTTTGCGTCGCTGTCACGTCGCCTCAATCCGCCGAGTCCGAGCTGCACGAGGTGATTTGTCTGCTACGTTACTACTCCGAGGCCAACTGGAGTTCAAGTGATCCGTCCAACCACAAACTCCGTCGAGTTGCTGCAGCCGGTTTATCACCCGTCCCTGATGTTCCGCCGTGTTACAACTATTGTTCTGTACGTATCATCCATAGTGGCTGCCACTCACGAGGGAATCAAGTCCCGAGGCAAACATCAATCTGCCACTGCTGCTTTGTGCATGAAGACCAAAATCAAGTCATCAACTGCTACACCATTATCCACTATAGGGGCGGGCCCAGGATTTTAAGAGTGTGTATTCAAAATCTTAAGAGCTTACAGTTTTCTGACAACTTCTTGTTTTTGGCATGTATAAATGATCATAGCAGCATTTTATACAAATTGTATAATATATAAAATATAAAACATGGAAATAGGAATAGCAACATAGATTCATCTAATTGATCTAGGATCATAACTTGGAATTGTTGAATGTGCGAAAGTACTAGTTACTAAACATATGAAGTGGTAACATCTAACAACAATGGAGGGACAATCAATACTAGTACAAGTGTCAGTACATCAAAATAAATTCACATCCGGTACTATTGTCAAAAAAAATTCCACATCTTGTACTACTAATGCCAACTTCCTCAAAACATCCAAAATAAAAGAACATTTGCCCAACAAACGACTCTGTAGCGCCTCCATAAAAATGAATCTGGGCAACCATCCAAGAATTAACCTTTTTTTGTGGGGATCTAAGAATTAATCTAAAAGGCCATAATGCACATCTGAGAAAAAGAATAGAACACGTATCTGAAAAGATTGATGTCATGATGTGTCAACTGACAAACGAAATCGACGCCTAGACTCAATCTCCACCCTGGATGCATGTGCATCGTCGTCGCGTGTCAGCCGGCCACCGCACCCGATGCCACTGTCGCCGTGCGGCTGTGGACGGCGATGAGAACTGGGTGTGTGGGCAGCACGGTTCATCTGATCGATCAATTGATCAGGGTTGCGTCTGATTGCGCCCACGACCACTATATAATTTTGAATTGGGTTGGGAGTGGCCTACTAGGTGAGAGATTTGGGCCACTAGGCCATGTTGGAGCGTGAAAGGGAGAGAAGCACGAGGTGGGCTGGTTAATCCTTCGGTTGGAAGCGATACAATATGTTGTTATGTGTAAATCTCGTTTTTCTTTCGTACAGTACATGGTACACACTCTATATATACATAATATATTGGTCAAAATAATGGGTATTCAAGTGAATACCCATAAATTGTACTGGGCCCGCCCCTGATCCACTATGACGTGTGGAGGCACTAGTACAGAGTATTAGTCCGGTCTTTGTTTTTAGAAAATGTTAACGCCCACACGTGTGGGTGTTGACCATCTCGACCACACGCATCCATCATCGTCCAGTACTATATGCACGAATCTTGGCATAATCTGGCTGATTTTCTATGACACGTAGGACAAAGCGTGTGTGTGGTGTGTGACATAGTTCGCCCACACATCTGTTTTACCACACGGAGGGGCCAGTGTGTGGGCATTTAGCAGTTCACCCACACACCAATTTTCAACACGCACAGGGCTGGTGTGTGGGCGTTGCCATCTCGCCCACACGTCCGCCTCCCTCCCCACACCTAAGCTGCCGCCATGCGTTTTGCGGTGTACATGGCAACCGCCCTAGTGTGATTGCAAGCGATGGCAACTCTCTCTTTTTACCCGAACATGTCGGTTGCCATATGTTTTGCATGGTACATGGCAAACTGCCCTAGCGTGCACGTAAGCGTATGGCAACTCTTTCTTTTTACATGGCAATCGCCCTAACGTGCTTGTGAGCACATGGCAACTCTCTTTTACCCGAACATGTTTTTTGCCATGCCATTTTTCAGCTTCTACATGGCAACCGCTTAGTGTTAGTAGGTGGCAACTCCTAAAGTTTTGAAATCATGGCAATCGCAGAGACTGCATCACACATGGCAACAATCAGTAGTTGTCCAAAAATGGCAATCTGGAACTTTGACTGAGATGGCAATCAGCTGAGCGTATATGGCAATCAGAAGTTGTCCGACATGGCAACCGTAGTTCAAATGACATGGCAACTATACTTAAACGAACATAGACGAGGGTCCGCCCATGGCAACTACGTGCTGCGGTAAAGTGTCACGTGGGCGTCTTGGGACCACGGTCTGAGGCCCCACGTGTCGGGCGTGTAGGTGTTATCTATTTCGCCCACACGCACGCGTATAAGAGGGACCGGGAGGAAAAAAAGGCGTGTGGGCGCTAGTTGTTTTGCCCATACACAAGCGTGTGGGCTGGTCCTCTTAGGCACCACACAGAACGTGTGGGTGCTAGTTGTTTTTTCCATCAAATGCCACGTTTTCCTAGGCATATTACTCGTGGCAAAGGTTGCTATACATAGAAGAATAAACGGATCTAAACCGGATTGCTCAGCTGCCCTGTCTCCGGCGGGGTTTCGTATGTTTTACTCTGTCGTGAAACCGCCCCGGCCAACAAGTTGATTTTGTTACGATGACCTGCCGCCTGAGTTACCTGATCCGAGCCGCCGTCTCAGTTGTGTCACGACCTCGCCTTCGACCCGCGCCGCTTCACCGGAAAACTAAATCGCCAACCACAGCCGTGAGGAACCGCCGTGCTGACCCGTCTCCGCCTCGCATAGCCAGCGCAGTTCCGCTGCTGCTGTGGCCATGCTTGCCGCTTATTCTGACGAAGCTGGCACTGTACCTGGCTAACTGAAGGGATATGCAGTTGGATTCAGTGATTCAAACGGTGGCTAAGCCCCCCCGGGGGAGAGTTTAATCAACATCAACCAACGCTGTGCCGCCGTACCAAGAGTTGCCGCCTTCACCGCCAAAACCCGGCGTCGCGGCCTCGTCCTTCTGGGTGTGCGTCCGCTACAACAGCCCCTCATAGCCGGTTCAGCAGTCGCCGATCCGAGCGGCCAAACCTCTGCGCCGTCGTGGCCGTGGCATCAATGGTCTACTGTGAGCCGCCACCGACTTCCATTACCGAGGCTGCCTCGCCGCACCGCTAATCCGAGGTTGCCGCCGCGCTCGCCACTGCTTGATTCCGTCGAACTCCGACTCATCTCGAGCGGGCTGGACCGCTCCTGCAACTGCCTATGGATTGCCTCCCCTCGCCTCTCTGCTGCCAAATCAACTCTCCTATGCCGCCTCTGCACCTGCGGCCTCGGCGATTCTCCATGACCACCGTGGCAACTCCGCAAGCTGCCACCGCGCCCCGTCCATCCGCCTCACCAGGTCGCAGCCGCGTCAGGGAGTCGTTGCGCTTCAACCGCGCCCCGTCACCACAGTCTCAATCCGCCGAGTCGCCGGCGTCCCTTTGCCGCGGTCTCCGCCTTTGCTGAGGTCCGGCACTTCCGTCTCCGCCTTCACCTATGCCCACGCCTCCGTCAAGCCGGCCTGCCTCCGCCACCTCGACGACTGGCTGCCGCCATGGTGCGGGTCGAACCGCCCCCTCGCATTTTGCGTCCACAGCCACGGGCCTCGCCCTTAAGCCGCCGCGGGCATCACTTGCCACGCCCGGGCAGAGAAGAGCCGCAGAACCGCCGCCTCCGTCGTACCCGGCCCGGCTACCTCGAGGAGCCGCCGCAGTGGATTTCACTCGTGGCTGCCCTCGTCGAAACGCCGCGCCTCGCCGGTTTTGCCTCCTGCTGCCGCCTTACCGTGGCCCGCCTCACCGGCATCCTCTACATCGGAAGCTGCTGCCGGCTTGCCTCGCGCTGGTACTGCGACTGCCTCGTCCGTGTCGACTGCGACCTACCTCGACTGGCGCGGCCACGCTTTATCACTCCTTCGAGCCACCTTCAGTTCTAAGCCGCCTCGACCGGCGCGGCCTTGAGCCGGATCCTGCCTCACCGGGTCACCCTCGCAGCACCCTGCACCGCCGCGTCGGTCGGCCTTGATTCGTCGCTCGCCGTCGGCGCCTTTCGCCGGCCGCGCCTGTCTTCCACCCGCTGATGCGTCAGATTGAGCCGCCCCGACCTCACCTTAAGTCGTCGCAGGATCCCCGCCGTGCGCCTCTTCCTTGATGCGAGAGCCGCCCCGTTGTCGTGAGTCACCGGCGCTGCCTCGTTTACCCTTG
Organism: Aegilops bicornis; assembly: GCA_021605145.1. NCBI lineage: Eukaryota > Viridiplantae > Streptophyta > Magnoliopsida > Poales > Poaceae > Aegilops > Aegilops bicornis. The sequence goes on along the minus strand of CM038670.1, from coordinate 417,103,933 downwards.
AACCGGATGTTGCAGCGGTCACCGTCGCCGCGTCAAATCGCCTGTACCGGGCCTTCTGCAACTCTGTTTCCTTGAGCCGCCGAGCCTCCTCTCGCCGATGCTACTGCGCTACCATTCTGTGAACTGTCGCGCCCTCGTTCAGCCGCAGTTCCCTCAAGACGCTGCAGATCGCTTCCACGATTGCCATCGCCGGGTTGCCATACTTCGTTCAGCCCGCGGCCGCGTTTACGCCTGGCGCCGTTAGCTGTCGTCGTTGCATCGCGCCTCGAGCCAGCTCCAAGCTACTTCATCTCCTCCGCACCGGCTCACCAATCTATCTCCGAGCACGAGCTCTGCCGCCTCAAAACTGCTGCGCCTTCTGCTATTGAGCAGCCCCCGTAGGTGCTTCGGCCGCAACCCGCCGCTACTTATCGCCTTTATTGGACTGCCTTGGCTTGCCCCGCAGAATCGCCTCCAATCCGCCGTTACCTTTGTGGCTGGTTTGATCTTCAGTGAGCCGTTGCGCTGGCTTTCCTCTGCGCGGCCTCGCTCATCCTACTGAGCTGACTCGCTGGCGCATCTTTGCTCCGAGCGCCCACCTCCTCGCGGATGCCTCCGCCACCCGCGTGCCACTTCTGAGTCACCGTGTGGCCTCACCTCGCCTCCAGTGCGAGTTGCCCCGCGGCCCTGCTTAAGTTACTGACGCCTGGACCACCGGAGAGGCGCCCTGGCCCCATCTTGGTTCAGCTCCAAGACCGCTTCGCAGCCTCGCCTGGGTGCTGCTACAGCTATTGGCCCATCTAGATAAGATAAGGGATCAAGGGTTACTAACGACTCATCGTCACATCAAAGACAGAAGAAGGAAAAAGGCAACTTGAGTTGCTAGTTTGTATGGAGACCTCACGTTAAAAAAACGTGGATTGGTCAACACAACTCGAAGGATCTGTTCAGAGTCATGCAGCTCCAGTTCTGCTATGTCCAGTCAGCCGCCGTCTTGCCTCAAATGGAGAGAGCGGCTTAAAAATGGTGCTATATATGGATCATCCATCATTTAAACTAACCAGGTGCTATTTTTTCTGTCTATTTTTTACGTATTGTTTCATCAAGGAACAATTATTTGGTCCGCAATATATTTTGTGTAGGACTAAGATCCATTATCAAGATGGTGCCATGCTATGTCTATGGAGTGTGGGTTAGCACCATCACGCACTGGCGTTCGCACCCGTTTGCTGTTGAATTGGTGTATGCAAGTCGCTTCCCGTACAGCTCGATCTACATCAACTCGCTGGAACCACGCCCACGATCGACTCGCCGTTCGCGCGGTTTACCGCTTCTGTGATTGACTCGCCGTCCACGCTGGCTTACAACACCGCGGCCGGCTCATCTGTCTGCTCCCACGGTCGAACCGCCCGTGATTAATTTCAGCTTCACCATGGTGATCATCAACTCCACGGTGGATAACCCCTAGCAGGATATATCAGGTGAAATCCATCCAATATATTTTATATTACATATTGATTTCTTTAAAAGAGCAATTACTCCGGCTTGCAAAGTTGTCTAATGCAGGACCCTAAACCGCCACATTGATGCAAATTTAAAGGCCGTCAAAAATTCCGGCTTAAAAAGAAAGATTCCGGTTTAATATCCGGCTTAAGGGAAAGTTATCTCCCATAAAGCTTTGAAGCTCTCAATAGCTGGTTCAAAATACCGGTTCAAGAAGAATTTATCTCTTGCAAAAAGTTAAAGGTTGCCGAAAAGGACCTGCTGCCCTGATGCACGGTTCAAACATGGGTTTCCTGCCTTATGGGCTCATCTTCATATGATCACTTGGGGGCTTCCTCTTCAAACATAAGTGTGTTCACCAAAGAGAACATAGTGTTACTACCCTCTTGATGCAGCTATCAAGCCAATATTATCATAAGGGGCCAAAGAGAGTTTGTCGCACAGCACAACTCAAACATAGGCACCAATGAAAGCACAAATTTAAAAAATATAGCAAATGGGGGCTTCATCTGACAAAGCAGAGTCATGTCCATTAATCCGGCTACCACGCCACAACAAAGCTTGGGACCTTCACACCCAAGGGGCCAAAGAGAGTCTTGTTGCTACGCACAACTCAAACATAGGCACCCATTGAGCACAGCTCACAAAGTTACTTGGGGGCTCTTCGTGTAAAATAACAAAGAGTTTGAAAGGACCCTTGTAATTGGGTATCGACCCACGGCTTGGAAGCCTGGTGTATTCACCTAAAACCCCGGGTTAACCTGCCTTCATCAAGTAAGCCACTCCTATCCAGGTAATCCTGGCATGACCCGCCAAACGTTTGACAAGTTACTCTCATTGAGACAATGAACTTGTCAAAGTTAAAACGATGATTGGTTCATTGGAGGCCCATCTTAGAAGGCTTTGTCAAATGGTTTAACTCAGCGGCCTGGTAGCCCACGAAAAGCCTCGAATTTGGGCCTGGCAGCCCTCGAAAAGCCTCGACTACAAGTTTTATTTGCTTTTGCTTTTTGAAAGTTTCATCTCTTTTGCTAAAAGTTCTAAATTAAATCGGTGTCTACTGACCCGGCCAGACTATATGTCATTACATCAACCCGTGTTTTTTAACCCGGCATGGCTTCCAGTTATCAACTGTTAGCATATAATCAATTATGAACCGACATTTCTTAATCCGGCCTGGCTTTGGACTATAAGTCGCAAATATATATTTGGATTGCGCCATTGGAATTATGCGCTTATAAATCATTGGGTATATTATTCAAATAGCCAACATGGCTGGATTTTTATTATGGTTATCAATAACCAGTATTATGATTAAGGTTTTCAAAGTCGCTTTTAGCGCAATGGTTATTATTTTATCAGTGGATATGATTTATTCTATAATGGAGGGAGTAGTCCCGAGTTGCTGCAGGCTTACGACCCGGCACTTGGGGGCTACATTATTTCAGTTGAAATTACATCAAATACACAAGTCTCATGTCGCTGCAAGCATGCACCATGACACTAGGGGGCTAATGCAAAGTCATTTTTGATCATCTTATTGAATACGACTCATCACATCGTAATGAGTCGGCCCTTGGGGGCTACCAATTGCTCTGCCAACTATTCAAGGTACAAAGCTTTTTATCCATTATATTGAAGGGTCCATCGCTTTCAGTTGGTAAAGCACAAGGCTTTTAACCTTGCGACGTGGATTCAAGCCCCATGATGGGGTTACATCATATGATGTTATTTTCATTGAAGTATATATCAAAGTCCCAGCTCAATATTATCTTACTGAGCCGGCCCTTGGGGGCTACACATTGTTGTTCAAAGTTTACAAGATTATATTTACAAAGTCCCTGTTCATTATGGCATAATGACTCGGCCCTTGGGGGTACACTGGTTGAAGTTTTTATGAGCATCAGGAAATTACAAGTCCTAGGTTGCTGCAAGCATGACAACCCGACACTTGGGGGCTAGATATGTGGAATAGTCGGTTCTGACTAGTGATTGAGATGAACAACCTGGATTTCTTAAAGCTAGTGACATTAATATTTAAGCAAATCTTAAGTCACATTACTACGTTACCTTCTTAAGATTTGAGGGCTACAAGTGATAGGCATATAGGAGGTATATTTTCAAGCTGGATGTTAACTACAAGTATGACCCGGTGCTATCAATATTTATAAACCGGTGATCTTGGCAATGATAAACCGGCAGGTTCTACGTCCTTAAACCGGGTGAAGATCGGATGAGTATTTCAAGGACCAATATTGTTTTTAAGAATTGGGAGCTGAATCAAAGGAGTTATTCTTCACAAAATATTTTCTATGAGAAACCAATGTCAGCAAATTGATTATGAAGCTGGCCTATTAAACCGGATTTTCTAGAAGAAGGAAGTGACAAGGACTTAAGGATGATCAGGATCAGCTTAACATGGATAAATCCAAATTAAACTGGGGGCTAATGTCGGGGATATACCCCGCGGTATGACCCGGTCGGAGTCATAATCCGGCTGGGACTTGGTAAACCGGCAGACAATGTTAAACCGGCCAACAGTTAAGACAGATGGCTAAGACAGACGGTAAACCAGCGAGTGTTAAACCGGCAGAGTTAAGACAGATGGTAGCACCGGCAGGTGTTAAGTCAATCATAACCCGGCAGACAATGTTAAACCGGCAGACAATGTTAAACCGGCAGACAATGTTAAACCGACAGACGTTAAGAAGCCCAGGAAAGGAAGTCAAAATAGTTTAAGTCTTAGTCCGAGATGGACTCTACATGTAACCCGCCCCTTCAACTTATATAAGGAGGGGCAGGGCTCCCCAAAGAGGGACAAGCAAGAAACAATCTCTAGGGTTAGACACAACTAGAGGAGAGCCGGTTTACGGCGACTCCCTCATGATGATAATGAGATCTAGCCTCAAACAAAGATGTAGGGTTGTTACCGGATGATGTTTCCCGAGTCCAAGTCGCTCTAAACCCTTGTCTTGTGTTGTGTCTCTCTATTCCGCTCAACCCCTCTCAAGCTACCACATAGATGCGTTGGCCTCGCGACTAGGTCCTCACACTAAGGACATCTGACGTGTTAATTCCACGACATGATGTGTATTACCGAGAGGGCCCAGATATACCTCTTCGATACTCGGAGTGACAAATCCTAATCTCGATCTACGCCAACTCAACAAACACCTTCGGAGATACCTGTAGAGCATCTTTATAATCACCCAGTTACTTGTGACATTTGATAGCACATAAGGCATTCCTCCGGTATCCGGGAGTTGTATAATCTCATAGTTGAAGGAATATGTATTTGACATGAAGAAAGCAATAGCAAAAAAACTGAACAATCATAATGCTAAGCTAACGGATGGGTCTTGTCCATCACATCATTCTCCTAATGATCTGATCCTGTTATCAAATGAAAACTCATGTCAATGGTTAGGAAACCTTAACCATCTTTGATCAACGAGCTAGTCTAGTAGAGGCTCACTAGGGACACAGTGTTTGTTTATGTATTCACACATGTATTAAGGTTTCCGATCAATACAATTCTAGCACAAATAATAAACCTTTATCATGAATAAGGAAATATAAAATAACAACTTTATTATTGCCTCTGGGGCATATTTCCTTCAAGAAGGAATCGGGCATATATCACAAAAGTCAACGAGTGGTATCTGACGGGTTTCAGCATATAAATTAAACTGCACCTGAGGGGGGTTATTCCTACTCATGAAATGAAAAGTTTGCACAAAGGAATTTGTAAGGAGATTATATTGTTCACACTCAGCTGCGATGAAGTCGATGAGGCCAGCATTAGCAGCAAATTGTGCGAACTCCTGACGAATTCTGGCTCCATCCATGAAGGGGTTATGCGGCCATTCGCACGGCCACACTTCCGCCATTCTTCGAGTATGGAGGTCATTGTCTGATGATTCCCCAATGACTCCCTTGTAGATCTTCTTGGAAGCAAACTTCCTAAAGAAACTCATCATATTCCTATAGATAAAATTCTGAAATTTTTAGTCCACAAAAAAATTTGTCAACCAAACTTCACAAGATTGATAGCAACTACTCATAAGCATGCATAGAGGCTATATTGAGCATTCAAACTACTTAGAACTCTAAGAATTCAACATGCAAGCTCATCTACAGCAACACCAAGAGTAGGTAATTATTCAAAATATAATCCACTAAAGAAAAAACTAATTGGTCTAATGGAGGAGTCACATACCAAGTACCAATCCCCCAAAACAATTTCGGAAATGGAGCTTCGAGCAAAGAGATCAAAATCCGTGGGTTTGAGAGCAAGAACATGAGAGAGAGAGAGCAATGGTCATTTTTTTGGAGGTACGAGATGACATGGGCTAAAGAGATAAGTGAGGGGGCCCACGTGGGGATCACAGCCCACCAGGGCGCGCCTGGGGCTGCTCGCGCCCAGGTGGGTTGTGCCCACCTAGTGCACCCCCCCCTCTGATGTTATTTGCACTAAAAATTCAGAAATATTTAGAAAAAAATCATTTTAAATTTGCAGGACATTCTGAGAACTTTTACTTTTGGGTCATTTTTTATTGCACGGAAAATCCGTAAAACAGGATAAACATGGCATTTTATTTTGTTTAACTAAGAAAAACAGAAAACACAAGGTAAGGACAGAAGGCAGTGCCTACTAAATTCATCAACTTCATACCTCTCAAAAATGATCCATTAATAAGGTTGATCAAGTCTTATTAACAACCACCTTCGATTTATATGAAACCGAAGAACTTTCGTAAAACACTAAGTTACCTCAACGGGGATCTGCATGTCCCCGACAATAAGTATATCATATTTCTTTTTGGCAATAGGTAGAGGTAGTTGACAACTTCCAATAGTGAGCGTCGGAGATTTTTCAACAACATAAATACCATTCGCTTAAAATTGTTTCTTCGAAAAGTGCACCATATGCTCATTACCATTGATATGAAAAATGACCTTTCTTTTATTGCAACCGATAACAGCCCCTACAGTATTCAAAAAGGGTCTACCAAGGATAATCGACATGTTGTCGCCCTCGGGCATCTCAAGTATAACAAAGTCTGTTAAGTTAGTAACATTTGCAACAACAACAGGCACATCCTCACAAATACCGATAGGTATGGCAGTTGATTTGTCAGCCATTTGCAAAGATATTTCAGTAGGTGTGAGTTTATTCAAGTCAAGCATTTTATATAAGGAAAAAGGCATAACACTAACACCAGCTCCTAGATCACACAAAGCAGTTTTCACATAGTTTCTTTTGATGGAGCAAGGTATAATTGGTATTCCCGGATCTCCAAGTTTTTTAGGTACTCCGTCCTTAAAAGAATAATTAGCAAGCATGGTGGAGATTTCAGCTTCAGGTATTTTCCTTTTATTAGTGATGATGTCTTTCATATATTTTGCATAAGGGGCCATCTTTAAAATATCAGTCAAGCAAGTACACAAAAAGGCTGGCCTAATCATTTCGGCAAAGCGTTCAAATTATTCATCATCTTTCTTCTTAGTTGATTTGGGTGGAAAGGGCATGGGTTTCTGAACCCATGGTTCTCTTTCCCTTCCATGTCTTCGAGCAACCAAGTCTCTTTTATCATATCTTTTATTTTTGGGTTGTTGGTTATCAAGATCAACATCTGGTTCTATTTCAACATCATTATCTGGTTCTTTATCTTTATCTAGTTGAGTGTCTTCATGAACATCATCATTATCTTTTTCATTATCACTAGATGAATGTTCATTACCATATTGAGTTTCAGCATCAAAAATAGAGGACATCATTATTAGCTTCAGGAGGTTTTTCTATTTCAGGTTCACTAGAGGTATGCAAAGTCCTATCATTTTTTTTCTTTTTCCTTTTAGAAGGACTAGGTGCATCAGTGTAAATTGATACGTCTCCGTCATATCTATTTCTCCAAACACTTTTGCCCTTGTTTTGGACTCTAACTTGTATGATTTGAATGGAACTAACCCGGACTGACGCTGTTTTTAGCAGAATTGCCATGATGTTGTTTTATGTGCAGAAAACAAAAGTTCTTGGAATGACCTGAAACTCCACGGTATATCTTAGAAAAAATAATAAAAAATCCTCACCAAAGATGAAGACCAGGGGGCCCACACCCTGTCCATGAGGGTGGGGGCGCCCCCCCCTCCCTCTAGGGCGCGCCCCCTACCTCGTGGGCCCCCTGGAGACCCTCCGACGCCAACTCCAGCTCTATATATTTTCTTTTGGAGAGAAAAAAAGCAGAGAGAAGAAATCATCGCGTTTTACGATAAGGAGCCGCCGCCAAGCCCTAAAACCTCTCGGGAGGGCTGATCTGGAGTCCGTTCGGGGCGCCGGAGAGGGGGATTCGTCGCCGTCATCATCATCAACCATCCTCCATCACCAATTTCATGATGCTCATCGCCGTGCATGAGTAATTCCATCATAGGCTTGCTGGACGGTGATGGGTTGGATGAGATCTATCATGTAATCGAGTTAGTTTTGTTAGGGTTTGATGCCTAGTATCCACTATGTTCTAAGATTGATGTTGTTATGACTTTGCTATGCTTAATGCTTGTCACTAGGGCCTGAGTGCCATGATTTCAGATCTGAACCTATTATGTTTTCATGAATATATGTGTGTTCTTGATCCTATCTTGCAAGTCTATAGTCACCTATTATGTGTTATGATCTGACAACCCCGAAGTGACAATAATCGGGATACTTCTCGGTGATGACCATAGTTTGAGGAGTTCATGTATTCACTAAGTGCTAATGCTTTGTTTCGGTTCTCTACTAAAAGGAGGCCTTAATATCCCTTAGTTTCCATTAGGACCCCGCTGCCACAGGAGGGTAGGACAAGAGATGTCATGCAAGTTCTTTTCCATAAGCATGTATGACTATATTCGGAATACATGCCTACATTACATTGATGAATTGGAGCTAGTTCTGTGTCACCCTATGTTATGACTGTTACATGATGAACCACATCCGGCATAATTATCCATCACCGATCCAATGCCTATGAGCTTTCCATATACTGGTTTACGCTTATTTACTTTCCTGTTGTTATTATTACAATCATTACAAAACACCAAAAATATTGCTTTTGCTTTCATTAATCTTTTGTTACCGTTACCACTACTATCATACTACTTTGCTACTAAATACTTTGCTGCAGATACTAAGTTATCCAGGTGTGGCTGAATTGACAACTCAGTTGCTAATACTTGAGAATATTCTTTGGCTCCCCTTGTGTCGAATCAATAAATTTGGGTTGAATACTTTACCCTCGAAAGCTATTTGCGACCCCTACACTTGTGGGTTATCAAGACCAATTTAAGCGCCGTTCTTTGGTGAGCATAGCTCTATTCTTTGAGTCACTTGGGATTTATATCTGCTGGACACTATGAAGAATTTGGAAGACGCTATGACAAAAATTTATCCCTCAACTACGAGGGGAGGTAAGGAACTGCCATCTAGCTCTGCACTTGATTCACCTTTTGTTATGAGTAAGCTTGCGACACCTAAACCTGCTTCTGCTATTCATTCTGATATGTCGCAAAGATAGAAATGAACTTAAGAGGCTATTAGTTAAATGGAGTAAAGAATCTCTTAGAGATAGAATGAAACCTGACCCTGCTTTTGCTACTTCACCTATTTGTGTTCCCGATAAGGATTATGAATTCTCTGTTGATCCTGATATAATTACTTTGGTTGAATCTGATCCTTTTCATGGTTATAAATCTGAAACTGTTGTGGCACATCTTACTAAATTAAATGATATAGCCACCCTGTTCACTAATGATGAGAGATCTCGCTACTTTTATATCCTTAAAATATTTCCGTTCTCATTAAAGGGCGATGCTAAGATATGGTTTAATTCTCTAGATCCTGGTTGTGTGCGTAGTCCCCAGGATATGATTTATTACTTCTCTGCTAAATATTTCCCTACTCATAAGAAACAAGCCGCTTTAAAGGAAATATACAACTTTGTGCAAATTGAAGAAGAGAGTCTCCCACAAGCTTGGGGGAGGCTTCTCAAGTTACTTAATGCTTTGCCTGATCATCCTCTTCAGAAAAATGAAATACTCGATATATTTTATAATGGACTAACCGATGCTTCCAGAGATTACCTGGATAGTTGTGCTGGTTCTCTTTTCAGGGAAAGAACACCGGATGAAGCTGAAATTCTATTGAATGATATGTTGACAAATGAAAATAATTGGGCACTTCCTGAGCCAGCTCCTCAGCCAGCTCCAGAGCCAATTACTGAGCCTATTCCTAAACCAACTCCGAAGAAGAGAGGTGTTCTATTTCTCAGTCCTGAAGATATGCAAGAGGCAAAGAAATCTATGAAAGAGAAATGTATTAAAGCTAAAGCTGTTAAGAATTTACCTCCTATTGAAGAAATACATGGTCTTAATTCATTACCTATTGAAGAACCTCCAGATCTTGATATCCCGACACAGGTAGTAAGGGTAAATTCTCTCTATAGATTTGATGAAGGTGATATTCCTCACTATAAGTCTGCTAGACAATGCTTGGATGAGTTTGATAATTTTATTGTCAAACAAGAAAATTTTAATGCTTATTTTGGTAGACAATTAAAACAAAATACCTATATGATTAAACACTTGGGTGATTACATGGCTATTATTAGAGGTGAACTAACTCATTAGCAAACATGCTTCTATGGTTACCACTCAAGTAGAACAAGTACTTAAGGCTCAAAATGATTTGCTCAATGAAATGAATAGTAAGAAAAATGATTATGCTGTTAGAGTGGCTACTAGAACTGGTAGAATGACTCAGAACCTTTGTATCCTCAAGGCCATCCTAAGAGAATTGAGCAAGATTCGCAGAGAAATAATCTTGATGTGCCTAGTTCTTCTAAAAGGAAGAAAAAGAAAAATGATAGGACTTTGCAAACTTCTAGTGAACCTATTGCTGAACCACCTGAGAATCCAAATGCTATATCTATTTATGATGCTGAAACACAATCTGGTAATGAACATGAACCTAGTGAAAATAATAATGATGATTTTCATAATGATGCTCAACCTAGTAATGATAATGATGTAGAAGTTGAACCTGCTGTTGATCTTGATAACCCACAATCAAAGAATCAATGTTATGATAAGAGAGATTTTGTTGCTAAGAAACATGGTAAAGAAAGAGAACCATGGGTACAGAAACCCATGCCTTTTCCTCCCAAACCATCCAAGAAAAAGGATGATGAGGATTTTGAGCGCTTTGCTGAAATGATTGGACCTATCTTTTTGCGTATGCGAGTAACTGATGTGCTCAAAACAAATCCTTATGCTAAGTATATGAAGGATATCATTACCAATAAGAGAAAGATACCGGAAGCTGAAATTTCCACCATGCTTGCTAATTATACTTTTAAGGGTGGAATACCAAAGAAACTTGGAGATCCAGGAGTACCCACTATACCATGCTCCATTAAAAGAAATTATGTTAAAACTGCTTTATGTGATCTTGGAGCCGGTGTTAGTGTTATGCCACTCTCTTTATATCGTAGACTTGATTTGAATAAGTTGGCACCTACTGAAATATCTTTGCAAATGGTGATAAATCAACTGCTATACTGCCGGTATTTGTGAGGATGTGCCTATTGTGGTTGCAAATGTTACTATTTTAACGGACTTTGTTATTCTTGATATTCCCGAGGACGATAGTATGTCTATTATTCTTGGAAGACCTTTTACGAGTAATCGCAGGGCTGTTTTGATTGCAACAGAGGCAATGTCACTTTTCATGTTAATGGTAATGAGCATACGGTACACTTTCCGAGGAAACAACCTCAAGTTTATAGCATCAACTCTATTGGAAAAATTCCATCGATTATATTTGGAGGTTTTGAATTTCCTTTTCCTACTGTCAAGAAGAAATATGATATTCTTATTATAGGGGATGTGCATATCCCCGTTGAGGTAACATAGTGTTATTCGAAATTTCTCCGGATCCATGTTATTCGGAATGAGATTGTTAACAAGACTTGATCAACCTTGTTAGTGGATTCCTTTTGATGAGCATGAGACGGATGAAACTAGAAGCACAACCTTCTGTACCCTCTTTATACTTTCTATTATTTAGTTGAAATAAAGTAAAAATAGTATTTTTCTGTCTGTTTCCTGATTTATCTGTGCAATATAAAAATACCTCGAAAATAAAAGTCCTAAGAATGCCATGCCAATTTAATATGATTTTTTCGGGAATATTTGAGGATTTATGGTGCAAAAATTACCATGGGGAGTTGCCACCGCCACGAGGGTGTAGGCGCGCCCTACCCCTGGCGCGCCCACCTCGTGGGCCCATGGTGGCCCTCCTCCACTTATTCATGCACCCATCTTCTTCTTGTTCCTCTCACAAACACGAATATCCTGGCTCAAACACGAGTTCCAAATTTCCGTTCTTTGTGATTTTCGATCTCCTTGCTCAAAGCACCTCTCACAAAACTGCTTGGGGAGATTGTTCCTTGGTATGTGACTCCTCCATTGGTCAAATTAGTTTTCGTTCTAGTGCTTTATTCATTGCAAATATGTGCTGCATAGGTGACCATGTTCTTGATCTTGCATGTCAAATTTATATGGTTCCAAGTAGTTCTAATGCTTGATATAGGCTCTAGGCACTTGTAGGAGTAGTTGCTATCAATTTTATTGAAGTTGGTTCACTTTTGTTTGAAGTTACTAAAAATTTCAGATTATTTCAGAAAATAATGAACAGACTTTTGAGGGGCTCGTCGAGCCGAAGCTTGAAGGAAAAACAAAATGAAGAAGCACAGAGGCCCAAATATAATTTGCCTCGTACCGCGGAGGTCCGGCCGTGTGAATGGCCTTCCAATGACTTCTTGAGGAGAGCCGGGATTTATGAGGATTTCTACGTATTAATTGAGAATGTCGGCCTCACCGACTTGCTCTGCGACCAACGTCATCAGTATCTCTTACTCACAAATACTTTTGTGCAAAACTTCTACTATTTTCCTAAGGAATCACCTCCTTCCGTAGAATTTCATTTATATGGCGTTGTTAAGAAGATGCCTTTAACTGAATTTTGCAAGGTTTGCAAAATACCCTCTGAGGGTACCTTAGATGAACCACATCATAATGAAGTGGAGGCATTTATTAACACTATCACTGTGGGAGAAACCAGGAAGGTTTCTGATGCAAGAACCACTAGCATACATTTTCCTGTTTTACGCTACTTTGCCTTATTTGCTATTCGTTGCTTGATTGGTCATGGAAATTGTGGGAACCTTAGTGTTCCTGATATTATCATTTTGTCCCAGGGTTTATACCTCGATAAATCCGTTAGTATGGTCGGAATTATTGCTAAACGGTTAAGTTTGAACCGTACTAAAGGCCCCATATTTGGAGGTATTTATGCTTCACGCCTAGTTGCACATTTTAACATACCTATTAGGCTTTATGAGAAAGAAGAAAAATTGTTGCCTAGTGCTTATTTAGTGTGACGCCCTCGATTCAATCGTACACTAACCATACACGCAAATGTGTACGATCAAGATCAAGGACTCACGGGAAGATGTCACAACACAACTCTAGACACAAATTAAAATAATACAAGCTTTATATTACAAGCCAGGGGCCTCGAAGGCTCGAATACATAAGCTCGAATACACAAGAGTCGTGGAAGCAACAATATATGAGTACGTACATAAGTTAGACAAGTTTGCCTTAAGAAGGCTAGCACAAAAGCATCTACGATCGAAAAGGCAAGGCCTCCTGCCTGAGCCTCCTAACTACTCCGGTCGTCGCCGGTCTCCACGTAGTAGTAGGCACCGCGGTGGCATCCGCTCTGAGCTTCGAGATCTGGTTGCATCAACCGGAAAGAAAAAGAAAGGGGGAAAAGGGGGAGCAAAGCAACCGTGAGTACTCATCCAAAGTACTCGCAAGCAAGGATCTAGACTACAAATGCAACATTATCAAAGGAAGGTTGTATATGTGGATTGGGCTGCAGAAATGCCAGAATAGAGAGAAGGCCTAGTCCTATCGAAGACTAGCATCTTCTGGAAACCACCATCTTGCAGCAAACAGGAGGGAGTAGAGTAGCATAAAGTAAAGTAGTAGTAGTGTTATCAACCTCGGCCAGTGATCCTTTCTCGACACCCTGCGAGAAAGCAATCCCAGAGCCATACTATCCAGTTATCACCTCATCACAATCCAATTCTCATCACAAGTATCCAGTTCTAGTTGTATCGATCGGGATACAACTCCGAGTGTCCGCTATCAGAGGACAGGCTATCGATAGATGTTTTCTTCCCTGCAGGGGTGCACCAACTTACCCACCACGCTCGATTAACTCCGGCCGGACACACTTTCCTGGGTCATGCCCGGCCTCGGCCAAACAATACGCCGCAACCCGACCCCGGCTAAATAGAGAGGTCAGCACGCCGGACTAAACCTATGCCCCCAGGGGTCATGGGCCATCTCCCCGGAAACTCCTGCATGTTGCGTACGCTGCCGGTGAGCAGACCTAGCCTCCCTTATACAAGTGAAGGCGTAACCAGTCCAACCCGGCGCGCGCCGCTCAGTCGCTGACGTCTATTAAGCTTGGCTGATGCATACAACGCAGAACGCCCATACTATGCCCACGTGATGGTTAGTGCTATCAGGCCAAAGGCCCCTCGGATCAAATATCCAAACCGTTAGTGTGTTGGTAGTGCGGTCACGAGCAGAGACTCACGAAAGATGTGACCCTGTCGCCCCGTCTCGAGGACTTGCGGCAAGGGCTAAGAATGCCCGCCACGCCAGATTCAACTCTCGGGTACCCTCCAGGTCAACCCGTCTCCACATCACTCGCGGGTACCCCTCAGGGTCGACCCGCCTTTCCAAGTAACAGTTGTAAAGTCCAAGCATCCGCGTGTCCAAACATCAAGGGGAAAACCCGAGGAATCACCCCCAGTGAATTCCACTCGATGTAATCATCAAGGTGAACGTAAGAGGAATCACCCCCAAGGTTCACACTTGAGGGGTTGCCTGACAGTCGTATCGAAAGTGGTTAAGGCGGAATCACCCTCGATGACCACGACCGAATAGCTACACTACAGGGTTAACATTAGAAGTGATGTAGAGGTCTCACCCTCGGCACTCGATAGTAATCCAGCAGTGTCGAGCAACTAAGGGGAAAGTGATGTGCGGTGAAGGGGCCTGGTCTTCGATCCCATTGATCGGGTCTTCGATGATGAAGCAGGGGCAACAAGGACAAGGTGGGGGTCACTGATGGATCACTAACCAACCTATACTAAGCAGTTTAGGATAAGCAGGTAAGGTAACAATAAGTAGGTTACAAAAGCAGGCTATGCATCAGAATAGGAGCAAACAATAATAGTAGCAAAATCTAATGCAAGCATGAGAGAATGGAATGGGCGATATCGGGATGATCAAAGGGGGGGCTTGCCTGGTTGCTCAGACAAGAAGGAGGGGTCGTCGGTGGCGTAGTCGATCACAGCGGCATCGGCAGTCGCCACGGGGTCTACCGAAGAGAAGAGGGGGCAGAAACAATAAATACATAGCAAGCAAGTGTATAATCGACAACAGTGAGCTAGACGTGTTCTAACGCGGTGCTACACGATACCGGTGAAGGGGAAGTCAACCGGGAATGTTTTCTCGGTTCCGGACCTGTGTCAGACAGATGACCGGAGGGGGAAAGTTCCATGCTCAGATAGTTAGAGACATCTGACAGGTAAACGGACCGCGTGTTCGGATTCGCTCGTCGTTCTGAGAAACTTTCATGTATAAAACTTTTCCATGCGAGTTACGGATTATATTCTAAGATTTTTCAAAGATTTAAATAATATTCTAAAAATCCCTGAAATTCTGCCAAGTCTGAGAATTCGCCAGTTTTAAACATCACTTAGCTGTTTTCAAAAGGCTACAACTATGGATCTGTACCTCCTATGATTTTGTGCCTTATATCAATTTTGAGCATTTTTCTGTGATCTACATGTTAGTACCAACTACATCCATATTAGAGTTCATTTGCTTGATGATCAAGAGATCTAAAGTAGCTATGAAAATAAAGTTGTTTTCAGTTTTTCAGTTAACAGAATGTTGAACTTTGTGATTTTCGTAGGAATTAATCCACGCATCGAAAGGATTTGGTCCAGTGGGATAAAATGAAGTTCGTCAAGTATAATTTGTACTCATATTAATTTTACCCATGTTAACCGCTGATTAGACGTTGTTTAGAGGATGTACAGAGGGCCAGACAATGTCAAATTAGAAAAGCTAGAACTAGCTACAGTAACTGAATGTTACTATAGCAGTGTAGCATAGCAGCAGGCAGCTGCGGGAGCAGGAAAGCAGCAGTAGTGCAGCGGTGCGGCGAGGATGGAGGTGGGCGTGGCCGGGCAGAGGCGGGCTCGACCACCCACTCAACGCACACACACTGCACGCACGCACACACACACGGGCGCGCCGGCGGTCACGGCATTGGCCAGGGGGCGCAGCGCGCGAGCGACAAAGGCGACGGGCAGAGCAGCTAGCAGCGGCAACAACTCAAGTCAGGGGGGCGCGGCGAGCAGTTGCGGGCACGATGCAGGCGTGCACACGCAGCAGCATAAGCAGCAGGTAGCAGCAACCCACAAGGCAGGGAGCGCGGCCCTCGAGCACGCGCACACGCGCGAGGGCGTGGCCCTGGGCGGACAGAGAGGCGGTTAGGGTGCGGACGGGGCGGACGAGACTCGGTGTGCGGGCGCGGTGAGCGCGTCCGAATCACGGACGGTCGGGGCGACCGCGAGCTCTGCCGAGGTTCGTGCGGCGCGGGTAGCAGGCGATGGCGATTCCAAGCGTGAGCTCGACACGAGCTCGGGCACGGTGCGACGATCGACGGCTAAGGCAGAAAAAGGCTAGGGGCACGAGGATCGAAGCAAACAGGACGAGGGGAGCGTGTGCTCACTGTGGTTCGGTAGGGGAGGGCAGCAGGCTCGGGGAGGATCGACGGCGCCGGAGTTCGCTGGGAAGAAGCCATGGTCGAGGACGAAGAAGGGCTCGATTCCTTCGCCGTAGATCGCCCCGGCTTCAACCAAAGGTCGAGGAACAAGAAGCGGTGGCCAGCGCACCTCACAGACAAGGTCACAAGGCTCCCGAGCGTGGGGGCGCCGGTGGCCGCGGAATCGAGCGACGCACGGTGTCGGCTGCATTCGGGAGAGAGAGTGAAGCGATCGAGTGGGGGGAAACGGCTAGGGTTCGTCAAGGGAGGGAGGAGGGCGTCGGGGCCACCTTATACACGACGGGGAACCGCGCGATGGCCGCCACGCACTCACAGTCGCGGCCATGGTGGTCGGATGCGCGCCACCACCTCTCGTGAGCAGGAAGGAGCAGGAGGGTGGGGTAGGTGGGCCGGCCTAGTGGCCAAGTGGGCTGTGAAGCCTGGGGGAGGCCTTTTCTCCTTTTTCTCTTGTTTTCCTTTTAAACTTTTCTGTTTTAGTTTTTAGCTCATCTTTTGCATTTAGTTGACCCACCAAACAAACTTTTGTAAAATGTGAAACATGTCATATAAATACTAGACAATATTCTTAGAAGGCACGAAAAAGTTTGGGCTCAAAGGAGTTGCCTAATCAATTTTATAAATTGAAAAGGCCAATTTAAATGTTGTCGAGTTGAATCAATTAATTCCCATGGGCATTTTGGGAATTCGTAAGAGGTTGGTTTCAACATGACAAGGATCGTGGAAATTTATAAGATAAGGTGAACATTTTAGTTTTGATGTTTGACAAGTTTGAATTTGAATTTGAATAGTGATCTGGATCAAGTGAGGAAAAACAATAGTAATGTGATGACGTGACATCATTAGTAGAGAGCTACTGTAGCTTAAGTATCCGGGCGTTACAATTCTCCTCCACTACAAGAAATCTCGTCCCAAGATTTTAGGGGTGGAGTAAGGGGGAAAGACTGGGAAGGACAGAGCTCAACACAAGATAGGTATCTGGGGACTATCTCGGTGAACGTGGCATAGAGGCATCTCTCGATTTGAAATCCAAGAAGTCATCGAGAGCAAGGTAAGAAGGTGCAATAAGAAGCTTCAACTGGGTAGGCAATCATTCGTTGCCTGGAACAGAGGGTGAAAGGGGTTCAGAGCAATGGGAATAAGTATTGCGTCTGATACCAGAACATGTCACAAGAAGGTGGCTCGTGAATTACATATGAAGCCAAGCGTGAGGAACAATTTTGGAAGACAGGGATGTACAGGAGAGTCGGGTTTCGATCCTGTGGAACTGTGGGTTATGGGCCCACTATGTGGGTTAACAGCGGGAAGGCACTAATCAATTTGCACGATCATGATAGCAAGGCAGGTCAGAGTATAGCATGTCAGTTATGTTGGCAACAACGCTGGTACCAAGGGTGAGGGACGAAGAGAACCATTCTCCTGCTCGTTGAACGAGGCGGACCAATAGGCAAAGTTCTCGTCCATCGGTGGTTACCGGAATGTCGTCCACAATAGTAACAGGGTTTTACTGACAGTTTGTACACCGAGGTGTTTACATGAGAAGGGAATTATTTCTGCTTATATCATATAGATCACAAGAAGGTAAAACAACACAATGGAAAGGAAAATGAAATTATCGGATTAATCAGACCAATGGAAAGGAAAATGTGTTTATACACAAGAATTGGGAGTATATCCTTCCCAAGGGGAAGCGGGGCAGGATATACATGATATGACAACAAGTTTAAAAGCATTTAGATAAAGATGGCGAGGGAAGAATCATGATATTACCCATACAACGGTGTTTGGATAATAGATCAAGAAACATTCCACAATGTGCTTCCAATGTTCTTGTTGATATCCGGAATACCTCAGTCATGCTTCGAGGTAGCATTAACATGGTGTTCCAAGTAGGGGTTGGAGCTGAAGATCACAAGAAATACCCAAGGAACAATTGCAGGAATAGAAAGGAGTCCAAGGTATCACCAAGACATGATCAAACATGTGTTGGAAAGACGACAAGGGGGTTGTCGGTGATAACTCAAATCATCGAAGGTCAAGGATGGTATTTCTCACCATGAAGTCGATTGATATCTTGGAAGAGCTCAGAATGTTGATGATGATCACGACACTTTTGTCGAGAGATTTCATGAAGATTTAATCGACCGGCAATGACATCAAGTCAAAGGAATGATGAAGCGAAAGGTTATTGGAACCACGGGTACGACACAAACTCGAAATAAGCTTGCTATTCCAGAGAAATTGATATGACGAGGAAAATCGATGTAGGCTTAGCTCATCATCGAAAATTGTGCTCCTGGAAGATGGATCAGGTAGCACAGTTAAAATTAGCACGATAATGATGTAGCCGATCAGGCTAGGAATGACTTGAAGGATTGTTAAACTCGTAAGCAATGAAAATAGCTTAGAGCTATTGAATCAGAGTGCGGAATCGTTTCACTTATCGGTGTTCTCGAGTGACCAATAACTCGGAACCCGGGGCAATCTCAAATCGCTGAGGAGCAATACCAGATGAAGACTCATAGGAGGCAACACAGTTCTTTGTTATTCTCGAGATACCGGAGGGTAATACTCGAAGGAAGGTCAAGATAGAGGTTGCGAAGATGCATTGATTTGCAGAAGACAAGTGCTTTAACTTGTCCGAGAAATGGAATCAAAGGGGAACAATCATGGTCAGAACCACGGTTTCAAAGGACCAAACATAGTTACCAGATGAACTTATAACAAGGGGATTATTATTATCACTAGAAGCTTCCATGATAAGTTCTACATCGGGTCCATGGGCATGAACACAAGGGTTCAAGGTCGACTCCCACCTCTTCAATGCATAACCTTTCATTCACTCCTCGTTTTTGAAGAAATTGTAGTGCAGGGGATTTATCTGGCGAAGTACCATAAGAGTAAGAACCATGAGAACTCTCGGGTTCACACGGATTAAGGAAGGCATAGGTTCAACCCATAGGGGCATCTTGGGAACATATACCACAAACTCCACGAGTAAAATAACACAAGCTCGAAGGCATAGCATGGTTGAGAAGGCAGAGAATACAATTTACAAAAGGCAATATGTATCAGGGGAACAACGCACAAAATTCTGAATATGAAGGAAACTGCCGGATAATAATCCAACAAAGGATTCAGCGAACCTTAACGGATCTGATGTGAGTATCAGTACTCAATCAGAAGAAGGAAGGAATGCAAAGGCATTGGATTATAGAAACATCTGAATAATTCGATGCTTGAGTACAAAGGAGTTATGATTTCAAGTCGAAGGATCAGAAGCAGAGGCTCTGATCAAAAGATGAGTAAGTTGAATAGACTTAAAGGTGCACCCGATCAAATCTTGATTGGGCAAGATCCAGCTCATAACCGGAGCGATGTCGAAGCCGGAAAGAAAATTTCCAAGGATTAATTGATGATTGCGAGTATTCGCTCACACGTTGAATCCATAGGAACAAAATGACAACCACAAAGAATTTTAAAGAATATTGCTAGACTTATGGAATTAATCCTAATGCAAGCAGGCGAGGAGAATCAAGAGCAATAGGCTGCAGAGGATTTTCGGAAGATCACATAGTATTTCCAAGTATTTTGGAAAGCATATGAACAACTGGGGATGAACGGGATCAGCGAATTATCCGTAGTGCAAAAAGAAGCCGCAAAGCAGAAGGCACAAAGGATTCTCGAAACAACGGAGATTACATCTTGTAATAATAGGAGCAACTAGGTATGAAGGTACAAGCGGCAAGAATGTTATTCATGGGGATTATCTGTGGTCAGGAACTGCAAGGCAGTGGGCACAGGGTCTCGAGAAACATCGAGGAGTATCTGCAGAATCTTCTGGCGAAGCAAGCGATCATCGGTAATGTTAGGGCTCTCCGGGAGGAAGTGTGTACGAGAACCTAATGTCAAAGTTAGTAAAATATTTAACCCGAATAGAAGAGAGATCAGAATCCCAGAGTATAGACGAGGAATAAAAGATCCTAATACCACCCAATGACGACGTGGGCCCGTAAGGCACACAGCCAAAGTTAGTAAAAGTTTTTAAGTGATTAGACTCAACTTCAGCCAAGGAGTTGGAAAGGGGGCTACCTACAGGCAGTCGGCTCTGATACCAACTTGTGACGCCCTCGATTCAATCGTACACTAATCATACACACAAATGTGTATGATCAAGATCAAGGACTCACAGGAAGATATCACAACACAACTCTAGACACAAATTAAAATAATAAAAGCTTTATATTACAAGCCAGGGGCCTTGAAGGCTTGAATACATAAGCTCGAATACACAAGAGTCAGCAGAAGCAACAATATATGAGTACTGAAAGTGCGTTATATCGACTAGAGGGGGGGTGAATAGGCGATTTTTATGAATTCTTCACTAAGGAATTTGCCGGTGAGGAAATTCCTTAGTGAAGAACTACTTGCAGCGGAATAAGTACTCAAAAGTAAGCATAAGAGAATGCGGGCATGGTCATCATGATGAAATGAAGACAAACAAAGAGTACCGAAAGCATAAACACAGGATAGCACAAGATGAAGACAAACAGACTGAAGAAATTGAACTGAGGAAATTGAGAAAGTCTTCAGTCAAAGTCTTGAAACACAGATATGAATGAACACTCAACACAGTAATGAGGAATGAAAGAGTTTAGGAAATAGAACTAGTTAGGTTGGTGAAGACAATGATTTTGTAGACCAGTTCCAACTGCTGTCTCAGTTGTACGTCTGGTTGGAGCGGCTGAGTATTTAAACTCGAGGACACACAGTCCCGGACACCCGATCGGCTGAGCACGCAGCTCAGACACCAAGTCCTCACCGTATTCTCCTTGAACTAAGGTCACACAGACCTCGTCCAATCACTCGTGGTAAGTCTTGAGGCGACTTCCAAACCTTCATGCACTCGTTCACTCGGCGATCCACAATTCCTCTTGGATGCTCTAGACCATGACGCCTAACCGTCTGGAAGAAGCACAGTCTTCAAAGGTAACAAGCGTCGGATCCACGCAGGATCAATCTCTTCTGTGATGCTCAATCACTTTGGGTTTGTAGGGGTTTGGTTTTGGGTTTTTCCTCACTCGATGATTTTCGCTCAAAGTCCTCGGAGGATGGGTTGCTCTCAAATGACAAGTGTCAAGTTTCTCTCGGAGCAGCCAACCAGCTAGTTGTTGTAGGGGCGGCTATTTATAGCCTAGGGAACAGCCCGACATGATAAGACATAAATGCCCTTCAATGATATGACCGTTAGGTGGATAAGATATTTTGGGACAGCCGGGCGCCAAGAAGATAAAGAACGGTCGGAAATTTGAATCTCAAATTCCTCAAGGCTATCATGTTCCTCATCGTAGGCAATCCGCATGGTGAATTCCTAACTCCTCGGTCAGAACAAATTCCTCACAATGTAAGAACTTCGTCTACATCCTTTGAAGAAATTGACTGAACTGTATGAGATTTCCAAAGGCTTCACTCGAAGGGATTGGTAGGTGTAGGATTTTGAGTTGAGCATCACATGGAAATTTTTCCTTAGTATTTCCTCAACCCCTTTAACAAAGACGGTGTTTCCTATGACTCAGAAAGAGAAAAGCGAAACTACGAAAACAAAAGTCTTCACGCTTCATGTTCCTCAAATGAATACCAAGTCTTCAAGGTCACACCAATTTCTTCACTTTCAAAGTCTTGAGAAAGTCTTCGTAATATCAAAGTCTTCAACGAAGAACTTCATTTTTAGGGGTCGACTTTCTCCTGTAAATATCAAACTCCTCATAGACTTATAGACTGTGTACACTCATAAACACATTAGTCCCTTAACCTATAAGTCTTCAATACACCAAAATCACTAAGGGGCACTAGATGCACTTACAATCTCCCCTTTTGGTGATTGATGACAATATAGGTTAAGTTTTCAACGAGGATAAACATATGAAGTGTAAATACTGATATTGAGGAATTTGATTGCAAGATATAGAAGAACTCCCTCGAAGATGTGCATAGTGAGGAATTTGCTTTTGAGGCAATGCACATTTGAAGAGTTGAATCATGGAGATCTCCCCTATATCTTGTAATTCATACGCATTTGACATATAATATGAAGAATTTGAAAATGCATGATGAAATATGGTGCTTGATGAAATTCAGCATGCGTGCAATAATATTAATGAGGAACAGGCATGCAAAATAACGCATCAAGAGTATCAGAGCATAGTGCCAGAGCACAAAGTGCATCAAAAGTATCGAGCACCATCGGGTTTAAGATTACAACTCGATCCAATAAAAGTTTCAGAAGAACGAGAGTTGTAACTTAACAAAACAAATTGCCCATATAATAGACCCGCTTGAAGACTAACTCAAATTTCCCCCCCTTTGTCATCGAATGACCAAAAGGGTCGAAACTGAGGACTAACGCCCCTGAAGAATTTCAAGTTGAAGAAGGAGCGCCAGCGTTGTTGGGGTCGGGTGTTGTAGTAGGGCCTGCCATGTGTCGCCCAAGTCTTCATTTTCATCGGTGTCTCGCGATGAAGAATAGGAGCTAGCCACCAAGGAAGGAACTTTGACCTTCTTGTATTTCTTCTGGAGGAGGTGTAGACCAGTCAAATTCTTCCTTGAGACCCATTGTCGCCGATTCTTCCGCCAGTAGACATTTGAAAGAACAGCCCAGGTGCGTTTGAAGGTTTCATGGAGGTAGTAGTGGTTTTTATTCACTGCATTGTGTATAGAGGTCATGTTGTGAAGAATTGAACCAAACTGACGCTTGACCCATTTATGATTGCGATCAACCTTCTGATGAAGATTGAGGAGTAACTCACGATCAGTCATCACCCTGGGTCTTGTGGCTTGAGGACTTTGCTTGGTGAGGTATTTGCAGCAGAGTCATGTGTGGCGTAGTCATCATTGGTGGAGTAGGATGCAGCTTTGCGGCTGTCCATCCAATGGACGAGTGCCTTCATCGATCACAGCAGCTTGCCTTGCCCTTGTCATCACCGAGGTAAATGTCCATTTGAGGACTTCAATCGGGGCAAGTAGCTGCGGTGGTTCGTAGTATCGACCTTGTAATTGAGTGAAGACCTTGTCCTGATGAACCTCATAATCCATGGTGCATAAGGCTTCAGATCAAAAGGTGACATAGCAATATTCGCCAGAGTCCTCATGAAGAAATCATGGAAGTTGACGGGAACGCCATGAATGATATTGAAAAGCATATTCTTCATGATGTCAACGACTTCTTCATCATTTGAGTCGTGGCCTTTGATAGGACTCATTGTCTTCGTCAGAATGCGATAGACAGTCCGATGCACATACAGTAATTCCTTGACGAAGAATTTGGTTCTTAGGGCCTGCCACGGCTTCAAAGGCTTCATCAAGACTTGCATATAGTGATTTGAAAGCTCGTGTTCGTTGTAGATACAACGAGCACCATCAAGGGGAGAATCGAGTGGTAGAGCACGAAGCAATTCGATTCTTTGGTGCCTTGTAGTGAGTATTTTCGGACATCCAGTCTAACACCCATGAGTTCACTTCTTGGCGTCTCCGGTGATGTGCAGCGTTGCATAGAATGGAAGAATGAGTTCTTCATTCCAATCACAGATGTCAGTGCAGAAATTCAGAAGTCCTGCGTCGTGAAGAACACTGAGGACTGGCTCGAAGCCTGGTAGAGACTCCATGTCCACATGAGGAATATGTGCATGATCGAAGACTTTGTCTTTGTTGAAGAGCACTGAGGAATAGAAATTGGCTTGACCGGCAGTCCGTAAACGCCTCTTCCTTATGCGCAGCGTAATCATATGGATTGTAATCAGTGAAGAATACGTGCTTTCGCCAAGAAATCTTCAGCCTTGAACTTTTGCTTTGTTGAGAAGGGATTCTTTGGCTTTGGCGGTGGAGTGTCGCTGAGTTGCATCACGACCTCTGGAATCGCAATCTCGTGTTCTTCAGTGAGGAATTTCTTGTTCCTCTCAGTGCAATCGAGGATCAGCAGCAGCAGGTTCATCAGCGCTAGTGGCTGGAATTTCTTCATGGGCAGATGAAGTGGGATGAGTTTCTTCAGAGCCCATTTGAACTGTTGGAGCAGGGGACTGAGGAATCTGTTGAATTGGGGTGAAGAGTGGAGAATTTGGATGCTGACTTTCCCAAAAGTCATCGTTCATCACTGGCGTTGTGCTTCCAATATCCACATCTTCTTCAAATTCCTCAACACCGGCCTCTTCAGCTGTGAACTGAGGCATAGGCGAGGAAATGATTGGAGTTGAAGAGATTGCTTCCACTTCAATTTCTTCATCAATCTTCTCTGACAAAGCAGCAGAATGATCTTCTTCATCAGATCCGCTTGGGATCTCATAATCTTCACCAAAAGGAACAAGGTCCTTTGATGGAATTGAGGAAATTGGAACAGCATCAATAGGATTTTCAAAGGAGCTGGTCATTGCCTTCATTTTCTTCGCAGCCGAAGAATTTGACGCAGCTGATGCTTTCCATTTCTTCACTGCAGCTCGTTCTGCAGCCTTGGTCTTCTTCACATCAGAGGCAGATGGAAGAATTGGAGTTGGTGTTGGCGCAGGAGGAGCTGAGGAAACTGGTTGATTTTCCTCAGCGCAATCGATGCAGCTTGCCCGACTTGTTCGATTTCTTCAGCGCACCACTAGTGGATGCCCAGCAATTTCTTCAGCTGGAATGGGATCATCAGCCCTGGAATTAGCATTGTCTTCAGCAGCCTGAACTTCATCAGCGGTGCTGGCATGTTCTTCAGTCTGCTGAGCTGAGGCTCCAGCCTGAGGAATTTCATGTTGCGTTGGGGCAGCAACATTAGTGAACTTCTTCGTCGGGTTGACGAATCGACTTTGGCTCCTTGCCAATCAGCATAATAGGAGTTAAATTTGTCGCCGAGGGCTTTGATGTCACCGCATCTTGATAAGTTCTTCAGTTGTCATCTTGACAACGTTTTTCTTCAGCAGTTTCTCCTTTCTGTACTGTGATTTCTTGATCTCTCTGGCCGTATCAAATTTCCATTTCTCCTCTTGGATGAAATGAGTCAGCATGTGACTTTGGCCATGTGTCAACTTTAAGTCAGGCATAGGAGTGTTTGGGTCCTTGTGCCGTAGATCAATGTAGTCTAGGATCGCTCTTGGATCCAACAAGAAGGGCAGGTGTGCCTTTGGCTCTAGCGGCCCTTTCTTGGCGGTCTCGATGATTCCGCAAGTTCATCATCATCAGCCTCATCATCTTCAGGTGGCTCTTGGAAGGCGACCTGTTTCTTCTTGGGACTTGGCCGAGGACCTCATCCAGCTGTGGCCTTAGTCTTCAGCAGAGTCGGGCCAGATGAAGAATTTGGTGCAGCTGAGGAACTTGCTGAAACACCAGAGGCAATGGAGATGCCTGCAGTCCTTTGGCACGTGGCCAGATGCACAGGTGCTGAGGACTTTGTCGGAACTGCTGAGGACTTTGTAGGAGCAGCTGAGGACTTGGGAGGAGCAGGAGCAGCATGAGGAATTGGCCGTGAGGGCACAGCTGAGGAACTTGGCCGTGAGGGCACTGTTGGTGAAGCACTTGGCTTGTGTGCGGGCTTCTTTGCCATAGATTTTCTTGGCTTGACAGAGGCCTCGGTGGCAGCAGCGATGTGAGTCCTCATTAAATTTCCTCACAACCTCATTGGCTTGTCTTGCCAATTTAGCTTGGCGCTTGGCCCATTCTTCAGGAAAGTCCTCACCACGCTTGATGCTGGTGGGGTCAGCTTCTTGACCAGGTGCCAATGGAGCTCTTGGGCATGGAGGATTGAGAGCGAATTTCTTCATGTACTTTGGAGTTACATATCTGTACTCCCTCCATTCCCTTTCCCATCTCCTTTCAATCCTTTGAATGCGCACCTTGCGCTGATTTTTGTTTTCTTTGCCGAACTCGGCTTCATCAGGTGTGCAATAATCAGCATATATTTCCTCAGGGATCTCAAACGCAGTCATGACCTCAGGCCTCTTTCCTCCTTTCTGTGGCTTCTTTCCTTCTGCCATATTCTTCAGCTGAGGAATTTGAACAATCGAATTCTCAAGAAGTATGCAACTTTTCTTCGAGGAACGCTGCAAATGAGTTAAGTTGATGAGAACCTAGTGATTCAGAATGACATGAGTACCGTGAACAGAGTATAGTTGCGAGGAATTTGGAGAGGTCATATGCGTTCTCAGAAGGTTTTTCAAAAAGAACTAGTTTGAGGAATTTGACCATATGAGCCTTGAAGAATTTCACTAAGCGATCTTTGTCTTAGGTTCCAGATTTGTATAGATCGAGGATCCACACAATTGAGGAATCTTGAAGAAAATCATTGCTTAGAGAAACGAATCAAGAGCATATTTTGTTTGAGGTGTTCATATGTGTGAAGATTTGAAGAATAAACACCTTTGAAGATTTTCGTGAAGGTTTGAGAATCAAAGCGAGTAATAAAAGTAACTTTTAATTACCCGAGTTGAAGAACACGACGAACTCAGAAGAACAGATGGGAAGTTCGTCAGGTTAGATCTTCCACGCCCTAACTTGGCGGTGGAAGACAACTACGACGGCGGCGGAGTGAAGATTTCCGCGGTCGGCGCGAGTACGTCGGCGACGAGGTCGAGGCAGTGAAGCTTTTCCTCACCGGCGACGATGGAGTAGCGGCGGCGCTATGGTTTGAGAAGCTCGAGAGAGAGAGAGCGGTCGAGCGGAGTAAAGGAAGTGAGGAAGGGGAGAGGGGGTATATATAGCCACGGTGAAAAACTGTTCGCCCGAAGATTTTGGGACGAACGTGCCCCTGACCCTTCTCATTCGCTTGACATGTGTCACCCACGTACTGAGAAGTGGAGATTGTGTTAGACCGTGGGTGAATAGATAAATCTATTGTGGAATGTGGAACGGTTTGAGCGGCAAAAATGAAAGTTTGGATAAGATCAGTTTTAAAGTTCCGTTCGCAATTTCTTCAGCTGATTAGGACACAGTGAAGATTTTGAATGAGTTTCAAATAGAACGCACATGAAGAATTTGTGAATAGATTGGGTTGAGTATAGCATAGAGGGGGAAGGGTCCGATCACATTCACTTAGCAGAAAAAGCGACTTGAAGAAATAGCCATAAGTGAATGTTGTAGAGGACATAAACCCATATATATATACATAGCTAACGAAGAAAAACGACGGAAACAGTGAAGATTTTGAAAAGTTGAAGAATTTGAAAAACTGAAGAATTTCAGAAACAGAGGAAAAACTCAAATTGAAGATTTTCAACTTTGGTGGTGGCGTGACCCACCGTATAAGAATGATGATTTCAGACACCGCGTACAATTGTCGTAGGGTTCTGAGAATCAAATTCTTCATTAATTTCTTCACACTTAGAGTGTTATTCTTCATTGATTGAAGAAAACGCTTCTTCCTGTGTTGCACATCTAAGTCATCAATTTTGCATAAGTGTCCGGATGTGTGTCATTTTCAAAGAACATTCGAAGATTCTAAGATATTTAGCTCACACCGCAACTTGCTAAATCTCTTCTCATCCAAGGGCTTTGTGAAGATATCGGCTAGTTGTTCTCCAGTCTTCACATGCTCGATGGAGATGTGGCCCTTCAACACATGATCACGAAGAAAATGATGACGAATTTGAATGTGCTTTGTCTTCGAAAGTGCTTTGAACTGGGTTGTGAGCAATCTTGATGGCACTCTCATTGTCACAAAGAGAGAGGCACATTCTTCACGTTGATACCGTAGTCCTTGAGAGTTTGCTTCATCCACAACAATTGAGCACAACAAGAGCCGGCAGCAATGTATTCAGCTTCCGCAGATGAAGCGGATACGCAGTTCTGTTTCTTCGAGGACCAATGCACCAAAAGATCGTTCGAGGAAATGACAAGTACCATATGTTGACTTGCGGTCCACACGATCACCAACATAGTCAGAGTCAGAATATCGAATGAGATCAAAAGTAGAGCCCTTGGGGTACCATAATCCTAGTGTTGGTGTGTGAGCTAGATATCGAAGAATATGCTTCACAAACCTTATGGTGTGATTCCTTCTGTAGCTTGAAATCGGGCACACATGCAAACACTAAGCATTATATCTGGCCTAGATGCACATAAGTACAATAGAGAACCAATCATGGAGCGGTATACCTTGTGATCGAAGTCAATACCATTTTCATTAGTGCATAGATGGCCATTTGTGGGCATTGGAATTTTGACGCATTTGCAATCTTGCATGCCGAATTTCTTCAGGACATCTTTGAGGTATTTCTCCTGAGATATGAATATGTCATTGTGTTGTTGATGAATTTGAAGACCTAAGAAGAATTTCAACTCTCCCATCATAGACATTTGATATTCTTCACTCATCATATAGGCAAATTCATCACTATAACGTTGGTCAGTACAGCTAAAGATAATATCATCAACATATATTTGGCACACAAACAGTTCACCATCATATGATTTAGTAAAGAGAGTAGGGTCGAGTGAACCGGGTGTGAAGCCATTCTTCACGAAGAATTCCTTCAATGTATCATACCATGCCCGTGGGGCCTCTTTGAGACCATAGAGGGCCTTGTTGAGTCTGAAGACTTTGTCAGGATTCTTTGGATCTTCAAAACCTGGGGGTTGAGCAACATATACTTCTTCCTCAAGCTTACCATTGAGGAATGCACTTTTTACATCCATTTGATATAAAGTGATATTATGATGGTTAGCATAAGCAAGTAATATGTGAATAGCCTCAAGTCTAGCAACAGTGCAAAAAGTTTCATCGAAATCAATTCCTTCAACCTCGTGTGTAGCCTTGAGCTACAAGTCGTACCTTATTCCTCACCACAAGGCCATTTTCATCTTGCTTGTTGCGGTAGATCCACTTTGTGCCAATGATATTATGCTTGCGAGGATCCGGACGTTTGACCGGTTCCTGCACATTGTTGAGCTCGAATCGATGTAATTCTTCTTGCATGGCCTGAATCCACTCAGGCTCCAGAAATGCTTCATCTACCTTAGTGGGCTCTGTGATAGAGACAAAAGCATAGTGCCCACAAAAGTTAGAAACGTGAAGCTTTTGAGCGTGTGAGAGGACCTGGCGCTTCAATGTCATCGATGATCTTGTCAACTTGCACTTCTTTTGCAACGCGAGGATGAGCTGGTTGTCGTCGAGGAATTTGATCATTTTCCTCGGCACCATTGTCTTCAAAGATTATCTTCAGTGCATCACCGACGTTCTTCAAGTCTGAGGAATGAATTCTTCAGCAGATTCTTCAGTAGGAATGACATCCTCAGTTGCCTTGAACTTGATAGATTCCCCAGGAGCTGGTTCATCTAACACAGAAGGTAGGTGCTCTCTTTGCGAGCCATTAGTTTCATCGAACCGCACATCTACAGTATCAACAATCTTGTGAAGAGCGATGTTGAAGACTCCGTAGGTGTGCGAGTCCTTTCCGTAACCAAGCATAAAACCTTCATGTGCTTTCGGTGCAAATTTAGAACTGTGATGAGGATCTCTAATCCAGCATTTAGCAATCAAGACTTTGAAATAACTCACATTGGGTTTCTTGTCGTTGAGGAGTTCATAGGCAGTCTTCTTGAAGAATTTGTGAAGATACACTCTGTTGATGATGTGGCACGCGGTATCAATTGCATCAATCAAAAACGACTAGGCGCTTTGTATTCATCAAGCATAGTGCGAGCCATCTCAACAAGAGTTACATTCTTGCGCTCCACGACGCCATTTTCTTTGAGGAGTATAGGGAGCAGATAACTCATGAGTAATACCAAGTTCATCAAGATAGGCATCAAGACCGAAATTCTTGAACTCAGTTCCATTGTCACTCCGATGTGTCCGATCTTCACACCAAAGTTAGTTGAAGCCCTTGAGGAAAATCGTTTGAAGACTTCCCGCACTTCATTTTTGTAAGTAACAATGTGTACCCATGTGTAACGAGAGTAATCATCAACAATAACAAAGCCATATAGAGATGCATCATTAGTGACCGCTGAGTAATGATTAGGACCAAAGAGGTCCATGTGAAGCAATTCGAAGGGAGGAGTAGTGGTCATGATAGTCTTATTTGGATGCTTGGCCTTGGTCATTTTTCCAGCTTCACAGGCTCCACACAAGTGATCCTTGCGGAATTTGACATTCTCAATGCCAATGACATGCTTCTTCTTTGCAAACGTGTGCAAATTCCTCATGCCTGCGTGACCAAGTCGCCGATGCCATAGCCAGCCTTCTAAAGCTTTTGCAAGTAGACACACACGGCTGGTTGTGGTCCTCAGAGAGAAATCAACAATTTACAAGTCTCCTCTCCTAAAGCCTTCAAGACTTTGGAATTGTCAGCTTCCATAATCACAACACAACGACACGTGCCAAAGATAACAACCATATCAAGATCACAAAGCATTGAGATCGACATGAGGTTGTATCCTAAGGACTCAACAAGCATGACTTTGTCCATGTGTATGTCCTTAGAGATTGCAACCTTACCTAGACCCAATACCGACTTTTGCCTTTGTCGGCCAAAAGATGATATGCTTCAGATGTGACGGTGATAAGGGAGTATCCATCAATAGATTCTTGTCACCAAATATGTGATTTGAACATCCACTATCGATGACCCAATCATTGTCTTTGGGTTGATCATCCTGCAGATGAATTAGTGCAACTTACGATCTCATATACTTCATCAGTGAAGAATATGATATCAAGTTCATCAGATGAATTTCATCAGAAGATAATGTATAAGCGGTATGAGGACGTGTGAAATGAAAGTTCATTTCTTCATGATTAGCATGCGTCCTTTCGTGCATTTTTGTCGTGCCCCCAAAGAAATTCTTCAGACGTTTAAAGCATGTCGTGAAACCCGACCTGCAGAAGAGGTTAGTTCTTTTTCTTCACCACCCACATCTGAAGGGGTGGCAAAGAGTTCATCACTCTGCGAGCACCATATGAGAATGGTGGCATAGAGGCCAATCCATTTCGTTTCACATAAGAGGGGTTAGGGTAAGCATATGAATAAGCGGAGAAATTCTTCGAGGACTTATGAACATATTGGTTTGAAGAATAATGCACATATTCATAGCCCTTAGCTCTACCCTGCGAAACAGAGTTGTTAGCACGATGATAATCATATGAGGACTTAGATCCTTTTGAGGAATTTGAGTATGAGGACTTGGATCCATATGAAGAATTTGGTCCATATGAAGAGTTTGATCTGGGGTTCCTATTCTTCACAGGTGGTGTCATGAGGACATTTGTGACGCCCCCGATTCAATCATACACTAATCATGCACGCAAATGTGCACGATCAAGATCAGGGACTCACGGGAAGATATCACAACACAACTCTAAAACATAAATAAGTCATACAAGCATCATAATACAAGCCAGGGGCCTCGAGGGCTCGAATACAAGTGCTCGATCATAGACGAGTCGTGGAAGCAACAATATCTGAATCTGAGACATAAGTTAAACAGGTTTGCCTTAAGAAGGCTAGCACAAACTGGGATACTGAGATCGAAAGAGGTGCAGGCCTCCTGCACAGGATCCTCCTAACTACTCACAGTGGTAAATCGATTGGGCACGTAGTAGAAGGCACCTCCGGTGTAGTAGTCGTCATCGACGGTGGCGTCTGGCTCCTGGGCTCCATCGTTTGGTCGCAACAATCGAGTAGAGATAGGGGGAAAAGGGGGAACAAGGCAACCGTGAGTACTCATCCAAAGTACTCGCAAGCAAGGAGCTACACTACATATGCATGGATATATGTGTAAAGGGCCATATCAGTGGGTGAATCGCAGAATGCCGTAATAAGAGGGGATAGCTAATCCCGTCAAGACTACGCTTCCGCAGCCTCCGCCTTTGCAAGCATGTAGCGTAGAGTAGATCAAGTCCTCCAAGTAGCATCACATAGCAATAATCCTACCCGCGATCCCCTCCTCGTAACCCTGAGAGAGAGCGACCACCGGGTTGTATCTGGCACTTGGAAGGGTGTTTTTTATTAAGTATCCGGTTCTAGTTGTCATAAGGTCAAGGTACAACTCCAAGTCGTCCTGTTACCGGAGATCACGGCTATTCGAATAGATTAACTTCCCTGCAGGGGTGCACCGCATAACCCCACACGCTTGATCTCATTTGGCCGGACACACTTTTCTGGGTCATGCCCGGTCGCGGAAGATCAACACGTCGCAGCCCCACCTAGGCTCAACAGAGAGGTCAGCACGCCGGTCTAAACCTAAGCGCACAGGGGTCTGGGCCCATCGCCCTAAGCACACCTGCACGTTGCGTGGGCGGTCGGAAGCAGACCTAGCCTAGTGGCGTTCCAGTCCAAACCGGCACGCGCCGCTCAGTCGCTGACGTCACGAAGTGCTTCCGCTGATACCACGACGCCGAGTGCCCATATCTTTCCCATGTAGTTGGTTAGTGCATATAGGCCCGTAGCCAGACTCAGATCAAATACCAAGATCTCGTTAAGCGTGTTAAGTATCCGCGAATGCCGAACAGGGCCAGGCCCACCTCTCTCCTAGGCGGTCTCAACCTGCCTGTCAGCTCCGCCACAAAGATCCACTCATGGTGCTCCACCACCGACCCAACTTTAGTCTCCACATGTATCATGTATAAAGTATATAGTATATACCGAGATCACCTCCCGAGTGATCTCGGCCCGATAGTATAGCATGCCAGACGGACAAGAATGTAGGGCCACAGATGGAATACTAGCATCCTATACTAAGCATGTAGGATTGCGGTAAAGGTAACAACAAGAGTAACAAGGACATGCTATGCATCAAGATAGGAATAATGGAAAGCAGTAACATGCTATACTACTCTAATGCAAGCGGTATAGAGGAGAGTAGGCGATATCTGGTGATCAGGGGGGGCTTGCCTGGTTGCTCTGGCAAGAGAGAGGGGTCGTCAACTCCGTAGTCGTCATGAAGCAGCGGCTTGGTCTCGGTGTCTAGCGGAAGAAGAGGGGGAAGAAACAATGAATATTTAAGTAAACAGATGCATGACGTTGCATGACATGACAAGTAACTATGCTAGGGGTGCCCTAACGCGGTATGAGGTGATACCGGTGAAGGGGGGAAGCATCCGGGAAAGTGTTCCCGGTGCTTCGCGTTTTCGGACAGATGAACCGCAGGGGCAAAGTTGCGTGTTTGCTATGCTAGGGATGTGTGGCGGACGAACGGGCTATGTTTCCGGATTCGTCTCGTCGTTCTGAGCAACTTTCATGTTGAAAATATTTTAATCCGAGTTACGGATTAAAAGATATGATTTTCTAAAGATTTTATTTATTTCTGGAATTTAATTAATTATTTAATTAATTCCAAAATGATTTAATGACATCAGCATGATGTCATGCTGACATCAGCAGTCAATAGAGTTGACTGGTCAACCTGACCAGTGGGTCCCACTAGTCAGTGACACAATTTAATTAACAGGTTAATTAAATTAATCAGAATTATTTAGGGGGGTGGGCCCCACTATCATACCAATTAATTAGCTAATTAACAGTAGTTAATTAGGTTAATTAATATTATTTGGTTAATTTAATCAGAATTAATTAAGTTAATTAATTAGTTAATTAATTAATTATTTTCACTATTTATTTATTTATTTATTATTATTTTTATTCCCTTTTTTTTTAAAACAACCGTTCTGGGTTGTGGGTCCCGACTGCCAATGGGCCAAAGGCCATAGCGATTCTGACACGGGATTCGAACCTTTGGCGTCAAGTAGCACCCACCCAGAGAGGGTCGGCGGTGCAGATGGACACCGCACCGGCACCGATGCCGCAGCCGACGAGGCCCCAGTCAAGGTGGAACGGCGAACACGGCCTGCGACGAGAAGCTCGGCGACAGCGTTGGTCGGGGCGAGGTGGAGTGCGGAGCGGTGGCGCGCTGCGAGGAGATGCTCGGGCGGAGGAGCGCGGGGCGGCGGTGAGCCGCAGCGACAGAGCGAGGGGGGAGAAGAGGCGCGACGGGGCGCATGGCATGGATGCGCCAGAAGCGCAGCGCCTGTGATCGAAGCGGTGACCGCGATGTGGGCGTGTCGGCGCGGACGATGGTTAAGGTGTGCAGCGGCGACAGGCGGCGATGCTGACTAGGGGCTCGGCCTATGGCGACGAAAACAAGGAGAAGGGAGGAAGCTCACGGCGGTGCGTAGGGACTGGGCAGCGAGTGACAAGGAGGAGGACGGGGACGACGACGTTGACGGAGAGGAGAAGGTCCGGCAAGTCGGCCTCGGGCGACGGCGAGGTCGAGATCCGGCGAGGGAGTCCGGCGAACGGCGGGGTCCAGGCGGGACGATGACGGGCGGCGGCGAGGTGGAGGTGCTCCGAGGCGTCCGTCAAGGTGGGGATCCCCGGGCGGCGGATGGCGGGTCGGGCCCGGCGTCGGGATGGGTGCCGGCGGCGGGGTGCGAGGGGCCGGCCCCTGAGCACGGGCAGGTGCCCAGATCGAGCGGGGGGGAGGGTTTTCTCCTTTTCTTGTCTTCTGTTTGTTTTCCCTTTGTTTATTTTCCTTATTATTTCTTTTCTGTTTAAATTCATTTAAAGTATTTAGGCATTTCATAAAAATGTGTTTACTTCACTATAATTACCGATGCAATATTTGGCAACCCCCGAACATTTTTGTGTTGACTTTTGAAAACTTTGGGTGTTTGTCGCTAATTCATTTTTGAATTTGCTATGTTTTTGAACTACCACTTAATTAGCAACAAGAACATAGATGACATGGCATCATCAATGAGTTTTACTGTAGCCTAATTATCCGGGCGTTATAAATCTCCTCCGCTACAAGAAATCTCGTCCCGAGATTTAGGAGGTAGAAGGAAACAGTGCGGGGTATTCATCACGCAGGCGATCCTCGCGTTCCCAGGTGGCTTCATCTTCGGAGTGGTGTGACCACTGGACTTTGAGGAACTTGATCGCCTTCTGGCGTGTGCGGCGTTCAGCTTGGTCGAGAATGCGGACCGGATGCTCTTTATAGGAGAGGTCCTGTTGCAATTCGAGCACTTGATGATCCACCGCCGGATTGGGTCCTTGAAGCAGCGACGGAGCTGTGACACGTGGAACACATCGTGAACCTGAGAAAGGTTCGACGGAAGCTCCAGTTGATATGCCACTTCTCCACGCCTTTCCAGAATAGTGAATGGGCCAATATAGCGAGGAGCTAGCTTGCCCTTGACCCCGAAGCGGTGAGCACCCTTCATTGGTGTAACGCGAAGATAGGCCTTTTCGCCAGGTTGATAGACCATGTCTTTGTGATGACGGTCATAATTACTCTTTTAGCGTGGATCGAAAGCGGTCTTGAGATTCTCGCGAATAATGTGGACTTGTTCTTGGCATGTTGGATAATATCCGGACGAAGAGTGGACGTTCCCCGATTTCGACCAGTTCGGAGGGGTTCGCACTTTCGTCCATATAACACTTCAAGGGGGCCATCTTCGCACTGGCTTGATAGCTATTATTATAAGAGAACTCAGCATACGGGAGAGATTCCTCCCATTTCTTGCCGAAGGAAATAACACAAGCTCGAAGCATGTGTTCGAGAACTTGGTTTACACGTTCAACTTGCCCTTGCGACTGAGGATGAAACGCAGTACTGAAAGATAAGTGAGTCCCCATAGATTCTTGGAAACTTGCCCAGAATCTTGAAGTGAATAAGCTGCCACGGTCCGAACCGATAACCAAAGTGGAATACCGTGAAGTGAAACAATTCTGGACATGTAGAGAGTTGCAAGTCGACTAGCGTTGATTGTTTCTTTGACCGCGGAAAATGTGCAACTTTAGAAAGTCGGTCAATGATGACAAGAATAGCATCATTACCCTTTTGCGATTTGGGAAATCCAGTGACGAAGTCCATTTCAACATGGTCCCATTTCCATTCAGGAATAGAGATAGGTTGCGGAGTTCCAGCAGGCCTTTGATGTTCTGCTTTAATACGATGGCAAACGTCACACTCAGCAACATAGCGAGCAATGTCTTGCTTCATGTTAGACCACCAGAACCTTTGACGAATGTCCTGGTACATCTTTGTACTACCAGGATGGATACATAGAGGCATATCATGAGCTTCTTTCATAACTTTCTGCGTCATATCCAGGTTTTCCCTCTTACTCGGAACTACTAGGCGACCTTTGAAGAATAAGGTGCCATCATCAGCAACAGTGAAGAATGAGGGCTTTCCTTCTGCGAGGAAGCGTTTAATCCTCTCCACTTCATCGTCACATTTCTGTATCCATTTGATGGTGTCCACAAGATCTGGTTTCGCAACAAGGGTATAGAGAGAACCCACAGGAACAACATGGAGGTTCATCTTGCAAAACTCCTTAGGAGGGGGAGCGAGTGCACCCAGAGGAACAATATGGAGGTTCAGCTTTCTGAATTCTTCAACGAGTGAGGGCTGAACTTTGTGAACCTGGAGGTGGTTGTAGTAAGACTTGCGGCTCAAGGCATCAGCCATTACATTAGCCTTGCCTGGTGTATAGGAAATACCCAAGTCAAAGTCTGCAATAGTCCCCATCCATCTCTGCTGACGGAGGTTCAGGTCTGGCTGAGTAAACAGATACTTCAGACTTTGGTGGTCAGTGAAGATTTCGCAACGATTACCGAGAAGGTAATGTCGCCACTGCTTTAGTGCATGAATGACAGCAGCAAGCTCGAGGTCGTGAACTGGGTAGTTCTCTTCGTGAGGGCGAAATTGTCGAGAGGCATAGGCAATCACTTTGCGCTCCTGCATTAGGACACCGCCTAATCCCTGACGGGAAGCGTCGCAGTAAATGACGAAGTCCTTCTTAGTATCAGGAGGAGCTAGCATCGGGCAGAAGTCAACTTGTCTTTGAGTGCTGAAACTTTCCTCGACATTTATCTGCCCATTGGAACTTGACGCCCTTATGCAACAGGTTAGTCGAGGCACTGGCAATCTTGGAGAAGTTCTCGACGAATCGACGGCAATAGTCAGCGAGACCGAGAAAACTTCCGACTTGCTTGACATTCTTCGGAGGAGTCCAATCAAGAATAGCCTGAACTCGTTCGGGGTTGACGGCAATACCATCCTTAGAGATGACATGCCCGAGATAGGTCACTTGGGAAGCCGTAATTCACATTTGGAGAACTTGGCGTATAGTCGATGCTCTCGTAGCTTTTTCCAAAGACAAAACGAAGATGTTCAAAGATGCTCTTCTTCATTCTTGGAAAATACCAGGATATCATCCGGATAAACCACGCACGAACTTGTCGAGGTAATCCATGAATATATAGTTCATCACGAGAGAAGGTGGTGGCTGGAGCATTGGTTAAGCCGAAAGACATGACGGTGTACTCGTATGAACCATAACGAGTCACGAATGCGGTCTTTGGGATATCCTCTTCACGAACACGGATCTGGTGGTAACCCAACCTCAAGAACACTGATGAACCAGCCAGTTGATCATACAGATCATTGATCCGAGGAAGAGGATACTTATTCTGAATGGTAGCTTGGTTTATAGAACGGTAGTCTTGGACCAATCGGTTTGTCCCATCCTTCTTCTTGACAAAGAGAGAAGGTGCTCCCCAAGGAGAGCAACTTGGGTGAATGAAACCACTGCGAAGAGACTTGTCGATTTCCTCCTTAAGCTCAAGGAGTTCATGCGGCGGCATCTTGTAGGGTCGCCATGGCTATAGGAGTGGTGCACGGTTTCAAGTCGATGACAACTTCGACAGCTCTAGCAGTGGGGAATCCTAGAAGTTCTTCAGAAAGACGCCGAGGAATTCACGCATCGACGGGAATGTTTTCAATGCCCTCGAGTGGTGCAAATGCTCAATGCATTCAAGGCATAAAGCCGTGCCTCGGCATTTTGCACCAGATGAGCTTGGTAAGTAACTATTTCATCTGAAGGGTGTAACAGATGGACGGTCTTGGTGGCGCAAAAGATAGAAGCAGTATGCGCCTTTAACCAATCCATTCCCAGAATAAGATCAATGCTACAGGACTTCAGTACTATGGGAGAGACAAGAAATTCCAGTCCTTCGATTTCAACGGGGACGTCGTTGCAAATCATGGAGGTCCGACATTGGCCCGCGGGGGTGTGCACTAATAGCGAAGCGTTCATGTCCTCACATTTAATGTCGTGAAAGCATGCAAAATCTTCAGACATGAATGAATGTGATGCACCTGTATCAAATAAAACGGATCTTTGATCTTGAATTTACGAGGAGTGTACCCATCACAGTAGCAGGCTGGTCTTGAGCTTCGTTCAGATCAACGTGGTTGGCATGAACTCGACCATAAGGCTTGGCATTGTTGTTGCGGGGCTGGTTGCTTCCACGGCCAGTTGCTGGAAGGGGCTAGTTGATTCTGGTTCTGGTTGCATTCCCTAGCACGGTGCCCTGGTTGACCACACCTGAAGCACAAGCCATTGTTGGGAGTAGGAACAGGAGCTTGGGGTGGTGGAGCTGGAAGCCTTGGCTGCCTAGTTGGAGGAGTAGGCAGACGAGGTGCAACATAGGTCTGCCTTGGGGCAGGTGCAGTTATCGGTACATGCCGTTGGGAATCCATATATTACGCTTCGCGAGGACGGGCCCAAGATGAGCCCGTGTCACGGTTCGCCTGTTAGAGCTCTCGTATTCCTGCGCACCAGTTTCGACATTGATAGCTTTGTTCACCAAGGTGGCAAAATCAGCAAAGTCGTGCACTAGAAGTGCGAGCTTGATGTCGCCTTGAAGGCCGCCACGGAACTTCTCCGTCTGCGTGCATCGGTTGCAATGTCCTCTTCAAAGATAGCGAGACAAGTCCAGAACTCCCCACGATAAGCTTCAACAGTATTGTTGCCTTGGGTGAGGTTGCGGAACTCACGCTTCTTCCGGTCCATAACTCCTTGAGGGATGAAGCGGGCACGAAAAGCAGCTTGGAAGTCTGGCCAGGTGATGATTGTTCCAGCTGGCTGAGTACACCTGTGGCTGTCCCACCATTGAGCTGCAGTCCCTTCAGGAAGAAGGAAGCAAAGGTGACATAGCTGGCGAGGGCTACATCAGCAGACTCCATCTAACAGTGATGTCACGGAGCCGATCATCGGACATCCAGGGCTGGGTTGAGCTGCGGTACACACTTGGGTTGAGGCGCATGAAATCCTGCAGAGTTCTTGTGTTTGGCTGCCGGTTCATATTGGGGCGAGGAACTGAGCCATCATGTTTTCCATGAACTGGCGATTCATGTCAAGTTGTTGGATCATACCAGCCATGTACTCAGCGGTGGTGGGAAGTTGCCACCACGACCACGACCGGTGGTCTAACCATCCCGCTAATATATAACAGGTAGTTCAGCATTTGAGAAATTTGCAAAGGACAAGAATCATTCATGATGAAACATGCATAATGAAAGCAGCACGATAGAAACTACATAGTAGTCGGCATATCATACAAACGGGATCATGCATAGAGTTCGCTACACAGAGTTCAGTACATAGACTAAGACATCATAGGCGGCACGCAGGCTCGCGACGAATGCATCTAACACTTAACAAGCAAGCCTACATCAGTCCCACGCGGTACTGCGGAGGTAGTCAGAAAAAGTCGGTAGTTCGGCAGCGGATAGTCCTCCACGTCAGTGACCTGGGGGCCGCGGATACTCTGGTGCAGAACCCGACGCTCAGGTGGTAGAAGAGGGTCAAGTGCGGGAGAGTAGCCTCCCACATCTGGCCATCCGACACTCTGACGCCCGGATAATCACGCTACAGTAATCCCACGCTAATCATGCCACGTCACCTCGGTTACTGTGACTAAACTCTCGTTGATTCAAACCGGTTCAGCTTCATATTGAAAACATAGGCAAAGAAATAAAAGTTTTCAAAATTAAAACAAAAGTGTGGGGAGGAAACCCCATCGCCCAACCGGGCCAGCCCCCCACCGCCCACCCCCTCCTCGGCCGCCCAGCCCGGGCCACCCGATCCACCCGTCGCGCCCCACGCCGACGACCCCGCCCGACCGCGTCGCCTCCTCTCCCCTGCGCCCCTCGGCCGCCCGGATCCCTTCCTCCCCACAGTCGTCCCAGCGCGA
Source organism: Aegilops bicornis (assembly GCA_021605145.1). Lineage (NCBI taxonomy): Eukaryota > Viridiplantae > Streptophyta > Magnoliopsida > Poales > Poaceae > Aegilops > Aegilops bicornis. The sequence continues at coordinate 417,063,472 of CM038670.1, read as the reverse complement.
GGCCCCTCGCCAGCTGAGGTCGCCCCGACCCCGCCTCACCGAGTCCTCCCGGCCCGTGGCTGCCTCCCGACTCCCTCCTCGCCGGTCGCCACCGAGCTCCACCGCGCCCGCCTCCTAGACCCCGCGTACCCCCCCTGTGGGCGTCGCCTTCTCCCTCGTCGCTTCCCTCGTCCCCCTCCCGAGCAGCCCGTCGCCCGGGCCTCCCGTCGCCCGGCTCGGCCGCCCTGATCCATGACCACGCCGTCCCCTGCCTCCTCTCCCTCCTCCTCGCCCGGCGCCTTTCCCCCTCCGCCAGCACCGAATGCCCCTCCGCCGTGGATCCCGTCGCGGCGCCCCAGTGACCAAGCGGTCACGAGGCCGAGCCCGTGTGGCTCGGCGCGCAGCCCTCCTCGACCCGTGGCGCGCCCCGGAGACCGAACCTCCTCGCCCGCCTCCGCCCGCTGGCCGGCGCCGTTCGGCCGTCCGGCCGACCCTTGCCCCCATCGGACGCGCCGCCCTCTCCCCTTCCGAACGCGCCGACCCGCGCCCCGTTTAGCCACCGGAGCACGAAGTCCGGCGAGCTCCGGCGCCCCGTTTAGCCACCGGAGCCCACTCCGCCCCCCTGCCGACGTGGCATGGCACAGGGCCCACGCCCAGCGATGGGCCAGGGCCCCCCCCTCGCTCATTGACTCGGTCGTGGGGTGACGATCCACCTCTCATCTGTTTATGACAGTGTGTCCCACACAAAAAGCGGTTTTAAAAATAAAAAAGAAAAAGGTTAATGTAATTTAAATAAATAATAAATAAAATGAATAAAACTAATTAATTAATTAATTAATTAAGTAATTAATTAATTTATTTAATCGATTAATTAAACCTAATGACTAATTAACCTAATTAACTCGATAATTAAACTTAACTAAGTTAATTAGTTAATGTAGTATGACTTAACGGGACCCACATGTCGTGGTTGACTTGGTCAACCCTGTTGATCTTGACGTCAAAGATGACATCATGTTGACGTCATAAATACATTTTTTCGAATTATTTAATTAATTAATTAAATTCCAAAAATTATTAAAATCTTTTAAAAATCATATCTTTTAATCCGTAACTCGGATTAAAATATTTTCAACATGAAAGTTGCTCGTAACGCATTTAGACGAATCCGGATACGCAATTCGCTCGTCCGCCACACACCCCTAACCTATCGAACCTGCAACTTTTCCCTCCGCTCCTCTCGCCTGAAAACCCAAAACACCGGGATACTTTCCTGATGTTTCCCCTTAACCGATACCCCCTCATACCACGTTAGGGCACGCCTAGCATTACTTCTTGACATGTCATGCATCGATATGCATCTGTTTACTTGGTATTCATTGTTTCTTCCCCCTCTTCTCTCCGGTAGACTACGAGACCGACGCTGCTGCTGGCCAGTTCGACTACGGTGTTGACGACCCCTCTCTCTTGCCAGAGCAACCAGGCAAGCCCCCCCTTTGATCATCCCGATATCGCCCCTTCCATTCTCTCATGCTTGCATTAGATTTTACTCTTTGTTATTGATTGCTCCTATTACGATGCATAGCCTATTTTTGTACCGTTGTTGTACCTTACACCTTATCCTAAACTGCTTAGTATAGGTTGGTTAGAGATCCATCGGTGACCCCCACTTTGTCCCGATCGCCTCATTTGGATTATCGAAGACCCGATCAACGGATCGAAGACCAGGCCCCGACACCGCACATCACTTTCCCCTTAGTTGCTCGACACTACTGGGTTACTATCGAGTGCCGAGGGTGAGACCTCATTAGCACTGCTGATGTTAAACCTGTAGTGTAGTTATTCGGTCGTGGTCATCGAGGGTGATTTCCTCTTTAACCACTTCCGCACGACTGTTGCAACCCTCAAGTGTGGACCTCGAGGGTGAATCCTCTTACGTTCACCTTGATGACTACATTGAGTGGAATTCACCGGGGGTGAATCCTCGGGTTTTCCCCTTGATGTTTGGACACACGGTTACTTGGACTTTTACCACTGTTACTTGGAAAGACGGGTCGACCCTGAGGGGTACCCGCTGCGCTTAATTGGCGAGTGATGTGGAGCGGGTTGACTGGAGGGTGCCCGCGAGATGAGTTACTGGCGTGGCGGGCATTCCTAGCCCTTGCCGCAAGTCCTCGAGACGGGCAACGGGTCACATCTTTCGTGAGTCTCTGCTTGTTACCGCGCATTCCTAATCCACTACGATTTGGATATTTGATCCGAGGGGCCTCCGGCCTGATAGCACTAACCATCACGCGGGCATAGTATGGGCGTTCTACGTCGTATACATCAGCCGAAGCTTAATAGACGTCGGCCGATCGAAGCGGGCGCCGGGTTGGACCGGTAAGCTCCTGCCTTTTTAGGAAGGTAGCTAGGTCCGCTCACCGCCGCGTCATAGCGTCAGGAGTTCCCGGGAGATGGCCCATGACCCACAGGGGCATAGGTTTTGTCCGGCGTGCTGGCCTCTCTATTAAGCCTAGGTCGGGTTGCGGCGTATTGTTTGGCCGAGGCCGGGCATGACCTTGGAAAGTGTGTCCGGCCGGAGTTAAGCGAGCGTGGTGGGTAAGTTGGTGCACCCCTGCAGGGAACAAAACATCTATCGATAGCCTGTCCTACGGTAACGGACACTTGGAGTTGTATCCCGATCGATACAACTAGAACTGGATACTTGTGATGAGAATTGGATGGTGATGAGAACTGGATTGTGATGATAACTGGTTAGTATGGCTCTGGGATTTCTTTCTCGCAGGGAGTCGAGAAAGGATCTCTGGCTGAGGTTGATAACACTACTACTTTACTTTATGCTACTCTACTCCCTCTTGTTTGCTGCAAGGTGGTGGTTTCCAGAAGATGCTAGTCTTCGATAGGACTAGGCCTTCTCTCTATTCTGGCATTTCTGCAGCCCACTCCACATATACAGCCTTCCTTTGATAATGTTGCATATGTAGTGTAGATCCTTGCTTGCGAGTACTTTGGATGAGTACTCACGGTTGCCTTGTTCCCCTTTTCCCCTACCTCTACTCGATTGCTGCTACAGACGATGGAGCCAGAGCCAGACACCACCGCCTATGACGACTACTACTGCAGGTGCCTACTACTACGTGCAGCCCGGCGACGCGACCGGGGAGTGACCTAGGAGGATCCCGAGGCGGAGGCCTGCTCCTCTTCGATCTGTATCCCGATTTGTGCTAGCCATCTTATGGCACCTTGTTTAACTTATGTCTGTACTCGAGATATTGTTGCTTCCATTGTCTCGTCTATGATCGAGCACTTGTATTCGAGCCCTCGAGGCCCCTGGCTTGTATTATGATGCTTGTATGACTTATTTTATTTGTAGAGTTGTGTTGTGATATCTTCCCGTGAGTCCCTGATCTTGATCGTACACAATTGCGTGCATGATTAGTGTACGGTTAAATCGGGGGTGTCACAGACACCCTGGGGCATCACGGTCCTGGCTCGGTAGATCGCGGAATGCGGCAGCTCTCTGGATCGGACAAAGGGGTGCAGCAGCGTCAGAGCACGGTAAAGGTGCTGACGGGTGGTGTACAACTCGTGGCGAAGAGCTCGGTTAGCTCGATCCAGCCCATCGGCATGCGTAACAAAGTTACGATGGTAGAAGGGCTCTCGGGTGACAAATGGAGTAGGCAGCAGTGTAGTAACCCTCCGCACCAACATCGGATGCGATAGCAATGTGCCTGAAGGGGGAGGTGTACAACTCCCGATACTCTCCACGAAGACGGGTAAGAGCAGCATAAGCAGCATCATGAATTGCCATATCGATGGTCACTCCAACACCATGAGTGGTGTGCAGCACAGTAGTGGAGTCATACTCCCGAGAGTAGAGGCGGACGATGGCACGATACTGCTCCTGGTTAAAGTCCTGGTACTCCTCAGAGACGGTGTACTCAGGGTGCCAGCGATAACCCAGATAGGTCATCATATCGGCTAGCACGGCGGTGATCCCGAGGCACCAATGGCCGTCGTGTGGCGCACGACCTGCCTCGTGGGTTCCATCTGAAAACAAAGATATTTCAAAGGAGTCAAATGACAGTGTGGGAATTGATCAAAATACAATTCCAAGGAATAACTATGGCTTTATCCAACTTTGGGGTGAAAGTGGTCACGGGATCCTAGTGTTCGTTAGTAAATTCGTTTAACCCGAGTAGAAGAGAGTTCAGAGTCCCAGAGTAAAGGTCGAGGAGTAAAAGATCCTAGTACCACCTGATGGTGACGTGGGCCCGTAAGGCACACAGCCAAGTTAGTAAAAGTTTTTGCATTGTCTAGACTCGACTTCGGCCAAGGAGTGTGGAAAGGGGGATTCCTACAGGCAGTCGGCTCTGATACCAACTTGTGACGCCCCCGATTCAATCTTACACTAATCATGCACACAAATGTGTACGATCAAGATCAAGGACTCACGGGAAGATATCACAACACAACTCTAAAACATAAATAAGTCATACAAGCATCATAATACAAGCCAGGGGCCTCGAGGGCTCGAATACAAGTGCTCGATCATAGACGAGTCAGCGGAAGCACAATATCTAGTACGTACATAAGTTAAACAAGTTTGCCTTAAGAAGGCTAGCACAAAGCCAGGATACTGAGATCGAAGAGGCGCGGGCCTCACAGGATCCTCCTAACTACTCACAGTGGTAAATCGTCGGTGAGGCTGCGTAGTAGTAGGCACCTCCGGTGTAGTAGTAGTCGCCATCGACGGTGGCGTCGCTCACAGGCTCCATCGTGCAGTCGCAGCAATCGAGTAGAGATAGGGGAAAAGGGGAACAAGGCAACCGTGAGTACTCATCCAAAGTACTCGCAAGCAAGGAGCTACACTACATATGCATGGATATATGTGTAAAGGGCCATATCAGTGGACTGAACTGCAGAATGCCAGAATAAGAGGGGGATAGCTAATCCTGTCGAAGACTATGCTTCTGGCAGCCTCCGCCTTGCAGCATGTAGCGAAGAGTAGACTGAAGTCCTCCAAGTAGCATCACATAGCAATAATCCTACCCGGCGATTCCTCCTCGTAACCACGAGAGAGCGACCACCGGGTTGTATGTCGCACTTGGAAGGGTGTGTTTTATTAAGTATCCGGTTCTAGTTGTCATAAGGTCAAGGTACAACTCCAAGTCGTCCACATCTAAGATCACGGCTATTCGAATAGATTAACTTCCCTGCAGGGGTGCACCACATAACCCAACACGCTTGATCTCATTTGGCCGGACACACTTTCTGGGTCATGCCCGGCCGCGGAAGATCAACACATCGCAGCCCCACCTAGGCTCAATAGAGAGTTCAGCACGCCGGTCTAAACCTAAGCGCAGTGGGTCCGGGCCCATCGCCTCGAGCACACACACACGCTATGCGTAGGCCGGAAGCAGACCTAGCCTAGTGGCGTTCGATCAAAGCAAACGCACGCGCCGCTCGATTCGGCCCGATGTCACGAAGTGCCTTTTGATACCACGACGCCGAGTGCCCATATCTTTCCCACGTGGTTGGTTAGTGCGTATAGGCCCGTAGCTGCACTCGGATCAAATACCAAGATCTCGTTAAGCATGTTAAGTATCCGCGAATGCGAGCAGGCCAGCCCACCTCTCTCCTAGGCGGTCTCAACCTGCCTGCCGCTCCGCCACAAAGATCCACTCATTTGGTGCTCCACCGGCCGACCACTTTAGTCTCCACATGTATCATGTATAAAGTATATAGTATATACCGAGATCACCTCCCGAGTGATCTCGGCCCGATAGTATAGCACAAAGAAAGTGACAAGAATGTAGGGTCACAGATGGAATACTAGCATCCTATACTAAGCATGTAGGATTGCGGTAAAGGTAACAACATGAGTAACAAGGACGGGCTATGCATCAGGATAGGATTAACGGAAAGCGGTAACATGCTAAACTACTCTAATGCAAGCAGTATAGAGAAGAGTAGGCGATATCTGGTGATCAAGGGGGGGCTTGCCTGGTTGCTCTGGCAAGAGAGAGGGGTCGTCAACTCCGTAGTCGTACTGGGCAGCAGCAGCGTCGATCTCGGTGTCTAGCGGAAGAAGAGGGGGAACAAACAATGAATATTTAAGCAAACAGATGCATGACGATGCATGACATGACAAGTAACTATGATAGGGGTGCCCTAACGCGGTATGAGGACATTCACCTGAAGACTTTCAAGGCACTTCTTGGGAACCCAGATTTTCTTCATAGGGGAACCGTTCCTGCAGTTAGTGCCAACATATCTAGCAAATACTTCACCATTCTGATTTTTGAACAGTTTATAGTCGAGTCAAATGACTCATCGGAAGAATGAGGAGATTTGCATGTAAAGCCGAATAAGTTAGATGGATCAACTGGAGGTCCCTTTGCAAAGCAACCCATGAGGTTTTGGGATACCGCCAAAGCTTCCAATATGTTCCATCAAGATTGAGTTTCCTCTCAAAGGCAATACCCTCTTTCCTAGGGTTCTGTTGAGGATCTGCTTTTAAGCACATCACAAAGAGTCTGATGAGGAATTAGTGATAGCAGGCAAGTGAAGAATTTGTAACAGTTGAAGCATTTGAACATTCGGTGAAGAATTAGCGATTCACGTTCAATGCACTTTAAGCATGGAGGAACAAATTCTTCACGAGAAGCGCTGATTTGTTGAGCAAGTAATGAATCGCGCTCCTTCGAAGATCTTCATAACTCACTCTTAGCTTCTCAAGATCTTGCTTTCTTTGAAGAAATTCATAAGAAAGTTTCTCATGATCGAGACAAGAGAGTGTTATGATGACCTTGAAGGTTGTCAAACCTAGACTCAAGTCTCAAGATTTTCGATCGGGGCTTTAGTGAGATCCATTTCTTCTCCTAACATATCATCACTTTTATCTAGCATGTTTTGAACCTTTTCAAAAGCCCTTTGTTGTTTTACAGCAATCTTAGCAAGTTTTGAGTAGCTGGGCTTTAGATCTTCATCAGATTCATTTTCACTAGGTTCAGAGGAGGTATATTTGAGTACCTTGGCACCCTTTGCCATGAAGCAATAGGTGGGAGCGTAGTCATCACTATTTTCATCAGCTTTGTTGGTTAGGTCATTTTCTTCAGAGTTGAAGATGGACTTGCTGACGAAAGAAGTAGCGAGAGCTAGACTCGCCACACCAGACTCAGATTCTTCTGATGCCTCCTCTTCCTCATGTTCCTCAGATTCAGCTTCAGAGTCCATTTCCTTGCCAATGAATGCCCGAGCCTTCTTGGAGCTGCTTTTCTTGTGAGAAGAGGGCTTTGAGGATTTTGATGATGAAGATTTTGACGATTTCTTCTTCTTCTTAGCATCATCAGAACTGTAATCCTTGTATTTCTTATTGTTTAATTCCTTTTCCCACTAAGGACAATCTTGAATGTAGTGACCAGGTTTCTTGCATTTGTGGCAATGTCTTCTCTTATAGTCATTGGATGAGGAATCACTTCTCCTTGAGGATTTTCCAAAGCGACCGCATCTTGAGAACTTCTGGAATTTCTTCACGAGCAGTGCTAGCTCCTGGCTCAATTCTTCAGGATCTCCAAGGCTACTACCAGAGTCTTCATCGATTCGCATACGCCTTGGCCTTCGTGGCACGTGATTTTCCATAGCTAGAACCATAGATATCTCTTTTCAAAGAAGTCGAACTCATGAGTATTTAGCCTCTCGAGGATATCACCGGATCAAGTGACTTGTAGTCAGCACGCTCTTGTATCATCAGTGCCAGAGTGTCAAATGAGGAATCAAGCGATCTCAACAATTTCTTCACCACCTCATGGTCGGTGATGTCAGTGGCACCAAGCGCTTGAAGCTCATTTGAGATGTCAGTGAGGCGATCGAAGGTTTGTTGAACATTTTTGTTGTCGAGTCTTTTGAAGCGGTTGAAGAGATTGCGAAGAACATCAACTCGAGAGTCACGCTGAGTTGAGACTCCTTCATTTACTTTGGACAGCCTGTCCCAGATGAGCTTAGCTGTTTCCAAAGCACTCACTCTTCCATACTGTCCTTTACTTAGATGGCCACATATGATATTCTTTGCTTGAGAATCGAGTTGCTTGAATCTCTTCACATCGGCAGCATTCAGAGAAGGTGTGACTGAGGGAACACCATTTTCCACAACATACCAGAGATTGTTGTCAATTGCCTCAAGATGCATTCGCATCTTGTTCTTCCAAGAGGGGTAGTCCGTCCCATCAAAGGTAGGACACCCACCGAGACCTTGATCATACCTGCAAGGTCGACATAACTAAAACTCCGGTGGTTAAACCAAAATCACACGTAACAAGGGAGTACCTTGCTCTGATACCAATTGAAAGTGCGTTATATCGACTAGAGGGGGGGTGAATAGGTGATTTTTATGAATTCTTCACTGAGGAATTTGACGGTGAGGAAATTCCTTAGCGAAGAACTACTTGCAGCGGAATAAGTACTCAAAAGTAAGCATAAGAGAATGCGGGCATGGTCATCATGATGAAATGAAGACAAACAAAGAGTACAGAAAGCGTAAACACAGGATAGCACAAGATGAAGACAAACAGACTGAAGAAATTGAACTGAGGAAATTGAGAAAGTCTTCACCAAAGTCTTCAAACACAGATATGAATGAACACTCAACACGAGAATGAGGAAATGAAAGAGTTTAGGAAATAGAACCAGTTAGGTTGGTGAAGACAATGATTTGGTAGACCAGTTCCAACTGATGTCTCAGCTTATGCGTCTGGTTGAGCGGCTGAGTATTTAAACTCGAGGACACACAGTCCGGACACCCTGGGCCGAAAGCACGCAGCTCAGGACACCAAGTCCTCATCAGATTCTCCTTGAACTAAGGTCACATGCACTCGTCCAATCACTCGTGGTAAGTCTTCAGGCGACTTCCAAACCTTCACAAACTTGGTCACTCGGCGATCCACAATTCCTCTTGGATGCTCTAGACCATGACGCCTAACCGTCTGGAAGAAGCACAGTCTTCAAAGGTAACAAGTGTCGGATCCACGCAGGATCAATCTCTTCAGTGATGCTCAATCACTTTGGGTTTGTAGGGGTTTGGTTTTTGGGTTTTCCTCACTCGATGATTTTCGCTCAAAGTCCTCAGAGGATGGGTTGCTCTCAAATGACAAGTGTCAAGTTTCTCTCGGAGCAGCCAACCAGCTAGTGGTTGTAGGGGGCGGCTATTTATGGCCTAGGGAGCAGCCCGACATGATAAGACATAAATGCCCTTCAATGATATGACCATTAGGTGGATAAGATATTTTGGGACAGCTGGCGCGCAGCAAAGCAACGGTCGGAAATTTGAATCTCAAATTCCTCAGGGATATCATGTTCCTCATCGTAGGCAATCCGCCTTTGGCGAATTCCTAACTCCTCGGGCCGAACAAATTCTCAAATAATGTAAGAACTTCGTCTCATCCATCAAGAAAGTGACTGAACAGTATGAGATTTCCAAAGGCTTCACTCGAAGGGATTGGTAGGTGTAGGATTTTGAGTTGAGCATCACATGGAAATTTTTCCTTAGTATTTCCTTGACCCCCTTTAACAGTACGGTGTTTCCTATGACTCAAGAAAGAGAAAAACGAAACTACGAAAACAAAAGTCTTCACGCTTCATGTTCCTCAAATGAATACCAAGTCTTCAAGGTCACACCAATTTCTTCACTTTCAAAGTCTTCATAAAGTCTTCAGAATATCAAAGTCTTCAGTCGAAGAACTTCATTTTTAGGGTCGACTTTCTCTGTAAATATCAAACTCCTCATAGACTTATAGACCTGTGTACACTCATAAACACATTAGTCCCTTAACGTATAAGTCTTCAATACACCAAAATCACTAAGGGGCACTAGATGCACTTACAAGTACAAACATAAGTTAGACAAGTTTGCCTTAAGAAGGCTAGCACAAAAGCATCTACGATCGAAAAGGCAAGGCCTCCTGCCTGGGAGCCTCCTAACTACTCCTGGTCGTCAGCGGTCTCCACGTAGTAGTAGGCACCGGCGGTGGCATCAGGCTCCTGGGTTCCGAGATCTGGTTGCATCAACCGGAAAGAAAAAGAAAGGGGGAAAAGGGGTAGCAAAGCAGCCGTGAGTACTCATCCAAAGTACTTGCAAGCAAGGATCTACACTACAAATGCAACATTATCAAAGGAAGGCTGTATATGTGGATTGGGCTGCAGAAATGCCAGAATAGAGAGAAGGCCTAGTCCTATCGAAGACTACATCTTCTGGAAACCACCATCTTGCAGCAAACAGGAGGGAGTAGAGTAGCATAAAGTAAAGTAGTAGTAGTGTTATCAACCTCGGCCAGAGATCCTTTCTCGACACCCTGCGAGAAAGCAATCCTAGAGCCATACTATCCAGTTATCATCTCATCACAATCCAATTCTCATCACAAGTATCCAAATCTAGTTGTATCGATCGGGATACAACTCCGAGTGTCCGTTACCGTAGGACAGGCTATCGATAGATGTTTTCTTCCCTGCAGGGGTGCACCAACTTACCCACCACGCTCGATTAACTCCGGCCGGACACACTTTCCTGGGTCATGCCCGGCCTCGGCCAAATAATACGCCGCAACCTGACCCCGGCTAAATAGAGAGGTCAGCACGCCGGACTAAACCTATGCCCCCAGGGGTCATGGGCCATCTCGCCGGAAACTCCTGCACGTTGCGTACGCAGCCGGTGAGCAGACCTAGCATCCCTTATACAAGTGAAGGCGTAACCAGTCCAACCCGAAAAAGCCACCATGAGACGTGAGGGCCCATCAGACGTTTTTCTAGCTCTGGAAATCAAAAGCCACCATGAAAATTAAAGTTTTTGGTTGGTTACTCCTTTCTGATCGTCTTAACACGCGGAATATGCTCAAGAGGAGACACTACAATATAGGAAATGACTATGATTGTATCCTTTGTGGGCAACACATCAAGAATCATTTGGAACACCTCTTTTTTGAGTGTCAATTCAGTGTTGAATGTTGGTCCAGTCTGGGGTTCTCTTGGATTCAGGGTCAACACCGCCTACAAAATGTTGTGTCGGCCAATAATCTCTGGAACAGGCCCCTCTTCATGGAACTCTTCCCGATCATGCGGCCTGGATTATTTGGAAAGAACGCAACAACAAACACTTCAGGGGGATAATACCCTCAAGGGCTTCATGGTTAGACAGGCTTAAGACTGATTTTACACTCCTTACCTATAGGGTTAAGGAAAAGCACAAAAATCTCATCCCAAACATCCTCTCCTCTATAGTTTGACCCTTTTGCCACCTCCCAAAGGGAGAGTGATTTGTAAAGTCATCATGTAAATATCCCCATGTAATTTGTTACCACTATTATATTAATACAAAAACTGTAGGAGGTTCTCCTACTGTTAAAAGGTTCAAAAAAAACCAGTCCAACCCGGCGTGCGCCGCTCATTCGCTGACGTCTATTAAGCTTCGACTGATGCATACGACGCAGAACGCCCATACTATGCCCACGTGATGGTTAGTGCTATCAGGCCAAAGGCCCCTCGGATCAAATATCCAAACCGTTAGTGTGTTGGTAGTGCGGTCACGAGCAGAGACTCACGAAAGATGTGACCCTGTCGCCCGTCTCGAGGACTTGCGGCAAGGGCTAAGAATGCCCGCCACGCCAGATTCAACTCTCGGGTACCCTCCAGGTCAACCCATCTCCACATCACTCGCGGGTACCCCTCAGGGTCGACCGGCCTTTCCAAGTAACAGTTGTAAAGTCCAAGCATCCGTGTGTCCAAACATCAAGGGGAAAATCCGAGGAATCACCCCCGGTGAATTCCACTCGATGTAATCATCAAGGTGAACGTAAGAGGAATCACCCCCGAGGTTCACACTTGAGGGGTTGCATGACAGAGTCGTATCGGAAGTGGTTAAGGCGGAATCACCCTCGATGACCATGACCGAATAGCTATACTACAGAGTTAACATTAGAAGTGATGTAGAGGTCTCACCCTCGGCACTCATAGTAACCCAGCAGTGTCGAGCAACTAAGGGGAAAGTGATGTGCGGTGAAGGGGCCTGGTCTTCGATCCCGTTGATCGGGTCTTTGATGATGAAGCAGGGGCAACAAGGACAAGGTGGGGGTCACTGATGGATCACTAACCAACCTATACTAAGCAGTTTAGGATAAGCATGTAAGGTAACAATAAGCAGGTTACAACAGCAGGCTATGCATCAGAATAGGAGCAAACAATAACAATAGCAAAATCTAATGCAAGCATGAGAGAATGGAATGGGCGATATCAGGATGATCAAGGGGGGGCTTGCCTGGTTGCTCAGACAAGAAGGAGGGGTCGCCGGTGACGTAGTCGATCACAGGGCATCGGCGTAAGATCCACGGGGTCTCTTCAAGGGAAGAGGGGGGAGAAACAGTAAATACATAGCAAGCAAGTGCATAACAGGACAACAGGCAAAGCTAGACGTGTTCTAACGCGGTGCTACACGATACCTGTGAAGGGGAAGTCAACCGGGAATGTTTTCCGGTTAACCGTGTCGGCTGTGATGACCGGAGGGGGAAAGTTCCATGTTCAGATAGTTAGAGACATCTGACGGGTAAACGGACCGCGTGTTCGGATTTGTCTCGTCGTTCTGAGAAACTTTCATGTATAAAACTTTTCCATGCGAGTTACGGATTATTTTCTAAGATTTTTCAAAGATTTAAATAATATTCTAAAAATCCCTGAAATTATGCTAAGTCTGAGAATTCGCCAGTTTTAAACATCACTTAGCTGTTTTCAAAAGGCTACAACTATGGATCTGTACCTCCTATGATTTTATGCCTTATATCAATTTTGAGCATTTTTCTATGATCTACATGTTAGTACCAACTACATCCATATTAGAGTTCATTTGCTTGATCATCAAGAGCTCTAAAGTAGCTATGAAAATAAAGTTGTTTTCAGTTTATCAATTAACAGAACGTTGAACTTTGTGATTTTCGTAGGAATTAATCCACGCATCGAAAGGATTTGGTCCAGTGGGATAAAATGAAGTTTGTCAAGTATAATTTGTACTCATATTAATTTTACCCATGTTAACCGCTGATTAGACGTTGTTTAGAGGCTGTACAGAGGGCCAGACAATGTCAAATTAGAAAAGCTAGCACTAGCTACGATGAATCGAATGTTACTATAGCAGTGTAGCATAGCAGCAGGCAGCTGCGGGAGCAGGAAAGCAGCAGTAGTGCAGCGGTGCAGCGAGGCTGGAGGTGGGCGTGGCTGGGCAGAGGCGGGCTCGACCACCCACTCAATGCACAGACACTGCACGCACGCACACACACGGGCGCCGGCGGTCACGGCATTGGCCAGGGGGCGCAGCGCGCGAGCGGCAAAGGCGACAGGCAGAGCAGCTGGCAGCGGCAACAGCTCAAGTCAGGGGGGCGCGCCGAGCAGTTGCGGGCACGATGCGGGCGTGCACACGCAGCAGCACAAGCAGCAGGTAGCAGCAGCCCACAAGGCATGGAGCGCGGCCACCGAAGGCCATGTAGGGCGCGCCCGGGCGTCTGAGACCGCTGGTGCGGACGGGGCGGACGATACTCGGTGTGTGGGCGCGGTGAGCGCGTCCGAAGCGCGGACGGTCAGGGCGACCGCGAGCTCAGCCGAGGTTCGTGTGGCGCGGGTAGCAGGCGATGGCGATTCCGAGCGTGAGCTCGACACGAGCTCGGGCACGGTGCGACGGTCGACGGCTAAGGCAGAAAAAGGCTAGGGGCACGAGGATCGAAGCAAACAGGATGAGGGGAGCGTGTGCTTACTGTGGTTCGGTAGGGGAGGGCACCAGGCTCGGGGAGGATCGACGGCGCCGGAGTTCGCCGGGAAGAAGCCACGGTTGAGGACGAAGAAGGGCTCGATTCCTTCGCTGTAGATCGGCCTGGCTTCAACCAAAGGTCGAGGAAGAAGAAGCGGTGGCCAGCGCACCTCGCAGACAAGGCTCCCGAGCGTGGGGGCGCTGGTGGCCGCGGAATCGAGCGACGCACGGTGTCGGCTGCATTCGGGAGAGAGAGGGGAGCGAGAGGAATGGAGCGATCGAGTGGGGGGAAACGGCTAGGGTTCGTCAAGGGAGGGAGGAGGGCGTCGGGGCCACCTTATACACGACGGGGAACCGCGGGATGGCCGCCACGCACTCACAGCCGCGGCCATGGTGGTCGGATGGGCGCCACCACCTCTCGTGAACAGGAAGGAGCAGGAGGGTGGGGTAGGTGGGCCGGCCTAGTGGCCAAGTGGGCTGTGAAGCCTGGGGGGAGGCCTTTTCTCCTTTTTCTCTTGTTTTCCTTTTAAACTTTTTTTTTTAGTTTTTAGCTCCTCTTTTTCATTTAGTTGACCCACCAAACAAACTTTTGTAAAATGTGAAACATGTCATATAAATACTAGACAATATTCTTAGAAGGCACGAAAAAGTTTGGGCTCAAAAGGAGTTGCCTAATCAATTTTAGAAATTGAAAAGGCCAATTTAAATGCTGCTGGAGCACTGAATTAATTCCCATGGGCATTTTGGGAATTCAGAAGAGGTTGGTTTCAACATGACAGTGATCAGGGAAATTTATAAGATAAGGTGAACATTTTAGTTTTGATGTTTGACAAGTTTGAATTTGAATTTGAATAGTGATCTGGATCAAGTGAGGAAAAATAATAGTAATGTGATGCCGTGACATCATTAGTAGAGAGCTACTGTAGCTTAAGTATCCGAGCGTTACATTTAGATTATAAGAGTATGCTAGCGCATGACTTTATTATTAAGGGCAAGGAAGGGGAGCTTAAATATAAATTGTACTTTGATAAACATCACCCTAAGACTATTACTTTGCCTGCTCCTTCTTTGTTTAACTTGTCTGAAGGTCTTTATCTCATTCCGTGGGCGGCCGTTCAAGCCTATCGAAATCCTGCACCAGCCCCGGAGCCGGAACCACAATACGAGCATGCACACTAGTCTATTTATTCTTGGGATCCGGAGGTGGCTGCCAGCCAGTGGCAGTCAGAGTCCTCTTCATCACAGTACGACCCCAGCTACACCTATGGGTATCCGCCAGGCCATCCCGACAATGAACCAACTTAGGCCAAAAGCCTAAGCTTGGGGGAGTATCGTATTTCCCATCGATATTACATTTATGTTCACACACACTCATTGCTAGATGTCGGTGCTCATACTTTTTCACTGTAATATCCATGCTAGTTTATTTTCTTTTTCCTGCTTTCTTCTTGTGTGTTTGTTAAACTTTAAGAAAACAAAAAAATAGTGGTAACTTCTAGTTAGTTTACTTTTCCTGCTGTAGTAGTAATAATTAAAACTAAAAACCCAAAAATATTTCATGTTCTTCTTTTGCTTGTTGGGAGCTTTCCCGTGTAAATAGTTTTATTTCTTTTCTTTTCTTTGGGGGTCGATAGGAGAAGACTATAATTAAATTGTTGAAGTGGCTCTTATATGCATTATTGTTGATTTAACCAAGAGCCCATATTGCCTTGTCTTCTCCTACTTATTGAATGCTCACAGAATCCAGCATAGTCCAATGCACGTGCACTCTTATTATTATTCACATCGTTCGGACGTGCAAGTGAAAGGCAATTATGATGATATATGATGGACTGACTGAGATGGGAAAAGCTGGTATGAACTCGACCTCTCTTGTTTTTGTAAATATGATGAGTTCATCATTCTTGATTCAGCTTATTATGAGTAAACATGTTTGCAATGACAATTAGAGATCATAGTTGCTTATGCCATGCTTGATTAGCTATGAGTTATAATGGTCTACCTTGCATTCCAACATGCTATTAAAATGGTTGTGATGTGGTATGATGCGGTGGTATCCTTCTTTGAATGATTTAAGTGACTTGACTTGGCACATGTTCGCGCATGCAGTTGAAACAAATCAACATAGCCTTCACGATATTTATGTTCATGGTGGATTATATCCTACTCATGCTTGCATCCAATGTTTATTAATTTTAATGCATGTTCATGACTGTTGTCGCTCTCTAGTTGGTCGCTTCCCAGTCTTTTGCTAGCCTTCACTTTTTACTAAGCGGGAATACTGCTTGTGCATCCAATCCCTTAAACCCCAAAGTTATTCCAGATGAGTCCACTATACCTTCCTATATGCGGTATCTACCTGCCGTTCCAAGTAAATTTGTATGTGCCAAACTCTAAACCTTCATATAAACATTCTGTTTTGTATGCTCGAATAGCTCATGTATCAACTATGGTTGTCCTTATCTTACATGTTAGGCCGGTTATTCTCAAGAGGAGTGGACTCCGCTCCTCACTCACGAGAACATGGCTGGTCACCGGGATGCCCAGTCCCATGCTTTATGCAAACTAAATCAAAATAATTGCAAACAAAACTCCCCCTGGGACCTGATGTATGTTGGAGGCACTCGTTGTTTCGAGCAAGCCATGGACTGATGCTTGTTGGTGGAGGGGGAGTATAAATTTTACCATTCTGTTTGGGAACCGCCTATAATGTGTGTAGCATGGAAGATATCGCCATCTCTTAGTTGTTATGTTGACAATGAAAGTATGCCGCTCAAAATATTATTTATACCTATTTCAAAACCGAGCTCTGGCACCTCTACAAATACATGCTTCCCTCTATGAAGGGCCTATCTATTTACTTTTATGTTGAGTCATCACTCTCTTATCAAAAGCACTAGCTGGAGAGCGCATCGGTCATTTGCATTCATTACTATTAATTTATATTGGGTATGACTATGACTGGATCTCTTTTACCATGAATTACAATGTCTAGTCGGTCCTTGATCTTTAAAGGTGCTCTGCATTTATGTTTTATGTCTCAGGAAGGGCTAGCGAGATACCATCCTGTTATATCATATTGTGATTGTTTTGAGAAAGTGTTGTCATCCGAGATTTATTATTATGGCTCGCTAGTTGATTATGCATTGATATGAGTAAACATGAGACCTGAGAATTATTGCAGATGTGGTTAGTTATAATCTTTGCTGAAAACTTGAATGCTGGCTTGACATATTTACAACAACAAGAGCAAACAGAGTTTGTAAAAGTTTT
This sequence comes from Aegilops bicornis, assembly GCA_021605145.1. Classification (NCBI taxonomy): domain Eukaryota; kingdom Viridiplantae; phylum Streptophyta; class Magnoliopsida; order Poales; family Poaceae; genus Aegilops; species Aegilops bicornis. The sequence continues at coordinate 417,046,437 of CM038670.1, read as the reverse complement.
TGTTTTTCTCTTTCAGTTTGTCAACTGAATTGCTTGAGGACAAGCAAGGGTTTAAGCTTGGGGGAGTTGAAACGTCTCCGTCGTATCTACTTTTAAAAACACTTTTGCCCTTGTTTTGGACTCTAACTTGTATGATTTGAATGGAACTAACCCGGACTGATGACGTTTTCAGCAGAATTGCCATGATGTTGTTTTATGTGCAGAAAACAAAAGTTCTCGGAATGACCTGAAACTCCACGGAATATCTTAGAAAAAATAATAATAAATCCTCGCCAAAGATGAAGACTAGGGGGCCCACACCCTGTCCACGAGGGTGGGGGTGCCCCTCCCTTTAGAGCGCGCCCCCCTACCTCGTGGGCCCCCTGGAGACCCTCCGCGCCAACTCCAACTCTATATATTTGCTTTCGGAGAGAGAAAAATCAGAGAGAAGAAATCATCGCATTTTACGATACGGAGCCGCCGCCAAGCCCTAAAACCTCTTGGGAGGGTTGATCTGGAGTCCGTTCAGGGCTCCGGAGAGGGGGATTCGTCGCCGTCGTCATCATCAACCATCCTCCATCACCAATTTCATGATGCTCATCGTCGTGCGTGAGTAATTCCATCATAGGCTTGCTAGACGGTGATGGGTTGGATGAGATCTATCATGTAATCGAGTTAGTTTTGTTAGGGTTTGATCCCCAGTATCCACTATGTTCTGAGATTGATGTTGCTATGACTTTGCTATGCTTAATGCTTGTCACTAGGGCCCGAGTGCCATGATTTCAGATCTGAACCTATTATGTTTTCATGAATATATGTGTGTTCTTGATCCTATCTTGCAAGTCTATAGTCACCTATTATGTGTTATGATCCGACAACCCCGAAGTGACAATAATCGGGATACTTCTCGGTGATGACCATAGTTTAAGGAGTTCATGCATTCACTAAGTGATAATGCTTTGTTCCGGATCTCTATTAAAAGGAGGCCTTAATATCCCTTAGTTTCCATTAGGACCCCTCTGCCACGGGAGGATAGGACAAGAGATTTCATGCAAGTTCTTTTCCATAAGCACGTATGACTATATTCGGAATACATGCCTACATTACATTGATGAATTGGAGCTAGTTCTGTGTCACCCTATGTTATGACTATTACATGATGAACCGCATCCGCATAATTATCCATCCACCGATCCAATGCCTATGAGCTTTCCATATACTGGTTTACGCTTATTTACTTTCCCGTTGTTACTGTTACAATCATTACAAAACACCAAAAATATTGCTTTTGCTTTCATTACTCTTTTGTTACCGTTACCACTACTATCATACTACTTTGCTACTAAATACTTTGCTGCAGGTACTAAGTTATCCAGGTATGGCTGAATTGACAACTCAGTTGCTAATACTTGAGAATATTCTTTGGCTCCCCTTGTGTCGAATCAATAAATTTGGGTTGAATACTTTACCCTCGAAAGTTGTTGCGATCCCCTACACTTGTGGGTTATCATTAATTCTTTGAGAGTCTTGTTCAATTATTTTAGGGTGACCCTCTAGTTTCTACTCTAACAACAAAGTCATTTATATTATTGTTCATTTCATCAAGCAATTATTTTTGAGATTTAGCAACTTGTTCTAACTGGGCATGAACCATAGAGGCGTGTTTTCCTACACCTCTGACATCATTAGTGATTCTAAATAACAAGTTACTCAAGCGAGCAATCATATCATAATTGTATTTTAGTTGTTTCATAACATTTCCATAATGTAACTATCAAACTCATAAAGGCATTGACTAGGGTGTTTGTTGTAAGGGATGTAACTTTCATCAAATTTCATTAAAGAGTTTGCCTCTACCACCTGTGGCGGTGGTATATCAAGTCCATGTATTTCTTCAATAGGAGGTAAATTTTTGACATCTTCAGCTTTAATACCCTTTTCCTTCATGCATTTCTTTGCCTCTTGCATATCTTCAGGATTGAGATATAAGATACCCCTCTTCTTCGGAGTGGGTTTAGGCGGTGGTTCAGGAAGAGTCCAATCATCATAATTTCTCAATATGTTGTTCAATAACTTATCGGCTTGTTCAACAGTTCGTTCCCTGAAAACACAACTAGCACAACTATCTAGTAAGTCCCTAGAAGCATCGGTTAGTCCACTATAGAAGATATCAAGTGTTTCATTTTTCTTAAGAGGATTATCAGGCAAAGCATTGAACAATTGGAGAAGCCTCCCCCAAGATTGTGGGATACTCTCTTCTTCAATTTGCACAGAGTCAAATATTTCCTGTAAGGCAGCTTGTTTCTTATGGACAGGAAAATATTTTTCAGAGAAGTAGTAAATCATATCCTGGGGACTACGCACACAACCAGGGGCAAGAGTATTGTCCCAAGTCTTAGCACCACCCTTTAATGAGACTGGAAATAACTTGAGAATATAATAGTAGCGAATTTTCTCATCATGAGCAAATAGGGTGGCTATATCATTCAGCTTAGTAAGATGTGCCACATCAGTTTCAGTTTCATAACCATAGAAAAGATCAGATTCAACCAAAGTAATTAACTCTAGGTCGACAGAGAATTCATAATCCTTATCATCAACAAAGATAGGAGAAGTATGCTACCTCTTGAGCACTGCGTTGGTTTTCCCTTGAAGAGGAAAGGGTGATGCAGTAAAGTAGCGTAAGTATTTCCCTCGGTTTTTGAGAACCAAGGTATCAATCCAGTAGGAGGCCATGCTCGAGTCCCACGCACCTACACAAACAAATAAGAACCTCGCAACCAACGCGATAAAGGGGTTGTCAATCCCTTCACGGTCACTTACGAGAGTGAGATCTGATAGATATGATAAGATAATATTTTTGGTATTTTTATGATGAAGAGTAAATAAAGATGCAAAGTAAAATAAACGGCAATAGAAACAGCTAAGTGTTGGAATATTAATATGATGGAAAATAGACCAGGGGGCCATAGGTTTCACTAGTGGCTTGTCTCAAGAGCATAAGTATTACGGTGGGTGAACAAATTACTGTTGAGCAATTGATAGAATTGAGCATAGTTATGAGAATATCTAGGTACGATCATGTATATAGGCATCATGTCTGTGACAAGTAGACCAACTCATGCCTGCATCTACTACAATTACTCCACATATCGACCGCTATCCAGCATGCATCTAGAGTATTAAGTTCATACGAACAGAGTAATGCTTTAAGTAAGATGACATGATGTAGAGGGATAAACTCATGCAATATGATATAAACCCCATCTTGTTATCCTCGATGGCAACAATACAATATGTGCCTTGCTGCCCCTGCTGTCACATCCGGAAAGGACGCCGCAAGATTGAACCCAAAGCTAAGCACTTCTCCCATTGCAAGAAAGATCAATCTAGTAGGCCAAACCAAAGCGATAATTCGAAGAGACTTGCAAAGATAACCAATCATACATAAAAGAATTTAGAGAAGATTCAAATATTGTTCATAGATAAACTTGATCATAAACCCACAGTTCATCGGTCTCAACAAACACACCGCAAAAGAAGATTACATTGAATAGATCTCCACGAGAATCGTGGAGAACTTTGTATTGAGATCCAAATAGAGGGAAGAAGCCATCTAGCTAATAACTATGGACCCGAAGGTCTGAGGTAAACTACTCACACATCATCGGAGAGGCTAGGGTGTTGATGTAGAAGCCCTCTGTGATCAATGCCCCCTCTGGCAGGACGCCGGAAAAGGCCCCAAGATGGGATCTCACAGGTACAGAAGGTTGCGGCGGTGGAATTAGGTTTTCGTGGATGCCTCTGATGGTTTGGGGGTACGTAGGTATGTATAGGAGGAAGAAGTACGTCGGTGGAGAAACATGGGCCCCACGAGGGTGGAGGGCGCGCCTAGGGGGTAGCCACGCCCCCCTACCTCGTGCTCTCCTCGTTGCTTTCTTGACGTGGACTCCAAGTCCTCTGGATCACGTTTGTTCCGAAAATCACATTCCCGAAGGTTTTCATTCCGTTTGGACTCCGTTTGATATTCTTTTTCTGCGAAACACTGAAATAGGCAAAAACCGCAATTTGGGCTGGGCCTCCGGTTAATAGGTTAGTCCCAAAAATAATATAAAAGTGTATAATAAAGCCCATTAAACATCCAAAACATAATATAATATAGCATGGAACAATCAAAAATTATAGATACGTTGGAGATGTATCAAGCATCCCCAAGCTTAATTCCTGCTCGTCCTCGAGTAGGTAAATGATAAAAAACAGAATTTTTGATGTGGAATGCTACGTAGCATAATTTCAATGCAATTCTTCTCATTGTGGTACGAATGTTCGGATTTAATATGATTCAATATAAAAGTTTGATGTTGACATAAAAACAATAATACTTCAAGCATGCTAACCAAGCAATTATGTCTTATCAAAATAACATAGCCAAAGCAAGCTATCCCTACAAAATCATATAGTCTGGCTATGCTCCATCTTCCCCACACAAAATATTCATATCATGTACAACCCCGGTTTTAGCCAAGCAATTGGTTCATACTTTTTAACGCGCTTCAGCCTTTTCAACTTTTACGCAATACATGAGCGCAAGCCATGGATATAGCACTATGGTGGAATAAGGTATAATGATAGGGGTTATGTGGGAAGACAAAAAAGGAGAAAGTCTCATATCAACGAGGCTAATCAACGGGCTATGGAGATGCCCATCAATTGATGTCAACGCAAGAAGTAGGGATTGCCATGCAACGGATGCACTTAGAGCTATAAGTGTATGAAAGCTCAAACAAAAGAAACTAAGTGGGTGTGCATCCAACTTGCTTGCTCACGAAGACCTCGTGCATTTGAGGAAGCCCATCATTGGAATATACAAGCCAAGTTCTATAATGAAATTTTCCACTAGTATATGAAAGTGACAAAATGAGAGACTCTCTATCATGAAGATCACGGTGCTACTTTGAAGCACAAGTGTGGTAAAAGGATAGTAAAATTGTCCCTTCTCTCTTTTTCTCTCATTTTTTGGGCCTTTTTTGGCCTCTTTTTTTATTATTATTTAGTCCGGAGTCTCATCCCGACTTGTGGGGGAATCATAGTCTCTATCATCCTTTCCTCACTTGGGACAATGCTCTAATAATGATGATCATCACACTTTTATTTACTTACAACTCATGAATTACAACTTGATACTTAGAACAAGATATGACTATGTGAATGCCTCCGGCGGTGTACAGGATATGCAATGAATCAAGAGCGACATGTATGAAAGAATTATGAACGGTGGCTTTGCCACAAATACAATGTCAACTACATGATCATGCAAAGCAATATGACAATGATGGAGCATGTCATGATAAACGAAACGGTGGAAAGTTGCATGGCAATATATCTCGGAATGGCTATGGAAATGCCATAATAGGTAGGTATGGTGGCTGTTTTGAGGAAGGTATAAGGAGGTTTATGTGCGATAGAGCGTATCATATCACGGGGTTTGGATGCACCGTGAAGTTTTCACCAACTCTCAAGGTGAGAAAGGGCAATGCACGGCATCAAGAGGCTAGAAAATCATGGAAAGGTAAGTGTGCGTATAATCCATGGACTCACATTAGTCTTAAAGAACTCATATACTTATTGCAAAATTTATTAGCCCTCGAAGCAAAGTACTACTCCCTCCGTTTAGGTTTATAAGTCCTGTGGCAGATACCTAGGTTGCCAATTTTATCACCCTAATGTAAACTATATATCACAAAAATTATACCATTTGAAAATAGAACATCTGAAGTTTCTATTGGTATATTTTTTGTAATATATGACTTGTATTAGGTTGGTCAAATTGATGACCTAGGGGTACGCGCACGCCCTGTAAACTGAGAGAGAGGGAGTACTACGCATGCTCCTAGGGGAAGGGTTGGTAGGAGTTAACCATCGCGCGATCCCGACCGCCACACAAAGGATGACAATCAATAAATACCTCATGCTCCGACTTCGTTACATAACGGTTCACCATACGTGCATGCTACGGGAATCACAAACTCCAACACAATTATTTCTCAATTTCACAATTACTCAACTAGCACAACTATGATATTACCACCTTTATATCTCAAAACAATTATCAAGCATCAAATTTCTCATGATATTAAAGCAAATTGCCATGTTGTTTTAAGACTCTCAAAATAATATAAGTGAAGCATGAGAGAACAATAGTTTCTATAAAACAAATCCACCACCGTGCTCTAAAAGATGTAAGTGAAGCACTAGAGCAAAACTATATAGCTCAAAAAAATATAAGTGAAGCACATAGAGTATTCTAATAAATTCCAATTTATGTGTGTCTCTCTCAAAAAGGTGTGTACAGCAAGGATGATTGTGGTAAACTAAAAAGCAAATACTCAAATCATACAAGACGCTCCAAGCAAAACACATATCATGTGGTGAATAAAAATATAGCTCCAAGTAAAGTTACCGATGGAAGTAGATCGAAAGAGGGCATGCCTTCCGGCATCCCCAAGCTTTGGCTTTTTGGTGTCCTTAGATTATCTTGGGGTGCCATGGGCATCCCCGAGCTTAGTCTCTTGCCACTCCTTGTTCCATAATCCATCAAATCTTTTACCCAAAACTTGAAAACTTCACAACACAAAACTTAGCGTAAAATCTCGTGAGCTCCGTTAGTGAAAGAAAACAAAACACCACTTCAAGGTACTGTATTGAACACATTATTTATTTATATTGGTGTTAAACCTACTGTATTCCAACTTCTCTATGGTTTATAAACTCTTTTACTAGCCATAGATTCATCAAAATAAGCAAACAACACACGAAAAACAGAATCTGTCAAAAACAGAACAGTCTGTAGTAATCTGTAACTAACGCAAACTTCTGGAACTCAAAAAAACTCTACCAAAATAGGAAGACCTAGACAATTTGTTTAGTGATCTTCTGCAATTGGAATCAATATTTTATCACATTCTGGTGATTTTAATAATTGTTTTCGTGAACAGAAAGTTTCTGGAGTTTTCAGCAAGATCAAATAACTATCATCCAAGAAGTTCCTATAGGTTAAACTTTGGCACAAACACTAATTAAAACATAAAAACAAATCTAACCAGAGGCTAGATCAAATATTTATTCCTAAACAGAAGCAAAAAGCAAAAAAACTAAAATAAAATTGGGTTGCCTCCCAACAAGCGCTATCGTTTAACGCCCCTAGCTAGGCATAAAAGCAAGGATAGATCTAGGTATTGCCATCTTTGGTAGGCAATCCATAAGTGGCTCTCATGATATATTCATAAGGCAATTTTATTTTGTTTCTAGGGAAGTGTTCCATGCCTTTCATTAACGGAAATTGGAATCGAATATTCCCTTCCTTCATATCAATAATTGCACCAGTCGTTCTAAGGAAAGGTCTACCAAGAATAATAGGACATGTAGGATTGCAATCTATATCAAGAACAATGAAATCTACGGGCACATAGTTCCTATTTGCAACAATAATAACATCATTAATTATTCCCATAGATTTCTTAATGGTGGAATCCGCAAAGTGCAAGTTCAAAGAGCAATCATCAAATTCACAGAATCCTAGCAAATCACACAAAGTTTTTGGAATCGTGGAAACACTAGCGCCCAAGTCACACAAAGCAAAGAATTCATGATTTTTAATTTTAATTTTAATAGTAGGTTCCCACTCATCATAAATTTTTCTAGGGATAGAAACTTCCAAATCAAGTTTTTCTTCATAAGATTGCATTAAAGCATCAACGATATGTTTGGTAAAAGCTTTATGTTGACTATAAGCATGAGGAGAATTTAGCACGGATTGCAACAAGGAAATACAATCTATCAAAGAGAAATTATCATAATTAAATTCCTTGAAATCCAAAATAGTGGGTTCATTAATATCTAGAGTTTTGATCTCTTCAATCTCACTTTAATCAATTTTAGCATCAAGATCTAAAAACTCTGAATTTTTGGAATGCCTTCTAGGTAAAGGTGGATCATATTCAGTCCCATCATTATCAAGATTCATATTGCAAAACAAATATTTAATAGGAGACACATCAATAACTTTTAGATCTTCGTCTTTATTTTCATAGAAACTAGAAGAACACGCTTTCACAAAGCAATCTTTCTTAGCACGCATCCTAGCGGTTCTTTCTTTGCACTCATCAATGGAAATTCTCGGCTTTGAGAGACTCATTGATATCATGCTTAGGTGGAATAGATCTAAGTTTCAAAGAATCAACATGAAGAGAAATTCTATCAACGTTCCTAGCCAATTCATCAATCTTAGGCAACTTTTCTTCAAGCAAAGCATTGAAATTCTTTTTGCGAATTTATAAATTCTTTAACACTAGTCTCAAATTCAGAAGGCATCTTATTAAAATTTCCATAAGAGTTGTTGTAGGAATACCATAATTATTAGAGGAACTACTAGGATACGGCCTAGGATTAAAGTTTCCTCTATACGCGTTGTTACCAAAATTATTCCTACCAAAAAAATTCACATCCATAGATTCATTATTATTCTCAATCAAAGTAGACAAAGGCATATCATTGGGATCATAAGAAACACTCTTAGTAGCAAATAATTTCATAAGTTCATCCACCTTTCCACTCAAAACATTAATTTCTTCTATCGCATGCACTTTTTTACTAGTAGATCTTTCGGTGTGCCATTGAGAATAATTAACCATAATATTATCTAGGAGTTTAGTAGCTTCTCCTAAAGTGATTTCCATAAAAGTACCTCCCATGCCGAGTCTAAAAGATTTCTAGAAGCAAAATTCAATCCGGCATAAAAAAATTGTATAATCATCCAAAGATTCAAACCATGTGTAGGGCAATTACGTATCATTAATTTCATCCTCTCCCAAGCTTGTGCAACATGTTCATGATCAAGTTGCTTAAAATTCATAATATCATTTCTAAGAGAGATGATTTTAGCGGGAGGAAAATACTTAGAGATAAAAGCATCTTTGCACTTATTCCATGAATCAATACTGTTTTTACGCAAAGATGAAAACCAAGCTTTAGCACGATCTCTAAGCGAAAAAGGAAATAGCTTCAATTTAACAATATCATTGTCCACATCTTTCTTCTTTTGCATATCACACAAATCAACTAAGATATTTAAATGGGTAGCAGCATCTTCACTAGGAAGGCCGGCGAATTGATCTTTCATAACAAGATTCAACAAAGCAGTATTAATTTCACAAGATTCAGTATCGGTAAGAGGAGCAATAGGAGTGCTAAGAAAATCATTGTTGTTGGTATTGGTAAAGTCACACAATTTGGTATTATCTTGAGCCATCGTGACAAACAAGCAATCCAACACACGAGCAAACAGGAAGCAAGCGAAAAAGAGGCGAACGGAAAAGAGAAGGCGAATAAAACGACAAGGGTGAAGTGGGGGAGAGGAAAACGAGAGGCAAATGGCAAATAATGTAATGCGAGGGATAAGGGTTTGTGATGGGTACTTGGTATGTCTTGACTTCAGGCAGAACTCCCAAGAACGGCGCGAAATGGCTCGTTGTCGGGAAATCAAATCTTGACTTGACTTGGCGCGAATCTCCCCGGCAACGGCGCCAGAAATCCTTCTTGCTACCCCTTGAGCACTGCGTTGTTTTTCCCTTGAAGAGGAAAGGGTGATGCAGTAAAGTAGCGTAAGTATTTCCCTCAGTTTTTGAGAACCAAGGTATCAATCCAGTAGGAGACCACGCTCGAGTCCCACGCACCTACAGAAACAAATAAGAACCTCGCAACCAACGCGATAAATGGGTTGTCAATACCTTCACGGTCACTTACGAGAGTGAGATCTGATAGATATGATAAGATAATGTTTTTGGTATTTTTATGATAAAGAGTAAATAAAGATGCAAAGTCAAATAAACGGCAATAGAAATAGCTAAATGTTGGAATATTAATATGATGGAAAATAGACCCGGGGGCCATAGGTTTCACTAGTGGCTTGTCTCAAGAGCATAAGTATTACGGTGGGTGAACAAATTACTGTTGAGCAATTGATAGAATTGAGCATAGTTATGAGAATATCTAGGTACGACCATGCATATAGGCATCATGTCCGTGACAAGTAGACCAACTCCTGCCTGCATCTACTACTATTACTCCACACATCGACCGCTATCCAGCATGCATCTAGAGTATCAAGTTCATACGAACAGAGTAATGCTTTAAGTAAGATGACATGATGTGGAGGGATAAACTCATGCAATATGATATAAATCCCATCTTGTTATCCTCGATGGCAACAATAGAATATGTGCCTTGCTGCCTCATCACATCGGGAAAGGACACCGCAAGGTTGAACCCAAAGCTAAGCACTTCTCCCATTGCAAGAAAGATCAATCTAGTAGGCCAAACCAAACTGATAGTTCGAAGAGACTTGCAAAAATAACCAATCATACGTAAAAGAATTCAGAGAAGATTCAAATATTGTTAATAGATAAACTTGATCATAAACCCGCAATTCATCGGTCTCAACAAACACACCGCAAAAGAAGATTACATCGAATGGATCTCCACGAGAATCGTGGAGAACTTTGTATTGAGATCCAAAGAGAGAGAAGAAGCCATCTAGCTAATAACTATGGACCCGAAGGTCTGAGGTAAACTACTCACACATCATCGGAGAGGCTAGGGTGTTGATGTAGAAGCCCTCAGTGATCAATGCCCTCCGGCAGACACAGAAAAGGCCGCAAGATGGGATCTCACGGGCATGTAAGGTTGCGGCGGTGGAATTAGGTTTTCGTGGATGCCTCTGATGGTTTGGGGGTACGTAGGTATATATAGGAGGAAGAAGTACGTCGGTGGAGTAACGTGGGCCCCACGAGGGTGGAGGGCGCGCCCAGGGGGTAGGCGCGCCCCCTGCCTCGTGCTCTCCTCATTGCTTTCTTGATGTGGACTCCAAGTCCTTTGGATCACGTTTGTTCCAAAAATCACGTTCCCGAAGGTTTCATTCCGTTTGGACGCCGTTTGATATTGTTTTTCTGCGAAACTCTGAAATAGGCAAAGAACAGCAATTTGGGCTGGGCCTCCGGTTAATAGGTTAGTCCCAAAAATAATATAAAAGTGTATAATAAAGCCCATTAAACATCCAAAACAGAATATAATATAGCATGGAACAATCAAAAATTATAGATACGTTGGAGACGTATCAAAGTAGCAAACTTAGGATCACATTTCATTCTAGCATTCAAAGATTTTTCTTTCAGTTTGCATAATAATTTCTTAAGATCATCCCTATCATTGCAAGCAAGAAAGTCTCTAGTTGTCTCCTCATCCATAACAAAACCCTCAGGTATCTTGGGAAATTCATATCTAGTAGAGCTAGGTCTAATAGGTGTTTCAAGATTTTTAGTTTCAAGTATTTTATCAGTTTCAACATTCTCAATATCCTTAGCTCTAGCAAGTTGTTCATCAAGAAATTCACCTAGTGGCACATTATCATCAAGCAAGGTACTAGCAATATCATAGGCATTATCCATAGCAGAAGTAGAATCATCAATAACTTGCGACATATCAGAATTAATAGCATGTGTGGTGTTGTAAGTTTACTCAAAATAGAAGGTGAATCAAGTGTAGAGCTAGATGGCAGTTCCTTACCTCCCCTCGTCTTAGAGGGAAATATCTTAGTCTTGCTATCCTTCAGATTCTTCATAGTGATAAATAGATACTAATCCCAAGTGACTCAACAAATATAGCTATGCTCCCCAGCAATGACGCCCGAAAAAGGTCTTGATAACCCACAAGTATAGGGGATCGCAACAGTTTTCGAGGGTAGAGTATTCAACCCAAATTTATAGATTCGACACAAGGGGAGCCAAAAAATATTTGCATGTATTAGCAGCTGAGTTGTCAATTCAACCACACCTGGAGATTAATTATCTGCAGCAAAGTGATTAGTAGCAAAGTAATATGATAGTTTTGATAATAGTGGTAACAGCAATAGTAATAGTAACAATGATAGCAATGATTTTGTAGCAAGTATAACAGTAGTAGCAGCAGTAGTAACTTAGCAAGAACAATATAAGAGAAATTCGTAGGCATTGGATCGGTGGATTCGTTGGATGATATTCATCATATAACAGTCATAACCTAGGGCGATGCAAACTAGCTCCAGTTCATAAATATAATGTAGGCATGTATTCCCTAAATAGTCATACGTGCTTATGGAAAGAACTTGCATGACATCTTTTGTCCTACCCTCCCGTGGCAGCGGGGTCCATAAGGGAACTAAGGGATATTAAGGCCTCCTTTTAATAGAGAACGGGAACAAAGCATTAACACATAGTGAATACATGAACTCCTCAAACTACGGTCATCACCGGAAAGTATCCCGACTATTGTCACTCTGGGGTTTACGGATCATAACACGTAACAGGTAAATATAACTTGCAAGATCGGATCTAGAACATAGATATAATGGTGAAAACATAAACGGTTCAGATTTGAAATCATGGCACCCGAGCCTGAAGTGACAAGCATTAAGCATGGCAAAGTCATATCAACATCAATCTCAGAACATAGTGGATACTAGGGATCAAGCCCTAACAAAACTAACTCGATTACATGATGAATCTCATCCAACTCCTCACAGACCAGCGAGCCTACAAAGGAATTACTCACTCATGGTGGGGAGCATCATGAAATTGGCGATGAAGGAGGGTTGATGATGACGAAGATCGAAGATCCCCCACTCCGGAGACCAAAACGGACTCGAGATATGGCCTTCCGATGAAGAACAGGAGGTGGCGGCGGCTCCGTAGTGAAACGAGATAATTCTTCCTTCCTGTTTTTTTCTGGAAAAATAGGTATTTATGGAGTCGGAATCAGGATCTTCGGGGCCACCAGGTAGGCACAACCCACCTGGGCGCGCCTAGAGGGGGGCGCCTTGGTGGGTTGTGCTCACCCAGGGGCCCTCCTCTGGTGGTTCTTGGCTCCAGTATTTTTCTTTTAATCTGAAATGAATCTCCAAAAAGTTTCGTTCCAATCCGAGAACTTTTATTTCTGCATAAAAACAACACTGTGGTAGTTCTGCTGAAAACAGCATCAGTCCGGGTTAGTTTCATTCAAATCATGCAAATTAGAGTCCAAAACAAGAGGAAAAGCGTTAGGAAAAGTAGATGCGACGAAGACGTATCAATGCCCCTGCGCAATTAAAGAATTCCTGAATAACACTTTTCCCTCTGATGTTCCCACTTCTCGCAAGAAATTTTTTAGAATCCAAATTTGTGGAAATTTTAACTTTAGGAATTTTACCATCCTCACTTTTTTCATAATGAACTCAGACATGATAGCAACTTCAAGCGAGCAAATAAGCAAAAAGGCGAACGGAAAATGTTTTTGTGTTTTTGTGAAAACGTTTTAGAAGTGGGGAAGATGAAAATGGGAGACAAAAGACAAATGAAAGTAAATGCAAGGAGATGAAAATTTATGCGATAGTACTTGATAGGTTTTGGTGATGTCTCCCCGGCAAAAGCGGCAGAAATTCTTCCTCCTACTTGTGAGCTGCGTTGGGATTTCCTCGAAGAGGAGAGGATGATGCAGTACAGTCGAGATACATATTTCCCTCTATTAAGAACCAAGGTTATAAATCCAGTAGGAGAACCACACAAGACCTTGTGAACAACACCTACACACAAAAGAACAAATACTTGCACCCAACGTGATCAAGGGGGTTATCAATCCTCTCGGCGGTCAATTGCAAGGATCAAGTGTGATAATGGTAGATAGATAAACAAAAAGCACATTATAAAATAACGGTAAATAAATTGCAGCAAGGTATTTTTGGATTTTAATATATGATAAAGATAGACCCGGGGGCCATAGCTTTCACTAGAGGCTTCTCTCTCGAACAAAAAGCATACGGAGGGTAAATAAATTACTATTGGGCAATTGATAGGAAAGCGCGCAGTTATGATGATATCCAAGGCAATGATCATGTATATAGGCATCACGTCCAAAACAAGTAAACTGACTCCTGCATGCATCTACTACAATTACTCCACACATCGACCACTATCCAGCATGCATCTAGAGTATTAAGTTCATAAAGAACGGAGTAACGCCTTAAGTAAGATGACATGATGTAGACAAAGTAAACTCAAGCAATATGAATAAACCCCATCATTTTATCCTTAATGGCAACGATATAAATACGTGTCGTGTCCCTTTCTGTCACGGGATATAGATCACCCCAAGATTAAACCCGTTACAAAGCACCTCTTCCATCGCAAGATAAATCAATCTAGTTGGCCAAAGCAAATGGATAGATCGGAGAGAAATACAAAGCTATAATAATCATGCATAAAAGAGTTCAGAGAAGACTCAAGTAATATTCATAGATAATCTGATCATAAACCCACAATTCATCAGATCCCAACAAACACACCGCAAAAGAAGATCACATCAAATAGAACTCCAAGAACATCGAGGAGAACACTGTATTGAAGATCAAAGAGAGAAAAGAAGTCATCTAGCTACTAGCTATGGACCTGTAGGTCTGTGGTAAACTACTCACACATCATCGGAAGGGCGGCAAGGTTGATGTAGAGGCCCTCCATGATCGATTCCCCTTCCGGCAGAGTACCGGAAATGGTCTCCAGATGGGATCTCCGAAGAACAGAAATTTGCGACAGCGGAAAACGTATTTTGGGTGGCTCTCTGTTGGTTTCTCGATTTTAGAGAATTTATAGAGGTGGAATTAGGTCAGGCAGAGCCACGAGAGGCCCACAAGGTAATTGGGCGCGCCTACCCCCCTGGCCGCGCCCAAGTACCTTGATGTCTCCTCGTTGCACGTCTGGTCTCCTCCTGAAGCTTCTAAGGTCTCTCTTGTCCAGAAAAAAATCGTCAAAAAGTTTTATGGCATTTGGACTTCGTTTGGTACTAATTTCCTGGAAAAAAACATAATCAGGCAAAAAGTAAGAACTGGAACTTGACACTAAGTTAATAGGTTAGTCCCAAAAAGATATATAATTGCATATAAAACATCCATGATTGATACTATAATAGCATGAAACAATAAAAAAATATAGATACGTTGGAGATGTATCACCTGTCGTCTCCTGTCTGAGACCAGAATTTGGACAACAATGAGCGACAACTTTCCCGCGCAAGCAACTCAGAGGGAAGATCAAACGAAGGGAAATAGCCATCATCCACCGCCACCGGGCGCACAGGAATCACTCCCGTGGCAGTAGGTAGTGGCTCGGCTCAAGCTTGAAGGAGAAGCACATGCCAGCCGAGTCGAAGGATACGATGACGCAAGGCTTGGGCATGTCCGCAGCCAGCAGGACGGAGTGGAGGCAGCCCCGGTTCTCGTCCTCATGCGCGATCTGCTCGGCAGTGGGAAGATGGAATGTAGCCATCTTGATGAGCTTCGACACTGTTGAGGCCGTTGCTGGTCGTACGACAAGGGTTGTAGCTGCCGATACCGGAGCGGCAGACGGCGAGGTGTGCACTCACCTTACCCTAGTGTTTCCTCGCGTAGCTTGTGGATACTGATGGTGAAGAAGATGTGAAGACGATGACACAAAGGAGGTGGAGATGGAGGAGAATTGATCGCTTGGAGCAAATGGTTGCCGCTTGCAGAGTTCTGGTACAACTCGGTGTTTCACTCCACCCTGGACAAAACTCCATTCACGATGGTCTATGGGCAAGAACCCATAGATGTGTCTGACCAAAGATGTGTGTTTTTTTTAAAGACAGCAGGAGAGCTGCTGTGATTCCATTAAGTAGAAGGAAGGCCGACGGCCAAAAAGATGTGTCCGTAGGAACGGGAGAAATACTTGTTTTTTATATCACCGGGAGAAAAAAAATGCTGTTGCTCCTAACCTAAAAGAATGTTGTTGTTGATTTTAGGAAAACAAAAGCATGGTTGATTTGTCATAATGTTTACTTGGACAAAGAAAAGATCGTCGGGTTGATAATATGGCCGTCAACCTCTAAAGCTAAAGCATGCTTAGCAAAATCATGAGCCTCCATATTTGAGGTTCTAAATTCATGGCTAAGAAAGCAAGAAGAAAGTACAGAAGAATGACTCCCTCCGATTCAGATTAATTGACACACACTAAGTGTCCAGATTATTGAGCCTAAGAAGAAAATACACCTTAAAGAGGTCTGACTTATCAAAAAACTAATACACCTTATATTTTAAACCAGAGGAAGTAAAAAATTATGAAAACCCAAAATATCAATGGCACAACAAAGCGCGCCCCTTCAAGTACAGACAATCCATCAGTCCATGGCCTGGTTAGCTATTTGAGTTGGAAAGCAAAGAAGAGGCCAAAGAACATGTTAGGCCAGAAAGAAGTGCAAGTTTTGTGCATCGGTGCCACATTCGGAAGGAATCCAAGACTGCCAAATCGATGCAGATTTTTTGTCAACAATGAACGGAAATTATCTGTGCAGTTACTGTTCTGCATCTCTATACAGAGAGTTCATGGAGACATGAATCTCATATCACGACTCTGATGTTCCCTTTACTATGGCTCATAAGCTGGCCTGATGAAACAACTGGCTGTCGTAGCCTTGCAGGTCTACGAAGAAACGAACAAGAGCTACCGTGTGGTTGACGTTGCACCACCTTGGCTCATATCATTCTTGAAACCAGTTCTTTACAGCTGCATCTTTGGTTGCACAAATCAAACATGTTACATGTGACTGTTCTAATAGTACCAGATGCCAGGTTCAACTTGCAGCTAAAAATAAGTTCATCTTTCATGGTAGAAGATGGTTCATTGTGAACCAGATCTCGACGCACAAGTTGCCGAAGACGAGGCGCCATTTACGGAAGCACAAAAGTTGGACGACGCGGCCCCCTGATTATCTGTAGCAGAAGAAACGTTGTCCGAAGAAGCCGATGAGGGCCCAGAGCCACTCCCGTCCCTCGTTTCTAGCCGCTCCATCATGCGAGACACAGCAGCGATTCCGGCGTTAACCTCCCTCCTCACATCAGAACCAAGACTCGATATCGTGTCACTCCGAGAGAGCCACCGTTCCTTCCACCCACGGGTGTTCTTCGTTATCGAGTCCTTGTACCTAGCATTGTTAAGGGAGACCACAAATATAAGTTGGCTACAATAATGTTGGTTTTCCAATTCCAAAGGTCTCTGAAGTTTGAAGGAATCAGAGAGTATTACTTGACCGAAACCGACTGCAGGCGAGTCTTGAGTGTGTTTGAGAAAGATTGTGGATCGGATGGTCCAGCTCCATCCTGGTTGATGGGAGATGCTTCATCACCAGAAATTCTGATCAAGGTCATTATGTAGTGAGTGTTAAACCAATATACATGAGAAGAAGATAAAAAACCACCGATGTAGGCCGTCCGGTAGTTATGTCATCATATGAAAAATTGAAAATAGGAATCACCTATCATTTGATCCAACAGGGCAGTTAGATGAAGTATTATTGTGCACTAGTATGTTGGCAGATGCTTCTTCCATGGCATCCACAGGAGCAGAAATTATAGCAGGAGAATACTCACTGTCCCCTACTTGTGGTGAATCTGAAGAAATCGGGTCACTAGAGGTAGTTTCAGTTGTCGAAAATACTACAATTTGTGTGCGACCGTGTGGTCCTGATCTTCCGCGGTGGCCTTCCCTTCTACCATGGCGGTGCGACCTACGTGTCACGGCAGCAGCGGTCAGGTGTTGCATGAGACGTTCTTCAAGCTCAGCATCATCTGTATCAACTGGTACCTGGGAGAAATAGCAGCATCAGCAGCAGTACAGGCATTGGGTGGATCGAGACATGGCAGCAAGAAAGCCATTGTTAGAAGGGCAATGGAAATGCGAAATGACACCTCAAAATGTCCGAGCATTGGATGGCGAAAAATGGCGGTCGTGCGTGAGCGATCTGCTTGCACATTCTTCTCCTGTTCAACAGCCTCAAGGAGCTCTTGACTGTAATTCAAGAATTTAAGTGAGACTTGGCTAGAAATGTACAATTGATCTCACTCCTGGTTTACATAAGAATTTCTACCTCAGAGGGTCCTTCATGCTGATTGCCTGCCAACACATGGGACACTGGGAGCTTCTCTGGCACCTACAACATCAATTACATCAGTACATGAGAAAGTATATGATAAGGAGTCGCAGTTGCAACACAACAATGTGGTAAACCAATCAACCAACAGTTACAAAGAGAAATTGCAACTCTTCCGAATTACAAGTGACAGTCAATGGGTCATTGTAGTGATCAAGCTACTATATAGTAGTAACATGGCGTTTCATCTGAAAGTTCTGAATGAGTGGCAGAAGTAAGAAATGAAGATAAATGGTGCAGAACAACAAATCCTCCGGCCAAAAAGTGCAACGCAGGAAACCAATCATTCAGCATCCAAAATATAAACTGCAACTCTTGAAAATATAATGTGACTCTCGAATCAATTCACCGATGTTTCAAATCTTACCATGAACAAACTAACAGCAGCAAACTGCATACTCGCATGATAGTTTCAGGCAATATCATTCTAAATTTCTAACGGAATGGTTACAGAACTTGAGGGGAAATGCAAAGACAAGAAAGCATGGTCCTCACCACTCAAGGATGCACTGGAGATGGAAATCATGCTTGCAGCTTGTAACCTGTGGCAATTCAAAACAAGAAACCAGAACTTCAGACACGTCCACCACCGAATCGAAAGATTTCCATGGCCAATCACCATTACATCCGTAAGCGAGCGGTGGGTACCGTGGAGGGGTCGCTGTCGCAGAAGGCCTCGAGGCAGATGCTGCAGGCGTCGTCGCAGGCGTCCTGCACGCCGCCCTCCACGAAAGCCGCCGCCGACGAGAGCTTCTCCATCTTAGCTGCCTTCTCGTCCATCCCTCCCTCCCTCCCTCTCTGTTCACTAAGCCTATCAAGAACCGAGTCGACCGCAGGAATGGACCGCTGCCTCCCCCGCGCAATCCCTGCAACAACGCGAACGGCAAGATTTAGATATAAAATTCGCGCGGAAATCCAAGCAATCGAGGTCATTCCAAAACCAATCAAGATTGTATGAAGAAATGGAGGAAAATTCGCCCCAAAATCGCACCTTATCCACCTAGCTAGACCCAAGATTAACAAAGCGAGAGATCGAGATCGAGTGGTTCTGACCGAGTATCCGGGCTTCTCGGATAAAAACAGCAACTCCGTGTGGAATCGTTCTCCTTTGGACGGCCGCGACGACGGCGACGACGGAGCACGTCTGCGCGGGGGCGACGAGGTCGACGAAGAAATGGCCGCTTTAACTCTCTTCTCTCTCTCTCTCTCCGCGTGCCCCTCGTCTGCTTCACGCCAATGACGGGTAGACCCAGATGTCGACCCGTTTTGGGGTCGCTAAAACTGGTGGGCCCGTCCTTAGTTTGTGCGGTTCCATCACTGACATGCGTGGACCGCCATACGGAGCAGGGTTGGTGGGGGTACGGTGTGGTGCTAATGTTATTATTTGGCTCCAGCTCTTCGATTTTTTTTAGCTCTTGGATTTCGCTCTGCAAGGATGTTTTAAAAAATCGTACTAAAGGATATTAATCATATTTTCCTGCAGAGACATACAGCTATCTGGAATTTTTATAGACACAGTACCCACTTTATTTAAGGAATTTGAGATATATATGTCCTTAGACAGAGTAGTCAGCCACACTCAGTGATCAACAGTTGTTAACATATGCGATTCTATATTCACATCAACAAATAATATCATTTCGAACACCCTGCTTCTGCCAAAATCTCCTTTGTCATCTTCCTATAGTGACACATCGAACTATCACGGAGGGTATTGATGAACCAAAGGCACTCGCTTGCAATTCTCACCTTATGGACGAGCAAAGCACTTGCGAGTGAGAGCGCCTCCTAGCAGACGAGTGATTCCAAAGTCTCAAAGACTCGAATACCTTTAAAAATGACAATTGAAGCTCCCATGATATCACCGTCAAAATTTATTACGATCGTCGTCGCCGCACCCTTACTATCTTGCTTGTCAAAGACAACATCGACGTTCACTCCAATAGCCCGTTGGAGGAGGGATCCAAGATGGTGCGATCACGTCCCTCTGCCTCGCCAAGTTGTCATTCTTTGGAGATTGTAGCACGTCCAAGTCCGCCATGAAACTCCCAATGAAGCAATGTGTGGATAACAAACTCCAAAATATACTTGTATGAATGATCTTTTGTCGAGCATCCAAATTGCGAACAAGGTTACGAACACCATTGTCAACCCAGGTTCTGGAAGTTTCTCGATCAACTCAAAAATCAAGTTAGATGCTTTGCTTGCATGTGTTAGTACCATTAGCTCGGCAACTTCCTCTGAAGCTAATGTTCGCGTGCATTTGGCCATAGTACAATCAAATAGCGAGTGTCTCCATGAGTCCAAGTCTGTGACAGCCCCACTTTAACGCCTTGGCCCTATTGTTGATTTCATCATTTCCATTACTCTCTTGTTCCTTTACTTTATTCTTGCGCTCTTAGTTCTAGTCACCAAACATATATAGGCAATGAGATCCAAATAGAACGTGAAGATAAATCATGAAGATAGATCCAATGTTGAAGACAAACTAATTATGAAGATAATGCAATGTATGTGACGCCAAACAAAAATCTTCAAGAAAGATTGGTGGTGGCTACCCATGGGAAGTATTATACCCAGACATGACGCACAATTATCATGGCGCTCTGAAGTCAAATTCCACATTAATGTCTTCACACTCAGAGTGTGTGTCTTCATGAATTGAAGACATAGGTTACCTCGTGTGTTCCGCACCTAAGTCATCAACATGCATAAGCGTTAGGATATGTGTCCATTCACAGGACATTTGAGGATTCTAAGATATTTAGCTCACACCGCAGCTTGCAAAATCTCTTCTCATCCAAAGGCTTTGTGAAGATATCTGCCAATTGCTTTTCAGTGTTGACGTGAATGATATCAATATCTTTGTTCAGCACATGATTGCTGAGAAAATGATTACGAATCTGAATGTGCTTTGTCTTGGAATACTGAACAAGATTGTGTGCAATCTTGATGGCGCTTTCATTGGCGTAGTAGAGGGGCACCATCTTCTTATTGATGCTATAGACCTTGAGAGTTTGCTCCATCTAGAGAAGCTGAGCGCATCAAGATCCAGCAGCAATGTATTTAGCTTCACTAATAGAAAATGGCATGTGCCAGATGTAGACTTGCGATCCACCTTGTCATCAGCATGATCAACATCTGAGAATCCAACTAGATCAAACTCTGAGCCCTTTGGATACCATAATCCTAGCGTTGGGGTGTGAGCCAAATATCAAAGTATTCGCTTCACAGCGAGGTGATGTGAATCCTTTGGTGCCGCTTGGAATCAGGCACACATGCAAACGCTAAGCATTATATCTAGCCTATAGATGCACATAAGTACAATAAAGAACCAATCATAGAGCCGTATACCTTTTGATCGAACTCTTTACCATTGTCGTCGGAGCCCAGTTGACCGCTTGTTGGCATTGGCGTCTCGTAACCCTTGCAATCCTGCATTCCAAACTTCTTCACACAATCTTTGAGATATTTCTCTTGAGATATGAAGATCACATTGCATTGTTGGCGGATTTGAAGAGCAAGGAAGAATTTCAGCTCCCCCATCATGAACATCTGATATTTCTCTTGCATCATGTGACTGAACTCATCACTGTATCTTTTGGCAATGCAGCCGAAGATAATGTCATCCACATAAATTTGGCATACAAACAGTTCTCCATCATATGTCTTCGTGAAGAGAGTGGGATCTAGAAAACCAGGTTTAAAGCCTTTGCTGTTCAGGAATTATTTGAGTGTGTCCTACCAAGCTCGAGGCGCTTGTTTGAGGCCATATAATGCCTTGTTGAGCTTGTAGACCATGTCAGGATGCTTGGGATCTTCAAAACTAGGTGGTTGAGCAACATAGACTTCTTCTTCAAATTTTCCATTGAGGAAAGCACTCTTCACATCCATATAGTACAAAAGGATGTCATTGTGATTTGCATAGGCTAGCAGTATGCAAATGGCTTCAAGTCTAGCCACGGGAGCAAAGGTTTCATCGAAGTCAATTCCCTCTACTTGTGTGTAACATTGAGCAACGAGAAGAGCTTTTGTTTCTGACTACTTGACCATGTTCATCTTGTTTGTTGTGGTAGATCCATTTGGTGCCAATAATATTGTGCTTGCGCGGGTGAGGACGTTTGACAAGCTCCCAGACATTATTGAGCTCAAATTGTTGAAGCTCTTCTTGCATAGCTTGAATCCATTCTGGTTCCATGAAGGCTTCATCAACTTTCTTGGGTTCGGATATGGAGACGAATGCAAAGTGCCCACAGAAGTTAGCTACTTGCATATCTCTTGATCAAGTGAGCGGACCAAGTGCATTCATGCTATCAATTATCTTCTCAATCTGAACTTAATTAGCAACACGAGGATGAACAGGGTGAAGACTTTGCTGTTGCTGATCAATGTCTTCATCTTTAGCATTGTCTTCAGTCTCAGCATTGTCTTTACACCGAACAGGGGCTGGAATCACAACTTCATCATCACCCTATTCCTCACTGGGGATGATTTCTCCAGTACCCATTAGCTTGATAGCTTCACTAGCCGGAACATCTTCTAGCACATCTCGTAGGTGCTCTGTTTGTGAGCCGTTAGTATCATCGAACCGCAAATCTACAGTTTCAACCACTTTATAGTGAAAGAGGTTGAAGATCATGTAGGTGTGCGAATCTTTCCGTAGCCAAGCATAAAGCCCTCATGGGCTTTCGGTGCAAATTTGGAAGTGTGATGTGGATCCCTTATCCAGCACCTAGCACCGAAGACTTTGAAATAACTTACATTTGGCTTCTTACCAGTGAGTAGTTCCTAAGATGTCTTCTTGAAGAACTTGTGAAGATATACTCTGTTGATGATGTGGCATGCAGTACCAACGGCTTCAGGCTAGAACTTTCGCGGAGTCTTGTGCTCATCAAGCATCGTACGGGCCATCTCAATAAGAGTCCGGTTCTTGTGCTCCACGACGCCATTCTGCTGAGGAGTATATTGTCACGCCCAAGATGCGACCCTATCCTAAAGGAACTCGCAGGTCCCACCAAGGATAGAAGCGCATCTTGAAGACGCTTTTGCAAGGTGGATATCATTACATCAACATTACATAATAGGTAGGGATACATCCAATACATACAATGTCACAAGAATACAACAATACAACATACAAGAACAACATCCGACTACGGATGAATCATAAACAGAAACTCAACAATATCCACCACCTTTAGCCCGAGTGCCGACACGGAACCTATCTCCGATCGAAGAAGCGTAAGAAGAACTCCAAAACAAGTAAACATCGCTCTCGCGTCATGATCATCGCAAACCTGTACACTGCAATCGGTGGTGTAGTAATCTGTGAGCCACGAGGACTCAAAGAATCCCATTACCATGGGTATCAAGACTAGCAAAGCTTAATGGGAAAGGAAGGGGTAAGTGGTGGGGTTGCGGCAGCGACTAAGCATGACATGGTGGCTAACATATGCAAATGAGAGGCGAGAAGAGAAACAAAGGAACGGTCACAACTAGTAATGATCAAGAAGTGATCACGAACTCCTACTTACGTCGAGACATAACCCGAAACCGTGTTCTCCTCTCGATCAACTCCGAAAAAGAGACACTCACGGTTACGCTACGATTGGTGTATTTTAGAAGAGTTTACTTCAAGTTTACTACAACCGGATATTAACAAATTCCCATTTGCCACATAACCGCGGGCACGGCTTTCGAAAGTTCAAACCCTGCAGGGGTGTCCCAACTTAGCCCATGATAAGCTCTCGCGATCAACGAAGGATATTCCTTCTCCCCGGGAAGACCCGATCGGTCTCGGAATCCCGGCTACAAGACATTTTGACAGCAATAAAACAAGACCAGCAAAGCCGCCGGATGTGCCGACAAATCCCGATAGGAGCTGCACATATGTCGTTCTCGGGGCACCGGATGAGCAGGACGTCGGGTTGGCATAGACCACGATTGCACGAGGCGCCGGACATCGCTCGGTTTGGACCAGCACTCGAAGGAGAAGCGGCCCGGGGCTAAAATAAAGATGACCCTCGGGCTCAAAACCCAAGGGAAAAAGGGCATAGGTGAGGCAAATGGTAAAACCAATGTTGGGCCTTCTTTGGAGGAGTCTTATTCAAAGCGAATCGTCAAGGGGTCCCATAAATCACCCAACCGCCGCTTAGGGACGCAAAATCAGGAACATAATACCGATATGACGGAAACTAGAGGCGGCAAGAGTGGAACAAAACACCAGGCATAAGGCCGAGCCTTCCACCCTTTACCAAGTATATAGATGCATTAATAATATAAGAGATATTGTGATATCCCAACATAAACATAATCCAACATAGAGCAATCTTCAACTTCACCTGCAACTAACAACGCTATAAGAGGGGCTGAGCAAAGCGGTAACATAGCCAAGCAATGGTTTGCTAGGAAGGTTGAAAAGGTTAGAGGCTGACATGGCAAGTTGGGAGGCTTGATAAGCGGTGATAGGTAGCACAGCAAAGCGATAGAACGAAGCAACTAGCATAGCAATGATAGTAGTGAGATCCAGGTAGCGGTCATCTTGCCTGAAATCCCATAAGGAAGAAGAATGAGTCCATGAAGAAGATGAAGCCACGAAGTCGAACCAAGCGTAGACGAACGAATCCTCACGATCGCAACGAAACGGGAAATATCGAGAAGAAGCACACAACATGGTAAACACACCACACATGAACAAGACATGATGCTCAACCAAGTATGATGCATGACAAGGCTACATGAAGCTACTCATGGCAAAAGATGATGCATACAAGACAAACACATCAAAGCAAGTTTAAATGAGGTAGGAAACAACATAGAACAACTCAGAAGTCCTCATATGCAAATTTCGAAATTGGTCCAGATCTGAATAAACCTTATGTTCAAGTTGTCAAATAGCAAGTTAAGATGCACCAAGATGATCTACACGAGATTCTAGTCAAGTTACATATAAAGTTCATTAGATTCGGAGCTACGGCCTAGAAGATATGAGCAAAACAAGATAAACATGGCATTGATGCAAAATGCATTCAAACATCAAGCAAACACCTCAAAACAAGGATGCAACATGATAATATGAAAGTTCATGCAATTCTAAGCAAGTTTCATATAGAGCACACTCAAAAGCAGACAGCGGTTCAACACATACACTATACAAGTTTAAAGGACAAGCTGTCCAAAACAGCAACTAGGCATATTGCAAGCATCAAAACAACATGCTACAGCATCTTAACACGATAACAAAAGGCATGGACGTGATGTACAGGTAAAGCATGACAAAACATGAACAATAAGATAACTCCAGAAATCACTAGAACATGCTCAAAAACACATGGCAAGATTGCAATTAATAACAGTTTCAGACTTATCAGGAAATAACATCAGGTTGCAATGTTTAGAGCTATCAAACAACATGTTACAGGAACTTATCATGGCAAAACAAGGCATGTATAAATCTACTAAATGCATAGATCAAATGTCCTTTAGTGACCATGAGACAAAAAGGACCAGAAGATATGATGGCACCCATGTAAACATAGCAAGTTATAATACAGATTCATACATGGCAGGAACAACGATAAGTAGACATGTTGGTGAGCTTGAACCACTCACCACAGAGCAATACATGGCATTTCAAGGTGACCAACAGTAATAAGACATGTTTATGAAGCTAAGCATTGCAATAAAAAGTTCATAGAGTGCATGGATCACTAGAAAAGCGCATGGCAAAACTGAACTTAATGTTGACAGGCTGACAGCAACATTATTTAGCAACTTTGAAAGCAAGATTACAACAAGTTACAGCAGGCTATAAATTCAACCAGGGGCATGAACGAATAGAGCATGACATGTATAACAAAACATCCTTAGTGAACATCTCCAGATTATGCATAGAATGACTTGTAGCAGCAAGTTTACATAGCATCATAATATAACAGAATCAGCCTAGCAAAACAGCAACAGCAAGTACCCTACTTAACAAGCTTGATGCACTCACTACACAACTCACAAAAATCCATGGATGGCACCACTGTGAATATGGCATGACATAGCACAAAACACATGTAGACATCAACCTCATAGGATGCACACATCAAATGCAACAAAAATGACAAATCACCAAGTTATAACAGTTTCAGCAGGTTAACATCATATAGCACTCTTGGAACGATGATTCAGGCATCAAGATAGACTCAAATGAACATGATGCAATGGAATAAAATTAAGAACTCGTTGAGACGAACAATTTGATATATTACACGCATGAAACGAACTACGGATGCAGAGTAATGATGCGATGAACAGGGGACCAGAATGTCAAAATATCAAGGACTTGGAAGAAATTTCGACCTCGGGGAAAAGTCAACGGCGGCGGTTTCAGATCTGGAACGGGCGGCGCGGGCATGGACGACGAGGTTCGCCGGAGAGGCGGGGGCCGGCGAGGGGGGCGGCGGATCCGGCCTTCCCACGGCCGGATCTGGCCGGGGCGGCGCGGTGGAGGCCGGCCGGGCTCCGGGCGTGAGGCGGGCGGCGGTGGAGCCGGCAGTGAGGTGAGCGGCAGCGGCGGCGACAGGTGGCGTCCGGGCTGAGGAGGCAGCGGCGCTCCGCTCGGGCGGCGGGGGCCCAGGCGACGGCGGCCGGGCGATCGACCTCGGGCCAGCTGCTGGCCGGGCGGCGCAGCGGCGGCGCGGGCCACGTGGCGGCGCGCCATTGGCTGCGGTCGGCGGCGGAGATGCGTCCGGCGCGGACGGACATGTCCGATGTGGTGGGAGGAGAATTTTTAGGGTTAGGGTGGAATTCATCCGCGAATTTGGACGGGGAGGGCATATTTATAGATAGAGGGAGCTAGGAGAGTCCAAATGGGGTGCGGTTTTCGCCCACACGATCGTGATCGAACGACCGAGAGCATGGAGGGGGTTAGGATGGGTTTTGGGACACTTTGAAGGGGTGTTGGGCTGCAAAGAGAAGGGGGCTTTTGCGGTTACCCGGTTAACCGTTGGAGTATCAAACGGACTCCAAATGGCACGAAACTTGACAGGCGGTCTACCGGTGCTATACCGAGGCTGCTTGGCAAACCTCGGTCCATTCCGAGAACGTTTAACACCCGCTCACAACGAGAGGCAAAAGGGAAACGCTGGATGACATAGGAGCGCCGGATTGCAAAACGGACAACGGGGAAAATGCTCGGATGCATGAGACGAACACGTATGCAAAATGAGATGCACATGAGAACATGATATGAAACGCAGATGATGACGTGGCAAAGTGCAACACGCAAGAAAATGACATGGCAACGACGGCGAAAAACTGGCAGACACCTGGCGCATCGAATCCGGGGTGTTACATATATGGAGCGGATAGCTCATGAGTGATGCCCAGTGTATCAAGGTAAGTGTCGAGGCCAATGTTCTAGAATTCAGTGCCATTGTCACTCCTGATGTGCTTGATCTTGATGCCATAGTTGTCATGGCACAATTGGAGAATCGTCTGAAGACATCCTGCACTTCAGTCTTGTAGAGAATTGTATGCACCCAAGTATATCTAGAGTAATCATCAACAATTATGAAGCCATAGATATGTGCGGTAGTAGTAAGAGTAAAGTAGTGAGTAGGGCTGTAAGTGCATCTAGTGCCCCTTAGTGATTTTGGTGTATTGAAGACTTATAGGTTAAGGGACTAATGCGTTTGTGAGTGTACACAGGTCTATAAGTCTATGAGGAGTTTGATATTTACAGAGAAAGTCGACCCTAAAATGAATGTCTTCAACTGAAGACTTTGGCTTTCTGAAGACTTTGAAAGTGAAGAAATTCGTGTGATCCTGAAGACTTGATATTCATGCGAGGAATATGATGCGTGAAGACTTTTGTTTTCGTAGTTTCTTTTTCTTTTTCTTGAGTCATAGGAAACACCGTACTGTTAAAGGGGGTCGAGGTAAAACTAAGGAAAAGTTTCCAAGTGATGCTCATCTCAAAATCCTACACCTACCAATCCTTTCGAGTGAAGCCATTGGAAATCTCATACAGTTCAGTCAGTTTCTTCAGTGACGGAGACGAATATCTTCTGGTCTCTGAGGAATTTGTTCTGACTGAGGAGTTAGCACGAGTGCGGATTGATACGTCTCCGTCGTATCTACTTTTCCAAACACTTTTGCACTTTTTTGGACTCTAATTTGCATGATTTGAATGGAACTAACCCGGACTGACGCTGTTTTCAGCAGAATTGCCATGGTGTTACTTTTTGCAGAAACAAAATTTCTCGGAATGACCTGAAACTTCACGGAGATTATTTTTGGAAATAATAAAAATCTTGGCAAAAGAATCAAGCCAGGGGCCCACACCCTGTCCACGAGGGTGGGGTGCGCCTACCCCTGGCGCCCGCCTCGTGGGCCCCCTGGTGCTCCATCGACCTCAACTCCAACTCTATATATTCGTGTTCGGGGAGAAAAAATCAGAGAGAAGGATTCATCACGTTTTACGATACGGAGCCACTGCCAAGCCCTAATCTCTCTCGGGAGGGCTGATATGGAGTCCGTTCGGGGCTCCGGAGAGGGGAATCCGTCGCCGTCGTCATCATCAACCATCCTCCATCACCATTTTCATGATGCTCACCGCCGTGCGTGAGTAATTCCATCGTAGGCTTGCTGGACGGTGATGGGTTGGATGAGATTTATCATGTAATTAAGTTAGTTTTGTTAGTATTTGATCCCTAGTATCCACTATGTTCTGAGATTGATGTTGCTATGACTTTGCTATGCTTAATGCTTGTCACTAGGGCCCGAGTGCCATGATTTCAGATCTGAACCTACTATGTTTTCATGAATATATGTGAGTTCTTGATCCTATCTTGCAAGTCAATAGTCACCTACTACGTGTTATGATCCGGCAACCCCGAAGTGACAATAATCAGGACCACTCCCGGTGATGACCATAGTTTGAGGAGTTCATGTATTCATTATGTGTTCATGCTTTGGTCCGGTACTCTATTAAAAGGAGGCCTTAATATCCCTTAGTTTCCAATAGGACCCCGCTTCCATGGGAGGGTAGGACAAAAGATCTCATGCAAGTTCTTTCCCATAAGCACGTATGACTATATTCGAAATACATGCCTACATTACATTGATGAATTGGAGCTAGTTCCGTGTCACCCTATGTTATAACTGTTGCATGAATAATCGCATCTCGCATAATTCTCCATCACCGATCCAATGCCTATGAGCTTTTCACATATTGTTCTTCGCTTATTTACTTTTCCATTGCCACTGTTATAATCACTACAAAACTAGCACTGTTACTTTTGCCACCGTTACCGCTACTATCATACTACTTTGCTACTAAATACTTTGCTGCAGATATTAGGTTATCCAGGTGTGATTGAATTGAAAACTCAACTGCTAATACTTGAGAATATTCTTTGGCTCCCCTTGTGTCGAATCAATAAATTTGGGTTGATTACTCCACCCTCGAAAACTGTTGCGATCCCCTATACTTGTGGGTTATCAAGACTATTTTCTGGCGCCGTTGCCGGGGAGCACAACTCTATTCTTTGAGTCACTTGGGATTTATATCTGCTGGTCACTATGAGGAACTTGAAAGACGAGAAAACCAAAATTTATCCCTCAACTATGAGGGGAGGTAAGGAACTGCCATCTAGCTCTGCACTTGATTCACCTTCTGTTTTGAGTAAGCTTGCGACACCTAAACCTACTTCTGCTATTAATTCTGATATGTCGCATGTTATTGATGATGCCACTTCTGCTATGCATGATACTTATGATGAAACTACTTCTATGCTTGATACTCTTGTGCCACTAGGTGAATTTCTGGATGAACAACTTGCTAGGGCTAGAGAGACTGAAATTATTGAAACTGATAATATTGATGAAAGTGATGATGAAGATTCTCCTCCTAGATGTGAATTGCCTGTCGTGCCTGAGGGTTATGTTATGGATGAAGAAACTGCTAGAGACTTTCTTGCTTGCAATGATAGGAGCGATCTTAAGAAATTATTAGCTAAGCTGAAAGAAAAATATCTGAATGCTAGAATGAAATATGATCTTGCTTATGCTACTTCACCTATCTTTGTTACTGATAAGGATTATGATTTCTCTGTCGATCCTGAGATAATTACTTTGGTTGAATCTGATCCTTTCTATGGCTATGAATCTAAAACTGTTGTGGCACATCTTACTAAATTAAATGATATAGCCACCCTATTCACTAATGATGAGAAAACTCGTTACTACTATATCCTTAAATTATTTTCGTTCTCATTAAAGGGTGATGCTAAGACATGGTTTAATTCTCTTGATCCTGGTTGTGTGCGTAGTCCCCAGGGTATGATTTATTACTTCTCTGCTAAATATTTCCCTGCTCATAAGAAACAAACTGCTTTAAGGGAAATATATAATTTTGGGCAAATTGAAGAAGAGAGTCTCCCACAAGCTTGGGGGAGGCTTCTCCAATTACTTAATGCTTTACCTAATCATCCTCTCAAGAAAAATGAAATACTTGATATCTTTTATAATGGACTAACCGATGCTTCCAGAGACCACCTGGACAGTTGTGCTGGTTGTGTTTTCTAGGAAAGAACTACCGACCAGGCTGAATTGCTATTGAATAGTATGTTGACTAATGAAAATAATTGGACACTCCCTGAACCAACTCCTAAGCCAACTCCGAAGAAAAGGGGTGTTCTATTTCTTAGTCCTGAAGATATGCAAGAGGCAAAGAAATCTATGAAATAAAAAGGTATAAAAGCTGAAGATGTTAAGAATTTACCTCCTGTTGAAGAAATACATGGTCTTAATTTACCGCCTATTGAAGAAATGCATGGTCTTGATAACCCGACACAGGTAGTAAATGTAAATTCTCTCTATAGATATGATAAAGCTGAAATCCCTCCTAAGTTTGCTAGCCAATGGTTAGATGAGTTTGATAATTTTATGGTTAAGCAAGAAGATTTTAATGCTTATTTTGGTACACAACTGAAACACAATGCTTATATGATTGAACAATTGAGTGATTATATGTCTAGAGTTAAAGGTGAACTTAAACTCATTAGTAAACATGCTTCTATGGTTACCACTCAAGTAGAACAAGTAATTAAAGCTCAGAATGATTTGCTCAATGAATTAAATAGTAAGAAAAATGATAATGATGTTAGAGTTATGACTAGAGGGGGTAAAATAACTCAGGAACCTTTGTATCCCGAAGGCCACCCTAAGAGAATTGAGCAAGATTCTCAGAGAACTAATGTAGATGAACCTAGTCCTTCTAAGAGGAAGAAAAAGAAAAATGATAGGACTTTGCATGCTTCTAGTGAACTTGTTGTTGACACACCTGAGAATCCCAATGATATTTCTATTTAAATCTTTGAAACACAATCTGGTAATGAACATGAACCTAGTGATAATGTTAATGATGATGTTCATGTTGATCCTCAACCTAGTAATAACGATGATGTAGAAATTGAACCTGCTGTTGATCTTGATAACCCACAATCAAAGAATCAACGTTATGATAAGAGAGACTTTGTTGCTAGGAAGCACGGTAAAGAAAGAGAGCCATGGGTTCATAAACCCATGCCTTTTCCTCCTAAACCATCCAAGAAAAAGGATGATGAGGATTTTGAGCGCTTTGCTGAAATGATTAGACCTATCTTTTTGCGTATGCGTTTGACTGATGTGCTTAAAATGAATCCTTATGCCAAGTATACGAAGGATATTGTTACAAATAAAAGAAAGATACCAGAAGCTGAAATTTCCACCATGCTTGCTAATTATACTTTTAAGGGTGGAATACCTAAGAAACTTGGAGATCCGGGAGTACCAACTATACCATGCTCCATTAAAAGAAACTATGTTA
This sequence comes from Aegilops bicornis, assembly GCA_021605145.1. Classification (NCBI taxonomy): domain Eukaryota; kingdom Viridiplantae; phylum Streptophyta; class Magnoliopsida; order Poales; family Poaceae; genus Aegilops; species Aegilops bicornis. The sequence goes on along the minus strand of CM038670.1, from coordinate 417,014,537 downwards.
AAACTGCTTATGTGATCTTGGAGCCGGTGTTAGTGTTATGCCTCTCTCTTTATATCATAGACTTGATTTGAATAAGTTGACACCCTCTTGAAATATCTTTGCAAATGGCCGATAAATCAACTGCTATACCTGTCGGTGTTTGTGAGGATGTGCCTGTTGTGGTTGCTAACGTTACTATTGAAACGAACTTTCTTATTCTTGATATTCCCGAGGATGATAGTATGTCTATTATTCTTGGAAGACCCTTTTTGAATACTGCAGGGGCTGTTATTGATTGCAACAAGGGCAATGCCACTTTTCATGTTAATGGTAATGAGCATGCGGTACACTTTCCGAGGAAACAACCTCAAGTTGATAGTATAAACTCTATTGGAAAAATTCCATTGATTATTTTTGGAGGTTTTGAATTTCCTGTACCTACTGTCAAGAAGAAATATGATATTCTTATTATTGGGGACGTGCAAATCCCCGTTGAGGTAACCTAGTGCTATTTGAAAATTCTCCAGTTTCATGCGATTCGGAATGAGTTTGTTAACAAGACTTGATCAACCTTGTTAGTGGATTCCTTTTGATGAACATGGGATGGATGAAGTTAGAAAGCACAACCTTCTGTACCCTTCTTTTACTTTCTGTTATTTAGATTAAATAAAGTAAAAATAGTATTTTCTACCTGTTTTCTGAATTATCCGTGCAATAAAAACTTACCCTAAAAATAGAAGTTCTCCAAATGCCCTAAAATTGAAGTATGATTTTTTGGAATATTTGAGAATATCTGGCACTAAGAACATATCAGGGGGAGCAAGCACCTGGCCACGAGGGTCCAAGGCGCGCCCACACCCCCTAGGCGCGCCCCCTGCCTCGTGGGCCCATGGTGGCTCCCCTCCACTTATTCCAGCCACCACACACTCCTTCCTCCCTAAAAATCACCAGCCAGCTCAAGCACGAGTTCTAGCTCATCTTGCTGGCATTTTCAATCTCCTTGCTCAAAGCTCCATTCACAAAACTGCTTTGGGGGATTGTTCTTTGGTATGTGACTCCTCCAATGGTCCAATTAGTTTTTGTTCTAGTGCTTTATTCATTGCAAATTTTTGCTGCCTAGGTGACCCTGTTCTTGAGCTTGCATGTCAAATTTATATGGTCCCAAGTAGTTTTAATGCATGATATAGTCTCTAGGCACTTGTGGGAGTAGTTGCTATTAATTTTGTTGAGTTTGGATCACTTTATTTTAAGTTACTAAAAATTTCAGCAATTTTCAGAAATTTATGAAGAGATTTTTGAGGGGCTCTTCGAGCCAAAGCTCGAAGGATAAGCAGAGTGAAGAAAATAAGAGGCCTAAATATAATTCCCTCGCACCACGGAGGTTCGGCCTTGTGATGAGTTCTTGAGAGCAGCCGGGATTCATGATGATTTTTATGATTTGGCTGAGAATGCAGGCCTCACCGACTTCCTCCGTGACCAACGCGAACAGTATCTCTTACTCGCTAATATTTTTGTGCAAAATTTTCATTTCCATGCTAGGAGGTCACCACCTTCACTGGATTTCTATTTATATGATGAGTATAAGGAGATGTCCCTCTATGAATTTTGTGAGGTTTGCAAGTTGCCCTTTTTCGGCGTAGAGGAACCACATCGTAACGATGTGGAGGGGTTTATTAATACAATTGCTGTAGGGGAAGCGAGGAAGGTTTCCGGCCTTAAGAATTACTAGCATACACTTTCCTGTTCTACGTTACTTTGCAATATTTGCTAGTAGATGCTTAATTGGTCGCAGAAACTGTGGCAACCTTAGTGCCCCTGATATTGTCACTTTGTGCCATGCCTTGTTCCGTGATGACACATTTAGTATGGGCGCTATTGTTGCAAAGCGGTTAAATCTTAACCGTACGAAGGGCCCCATCTTGGGAGGTATTTTCGCCTCGCGCCTCGCTTCACATTTTAACATACCTATTAGGCATTATGAGAAAGAAGAAAAGTTGCTGCCCCCCGTTTTTCTAGACTATAAGAGTATGGTAGCACATGATTTTATCGTTAAGAATAGGGAAAAGACGCTTAAGTACAAACTGATATTTGATAAAATTTGCCCTGAGATTATTACTTTGCCGGCTCCTTGTTTGTTTGACTTATCTGCAGGCAAGTACCTTGTTCCATCGGAGGTCATTCACGCCTACCAAAACCCAACACCAGCTACAGAGCCAGAGCCGGAACCACAATTTGATCCTTGACGACAGTCTGTTTACCAGTGGGATCAGGAGGAGATTGCTAACTAGTGGCAACCCGAGGCTCCTTCTCGATGCGACCCGATTACAACTTTGGATATCCGCCAGGCCAGCTGTGGCAATAGACCAACTTAGGCCAAAAGCCTAAGCTTGGGGGATTACGTATTTCTCACCGACATTACATTCATGTTCACACACTCTTGCTAGTTGTTGGTGCTCATACTTTTTCGTTGTACTATCCATGCTAGTTTATTTTCCCTTTTTATGCTTTCTTCTTGTGTGTTTGAAAAACCTTAAGAAAAAACAAAAAAATAGTTGTAGCTTTTAGCTAGTTTACTTTCTTGCTTGTAGTAGTAGTAACTAAAAGAAAACCCAAAAAAAATTTTGTTCTTCTTTTGTTTGTTGGGAGCTTTACCGTGTAAATAGTTTTATTTCTTTTCTTTTCTTTGGGGGTCGATAGGAGAAGACCATAATGAAAATGTTGAAGTGGCTCTTATATACATTATTGTTGATTTAACCAAGAGCCCATATTACCTTGTCTTCTCCCTTGAATTGAATGCCTGCAGATTCCAGCTTAGTCCAAAGCACGTGCACTATTATTATTATCATCGTTCGGTCCTGCGAGTGAAAGGCAATTATGACGATATGATGAACTGATTGAGATGAGAGAAGCAGGTATGAACTCGACCTCTCTTGTTTTTGTAAATATGATTAGTTCATCGTTCCTGATTCAGCCTATTATGAATAAACATATTTGCAATGACAATTAGAGATTATAGTTGCTTATGCCATGCTTAATTATCTAGGAGATTATAATGGTTTATCTTGCGTGCCAACATGCTATTAAAATGATTGTGATGTGGTATAGTAGGGTGGTATCCTCCTTTGAATGATTCGAGTGACTCGACTTGGCACATGTTCACACATGTAGTTGAAACAAAATCAACATAGCCTCCACGATATTTATGTTCATGGTGGATTATATCCTACTCATGCTTGCACTCAATGTTTATTAATTTTCTTTGCATGTTCATGACCTGTTGTCGCTCTCTAGTTGGTCGCTTCCGGTCTTTTCTAGCCTTCACTTGTACTAAGAGGGAATACCGCTTGTGCATCCAATCCCTTAAACCCCAAAGTTATTCCATATGAGTCCACCAAACCTTCCTATATGCGGTATCTACATCGTTCCAAGTAAATTTGTATGTGCCAAACTCTAAACCTTCAAATGAAATTCTGTTTTGTATGCTCGAATAGCTCATGTATCAACTAGGGTTGTCTGTATCTTCCATGCTAGCCGGCTTATTCTCAAGAGGGGTGGACTCCGCTCCTCACTCACGAGAAAATGGCTGGTCACCGGGATGCCCAGTCCCATGCTCTAAGCAAATCAAATCAAAATAATTGCAAACAAAACTCCCCCAGGATTGTTGTTAGTTGGAGACACCCGTTGTTTCGGATAAGCCATGGACTGATGTTTGTCGGTGGAGGGGGAGTATAAACTTTACCATTCTGTTTGGGAACCGCCTATAATGTGTGTAGCATGGAAGATATCGAGATCTCTCGGTTGTTATGTTGACAATGAAAGTATACCACTCAAAATATTATTTATCTCTATTTCAAAAATCGAGCTCTGGCACATCTACAAATCCCTGCTTCCCTCTTTGAAGGGCGTATCCATTTACTTTTATGTTGAGTCATCACCCTCTTATTAAAAAGCATCAGTTGGAGAGCACTGTTGTCATTTGCATCCAATACTATTAAGTTATATTGAGTATGACTGGATCTCTTTTACCATGAATTACAATGTTTAGTCAGTCCTTGATCTTTAAAGGTGCTCTGCATTTATGTTTTGCGGTCTCAGAAAGGGCTAGCGAGATACCATCTTGTTATATCATATTATGATTGTTTTGAGAAAGTGTTGTCATCCAAGATTTATTATTATTGCTCGCTAGTTGATTATGCCATTGATATGAGTAAACATGAGACCTAAGTGTTATTGTGGATATGGTTAGTCATAATCTTTCTTTGAAAACTTGAATGCTGGCTTTACATATTTACAACAACAAGAGCAAACATAGTTTGTAAAAGTTTTTCTTTATCACTTTCGGTTTATCAACTGAATTGCTTGAGGACAAGCAAGGGTTTAAGCTTGGGGAGTTGATACGTCTCGTCGTATCTACTTTTCCAAACACTTTTGCCCTTGTTTTGGACTCTAACTTGCATGATTTGAATGGAACTAACCCGGACTGATGTTGTTTTCAGCAGAATTGCCATGGTGTTATTTTTTTTGCAGAAACAAAAGTTTTCGGAATGACCTGAAACTTCCCGGAGATTATTTTTGGAAATATTAAAAATACTGGCGAAAGAATCAAGGCCAGGGGGCCCACACCACATCACGAGGGTGGGCGCGCTTCTACCTCGTGGGCCCCCTGGTGCTCCACCGACCTCAACTCCAACTCGATATATTCGTGTTCGGGGAGAAAAAAATCAGGGAGAAGGATTCATCGCGTTTTACGATACGAAGCCGCCGCCAAGCCCTAATCTCTCTCGGGAGGGCTGATCTGGAGTCCGTTCGGGGCTCCGGAGAGGGGAATCCGTCGTCGTCGTCATCATCAACCATCCTCCATCACCAATTTCATGATGATCACCGCCTTGCTTGAGTAATTCCATCGTAGGCTTGCTGGACGGTGGTGGGTTGGATGAGATTTATCATGTAATCGAGTTAGTTTTGTTAGGGTTTGATTCCTAGTATCCACTATGTTTTGAGATTGATGTTGCTATGACTTTGCTATGCTTAATGCTTGTCACTAGGGCCCGAGTGCCATGATTTCAGATCTGAACCTATTATGTTTTCATGAATATATGTGAGTTCTTGATCCTATCTTGCAAGTCAATAGTCACCTACTATGTGTTATGATTTGGCAACCCCGAAGTGACAATAATCGGGATCACTCCCGGTGATGACCATAGTTTGAGGAGTTCATGTATTCACTATGTATTAATGCTTTGGTCCGGTACTCTATTAAAAGGAGGCCTTAATATCCCTTAGTTTCCGATAGGACCCCGCTGCCACGGGAGGGTAGGACAAAAGATGTCATGCAAGTTCTTTCCCATAAGCACGTGTGACTATATTCGGAATACATGCCTACATTACATTGATGAACTGGAGCTAGTTCTATGTCACCCTATGTTATAATTGTTGCATGAATAATCGCATCCAGCATAATTCTCCATCACCGATCCAATGCCTACAAGCTTTTCACATTTATTGATCTTCGCTTATTTACTTTTCCATTGCCATTGTTACAATCACTACAAAAATATCACTGTTACTTTCGCCACTGTTACTGCTACTATCATACTACTTTGCTACTAAATACCTTGCTGCAGATATTAGGTTATCCAAGTGTGGTTGAATTGAAAACTTAACTGCTAATACTTGAGAATATTCTTTGGCCCCCCTTGTGTCGAATCAATAAATTTGGGTTGAATACTCCACCCTCGAAAACTGTTGCGATCCCTATACTTGTGGGTTATCACGGATTGCCTACAAGTGAGGAACATGATAGCCCTGAGGAATTTGATAGATCAAATATCCGACCATTGCTGTGCTACGCGCCAGCTATCCCAAAATATCTACCCACCTAATGGTCATATCATTGAAAGGCATTTATGTCTTATCATGTCGGGTTGCTCCCTAGGCTATAAATAGCCGCCCCTACAACCACTAGCTAGTTGGCTGCTCCAAGAGAAACTGACACTTTTCATTGAGAGCATCCCATCCTCCGAGGACTTTGAGCGAAAATCATCAAGTGAGGAAAACCCAAACCCAAACACCTACAAACCCAAAGTGATTGAGCATCATCAAGAGATTGTTCTGTGTGGAACCGGCGCTTGTTACCTTTGAGGATCGTGCATCCTCCAGACGGTTAGGCGTCATGGTCTAGAGCATCCAAGAGGATATTTTGGATCGCCGAGGATCGAAGTCTGTGAAGGTTTGGAAGTCACCTGAAGACTTACCACGAGTGATTGGGCGAGGTCTGTGTGACCTTAGCTCAAGGAGAATACGGTGAGGACTGTGTGTCCGGGATTGTGTGTCCTCAGGTTTAAATACCTAGCCGCTCCAACCAGACGTGCGACTATGACACCAATTGGAACTGGTCTACCAAATCACTATCTTCACCAAGCTACTGGTTCTATTTCCTCAACCCTTTCATTTCCTCATTCAGATACTGTTGTACTTGATCTTTACTGTTTGAAGACTTTGACTGAAGACTTTCTCAATTTTCTCAATCCTATTTCTTCGGTCAGTTTGTCTTCAGCCTGCATGTCTTGTGTTTACGCTTCCTGTACTCATTGCTTGCTTTCAATTCATCACGATGACTGTGCTTTTGTTCTGTTATGCATGCATCTGAGTACTTATTCCGCTGCTAGATGTTCGTGACTTAGGAATTTCCTCACCCTGAAATTCCTCAGTGACGAATTTGTAAAAATCGCCTATTCACCCCCTCTAGTCGATATAACGCACTTTCAATTGGTATCAGAGCAAGGTACTCCCTTGTTCTATGTGATTTTCGTTTAACCGCCTGGATTTTTAGTTATGTCGACCCAGGAATGAAGACTGTGTCTTGCCCCATCTTTGACTGTCATGATTATCCCAAGTGGAAGGCCATGATGAAGAAGCGCCTCATGGCGATGAACAACGAACTGTGGACCATCACTGAGATTGGTCTTACCGATCTATGCAAGATGGCGGAGGCTGCTGATATTCGCAAGTACACCCTACTTAACCTCACGGCGAAGGACATCATCTGCTCCTGTCTGTCCCAATATCAGTCAGGATTATTATGCATCTCAGCCATGCGAAGCTTATCTGGGACCACCTCTCTAAGGTCTATGAAGGTCATCGATCTCATCACGATCCCTGGTTTGAGGATTTCAAGGAATCGCTCAAGGCAATGACTTCCGATCTAGAATCATCATCCTCTGTACCATGCCTTATGGCAAAAGGTGCCAATGTGACTGAATGCTACCTATTTGAGTACAGTGATGATGAATCTGGTGATGAATTTGGACCCAGCTATACCAATCTTGCTTCCCTTGCCACTAAACAACAAAGAGTTTTGGAAAAGGTTCAAAATATGCTTGATGAAAGCGATGATATGTTGGGTGAAGAAATGGATCGCACTCAAACCTTGACTGATAATCTTGAGACTTGGTCCAAGTTTGATAACCTTCAGAGTCATCATAACACTCTCTTATATGATCATGAGAAGCTTTCTTATGAATTTCTTCAAAGAAAACAAGATCTTGAAAAGCTAAGGGTGAGTTATGAAGATCTTCAGAATGAGCGTGATTCATTACTTGCTCAACAGATCAGTGCCGCTTAGGAAGAATTCATTCCACCATGTTTGGAATGCATTGAACGTGAATCTGCTAATTATTCACCTGAAAGTTCAAATGCTTCTATTACTGCAAATTCTTCAACTCTCTCTGCTATCACAAATTCCTCATCTGAGGATACTGCTAGTATCACTGACAATGCAGGGCTCAAGGAATTGTATGTGACAGGCATGTACAAAAGCCTCAAAGGGCATTCTTGATACCCCACAAGTATAGGGGATCGCAACAGTTTTCGATAAGTAAGAGTGTCGAACCCAACGAGGAGCTAAAGGTATAACAAATATTCCCTCAAGTTCTATCGACCACCGATACAACTCTACGCACGCTTGACGTTTACTTTACCTAGAACAAGTATGAAACTAGAAGTACTTTGCAGGTGTTTCTGGATAAGCAAGCAAGAAAGTAAAGAGCACGAAAATAAAACTAGGGGCTGTTTAGACAAAAGATACAACTAAAGTAAATATGGCGAGTGTGGAAAAGTGGTGGTAGGAGTTGTGGAATTGTCCCTAGGCAACTGACTATGTTACTAGACCGATAATCGTTATTGCAATTCTATTTGAGGGAGAGGCATAAGCTAACATACTTTCTCTACTTGGATCATATGCACTTATGATTGGAACTCTAGCAAGCATTCGCAACTACTAAAGATTCATTAAGGTAAAACCCAACCATAGCATTAAAGCATCAAGTCCCCTTTATCCCATACGTAAACAACCTACTTACTGGGGTTTGTGTTTCAGTCACTCACGCAACCCACTATAAGCGAATCATGAACGCATTGCAACACCCTATAGCGGAATCCCTCACGCTTATGCCGACACGGAGGGCACCATAGGACAGCACCAATAATAAAACATGCAACTCAAATCAATCATAGCAATTCATCAATCACCGATAGGACAACGAAAATCTACTCAGACATCATAGGATGGCAACACATCATTGGATAATAATATGAAGCATAAAGCACCATGTTCAAGTAGAGGGTAAAGCGGGTTGCGGGAGAGTGGACCGATGAATATAGAAGGGGAAGGTGATATAGAAGGGGGGGGAGGGCGCGCCCCCTGCCTCGTCACCACCTCGGGCACCGTCTCGCGTGGATTTTTCTTCTGGAATTTTCCATATTTTCCAAAAATAAGCTCCGTCCATTTTTATCCCGTTTGGATTCCATTTGATATGGATATTCTGCGAAACATAAAACATGCAACAGACAGGAACTGGCACTGGGCACTAGATCAATATGTTAGTCCCAAAAATAATATAAAAAGTTGCCAAAAAGTATATGAAAGTAAATAATATTGGCATGGAACAATCAAAAATTATAGATACGATGGAGACGTATCAGCATCCCCAAGCTTAATTCCTCCTCGTCCTCGAGTAGGTAAATGATAAAAAAGAATAATTTTTGATGTGGAATGCTACCTAGCATAATCTTGATCATATGTCTAATCATGGCATGAATATTAAGACACGAGTGATTCAAAGCAATAGTCTATCATTTGACATAAAAACAATAATACTTCAAGCATACCAACCAAGCAATTATGTCTTATTGAAATAACAAAGCCAAAGAAAGCTCATCCCCACAAAATCATATAGTCTGTCTATGCTCCATCTTCACCACACAAAGCATTCACGTCATGCACAACCCCGATGGCAAGCCAAGCAATTGTTTCATACTTTTGATGTTCTCAAACCTTTTCAACTTTCACGCAATACATGAGCGTGAGCCATGGACATAGCACTATAGGTGGAATAGAATATGATGATGGGTGTTATGTGGAGAAGACAAAAAAGGAGAAAGTCTCACATCGACGCGGCTAATCAACGGGCTATGGAGATGCCCATCAATTGATGTCAATGCGAGGGGTAGGGATTGCTATGCAACGGATGCACTAAGAGCTATAAGTGTATGAAAGCTCAACAAAAGAAACTAAGTGGGTGTGCATCCAACTTGCTTGCTCATGAAGACCTAGGGCATTTGAGGAAGCCCATCGTTCGAATATACAAGCCAAGTTCTATAATGAAAATTCCCACTAGTATATGAAAGTGACAACATAGGAGACAATCTATATGAAGAACATGGTGCTACTTTGAAGCACAAGATATGAGACTCACTACATGAAGAACATGGTGCTACTTTGAAGCACAAGTGTGTAAAAAGAGATAGTAACATTGCCCCCTTTTTTTTGCGGGCTTCTTTGGCCCCATTTTTTTATTTAGGCTTCTTTGGCCTCTCTTTTTTTGGGGCAATGCTCTAATAATGATGATCATCACACTTATATTTACTTACAACTTGATATTACAACTCGATACTAGAACAAAGATATGACTCTATATGAATGCCTCCGCCGGTGTATCGGGATGTGCAATGATCTAGCGTAGCAATGACATCAAAAAATGGACAAGCCATGCAAACATCATGCTAGCTATCTTACGATCATGCAAAGCAATATGACGATAAATGCTCAAGTCATGTATATGATGATGATGGAAGTTGCATGGCAGTATATCTCGGAATGGCTATGGAAATGCCATAATAGGTAGGTATGGTGGCTGTTTTGAGGAAGATATAATGAGGCTTATGTGTGACAGAGCGTATCGTATCACGGAGTTTGGATGCACCGTGAAGTTTGCACCAACTCTCGAGGTGAGAAAGGGCAATGCACGGCATCAAGAGGCTAGCAATGATGGAAGGGTGAGAGTGCGTATAATCCATGGACTCAACATTAGTCATAAAGAACTCACATACTTATTGCAAAAATCTATTAGTCATCGAAACAAAGTACTACACGCATGCTCCTAGGGGATAGATTGGTAGGAAAGACCATCGCTCGTCCCCGACCGCCACTCATAAGGAAGACAATCAATAAACACCTCATGCTCCGACTTCGTTACATAACGGTTCACCATACGTGCATGCTACGGGACATGCAAACCTCAACACAAGTATTTCTCAATTTCACAATTACTCAACTAGCACGACTCTAATATCACCACCTTTATATCGCAAAACTATTGCAAGGAATCAAACATATCATATTCAGCGATCTACAAGTTTTATGTAGGATTTTATGACTAACCATGTGAATGACCAGTTCCTGTCATCTCTCTAAATAGATATAAGTGAAGCAAGAGAGTTTAATTCTTTCTACAAAAGATATGCCCACGCTCTAACAAGTATAAGTGAAGCAAAAGAGCATTCTACAAATGGCGTTTGTCTATGTAAAGAGAAAGCAGGCAATCCAAACTTCAAATGATATAAGTGAAGCACATGAAGCATTCTATAAAGCCATACTCAAAAGATATAAGTGAAGTGCAATGAGCATTCTATAAATCAACCAAGGACTATCTCATACCAGCATGGTGCATAAAAGAAAAATAAAAACCTAATTGCAAAAGACGCTCCAAGACTTGCACATAATGCATGAACGAAACGAATCCAAAAACATACCGATACTTGCTGAAGAAAGAGGGGATGCCTCCCCAGCATCCCAAGCTTAGATGCTTGAGTCTCCTTGAATATTTACTTGGGGTGCCTCGGGCATCCCCAAGCTTGAGCTCTTGCCTCTCTTCCTTCTTCTCACATCGAGACCTTCTCGATCATCGAACACTTCATCCACACAAAACTCCAACAGAAAACTCGGTAAGATCCGTTAGTATAATAAAGCAAATCACTACTCTAAGTATTGTTGAAAACCAATTCATATTTTGTTTTTGCATTGTGTCTACTGTAATATAACTTTTTCATGGTTTAACCCACTGATATAAATTGATAGTTTCATCAAAACAAGCAAACTATGCATCAAAAACAGAATCTGTCTAAAACAGAACAGTCTGTAGCAATCTGAACATTCACCATACTTCTGATACTTGAAACATTATGCCAACATTAGGAAAAATAAACAATTTTTACAGAAAGACAGTGCAAAAAGAATCAGAACCATTTGACGTTCCAGTAAAAAATTAAAATTCGCGCACTACAGCCAAAGTTTACATCCTGCACTGCACAAACCAACAAGCATTGTAAACATCCTAAAGGCAAACCTTGGCACATTATTTTTATAATACAATGGAATTGTACAAGGGGATAATTATTTTTGTTGAAAAGTTTCTGTAATCAATATTCACAAAGTTGCCGTGAGCACGAACAAAGTTCAAGGAGCTCTCCCACTTCAACAATGCTTGTCTTTCTCACTTTCACTTTTCTTTTTGAAAAGTTTTGGGTTCCCCTCTTTATTTTTGTTGTTTTTAAACTATGAAAGCACTCAACAGAAATAAATGACTCTCTAAAACTTCCAGGTTGTCTCCTGGCAGCGCTTTCTTTAAAGCCATTAAGCTAGGCATATAGTGCTCAAGTAATGAATCCACCCGGATCCCAAGGTATATCAAAGCCAATTTTAATTAGCAATGATTTGTAATTTAGTAGTGAGCACAAAGTAACATACATCAAGATACAACAAAGTCTAACTCTCTTCCTATGCATCGGCATGTCATAAAAGAACAACTCATGCATACATAGTAAAGGCCAATGCATAGTATAAGCAGTTTCTTGCAATTTCATCGTATTGGAAACATAAAGAGGCGGAGATATAGTTCCTCTCTCATAATAATTGCAAGTAGGAGCAGCAAGCACATGCATATTATATTCATCAAAATCATCATGTGCAATAGTAAAAGGCAACCCATCAATATAATCCTTAATAAGGGCAAACTTCTCCGATATAGTATATTCGGGAGAATTCAAAAAGATAATAGGACTATCATGAGTGGGTGCAATAGCAACAATTTCATGTTTAACATAAGGAACTATAACAAGTTCATATCCATAAACATAATTCATATTGGCATCTTGGCCACAAGCATAGCAAGCATCATCAAAAAGGTATATTTCAAAAGAATCATAGGGATCATAACAGTCATCATAGCAATCATCCTTCGGTAAGCACGAAGGGGAATTAAACAATGTATGAGTTGAAGAGTTACTCTCATTAGAAGGTGGGCACGGGTAGCTAATCCGCTCGTCCTCCTTTTGTTCTTCGCTCTCCTCATCATCTTTTTCATCCAATGAGCTCACAGTTTCATCAATTTCTTCTTCCATAGATTCATGCAAAATATTAGTCTCTTCTTGGACAGCGGAGACTTTCTTAATAAGCGCATTAATATAGGCATTGTATTCATAATTCTCATAGCAATATTTGAGGATAGCTAAATTTTCAGATCTATAAACAGCATCATCAAAATCATCAATCTCTTTAAACATAGATTCAATTTCATAAGCACCCATAAAAGCAACAAATTCTTCTATTTGTTCCACATCATAGTAATCATATATACCTCTAGCATAAGAAGCCAAGGTTTCATTATCATTAAATTTGCATAAAAAGGGAGGTGTGGAGCATTCATCCTAGAGCAACAAGTATAATCATATTCCAAGCATAGTTGTCTAGCATACCACTGCAACATAATAAATTGATCCCATAATAGTTTCCCTTTTTGTGTCGAGCGATAATCCCTAAAGTATTCACGTTGATCCAACGTGTCTCCCATTATAAAGTTGAATGGGGTTTTCTCAAGATTATCAAAGTAGTACATAATATTTCTCACATAATGAGAATCGGGGGTTTAGGAGTTACCCCATCTACATGAGTAGCAAGTACCTCTAATTTTTTTGGTATTTTGTGTTCCATATCCATAACTAAAGATAGAGAACGACTTAGAACAGCAAATAAAAATTACTTAGTGATAAAGCAAACAAGCACACACGAGAATATTCACCCCAAGCTATTGCTCCCGACAGCGGCGCGGAAAAAGGTCTTGATAACCAACAAGTATAGGGGATAGCAACAGTTTTCGATAAGTAAGAGTGTCTAACCCAACGAGGAGCTAAAGGTAGAACAAATATTCCCTCAAGTTCTATAGACCACCTATAAAAATCTCATGCAACTTAGCGTTTACTTTACCTAGAACAAGTATGAAACTAGAAGTACTTTGTAGGTGTTTTTGGGTAAGCAAGCAAGAAAGTAAAGAGCACGAAAATAAAACTAGGGGCTGTTTAGATAAAGACACAACTAAAGTAAATATGGCGAGTGTGGAAAAGTGGTGGTAGGAGTTGTGGAATTGTCCTTAGGCACTGACTATGTTACTAGACCGATAATCGTTACTGCAATTCTATTTGAGGGAGAGGCATAAGCTAACATACTTTCTCTACTTGGATCATATGCACTTATGATTGGAACTCTAGCAAGCATCCGCAACTACTAAAGATTCATTAAGGTAAAACCCAACCATAGCATTAAAGCATCAAGTCCCTTTATCCCATACGTAAACAACCTACTTACTCGGGTTTGTGTTTGATCACTCACGCAACCCACTATAAGCGAATCATGAACGCATTGCAACACCCTACAGCGGGAATCCCTCACGCTTATGCCGACACGGAGGGCACCACAGGACAACACCAATAATAAAACATGCAACTCAAATCAATCATAGCAATTCATCAATCACCGATAGGACAACGAAAATCTACTCAGACATCATAGGATGGCAACACATCATTGGATAATAATATGAAGCATAAAGCACCATGTTCAAGTAGAGGGTAAAGCGGGTTGCGGGAGAGTGGACCGCTGAATATAGAAGGGGGAAGGTGATGGAGATGTTGGTGAAGATGACGACGGTGTTGATGAAGATCGCGGTGATGATGATGGCCCCCGGTAGCGCTCCGCCGCCACCGGAAGCAAGGGGGAGAGAGCCCGCCTTCTTCTTCTTCTTCCTTGACCTCCTCCCTAGATGGGAGGAGGGTTTCCCCTCTGTTCCTTGGCTCCCATGGCTTGGGAGGGGCGAGAGCCCCTCCGAGATTGGATCTATCTCTCTGTTTCTGCGTTCTGTTCTTTTCGTTCTGGCTCTGTTTCACCGTTTCGCGTATATATGGAGATCCTAACTCCGATTGGCCTCAAACCTTCGCCCAGATTTTTTCCGAATATTATCTTTCTTGCGGGAAAGAAGAGCATCAACCGCCTTACGGTGGGCTCACGAGGGTAGGCGGCGCGCCCGGGGGGTGGGGGTGGGGGGGAGGGCCCGCCCCCTGCCTCGTGACCACCTCGGGCACCGTCTCGCGTGGATTTTTCTTCTGGAAGTTTCCATATTTTCCAAAAATAAGCTCTGTCCAATTTTATCCCGTTTGGATTCCGTTTGATATGGATATTCTGCGAAACATAAAACATGCAACAGACGAGGCGGCACTGAGCCTTTGGATCAATATGTTAGTCCCAAAAATAATATGAAAAATTGCCAAAAAGTATATGAAAGTGAGTAATATTGGCATGGAACAATCAAAAATTATAGATACGACGGAGACGTATCAGGCATCAGGCACTTTGTGATGTGCTTAAAAAGCAGATCCTCAATAGAAACCCTAGGGAAGAGGGCATTGACTTTGAGAGGAAACTCAATGCTGATGGGACCTACTGGAAACCTGAGCAGTACCCCCAAAACCTCATGGGTTGCTGCGAAAGGACCTCCTGTAGATCCATCTACTTTATCTAGCTTTACATGTGAATCTTGATATTCTTCTGATGAGTCATTTGACTCCAACTATAAACTATTCAAAAATCAGAATGGTGAAGTATTTGCTAGATATGTTGGCACTAACTGCAGGAACGGTCCCCCTATGAAGAAAATCTGGGTTCCCAAAAGATGCCTTGAAAGTCTTCAGGTAAATGTCATCATGACACCACCTGTGAAGAATAGGAACACCAGATCAAATTCTTCATATGGAGCAAAGTCTTCTTATGGATCCAAGTCCTCATTTGGACCACATTCCTCACGTGGATCAAATTCCTCACAAGGATCAAAGTCCTTATATGAACATCATCATGCTAACACTTCTGTTTCGCAAAAAAGATCTAAGGGCTATGAATATGTGCATTATTCTTCAAACCATTATGTTCATAAGTCCTCGAAGAATTTCTCTGTTTATTCATATGCTTACTCTAACCCCTCTTATGTGAAACAAAGTGGATTGGCGTCTATGCCACCTTTCTCTTATGGAGCTCGCAGAATGATGAACTCTTTGCCACCCCTCCAGATGTGGGCGGTGAATAAAAATGTAACATCCCAAATTTCAATTTGGAATGTTATACATAGGTCATCCATGCATATCATATTTTTATTGCAATTCGTTTGCAATCCTCGAAATCCTAAGCAACTCAAGGACCCTCGGAGAGAGTTGAGGATTTTTCCCAATTTTCATATTTGAATTTTATCAAATAATGAAGACGAGGATTTTGATTTTAATTATTTTATCTCCGGAAAATATTTCATTTTAAAATAATAAATGAGGGGAGATAATATGACTTCTCCAAAATAATTGAAATATCGGAGGAAAAATGTTAAAGTCATTATTTGGTTTTTATTTGATTTTATTTGCCCTAGGAAAATTTGCATGTTTTAAAAAATTGCATTTTAGTGGCCAAGAAAAGTTCATCTTGTTCTAAATATTTCATTTAGACGGAGAAAACTTGTTTTGGTATTTTTAGATTTTTATTTATTTTTCTAGGATTTTTCTAGGTTTCGGCGGAACGTTTAAAAAAAAGAGAGAGACCGATGGGCCTAGGGCCCGGGCGAGCCCGGCCCAACCAGCCGCCCGCCTCCTCCTGCCAGCCCGCCGCCGAGGACTCGAGTCAGGCGGACTCACGCCCGCCTTGCCCCTCCTCCAAGTCGCGCCCGCCCCTTTATATCGCCGCCACCCCCTAGCCACCACCACCAACCGCCGCCCGGGCAGGCGAGCCCGAGCCCCGAGCCGCCCGCCCAGTCGCCGCCGCCAGCCTCTAGCCGCCGCTCCTCCCGCCGCCACCCTTTCTCGCCGAGCCCGCCGCCCCTCACCGCCCGGAGTCGCCTCGCCTCAGACGACCTCGCTGGAGGTAGCCGCCCGCCGCCCGGTTTTTAAAGAAAAACCCTTCGGTTTTAGAAAAACCCTAGTTCGCTTTTATATAGATCGGTTTTATTCTCGGTTTATTTGCTTAGCGGCGTTATTTCGTTCGTTCGTTTTAACGAACGTGTTCGTCGTTTAGTTTCTTCTAACGAACGTTCGTTCGTTAAGCCGTTCGTCGTTTTTCTTTTTATCGGATTTATTCCGCTATTTTCCTGATCGCGATTTCTGATCCGATGTTCGTACTAGTGTAACTTTTCGCTCGTTTATCGGAATCAGGCGATTCAAGCGCCTGGAGTTTCATCTCGAAACCCTCTTTCCGAATAATCAACTCAAACAAGTTTTTGTCTCTGTAAAATTTGACCCTAGTTCAGATTAGTAACGGATCTTATTTCTTTCGCCGTTTGAGTTTCCTTGCTTCGTTTGGTTTGATTCTTTTGCGAACCGGAGTTCTTAAATTGAACTTTCTGGTCAACCTCTTTGAGTTGAGTTTTGCTTGTGCATCTTTGCTTGTTGCTTATGTATGTATTATTTGCTTGCGATAGAATTCCCGGAGTGTGAAGCGTGTTACTACGAGTCTCTAGGATTCACGGATCGTCAGCAAGGCAAGTAACACTTTGATCATACTCTTTTCATACCCATGTTTTATGCATTAGTTTCAACCCTCAAACATTGCATGATTAGGATGTCATTAACTTGTGGGTTGGGAAGTAGTAGTTGAGGTAGAACCTATTACCCTGTTACTATCAAACCCTTGGGAGTTACTTCTACATGTTGTTATTATTGCTATGCTATGCTCGTAGACGTGGTTTGGGTTCGAGTGAATCCATGACAGATGTGAGATTGTTAACTAATGGTTTACTTTAAGGTGGCAACTTTAATACACATCTCGGTGGATTGAGGCACCTGGAACCCAGTGTTGTCTGTTTTATTTTTGGAAATCCAGGGGTACCCGTGTGATCTTCCTATGGACCGCCACCCAGGCTTAAAGGGAACTGAGATTATTAATGCTAGAAACTTTCGTGTGCAGCCACAAGCTATTATGGGCTCTAGCATAGTTGAGTAAGTTACGTGAAGCTCTTGAAGAGGTAGATCAGCAGGTAGTGGGTTTTGTAGGTTTGGTATGGTCTACCC
Organism: Aegilops bicornis; assembly: GCA_021605145.1. Taxonomy (NCBI): domain Eukaryota; kingdom Viridiplantae; phylum Streptophyta; class Magnoliopsida; order Poales; family Poaceae; genus Aegilops; species Aegilops bicornis. The sequence goes on along the minus strand of CM038670.1, from coordinate 416,996,852 downwards.
GGAGTAGAGAGTTAATGTTTCCGAAAGACTATGTCTCGGTCATCCGTTTCTCAAACACCATGTAGTGCAAGAAATCAACGGAGGTGATCGAGTCTTGTGGGGAAAAGTGCGCAAACCTCTGCAGAGTGTACAATCTAATCATGGTTAGACGTGTCCCCGGTTATGGACAATTGTGAGTATCTAGTACTTGAGTATTCACATGTATCTCATCACTCTTAACTAATATTGCTGGGATGTTAATTACCTTAATTGGGATTGAGTTGGGGTTATTCCTTCTCAATGATGTTTCAACCACCATGATAGTTAAATTAAAATTTATTCCTTTGTTGTAGGGAAAAATTGGCTTTTATAAAAAGCTGTAATCGTAGAGCTTTCCACCAGCCAATTATGCATGTAGTGGTAGCATTATTCTGTTATTGCTCTATTGTGTTACATTGCCGATATTCCATGTGATGACCCGTTCTCGGGCTGCAGCGTATTATGTTGCAGACTTTTCGAACGAGGAGTAAGGTTCGATAGGTCGTTGCCGTGCAGCTCGACTATGCCGTTGGAGTTGATGGACTCACTTTATCTTCCAAGCCTTCCATTTGTTATCGTATTAGATGGCCTTAAGCCATATTATTGTAATAAGTTCTCTTTTGAGACATTCGTGTAATAAGTGTGTGATTGCTACTCATTATAAATCCTTCGAGTCTTGTGTGTGTCGACATTCTTGATCCGAGGATGACCATGAAACATAGAGACTTGACCATCCGAGGCCGGGTCGCTACAAGATGGTATCGAGCACACGAAAGTGTAGGACACGACCACTAAGATGAACCATAGGTCACTCTTCTCTACTCATTTCGACTTCTCTCCATTTTTCAACTCTTGAGGATGACGGAGATGAAGAACAAGTTTGCACAACCGGATGAAGACACACCTTTTGGGCGCCACTTGAAGGAAGTCACTAGGTACCTGAATATTGGAATACCAAGCTTCACCGGGACGTACAACGCCACTTTACTTGAAGAAGAGCGCTGGATGATTCAAGTACAAGTTCCAGGAAGGACATTCTCGCCAACTTCCAAGCCCATAGAGTTTTCTTTCGAAGCACCCACCTGGAGCCTTGGCAAGAGTATGGCAGCCCACATTACCATGGGACGCATTGGAGAAGTCTACAACAGGGAGCTTAAAGACACCGAGGGAGTCCTGGATTAGGGGGTGTACGGATAGCCGAACTATCACCGTTGGCTGGACTCCTGGACTATGAAGATACAAGATTGAAGACTTCGTCCCGTGTCCGGATGGGACTTTCCTTGGCGTGGAAGGCAAACTTGGCGATACGGATATGTAGATCTCCTACCATTGTAACCGACTCTGTGTAACCCTAACCCTATTCGGTGTCTATATAAACCGAAGAGTTTTAGTCCATAGGAAAAACAACAATCATACCATAGGCTAGCTTCTAGGGTTTAGCCTCTCTGATCTCATGTAGATCTACTCTTGTACTACCCATATCATCAATATTAATCAAGCAGGAGTAGGGTATTACCTCCACCGAGAGGGCCCGAACACAGGTAAAACATCGTGTCCCTTGTCTCCTATTACCATCCGCCTAGACGCATACGATTCGGGACCCCCTACCGAGATCCGCCGGTTTGACACCGGCAGACACCATCTACCAAATATGTGGGCCTTGAGGCGAGCAATGGGAAGTAATCAGCACCAAGAAGGATAGATCCATTGCAGCTTACATCCGAGAGCTAAACCAGCACATTCGACGTCGGGAGAACCGGATGTCTTGTGAGACATGATGGATTTGAAGAAAGGCGAAAACTAGGATCATCGAGCTGGAGGAAGAACTCAAGTTTACACGCGATGGATATGAGGAGGAAATCAAGACACTACTGGAGAAGAATGACGACCTAGTCAAGAAGATCGGAGTCTTCATGGGAGGATCAGCACCGGAAGAAGAGGAAGAAGATCCCACTTGTCCGGACAACTACATCATCATCGACGACACCGATTCCGATCCAAGTGATGATGACTATGAAGACGAAGCTGGAGCAGACATCATGGAGTCTTCCACCGATCAAAATTTCTAGATGACCACCATATAATAGTAGTATTCCCCCATGTAACTAGCAGTAGTTGAGCACTTTTGTGATAGTCCTAGACCGTCTGTATGCCCTTGCTTGATTGATTGAATGAATGTTTGTGTTTGCCTCATGTGCATATGGGTAGTGTTTTCTCACTAGACCTCTTTCTATTTTAATCTCTTCCATCTAAACCCACCAGATGCCTCCGAGTCGTGACCCCGGTTTTGTTTTCCCACCGGAGCTCACCCAGTTGATCCAAAGCGAGAATGCCTTGATGCAATTGCTAGTTCGAGAACCAGGGCAATGCCAACAACAACAACAACAACCCGCCACCGGTGGACAATTTAGCCCGTTTACGAGGTTACAACCGCGGTGTTTTCCGGTAGCACCGAGCCAATAGTTCTTGATGATTGGCTACGCCCGTATTGGAAGGAGTTAACCACCACGGGATGCACGGATCTTTGAGAAGGTGGGCTTTGCCGCACATCAATTGGATGGACCGGCAACGCATGGTGGGAGAACTACACGACTACTTTTCCTATAGCCAATGTCATTTGGGACCGGTTCAACAAGCTTTTCGCCAAGACCCATGTCTCAAGCGGAGCCATGCAGATGAAGAAGCGTGAGTTTCGCAACTTACGCCCGGGGAACCGTCTTGTGGCCCGATGCGTGGATGAGTTTAGCAAGTTATCACGCTATGCCCCGATGATGTGGCCACAGATGCCGCTAAGCAGGAGAAGTTTATGGAAGGGCTGAAAGATGAGAAGAGTATGCAGTTGATGTTGTCAACTTTCAATAAATACCAGGAGTTGGTAGACAACGACCTAATGATTGAAGGAAAGCAGCAGCAAATTGAGAGCCGTAAGAGGAAGTACGGACAAGGGAAGTACAACTCAGGAGCTCACCAGAAGCCTCACTTAACCCCGAGCTCGGGAGGACTTGTTCATAACCATGGAGGTCATAACCATACTAGAGGAGGATCGCATAATCAAAATGGTGCGAAGAACGGGAATGGGAATGGACTCAACAATAATCAGAATCGCTCTAACCCATCTACACCCGCCAAGAGGGACTTAAGCCAAGTTATTTGCTTTAAGTGTGGGAAGACAGGGCACTATGCCAATGACTGCCCTGAAGGAAGGAATGGAAACGGAAATGGGAGCGCTGGGAAGTAGCCCAATCCATTCAACAAAGGACAAGTGAACCATGTTAACGTGGAGGAAGTCGAAGAGCAGCCGGACGCGGTAATAAGTACGTTTTTGGTTCAGTCATTTACCGCTCTTGTTCTTTTTAAATCTTTGGTGCATCGCATTCATACATATCAAGGGGATTTGTGGATAAGTTTAAGTTACCAACCCAAACCCTTAGGACCCCTCTTTTAGTGAGCTCGCCTGGAGCAGAGTACATGGCTAGCAGATGGTGCACCAGATACCCCTAATCATTGGCACGCATGTTTTCCGTCGACCTAATCATCTTGGAGTCACAAGGATTGGATGTGATATTAGGTATGGACCGGATGTCAAGTATGGAGGAAGTATTGACTGTGCTAGCAAGTCAATTTATCTTACCACCGGAGAAAAAGGATTAAGTATGTATCTAGGCATGTGCCTAGGAGGAGCCAAGTGAATACCCTCACGGGAGTTGTACAGGAGGAAGTACCTGTAGTAAAAGATTTTTCGGATGTTTTCCCTGAAGAGTTACCAGGCATGCCACCAGATAGAGACATCGAGTACTTGATAGAGCAATTGCCGTGCACAGGCCAATATCCAAGAGACCCTATCGGATGCCCGCAAATGATCTCGGAGGAAATCAAAAGCAGATCAAGGAGTTATTGGAGAAAGGTTACATTCAGAGAAGTTCATCACCTTGGGGAGCCCCAAAGATTTTGGTGGAGAAGAAGGATAAATCCACGAGGATGGTTGTTGATTACCGAGCTCTAAATGAAGTAACGATAAAGAACAAGTATCCCTTACCGATGATTAATGATTTGTTTGATCAGTTGCAAGGAGCTAAGGTGTTTTCGAAGATTGATCTACGATCAGGATACCATCAGTTGAAAATCTGAGAGAAGGATATACCAAAGACAGCGTTTACCACAAGGTATGGATTATATGAGTATACGGTCATGTCATTTGGACTGACTAACGCCCCTGCCTATTTCATGAGTATGATGAACACGGTGTTCATGGAGTATTTGGACAAGTTTGTTGTGGTGTTTATTGATGATATTATGGTATACTTGAAGAACGAAGAGGAGCACGCGGAACACTTGCGTTTGGTTCTCGAGAAACTTCGAGGAACACCGATTATACGCCAAATTCAGCAAATACGAGTTTTGGTTGAAGGAAGTTGGATTTCTTGGGCATGTTATATCGGGAGAGGGTATAGCAAGAGATCCCAAGAAGGTTCGATCGATCCTTTGAATGGTTGGCACCCACTTCAGTTGGCGAGATCCGCATGATTTCCTTGGACCGGTGGATATTATCGGAGATTCATTGAGAAATTTTCCAAGATTGCCAAGCCAATGACTGAATTGCTAAAGAAGGATACTAAGTTTAAATGGACAGAAGATTGCGAGGCCAGTTTTTAGGAGTTGAGGAAACGGTTGACTACAGCCCCAGTGCTGACATTGCTAGATATACATAATGAGTTTCAAGTGTATTGTGACGCCTCACGCTTGGGACTTGGATGTGTGCTTATGCAGGACGGAAAAGTTGTTTCGTATGCCTCCACGACAAGCTGAAGCCTCATGAGTTGAACTATGCCACGCATGATTTGGAGTTAGCAGCCGTAGTGCATGCATTAAAGACCTGGAGACATCATCTCATTGGAAACCGTTGTGATGTGTACACGGATCATAAGAGTTTGAAGTACATTTTCACACAGAAGGAGTTGAACCTCAGATAGAGGAGATGACCGGAACTTATAAAGGATTACGATACGAAGCTACACTATCATCCAGGAAAGGCCAACGTCATAGCAGACGCTTTGAGCCGGAAGAGTTACGCTAATATCCTTGAAAGTAAAGGATTGCCAAAGGAGTTACCTGAGGAGATCATGGAACTTCGCTTGGAAATTGTTCCAAGAGGTTTCATTGCAACCCTGGATGTTCAGTCGACATTGTTGGACAAGATTCGAGAAGCTCGGAAGGAGGATAAAGAGATTGCTGAGATAAGAGAGAAGATGGGTGAAGGTAAAGCCAAAGGTTTTCGCGAGGATGAGCACGATACCTTGTGGTTTGAGGACCGAATTTACGTGCCCAACAATTCGGAGATCAGGAAGTTAATACTTCAGGAGGCTCATGACTCACCATACTCGATTCACCCCGGAAACACCAAGATGTATTTGGACTCGAGGGAACGTTTCTGGTGGACTGGTATGAAGAAGGATATTGCCGAGTATGTAGCCGTATGTGATGTATGTCAGAGAGTGAAGGCAGAGTATTAGAAGACAGCAGGACTGTTACAGCCTATGCTGATACCCGAATGGAAGTGGGATAAACTTGGCATGGACTTTATTACCGGATTACCCAGAACCAAGGCAGGATATGATTTAATATGGGTAGTTGTGGACCGTTTGACCAAAGTAGCTCACTTCATCCCCGTGAAAACAACTTATACAAGTGCCAAGTTGGCCAAGATATATATGTCCAGGATCGTATGTTTGCATGGAGTTCCGAGGAGCATCGTATCAGATAGAGGAACGCAGTTTACTTCGAAGTTTTGGCACCAACTACACTAGACCTTGTGTACCAGATTGGAGTTCAGTACCGCCTTCCACCCACAGACGGATGGACAGACCGAGAGAGTCAATCAGATTCTGGAAGACATGTTGAGAGCGTGTGCGCTAGATTATGGATCTAGTTGGGATGACAATTTTCCGTACGCAGAGTTCTCATATAACAATAGCTACCAGGCCAGTTTGAAGATGGCACCGTTCGGAGCCCTGTATGGACGAAGATGTAGAACACCATTGATGTGGGATGAGGTAGGAGACCATCAGTTGTTTGGATCAGATTTGATCAAGGAATCAGAAGAGAAGGTTAAATTGATCAGAGACAGACTAAAGATTGCTCAGTCCAGACAGAAGAGTTATGCAGATTCAAAACACAAGGAAGTAACCTATGAAATTGGAGACAGAGCCTATCTACGAGTATCACCCTTGCGAGGAGCGAAACGCTTTGGAGTTAAGGGAAAGTTAGCCCCAAGATTTGTAGGACCGTATCGTGTTTTGGAACGGATGGGAGAAGTTGCCTACAAGCTGGAGTTACCTGAAGGATTGTCAGGAGTTCACGATGTGTTTCACGTATCACCGCTGAAGAAGTGCCATGCTGAGATGGCCGATATACCGTTAAGAGATACAGTGCCCTTAGAGGCGTCTGATTGGACAAGATGTCGACCTATGAGGAAAAGCCAATAAAGATTCTTGACTTTGTGACAGAGTCACCCGAGAAGGTTATCAAGTTTTGTAAAGTTCGGTGGAGCCACCATACGGGAGGAAGTCACACGGGAACGAGAAGACTATATTCGCAAGGACCACCGCACCTATTTTCTAGCCAACCCGAATCTCGAGGGTAGATTCATATTAAAAGGCGTGAATTTGTAACATCCCAAATTTTCAATTTGGAATGTTATACATAGGTCATCCATGCATATCATATTTTATTGCAATTCGTTTGCAATCCTCGAAATCCTAAGCAACTCAAGGACCCTCAGAGAGAGTTGAGGATTTTCCCAATTTTCATATTTGAAATTTATCAAATAATGAAGACGAGGATTTTGATTTTAATTATTTTCTCTCCGGAAAATATTTCATTTTAAACTAATAAATGAGGGGAGATAATATGACTTCTCCAAAATAATTGAAATATCATAGGAAAAATGTTAAAGTCATTATTTGGTTTTTATTTGATTTTATTTTCCCTAGGAAAATTTGCATGTTTTAAAAAATTGCATTTTAGGGGCCAAGAAAAGTTCATCTTGTTCTAAATATTTCATTTAGACGGAGAAAACTTGTTTTGGTATTTTTAGATTTTTATTTAATTTTCTAGGATTTTTCTAGGTTTGGTGAACGTTTAAAAAAGAGACCTGCTTGACCGGGCCTAGGGCCCACCCGAGCAGGGCCCGGCTGCCGCCCGCCGCCTCCTGTGGCCATCCGCCGTCGACCCGGGACTCGAGTCGAGCCGGTCTCCGCCGCCGTGCCTTGCCCCTCCTCCAAGTCGCCGCCCGCCCCTTTATATCGCCCGCCACCCCCTAGCCACCACCACCACTGCCGCCCGGGCCGGGCCGAGCCCGAGCCGCCCGCCGCCCGAGTCGCCGCCTGTCGCCGCCGCCGCCTCTAGCCGCCGCCGCCCCCTCCGCCGCCAGCCAGCGCCCTCGAGCCCCGCCACCTCACCGCCCGCCGGAGTCGCCCCGCCTCGCCGGACAACCTCGCCGGAGGTAGCCGCCCCGCCGCCCGGTTTTTAAAAAAAAACCCTTCGGTTTTTTTAGAAAAACCCTAGTTTGTTTTTTTATATAGATCGGTTTTATTCTCCGGTTTATTTACTTAGCGAGCGTTCGCTCGTTCGTTCGTTTTTTGTGAGCGTGTTAAATGCGTCTAGTTTATGCTAACGAATGTTCGTTCGTTAAGCCGTTCGTCGTTTTTCTTTTTATCGGATTTATTCCACGATTTTCCTGATCGCGATTTCTGATCCGATGTTCGTACTAGTATAACTTTTCGCTCATTTATCGAAATCAGGCGATTCAAGCGCCTGGAGTTTCATCTCTAAACCCTCTTTCCGAATAATCAACTCAAACAAGTTTTTGTTTCTGTAAAATTTGACCCTAGTTCAGATTAGTAACGGATCTTATTTCTTTCGCCGTTTGAGTTTCGTTGCTTCGTTTAGTTTGATTCTTTTGCGAACCGGAGTTCTTAAATTGAACTTTCTGGTCAACCTCTTTGAGTTGAGTTTTGCTTGTGCATCTTTGCTTGTTGCTTATGTATGTATTGTTTGCTTGCGATAGAATTCCCGGAGTGCGAAGCGTGTTACTACGAGTCTCTAGGATTCACGGATCGTCAGCAAGGCAAGTAACACCTTGATCATACTCTTTTCATACCCAGTTTTTATGCATTAGTTTCAACCCTCAAACATTGCATGATTAGGATGTCATTAACTTGTGGGTTGGGAAGTAGTAGTTGAGGTAGAACCTATTGCCCTATTACTATCAAACCCTTGGGAGTTACTTCTACGTGTTGCTATTATTGCTATGCTATGCTCGTAGACGTGGTTTGGGTTCGAGTGAATCCATGACAGATGTGAGATTGTTAATTAATGGTTTACTTTAAGGTGGCAACTTTAATACACATCTGGGTGGATTGAGGCACCTGGAACCCAGTGTTGTCTGTTTTATTTTGGAAATCCCGGGTACCCGTGTGATCTTCCTATGGACTGCCACCCAGGCTCAAAGGGAACTGAGATTATTCATGCTAGAAACTTCCGTGTGCAGCCACAAGCTATTATGGGCTCTAGCATAGTTGAGTAAGTTACGTGAAGCTCTTAGGTAGATTAGCAGGTAGTGGGTTTTGTAGGTTTGGTATGGTCTACCCGGAGTAGAGAGTTAATGTTTCTGAAAGACTATGTCTCGATCATCCGTTTCTCAAACACCATGTAGTGAGAGAAATCAACGGAGGCGATCGAGTCTTGTGGGGAAAAGTGCGCAAACCTTTGCAGAGTGTACAATCTAATCATGGTTAGTCGTGTCCCTGGTTATGGACAATTCTGAGTATCTAGTACCTGAGTATTCACATGTATCTCATCACTCTTAACTAATATTGCTGGGATGTTAATTACCTTAATTGGGATTGAGTTGGGATTATACCTTCTCAATGATGTTTCAACCACCATGATAGTTAAGTTAAAATTTATTCCTTTGTTGTAGGGAAAAATTGGCTTTTCACAAAAATCAGAATCAGAGAGCTTTCCACCAGCCAAATATGCATGTAGTGGTAGCATTATTCTGTTATTGCTCTATTGTGTTACATTGCCAAAGATATTCCTTGTGCTGATCCGTTCTCGGGCTGCAACGTATTATGTTGCAGACTTTTCAGACGAGGAGTAAGGTTCGATAGGTCGTTGCCGTGCAACTCAGCTATGCCGTTGGAGTTGATGGACTCACTTTATCTTCCAAGCCTTCCGCTGTTATCGTATTAGATGGCCTTAAGCCATATTATTGTAATAAGTTCTCTTTTGAGACATTCGTGTAATAAGTGTGTGATTGCTACTCTGTTATAAATCCTTCGAGTACTATGTGTGTCAGCATTACTGATCAAGGGATGACACTGAAACACAGAGACTTGACCATCTGAGGTCGGGTCGCTACAAAAAATAACTAATCTCTTATGCAGGGTCAGGTCTCCAAACAAACTTAAGCGTCTAAAGAATTTGTTGGAGGCCTGAATAATTCTTGATAGGACGCAAGCTAATCATGAAGAAATGAACTTTCGTCTCTCACGTCCTCCTGCTGCTATATCTGTTCTATTGCTTGATGAAATTGATCTGATGATTTTGTGTCATATTCTTCACTGATGAAGTATATGAGTTCGTAAGATGCACTAATTCATCTGCAGGATGATCAACCAAAAGCTACTGAGTGGGTCCTCGACAATGGATGTACAAATCACATGAATGGTGACAGGAACTTATTGATGGACACTGCTTTATCTCCATGGAATCTGAAGCATATCACCTATGCTGACAAAGGCAAAAGAAAGGTATTGGGTCTAGGTAAGGTTGCGATCTCAAAGGATCGACACATGGACAAAGTCATGCTTGTCGAGTCCTTAGGATTCAACCTCATGTGTGTCTCAATGCTTTGTGATCTTGATATGGTTGTTGTCTTTGGCAAGTATCATTGTGTTGTGATCATGGAAGCTAATCATTCCAAAGTCTTCAAAGGCTTTAGGAGAGGAGACTTGTATATTGTTGATTTCTCTACACGACCACAACCTGCTACATGTCTACTTGCAAAAGCTTCAGAAGGCTGGCTATGGTATCGAGACTTGGTCATGCTGGCATGAGGAACTTGCACACTCTCACGAAGAAGAAGCATGTCATTGGCATCGAGGATGTCAAATTCCTCAAGGATCACCTATGTGGAGCTTGTGAAGCTGGAAAGATGACCAAGGCCAAGCATCCCTCAAAGACTATCATGACTACCGCTCATCCATTTGAATTGCTTCACATGGATCTCTTTGGCCCTACTCATTATGCCGCATTCACCAATGCTGCATCATTATATGGCTTTGTTACTGTTGATGACTATTCTCTTTACACATGGGTGCATACCGTCACTTGCAAATATGAAGTGTAGGAAGTCTTCAAACGATTTTCCTCGAGGGCTTCAACCAACTTTGGTGTGAAGATCAAGCACGTCAGAAGTGACAATGGGATCGAGTTCAAGAATACTGGTCTTGATAACTATCTTGATGAACTTGGTATTACTCATGAGTTATTTGCTGCTTATACTCCTCAGTAGAATGGCGTCGTGGAGCGCAAGAATAGGAATCTTGTTGAGATGGCTCGCACAATACTTGACGAATACAAGACGCCTCGTCATTTCTGGCTGAGGCAATTGATGTTGCGTGCCACATCATCAACAGGGTATATCTTCACAAATTCTTCAAAAAGACCTCATATGAACTCCTCACAGACAAGAAACCCAATGTGAGTTATTTCAAAGTCTTCGGTGCTAAATGTTGGATTAGAGATCCTCATCACAATTCTAAATTTGCACCAAAATAACATGAAGGTTTTATGCTTGGTTACGGAAAGGACTCGCACACCTACGGAGTCTTCAACACCGTTCATCACAAGGTTGTTGAAACTGTAGATGTGTGGTTCGATGAAACTAATGGCTCGCAAATAGAGCATCTACCTCCTGTGCTAGATGAAAAGTCACCTAAGGAATCCATCAAGTTCAAGGCTACTGAGGATGTCATTCCTACCGAAGAATCTGCTGAAGAAGTCATTCCAGAATGTGAAGAACATCATGCTAGTGCACCTGAGGAAAATGGCTCTGAAGAAAATGCCAAGCCGACTCAACGTCGTCAACCTGCTCATCCTCGCGTCGCAAATGAAGTGCAGATCAAGAAAATCATTAGTGACATCAACGCACCAGGTCCTCTCACACGCTCAAAGGCTTCACATTTGTCTAACTTTTGTGCGCACTTTGCTTTTGTCTCTATCACAGAGCCCACCAAAGTAGATGAGGCATTTCTGGAGCCTGAGTGGATTCAAGCGATGTAAGATGAATTACACCAGTTCGAGCTCAACAATGTCTGGGAACTTGTCAAGCGACCAGACCCTCGCAAGCACAATATCATCGGCACCAAATGGATCTACCGCAACAAGCAAGATTAAAATGGCCTTGTGGTGAGGAATAAGGCACAACTTGTAGCTCAAGGATACACACAGGTTGAAGGAATTGATTCGATGAAACTTTTGCACCTGTTGCTAGACTTGAGGCTATTCGCATATTGCTTGCTTATGCTAACCATCATCATATAATCTTATATCAAATGGATGTGAAAAGTGCATTCCTCAATGGTAAGCTTGAGGAAGAAGTATATGTTTCTCAACCCCCAGGTTTGGAAGATCCAAAGCATCCTGACAAAGTCTTCAGACTCAATAAGGCCCTCTATGGCCTCAAGCAGGCCCCTCGGGCGTGGTATGATGCTTTGAAGGAATTCCCCATGAAGAAAGGCTTCAAACCCGGTTCACTTGACCCAACTCTTTTCACCAAAACCTCTGATGATGAATTATTCGTGTGCCAAGTATATGTTTATGATATCATCTTTGGTTGTACTGACCAACGTTACAGTGATGAATTTTCCTATATGATGAGTGAAGAATATCAAATGTTTATGATGGGAGAATTGAAATTCTTCATAGGTCTTCAAATACGTCAACAGCGCAACAACATCTTCATGTCTCAGGAGAAATACCTCAAGGATGTATTGAGGAAACTCGGCATGCAAGATTGCAAAGGCGTCAAAATCCCTATGCCCACAAATGGCCATCTATGCACCGACAAAATGGTATTGACTTTGATCAAAAGGTATACCGCTCCAAGATTGGCTCTTTATTGTATCTGTGTGCATCTAGGCCAGATATTATACTTAGTGTTTGCATGTGTGCCCATTTTCAAGCTACACCGAAGGAATCACACCATATGGCCGTGAAGCATATTCTTTGATATCTAGATCACACTCCAACACTTGGATTATGGTACCCCAAGGGATCGTCTTTTGACCTCATTAGATATTCTAACTCTGACTATGCTGGTGACCGTGTGGACCGCAAGTCAACATCAGGCACATGCCATTTCCTCGGGCGTTCCTTGGTATGTTGGTCCTTGAAGAAACAGAACTGCGTATCACTCTCTACTGCTGAAGCTGAGTACATTGCTGCTGGTTCGTCTTTGTGCTCGATTGCTATGGATGAAGCAAACCCTCAAGGACTACGGCATCAATGTGAAGAATGTGCCTCTCTACTGTGACAATGAGACTGCCATCAAGATTTCTCATAACCCAGTTCAGCACTCGAAGACAAAGCAATCCAGATTCGTCATCATTTTCTTCGCGATCATGTGTTGAAGGGCGACATCTCTATTAAGCACGTGAAGACTGAAGAACAGCTAGCCGATATCTTCACAAAGCCCTTGGATGAGAAGAGATTTAGCAAGTTGCAGTGTGAGCTAAATATCATAGAATCTTCGAATGTTCTTTGAAAAGGACACACATCCTAACACTTATGCTAAATTGGTGACTTAGATGTGCAACACACGAAGTAACGTTTTTCTTCAATCAATGAAGACTAACCCTCTAAGTGTGAAGAAATTAACAAAGAATTTGATTCTCAGAGCCCTACGACAATTGTACGCAGTGTCTGAAACCATCATTCTTATACGGTGGGTCACACCATCAACAAAAGTTTGAAATTCTTCAATTTGAGTTTTTCTTCATTTTTGAAATTCCTCAGTTGTTCAAATTCTTCAACTTTGCTGAGTCTTCACTCTTTTCGTCGTTGTTATTCATTGACTATATATATATATATATATTTGAGTATTCAGTCCTCTACAGCATTCACTTATTGCTAAATTATTCAAGTTGGCTTTTCTGCTAAGTGAATGTGATCGGACCCATCCCCCTCTATGCTAAACTAAACCCAGTCTGTTCACAAATTCTTCATGTGCGTTCTATTTGAAACTCGTTCAAAATCTTCACTGTGTCCTTGTCAGCTGAAGAATTTGCGAATGAAACTTTAAAATAATCTTATCTGAATTTTTGGCTTTTGCCGCTCAAACCGTCCCACATCCCACGATAAGATTTATCTATTCACCCAGGATCTCACATGATCGCCACCTCTCTGTATGTGGGTGACACATGTCGCTAGGATGAGAAGGGTCAAGGGCACGTTCGTCCATTTTCCTCGGACGAGTGGTTTTTCACCTCGGTTATAAATACCCCTCACCCTCCTCAGACTTCATTTAGCCCGCTCGACCTCACTCCCCTCGCTCGAGCTCTCTGACCTAGCGCCGCCGCTACTTCCATCGTCGCCGGTAAGGAAAAGCTTCACTGCCTCGACCTCGTCGCCGTCGTACTCTCACCGGCCGCGGAAGTATTCACTCCGCCGCCGCCGTAGCTGTCTTCCTCCACCAAGTTAGGGCATGGAAGATCTGAACGGACGAACTTCCCATCTACAAATCCTAGTTCGCTGTGTTCATCGTCAAGGGTAAATAAAATTTATTTTTACTGCCATTGTTGATTCTTTTGATTTCCAGAAAATCTTCAAAAGGTGTTTATTCTTCAACTTCCACACACGTAAACACCTCACAAGCATCTGTTCTTGATCTGTTTCTCTAAGCAACGTTTTTCTTCAAGATTTCTCAATTGTGAGGATTTTACAATCTATACAACTCTGGAACCTAAGTCAAAGAACGCTTAGTGAAATTGCTCAAGACACCTCTGGTCAAATTCCTCAAACTTGTTCATTTTGCAAAACTTCTGAGAACACATATGACCTCTCCAAATTCTTCGCACCTATACTCTATTCACAGGTACTCATGTCCACTGCCGAATCACTAGGTTCTCATCAACTTAACTCATTTGCAGCGTTCCTCGAAAACAAGTTACATACCTCTTCAGAGAATTCCATTGTTCAGAATCCTCAGCTGAAGAAAATGGCTGATGGCAAGAAACCTCATAAGGGAGGCAAATGACCAGAAGTAAACACAGCGTTTGAGAACCCTGCTGACATTTATGGAGAATATTGCACTCCTGATGAAGCCAAACATGGCAAGGAGAACAAGAATGAGCGCAAGGTGCGCATACAGAGGATTGAGAGGAGATGTGCACGGGAATGGAGGGAGTACAGATATGTTACTCTTAAGTACATGAAGAAATTCGATCTGCACCCTCCTTGCCCAAGACCTCCATTGGCATCTGGCCAAGTTGCTGATCCCACTAGCCTCAAGCGCAGTGAGGACTATCCTGATGAATGGGCAAAGCGGCAAGCCAAGTTAGCCAAAATGGCCAGAGAGGCAGTGAGGAAATTCAACGAAGACTCTGCTGCTGCTGCTACTGAGGCCTCTGCTAGCATGCCTAAGAAGGCTATGCCCAAGAAGCCAGCTCGCAAGCCGAGTTCCTCGGATATGCCCTCTCGGCCAAGCTCGTCCAAGCCCTCACGGAAAATTCCTCAAGCAACACTAGTCCCCTCTGTTTCAAGACCTTCACCTGCTGGTACAGAGTCCTCGGCACCTGCGCATCTCACCTCTTGCCAAAGGACCACAGGCATCTCAATTGCTTCAGGAGCATCTGCAAGTTCTTCAGCTCCTCCATAGTCCTCAACAGGCCCAACCTTCTTTGAAAACAAAGGCCCTTTCTTTGGGGCCGAGGCACTAGACCAAGTCCTCACAAGAAGCAGGTTGCCTTTCATGTGTCGTCCAGTGAAGACGAAGCTGGTTATGAAGAACTCGCTGAAATCATCATAGACAGACATCAACAGGCCGCTAGAGCCAAAGGCACATATGTGCCTCTTACGTTGGATCCCAAGTTGATCCTAGATTTCATTAATCTCTGGCACAAGGACCCCAACACTCCTATGCCTGACTTCAATCTCACACCTGGCCAAAGTGACATGTTGCCAGCCTTCATAGGCGAGGAAAAATGGAAATTTGAAAAGGCCAGACAACTGAAGAAAGCTTAGTACAAGAAGGAGCATTTCCTGAAGAAAAATGTTGTCAAAATGACAACCGATGAACTTGTGACCATGCAAGCTGAGATCAAAACCCTCAGTGATGAATTTGATGCCTACCGTGCAGATTGGCTAGGAGCCAAAGTCAGATTCATCAAGATGGCAAAAAGATTCACCTCAAATGTTGTAGCCCCAACGCAACGTGGATCTCCTCAGGCCGAAGCTTCTGCACAGCCAACTGAAGAACATGCAAGCACAACATATGACAATCAGACTGTTGATGATTCTGAAACCACCAGGGCTGGTGAAGACATTCCATCCGCTGAAGAAACTGCCAGGGCAACCTCTAGTGTTGTGCCTGAGGAGGCCAGTTGAAGCATCTACTACTACGCCTGAAGACAATGACAATGCCAGGGCAACTGCATCAGTTGCACCTGATGAAACTGAACCAAATTCCTCTGCTCCTCCTGCACCAACGACAAGTTCTATCGTTCCTTCTACATCAGAAGCGAAGAAGACAAAAGATGCGTAGCGAGCAACTGTGAAGAAAAGGAAAGCATCTGCTCCCTCAGAGTCTTCAGCTCCAAAGAAAATGAAGACTTTGACAAGCTCGTATGAAAATCCTATCGATGATGTTCCTGTTTCAAGCATGTCATCAAAGGAGATTGTACCCTTTGGTGAAGAATATGGGATTCCAAGAGAATCTGATGAAGAAGATCCTTCTGCTGCTTCGTTAGAGCAGTTGGATGAAGAAATTGAAGTGGATAACTTCCCTTCAACCCCACTGGTATCCTTGCCCATGCCTCAGTTCACTGCTGAAGAGGCCGACATCGAAGAAATTGATGAGGAAGATGAAGACGTGGACATTGGGTGCACCACTCCAATTCTGAATGATGAGTACTGGGAAAGTCATCACCCCAATTCACCACTGTTCACACCTCTGCAACAGATTCCTCAGTCACCTGTTCAAACTGAAGAAATTCACACGGGCTCTAACAAACCTCAAGCTTGTCTTCTCACCATACCTGAAGAAGTTCCAGCCACTAGTGCTGATGTAAATGCTGCTGAAGAAATGGAGACCCAGGCTGCTACTGATGACATTGCAACTGAAATTCCTCAGCCTGCGGCTCTAGAGAATGTGGTTCAAGAGGCTGTGAAGACTTTGACTGACACACCTCAGACCAAGCCCAAGAATCCCTTCTCTAAGAAATAGAAGTTCAAAGCCGATGATTTCTTCAATGAGCACAATTTCTTCACAGAATACAATCCCTATGACTCTGCTCGTCTTCGACGGAAGCGCTTCTGGACAGTGATACATCTCCAACGTATCTATATTTATGAAGTATTCATGCCATGTTTACAATAGTTTTATATGATTTTGGTATAATTTTATTAGAACTAACCCGAACTGACGTTGTTTTCAGCAGAATTACCGTGGTGTTGTTTTTGTGCAGAAATAAAAGTTCTCGGAATGCGATGAAAATCAACGGAGAATTTTTGTGGAAAATATGAAAAATACTGGAACAAAATCTACCGAAGGGGAGTCCCGAGGGGACCACGAGGGTGGGGGCGCGCCCACCCCTTGGGCGTGCCCCTGTGCTTGGTGGACTCTTCGAGGCCCCCCTGACGTGAAATCAACGCCAACTTCTCCTATAAATATAGAAACCTTCGGGAATTAACCTAGATCAGAAGTTCCACCGCCACAAGCCTCTGTAGCCACGAAAAATCAATCTAGGCCCTCTCTGGCACCCTGCCAGAGGGGGCCATCATCAACGGTGGCCATGGAGGAGGATCCCGGAGAGGCCATCATGGCCGTGAATGCCAAGGACCAGAGGGAGAACCTCTCCCCATCCAGGGGGAGGCCACGGAGGAGGAAGCACAAGGGGGAGAACCTCTCCTCCTCTCTCGGTGGAGCCGAAGTGTCATCGGGAGGGGAATCATCGCCGCGGTGATCGTCTTCATCAACATCACCATCCTCATCTCTTTTACGCGGTCCACTCTCCCGCACCCCGTTGTAATCCCTACTTGAACATGGTGCTTTATGCCACATATTATGATCCAATGATGTGTTGCCATCCTATGATGTTTTGAGTATATATCCTTTGTCTTTGGGTTGATTGATGATCTAGATTTGTATGAGTTGTATGTTTTTTTGGTGCTGTCCTATGGTGCCCTCCGTGTCGTGCAAGCATGAGGGATTCCTGTTGTAGGGTGTTGCAATACGTTCATGATTCGCTTATAGTGGGTTGCTAGAGTGACAGAAGCTTAAACCCGAGTAAGGGAGTTGTTGCGTATGGGATAAAAGGGGACTTGATGCTTTAATGCTATGGTTGAGTTTTACCTTAATGATCTTTAGTAGTTGTGGATGCTTGCTAGAGTTCCAATCATAAGTGCATATGATCCAAGAAAAGAAATTATGTTAGCTTATGCCTCTCCCTCATATGAAATTGAAATGACGACTATCGGTCTTGTTAACAATTGCCTAGGACAATTCCACACACCGATCCATCACTATTCCACACCCGCTATTTATAATATTTAGTAATATATTCTAACTTTATGATAACATCACCTACTTTTATATTTTAGCTCTCCGATATCATGCAAATTTGTCCTCTTCATACCCACAACGTAGTTTTATCTCTCGTTTCTAGTTGGAAGCAAACGTTCGGTGTACGTAGAGTCGTATCAGTGGCAGCTAGGGCTTGAGAGAATATTGATCTTACCTTTAGCTCCTTGTGGGTTAGACACTCCATACTTATCACTTCCACCTTTGAAAATTGCTACGATTATTCCTTGCACTTGGGGATTATTAAGCTCTTTTTTACGGCGCCGTTCTTAGGGAGCAATAGCGTGGGGTTGATATTCTCGTGTGTGCTTGTTTGCTTTCTTCACTAAGTAGATTTTGTTTTTCCTTTTTGTTTCTATTTAGTTGGGGGTTCGACACTCCATACTTATCACTTCCACCTTTGGAAACCGCTAGATGATTCCTTGCACTTGGGGATTATCAGACAGCGAGTCAAATGAATTTCTATTCTTCACTACTGTTTGAGAAGGACAAGATCTTTGACCATGAGCACATTCCTCATGTGGATATGGAGTCGCTGCCCTGCTTCACCCCAGTCCTCAGTGTTCTTCATGACGCTGGGCTACTCAACTTCTGCACCGACAGATGCGACTGGAATGAAGCACTCATTCTTCAGTTCTATGCTAGTTGCACATCACAGGCAAAGCTGAAGATGTGAATTCATTGGTGTTGGACTGGATGACTAAAAACACTCACTACAAAGCACCGGCCTCTGAATTACTCCATGCCATCCCAGTCAGTCCTCTCCTTGAAGGTGCAAGGATCATCAACCATGATGCTGAACTATCTGATCATTTCATGCAAGTGTTGATGAAGCCTTTGAAGCCAGGCCAAGCTCCTAGGACCAAATTCCTTGTCAAGGAATTGCTCTATGTGCCAAGAACTATGTACAGGATATTGACCAAGACCCTCGGTCCAATCAAGGGCCACGACTCTAATGAAGAAGAGGTTGTTGGCATCATGAAGAATCTGCTTTTCAACATCATACATGGTGTGCCTATCAACTACCATGATTTCTTCATGAGGACTTTGGCCAATGTCGCTCTTTCACCGTTTGAATTGAAGCCTTACGCTCCCTGGATCATGAGATTCATCAGATCAAGGTCTTCAATCAACTACAAGGCTGCCACTCTCAATCATGGCAGCTACTTGCCCCCAATTGAAGTCCTCAAACGGACTATGTCCTCAGCTGATAATAATTGCAAGGCCACTGTTATTGATGAAGGTACTCGTCCATTGGATGGATAGTTTCGCAAAGCTGCATCCTACTGCACCAATGATGACTCTGCCACTCATGACACTGCCGCAAATGCTTCAAAGAAAAATCCTCAAGTCACGGCTCCAAGGGTGATGACTGATCGTGAGCTTCTCCTCAGTCTTCATCAGAAGGTCGATCGCAACCACAAATGGGTCAAGTGACAGTTTGGTTCAATTCTTCAGAACATGACAATCACGCAAAACTCTATGAAGTAGAACCACTACTATCTGCATGAAGTATTTGATCGCACCTGGGCTGTTCTGTCTCATCTCTACGGTGAAGAAGATCTCAAGCAGATGGGCTTCAAGCAGGACTTTGACTGGTCTCAGCACTAAAAAAAATACACTTCCCTGATGATACGAGTTTGTCCGCGATGAGGTCACGTTTTACATCATGCATGTACATCCATGACAAATGTATGACAGAATCAAGATAGTCATACCTGTGCTGTCGTAGAAGTGTTCCATGACATTACCAAAATTATCATCACGGAAGGGTCCACTTCCATGACGATAAATCGCGCGTCACAGAAGTGCTTTCGTCAAGGGTGACCGACACGTGGCATCCACCGTAACGGAACACCGTTAAGCTATCAGGTCCGATTTTGGATCCGATAACCCGTTAACAGCCACGACCAATGCGGATTTTCCACGTGTAATCATCATTGGCTGGAGGGAACACGTGTCGGCTCGCCGTTGGGACAGATGTCATCCACTCATTGGACCCAAAGAGCCTATGATACGTCGACACGTGGCACGTCCCAACAGAGGCCCATTCCTGTGAAAAGGCCGACCCGTTTGACTTGGTCAAAAGGTGGTGGGCCGGCCCACGACAAGCTTATTAACGGCATGTTCGCATATAGCCCATTTACAACCCGCTAACCCAGGGCCCATTTACAGCCTATCCGAATTAGGCCCAGTAGCGTCATCTGGGCCGTCCAATATAATTCCAGCCCGTTTTAACTTCTGGCCCATGTATGGCCCATGGCGTCTTTCGGCCCATATGAGGCCCTTAGTAACCCTCGGCCCATTAATGGCCCATGGTAAAACTGGCCCGTAATGAACAGTGTATCACTTTATACCCATTAACGGCCCATTATACCGTTGGGCCGCTTCCAACCCATGTTATCTTTCGGCCTTCTCAGGGCCCATTTATTCTTGGGCTCATTTCCAGCATTCGTTTACTTACGGCCCGTTCTGAGCCTTTTACGCTTGTGGGCCAAATTCAGCCCGTGGATACAGTTGGCCCGTTTTTGGCCCGTTAATCTGTTGGGCCATTTTCATAGCATCATCAAATACGGCCGATTAACGGCCCGTTATGGTCATCCCATAAAACGTACGATTTCCACTCTAGCCTATTTACGGCCTCTTATACGGCCCGTACAAGGCGTATAGATGAGACGGCCCGTAGAAGGCCCATTGTCCCGATGGCACACAGAAGGCCCATTGATCTACTGGCCCATAGAAGGCCCATGGATCCGACAACAATAGAAGGCCCACGGATTAGATAGCCCATAGAAGGCCCACGAATCCGACGGCCACAGAAGGCCAGGGATCGTCTGTCCCGTAGATGGCCCATGAAACGTACGGCCTGTAGAGGGCCATGGTCACTACAACGTTTGGGTGAGTTGGCCCCCGTTTGAACGATATAGCATATTCAAAGAATTATCCTACTCTATACTATCACCTCTAAAAAACATACACTATACAATAAAGAGACTAAGGCATAGAAACCTAGAATAATCCTACACTATACAATAAAGAAATTATAGCCGATTATACCCATTGGGCATTATGGTTCGGCACCAGTGATAATAAAGCATACACAAACAACAAATTACATACACTGGGAAAATACAACTCATACATCATGGACGCGCATCAACATAACTTACCTTTTGAACTATAATCTATTCAGAAAATAGGATTGGCCGGATTTAGATAGCACAAATTTCAGTCTGCAAAATCTCCAATTCATTCGTTGTTACCTCAGTGTATTGTTTCATTTTTTTGACTCCTGCATCTAATACATGCATGTCTAGTCTCAACTTGTTGTTTGTACGTTCAAAATCATGTACATGTTGTCTTGCCACCTCTAGTTGATGATCGAGAACATCAACACATTCCAATTCCAATCCATAATCATTCGATAGCTTGGCCATGCCGCCTTTGCTCATGAGATCTTTGTGTTGATGTCACTTCATCCTGAAATGTTTCTGTAAGTACACATGACTAGGGCATAAATGTAGTTACAACAGTGAAGCGAGCAAGACAGACTGTTTTGTACATGGCAAAACAGGACTAACAATAATGTTACATGTAATGAAGCATAAGCAGGTGATATTTTAAAAATTATAAAAAAGGTAGTATGTGCAACCTGCATACAGAAATCTCTCTTAGCTCACCAGAGGAGCGTGATGTTGGGGCCCAATCCAAAACACAAACAAGTTACAAATCTAGACAGCACGTTGCGTAGAAGTAAGCAAGCAGTTGGCCATTCTGTAGCTCAATTAAAGTCTTAGGGAGCATAATGAACTGCAGAGGATTTCATACAAACATACTACAACAAGCAGAACTATGCAATCATTAGCCTAGTATAAACTAGATTCTGAGCCTCATTCAATAATAGTTGGTTAATAGACTTCAAAGCTTCAAGCACACTTTGATAGAGTAAATTAATGGTAAGGCCTTTAATTATGTCAACTAATAGTTATACAAGTACCCAACATCAGGCATCATTCTTTGGGCATCTCATTAACTGAGGACAAATAAAGCAATTGAAAAGAGCAAATTAACTATGCAGAAACAAACAAGGAATTGAACTGTTGAGTTGGATACAGTGACTTACCTTAACAGGTTGAAGAGGCTCAGTGCAGCTCCTACTTCTCTTGCAAGGCTCCTTCCTAACATCTTGTACTTGGAAATCCTCAATCTTATCTTCATTGCGCCCCCTCTGCAGGGTGACACAAACTAGTTACTCGTCTCCTTGGAAGATAAATATGCATACTTTCCAGTCTGTGAACACAAAAGGATGAGATTGTAACAAAACAACACCACATAATGGAACATGCCGCATCTCTTGCACTTTCACACAATGAAATGAGGATTTTCTATGTCTGCACTATGTAAAAACTAGGCATACCTTCGAACTGGATCTCCAGGTACTCTTGGAGAGCCTACTTTAGTGTACAGACAAACCTTTATGTCACCTATGAGTTAGAAAAGGCCCCACTACAGTAGCCCTTAGTGTTTGAATCGTTGACAAGCTCTGTTAGAGTGTTAGGTCAAGAACAACAAGTAATCAAAGCAAACAGTCCTAGTATGGCTGGTTGATGCAAACAAGCAATTGAACAGATGTGTGAGCAAATCTTACATATCAAGAAAAGAAGCAAAGAAGGAGGCTTAAAGACCATCACTTGGTGACCAGATTTAAGGGGCATTTAAACATCATGTGCAACGTATGAACTAACATAAACATTGCATTTTCCAGATTCTACAATGGAATGCACATGTATTAGGTTATGCCATGTATGATGATTCCTAAATGTACACTATAGCAGGCAGGATTGATTCATCATTGCACACACAATTGAATTGCAGGTCAAGGGCCAGTTCTATTCCGCCTTTTCAGGGCTTATTGTCAAAATAAGCCATAAAAGATGTAAAGAAGTCATTTTGAGTTATGGGCTTGGGCTTAACTAATTTCGCTTTGGAGGGGGGTGTTTCGGGTAGAACCTCACTAAAAATTGAAGGGAAGGGGAATAGTGAAATGACTTTGTTGTCTGCCTATATTACACTCAAAATGCAACTGGTCATGCCCGCGTCACACCTCACCCTCAAGTAAAAACAAACACGCAAGCGTTCATTACCCTGCCCGCTTGCATCTCCTCTCCCCTTTCCCTCTACCTCGATCCCACACTGCTGACACTAGGGTTCCTCCAGCAAGCCGTCTCCCTTTGGTCCCATCGGCACGGTCCTCGACAATGCTCTGTCGGCTAGGCTACATGGCCGTGGTAGGGGTAAATCTCCTGCTGCTCCTCCCTCTGGTGCCGCCCCTCATTCTCATGGTCTCCAGCAGTTGCTCCTTTGTGGTTCGTCCACGCACTACCCCGTGAGGCCGCACAACTACTGGTGATGCCACCTGCTGCGTAAGGCACCTTATTCCCTCCCCACCTCCCCACCTCCCGGGCCGTGGCCTTGAGGTCTTGTTGAAGGATGAGCTCATCCAACAAGGTGAGGATCTCCTCTGATTTTTTGCTAAAATTTCATTCTGATCCACTATACGATGAATTGTTATGAGCTGCTTCTGCTGCTGCTATATGATGCATTGCTATGAGCTGCTCCTGCTCCTGCTATATGATGAATTGCTACGAGTTGCTACTGCTATATGATGAATTGCTATGAGCTGCTGCTGCTATATGATGAATTGCTATGAGCTGCTGCTGCTGCTATATGATGAGTTGCTATAAGCTGCTCCTACTGCTGCTGTATGATGAATTGCTATGAGCTGCTCCTGCTGATGCTATATGATGAATTGCTATGAGCTGCTCCTGCTGCTGCTATATGATGAATTGCTATGAGCTGCTCCTGCTATATGATGAATTGCTATGAGCCGCTCCTGCTGCAATATGATGAATTGCTATGAGCTGCTACTGGTATATGATGAATTGCACACTGCTGCTGCTGCTGCTGTATGATGAGTTGCTATGAGCTGCTGCTGCTATATGATGAATTGCACACTGCTGCTACTGCTGTATGATGAGTTGCTATGAGCTGCTGCTGCTATATGATGCTTTCAGGTGGTGCTGCTATATGATAATAACCAGCCACTTGGACCATCGAATTTCAATAAATAATTGTTCTTCATTTAAATGTGGGTCATGCGTTTTTCGTTTAAATTAGGCAATGGGATCTCTATGGAAAACATTGACCAAAGTAGATTGTGCCAAGTAGATGGTATCTTTGTATTTGCATTTTGAGCAAATAGTGATGGTCTGTTTTCCTATCATATTAATTACTGCACTAGGTTCAATATGTGATGTTTGCAAGTCAAATTAATTTTCATATGGGCAGCAAAATGAAAAAATATAATGCAATCTAGACTTTTCACTTATCATACCAAAGATAAGCTGAAAAACACAATGAAAAGAACTGGTTGGCTTATTACATGGAACTTATATTCACAGGTGCTTATTTTCTTAGGATAACTCGTAATAACTGTCCCTAAGAAACTTGGCCAATAGAACTGACATACAAATAACATGTCACGATGATTGCAATGGAGTGACGTACCATAACACACTTGTATAGGCTCACCATGGCTCTCCTTTTTTGCGATGTTCCATGAAATTGCCACATACATCTTGTACTTTTTCATTGTGTAACCCGATCTGCAAGTTGACACGACTAATTTTAGACATCTCTACATGATAATACATTGCATATCCCTTGCTCATATTTAAACCACCAATTAATGATTGTGTGCGTAGCATAAACTAGCCATGACTCTGTGTACTGGACTAGCAGGCACTCTAAGGGAGCCTAATATAGTGTCTTTGGAATTCCTACATGCCACCTACGATTTTGTGTAATGTATTGCCTCTGTTCCTAAATATATGTCTATGTAGAGATTCGTATGGACCACATACAGATGTATATAGATGCATTTTCAGTGTAGAATCACTCATTTTGCTCCGTATGTAGCCTATAGTGGAATCTCTAGAAAGACTTATATTTAGGAGCAGTACGAGGTAGTATCATGTATGACATCTACATATCTAATTTAGCGACCGATGGTAGAAATCATTATGCGCACAAAGGGATTCTTGATCGAAAATCCTAGCAAAAGCTTATTTGGCGAGCCTGAGAACAATACAAGAGAGAGAGACACGCTTACAAGATCATAGCAATGCCTCGGTCCGGGATCTTGGTTGGCCAAGCTGTTAGATCCGGAAGAAACATCGTCCTTGTAGTTTTTTGCCGGTACATAACAAGGTAACGGCGACTGTTAGTATATTTGAAGTACATCGGGCGGTGATCTTTGGGCGGGTTTAAAGGTGACAAGTACCTAGGCCGTGGCGGGTGCTTGGCATCTTGCCGAACAGTGGGAATCAGGTTAGAAAGCGTCAAGGGTGATGACGCTACCGGCTGTTGGGGGTCCGATAAGGAGATCTAGATCCGTAGAGTAGGGTGTTTGTGGAGCGGCTCCGGTAGGGTGGACTACGGTGTGGGCGAAGCGGATCTGTGGCCGTGGACGAGGGCGTAGGTGAAGCTGCTCCGGTGGTTGGGTTAAGGATGGTGTCGACAATGCGGATCTGCGGCCGTGGACGGGGCGTCAGAAGCTGCTCCGGTAGGTTGGATGAGGGTGCGAGGAAGCGGATCTGAGGCCGTGGACTTGTGAGTTGGCAAAGCAGCCCCGGTAGGGTTGAAAATGGTATAGGCGAAGCTACTCCGGTGGGGTTAACGATGTTGTCGGCGAAGCGGCTCCGGTAGGGTTGAGGAAGGTGTCGGCGAAGAGGATCAAAGGCCGTCGGCCAGGCGTCGATGGGGCGGCTCGAAGTGTGGATGAAGCGTCTCCGTGAGAATCTGAATGAGCCACTGCGGATCTTGGCTGCGGTTGGCGAGAATACCGTGAAGCGGAATCCGGCGCCCGTGGAACAGCCGACCTTGAATGGGCTGTAATGCAGTGGTGGATGAGCAGTCTACTTGTTTCTAGGGGAGGTGGGAGGGTAGATGCGGCCGTGAAGCAGATCCGGCGAGGTGGGCCTTGTTGGCGATGAATGGGCTCTGCAATGCCCGGTGGATGAGCAGTCTAGGGTTTCGAGGGGGAGGGGAGAAAGGCCGATGAAGTACGGACGGTGTGATGTGAGATGCTCTGGTGCTGTGGAGTTAGTCGTTTTTGTGGGAGGGGGAGAGGAAATGCGGGTGCCGTGTAGTGGGGGGAACCGGAAGTTACCAAAGTAGCCCCGACCTATTATGTAGATGAGGGTGGTATTGTAACTGTTGGTCTCCATGCACCAAGGACAAAAGGGGAATTTCGCATGCTAAAGACTAAGGTGGCGGAAATTTTAGAAGGAGGCGGGAGATTTTGCCGCCCGCGGGATCGTTCGTATCCAGTTTCAACTAATTTTGGACCATGCTAGTGGGAAGGTCATGTGAGACTGTGTACACGGGGCACGTGTCGTGATTAATAAGCGGTGTGTCCACCCGGAAAAAAGACAATAACTTCGGGATGATGTGCCGATAACTTGGGCGTTGACACGAGCGCGGCCAATCGTGCGGGTGTAGTGGCGTGTTCACAAAAAAGGATCAAGCGCTCAGCCTATGTATTTCTCGTGTAAATAGATAATTTAGTGCAATTGGTTATTTACTTTAAACATAATGCATTGACGTGTTAGTGTAGAGGCGCACAAAAAGAAATGGATATTGTAGTCCGCTACTTAAAAGTGTTACCTCATATGATTACATAGCCTCCATTACATAAACTGCGTACCCGTTGAATTCATATATGAATATTACATATATTACTTCATAATAGAACCTTAAATCATCCAAGACTTATGATTTTGAATGCAAGAGTAACAATGGTGCATGTACATGATAGCTACATTGGTTGTTTGAAGAAATATCACTGTAACTTTGGCATGCACTGGCCCGAAAAGGTTTATTTAAATAGAAAAATGTGATATGTGAGTGTCCAATCTTTATAGCATTGAATCAATATTGTACCTTTAGCCATGATCTGAAGTAGATATTGATTTATGTTCAAGCGATGCTGCGTCCACGATCGCTAGATAGTGATACGTGAATGAATTGTGCAATCTCTCTCCTGCGCATACATATCTCATTTCCACATGGTCATCGGAATCACACGCGCGCGCCGTGCATTTCTCTCCCTCCGTCAAGGTTAGAATTAGTCTTTCTACCCCTCCTACAAGTCTCTCACACGAAACACACACGCTCTCTCTCTGTCGAACACGCCCACCCCTTTAATTCCGCCCACCCACAACCACTAATGTCTCAAAGTATATTAATGTCTCTCACACATATGCCTAAGGTTAACTCGAGTTCCGGAACCATATGAATACATACAATGGGATTCCAACAGAGCACCTTTTGTTTTGAGATTTCGCTCTCTCTCTCTCTCTCTCTCTCTCTCTCTCCCACACATTGTTTCTCGCTTCATTTTTTCCGGCACTTGCATGCACACAATTTTGTTTATCTTCGTGATGCTTTAAGTATGCCTCGCACAAATGCTATCTACCTATCCCTTAATATAGCTAGATATATGTCACACAAACTCATTCTCCCTACTAGCAAGATGCCCATGCGTTGCACCTAACATCAAGATGCATTTGTATGAGTAGTTTATCTTGTGGGAGAAAAGGATGAACGAGGGAATGCCTTATTTGCAAAAGCGTAGAGGGGTGTGGGTATGTTTTTGAAAAATTGCCACAGTTTCCTTCCTATCCGTCAGGTATAAATCGGATGGCCTATATTGCAGGATGGCAGGAACACCATCATCACCAACTCTGTTTTTTATAAGAGTAGGGATATGTACGTGTCACCGCCCCCCGACACACACACACACACACACACTTCCCAACACCGAAGGGGTAGGGTGACACCTCGATCTTGATACTAATCTATTGACTAGCTTCTCTCTCAAACACACACACACACACTACTCGACACCGAAGGAGTAGGGCGGCAGCTCGATCTTGATAGTAATCTATCTACTCCTCTTTCAAACACACACACACATACACACACACTTGCTAGGTGTGCCTCTGTGCCTACTGCGCACACTCTCGATACGTCTTTCTCTCCCTCCCCCTCCCCCCACCCCAACATTGACAGCAGAAGGGTGACAACTCAATCTGATCGTGTCATCAATTGGTTTCTCTCTCGAACATTGTGTCCCTGTGCCTCACTCAGTAGCCCCCTCGATATGTAGACTTCTCGCGCGCGCACAGCTGTAGTGACGATGACCCTGAACCCAGTGTGCCTCGTTTTTACCGGCCTCATGTGATAGTTTTCTCCCTGTTTTCTGTTAATTAACAAGGCAACCTTTTCTTTGTTACTACTAGTGAATCCGAAATCATTGGGGGAAAACATAAAATATATCACTTCAACCCAATTATCACAGTAACTATTTTAAAAGAAACTAGCTAGACGCCCGTGCGTTGCACGGAACATCAAGATGCATTTGTATGAGTAGTTTATCTTGTGAGAGAAAAGGATGAACGAGGGAAGGCCGTATTTGCGAACATGGAGAGGGGTGTGGGTATATATTTGCAAAATTTCCATAGTTTTCTTCCTATCTGTTAGATATAAATACGACGACCTATATTGCAGGATGGCACGCACACCATCATCACCAACTCTGTTTTCTACTCCCTCCGTTCCTAAATATTTGTCTTTTTAGAGATTTTCAATAAGTGACTACGTATGGAGCAAAATGAGTGAATCTACACTCTAAAATATGTCTACATACACATCCGTATGTGGTAGTCCATTTGAAATCTGAAAAAAACAAAAATTTAGGAACGGATAAATATAAATGAAACGGAGATATATCGGCGACATGGTCTACAACAAAATGTCTTTGGACTGGTTAGCGCCGGATCCTCGCAACGCGATGACATGAGTTCGAATTCTGTCTTTAACTTTAGATTTTCTATATTATATATTACTTATTTAATATATACTTATTTCACTACTGTACTAACAGTGGAACCCACAGAGTACTTAGAATACAAGATTAAGGATGGACTTGTTTCTTTTTAACTTTGTGTCTGTTGTAGCCACCACGCAAGTCACGTGTACCTTTGTACATGCAATTAACTTCTTATAGAGGACAATCATACATGCAATGAACTCAAATGGATTGGATGTAACTCTATTATTCTGACATAAGAGCATCTCCAACGGCAATGACAAATTTCCTCCCGTTTCCTTCAGCGGAGGGCGACATCAACGCCCGGCGGCATACATTTTCACAACTCTAACCAACGGATGAAATTCATGCAAACACGGACTGATTTCATATAAGCATGAAGGATTTCGTATAAAAGCGGATCTTCATATAAACATGATGGATTTCATTACATTTACATGAACTAAGCGGTGCCAATCCGGCTATGTTGGTATAATTAATACTCCCTCCGTCCCAAATACTTGTCCTAGAAATGGATGTATCTAGACTTATTTTAGTTATAGATACATACAATTTATCCATTCTTAGAACAAAAATTCCCCGCCGGTGGAGAGGAGTACATAATCTAAATAGGCCGCCCTTGAATCCCTTTGTCTTCCTCATGTCCGTGAGGCACTTTGCGGGGTCGACGAAGGTCCTCGGAAGAGACGAAGAAGCAAAGAAACCACCTGAATGCGCAGTCGTCGCCTCGGCGGTGGCCTTCATGGGACCCAAGTGGCGCGGCCTCCCATGTTCTACTTCTCCTCGATGATGGCGGTGGACATGGAGAAGCTGGCCACCGAATCGTCGCTGTCCACGCCCCCGACTTCTGTCTCTGCCTGCATGGTCTTTGCCGTGAAGCACGGTAGAGTCGCCCACAGACATGGGGCCTTGATGCAACGCAGCGGCAGCGACGCCCGTACCGGTGTGCTCGCTGCCGTGCCGGCATGGAGCAAATCGCCACTCCTCATCGAGCTGAACTAGAGCGGTGAGTTGCTGAACCATGCACACCTTGCAGCGTGACAGCCCAGCTCCGTCGAATAGCGAGGTTGGTGAAGCACCGGCGGCCTCGCCCGTATCCGGAGGCTCGGGCCACCCGGCTAAGTAATATGCGGAGAAGCGGCTCACGGAAGCCATCGGAAGAGTGGAGAAAATGGTGAAAGCGGAGATGGGGGAAGCGGCGGAGGGTGCGATTCTTGCCCGTATGCATGCGGCCTCGTGTAAATAGAGGCGAACGGTAGGAAACTTGGCGGCGTCGGCCTCGTTTAAAGCGAGGCGGGCGGGAGGCTTCGGTCGGTGTTGCGTTTAATTCGGCCCGCTCATGAGCGAGCGTGTGGCGGAGTAGGTTTCTCGCTTTGCATGCGGGTTTAACGGAGGGTTTGATGGAGGCGAGGCGTGTTCGGCGGGCGTCTGCGGCGGTAGCAGTACTATTTGATTTGACAATGGTAGCGCGGTTCCGATATGGCTTCAATGCAGATGGCGAGAAGTAGCGGTTCCCGAAA
Organism: Aegilops bicornis; assembly: GCA_021605145.1. Classification (NCBI taxonomy): domain Eukaryota; kingdom Viridiplantae; phylum Streptophyta; class Magnoliopsida; order Poales; family Poaceae; genus Aegilops; species Aegilops bicornis. Next base: position 416,966,497 of record CM038670.1, on the reverse strand, counting down.
TGTTGAGCGGCAATGCATCCTCCTTCAATTAATGCATGAGGGAAGTAATGGGAGGGCGACCCATGAAATGAGGCTGCGATTTGAATGCAGCGTAGTTTGCCCTCATATAAAGCGCCCTCCATTCCAATGCATCTCCACATAAATACGCACCTAAGAATTTGCCTAAGCACCTACACTAAGCGCAAAAGAGCTCACTCCGGACCCATGGCAGCGATGCGCGGCCGGCGGCCAGGCATGCGAATGGTCCACGATGTCGACCCTACGGCATGGCGCCGAGGATCATCTCGAGCGATGTTGAGAACCCGGCTGGTGGATGGCCGCCCGTCGATGCCAACTATGACTCTCGGTTGGACCGGATGATCGTTGCCACCACCAACAAGTTCACCGTCCTCAAGAAGCTTCGGCGGCGACATCGCCCGTACTCCTCCAGCCCAGCAGGCTCCTCATTGCACCGCCACCTAATCGGCCTCCATGGTGGAACCTCTTTCAACCTTTGGTGGCCTGCGATTGCCCCGACCCCATGAAGAATGTCCACACAGAGGTCACGCTGCGCCGGCTCTCCGCCTGCAAGAATTGCGTCGACCTACACATCCCACGTGTCTGAAAATCATGTACATAGGTATCTACAAGGCCAGTGAGGACGCTACGATGTTGGCCTTCCTCAACCAGCTGGAAGCCTTGGATGCCTTTGCTGAGAAGCACCTCAACCTCGCCACAAAAGCCGCCGCTCCTTAGCCGCCAGTCGGTGGCCCGGCGCACTAAGTTGAGGAGGAGGAGGTCGTACGTTGATGGATGCATATTTCTTCTTGCCTTCTGTAACCACCACTGCGATCGCATCATCATCGTGGCCTTAATTCTTATTGTGGTGTTGTATTCTCATTCCAGTCAATACCGACATGTGCGGTCCCTTTGCTTAATTATATGCATCACTGTAACTAGTACTCCATCCGTCAATTTATAAGTTGTGCTTACATTTTTCATCAACTTCGTGCAACGCGTGGACATCTTGCTAGAAACACTAGAACATGTCGGACCGCGTGTGACCAAACCGACGATGCGCTAACCTAGCTACTACGTACCCTGCTATCTGGCGGAAATAGCCCCGCCCTAGCGTTTCCAATCGTTATTTCTATCTTTCGATCGTGCCAAGGAGCAGAACCAAAATGTTACAATTTATACATGTTTCTCTACTCCTACTCCTATAAAAGACTCAGTTGGTGATGGTGGTGTATGCGCCATCAAATGCGTTTACGACCATTAGATCTGCATCTAACGGTACGTGAGGTAAGTTGTGGCATTTTGCAACAATAGCCCACTTCTCTGCTCCAATTTGCGAAAACCCCTTATTATCTTGAAAGCAACCACATCCCTCCCTCACCTCATGAAAACAGCCGAGAAATATATACTCCTATAAAAGACTTCGGTTGGTGATGGTGGTGTATGCGCCATCTGCCGTTTCGACCATTAGATGCGCATCTAGCGGTTTGTGAGGTAAGTTGTGGCATTTTTGCAACAATAGCCCACTTCTCTGCTCCAATTTGCAGAAAACCCCTTATTAACTTGAAAGCAACCACATCCCTCCCTCACCTCATCAAAACAGTCTGAGAAATATATTTTGAGTGAAAAGTACTCCCTCCATCCCTTCCTCTTCTCCTTCCTCTTATCCTTCTCCTTCTCCTTCTCCTTCTCCTTCTTCTCCTTCTTCTCCTTCTCCTTCTCCTTCTCCTCCTTCTTCTTCTTCTCCTTCTTCTTCTTCTTCTTCTTCTTCTTCTTCTTCTTCTTCTTCTTCTTCTTCTTCTTCTTCTTCTTCTTCTTCTTCTTCTTCTTCTTCTTCTTCTTCTTCTTCTTCTTCTTCTTCTTCTTCTTCTTCTTCTTCTTCTTCTTCTTCTTCTTCTTCTTCTTCTTCTTCTTCTTCTTCTTCTTCTTCTTCTTCTTCTTCTTCTTCTTCTTCTTCTTCTTCTTCTTCTTCTTCTTCTTCTTCTTCTTCTTCTTCTTCTTCTTCTTCTTCTTCTTCTTCTTCTTCTTCTTCTTCTTCTTCTTCTTCTTCTTCTTCTTCTTCTTCTTCTTCTTCTTCTTCTTCTTCTTCTTCTTCTTCTTCTTCTTCTTCTTCTTCTTCTTCTTCTTCTTCTTCTTCTTCTTCGTCTTCTTCTTCTTCTTCTTCTTCTTCTTCTTCTTCTTCTTCTTCTTCTTCTTCTTCTTCTTCTTTATCTTCTTCTTCTTCTTCTTCTTCTTCTTCTTCTTCTTCTTCTTCTTCTTCTTCTTCTTCTTCTTCTTCTTCTTCTTCTTCTTCTTCTTCTTCTTCTTCTTCTTCTTCTTCTTCTTCTTCTTCTTCTTCTTCTTCTTCTTCTTCTTCTTCTTCTTCTTCTTCTTCTTCTTCTTCTTCTTCTTCTTCTTCTTCTTCTTCTTCTTCTTCTTCCTCTTCTTCTGCTTCCTCTTCTTCTTCTTCTTTCTTCTTCTTCTTCTTCTTCTTCTTCTTCTTCTTCTTCTTCTTCTTCTTCTTCTTCTTCTTCTTCTTCTTCTTCTTCTTCTTCTTCTTCTTCTTCTTCTTCTTCTTCTTCTTCTTCTTATTCTTCTTCTTCTTCTTCTTCTTCTTCTTCTTCTTCTTCTTCTTCTTCTTCTTCTTCTTCTTCTTCTTCTTCTTCTTCTTCTTCTTCTTCTTCTTCTTCTTCTTCTTCTTCTTCTTCTTCTTCTTCTTCTTCTTCTTCTTCTTCTTCTTCTTCTTCTTCTTCTTCTTCTTCTTCTTCTTCTTCTTCTTCTTCTTCTATTTCTTCTCCTCCTTCTTCTTCTTCTTCTTCTTCTTCTTCTTCTTCTTCTTCTTCTTCTTCTTCTTCTTCTTCTTCTTCTTCTTCTTCTTCTTCTTCTTCTTCTTCTTCTTCTTCTTTCTTCTTCTTCTTCTTCTTCTTCTTCTTCTTCTTCTTCTTCTTCTTCTTCTTCTTCTTCTTCTTCTTCTTCTTCTTCTTCTTCTTCTTTCTTCTTCTTCTTCTTCTTCTTCTTCTTCTTCTTCTTCTTATTCTTCTTCTTCTTCTTCTTCTTCTTCTTCTTCTTCTTCTTCTTCTTCTTCTTCTTCTTCTTCTTCTTCTTCTTCTTCTTCTTCTTCTTCTTCTTCTTCTTCTTCTTCTTCTTCTTCTTCTTCTTCTTCTTCTTCTTCTTCTTCTTCTTCTTCTTCTTCTTCTTCTTCTTCTTCTTCTTCTTCTTCTTCTTCTTCTTCTTCTTCTTCTTCTTCTTCTTCTTCTTCTTCTTCTTCTTCTTCTTCTTCTTCTTCTTCTTCTTCTTCTTCTTCTTCTTCTTCTTCTTCTTCTTCTTCTTCTTCTTCTTCTTCTTCTTCTTCTTCTTCTTCTTCTTCTTCTTCTTCTTCTTCTTCTTCTTCTTCTTCTTCTTCTTCTTCTTCTTCTTCTTCTTCTTCTTCTTCTTCTTCTTCTTCTTCTTCTTCTTCTTCTTCTTCTTCTTCTTCTTCTTCTTCTTCTTCTTCTTCTTCTTCTTCTTCTTCTTCTTCTTCTTCTTCTTCTTCTTCTTCTTCTTCTTCTTCTTCTTCTTCTTCTTCTTCTTCTTCTTCTTCTTCTTCTTCTTCTTCTTCTTCTTCTTCTTCT